>OX387321.1:1963902-3422027 GCA_947562085.1 Eudonia lacustrata | reverse complement strand
CTCCCCCGCGTTCACGCATAACGCCTGCTCCACATCTACATGTTGACACAACAATAATGAATTACAGAACATTGAACGTTTAAATTTAAATTACATAAAAGATCTTTTACAACGTTAAGAGCGTTTACGCCGCACACTAGCGCCACTAATGAAAAAAAAAACTAACTCTAGTAATTAGAGATAGAAAATCAAATTATGCTCAACAAACTATTTGAATGAAGTAATTTAGCATTTTTACGTCACCTAATGAACACCTCACATGTTATGGTTTAGTTAAATAAGACGTTACGGCCACTTTTAACTATAACGCCATATTTAACTGTTAGGTTTTTCCAAGGAAACTTCGGTGGAGGTCTAACACTTTAGATAAGTAAATATGATTGTAATGAAATAAGAATTTAGCCCAGCATGTGGGGTAAGGAGAGTAGAAGATAGATGGGTGTCTTACCTCGGGCTCCGGCGGTAGGTATTCGCAACGCACAGTTCTTTGCACACTCGCGGCAGAGTATTCGTCCGTTATCACATATGGAACAGGTACCCCGGGGTAAGGAGTGAAGATATAGAATGAGAACACAAGATAACACTATTTTCCAGCACTTTGTAGGTATATTCATTAGCAACGCGCTTTATTGATGGCGTTGGCGCGAACGAGTTCAGTTGACTGCCATTTTTTTACCTTTTTATTTTGATTGACGCGTTCGGTTCATGTTTGCGGAAAGCGCCCAGAGATGGCGCTTTATAATGAGCCCAGGTAATGAAGTAGGAAATGTGGAAGGAATAAAAGGATGACATGCTCCAACATTTCCCCCCACTTGAAATCATCAAAGGATTTCACAAACGAAATACGGCAAAATTTAACAGTCGCCCATGATCGGTCGAATATCCTTATGGTAAAGTTTCCCTATCCTAACATTATATAAACGAAGCTAAAATTAAGTTAAAAGTAGAGAACTTAACTAAGAATATGAAAAGCAGATATACAATCTTAATGTTGAATAGGCAAAGGACAAATCTTTGCAACAGGTCTACGAAGGAGGCCGTTTTTAGTGCGGAGAGTGACAACTCGCACCACGCCATCGGTACCAGGATGTACGCTTTCGATTCTACCATAACGCCATTCTAAAGAAGAAAGATTTTGATCGACAATTAGAACAACGTTGCCAATTTTGACATTGTCGGTATTAACAGTCCATTTCGACCTTTGTTGCAAGGTATGGAGATAATCGCGCTGCCAAGCACGCCAAAAACATTGAGTAAGTTTTTTAAGCATATCCCATCTTGCTAACGGGCTGACGTAGGAGTCAGTGAGATTCGGTTCCAGTAAGGATACCAGAGGGCATCCTGCTAAGAAATGTCCAGGAGTTAGAATATCTCTTTCTCTCGGATCTGTAGATATCACGCAAAGAGGCCGTGAATTGAGCACAGCTTCAATTTTAGTGAGAATAGTGGACAATTCCTCGAAAGTCAAGACTTGAGTACCTACTACTCGCTTTAAATGGGATTTCATGGATTTAACTCCACTTTCGAAAATTCCCCCAAAGTGACTTCCAGTAGGAGGATTAAATTTCCAAACAATATTACGCTCAGCAAGATTGGATTCGATCTTAATGTTGAATAGGCAAAGGACAAATCTTTGCAACAGGTCTACGAAGGAGGCCGTTTTTAGTGCGGAGAGTGACAACTCGCACCACGCCATCGGTACCAGGATGTACGCTTTCGATTCTACCATAACGCCATTCTAAAGAAGAAAGATTTTGATCGACAATTAGAACAACGTTGCCAATTTTGACATTGTCGGTATTAACAGTCCATTTCGACCTTTGTTGCAAGGTATGGAGATAATCGCGCTGCCAAGCACGCCAAAAACATTGAGTAAGTTTTTTAAGCATATCCCATCTTGCTAACGGGCTGACGTAGGAGTCAGTGAGATTCGGTTCCAGTAAGGATACCAGAGGGCATCCTGCTAAGAAATGTCCAGGAGTTAGAATATCTCTTTCTCTCGGATCTGTAGATATCACGCAAAGAGGCCGTGAATTGAGCACAGCTTCAATTTTAGTGAGAATAGTGGACAATTCCTCGAAAGTCAAGACTTGAGTACCTACTACTCGCTTTAAATGGGATTTCATGGATTTAACTCCACTTTCGAAAATTCCCCCAAAGTGACTTCCAGTAGGAGGATTAAATTTCCAAACAATATTACGCTCAGCAAGATTGGATTCGATTTCGGAAGACTGTTTAAGTAAGAATTGGTGAATTTCATCAAGATAGCGCTTAGCGCCTACAAAATTTGTACCGTTATCGGTTAAAATAGAAAAGCAAAGGCCGCGTCTTGAGACGAATCGATCAAGAGCTGCTAAGAAAGCTGGAGTAGATAGCTCGGTTACTAGCTCAATGTGAATTGCCTTGACCGCGAGGCAAACTATGATGCAGACGTAAGCCTTGTAAGTCCGAGCGTTGCGACGTCGGCTTTCTTTTAGTATGAACGGTCCGCAAAGTCTATTCCTACGTTTTGAAAACAACGCGAGGGTTGAACTCTGGACGGAGGAAGATCTCCCATCATGGGTTGAACTAAAATAGGTTTAGCCTTAAAACACGGTACGCATTTTGATAATCGCGATCTGATTAAGTTACGGATACCTAATATCCAAAAGCGCCTTTGAATCAACGATTGCAAAGTACGAGGACCGCAATGTAAGTAAAGAGTATGGTAATGATCTATTAAAAGTTTTGATAACCGTGAATCCTTTGGAAGTAAGGAAGGATGGGTAGCTGATTCAGATAAATTGGCGTTTTTTAAACGTCCCCCCACTCGAAGCACACCCGTATCATCAATAAAAGGATTCAGTTTACGAATAGAACGAGAGCAGTTTTTATTCAATTGAATCGCTACGATCTCGTCAGAAAAAGAATTTGTTTGAACGTGTCGGACTAATGTATGAAGTGAAAACTCGAGTTCACTAACAGTTAGCCCAGTTTTGACTCTACAATCACGCTTTAGTTTTGAATTGCTAATGAAACGGAAACACCAGGCGAGCACGCGCTGTGTCCGAGAAAACGAAGAAAAATTGTTTAAAATATTTGACAATACGTTAGGGCTTTCATGATCACTCACAACATGAGTGACGTGAACAGTTTTCAATTCGGGAACTGGATTTAACGGTTCGACCGATTGATTGGTAGGCCACCTGTCAGACACTTCAGCGAGCCATTTCGGGCCTGACCACCAGGAGGGGGTTGATACAAGTTGAGAACAAGTAAGACCTCGACTGCAGTGATCAGCCGGATTGTCTTGTGTAGACACGTGACGCCACTTGTCAGCACTAACGTTGTCAGTTATCTTGACCACACGATGAGACACAAAGGTCTTTAATTTGTGTGGTTCGGTTTTAAGCCACGATAAAACAGTTTTACTATCAGTAAAAGCTTGCATTCGAGTGAGATTTATATGACTGTGGAGTAAGTTCCACATGTGCTTTAAAAGCCGTGAAAGTAAAACGGCACCACAAAGCTCAAGACGATTGACCGTAAGTGGTTTTAAAGGGGCTACCTTCGACTTGGCAATAAGTAAATGAACCGAAATACTATCATCGCTAATGGCTCGGAGGTAAACGCAACAACCGTAAGCCTTAGTGGATCCATCACAAAATCCTATTAACTCGAAATGAGTAGCATTGGAGTTCGAGACTCGCCGGGGGAGTCGAACTTCTTTAAGGGTATTCAATTCTTTAACGAAATCCTGCCACTCTTGAGCTACATCAGATGGAACAGATTCGTCCCAATTGAGTTGAAATCGCCACAGTGTTTGTAATATAAGCTTAGCTAGTAAGACTACTGGCGTCAACCAACCAAGAGGATCGTAAATACGAGCAACATTAGAAAGGATTGCACGCTTAGTGCAGTTTGAATTTAGTTGCGAGAAAGAGTAAGTAAAAATATCTTGAACTGGGTCCCACTGAATACCAAGAATTTTTAAAGTACGTTGGTTTTGATCATCACAAAACTCTTTAGGAATTTGACAATGCTCAGAAGGTATCTGAGAGAGAAATTCATCAGAGTTGCTACTCCACTTACGGAGTTCAAACTGCGCACAGTTTAAAAGATTTACTAACTCATCCTTGAGCTGCAAAGCTGTATCCACATCTGTTGCCCCAGCTGTGATATCATCCATGAAGGTATCATGGAGAAGAATTTGGGCCGCACGAGGGCACTGGGAACCATGATCTTGGGCAACTTGGTGAAGAGTTCTGATCGCCAAGTATGGAGAACTACTCACACCATATGTGACGGTATTTAGCTCATATTCAACGACGGGATCATTCGGCGATGCTCGCCATAAGATGTGCTGCCAACAACGATCTTCCGGACGAAGTTCAATGTTGCGATACATTTTGGTGATATCAGCTGTGAACACAATTGCGGGAAAACGAAACTTTGTGATGATGTCAACGATATCGTTTTGTAACTTGGGACCAGTATAAACAAGATCGTTGAGAGATTTAGCATTCGTGCTTTTTGCACTTGCGTCGAATACGACCCTCAGTTTTGTTGTTGTGCTTTCGGGACGTATGACAATGTGATGAGGAATGAGATATTTCCCGCTTGGAGAGGACGGTTCAATAGGTTGCATATGTCCTAATGATTCGTACTCACGCATAAAGTTAGAGTAATCCTCTTTTAGTTTTTCATCGCGATTGAGACGCTTTTCTAAATTCGTTAAACGCGATAGTGAATGTTTGTAAGAATCACCGAGCTCATCGTACGGCTCCTTTAAAAGGATAGGAACGACGTATCGACCACTCGGGTTTTTATATACCAACTTAGAGTATATTTGTTCGCATTTGGTATCGTCTGGATTTGAAACACTGACCAACGGAGGTTCCTCGACCTCCCAAAAGCGCTTGACCACTTCGTCTACGGCAAAGGTGGAAGCTAAGAGGGAAGAGACCGTTGGAGGTGGTCGACAATAATTGGTGTCGAGCTTTCCAGTGATAATCCAACCGAATACGCTATGGAGGGCGACTGGTAGGCCAGGCCCTGCTTCTATACGCTGACCATCGTAGATCATATGAAATAATTCCGCGCCGATCAACAAATCAATATCAGCAGATTTATCGAACTCGCTATCCGCTAAGACTAAGTGTTTATAAGAGTCCCGAACAACAGTGGGGACGTCAACCGACAGCATTAGATTTGTAATTGTAGACATCACAATAGGACAAATATTAAACGAACGTTCATTTGAGTCCCGTGGTAAAATAGTGCAAGAAGTAACACCCTGTATCTGGTGTACAATGTTTTGACCTAGACCGGCTACGGCTACATTGCAACGACGTAACGGTAAGCCCAAACGTTTAGCACATTTTACGCTTAAAAAGCAATCCTGCGCTCCACTATCTATCAACGCTCTAACAAGTAAAGACTGGCCGGGCTTGCTAGTATGACGCACACACACAGTACAGGTGCCCAACAGTACTAACGCACGACTTTGTTCGACGAGTGGGCCAGCACTACTCGCGCACACTGTGGTGGTGCTAGGAACCTCAGAGTTCAAGCTCGCGCTCGGTACGGCAACGCTTCTAGGGTTGGTACCGACACCGGGACCAGTGACGTCAGCGGTGGCAGGATGCAATAATGTGTGATGACGCGCACCACACGAAAAACAACGAGATTTTGAAAAACATGAATCGGCATGATGATTTTTACGTAAGCAATTACTACATAAATTATTATTTTTTACAAAGTTATTTTTATGTAAATAATTCAAAGCTTTAAATGCAGAACATTTGTAAACAGAATGTGGTAACGAACAAAACGCGCAAGATTCAACCTTATCGTCGTTAGAATAAGGTCCATTTGTATTGGCTGTAAAAGAAGAAGATTTATAACTTTTGTTTTCACTGTTATTACGATTACCCGTGTTCCGTGGGAAATTAGATTTTACTGCACCGTATTTAGGCGGGTTTTGAACGGAGTGACTCGACTCACTTGCTTCCAATACCTTCACATAACTTTGTAAAAATGACAAAAGATCGGTAAATGTAGGTATTTGAGAATTATTTTGCGACTCAAAACGCTTACGAGTATCGGCGTACAGAGTACGGGACGCTAAATAAAATAAAATAAACTCGCCAAGATTGTCAATCTTTGCGGCCTTAAGGGCGTTTACACACTCATTTAGTATGCTAGTGAATTTACGTAACTCAACTAAATTGCCATTTTTTAAAGAAGGATAGTTGCATATTTTATCAAGGTAGTTAGCGGACAGGATTCTTTTGTTTTCAAAACGATCAACTAACGCATCAAATACAACCTGATAATTATCAGATGTTACTGGAATGCCTTTAGCGATTGATAATGCAGAACCAGACAGACAAGCTATCAAATAATGAAATTTTTCGATTTTACTGATGTTATTATTATCATGAATTAAACATAAAAACGTGTCATAAAATGTTTGCCAATACTCAATGTTTCCGTCAAACTTAGGCTGCTCGATCTTTGGTAAACGAGCTTGACCGACCGGCTTTATTGTAGCATCGAATTTAGACGTGCTAGAAGATTCTGGTACACTAATAAAAGTACTATAGGTATCGACGACAGCATAGTACAAATCGTAACGCCGATACACTCTGCATATTTATGTCCGAATCTGGCTTTACCTTTAATTTAAATGAGTTGACCTCATTTGTAAGATCAACATATTCCTGTCGCAAAGATTCTACCCGTCTGTACCTAGCCTTAAATTGGCTAAGTTTTGATTTGTCTTGTTCTATTTGTTTGCTTAAATCATACAGTATTTGTATGTCTTTAAAAACATATTCACGTCGAGATGTTAGCAATTTAATTTGTTGTTCGTCTTTATTCATTTTGACAAATAGGTAAAATAACTACGAAACGAAATAATACTAAGTGGGTAGGTAAGTATTGTACCTAGCTTCCGACAAAATTGAAAGGTTTTTTTTACGAAAGAATAAGAAGTAGGTAGGTACTTATGTGCCTACCTTATTATTATGAAAACTAAGTGGACTGGAAAACGTGTAATAGGTAGGTATTAGTTTGAATACGATCCAAAATCACATGCAGAAAAGTAAGTACATGCGACGCTGTTGTATAAACCAAATTGAAACCTAACCTAATAATAATTTTACATTAAAATAGTAAAGATGTACACCTATGTGCACTTATGTTTTTATGTAAAACGACTATGAAAATATTAGTAAGTACCTAGTAAACTGTAAACTGAAGTTTTCTATTGAAATTGAACTCAAGTTACCATAGGACATCCGGCTCGAAGGACCACATAAAATGTTAGGTTTTCCAAGAAAACTTCGGTGGAGGTCTAACACTTTAGATAAGTAAATATGATTGTAATGAAATAAGAATTTAGCCCAGCATGTGGGGTAAGGAGAGTAGAAGATAGATGGGTGTCTTACCTCGGGCTCCGGCGGTAGGTATTCGCAACGCACAGTTCTTAGCACACTCGCGGCAGAGTATTCGTCCGTTATCACATATGGAACAGGTACCCCGGGGTAAGGAGTGAAGATATAGAATGAGAACACAAGATAACACTATTTTCCAGCACTTTGTAGGTATATTCATTAGCAACGCGCTTTATTGATGGCGTTGGCGCGAACGAGTTCAGTTGACTGCCATTTTTTTACCTTTTTATTTTGATTGACGCGTTCGGTTCATGTTTGCGGAAAGCGCCCAGAGATGGCGCTTTATAATGAGCCCAGGTAATGAAGTAGGAAATGTGGAAGGAATAAAAGGATGACATGCTCCAACATTAACTAAACCATAACATGTCAGGTGTTCATTAAGTGACGTAAAAATGCTAAATTACTTCATTCAGATAGTTTGTTGAGCATAATTTGATTTTCTATCTCTAATTACTAGATATGTTTTTTTTTCATTGGCGGCGCTAGTGTGCGGCGTAAACGCTCTTAACCTATTTTTATTTGACCTAACGTCGCTGTAGAATGATAACCTTGTATGTCAAAAAAGCATAAATATTTTTTAATTTTTGTAAAAATCAAATGAAAACCACGTATTTTATAATACCGCGAAACAGTGTACCATGAAAAAAAAAAAGAGAAAATAATCAAAACATGAGACCAAAGCACATAACAATATTTTAAACATTGACGAAATGAGCCATTTTTTTCGTTTTCTATAGTTTGGAAATCTGAACATACGAGGTTATCATTCTACAGCAACGCTAAGCATTTTTTTATTACCAACGGGTAATCAGTTGGCTTTCATCTAACCTGATGTTAAGCGACGATAAGGCCGAAGATGGAAATGCACTTCACCCAGAATCCTCAACTAGTGAGGCACTGGCTATCTTATCTCTAGCTGCCGGAACACAACATTGCTACAAACATTGATGATATGGCGACATATTTAGATAAGATGGTGGTAGCTAGCCAGGCGGACAAACAAGCCCTACCACCAACCAAACCGAGTACACAAACAAGTACCCCCCGCTGGAAATCGAACCCGGTACCTTTGGGTCTGAGATCGTTTTTTTTGTTGTAGAATAAAAACATTACATAATATAGTAACCTTCATCATCCGGTTCAGTGAGTCGAACCATTTTCCTCTCTAAAGGGTCGTAGACATATTGATGCTTGAACGTGGCTTCCGCTTTAAGGAAACTCTCTCTGTACTCATCTGTCACTACCAACGAAGAGCGGTTGAAGAAACTCGGCAGCTTTCTTAATGCCTGGAAAGGTACATACATGAATAAATAAATAAAATATGAATATTCTTATTATTTAAATTTTTGCATTTACAATGATATTAAATGTATTTACATGAAAAAAAAATTTTTATTTCATTAATATATATTATTATTTTTTTATATCATATATATATATATACAGGGTGGAAACTTTCAGCGGGGCAGTAAGGGGAAGTATCTTATCCGTTGCAGCTACACGAAAATGGTCTTAGAAGACTATCCATATTTTTTTATGGAATTTTGATCCCCATTCAAAGATTTTCAAAAAAATGTACAGTTAGCAAGAAAATAGCCATTTTACACAAAAACATTTTTTGATGCCAATCGATCCTGTTTCTAATACTGATCAAAAACTTCTATGGGACCAACCATCGTTGGAGTACTCAAAAAGTCACAAATTGCAAAAAACTTTTCCCTTACATTTTGTATGAAAATTTTACGCAAAAGCTTTTTTAGTGACGGTTGAGATCTTTTTGTTGACTGAATAAAAAGATAAGTTTAAAAACAATTCAAATTTGGAACACGTTATTATTAAATAAAAAACAATCTTGACAGTTTGTTGCGTCAGAAAAGCTCTGAGTGTGTTGTGAATAACATCATCAAGTTATGTTAGGTAATAAAAAAAGAAAATTAATACGCCTTCTTTTTGATATGTGTGAAATTCTACGTGATCATTTGTCTTGTATTTTATTTTTTGTATTTCAGTTACACAAATTCTTTAGAAAATGTAAGGGAAAAGTTTTTTGCAATTTGTGACTTTTTGAGTACTCCAACGATGGTTGGTCCCATAGAAGTTTTTGATCAGTATTAGAAACAAGATCGATTGGCATCAAAAAATATTTTTGTGTAAAATGGTTATTTTCTTGCTAACTGTACATTTTATTGAAAATCTTTGAATGGGGATCAAAATTCCATAAAAAAATATGGATAGTCTCCTAAGACCATTTTC
The DNA here is from genome assembly GCA_947562085.1 of Eudonia lacustrata. NCBI lineage: Eukaryota > Metazoa > Arthropoda > Insecta > Lepidoptera > Crambidae > Eudonia > Eudonia lacustrata. The sequence continues at coordinate 3,412,335 of OX387321.1, read as the reverse complement.
GTGTAGCTGCAACGGATAAGGTACTTCCCCTTACTGCCCCGCTGAAAGTTTCCACCCTGTATATATATATCATAATAAACAAGTCACAGTACTAGTGGTTCAGTAACCTCTGTGTACTTCAAGATCTAAATCGGATACACTTTGGGTATTTTCATTAAGACCACACCTATGTGTTCCATGTTGTATCTATTATATTGTTAGTTTTAATTACTTCCACATGAAGAAGAGCAATGAATAAGAGACAATAATTACGTTAGCAAAATTGGAGTCCTGTGTAGCAGTCACAAACTGCCTCGCCTTAGCCAAGCCAATGCCTGGCAGCGATGGCAGGTAGTCACAACCCGACATGATGCACATCTGCCGGAACTTGTCGAACCGGTAGTGCTCGATCGGGCACTTCATCACTAATGGCAACTTCACTGTCTCAACTAGTGTTCCGGTACCATCCAAATCCATTTTAAATAGAACCTGGGATAATTAAATAGCATAAGAGGTGGGTGGATATTCAATATACTTAACCTTCTTTCAAATAACACCTTAATAGAAATTCAATTGTTCATCGGTCAAATGGCGTTTAAGGTGTTATTTGTAACACAACTGCAGGTTGACCGCCGCCGGGCCCAGACATAATAGAAATTCAATTGTTCATCGGTCAAATGGCGTTTATGTCTGGGCCCGGCGGCGGTCAACCTGTTAAATTGAGTATGAGCTGGAAATTTCATTCAGTGCTTTTGAACAAACCACCTTTTGGTAGGTGTGAACAAGCACCTACCAACCAAGCACCAACCAAGCACTAAATAAAACACCAGCTGTTTTGAGCTTGTATATTGGTAAGAACAACCAAACAATTTGAAAGTTTTTACTTTTCTTATGTCCATATAGCATTATGGCCTGTACAATTTTGTTTGTCATCATCATCTCATCCAAAGGACGTCCACTGCTGGACAAAGGTTTCCCACAAGGACACATTTTGTTTATGGAACTTGAATATTATTTTGAATTATATGAAGAGACAAAACACTGAATAACTATTATACTTAGCCTATACCAAGCTTATACGCAGTTTATTTGTAAGATAGAACTATCAAAAACAAACTTGTGGCAACAAAAAAATGTCTCACAACTCTCTTCTACTGTAAAAAGTTGTGAGATCCATATAATACCAAGTCGGTTAATTTATTCAGTCCCTACTTAAGGGACAAACAACCTTAATATCTCGGCCATATGGTTCTTTTCTGGTATGTTTATAATTTTACGGGGTTCTACGACCTGTGCCCTACCTACCATATTCGGGATTATACAGGTATTACCAAACATCCTGTATAATATGCTGACAACATAATGTTTCAGCTGAATTCAGATCGCGAATTCTACCACTGAATACTAAAGAGGCTGCGACACCACGTCTCGCGGCCGCAAACTCCAAGCGGAAAGTCTATTGAGGAAATTTGACAATTTGTGGTAGTCTGACGTGCAAGCGTGCATATGTCAAGTTGAAAGTTTATGGGGACAGTTAAAACAGCCCTAAATCAAATTAATAATAATTCAGTTATGTAAAAAACATTTTTTAAACTTTTAATCTTGGATTCTCTCAATCTTACCTTTGTACAACCAAATAGAATGAGATCAGAATCCTCAGTGATGACTAAGTGGGCTATGTTCTTGATGTTGAGATAAGCTAGCTGTGCATCGGCCTCATATGGTGCTACTATGCAGTCAACATTCCGCTTCCTACACTCTTTGATCAAAGCCAAGGCCATTGCATGGGTGATATCCACACTCCGTCTCATGTAGGATCTAGCTTCGTCTATCTGGAATTAGAATTGAGACATAAAACACCCTAGTTTTTTACATACTCTCTATTCTTTCAACGTTTTTCTTGATTCCATTCAAACTGAAAAAATATCTGAACTCCTCTATTGTAATGAAAGTTCATACCTTGCCAAGACTTAATAATTCAGCAGCTCTTTTCTTAGAGATATCACGAGATCTAAAATTAAGTTTCAAGAATTAAAACCATTATTTGATGGTGTACCTATGACATAGCTTTGAAACTTAATAAACTTACTCTCTCCGTTTTGATTCAGTCAATGCTTTTGCTGGAAGGTGTCTGCCATCAAACACCAGTATTGGTTTGATGTTTTTAGATAACAGCATTGTCACATACTTTAAGCAATATTTAATATGCCTGAAAATATATTATGTGTGATTAGAAAGGATAGTAATGCATTTAAGCACAACACAGATTATAACTAAGTCTACAAATATTTACAGTATTATTGTCTCGTCATAATTACTGGGTTGGAAAGTGTTTGCAACGAGTTTACAGTACAGTCCATCCATACAATGCTTGTAGGGTACTTACTACAAGCATTGTATGGACTGTACCTACGTATCAAGTCAAACCATTTTAACATAGAAACATCTTTGGTGTTGAACTTACATGTCTGTCTCTTCCCCTCGTACAAGTTTATCAGCACACGCGAAGGCACCTTTATGGAGCCAACAGTAGGAGTCAATAACTACTGTGGAACCACTAAATTCACCGACATTGGCCCGCCTTGAAGCTTTTTCAAGAAAAGGTATCAAACCTGTTATACCCATTATTTTTGTTACCTTAATTACTCATTATATAAATGTATCTAACTTCTTTTCACTTTTCAGGACATGATTTCATTTAAAATTGCAGAATATTATCGACTGGCTCATACCAGCTGTAAGGATTAATAATTTCTATCTGTCAAACAAAATTCATGTCATTGTCAACATTGGCGCCATTATTTTACGTTAACGTTTGTAAAGCACGTTTAAGCCAAGACTGTACATAGTTGTTTGAATTGAAATAAAAAAATAAAACCGTTATTTTAACAATTTTCTTTAATTGTCACTGAAAAATATAATATTAATACATTCCCTAGTAGATACTTCCTAATAGATACTTCCCCTAGTCTGTTCAAACACCATAACAACGTTACGTAACAATTGATTAAACCATTGATATACGTTAAGGACAGTGAACCTGCTAAATAAATCAATACACTTTACGCACAAATTCTCTTTGATATTGTTAACCGACTTTTGTTATAGAATATTTCCACCTTCTAACAACAGCTGTGCACGCAGTGCAAGTGCAGCCTGGCTTTCTTAAATGGACAAATCCCACCACCTTCCCGTGGCCATGCCAACCTATGTGGTTTTTTATAATAGCCGAAACTACAGGAGATGGACCTGCGGATCGCGGATACTGCGTCTGCACTCTACTGCGCGCACTTATTAAGGACAGTTCATTCATATAGCTTACAGCAATAACAATAAATACGATTTTATTACAATATCGTTGGATTTATCCCTACAATGTATGTGGCCAACATTGAATTGTTTATGACAAACGGTAATGGCAACTGGCAACAGAGGTAGTTTAAAATAATCCTCTTTGGGTTCTTTAGTTTTGAGGGTAGTTACACAAAACTTTATTTAGGAAAACGTGATGGGTATATCGGCCAAGACTGACCTCTTTATTTTATTTCAAAGTATAAAATTTTAAGACGGGATAGAAACAGTGCCAATAAAATTTATTTATGTACAAACTCACTTAAAATGTATATAAGCCCACGTATCCTGTCAACGGCTGCTGCAATAGCGGTAACTTGTGTTGTTTCTGCGGCAGCGTACTACTACAAGAGTCGTCACACAGAAATAAACGAAGTGATGATATTTTGTAAACTACATTACAATGCATACAATTGTTTTGATAAGCTAATAAGTTTTGTAGAGGCTGCTAAGAAGAGCGTTCATGTATGCATGCCTGGTATCCACAATCCCGCTATCCAAGGAAGATTGGTTGAACTGATTAAGAAGAAGAATATCAAAGCTCGTCTTATTATAGACCGCGCGGGCTACAATGAATCTACGCATTTTCTAATACAGGAGTTGAAAGAAGCCGGTAATTTATTTTTTTAACAGAATTAAATTTCATTATATTTATAACCAACTTTAACTAAAGGAGCAGGTTATCAATTTGAAGTGTATATTTTTCTTACACTTCTATTCATCATTATGCCAACCACCGCTAAACCACGAGACCACCGGTAGCAGACCGAGAGGTCACGGGTTCGATTCCCAGCGAGAAGTTCAGATTATAACATTCAGTTTGGTGGAATTGCTTAAGTGCGCCTGGCTCACTACCACTACCTTATCTAAATCTATCGCTTTGACAACAGGGTGAGTTTCATGACATTCGATTAAGTTTACGAAAACGCAAATTAGTAGGTATAGCATTGAAGCAGCGCCTCCTAGCGACATACGAGAAGAGTTAAAATGTTGCCATACAAATTCTCTTTTTCGTTAACGTGATCGAATGGCGAATGAAACTCGCACTATACAGGGTGTCCCAGAACTCAACGTCAAGCCGAAACGGGGTGACTCCCGTGATACAAACGAACAACTCTTACTATTGGACCAAATCCCTACCTCGAAAACAAAATTGTTTAAGCTGTTCTATATATTTTGGTCGAATGAATATTGATGTTTTGTATGGAACAGCTGAATTTTATTTTCGAGTTAGGGAGTTGGTCCAATAGTAAGAGTTGTTCGTTTGTATCACGGGAGTCATCCCGTTTCGGCTTGACGTTGATTTCTGGGACACCCTTAGTAGCATTGTTTGTTAAGTGTCGATATTTTGAGTGAAGAAAGCCAGTGCCTTGGTAGTGTAGTGGGACCACAGTGCTAGACTACACTTTCTTTTAAATTTTATTTCGACGATCTTCTTGGTCGAGCGGTTTGTACACCGGTTTTCATGGTGTCGCTATCTCCGAGGTCCCGGGTTCGATCCTCGGTCGGGTCAATTTAGAAATTATTGTTTTTCTAAATTGTCTCGGGTCTGGGTGTTTTCTATCTATACTAATATATAAAGCTGAAGAGTTTGTTTGTTTGTTTGAACGCGCTAATCTCAGGAACTACTGGTTCGAATTGAATAATTCTTTTTGTGTTGGATAGTCCATTTATCGAGGAAGGCTTTAGGCTATATAACATCACGCTGCGACCAATAGGAGCGAAGCATCAGTGAAAAATGTTGCAAAAACGGGAAAAGAGCCTAAAAAATTAAAAATGTTGCCGAAAGTCACTATTCCACGCGGACGAAGTCGCGAGCACAGCTAGTGTATAATAAATAAGTATTTTAAGTATGTTTATCCGTTGTCTAGTAACCATTTAACGAGTTTCATAACGAAGCTTCTCCTGGGCTAGGTAATTGGTGTGAGTGTAGGAAAGTTTATTTTATTTATTTATTAAAAATGCTACTAACCTTGGTGTTGTGACGAGGTAGATAAGATGCGGTGGTAGCTAGCCAGGCGGACAAACAAGCCCTCATTATCATTTAGTGCCATCTTCATACTGAAGTTTGGAGATCAGTATACCAAATTCGAGGAGCTCGATGGCGCAGTGGTTAACTCGCTCGGTCAGCGCGTGCTAAGGTTAAGCAACTTTCGTAAAAGCCGGTCATCGGATGGGTGACCAAAAATGTATCGTATTGAGCTCCTCCGTGCTTCGGAAGGCACGTAAAGCCGTTGGTCCCGACTGCATTAGCAGTCGTTAACAACCACCAACCAGCACTAGGCCCGCGTGGTGTTTATGGCCCGTTCTCCCTATCCATCCATAGAGAAGGCTCGTGCCCCAGCAGTGGGGGCGTAAAATGAGCTGATGGTGGTGATATAAAATGTATATTAAACCTACCAAACTGAGTAGACAAACGTACCCCCAGCTGAGAATCGAACCCGGGACCTCTGGGTCTTAACCACTAGACCATAGAGGTGTAGTCAAAAGCTGTCTTTTAAGATTCTTTAATTAGGTCCTTCAGTTAATGTTGCTGATATTGATAGGTTGTTCCATTTACGTTTTGTTCAAACTAACTTTATATCTTTTAGGTGCAGAAATAAAGTGTTTAGAAAAAGAACCTACTCATAAAATGGAACACAAATTCTGCTTAGTCGACGACGAGGTACTCATGACAGGAACCTTAAACTGGGGTAACGACCGATCATCAGACCACTGGAACTACGTTTACATCACCAGCAAAACGCAGTTAGTGGATCCGGTGAAGAACGGGTTCTACCAAATGTGGAACGAGTTTACTAGCGATTTGTCTGCAATCAACTATTGTGATGACCAGAACAGTGATAGTGATGAAACAGTGAACCTTTTGGAGGGAAACTGCCGCTACATGGAACATTGCGAAAAGGACACTATAAAAAAAAAATCGCTGACTCCCGAACTATATTTAGCGTAAAATTATTTTAGAAAAATCCAAATGATCAAATTCAATTCACAAATGTTTTCAAATTTAAAAACATGCTGATCGCGTTTTATTTAATTAATAAACTTTTATGGCATAGACTTATCAATTTTAAACAATGATTGTAATTAGTTATCCAATTATGTTATTTAAATCAGATAATGCTTCAAACCTGCATGGAACTGCCAACAACTATTGTGAACTACAAACAGCTGTTAAGATGCTGGCAGTTCAATGGTAGTGTAATGAAGCTAATTAAAAAATATTTATCTATTGGTAAAGCTGGACTTTGCCTTTTCATTTTCATTGGAATTTTTATTGTATTCTATTAGTTTTACTATTACCTTCAATTTCAGGTTTATTTTCCACGATTCGAAACCGCTTTTTTGAAGAAAAGTGATTCTTCAGTCTTATATTTTATTGTTTCAATAATTCTTATTTTCAGTTTTTCTATCTTTCTTGTATTACAACTGTATTTTTTATGCTTAGCTTAATGTTTATATTGTAATTGGCTTTATATTTCATTAAATTAAATAGTAATTTGTATAGTAAATGAAATGCTTATAATTTTTTGCATTGTTGACATTTGACAACATTGACTATTTAAGTAGTAACAAAAATAGAAATTTATCTTTCATTATACATTCAAAAGACATTTACAAATGTATTTACAGTATTTATTAATCTTAATAACTAAACCTTAAATACTAGATTTATTCTCTTATAGCTTTGTACTTCGCTATTTCATTAGGGAAAGTCTTGGAGAGTTCTTGCAGGAGGTGGCTCTTGAAACGTTTGTAAGAATCAATCTTTCCCTTAACTTCTTCATTTTTAGCAAGTGCTTTATCAATACAATCTTTTGTGTAAAGTTGTGGATTGCGGCCTTGGTCAATGTAACTGAAAAAATAAAAAAGATATAATCACCTAATAAATACCTAATACGCCTGCCAAGCGTGGCGATTACGGCAAATACCCCTCATATTCTTGGGGGAGGCCTTTGTCCAGCAGTGGACGTCTTTTGGCTGAGATGATGATGAAATAAAAAGTTACCTACAGTAGTATACAATCACACCTATTTCCATTACAAATAAGTAGTGTTCTGGATGCCCTATCCAGACTTCAAGGATATAATCAGTTAAATAACTGGGCATGGAGATATAATAACAAAGTCCTCACAAGTGGCAGTATGCAAGTTATACCATAATATACACATTTCCACTTGCTAGTCCTGACAATTTATTCATTTTAAAAACAAATACCTGCTGCAATAACAGCAATGCCAAGATGTATGACAGGTCATTATTATCATTATACACATTATTGTTATAATTATCATCAGCCATTACTTTCCCACTGCAGGGCCTTTGCCTACCCTCCCTCCTTCCACCTATCCTGAGCCAGTTGACCAAGTGGGAGTGCCACTCATCCTGCCTTTTTTTAAATCTACATCCAGATCATCCCACAGGCAGCAATAGGTATTGGCTCGAACTGTTTTCAGAGTATGTGAGGATGGGCGATATCCGCCCGACCCATTAAAACCACCGGGGTTGCCCGCCTTCCACAACACGTCACGTCTCGGGCAATCGTCTGGTGGCTAGCCTAGCCATCTCCATCCGCCATTTCCCTCTAGGCCTTCCACTTTTTCTATGTTCTTTTGTTAGAACCCATGATGTGACAATCATTGCTCAGAATTTGTCCAACATAGGGGCAATGTGTCCGACCCAGTCCCACTTTAGTTACACATAGATCACAAAAATATAAAATAAAACTCACATACCTACCTAACAAATTAAAAAGTGAACACAAAAATTAACAAACGCACACATACAATTTCATATTACAAATATCTAGATCTGGCTCTTGTGCCATACCATACCTACACAGCCTTTTTTAACTGTTTCATTCACTCAGATAGGCCCAATGTGAGTCTTGTGCGGATCACAAGTAATTGTTATGATTAATTATATAAATCCGTAATCCACAATAAATACATGAATTTGTATTTGTTTTGTAAGTTTGTGCAATCAATTTTTATCTTAACCAACCTTCACAGCATAGCAACAAAAAAATCTTGTTCAATAATATCACACTTACAGACAGACAGACCTTCATTGTGTTTATGTATTGCTAGTAGGGCTTAGCTTTCAAATACATTGCACTTACTCAAAGACTTCTGTTGGTACATGAATATCATGAACTTGAGACTTCAATTTATCGACTTCTTGCAGGCCAGTTACCAATGATTGTCTGAAAAACAAAGAATGGTAAATGTATAAATTCGTATTGTATTTAGGTAGGTACCTTACTATTAAAGATTATGTATTTATCCCCAAATTTACTTACATTTTTTGATTCAAAACACTTTGGCCCTGGGGCTGAAAATCGCTAACAATAATACGAATTTGGCGGACATTTTCAATAAACATTTCAAGTTGCGTTTCCAAATTTTCGAGTGGGGAAGACATTATAGAGCGAATTTATTCGTTCTGTTGTAATTTTATGTCTCACAGATGATAACTTAGGAGATTAATTATAATAAAATTGACGTAGTAATGGTATGTATGTTATATTGTATGAAATATTGTAATTCTAAGGATGAGGAATCACAGAACACTACACACGGAGGAATCGTCAATTGTGGATGAGGATTGAGGATGAGGGAGGGTGGGAGGAAGGAGAAGGCAAAAGACAGAAATTGACATTGATTTGTTTGTCACAAACTCACAATGGCTCTAGGGATGCTCGATAGATACGGATATATAAGAGAATCGATATTAAAATCTCGATATAATCGAATCATTAAATATCTATATAAAATATTAAATCGAAATATTATATTTAATCAAATATCGATATGTAAACAATCGTTATATTTAATCTTATATATTTAAATTATATTTAATTTATAATTGATACAATATAGAATACAGTAGGTATCGAATTTAAATTTTTGGTTGACGTCCGTCGTGAGCGGGAGATGGCCAATCAGCGCTCACGGTTTGTAAATACAGTGTAACCAACTGGGTTCACCCTTGTTTGGTATAACAACTTTTGATATAATTTTACTAAATGTTTATATAATTTTTAACGCAAATTTTGTTGCGAACAAATTACAAAAACACAAATGTTGAAAAGATTTCCACGAGCAGGGTTTGAACCTGCACCCTTCTGACATACCGGGTCAGGTGCTTAGCATTTGTAAAAATATTATGATCGGATGTTAATGACGGTAGTTGTTGACATTGAATGGGCGCCTTTGGCTTTCAAAGTAAAAAAGTAAATAGTGTTGAATAATTTCGGCGGGCTGGTTAGAACCTCGATAGCTCAATTGGAAGAGCACCTGACCCGGTATGTCAGAAGGGTGCAGGTTCAAACCCTGCTCGTGGAAATCTTTTCAACATTTGTGTTTTTGTAATTTGTTCGCAACAAAATTTGCGTTAAAAATTATATAAACATTTATAAATAGCTTGCCTACTTCTTAACTGATCATTAGCATTTGTAAAAATATTATGATCGGATGTTAATGACGGTAGTTGTTGACATTGAATGGGCGCCTTTGGCTTTCAAAGTAAAAAAGTAAATAGTGTTGAATAATTTCGGCGGGCTGGTTAGTGTTGTCTTTGGTATTATGTTTTGTCAAGAATAGATGTCTGTCAGAGAAATAAAACTTATATTAATTACTGCACATTTATTGCTTTTTAACTGGTTATGGGCCCAGAAATGTTGCAGGAAAACCGTGTCGTAACGCTATTATAAACGAAAACGACTTGTAACGTCGTATTGCGATCGGGTGCTACACAGCAAAAATAAAAAGAACAAGAAAATGGCGACATCACTTTCTGCTACAACGGTGAATAAATTAAATGGCGAAAACTGGTCAACGTGGAAATTTGAGACACGAATAATTTTAAATGGCCAGGGGTTATATGAAATTGTGTCGGGTGAAAAACTAAAACCGGTATCAAAACCGGAATCACTAGACGAGGTGATCGCATGGGTCCGGAACGATGCTAAAGCACAAACCATTATTGTCACCCGTATGGAGCCAGGTCCACAAGCCCATATTCTATCTTGTGAGACCGCATATGATATGTGGACGAAACTGAAGTCTGTTTATGACAAAGAATCCACAGTCAGCATTCATCTTCTACAACAACGTTTCTTTACAATGCAATTCCACGAGGGCACCGTATCCGACTTCTTGTCGAAACTGGAAGATATCCGTGTCAAGCTTAAACAAGCAGGAGAAGCCATTTCAGATAAAATGACTATGACCAAGATCCTCATGTCACTTCCCGAGCAGTACAAATATTTCCGGTCTGCATGGGAGTCTGTCCTGAGTGAGAAGCAAACGTTAGATGAACTGACATCACGACTCCTACTTGAAGAGGAGCGAAATAAAAGTAGCGTTGAACAAGATGTGGCGATCGCACTCGTCACTCATGGAAGTACTGTTAGCAAGTGCTTAACATGTGGCAAAGCAGGACATATGAAGAAAGACTGTTTTAAAAACAAAACCTGCGAATTTTGCAAGAAACCGGGTCATATAGCCAAGTACTGTTTCTTCAGGAAAAACAATAAACCTAAGAAGCAAGTGAGTCCTATTGCTTTAGTGGCAACTGAACTGAATCAAATAGAAGACTTCTGGTATATGGACAGCGGATGTTCACAACATATGACTCGAAGAAATGATATAATGTGTGACTACGAAGAGCTTCAAGACCATCCAGTACAGATGGGAGATGGTACATCTATAAACGCTATGGGTATTGGCAATGTGAGACTAGAAGCATTTGACGGACAGAAGTGGCAAATAGTTGAGCTGAAACAGGTTCTCTATGTACCGAATCTCAAGGTAAATCTATTTTCTGCTGCTAGTTGCCTAGATAAAGGTCTGCAAATGGTTTCAGATAATAACCTTTGCAAGTTTCTTAAAAACAATGAAATTGTCACTCTAGCCCGTCGTGAAGGTCGATTGTTTAAAATGATGTTCAAAATGTCACAACCGTCACAACAAACTATGGCGTTGTCAAGCAAGTCTGACAAAGTTGAAGTATGTAACAATAATAAATGTGAAATATTGTTATATCATCAGAAATTTGCCCACCAAAACTTCGTTTATACAAAAAGAATACTCCAATACAACGATGTTAAAATCACATGTACAAAGCAGCACTTCTGCTCAGCTTGTATTGAAGGCAAACATTCGAAAACTCCGGCCTATTCAAGTACCAATAAGACAAGCTTTCGAGGAGAAATTGTACATGCAGATCTATGTGGACCCTTGGAGGAAGAGTCTATTGGAGGTTCGCACTACTTTCTCCTATTAAAAGATGATTTTTCTCGGTTCCGCACTGTTTACTTCATCAAACATAAGAGCGAAGTTATATCAAACATAAAAATATACCTCGCGCAGAGTGATAATGAGGGTAAATCGGTGAAAACTCTTCGCACGGACGGTGGAGGTGAGTTTCTTAACAAAAATATGAAAGAACTCTTAGAATCAAAAGGAATTAAACATCAAATCTCAATCGCATACACGCCAGTTCAAAATGGTAAAATTGAACGTGAAATGCGCACTGTAATGGAGGCCGCTCGCACGATGATGAAAGCAAGCCAAGTTAACAAGAAACTGTGGGCGGAAGCTGTAAATACGGCCGTGTATGTCATTAATAGGGCAGGGACGAGTCCTGAAGAAGGTAAAACCCCCTATGAACTGTACTATGGAAAAAAGTTTGATGTTACCCACCTTAAGTATATTTTCGGCACAGAAATGTGGGCTCATATCCCAAAACAAAAAAGGAAGAAGCTCGATAGCAAGAGTAAGAAAGGGATGTTTGTGGGATATGGTGAGAACACAAAAGGCTACAAAATTTATTATCCAGAAAATAATACCTTCTCGATTGAAAGAGAAGTGATAGTATCACCTACTATGTTAATGGAGAGCTCTGTGGTAGATGAAGTACAAAATATCCCAGTGTTGCTTGAGCTCACCGACACTGAATCAAATAAACCAACAACAAGCTCGGTAACTGACAGCGTTCAAGAATCTGAAGACGAGTTTGTTGATACTTGTGAAGTAATATCGTCAGAAGAAGTAATAGAAGACCTTAATAATCGCTCAGTTGCTGGTTCGAACACTAGGTCTCTACGGCCTAGAAATACGCTGAGGCCACCTCTCCGTCTACAAGACTATGATACGTCCTATTTCACTTTCCTAGATACAGCAGAGCCGACGTCTCTGAAAGAAGCGCAGACGTCTCCAAATGCCTGTAAATGGGAGGAGGCAATGAAGGCTGAAATGAAAGCTCTTACTGAAAATGACACTTGGTCGTTTGTTGAAAAACCTGATAATAAGATTATTATTATAGACACTAAGTGGGTTTTCAAAATTAAACGAAATAAAGATAATGAAATTGATTTGTATAAAGCTAGATTAGTCGCTAGAGGTTTTATACAGAAAGGGTTAGACTATTGTGACGTATACTCGCCTGTTGTAAAAATAGCTACAGTAAAATCATTATTAGCTTTGTGCAATAAAAACAACTGGCCAGTATACCAACTTGATGTATGTAGCGCTTTCTTAAATGGCATAATTAAGGATGATACTTACGTAGAATTACCTGAAAACTTTGTGGTACCTATTGGAAAGGTATGTAAATTAAATAAGGCACTATATGGCTTGAAAAGCGCACCTAGGGCTTGGTATGAGCGATTTAATGACTTCATGTTAAACCAACAGTTTTCAAAAACGAAAAGTGACCGTTGTGTATATTATTACGTCAATGACAGTAGTAAGGTCTACATATTAGTTTTTGTAGATGACATTTTGTGTACTGGTTCTGGTCCAATGTTGAATAAAATTATAACAAGCATGAAAAATGAATTTAAAATGAAAGATCTGGGACTTGCTAGCTTATATCTTGGAATTCTTATTCAACAAGACTTACAGAATGGTATCACTACTTTGAACCAATCCCAGTATCTAAAAAATGTTTTAAATAAATTTAAAATGTCAGATTGTCATAGCGTGACTACTCCTATGGATCCGAAATTTGATTTCTCAACGCTACAGAAAGAAACATCAGAAAGTGTCGAGTTAGAGCATAGATGTAGGCAGCTGATAGGTTGTATAATGTACGCTATGATTGGTACCAGACCTGATTTGTGTGTTAGCATAACTTACTTGTCGCGATATCAAAACTGTGCAAGTAATGAACTTTGGACTTGCCTAAAACGAATACTGAGGTACATACAGGGTACTATAGATTTAAAATTGATATATAAAAGAAATTCAGGTGAAAAACTATTAACTGCTTATGCTGACGCTAGCTGGGGAGATGATACTCTAGACAGAAAGTCAACGTCGGGTTTTTGCTTACAAATCTATGGCAATTTGGTATCTTGGACCTCAAAAAAACAAACCACAGTTGCACTTTCTTCTTGTGAAGCTGAATATATATCTCTCACGCATTGTATTAGTGAAGTTTGCTGGTTGAGAAATTTGTTATCAGAATTGCAAATTCATGAAAATTATACTGTAACTGTCTATGAGGACAACCAGTCCACTATCAAAGCTTGCAATTCGCATGAACAGCTGAAAAAGATGAAACATCTAGATATTAAGTATCATTTTATAAACGAAAAGATTACTCAAGGAATTGTCAACATTCAGTATGTTCATACTAGTGTACAGTTAGCCGATATATTAACTAAACCTGTGTCTCGACAAACTTTTGAAATGTTGAGAGGATTGTTAGGGTTAGGTTAGAGAGTTAAGTAAATTTACTATTTTATTTAAGCATCTTTTGATTGAGGGTGGGACAGATCCAGCATTCAAAATATGAGAAATTTACTATCATAATATGTATTATGTGATATTGGTGTATGCATAAGACATGTAACGTTATGAACTATATCTTAAGAGTTGTTATGCGACTGAGTAGCAGTTATAATTCCAAATAATGTTTATAGCGTTGCACATCTTGGTTATTTAGTCACAAGTAGACTCAAGTTTAGAGTTTAACTCAAGTAAGTAGAGTTGTTTTGTTAAATTGAGTTAATTAGTTCTTATGTTTGTATTAATTAATGGATCCATTCTTGAGGGTGGGTGTTGTCTTTGGTATTATGTTTTGTCAAGAATAGATGTCTGTCAGAGAAATAAAACTTATATTAATTACTGCACATTTATTGCTTTTTAACTGTTAGAACCTCGATAGCTCAATTGGAAGAGCACCTGACCCGGTATGTCAGAAGGGTGCAGGTTCAAACCCTGCTCGTGGAAATCTTTTCAACATTTGTGTTTTTGTAATTTGTTCGCAACAAAATTTGCGTTAAAAATTATATAAACATTTATAAATAGCTTGCCTACTTCTTAACTGATCATTAGCATTTGTAAAAATATTATGATCGGATGTTAATGACGGTAGTTGTTGACATTGAATGGGCGCCTTTGGCTTTCAAAGTAAAAAAGTAAATAGTGTTGAATAATTTCGGCGGGCTGGTTAGAACCTCGATAGCTCAATTGGAAGAGCACCTGACCCGGTATGTCAGAAGGGTGCAGGTTCAAACCCTGCTCGTGGAAATCTTTTCAACATTTGTGTTTTTATAATTTTACTAATTCGAACAACGTTTAAGAAAATAATCACTTTGTATAATATCGATTGACATAATTTTCATTTCATCGAATATTTATTTGCGATAACAACATTTGCGCTAATGATCGTAAAATAGAATGTTCATTTGATGAAATGTTCAGGTGGTATAATATGTATTTTATCGAATATTCATTTGGTATAATGTAGTGTAGCAAAGAAAATTAAGTTTGAAATTCATAACACAATAATTTTTATTTTTATTTTCAGTTTTTATTTTTTATTTCTATTGTTATCATTTTGTTATTATTAATTTCTTTATTTTTTATTTTGTAATGAATAGTATCTAATAATAATTCGTAAGTCAATATAATTATATAATGATATAGATATAAAAAATGTTAATAATGTAACAGCCTCTTAAAATTAGCCATATCCTTACAATTTTTAATTTTTAATTTATTTAATACAATATTTAATAAGCTAGCTATACTCCCTCTGTTTGCTATGCCCTTACGGGGCGCTACATTGTTTATTCTAACACCTTTTGTACCTATTTATTTACTTACTTTGTACACCAATGTGGCATGCAATAAATAATTTGAATTTGAATTTGAATTAGTCGCCTTTTACGATACCCACGGGTTGAGATAGGGTGGTGCAATTCTTTATCCCCGGCACCACACAGGGAAACATTACATATCTTTAGTTATTTACTTTTACTACTTGTGTTAAATTGTTACTGAGTATACGGATTGTTTTAAAAGTTATTGAAAGTGTTGGTTACTTTCTTTGAATCTTTCTGTACTTATTTATCTTGGCTAAACCAACGAACGAATAAATAAATCAAAAGGTAAGTAATAAAATTTTACTAATTTTTCAACTGAATGAATAGCATCATTTATCATGTAAAAATTATAGATAATCAGTATCGTTGGGACGTCGGCAATGAGTGAAAACCTCGTAAATGTAGTTTTTGCCCAATATATATTTTTTATAATATTTAGTTACAAAACTGTCGATATTGACCGTTGATATTAATTTAAAAGTCGCTATTGACAATTTGCGCAATTTTCGTGACCGGATCCACTTTCGGGAAACAGGCTTTAATGAATGAACTGCAAAAGCCTACGAATTCATAGAAAAGAGCAGTTGTGTGATTACAACGATTTTTAAAGAGAAAAGGGGTTCAGAGGGGGCAAGAAAAAGATTTTTTTTAATTATGAATAAGTAGGTATGTCGTGTCGAAGCATGTTTGGTAAAATAGGTTTATTGGGTAGATCTTGGGAACAAAAGCAAAGGGGCCTTGCTGATACGACTTTGCTCACGTCTATATTAGTCCACGCTACGCCACTGGGTACGCTGTAAATACTTACCTTCCGATACCAAATACTATTTGTATCAATACTTTAAAACTAAGTTTCAAGTAGGTATCGGTTAAATGTATTCATATAGGAATAAAACATATTGATGGGTAGGACGATACGCTTGTTAAAGTCGCATGTAAATATTATAAGTTTAGTTCTAATATTTGTTACTATCAAATACATTTTTTAAATAAGTCACGTGATTTGTCAATAAAGTCGTTTACCTTAGAACAAAAACGCTACTAGCGGTTTCGGCGTTTTTAAAATTTCAAACCTACTAGTATTCCCCTTAAGTAAAAAGGTATACTATTACACCATGTACAAATAGTTATTGCCAAAGATAAGAAAAAAACAGTTCTTCAACCAGACACTGTATTTATGTTTTTGACATTGTTTTCATTTGTAATTAAACTACAACAAAATGCTTTTTTTCATAGAATACTCTTTTATATGATTTCTATCTTCATGAATCATGATAATATACATAATTATAATATCCAATAGTTATTGCTGTTTTTATTTATCCTAAATTTAAAAAAAACGATTGATACGAGTAGGGGAATCGAGTAAGATATGAGTATTGATACGAGTAAGTTTCTATACTTTTAATCAAGTGTCGATACTTAACGATCAATACTGTATAGAGTAAAAGAATCAATACCTCTACCTCAGTGGTATCGTTTCGTTCATCCCTCAAATTACATTTTACAATCTGTCAGTGTCATTTACTATGCTAACTTTCTTTGACCGTTTCATTCATGAAAGGCAAAGGGATCTATTTAGCACAGTCAAGTCTTCAGTTACACAAAATAAATAACATAACATATATACATAACATAACTATATATATATATAGTTATGTTATGTATATATGTTATAATACATAACAAAAACCTAACTAGTAGGTAGTATGTGTAGGCTTAAAAGGTGTAGGCTAGGTTAGGTAGTGAATTTGGTGTATTTTGATTTTGGCAACCCTGCGAATCGGTAGGAAATCTGGGACTTCTTGGCGCGAAAGTGAAGAGACATGTCTGCGGTTTTGTTTTATTTTCTATAATTTGTGTTACATCGAATATTAATGTGAAATAATGGTGGATTATTAACCGTTAAGTGTTCGTGAGTGTGCATGAGTGTTGGCAAATGAAACAAAACAGTGCAACGGCACTTTTCAAATTCTCTCAAGAAGTAGCGTGAGGACTTAATAAAGCCCCACATCTTTACTGAGACACTCGAGGGGTTGGGGGGTATATCATTTCTCACTTCTCATTCATTCATTCATTCATCATCATCATACAGGAAGAAAATATTGTTTATTTATGTATTACTTTGTAAGAAAAATTACTTTGACATTAAAAAGGCTAAATGTGCTATTCGCACAAAGCCATCAACTAAAAAAAAATTACTGCCAAACTGAAAAAAGGTGGTAGGAATAATTATTTAAAAGTAATAAGTATGTATATGCCTACAACTTCCTTATTTTGCAGTTTTGCAGAATACTAACCTACCAGTTTCAACATTTGATAAATACAATTTTACAGTTCACCTTAGTTAATACAGAAAAGTCATGAAAACAATCAATGACTTTGAAAAATCATTGCGATGGTGTATGCAGTAAATGAAAAGTCAAAAGTAACAGTGTTTCAATCTGCTCTAGCTGGTGGAGCAGCAGGTGGTGTAACTAGAGCCATAGCTCAGCCCCTCGACGTGATAAAAATACGCTTTCAACTGCAACTGGAGCCAATAAAATCTGGATCGGATTCCAAGTACAGATCAGTTGTCCAAGCGGTATCATCAATCGTGAGAGAGGAAGGTCTGTCGGCGCTATGGAGTGGTCACATACCGGCGCAGTTCCTATCAATCACATATGGTATTGTCCAATTTTCAATTTTCGAAAAATTAACTCAAATAATTCAGCGATCAGACCCGCAATTTTATATGAGCAACAAACATTGGATAAACTTTGCTAGCGGTGGAGTTGCAGCTACGGTGGCTACTGTGACCTCTTTCCCCTTCGACACCATAAGAACAAGACTGATAGCTGAACAGAAGTCCAAAAAGGTGTATAAAGGATTTATCAATGCTTTTTCTTTAATGTTGAAAACTGAAGGGTTTTCTTCGCTATATAAGGGTATGGTGCCATCGTTAGGGCAAATAGCGCCCCATGCTGGTATACAGTTTGCGGTATACAAACTTTTTACAGATAATATATTGAATAAGATAGAATATTTCCAAAGACAAGTCAGTGTTGGTGGAACTGTTGAATCCAGCCTTGTAGGAAATTTATTAGCAGGCTCCTTTGCCGGATTTGTTGGTAAGACAGCTATATATCCATTTGATTTAATTAAAAAGCGCTTACAAATTCAAGGTTTTCAAGAGCATAGAAAAGGTTTTGGTCGGCAAATGTACTGTAGGGGTTCACTGCACTGTATTAAGTTGACCATTCTTGAAGAAGGTCTTTTGGCTTTATTTAAAGGTTATCTACCCAGCACCTATAAAGCAGCGTTAGCAACATCATTACATTTTGCAGTGTATGATGAAGTAAAATATTTTTTATTGAGAATGCAAAGGTAAATGTTTTGCTTAGCTGCCTCATGTTTTAATGAGTTTGCATTTAGTTACAAATACAATTTGCGGATGAAGAGATGATGTTTTGTAAAAAAAAAAATATATATTTAGTATTTATTCAAAATGCTACATTTTGTTATTTATTTTGTTATGCTAGATACAATTGTTGTTCCAATGTTTTTAATTTTCACTTTTTGAAAATCTTATTTTGTCCACACAATGCTACAATTATTATTAATTTCAACCTGAGGCAGTCTTTATTTTGAATTGTGTTGAATTCTATTTCATATATCAATACTAGCCTATCTTCTTAGCATAGGTACTGCCTAAATTGAAGTGTTATGATGTCACTTAATAAATACAACCAAATAGTATGTAAGATTAATTTTTGATGTTTGTTTATTTTGTATGAACATAATGTTATTAGTTGATTGTTTAGTCAATAAATCACCATTGCAGTGATATTTACTCGAAACATATTATTAGTCAATATAAAATGATGATGTATGATGAATATTATTTTTATTTACTTTAATATCTAAATTAGGTACATAACCAATCCAATAAGATCATTCAATATACAGTTATAAAGTTTTATATTACATAGTGTGATTATAAAAACATCATTATGACTAAAGCTATCCATAAGATATCACATAACCCATGTTTCTCATTAATGTATCTTTTATAGCTGGTTGCAATTCTTTCTTCATGTATGTTGTCAAAAGAGTCCTTATACCTTTTGTGAATATATCCTCCATTTCTCTTGATATATCTTCTACTTCATCTAAGTCATCATCTGGTCTGAACAATTTGCTCCTTTCGTAGTTCACTCTGCTTCGTGGCTCATATACAGTATCCCAGTTTTTGTCAGCAGATCTGCTTTTGTATTCGTCAATGTACGACTTAGCCAAGTGAGGGTCAAAGGAGAATTCATCAGACCTCCTCTTACGTTTTAACGGTAGATTATCTTTGTTTCTCACTGAGTTCCTGTTGATATACTTTTCGCAGCCATACGCGTAAACGCTAATGAAGCCGGGCTCCACAAATTCCGAATCAGTTTTCACATTAAACTTCCCTGGTTGTTGGTTCAAGGGTTGTGTGTGGAATCCTATTCCTGCTTTCCTCAATCTCAGGATCATGTTGCAGCCATGTCCTCGATTTCGATGGTAGGTATCCTCAGGGTACGGACCATCGTAAGGGCGTGGTTCGTAGTCTCTTCTTAGCCGTCCACCTGGTGGTACCCCTCGGTCCAGCTCGTTAGGGTCAAATAAATCTACGTTCCCACTTATAGTCAGATCGTTGAATAGTAGCATCGTGTCGAGGGACACGTTTCGAGGGTCGAAGTAACACTTCTCCACCCGAACCCAGTTGCTGTTCTGTGGTAGTCGCACACGCATTCTTGTGACGATCATGTCCACTGGTGCGCTTCTCATTTGTTGGTGTAGGCTGTACCCATTGAGGTCAATGCTTTGACTCTGTAAGAGAAATGTTTTTTTTTTAAATTATGTGACTACGAAGACCTAGCAAGAACGCGGCCGCGTCATTGGTCTCAATGAGACTGCAGGTAGTATTTAGTTAATCAACACCTGCAAAGGATTTTATTTTTTATTTTGGATGACCAATAAGTTTTGCTTCGGAAGGTACGTTAAGCCGTTGGTCCAGGTATTGAGCCAGTATGGTGGGCTGTGGCCTTAAGGCCTGGCCACTTTAACTTCCATAAGCTGTGCTAGATTTTTATAAACGGGCAAAAGGAGTAGAAGAGCAGAGTTCTAGATTTATTCATCTGGAATTTTATTTATTTATAGCCAGATAGAGTTCCCACTGTAAGACCCCTGGTTTATAGATTTCTTGAGGTGTTTAAAGCGAGGTCGAGACCAGAACAACCTGAAGGTGCCTCTAAAAACTAGGACCACGGCTTGGGTAGACCTAGTCATGGCGTTCTTGATGGAATATCCTGTACGCAATCTCACCAAAGGAGTATCCAAACTTTTCGGTTGGTTCCTCTTTCGTCGCTTCAGCTGGTCCAATGCTGACTCCAGGCGGGACGAGCATCGTTCCCCTGCAATGGGGATGGTGGTCAAAGGCTGCAGGCCGCCCTGACCGATGGGCGGACCGGGTCTGCCGTCAAACCGCTTCACTTCGAACAGAGGGAGGAAGCGTGACTCTGCAATTGGAAATTAGCATACTTTAAAACTACTGCGCCTCGAAAGGCACGAAAAGCCGTTTGTTCCGGGGATGTATTAGCAGTCGTTATCAACCATCAATCCGCACTGGGCCCGCATGGTGGCTGTTTACCCTGTGCTGTTTCCATCGTTAGAGAAGGCTCGTGCCCTAGCAGGGGAACAAATTGAGCCTTTTTGATCACAATGCCTACGCCGCAAAACGACTTTGAAGGATTACTCTTAAACAGCTATAAGACTAAAATTACTAACATTTAAAACGCCTACAAAGCAAAATGCCTCAAATCAATATCTCTGAAGCGGTTTGCCTAATTTGCAATACGTCTGCATTCTTTCTTGTCTAGGCAGCATAATGTCTCGAAAATTAAAATGACTTTAAAGGATAATACATAACATGCCATGCGACTAAGAAGCATAATTAATAATCGCTATCAAAAACGGCTATAAATCAAACTGCTTCAAATTAATAATATCCTATTAATATTATAAATGTGAAAGGAAGTGACATAGAAAACTATGCGATTTTTTTTAAAATTAATATTATGTAGTATTTTTTACTACAGAGAGATTCGCCGTTAAAGTCACATTGCGTTTGTAGCCATTATGATGTTTAGAAAATTTACTATAAAGTCCATTTGCATTAGAGGTGCAGTAATAATAAGTCGTTTTGATTTGAGGCTTTTGCTTTGTAGGCGTTTTAAATGTTAGTAATTTTAGTCTTATAGCTGTTTAGGAGAAATCCTTCAAAGTCGTTTTGCGGCGTAGACATTGTGATCAAAAAGGAAATTGAGCTGATGGTGGCGATGATATTTTAATAAATTTGGATCCACCTAAATCTGTTTTATCTCAATGGCACCTGGCGAAGTTTCCCTCTCAGTAGCAATTCCCTCAGTAGACCTATCAAGGTATTTTGTGCAATCATCAGTATAAAAATGTCTCACTGCATCAGTCTCTGGACTACCCACATTGACATAAGCCTATGGCGAGATTAATGCAAGCCATTAATGCACCACGCTTGCCCTAGCTGGTTGGTGGACGTTAAAATTTAAAAGTAAAGTAAGTAGCCTGATAATATAACTGTCCCACTGCTGGGCAAAGGCCTCCATCATTGAAATCAAGTCATCACTATAATCACGGTAATGGCTTAATCACACGCCTGCCAAATGCAGGTTGATGGTCACAAATCCTTTTTTTTTTAAGAGAGATTGCTGAATGCCTCAAACGGCATTTTCAGTGTCACCGGGCTTTTAGGGGGCGGCGAGGTACGTAAAGGATACCTCAGGCCGTGTGAAACGAATCACCTTCGAAGGTTTTATAGAGGGAACGGCATCACACACTTAAAAGTGCGTGTCCCCGTGCCCTACTAGATTCTTCGAAGGGTTCGGATCGGATCGGGTCACAATCCCGGGCTTTGCATCGAAAAATCCGAAACGCACTTTGGCCGACCTGGGAATTGAATCCCGGAACCTTTGGGTATTGGGTATTGGCCACTCGGCCACCGAATTGTCCAATACTTTATTCGGAATTCTCAACTAGTGAGGCACTGACTATCTTATCTCTAGCTGCCGGAATACAACAATGGTACAAACATTGAT
The DNA here is from genome assembly GCA_947562085.1 of Eudonia lacustrata. NCBI lineage: Eukaryota > Metazoa > Arthropoda > Insecta > Lepidoptera > Crambidae > Eudonia > Eudonia lacustrata. The sequence continues at coordinate 3,389,742 of OX387321.1, read as the reverse complement.
GTTATGGCGACATATTTAGATAAGATGGTGGTAGCAACAGCTAGCTAGGCGGACAAACAAGTCCTACCATCAACCAAACAGAGTACAAACATGCACCTCCCCGCAGGGAATAGAACCCGGGCCCTGTGGTTCTAAACCGGTGATCATAACCACTAGACCACAAAGTTGTTTCTATATTTGATGGTTTTTACTTAGTGACTTGTAATTACAAAGATGGTGGACTAACAACGGTTGCGATTTTTCAAGTAAAACGACTAGCGATAACTGGGTTGGTACCTATATTTTCCTAAAACTTTCAAAAATACTTAATACATATTTATAATGAAGAAATAGTTACAATTAGGTGGTCTTATAGCTTCAAAGCGATATTTTCCATATATAACAACGGAATTGTTTTCTACTCAAATCGTGTTAGGGAAACGTCTCATAATACAATGTTATGTAAGTATGTCGTTTCGTTTTCATTGTTTGCATTGCATAAAGACTATTCTTCAATAGTAACTAGGTATAATATACCTCTTAAAATGCGCTTTTATTATATGCAGGCACATCGTGTTGCAGCAGGCACAAGTCCCTACCTAGATCGTAGCTAGTAGGAAATACACGGTCTGCTAAAAATTAAAGACTTAGTTGCACTTGCACGTAATACAATTTTTCCCCTGCAACTATTAACGGTTTTAGGAGTTATCTTCATCGATTGTTATCTTATAAAACTTTATACTAAGATATTTTTAATTTACAAACGAAGTTTCGTCAGAGCTGATATTTATACAAAACTTAGTATCTTAATCGAGTTGACAGACTATTTTTCACTATAATGTGGATAGTAAAGATACAAAATTCACTGGAATGGATAATGATTATGTTCAATCTATTAAATGTAATTGTTTCATGGTGGTTGGATGTTGCTAGAAACATAATCGTCAGTCACAAAAGGACACTTAACTGTTATAATAACAAGATCGTGTTTCAGATAAAACGGAAAGTTATATAGACGAGACATGTTTATGTATATGCAGTCGATGTTGTACCTACAATCAGTTTTCACTTCTTTTGTTTATGTTCAGTACCGTTGCGATAGCGTCGTCGTACATCAGATTAAATTTGCTGTTTAATTGTTTTAAGCCGATGGACGATGGCCTATTATGCAGAGTAACATGGTATGTTAAGAAAATAAAACTTTTTGTATGTGTAATTAGTTCCACCAACGCGTCACTAGATGGCGTGATTCATTTCAGAATCGCGCGATTCTGGTTGTTACGTTATTAGCTGGTGGTCTGTTATACTTTATTAGAATTAATTTTAGCAGTACTAAACTAACCTTGGTAAGCCAAAAAGAGCTTTATATTATTATTAACTAAATATTATTACACAGTTTGATTGCAAGTTGTGAATAGTTGGAAAAGTGTAAAAATTTGTTTTCACCAAAGTATTTGCTTTCTACGTTTTAAAAATATATGTTTATTGCATCTAACAACAACAAGTGCTCTTACTGTCTCGTAATTTTAGGTTGCGTTTTGTGCATTTTCGGGCGTACTTGAGAGGGAAAGCGTGGGAAAAAGTTTTCAATGTAAACCGCGTAACGTCAATTGTTGCGCTACATTCATATTAAATACTTTTTCTTTCATTCAGAGTTTTACAATTTAAAAAAAATAACATTTTGTAATAAGTAGGTAAAGTAACTACCTACTTTATCTTTGAATTATTTTTGATCAAAACTCAAATAAGGATTTTGGTGGGACACTTTGGAAGGATCTATGTATTTAGTATCCAACTCAAACATTCTCTTTACTTTAAAAATAAAGGAATATCCTTTATTTAATAAGACAATAATGTTATAATGCTTTAACCAGCATTAGACACATGATGCCTATAAGACAAACCACGCCGCTCTGATCTCAAAAAAGGACCGTGTTATTTTAACAAAATAAAATCAACTAAATACACGCAGAACAATCACAACCAAACGTTTTACATACAACTCCCTGATTCAGCTCCTGAGATTTTCGCAAAACTACTCGTGACATATGAATGCCAATAAAATTAAAAGCTAGATTTAGATACAAAAAAACATTACCCTTTCCCGTCTCCGCATCAGGCAACTGATTGTCACTAGCCGACGCCGTTTTAGCAAACAGCATAAACATCCACCAGAATTTCACCATTTCTAACACATGCAACAAACATTTAACGTTGCCACCTTATAAGTAATAAACTCCTTTCGAATTATCTTAAAAAAAAAGAAAAGAAACAAAATTTCGCGCGCGAATCACAATGGCTTGCTGTCACCGCGAGACTGTAACATGGAATAATGTGCAGAAGTCGGGCCAGCAAGAAGTGCAGTCTTTGGAAAATAATCCCCGCTCGATGCCATCTAAGTTTTGGTACAATCAACATTGTATTAAGCCTGACTAGCACTAAAGCTAACGGGCGTAAAGATCAAAGTGTTGCCATTTTGTCTAAATTGTATACTTTAAATATAAGACGTCTGTACCTTCACAGTTAACTATGCGACAGGTGTTTTTGATTATAGAGTGGCAATCCAAGTAGCCATCTGATGATGATGGTAGAGATTAATTATTAGAGCGCAAATGAAGATGTCGTTGCATCGAAAACGTTAAGAAATAATGCTTATTTTATATTTTAAAGCAAACAGTTCTAAGGCAGGAAAGCAGATGGCTGCTGGTTTTGTCCTCGTTCGCCTCTATTAAGCCTAACCATATAGATGTAGATAAACATCTTCACCTTGTAGGATTCTATACTCTGCACATACTGATTTTTTTTGACAAAGAACCTCCGCAAGGTTTGTGGTCAAGTCTGGTTGGAACTGCCGCCTGTGAAACTAATAAATTCGGAAAACTCGTGAAAACCTCGATGGTCTGTGGTACCTAGTTTCTAAGTTTCTAGATGATAGTCCATTTAACGAGGAAGGCTTATAGGCTATATAACATCACGCTGCGACCAATAGGAGCGAAGCATCAGTAAAAATGTTGCAAAAACGGGAACAAGAGCCTAAAAAATTAAAAATGCTGCCGAAAGTCACTAATCCACGCGGACGAAGTCGCGAGCACCGCTAGTATTATTAATACACTGGACAGCAAAAATAACGGGTCATTTAGAAAAACCGCGATATCTCCCAAAGTAATTTACATAGATCCCTTGTATAAATAATATGTTATAGGCAGATTTGTGACGCTTATTATACATATCAAAAGAGGTTGCATATGAACAAGTTACAGCTTCAAAAAAAGAAATTCCGATTTTTGAAAAATATCAAAACTAAAATTTTTGGAATAGAAAATTTTCTCGCTTTTGTTTCAAACCGAGCTGTCATCATAAACAGTTTTTTTGGCTGGACACAGTATTTTGTGCATCAACCATGCACCAACATGTCGTTATCTACTGAAGAATGTACACGAATTATCACCATGGTACAAGAAGGAAGGAGTCAGCGGAGTACTGCTATAACAGTAGGTGTATCTTTATCCACGGTCCAAAGAGTACTCCAGCGATTTCAAGAGACCGGCATGAACATCAGGAGACCAGGGAATGGCAGGCAAGGTGTACAACTACACAAGAAGACCGATTCATCGTGAGCACTATGTTAGGAAATCGACATCTCACGGCTGTTCAGGTCCGAAATAGCCTTCAAGAAATTCACCACAACAATGTAAGCTCTGACACGATCCGGCGGCGATATCGGGAAGCTGATATAAAGCCTTATAGGCCAGCAAATGGCCCTAAATTGCTCAGAGAACATCGAGTTGCCAGGTCCGATGGACAGATGAAGATTGGTCCAGGATTATGTTTTCCGATGAGTCAAGATTTTGTTTATTCGCACACGATGGGAGACGAAGAGTATATAGGCGACCAAATGAACGTTATCGTCAAGCGTGTTTTGAGGAAAAGGTGCCATTCGGTGGAGGATCAATAATGGTTTGGGCTGGGATATCTTCAGAGGATCGTACGGAGTTAGTAATCATAGAAAACGGTTCTCTGACAGCTCCCAGATATGTAGAAGAGATTTTAAATGAGCATGCTGGTCCTTTCTTGGTGAATATGGGTGCAAATGCCATTTTTATGGACGACAATGCGCGACCACATGCAGCACATTTGGTCAACGCTTATATTCAAGACGTCGGTATCACCCGCATGGAGTGGCCAGCTCGCAGCCCAGACTTAAATTCCATAGAGCATTTATGGGACGAGCTCGGGAGATGCGTTAAACAACGCTCTCCAGCTGCAGCTAACTTACGTGAGTTAAGAAGTGCGCTAGTAGAAGAATGGTCAAACATAGACCAAAACCGTATTAGAAATTTGATTTACAGCATGCCAAATCGTCTTAATGAAGCGATACGGGCTCGTGGAGGAAATACAAGATATTAAATTTACAGAAAAGCTTTCATTTTGCAGATTAACTGTGTTGTATATTTTTGTTGTCAAAAGTTAGAAGTGTTTTTTTTTGTATTTTTTAGTACTTAAATAAAATTATACAATTTACAAACGTGTTATGTATTTTCTTTTATGTATAAGTCAGTCATCTATAACATACTACAGTTTCACTAGTTTGTGTTGTGTAGTTAAAAAACTATCACACTTTTTATAAGCGACCCGGAATTTTTGCTGTCCAGTGTATGTTTGGCCAGGAATTATGTCGCTTGAATTTGTAAAGTAAGGAACATCTGTATTATTAACTTGCGTATTTTGTTGCTATTAAGGATCAAAACCAGCATAATGAGAACACAGTTAATTAAAATAATAAAATTATGTGAGTACAAAACTGCTACGATTGAGAAATAACTACTGCGAAAAAAACTGCTTAGAAAAGATATCAACGGCATCTGAAGCTACGATCAACTATTTGTCTACTATCATTTTGTTATTATGACAAAATTCCATATCCAACACATACAATGTGCTACATTGAAACTGCAAACAACACCTTGAAAATCGAACTCACGACCTTGCGCGATCCGGGCGACCAGCAGCTCTTCCAACTGAACTATCGAAACATTATAATTACATAGTGAACGTGCGATATTTTGTAGAAATATGTAACAATCGGTTTAGGATGAAATAGTATTTTTTTAATTTGCTTTTTGTGTCCGCAATTTTAATAGTTATATCGATTTGGGGCAAATCCTATTTTCATTAACTATGAAGAACAAACATAAACATCGATCAAGTATATTGATGATTTTAAATGCAAAGTATTAATCGAAATTATTTTTCAATGTTATATACAATCATAAGAACTGTAGAATTAAGTGTAGGTAACATTGATTGCTGGTATAGATCTAAAATGGGTAGGTATCCCTAGCGTTCTATAGGCGTCCCTAGAGTAATTCCCTCCAGAATCATAGCGTAGAACTACAAGTGGAAGACTACTTTAGAGAACAGAGCTGTGATCAATGTTACACTTGACTCAGTAGCTCCGTTCTACTATCAAACCACCGATTTCAATTGGTCTGCTTTGAAAGTTCAAACTAATTCGGTGCGTGACAGAATCCTACAAAATTGCCACCATAAAACTGTGACGAGACGAGGCGAGGCCACGATGCCACTACATTTTATCTGAAACGACATCATGTTTCTCCCGGGCGCGTCAAGTAGACTGTGACGCAATTATGAAAGGAAATTGGGGCGAGGCACGAAACAAAATAATAGTAGGTAGTAGGTACTTGAGGCGTACAAATCATCGTACACAGTTAGGTTGATGACCTCGTCAACTCTTGTGCATACTGCATGCATACGGTACGCGCCCGGGCGTTCCCTTATCTCGAGTGGATTGTTATGCTTAATGAAGTTCATTCAACTTTCTATGTGACTGTATAGCCTATTTTGTCAATTATAATGTTGTGAATTACTTTAGTTTCCCGTACTAAATCAGTTGGGACCGGGTTATGGTTCAATATGTTTCGGCAGATTCTGCTTTGTATACGACACAGTCTTTAGGTTCTAAAGTTTATGTTTCTGGTTATAGGTACTAATTTACCTACTGACTTACTTACTATTTATATTATACCTTCTCAAAAAGAAGCAGATAAAGTGAAGACTCGAAAGGAGAATTTTATTTGGGATTAAGCTCGCCTCTTGTACTGTCTTTAAACTGTGCAAAAAAGATTAAATAAGTAAATAAACGTCTCAATTTGCGTTGTTGCGCCATAAGATAAGCATTTGAAAAACTAAAGAAAGAAAGTAGAGTTCATTATTTTTCTCTCATCATATCTTTTACAGTATACTCGCGTTAGTATAAAAATAGATAACACTACATAAATAATTTAAAAAAAACTAATCGGTGCATGCATGTGTTTTTCAATGTCATTTACCTGTATGTTCTGTAACCAATGTTGAAACTGAATGTTTCCTAACGGCTATATCTATGTGTTCCACTACAAACAAGTGTCTGTCTAGCATTTGTTTCGGCTATTGTCTCAATTCCAATTGTCAAAAAGTTTGTCCGCAATCAGTGTCGGCCCATTGTTCAAATTACATTTTACTTATGAAATTTGTTTCTGTAAAGTTGGCGTCTGCGCAATTTGTAATCTAATTAAATATGAACAAGCTCATAGTATTACATTAGGTATATGAGAATGAATATACTTACTTAATTTCTGATTACCAACGCTATTAAGTATGTGAAACTGAAGCAAGCACAGAGTTATTATAGGTTTTGAATTTTTGAATGAGTATCGGAACGAGCGAATGGAATCTTTGTACTATATTTAGTACAAGGACAGGATGGATATGAATAATGCTCCCCGCTCGTCAGTAGCGTCACCTTTACAAAAATAGAATAAGTACGTAACCTACACATACATCGAATGGAGAGTAAATGTAAAATGTAGATGAAAAGTGGGATGTTTTATTTATTTAACTAACTGACGAGGTTGGCGCAGCGACCTAAAGTCCTCGGTTTATTTATTGAATATATAATATAAAGATAAAGAATATAAAGATTCAAGAAATAAACCGAGATTGTACAATATAAAGTACCTAATACAAATTAGAACACATTTTTATAATCAAATAATTTGTTACTTTCTTTTTCGCATTATGGATAATAATTATTATTATGACGTTTATTACTCCTCACAGTTACAAACAGTATAGTAGGTACAATGAAAAAATTCAAATATAAATAGGAGCTGATGTTAGGAATAGGTTTAACCGGTTTCACAAATCACCAGCTCCCCACCCCACGGGGTGGTGACCACACATTTTTTTTTATATTGGCGCGTCATAGTGACTACATCCTGCCTGATGGTAAGCAGCCGATGCAGTCCAAAATAATGAGAGCTCTCCCCAGCGTTGAACAAGCACGGTAACAAGCGCACCCATTCACATAATTTAAACACCGAATACTTATTCGACAGATTTATTATTTAACTAGCGGCCGCTCGCGGTTTCACCCGCGTGGTTCCCGTTGCCGTGGGAATATCTGGATAAAAAGTATCCTATGTGTTATTCCAGGTTATAAACTATCTGTACGCCGAATTTCATCCAAATCCATCCATCCGTTGCAGCGTGAAGAAGCAACAAATATACGAACATACACACAAACTTCCGCATTTATAATATTAGGATAATGAGAAGGAGGAATATCACGACTAGCCCATAGACTAGTCCGTATCTGTTCTTTTTTCTTTATTTCTACCTCCAACAGAATCGGAGCCTGTGTTTGTAATTCTCATTCATACTACTTAGTCCTCGCTTTTATTCATCATTCTTCACATTCAGTCATCATCTTTTAATCTAAGGCAGTGGTCCGCCTTTTATTTATCTAGTCTAGCTAATCTAATTAATCTAATTTATTTAGTTTATACATTCAGGGTAAATAAGTTTTTCAGAGCATATTTTAATGACACTTGGGATGCATATCGAAGACCTCTTATTTTAGCATACAGTTTTCTTAATTATACTTAGGTATCTTGGCACTATTTTACATTTTCCCGTTTAGGCAGCTTAAAATTAGTTACATTTTTCTTATTTATATTACTATATATTTTTTATTTGAAATAGACATTTGTACACGCAGGTACAGAATACAGATGTCCTTTCTATTTTATTTAACTATTTTTAACATTATTTTCTAAGTTTTATTTCTTTTCCTGTCTGTTTCTATAACTTTAACACAATATTTTATATAAAAAAAAATCCTGATATGAGAACCGCAAAATTGGCTGGTTCGACTTTTACACCTGCTTGAATTTCTATGTTCAGCCTCTCGAGAGCGCGTATAGGGCACTCGGAAAGGATGTGTGTAAGGTTTTCGTGAGTATCAGGGATCACAGGCACACGACAGGCTATCCTTACACTTGAACCTGTTCAAGTATGCGGACATCCCGCCGCCGGCGTCGTGGCCCGTGAGAGCCTGTGTGGTGGTGAGGTGCGCATGTGTCAGCTTCCGGGTGGTCTGGTAAGCTGTTATGGCGTTTAGGAAGAATAACTTGGTCACCTCTGCTGTGTCGCTGGACACGTACCTTTCGTTCCATTACTCAAGAGACTCACTTCTGATGCTTCTCTTGACAAATGAAATGGAGCACGCGTCGTAGTCCGGTTTCCTTTTGGACTTTATAGCGGCTTCCTTGGCGAGTTGAGCGGCTCTCTCATTTCCCTCGACGGTATCTTTACTCAACCACTGAGGTACCTGACGATCTTATCTCTAAATGTCGGAACACAATGCTACTAGCCTTGCTGTTATTGGGAAAGGGCTTAGATAAAAGGGTGGTAGCTTAGCCAGCCGGACCTTAATATAAGCCCTACCACTAACGTGTATGTTTCCCAGCTGGGAATCGAACCTGGGACCTCTGTGTCTGGAGACCGGTGGCATAATAACCACTAGACCACAAAGGCATGTCGCCAGTGAGTGCTCGCGCTTAATTGTAATTTTCCCTCATCATGATACATTACTGAGTTTCAATTGTATCTATTCACTACTGAACCACAGCAAGGGCAACAATAATGGCGACTGAAACTTATAATACACACCCCGAGTGAGAGTTTGATTCGCCATTTGGTCACGTAAACGACAACGAAAGAATCTGGGTGTCTAATGTGAGTTTCATTTGACATACGATCACGTTAACGAAAACGAAAATTACTTAGAGCTATGGCATTGAAGCAGCGCCTCCTGGCGACATACGAGAAGAGTTAAGATTTTACCATACAAATTCCTCGTTTTCGTTATTAACGAGTTCGAATAGCGAATTAAATTCGCACTAGGCACCCAGGGTACAGTCGGCGGCAGATCAACCTACCCAAATCTGTCAAATTTCTCCAATGAATATTGATCCTTATAGCCAAATATTAAAGTTCAAAATTGATTGTAGAAATTTGACAGTTTTGGGTAGGTTGATCTGCCGCCGTGTGTACTTAGAGCGAGTTTATTACATCACGTTAATAAACATGAGATTTTGTAAAATAAATTAGAAAAAAATGAAAAAAAAAATATAAAAATATAAATACCTATTAACTAGTTATTTAATAAAAAAAAAATAGTTTTTATTTTTATTTTTTTAGCATTGTAGCGCCTTCTATAGTGACCAACGAGATGAAGTAAAATTTTGCCTTCTTGCTTTCGTTAATAACGTGATCGAATAAATACGAATAGTTATTAAAACTCGTACTAGGCAAGTATGATGTATAAGGCAAAAGTTTTACTATCCTCGTTTTTCACCTTCACGTCTTCAATGCCATACAAATTCTCGTTTACATTAATAAATGGTTAAATTGAACTCATCTCAGCACCCTGAGTCAGCATAGCGCCCAGCATTGTGCAAACGCCGCTCGTGCGTCGGTCTGTGTCTGTGGTGCAAGCTGGACGCTATTGTGCGCGAACAATGGGGAAAGCAACAACTGGTTCACCATGAGGCACAAGTGGGGCTATAGAAACAGCGGTGACCATGGCGTGGAATGAACAAGGGTGTGATTTTGAACCGGTATGTGATTCACTAAACAATTCTCGAGCTTGATGACGATGACGCTGTGGTCAACGAGCCAGATCTGCGATTGCTAAGGTTAAGCAACTTTCTCAAAAAGCCGGTCATCATCGGATGGGTGACCAAAAGTTTTATAACTCGAGCTCTTCCGTGCTTCGGGAGCAGCTGCTGCAGCAGTCGTTAAGAACCACCAATCGGCACAGGCCCGCGTGGTGCTTTATGGACCGTTCTCTCTATCCATCCATAGGGAAGTCTCGTGCCCCAAGAGTGGGGATATAAAATGAGCCGGTGATGATGCGGTGAAGTGGTGATGATAACAACTCTCACACTGCTAACTATATCAATTAGGTAGGTAGGTATAGAAGGTAGTGCGTTCTCCTACTTTATTTGAAGTATAAACAAACAAAATTCCATTCTTGGTGTTAGTTGGTAAAATTTCAACATTTCTCATTTGTATGAGGAGGCTAGAAATTTTGTCGTAAAAATCTTCGTTTAACAAAACTCGCACCGGTATCCTGGGTGATAGCACCACTGATCTGAAATCTTAAATGGTAAGTAAAACTAAATAGTTAAAATGGTCATGTAACAATAAAGTGGTTTTTTATTTATTGCAAACACAGATAGGTACTCAATAATAATGTAAAACAAATAAAGGATTATAAATGTTTAAGTGAATGTTATTTTGTATGATGCACCACAAACCAATGTGCTTAAACAAACAAATAAAAATTAATTTAAACAAAAAAAAATCGTTTTCATTTCAATGTGTAGGTATGCCATTACTTACCTACATACAAGGCACATGATAGGGCAGCTCAACGTAGCCCTAATACTGCGGATTAGCGGGACTTTCTTTTTCTTTTTTCTTCTAGCAGTCACCGTAGCCGAAATCGGCCAGGGAGTATATATATATATACATACAACTAGATAAATGTGCTTGGGTGTCTGATAAAATTATCAAAAATAAAATTATCGTTATTTGTAGTCATAAGATAGGAAAATAAATACATTTTCATAAAAAAATAAAATGTTAAAACCATTTTTTTTTAAATAAAACCTTTTAGTATGGCTCCAGTGTGCCTATTGTGTGAGTTTAATTTGGTATTTTTAATTACGTTAACCAAAACGATAAATTAGTATGATACAAATGCTCATTTTCGAATGGGAAATAAAACTCGCACTAGGTAGGCACCCAGTAAAGTTATTTTCAACTGTGGGAAATATCATCATCATCATCATCATCAACGTTAGTCAACAAAAAAATCAACTTGCTATCTTGTTTAGTGGCCACAAACTCTATTTCTATTATTCCATACCATAGCAACTATTTGTCGTGTTGTTGAGTTTTAAACATCCTACACTTCGGACTAAAGATTATCTTCAGGTACTGTGACTTCGGCGAAAATAAAAGTCATCCGATTCGGCTATTGAACACACGATTGTAACCGGATTCCAACTGTTTTAACCTGAGGTTATTTACACATATTTTAAATGTCAAAATCTTGGCAGGGTCGCACTAAGAACCAGAAGGCCAATCTAGCTGGACAAAAAGGGTCATCCCATTTCTTTCACTTTTCTAATAAATGCGATAGCTAAATAAACCAAAGATCATTTCCGGGGGGGTTAGGGGCCCTTCCGTTCGGGGGGTAATGATACTCAACTTTACGCAGATCCCTGGTGAAACAGGCCGCCACACTTTCACCATTTGCATCTCGGTAGCATTTCTTCGATTCGCCTCCCTCTTTTTCTCTACCATGACAACGCCTAACACAAAAACTGGTTCTACAACAGTGCACGCCCCTACCACAACCATACCGTTTGAGGTCGAGTTCGCTAACATCCGCGGACTCCATGCAAATCTCAATGCCGTACACCACCATCTTGAGACGGCGAGGCCAGCAATGTTGTTTTTGACGGACACGCAAATAATCTGTCCGGTCGACACCACCTACCTGCACTATCTCGGCTTTGTGCTTGAAGAATCCTTTAAAGCCAAAGCCGGAATTTGCTTGTTTGTTCGGACAGACATTTGCTGTCGCCATCTGCGCTGTCTGGAGGACCCTTCCTTTTCCCTCCTTGTGGTACACGTCAACTTGGGCTCTCATAGCTGTGTCTACGTCTGCGTCTACCGATCCTATGATGGCGACATGGAGACAACTCTACTTATGGAACACCTTAGTCAGGAGGCAGATGAAGCGCAGGAGCTTCAATGCTTACCACGAGTTGTGGTTAAGTTCCTCCAAAACTGACCATGCTGGTAGAATTGCCCACGCATTCGCTCTCACGCACGACCTGACTCAACTGGTGAACCAGTCCACCAGGATCCCAGATATAGTCGGTCACGCGACTTCTTTGCTGGACCTTCTGCTGACGAGCCGCCCAGCTGGTTACCAAGTGGAGATCCGAGCTCCTTTAGACTCTTCGAGGTGCCAAGTGCGAGTTTCATTCGCCATTCGATCACGTTAACGAAAACGAGAATTTGTATGGTAAAATGTTAGCTCTTCTCGTATGCCGCAAGGAGGCGCTGCTTCAATGCCATACTAATTTTCGTTTTCGTAAACGTAATCGAATGAATACGGATAGTTAACAAAACTCACACTAGGCACCCGGATCACTGTTTGGTATGTAGCAAAGTGCCTCTGACCCCGTTACCGCCTACAGCGGTATCGAAATGTCAGATTTGGCATTACTCGTCGGTAGATTGGGATGGTATGTGGGACTATTTTGCATCCGTCCCTTGGAGGCAGCGCTGCTTCAGTAGGAAAGACCAACAGCTAGCGCGACTGCAGTTGCTGATGAGAGAGTTTTAGGGATGGAATACTATATTCCGCACTCCTATCTCATCATCAAAGGCAGGCGCAACCGATGGTTCAACCGTGAGTGTGCCAACGCTGTCGATAACAGGCAGGCGTCATACCGCGCTTGGATCAGGGTTAAAGCTCTTGAGGATCCCGAAACTCGATCGCTGAAAGCAGCCTATAATAATGCCACCAAGTCCTGCAAAAGAGCTTACATTAGAGCGGATGCCCAACGCGTTGCACGGGTCTGCCAAGAACTACTGACGCATCCTACGGGCAGCCGTAGCTACTGGCGTCTGGCCAAAGCCGTGCAATCAAACTTCTGCCAACCCTCGCTGCCACCACTGAGATGCCCTGACGGGACTTTAGCTCACAAGCCGCAGGAGAAGATCGATCTCCTAACCAAACTCTTTGCAGCTAACTCGCAAATCGATAACTGCAATGCACAGCCACCTTCAATGCCTCACTGTGGCCACACAATGCCTGAGCTCAAAATCAGGCAGTGTGATGTCCGTGCGGAACTGCAGTCAATCGATGTCGGGAAAGTGCCCTGATGCCCAGCAATAGTCTTGAAAATGTGTGCAGCGGAGTTGTCCCCCCGTGTTAACGCGCCTTTACCGTCTCACGCTCTCTTCTGGTTGTGTGCCGGAATCTTGGAGAGAAGCTAATGTGCAACCGGTCCCCAAAAAAGGAGATCGGTCAGACCCATCTCATTACCGCCCCACAGCCGCCGTTACTTCAGTTTTGTACAAGATCATGGAACGTATTTTAAATAAACAAGTTGTCCACTACCTGGAAGAAAACTCCATAATTCACGATCGCCAATACGGGTTTCGGCCAAAACGGTCAACGGGTGATCTAGCGTACCTAGGTACGTTGCACACCTCTCGGGGTGAGGTTATTGACAAGCGTGGTGAGTCGATGGCTGTTAGCATTGACATAGCCAAGGCTTTTGATCGGGTCTGGCACAAAGCTCTCTCTCCAAGCTCCCGGCATACGGTCTGCCTGCTCAGTTCTGCAACTGGTTCGCTGGCGCTTCCTGCATGAACGTAGAATCCGTGTCCTGCCTGATGGATGGCCTTCACGGTTCATGACAGTGAATGCTCTTGTCCCTCAAGGTTCTGTTTTGTCCCCCACGCTGTTCCTTCTGCATATCAATGATATGCTTCCACTTGGAAATATTCATTGCTATGCAGATGATAGCACAGTGCATGGGGGATATAACGGTCACCCAGCGGCAGGGCGGGTTGAAACCGAAATCAATCGTGTGAAGCACCTACCTACCCTCTAATAATTTAACATTTACTTAAAATATTTTTATATAAACTAAGTCCCATACTAATGTAAAAAAGTGACAAATCGAACGATTTATATAAAAACACAATATAATAAATAATCAAGCACCAGTTTAGCTTGACCTTCAGACATGTATAAAATGTTCAATAGAGGAGGTCAGCGTATTGTGGTTACTTTTATCACAATTAGGAGATATCCTATGATTTTTTAAAACGTATTATAACAAATTATCGATTTATATAGGTATCTAACGTTTATTATAACCTAATACAAGTCGTAAAAAAATCGTAATAATAAGGATGTATTTTAGTCTATATGTGGAGGTTTGTTATTAGCTTGTAGAAGCTTAATAGTTGTATAATTCCCAATATTGGCTGTAAACCTTCCTTTAAATAAAAATAAAATAAAATAAGTAAATAATATTGTCCAGCTAGATTGGGATTTTGGCTCATAGTGGGTCACCAACTCGCCTCGCCAAGAAATGTCCTCACATTAAACCCGACGCCCTTATACTGGTATTATTGTAGTACTTACTTACCAGGAACGTCACCACAACATTGTAAACATGTAGTTTGTTAATGAAAGAAAACAAATTTAATTAATTTAATTTAATTACATGGCGACCGGGAGACTTGAAAAGGAAACGTCTTGTTCGTCTTGATTAAGTATGTTTTAATACTGGGGGCGATTTTGAACCGTGATTAATTATCACGCTGCTGTGATACCGGTTCTGAGTGGACTTTTTTGGTGTAGTGGACGCCGAAAATTTTCGAACGCCGTGTATCTTAATAATGAACTTGTAAATAATGTAAAACTTATTATATTTCATAAGTATTTCGTAGTGTATTCATGTCATTTTAATTTCGAGATCAACTTTGAGTTTCAAAAATTCCCATTGAGTATTAAGTTTAGTGATGCATAGCGTATTCGATACAATAATAAGCGGCAAAGTGACTCATACACTAAACTACCGAGACTACTGACACACTACTGAGACGTCATTGAATTAGCTTAGCAGACTTGAGGCCTACAACAGTGCTAACCGCTAAGACTGACCCAGTTTTTTTAATTTCAAACGTAATTTTATTTCATCTCACCTGATGTTAAATGGTGATAAGGCTGAATTTGGAAACGCACTTCACCGGAATCCTCAACAACCGAGGAAGTGGCTATCTTAGCTACCGAAACACAATAGTGCTACTAACAATGGTGTTATAGCGACATTTTTAGATAAGATAATGGTAGCTAACCAGGTGGATTTAAAATAAGCCCTACCACCAACCACACCCAGTGTAGGTACATGTAACCCTACTGGGTATCGAATCTGGGATCTATGGGACTAAGGCCGGGGGTCTCAACCACACTAGACCACATATAGTTTATTTTAGTTGGAGATTTAACATGATGATCTGATGAATGATCATTATAAAAACATGGCTTGTGAATTTAATATCACATATTGTGCTATAGGCAGGCACACGATCTAGGAGACATACCACGGTAAAGATACTGCCTTGCCTGCCACGCTGCGAGTTTGAGTTGATAGGGTTAAAACTGTATTTGTTATTGGTGGTGGCAGCCATTTATCGGAAATACAAAATATTGTCCAACATTATGTTAAAAAAAATATATTTTTATCCTTGGTGAGAAAATGTTAATAAACTCGTAGTGTAAACAATGTACCTAAGTTTATGTTATTGTAATAATTCGTAAGATTTATCGTTGATGTCTTTTTAATACTGATTCTTTTTGAAAGCTACCTACGAAAGACTTCAACGCTATTTAAGTTTTCCTTGTAGTATACAGCTATAACTATGTCTAAATAAATAACGTTTCACTAAAATTATTTTTCCTACTCCACCCTACTACATATAAGATGATGTTATTATTTTTATCACCTGAAATTTTGACGAATAAAGTGCCTAAATTCAAAGAAAAAATAAAATTGCTGTGGTCTGTACGATACATAAACCATAGAAACTAAATATAAAATACTGAAAATTGGAAACGGATTTGTATTTTATGTAATAACAGAAACCTTTAGTTCTGAAAATCAAAACACCGCCCGCCCTTACCTTGCTCTTAAAAAAATTCGATCCCGCTGCTCACTCATTCATTCGGTCGCGCTTTGCTCGCTGTCATAATTATTATTTTCCTTTTCTTTTCTTCCTTCTATTCGTCATTCACTCAGTTGGGCTTGTGTGATGTTGGTGTGTAATGTAATTGATTCGTAAAGTAATTTTAGTTATTGTTTTACTACAAAGATTGCGTGTTAAAACCTGAAATGTGTACCAAGGTGGCGAGCTATTTGCATTATTTATGAGTGTTCAATATAATGTGCTATTATATTATCGAATAAGGTAACAAGATGTTCTCGTAAGACAAAAGGCTTCGTCCTTCACACATTAGCTAGAGTAGAGCATCATTGTTTGAACAAGTCGTTATCTGCACGTCGTCGCCGATAGTGTTAGATGGTGATTATAGAAATGCTAACGACGTTAGACTGCATGTAAGTACGTAACAAGCGCTTGTCGTGCGCGGATAACGGATAAGTTCAACAAGAACTCTAATAGGTACTAACTTCTTCCTTCCCGTATCTGGTGGTGGGCTATCGCTTCTGTATCATACGACGCAACATAAGGTACCTAGCTTATTAATAGGACATACACCATGGCTAACGTAAAGGGTAGAGTAAAAACATCTGCGAGAGCACCGGCGAAGACGCCCAAGGGGCCTCGCACCACCAAAAAAGCACCTACCGTTGTAAATAATGTTGTTGAATCCGTTACAGTCATGAAAAGACCCAGCAATCTGGCGCTTATGACCCCGGAAGAAAAAGTTAAGTTTCTTGTGCTCAATGGGCATTTAGTAAAGGATAAGTTCATAAGTGAACCACCACTTAACAATGGCAAGATAGATAAAGATTTATTGCCGATAACCAAGAACAGTTTGATGTCTAAAAATGGAAAAATAAGGAAGAAATGCATAGATAATATGAGATTATTCGATAACATACTGAAAAGTGAACTTAATATTGATGACTCTACAAAGAAAAAGAAATGCGCAAAGAAAATAAAACCAACAGCTAACAACAACAATGATGATATTAGTGACCACAATGTGAATGAAACAATTTCTCTACCTGTTGAATCACCACTTGATCCTGTTGTGTCAAGTAATGCAAAAAAAAACAAAAAATCAGAAAAATCTTTATCCAAAGCGGTACCACCATTATTAAATCAACAGCCAGTGCCATTTGGGCCATCTGAAAATACATTTCAATGTGACTATTGCAACAACATTTTCGATAACAAACCAGCTATCATGAGGCATATTTATGGGCACCTCAATGTGAAACCTCATAAATGTCCACATTGCCCGAAAAGGTTCAGATATAATTTAAATATGCTTGAACATGTGGATAAAGAGCATTGTGTGTTTTTGTGTCATATATGTAACGAAACTTTCGCTGAGGAAAAACATTACAGTGACCACTTGACATCTCACACTCAAAATGATGAAAAATTCAAATGTCTCTTTTGTGATAAGACATTTTCCCGATATTTAGTACTAACGAAACATGAGAAGCAACATTTGGTGACTGGTCGCTACATATGCTCAATATGCAACATGAGTTACCTATTGCGTGATGATCTATCTTTACATCTTAAAGTTCATCTCAAAATTAAAGAGTTCATGTGTCAATATTGTGGAAAAGAATTTCTAAGACTCAATTCCATGCAAAGACATGTGCAGGTATGTCATGTTGGTCACAGGATACAATGTCCAATTTGCAAGAAGAAGTTGAAAGGGCATCTTACTGAACACATAAGAACTCATGATAAGAAGCGCCCACACAAGTGTGTAGATTGTGGGCAGCGCTTCACTCAGTCCACTCAGTTAAATGTCCATAGACGCTCACACACTGGGGCTAGACCGTATCCATGTAGAATCTGTGCGCGTCGTTTCTCACATTCGAATGCTTTAATGTTGCACATCAGACGTCACACAGGAGAGAAACCCTTCCCTTGTGCAATGTGTCCTCTGATGTTCTCCCAGTTGCCGCATATGAAAGCTCACATGCTAAACATACATGGCAAAGAGAATGCATACAAATGTAAAAAGTGTGCACAATTTTTCAAGTTGAAAGTTCATTTAGAAAACCATGTCAAGAATTGCACAGTTGGTGACAGAGAGCTGAGTTTTGAAGAAAAAATTGAAGCTTCGGTAAAATACGAAGAGGTTGAAGTAGAGTCGGCGATGACTCTGTCTCGTATGAGATATCTTCTGGCTCTGCTCTTGACCATGATCGCTAGCAAAGACAAACTGAAATATTTGGGTGCGTAAATATTTTATTCTTATTGTTTTAAGTTTTGACACTATTCTCATTCACTGAATGCACTGTTTTTTTAGTGTGGAAACATGCTTCCTGTGTGTCCGCCAGTAACAGGAGTCCATTACAGAAAATGTCAACACTCATAAGTCATTTATTTAACGAAAAAAACATTAAAAATGTTAATTTCAGTAAAAAAATATTAACAATAATGACTTGTTCACCTGCATTAGACATCAACGGGTTTCATTCCCTGCAATAGGTACCTACCTCACCTCAAGTGTTACTGGCCTAAATTGATAGCCTCAGGCACTTTAACAAGTTTCAGAAATGATAATTGTGCACTGTCATAGATAGAGGATTTAGGTACTTGTGATTGTGGTGGCACACCACGCTCATTAGTTATACAATATATTGAACACTTTACAATAAGGTAGGTGATTGATATTCAAATTGCTCTTAGTTGACATTGAACTTAATGAAAATAAAAATAAAACTAACAATTAAAACTTGATGTGTTGTTATACTTTACTACAATAAGTTTTATAAAGTTTACAATGTAACAGATACTTTTAACTGAATTTATTATTATAGAACTGTTAGATAATAATATGGAAGTGTGTGTGCGAGTTGTCTGTCTGCTTTCTGTGATGTGCAGCAAGTTTCCAATTAGGCCTGTTATAACGTAGCCTCTCATCATGGTTTTTATTTTAGCTAATTTACTTGTTAATGTAAGTGGCAGCAGGCGAATTACACAGCGAGATCATTGGTAACGTTTCAACGAGTGAGTTCACCTCCATTTTGTTGATAATTAATGGTGTTGGATGGTGAGGGTGCGGCTCTGTGTTGGTTATGGAATAAGGGTTTTAGTTATAAGACAATAAGGTATAGATTCGGCTTTCGAAATGGTGGCGGCTAGATAATAGGAGAAATATTATAAATATCTTCTATTATAAAGTATCCTAAATTATTTTCAAGTTACTCTTTTACTGTAAATATTCTGTTTATTAATCTTACATATTCTTTTATACTACATTATTACCTATGTAAATGTATTTATGTCCTTTGTGTATTATAAAATACTTTTAGGTTCTTAATTCAAACAATTCAAGACTAAGCCAATGTTATGAAAACTAAATATAATAAACTGTTAAAAATAAACAACTTAGTATTTTTTTTAATACATATTTTTGTAACAGGTTTCAACAAACGTCTCATTGATGAGTTGCTACTAGAATCTCTTGAAGCCATGGATATAAAGCCATGCAAGAACAAATCTCTGACACCCTTCAAACGCCTCAAAGCCAACATTGAAATGCTATTGAATGGTACTGTACCAAAAGATCAGATGGACAAGCTTAAAATGGATAACAAGAGCACTGAAGAAATTTTGGAACTGCTAACTGATGAGAAGAAAACTGATTAAGGTTGTATAATGTTATCCATTTTAGTTAATTAAGGGAGCCACTGGAGATTGACGATAATTAGTGGGTAATAGGTGAGCTTTATACATATTCGGGTCTTCACAAAGTAATGCTACACAATGGTTCGGCTTTTTAACCTGATAATCTTAAAGTTTAAGTCTGTGACCTAAATCAAATACAACGACCAACCAAGTGGGGTAATTCAGTATCTATATACTTATATCAAGTTCACTTGCAAGAAAAACTATAGGTACTTAACTCCGGTCATATAAGTCAGATTATAAAGATTATAATTAATAAACTAAATTGTCTTATGCATGAGAGAAGCAAATAAAATTTTGTGATAAATGGGGACGACCCGAATATTATGTAATTTAGCATTTACTTTATTACCTACTGGAAAAAAATAGTATAATTATTTTTTGTTTTTTATGTTTTTGACTGCCAACAACCAATTCGGTTTATTGACCATACAGACCTGCACATTAGCGATATAATTTGCTCTGAAGCCTTGGCTAATGAAATTTTCTGTCTATACTTTTAATAAGCATATAAAAATGAGAATCGAAGGTGGCTCCATCAATGTCTTTTATTTTATTTTATTTCTGTAAAACTTACAGCACATTGTGCACATAACACAACACTTTGACTGTATAATAAAAATGTAATAACATTTGTATTATACTATGTAATAACATTTGTTTTAAACAGCCAAAGTGTTATATTTTGAGTGTAAAGAAGTTGGTCACAGTTTTTAAATTTTTAAATAGGTACAATGGCTTGTGTTTATAGTATAAAAAATGTCTGTAGAATGTAATAAAGAGAAAGTAGATCTACTCTAATCAAAATGTATCTTTTCCTCAACATAGGTTATAAAAATAAATGTAAGTATAATCGATTCTATGAATATGCAATTTTAGGATAATTTATTATCACATTAGTAAAGTAAGTTTTGGGTGTGCATGCCTCGTTCGTATCGTTCTATTTATTATTCACTATAACATAACATCACTTTCCTAAATTACACTTTGTACATAAATCTTAATTTTAAGTTTCTCGCCGCCCCAAAAATGTCCCGTAACGCTGTAAAGGCCACCTACGGCCAATAGCAGAATTTATAAAAAAAAGAGACACAAGTGTTAACGTTGACGATGTCGCTGGCGGTTGCTAGCTTAAAATTAGATTGGTTACTATGTTACAATAAAATTCATAATAGTAAACACCATTAGAACCTTGTCATTATTATTTTGTATTGTTAAAGGGTACAGACGCCTGCACATCAACCACTCCGCCCGATCCTCTAAATGCCACTACACATTTACAGAATACACTAAACATGCACACTAGTTTAGGCCCAAGACACCGTGCTCGTAGAACCGGTTCACACGCGCTCTATACCATGTACAGACATGTACCTGGGCGCTTCTCTCCTCTTCCACGGCCTGGTCTACCCGAGCCGAGGTCCGTGCCTTTAGAGGCGCCCTCGGGTGGTTCCGCTCCCCGATCCGATCCGAACCCTTCGGAGAATCTAGTAGGGCACGGGGACGCGCACTTTAAGTGTGCGATGCCGTTCCCTCTAGAAAACCTCTGAAGGTGATTCGTTTCAACACGACTTGAAATCCGGTCCGATCCGGTGACGCTGAAAATGCCGTCTGAGGCAATCAGCAATCTCTCTTAAAAAAAAAAGCTCATCAACCTATCCAAAATTGTCAAATATATTCAATAATCGTTCAACCATATGTATGTCATGTCATTATATACATAAAGTTCAAAGTCTATTGAGTAAATGTCGTTCAATATCAGAAGATTCATTGGCCAGATCCATAATGGATCTAGTGAGGTTTTTTTTCTCATTGGATCCTAATTTCAAGGTATGGATCTACTGAGATTTTTTTGTTAGTTGATCTCTTGGCCAGATCCACGGTGGATCTAAAAAGATATGTATTTCTCATTAGAACAAGTTTTGAAGTTGTGGATCCACTAAGAACTTTCCTTCTCAGTAGATCTATGCTATGGACACTATTCTTGGACACGATTTACGTTAGGTCATTTTTTGAAGTGCAGTTACGCTTCCATAGTTATTTTAGTTCGCTACCAATGTACCAATACATCTGTTCCTGATGAAAAAAATATTTGCACAAAAAGGGCAATTATTATGTTCCTTGAACTGTAATGTCAATATGAAATTTATTACACATTCGTTTTATCATGTAGGTTTAATAGCAAAACATTGTTTATTAAGTATATAGATCTACTGAGAAGGACAGTTCTTAGTGGATCGACAACTTCAAAACTTGTTCTAATGAGAAACACATATCTCATTAGATCCATCGTGGATCTGGCCAAGAGATCAACTGACAAAAAAAATCTCAGTAGATCCACACCTTGAAATCAGGATCCAATTAGAAAAGAAAACCTCACTAGATCCATTATGGATCTGAACAATGGATCTTCTGAGATTGAACGGAATATTTGAGTCTGATGATGTGCAGTCGTCTGTACAACCAAAATCTGGCAAATTAGTTAATGTGACAAGGAAAAAAAAAGATGCTGGTATATACTATTGAACTATGACACAATTATGATAGATACACGCAAGTTCAGTAAACTTTTTGTAATGGTGAATTGTAAAACAAATTAAAAAAATTAATATTGTGCGTGTGTAGATTCGGTATGGACAGTAATTTTATACATGTATGTAGATGTATTATATAAAAAATACTTGCCATTACAAAAAAAGTGATTAGTCCAAAGATCATTCATTATGTAGATAAATCGCATTTGTCGCTTTATTTTATGTGTACTTGATTTTAATTATTATGTTGGCATTCCTCTTAAGTTAGAATGTATGTGCCATTGTTAATGAGAGTATTGAACTGTATTTTTATTGGTATTTTAATTTGTTATTTACTTATATGGATAATTATTAATGATTACAATTTTTAACTATCTTCAATTTTTTATTCTATATTATTGCCACTGGAGAATGGTTATTAAAAGTGTTTAATTATGTATGACAAATTTTAAATTTCGACCTATTTTGATATTTAAATCTGTTATGTTTTAAAACCAGTGCCATTTATTGTTTAATAGACTAATATCCAAAAAAATATGTGTGTTGTATACTTACTGTAATAATTGCAATGTCAAAGTATGAATGTGTAATTGTTTAGTTATATTTAGAGGAATAGGTAGTAAGTTTTAATTAGGAATAATACAATAGGAAAGGGATAAAAATTAAAAATCAATGTCTACACGCCTGCACATCAAATTACCATAAACTGTCAAATATACTTTAAATTTTAATTAATTAATTATCTTAATGACTGGCTTCGCGTTTAGCATTTAGCCAATTTGAAGTATTTTTTATTATTAGTGGCAAGGCGCAAGGGTACAATTGTACGGTAGATAGAAATTAAAATGGAGTCTCACAACACGTGTTATTACGGAAAGAACTCGGGTGAAACTCCCGACTTTGAATTTTATGCCTTAAGCATAAAGTTGAATATTTAATAAAGAAGTTTGACAGATTTGGATAGGTTGTGATGTGCAGGTGTTTGTCTATTATTGCAAGTACTTGATATCATTAACGGGAAAAATATTTTTTAACTACCTTAATTACACTATCTATGCTAAGTCAACTCAGTTATTGATTATACTCGTACCTACCGCTAAAATTGTTTTGTAGTGCAATATTGTTATTCGTAGCCAAAACTATGTTATTTCTTTTCGGTTAACTCAGTTAATGATTACAAATATACCATCTAGTTTGTCTAGGCTGGTCATCTATGAAATCTATAAGACCAGGACAGGACTAAAAGTTGGGAAATCCTAGATTTTGGTTATTTTTTCCCAGATTTTTTTAAACTTACAATTATAAAGTTAAGTTAAAATATGTCTTACTATTTACAAGACTTATCTCCTGCACATTTACTGGTTGTGCCAAAGAGTTTTAAAACAAACACCGCCTGGTCGGTTTCTGCTCTGGCCTCCCTCCAAATTAAGAGATGTCTAGGAAAATCCGTATGGATGGCTACCCTAGATTAACTGACAGCCATGTTTTATTA
This sequence comes from Eudonia lacustrata, assembly GCA_947562085.1. Classification (NCBI taxonomy): domain Eukaryota; kingdom Metazoa; phylum Arthropoda; class Insecta; order Lepidoptera; family Crambidae; genus Eudonia; species Eudonia lacustrata. The sequence goes on along the minus strand of OX387321.1, from coordinate 3,365,883 downwards.
TTTACAAATATCGAGCGTCACGTGTCAGTGACAGTCTGCCTCAGTATACTGACAAACGGAAACTGGTAAAGGCTGCTATCAAGTATGTAGTTACTAAATTCAGAGGGCGTCAAGAGGTGGTTCCAAAGAATAGATTTTTCTATGCATAGGTAGGGTGGTAGCACCAGTGTTCTACAGAACCAGTGCTCGACAATTTAATCAACTGCAACTGATTTATAGCTTTAGCAACAATTGAATACAGACCACCTGCTACCTAAGCTGTCGTTCAGTAAAATTGCAATTAAATTCTATATTTTGGCGATGAAAACTGCCCCCCGTCCGCCTAACCGATCGCTTTGACTGCGCGTGTGGTTTGTGACGTCATCTTGCCACCTCGCATCGCCTATGAAAGCGATATCAAAAGCTAAAGGCTATAGCTTTCGATATTGCTTTCATAGGCGGCACGAAACGCCAGAATGACGTCATAGACCACACACGAAGTCAAAGCGATCGGTTAGGCGGTCGGGGGGCTGATGTCGAAGACTGGTGCCACTGTGATACATCATTTGTTTTTTGTCGCTTCTGCTGAGTCTGGAATATTTTTGGATACCTACCACAGCGGGTGATGACTGATGGTGATGAGTTTTGTTCACTGCTCGATAGAGTAAGGGTTAACTAACTACATTGGGTCCTGCAAATAATCAAAGTACTTATAAGCGGCGAATACTTATTCCGTGTTTTGTTCCCGTCATGTAAACTTCATTTCAAATTAGAGTGAAAGAGACAAAACACGGAATAACTATTCGGAGGTTATTATTTGTTTATTTGTAAGGCACAATATGTTTAGCACCATCTAGTAGAAGACATCTGAAACCAACATGTCACGTGAAAAGAAATCTCACTCGACACTAATGGTAGGTTGAAAGCCAAAGTTGGAAAAGAAGGAAGGTGGAAGGTTTCTTTTACTGATATTTGTTGATAATAGCACAAATTATTAATTGTGCTGCCATCTATATGCCAGGAAGTACTTAGCTAAGAATAAGTTTTCACCAAATAATTTGACTGTGCAACTGAAATGTGTACCTACCTTATCTTAACGGTATATTTTTATACCAGCATTAAAACTAAACTTATTTAAGTATATATTATTCCTCGTTTTATTTACAATACAACTATTATAATATGCATGTTAAACAAGTTTCGTTATAGAGACTTATATGTGAGTGAACGTATGTGGTTTCTTCAAAATTTGTTATATGCAAAGTTTGCACCAAAGAAAATAGCCGCCTCAATAATTGTGTTGTTACAATTTCTAAATTATGTTATTTCGTTGATTGATGTCCTTGGTGATAAAGAAATTTTAAAGCAGCTTTGTGTTATTTAAAATGTCCGTGCTTTTATTGATGCCCTGATGTACCAAAGAAATTGCAAACTAATAAATATTTTAACTGTAAAGAGTTGTTTTGTTAATAAATTTACCCTGCCATTCGATTCCAACTATCCCTAATTTTGATATTTTGAAATTCCTTATAAATCATGCCATCGTTGAAGGCCTTCGACCAGCCAGCAGTAGACTGTTTATGTAGTAAATGCTATTTACTAAAGCTAAGTTTTTAAATTTTTAAAGAACATGTTAAATAAACTTATCACTAGGTGGAGCTGCTTCCATCCCAGCCATGTTAAATTCGATCGATTGAATCATATATTATTTACAATGCCTCGTGCAAAGGATTAACGGCTGTCTGCATTCGTATATAAATTTGTGTCTGGTTTTGGCACGTGATGGAAATAATATGTTTTTGATATTAGGAGTAATAAAATAGCTTTGAGGTTTGACTTCGACATTGAGTCGGTTTTATTTATTTACTTATTCATTTATCTCAGTAAAGTCCCACGTAAATAGGGTGAAATGTTTGAATGACACCTGGAGGGAAAGTACCTACTCTAAATAATGAAGATAGCAAATTTCACATAAAGAAATCATTTCATTATTTTTGAAACGAAATTCAGCAGTCAAAGATTTCTTAATATACGGTTCACACACCCAGGAATCGAACCAGTTAAAAATTTGAAAAAACTTTATGGCATCAATTAATCGATAGGGTCAATCATAAGGATCAAATCTCTCTAACAAACATGATAAATTAAACTAAAAATAGAAAACAATGAACTAAACTTATTTTAATTTGAATCCTTAAAACATAAATAAATTATACTTTTAACAATAGACAAGTTACGAAAAATAACTTAAATAACCACACTGCGCGCATTATGGCCCCCTGGCTCTTAGACTATTCATGAAAAAAAGAATGCCTTTTTTCCTCTAAAACGGGCTTCAATCAAACGGGGCATCGACTAATTCTGAATTTTTGTATGATGTATCGACTAATTCGCTATGCAATCAGCAGGCTGATTCACGAACTGTCGGAAACTACACTTCTCGAATCCGTGAGGAAAGTTTTCGAAGCTGTCGGTAATCGCTATTCACGAAACGTCGGATTCGTAAACTTTGACATTAGCACTCGGATCAATGACATTAGCAATCGAAAATGTTTCGGATAGCTTTTGGGTGTCGGAAGAGTTTTCGAATCTATTTAATAAATTTTTTTTATAGGTATTGCATTGTTATAAAGGCGATTTTATAAAGATTTGAGGTACCTATGAGTTTGTTAGGTTTATTTAAGTTGTTCCATTTACGATTTTTCTTTTCAATATAAATAATGTGATCAACTTTTATGGAGTATAAAAAACTGAATTTGTTATGTTGCATTGAGTTTATTACACGGTTAAACTTCTTAATTTTGTTGGCCAGATGGAATTTGTGTTAGTGCGCAACAGAAACCGGTGCTCCGCTGCGGAACAAAAGCGGCAACAAACTATGGCCCTGCATCGCGTCCTCAGGGATGCCTGCGATCCATTCAATGACCCAAGATTTAAGTCTTTGTACAAGCTGACGCCGGGAATGGCTCTAAGTTTAATTAGGGAAATAAAGCCATACTTCACTACGGGTAATATCACAAGTGCAAGCGTACCCGTAGAGATCAAAGTCAGTATACATTTATATAGAAATTCGTTTGATACCTATCTTTAATACAAATTAATTAGTATACCTAACTCTTATACTTTTAGGTTTTAGCAGCCCTCCACTTTTATGCCCAAGGGAGCTACCAAAAGGCTGATGGCCGAGATGGGTGCATAAGCCTCAGCCAGGCTTCCATCTCCAGGGCCATAGAATGCACCACAAGTGCTTTGAATTCTGGGGCAGTACTTCGCAAGTGGATCAAATTGCCTTGCGAAGACAATGAAAGACGGGATGTAATCGGAAAGTAAGTATTTATACCGATAGAGTTACATTTGCAGTTATAATATTAATATGGATATCAATAAAACAAACATAAAAATGTGAGACTATGTATTGAAACATGTAACTTTATATAAACTAAATAAAATCAACAATTACAATTAAAATCAATATTTCCTTTCTAAACTATCTATCACAGTTTCACAGTATATAGGCAAATCACAGTCACAGAATCAAATTTATACTACACTTCTAGCATTACACATAAGTAACAGTTTTTTTTCAGTTCACTTCCATCCAACAAACATCAACAAAAGAAAACATCAGTTAAACTAACATTAATGGATTTATATTGAGATTAACAGCATAAGTAGTAAAGAATATAATTATTTATTTATGTAGGTACACAACACATCCTTTTTTTCAATCACAGTCATCGAATCATGTTAATAATAAATTATAATATAAAAATCTCTTTAAAGGTACTAATAGTAACTAACATCGACAGGAACACTTAAATTTGAATATTCATAATGAGATCAACAGCATGAGTAATAGAAAATACAATTTTCTCTTTTATTTTCAAAACAAGAAAAGTGACAGATTACTTTCATGTCATGTTTATAAAGCTAGTTTGACATATCCTACATTAAAAATATAATTAATTTTGATAGCGATAGTCTTACATATATGTATGTTTTATAGTTTAATAAATATATATTTTGTGACACAAAGCATTGATATGTGAGTAAAAAGCAATATTTGTGTTAATTTCGTTTTCTACTATACCAATTGGTTTTCTACCATAATTTAGCACTCTTTGTAAACGCTCTCTACCTTTCCGATGTGTTTCCGATAGAGTTTGTGAATAGCGATTTGGCATCCTGACGGAAAGTATAAGTGACATTCGACTTCGGAAGCAATCGGACACGGAAACTTTCGGACGATTTGTGAATAACCATGCAGATCTTCGCTAAGTGGTTCCATTCTCGAGATGCAGGTGGCAGGGTTTTACTATTATTTAATACTTAAAATACTTTATAACTTTTAAACGCGAGTACGACTAATTGTGTAACTTGGCGACTAATTTCAACTAATTATCGACTAATTCTCCATGCAGACAGATCTTCGCTAGGTACGTGGTTCCGTTCTCGAGATACAGGTGTGGCACAACTGCACTGACGTTAGTACTGTACAGCTGTGCTACAAAAAACCCGTTATAACTTTTAAGCGCGAGACCGACTAATTCTGTGCGCTGTGCTGACGCTTACGCACACAGAAATAAGCTGTATGGAACAGATCCATTTGCTTCCCAAAACTAATTATAAAAACAAAAAAGAAAGTCAAAATAAAGTTTGACAGGTCCTGAAATTTCGTAGTTGTGTTTTCGCCTGACGATGATGTGGTTTAGATTTTCTCTATCATTTGAATGAAACATGATTAAATGAATTGCTAGTGTAGTAGTGTAGTGTTATTATATAAATATGGGGACAACAGGGCAATCAATTACTTTAGCCAACAGTATTATAGGCGTAGGCATATTGGCTATGCCTTTCTGCTTTCAACAAGTGAGTTGAAATGTTTTTGAACAAAACAGAAATTTATCATTTGTTTTTCTATAATAAGCCTCCACGTGTAAATGATTGATAAATATGTAACCTTAATTTAATGTGTTTTTGGTTTTTATTGGGTCACAATACAACAAGATTACTCTGACCAGATTTATTATTGTGGTGCTTAGCAAATTATTTATAAAATTTATAAATATTGCAAAAAAGTGTATGTAATAAATTATTTTGAAAAATATATTATAGTTACTCTGCTCTGTATTCTATATAGAATTACTAATAAAACTATCTAACTTGTGTGCAACTTACTTTTAGTGTGGAGTCTTGCTGGCTACACTAATTTTATTACTGATGGGTTTGGTCTCGAGACTTTGCTGCTATTTCCTTCTAAAATCTGCATTAATTGCAAGAAGAAGAAACTTTGAATTTCTTGGTAAGCTTTATTAAGTTGTCTAAAATAAAGTTTATATTATCTTGGGTTCTTAAAAAGAATAATGATAATATTAAATCTTTATCTATGAAATTGGAGTTTTGTGTAAAGATTTTTTTTTAAATTTTGTTTTTTTATTTATTTAGAAAATTAAAAAAACGTTAGTATTTTTTAATTTTCTTAGCATCTATTTATTTTAATACTATAAAAATTGTAGAGTAGTGTGTTGTGTGACATTAAAAAGAAAAAAATCAAGTCCTTTCAAAGCAACAATGAAACAAAAGGACAAATCGGCAAACTAAAAAGTTAGTCAATTTAAAAAAAAATTAGGCGAAAAAGACACAAAATTAATAATCATTGTTATTACTGAAGCCTGAGTAACAAAGTCCTAATTAAAGGGGTATAATACTATTAACAACCGGTATTGACTTTTAGAAGTAATACACCTATTAATAAGTGAGAGAAACACTCCAATTTCATAGGTAAGGACCTATTACAATAATTTTCTTTAAAAAAGTTCTGGTTACTAATAATGTCTATTATTGATGTGGCGAACGGATTTCTAGTTCATTGCGCGTTATACAACGGCAGTCATAGTCAGCAGTGATAGAAAAAACGCAATTAACTAGAAATCCGTTTGCCGCGTCGCAAGTCGTCAGTAGTCGTGGTCGAGCGGTAAGGTGGTACACACGTGATAATTTTAACAAGATTCATCTGAAGATAAACAATTATAAATATAGGGGCCTGCCTACCTAATTAGTCAATTGTTTTGAGAAAAGTAAAAAATAATCATTTAATAATATTTCAAAAATTTCTAACTCTAACATCTACTCAGAGCGCATAGTAACAAAAATAATAAGTAGGTATTGTAATACAGCGGCGCGAGCCTCGATCAATAAATAGAATTAATCGAATCGAAGGGTGCGAGTAATGAAATAAAATGTATTGTAATATTGCATGATTTGGTAACAACACAGGTAATTTTTTTTGTAAATGTGGTTACTTATTTAAAAGCTGTGCAGTTACTTGCGCCCATTCTTCTCCACAGCTAAAATATAGACACTCTGAATGGGTAGTAGGTAAAAAAATGTTCGGACGGTTAAAAAGTAGCACCTATAATTATTATTGCTTATCTTCTGCAAAATCTTGTTAAAATTATCATGTGTGTAGTCCCTTACCGCCCAGTTGCATCCAGCGGCTCTTGATCTAAGTTAATTCTATTTAAATTCTACAGCATGCAAATGTGAGGCTAACAATATTTTTATATTATTATTATCCTAATTTACCTACCTACCATAAAACCCAAACTATATTATAGTGATCCTTCTCTTTCAGCATTCCATGTGTTTGGATCAGCAGGCAAGTTTGCCGTTGAGATGGGCATCATCGGCTTCCTAATGGGCTCCTGTATAGCTTACTTTGTTGTTGTTGGAGATCTCGGCCCGCAAATTATCTCTAAAATGTTTAACATCAATCAAAGTGATATGTTAAGGTAAGTTAGTAATTAGTTAGTAATAATAATAATATAAAACCTATTTAGTAAAGGGTATTTTTTAATTTTATATTTTCTTTTAAAGGGTTCGTTAAAAGTTGATTTGAACCTTATATGAAAATATGTCAAGAAACCCTAGACTTTGTCGTCTTATTTATCAATTTCTTATTATACTATAGGCTCCAAGGCTCTGCCTAAGGCTATAGAAAAACTGGTTTTTAGACCATTAATAATTATTAACAGGGCGTAAGGTGTTAATGTATTTTATATATTTTAGAACATCCATAATGGTGATAGTCTCCCTGGTGTGCGTGCTGCCGCTCGGCTTGCTGCGAAACGTCGACAGCTTGAGCAACGTCAGCGCTGCCACTATAGGCTTCTACTTCTGCCTTGTCATGAAGGTATGAAACAATCTCATAGCTACACAACCTCCTTATAATTTAGGCATTGTCAGATTTAAAAATCCTTTTTTTTGTAATTCAAATATTAACAATTAGTAGTAAAAATTTTTGCCCTGTAGGTAGTTGTCTAGCGTAATTTGTAATTGTCTTTGTTTATATCAAATATGTTTGGTCGGGTTTTACAGTATTTGTGTTATCATCAACATCAGCTTACACTAGTCCACTGCTAGACATAATTGTGTATAATCCTAAATAATATGTCCATGGCCATTCAGATCACAATGAAAAATAAATCTAAATTTTTTTTTCTGGTACCCTTTCAGGTCTTCAGCTATTTCTCTATCGCTATCTTTGTTTGACATTCATTTTTGTGATTCGTAATCTTATTTTAGTTTATAATCACAATAAAATATTGGAAGTGACATGGAAAGCTATTCTGCCACAACTTATAAATGTCATAATTAAAATTAGAATGTCATAATTAAAATATATTTTTATTATTTGCTTCCCCACTTCCCCTTCCGCCCTCGCTACGCTGCGCTTCGGTCGGGAAATAAACAAATTTACTTAACCTAACCAACAACTTTACGACTGAACGCTATAGGATCTATTTCACTTCGCTACTTTGATGTGTATTTAAAATTAAACTTTATTATTTTGCAATATGGAACAAATTGTAATACCTAATAACTAGCGGCAGAATATTTTTTTCTTATTCTACTACTAGCAGCTTGATATTTCTATTTTCCAAGTAGCCACTGGTAGCAGACTTAGACACTTACTAAAATATTAGACTTGAATTTGACAAAAAACAGTTTTAGTACTATACCTTTAAATTTTACTGAATCCAGTACTCTTAAAACTGGAATACAAGTCAAAATATTATTATTATTTACGGTTTCTCCTTTTCTTTTTCAAACCAGGTAACGGCGGATGCGGCGTTGGTCCTGATGGCCGGTGACTGGCAGACGCGCGTGGTGATGTGGCGGCCCGCGGGCATGCTGCAGTGCGTGCCCATATTCTCCATGGCTCTCTTCTGTCAAACGTGAGTCCCAAACAAAGTCCTACAGCTTTCATGATTATCTTATTCGTACATACGTCTGCACATCAACCTATTACTGCATGAAAGTGATATTGTATACATAAGTGCAATAAATAAATAAATAATGTCAATTTGAAAAAGTCAAAGTGTTAAAAAAAGTCCCAAGTTGTCGTCGACGTTGAATTCCTTTGGCTTATAAAGTAAAAGTAGATAGTGTTGATTAATTTCCGCGAGTGAATTTGGATTGAGCCACGATAGCATAGTTGGCAGTGCAACCCGGCATGTCATGGGGTGCGGGTTCGAATCCCGCTCGTGGATTTTTTCAACACTTTTTTTCTTTTCAAATTGTAATTTGTTCGCAACAATATTTGCGTAAAATTATATGTAAATAATGTCTAATTTCTTCTATAAATGTTCAACCATATGCCTTAGACATAAAGTTAAAATTTGTCACTTTGTGGTAGCCTTCTGTGCAGGCGTTTACATGCACAGTAAAGCATTTTCATAGTTGAGGTTCGACCGCGAAAGAGGCTAGCGGAGAGCCTTAACTATGAAAATTATCGTTGCGAGTTAAGAGGGCTCATTAATGACTTCGTTCATTTCGCGGTCGAGCCCGGGCTTAAAGGAGGAAATAAAAGCTTATGTAATATTATATAAAACTAGACTGTATAACCGTCCTTACGTTACATTACTACACTGCTTGAAATGGCTGGAACGGCGCAGGCTCAGCAGCGCAGTCAGAACCACTTTATTGACATGGAAGATGTTTCTGATAAGGAATACCTCCACCTGTAAACACTTACACCATATCTGCTTATAGTCAGAAGGATTGAACGCAAGATGATATTGAAAAAAATATTGTATGCTTGCTCTCTCATCCCATTGCTATCTTGGATGCTTTGCCTGATTTGGATGTCTTTGCTGAATTAAAGTCGTTTCTTATTATAATATGCTAGCGGCCCGCCCCGACTTCGCACGGGAGGACATTTTTTTTAAATATAGCCTATGCTACTCAGCGCTAATGTAGCATTCTAATGGTGAAAGAATCTTTTAAATCGGTTTAGTAGTTTTTGAGTTTATTCGTTACAAACATACAAAAATACAAAGCTAATATTAGTATGATGTAATCTATCTAATTAATTATAATGACTTGTTAGATTGTTTCATCATCATCATCATCATCATCATCATCGTCACCAACTCATTTTTATGTCCCCACGGCCATTAATCACCGCCACCGTTAGATTGTTTATAATTACGTAAATTAGGATAGTAATGTATCATTATTAAATGAAAAAAATATCAGCCTATAAACGCCCCGTTGCTACTTAGCAATGGGGCGTTTATAGGCTTGATTTTTATTTCCTAGTGCCTGTTTTTATTTGCCATGACGGACGATCACGTTAACGATAACGAGAATGAGTATGGCGATTAAAGCAATACGTAGCGATGCCTTCATTCCTACAATTTATGCGTATTGACTTGGTGTGATTGGTGATCACAAACTCGGGCATTTTTTTTCTTATATTTCGGGTAAGCACCTGGCCATCATCTCACCTGATGTGAAGTGATGATAAAGCCGAAGGTGGTAGCGCACTTCACCCGGGATCCTCAACTACTGAGGCACTGGCTATCTTATCTCTAGCTGCCGGAACACAACAATGCTACAAACATTGATGTTATGGCGACATATTTAGATGAGATGGTGATAGCTGGCCAGGCGGACAAACAAGGCCTAACACCAACCAAACCGAGTACACAAACATGCACAGGATGCTGGGAATCGAACCCGGGACCTCTGGGTCTAACCGGTGGTCTTAACCACTAGACCACAGAGGCGAGGATTTGCGTCGAAATATCCGAAACACTGCCCGAACTGGGTTTTGAACTCAGGACCTCCGGGTATAGGGTAGAGCGCTTTTTTGCCACAAAGGCGTAAATAATAAAAATAAAAATGTTCTTTTTTACAGACAATTGTTCGAGTTATTCGAGTCGCTGCCATCTCTGTCCTTGGAGAAAATGAATGTTGTGACGAAAAACGCCATTAATATATGTACGTGCGTTTACTTTACGCTCGGACTCTTCGGCTACATTGCTTTCAATACGCAAGAAATATCAGGTCAGTACCTATTACAACAATAGCAATAAAAAATAAGAATAAAAAGAGTTGGATAACAAATGGTTTAAAAAAATCATGCATACATAAAAGAATCTTACGAATAATACTTAATAAAACGAGAAGCGAAATAATTAAAAAATACTACAATGCATTTAGTAACATTTTAAAACGCAGTGTTAAAATAGCTAAAAAATTGGAATATACAAGGCAAATGGAAAACTCCGATAATAAAGTTAAAACTATGTGGAGAATTATAAATACAAAAAATAATAAAATAATAAAAAAACAATACAAAAATCTGGAGTTAAACATTAATAACAAAATTACATCGTGTCCTTTGACAATAGCGAACGAATTAAATGAATACTTTGCTAAAATAGGAGAAAACAATTTAAGTCCTATACAAAAAATTGGACGGCCTGTGATCAATCCCCCAACACAATCAATGTATCTCCGCCCTATAAATCAACAAGAAACATTCAAAATTATTAGAAAAATTAAAAATAAGCACAGTTTCGGCATAGATGATATTCCAGCGATATTATTAAAAAAATGTGCAGAGGAACTTTCCATACCTCTGACGGTTTTAATAAATCAAAGCTTCATAGAAGGTACTTTTCCGGAGTCCCTTAAAATGTCTTTGGTTAAACCTATACATAAAAAAGGTGATAAAACTTCACCTAACAACTATAGACCGATAGCACTTTTAGCAACATTTTCAAAAATATTTGAGAAAGCAATGTGTGTCCAACTTAATACATTCTTAGAAATATACCACATACTTGATGATAGTCAAAATGGTTTTAGGAAGTCTAGATCAACCACATTGGCTGTATTCCAATACATCCAAACGGCGCTACAACAAATAAATGACAATAAACATACAGCAGGCATTTTGTTAGATATGACAAAAGCATATGATAAAGTTTCACATCATATTCTATTATTAAAGCTCTATGGATCGGGCATAAGGGGCCCTGCTCATTCCTGGTTTAAATCATATTTAAGTAATAGGAAACAAATAGTTCAAATAGAATACTTCGATAATAAAAATAGTAAAATAAACAAAGTACATTCCTGTGAAAGAGAATTAACATGTTCAATTCCTCAAGGAAGCGTGCTTGGCTGTGTGTTGTTTCTCATCTATATCAATGACCTGCCGAAAATATTAAACAGAGACAAGACACTTCCTGTACTATTTGCAGATGATGTATCCATTCTTGTAAAAAATTATACAAATGATAAAAATTATAACCCTTGCATAGATATTTGTAACACACTTAATATCATATCAGACTGGCTATTAGAGCATAATCTTGAGATAAATTATAATAAAACAAAAGTAATTCAATTCCGATCGTACAAAAAATCACCTCTAGAACTAAATATTAATTTACAAAACATTGTTAGGGTCCTAACTAAAGGACTTTAAATGAGAGAGAAGTGGACTGTATAACTGGTATATTGTATTATTATAATGTCGCGCGCGCGTCTGGTGTCGTCCGTGATCCGTGGCGAAGTGTCTCTGCTGGTGTGAAGTGTGGCGCCCGGCGCCTCCGGCAATCGTCCGAAGTTCGCACGGGAACCCCCGGCGGCGGCGGCGCCCGAGCGGTCTCGATGATGCACGAACAAACATCAAAATAGAATCAGTAGAGTCGTTTAATTTACTTGGCCTAAATATAGATACTAATATTAACTGGAAAAGTCATATCGAACTCATAAAATCAAAATTGTCAAAATTTACGTATGCACTTTTTGAAATTAAAGGTAGTACATACAAGCGCAGAAACGGCACTAACCGCCTATTACGCGTATGCACATTCGTGGCTCAAATATGGAGTGATGCTTTGGGGTTACAGCGTAAATGCTAGCCAACTATTTATATTGCAAAAGAAATGTGTCAGAATTCTCTCCCAAATCGACAACACGCAGAGCTGTAAGCCCTATTTTATAAAATTTAATATGCTTACGCTACCATCACTATATATACAGGATATTTGCCTGTTTGTTAAAAGCAATAGCGGAAAATTTATACAAGTACAGAACACCCATAACATTAACACTCGCCTCAAAGGAAGACTACATTTGCCACCCTCACGAATAAAAATGTTAAATCATAGCCCACATCATATGGCTGTAAAAATATATAACAAATTACCGATCGAATTACAAAATGAACCAAACTACAAAGATTTTAAAACAAAATTAAAAAAGTTTTTGATTAATAAATGTTTTTACACTGTAGAGGAATATTTAACCATGCGATATGATGATTTGTGATTACGTTTGGCGGTCTGGGTTATATAATATAATATAATACAATTTAATACAATTTATTGATTTATTATACAATTCAATTCACAATATAATTTAAGCTTTAATAGCAATTTAATATAAATATAGGTATATATTTTTATAACATATTGTATTACATATTATAGTTAATATAAGTATTATTTGTTATACCTGTACAAGGTGACTAAGTAATAAGGACACTATCAATGTAAACACCATCTATGTACCACTTAGTTTGCAAATAAAAGTTTGAGTTTGAGTTTATTTAATACACATCGCAAATATAGGTAATATTTTTGTCACTTCAAAATTTGTTGCGTCCTGCTACAAAACAGCCATTTCCGATATATCCTAACTGAGACTTTACATATTATTTCTTTAAATATATTTTTGTTTAAGAGTGCGTAACTATGTATCGATCGTATTCTCGATCTTTCTTTGAAGGCAAAGGAATTGATGGCATGGTATTGTTATTAATGTTATTTTTATTATTTAACCAATTGTAATGATTTTGTCTGTGCTTTTAATGATGATAATTATTGTTGTTTCAATGTTTCAATTATTTTATTTTGTATTGTGTGCCGTATTTTAAATTCAGTTCCATATTGGGTCATGTATGATAATCTATTTTAATATTTGTAACACCCTGTCAAACTACATGAGAAACAATAAATTTATGATATTATATAACTAATTACTTAAATGTATATCCAATGTAACAGCATTTTATATTTAGGTATAGGTATATTATGTTTCGAGAAGTAATGCACACATAGCCCTATTTGCACATAATTCCTATACATATACTAGAATTGTCTACAACTCCTATTTTTCGTCTTAATACTCTCCATCTGTCTGGTTCTCTGGGAGAGATCGCTTTAAAGCTATAAGACCGCCAAAATGTTACTTTGTGTTTGTCAAAACTATTTGTTCGCTGTTGTTTTTACTGTTTTTTCAATAAAAATATAATACAATACACGTTATAGAAAATGATGTAATGAAATGGCCATTGTAATCAACACAGCCGATTTATTGTCTGACAATGAAATATTGGGCTTTGAGCAGCTGTGTAAATAATTAAATAATGGTAGCTATTCAGTATTTTTGTAACTTAACAGAATTGTATTAAAGATAAAACAGGACTAGGTATTTGTTAAGACTGAATTATACTAGTATAATGGCAACACAGTTTACACTCTAGCAGTAAAAATAACCGACTCGCGGAACCCTGCTGACTTTAAGGATGACTGGTCTCATCATCATCAGCTCATTTCATGCCCCCACTGTTGGGACACGAGCCTTCCCTATGGATGGATAGGGAGGACGGGCCATAAACCACCACGCGGGCCCAGTGCGGTGCGGTTGTTAACGACTGCTAATGCAGCTGGGACCAACGGATTTACGTGCCTTCTGAAGCACAGAGGAGCTCGAGATGACAAATTTTTTTGGTCACCCATCCGATGACCGGCCTTTGCGTAAGTTGCTTAACCTCAGCACTCGCAGACCGGGTGCTTTAACCACTGCGCCATCGAGCTCTTCTAGATGACTGGTCTATACGTTTAAGATAAGATAAGTTAAATGAACTTTATTGTACACCAAAAATGAAACATCTGACAAAAAAACTACATAAAAAAATACACGTACAGTCGAGTTCATTAATATGTATACCTTTATTTACCTTGTAATAAGAATCAACATCTGTCAAAAGTGTATACATATTATTGAACTTGACTGAACAAAGGGCGGTCTTATCACTAAGAGTAATCTCTTCTAGACTACCTTTGGATGGACAAAAAATATTTGAGTTTGAAGTGGGCTTGTCGTCGCGTCGGTGCACCATAAATAATTTTAGTATGACTAACACAGCAATAACTAATAATGAATACTTAATATACTATTGATACTAACATAACAGTTATAATTATAAGTTTACTACTTCGATGCCGAGTTTACTCTGTTGGTGGTTTGGCAGGCAACATTCTGATGAGCCTGAGTCCGACGATGGCGAGTGACGTCATCAAGCTGGGGTTCGTCATGTCGCTGGCGTTCAGTTTCCCGCTCATCATATTCCCGTGCCGCGCCAGCCTCTACTCGTTGCTCTTTAAAAAGGTAAGGTGCTATTCGAACTGTTTGGAAGTCGTTGAGTTGTCCCACCGTCGACGGGGATCCGACTAACTATCGACTCTTTTTTTTCCTTTAGTTGATGGCTTCGTGCGATTGGCACATTTAGCCAGTGTCAAAGTAATTTTTCTTACTTACAAGTAATATATAAATAAACAATATTTCCTTCTTGTATCATCATCATCATCATCATCTCAGCCAAAAGACGTCCACTGCTGGACAAAGGCCTCCTCCAAGGATCTCCACAACGACCGGTTTTGTGCTGCTCGTATCCAGCGGCATCCTTCTTGTATGACGATGATGAATGATAATAGAAATGAGAAGTGAGAAATGATATACCCTCCAACCCCCAAAGTATCTCAGTAAAGATGTGGGGCCTCGGGCGGACTTCTTGAGAGAATTTGAAAATTGAAGTTGCACTGTTTTGTTTCATTTGCCAACACTCATGCGCACTTACAAACACTTAACGGTTAATAATCCACCATTATTTCACATTAATATTCTACATAACACAAATTTTTAAAAATAAAACAAAACTGCAGATATGACTTCACTTTCCCGCCAAGAAGTCCATCGACTCTTTTGTCGCTTAAGAAACGTACAGTAGATATACAGGGTAAACACCCTACTAAACGGTAATACGTATATAATCCCGAATATGGCAGATAGGGTACCGTGCATAGAACCGCGGAAAATTATGAACATTCCTAAAAAGTACCACATGGCCAAGAAGTTGAGGTTGCATGTTACTAAGTAAAATTGTGAAGTAACAACCCTAGGTCAAGCCGATACATTGTTTGTTATCGGTCGTCAACCTCGTGGTCCAACAAAACCAGAAGTCAAAACATGTCAGGGATGAACAATAATAATGTAATAAAAATAAATTTGAGTTTTTGTATGGAAAAATAAATCTATGTAAATTTTCCCTTCGGTCGTTAAAGAAACCGAAGTTTGGAAACTAGTTTTCTAAACGCCTCTTTTATACTTCTACGTAACTGGTTTCCTAAAAGGCTTTTTTGGTTAAGGGTGCGCCGTCCGTAAGTGACAAGTGTCATATGTTTTATTTGAAATGTCGTCGTCCATATTCATTTGATGCCGCGCGGCCATACTAATTTTGTATGGGGAATTTAAGGTGCTTAATAAAAAAATATTATTTAAATAACCACTTGATGAATCAAAAATGTAGTCTAGCAATTTGTAGTTTATCAATTGATGATTGTTTAGACAAAATGAGAGGTACAATAATTTAGATAAACTATAAGAAATCTACTAAACGCCGCCACTCGTTTTCATGATCTTTGCCCAACTTTAAATGATATTGTAGAAAAAACTATAGCGTGTTATGAATTTATGGTTCTGACAAATTGTAAACACGTTCCCTATGATGCTAAATATATATTTTGTTCATTTAATACGATAGTATTTTCAATTATATTTACTTAACCGTAACTGCATTTTTTGGTCGGCCCACCCTTAAATGGTTGTGTGGCGTATGTTTCGGGATTATACACATATCACCAAACACCTTGTAGAATCAGTGTTAACAATAGACATGCAGTGTTCGACAAAGATTTTGTTGCCAAAAAATAACAGATTTTCATTAAAATATTACGGGATGACATCAAGAAAGCTGGTGGTTTGTAGTAAATTGTTGGTAAAGACTAAAACCAGTTGCTGGCCCTATTTTTAATGATTAAAGGACAAAGATGTTGATCACTGGTTCCTGTCAGTACCCTACTTATTTATAGTTGATCGCTGACTGTTAACACTAATAAATAAATAAATGTTTCCCACACTCACACCAATTATCTAGTTCCAAGAACGAGAAATAGTTAAACAACGGATAAACATACATAATATACTTAAATACATACTTATTATTTATAGGAAACACCCAGACCCGAAACAATTTAGAAAAACAGGTATTTCTAAATTGATCCGACCGGGGATCGAACCTGGGACCTCAGAGATGGCGACACCATGAAAACCGGTGTGCAAGCCACTCGACCAAGGAGGTCGTCATTGCACTGAAGACTGCATGCCGGGCGAACTTTCTCCACTAGTTTGTCGCAGCTACAAAAAATATCTAATAAATAGCTAAGCGATGCTGACTTGGTACATACACATAACCTAGCGACAGAACTAACGGAACTAAAAACTCGCTTCATTTTGTCTCCTATTGTATATATTGTTAGTTGTTGTGTTTAAGAATCATCTTCAGTCAACTCAATCTTTTAATCTTTTCACCGCCCAACTATCCTGCACGCGATGTCCCACTGTACGCCAACGTATAAATGTATTTTAATAAAGTAGGTACAAAGAAGAACTTCTATAGAAGTGCTGGCGTGGACGGCACGAAAACCTCGAACTTCTATAGAAGTTGTTGGCGGTAAAAAGGTTAAGATTAGTGTTGTTATCAACCTATGCTAGTTGTGAACCGATAAAAAATTGCTAATTTTAATGTTTGCCAGGTGCACTCAACCCACCACGACCACATAGCGGGCCCGTCGATCCCCGAAAGCTCGTTCCGACGTCTCACCGTGTGCATAGTAGCGGCGGCTCTTGGTGTGAGCCTTCTGTTGCCCAATATCGAGCTGGTACTGGGGCTGGTGGGGTCCACCATCGGCGTGCTGGTGTGTGTCGTGTTCCCGGCCGCTTGCTTCATCAATGTGACCTTCAAGAACACCAATGAACGCCTGCTGGCGAAGGTAAAGTTGCGAGTTGTCGATGGGTCTTAGAGTAAGAATCAGATATCCTTCTTTGAATCATAAATGGTATGTTACATGTGTGGTTATTATGTCTTTACCACCTTGAAAGTGAATGCCATTTAAGAACAAGGTCTATTTTCTTTCATACAAGATTAAGATATTGAGTAATGTATGTTTTTGCCAAAGTAAAATTCACCTAATAAAACTGTCTGTCTGTGCCCTAGCACCCTGAATACTACACATATTTCTGTGTTACATTTAACTATTGTTCAAAGGAAGACGTTGTTTGTACCATTAAATACTTTTTGTAACTTTTCATATAGTTTTTGTATAATTTTATAACGTTATTATTTGTTTACTTCAGGGCATTCTGATACTGGGGTTAGTCATTATGATTCTCGGCACATACGCCAACCTACAAGCGGCCGAAAACCAAGTAGACAAGTACGACGAGAAGTATATCACCAAAGAGAGAATCGACAAGATCGTCGAAGACTTCTTTGAGAAGATGGAAAAAAGCGACGGTAAATTGTGACTTCTCATTCTCATTATTTTTATTTAGTTTGCTACTGTATTCAATATGAAAATCTGGGGGCACGGCAGTGCCCCCGCCAAGTCCTGCAAAAAAGCGGCACGGCCGTACCATCCCTTTCTCGACACAGTTCAGGCCATTTGTGATTCTTTAGTTATATTGAATTTAAATAAACCAACAATCAAATATCGAACGCCCCTCCATCCTGTTGAGGTTCATATTCATTAATGTATAGTATTATAGTTTGCAATAAAAATGTCTTTCTATTTTCAGTGCGCAAACCAGAAAGCGACACTAAAGATCTAAATAACAAAGAAAACGGCGATATAATAAAAGAATCTGTTATTCTGCCACCGAATCCGGTGCCCCCAGAATCGCATTCAAATGAGAAAAATATAAATAACGACGCTTCTATTAAAAATGTTCCCAAAATGAAAGAAGTGCTACCGAAACCAATAATTAAAGATTCATTAGATACAATTTCTAAAGCGCACCCTAGAAACTTGAATAAACTAAATGACACAAAAATTTCTAACGGAGACACAAAACAGAAACAAAAGGATGACGAGGTCAAACCTCAATCAAACGATGACAAGGTGAACATGTTAAAGCAACAACAACTGATAGAAACAATAAAACAACACGGCGAAGAGCAAAGAGAACTAATCAAGGAGCAGAAACAAATTTTATCCGAAATAAAGAAAACCAAAGAGGAATTGCAAAAGAATAAAAACGATGCAGCCAATGACGAAGCTAAAAAGATTGCGGTGGAAAGTATAAAGAAGATTGCCAACATAGCCATGCAAAGCTTAGCAGGTGTTTCTGAGAAACCGGACCAAGCCGGTGAAGTCAAAAAGGTAGAGGGATTAGAGAAATTCGCCGATGAAGCCGTCCAAGAGATTGCTCAAAAGGCAAAAGAAACCATAGAAGCCATAGCCATCAAAGAGACTCAAGAAAAGTCTGATCAAGCACCTGTGGCATTGCCGATTCTGCCAGACGTGCAAAATACTAACAATGTTAATTCGGTTCCCATCCAAAGTAATGTTCCGGTAAATAACCAAAACGTTCAATCTAATTTGCCTAACCCTTCTCAAGGAAATGTGCAGAACAATGCTGATCCTAACATCCTCAACAACCTAAAAGTGAATTATCCTAACATTCCAGCTATCCAAAATGCACAAAGCGATACCAATAATCAACACGCTAATGTGCAACCTGCAGTCAATGTTCCACAACATGTTCAATCAAATCCAAATGTTTATCAAGCTCAACCAAATATTGGTCAAGTTGCACCAGACGTTATGAAAGCTCAAGCTAACAATGCTCAAATTGCAGTAAATAATAATCAGATTGCGCCGAATCCAATTGCAGTAAACAATGATCAACTAGTTGCAAATAGTAACCAAGTCTCTATAAATAATGCTCAACTTGCACCGAATAATGGTCAAGTTGCAGTGAATGAAGGTCAAGCCGCAACGAATAATGGTCAAGTTGCAGTGAATAGTGGTCAAGCTCCAATAAATAATGGTCAGGTTGCAGTGAATACCGGCCAAGTCGCTATGAATACAGGCCAAGCCGCAAAGACTAATGATCAAGTTGTCGTCAATAATGGCCATGACGCTACAAACATTGGCCTAGCTCAACCCAGTAATGCGGCCAACAATGGGCAAAGTCCATTAAATATTCCTGTACTTGCCAACAATATTGGACAAGTTGTTTCCAATGTCAAACCTGCAGAACCCAATAATGTGAAACCATTAGAAAACCAACCAGCCGTAAGTAAAGACAATGCGCAAATAGCAGAAAACGTTGTACAATCTCAACATGTCCAAAAAAATATTTACCAAGAGCAACAAGTACAGAATATTAAACTCCAAGATAATATAGTCGAAACGCATTCACACTCTCCGGACGAACCACAGTCTTATAAACAGGGAGAAGATAGTCAAACGCAAAATAATGTTGAACATAATCTTAACAATATGATTGCGCAAAAAGTGCCGTTAGCTTTAGCTATGAACGGTAATACCCAAGGAAATAACCAAGTTAACAACTTTAATGCCAACGCAGAAATTAACAATAAGATAATCAATAAAGATGTGCAAAATAATGCTCAATTGGCTGATAATAAAGTTGATAATCCAGTTCTTGGTAGACAGAAAAGAGAAGTAGTAGTTTGCTCAGAGAAATCTGTTTTAAAGCCAGAGGACAAGGCTATTTGCAAAGCGCTTATTGACAAGCCAAGTTTGAAAATCGACGATGACGTTAAAGATATTCTCTCGTCAAAAGTCGACTTTAACGATGTTGGTTTACCTAAAAACTTACCAATGCAAACGAATGCATTACATCACATTAGTAGAACTCTTAAGCTCTTTAACGAAGACAATGAAGATGCGAGGTGAATTCATCGAAAATCTGAATCTGAAAATATTGATAGCACCAAAAAAAAAATGTTACAAATATTGCATTTAATTTATTAATTTATTGTGTTTGTTAGTTGTGATGTGTGTATAAGTTGTTTTCACATGTTATTTGTACCCACCACTTGATATTTTATCTTAAAGTTTGGCATAGTGATCTGTGTTGTTATTGTAAATATTTGAAAAATATTACTAGGTATCTATACTAGGTTTGGCGTTATTTTGTCATATTCGGCATATAAAAAAAAAACATTAATTTGTCATCGTGTTATAAAAAAAATCACGCATAAATACGTTATTATAACAATGTGATGTAACGAAGTGACTGATTACTTATAAAAATATTAAATATTTTAAATACTATAATTCTGTTTCATTCTAAGATCCATACTAGAAGTAAGAGTGAATTTTACAATGTTACATAAGGTTTTAAATTAAACTGCATTTAAATATCACATTTTATTTTAAATAAATGCAAAAAAAAACTTGAAACCCGATTAACGTTTTTAATGAAAACAAAAAATAAATTACACATTTCACTTTTTACTATCCTTACTATCATCTAATGCCGCTTTCCTCGACCTGAAACAAATTAAATAAAATTAATTAGTAACTTTAACATTAATTTCAGTAATGGATTACTAATGTTTGGTCAAAAAACGTTTCCCAAAATATCACATCGCAAACTACTTTACGCTTTTCATTTGGCAAAAAACGGTCGGTGCGGAGTTCGACAATCGTCTCTTTGGTTTTGAGAACACCGGTTTCAGACTCCGAAGTACCGGGTGCGATTCCCAGCGGGTGATTCATATAATTGTATTAGGTGTGGTTAACTGTATGATTAGTTTTAAGTCCGAATGGCTAGTTACCACCAGCAATGTTATTGATCCGACAATTAGAAACAAGACACCCAGTTCTTTAGTGGTTCAAATACGAGGAGAAATTCACCGTTGGCATTATCGTCCTTGAAAAATTGGCTTGTGGCATAAAATATAATAGTTACAAACATAAAGCATGCATTAAGAGAGGCTATGTCCAGTAGTGGACTGACATTGGATGATTATGATGATATATTATACATTATCAACGATGATGTTGATTAAAGCTTATGAAAATTTACGATCTCTAGCTATATTATTAAATAAATATAAGTCAAAGTCAAAGTCAAGATTTTTTATTCATATGTTTTTATTACCTACTACCCATTCAGGACGTCTATTTAACTGGTCAAGAATGGGCGCGAGAAACTGCACAGCTTTAATAGAAGTAACATTTCAAAAAAAAAAGTATGTCGTTAGTACCAAACCATACAAGGATTCAATACATTTATGTAAGTTTTTATTTTTTATTTTTAATTGCTATAATGCTGCACATAAGCTGAATTAATATACCTAGGTTCGATTCGTGGCTGGGTCGGGTAGGCATTTAATTTTTTCATTATATTTTATAAACATTTATGTAGGCTTTATTACCTCTTGCCAGCGTCGGATTTGGCCTGGCTAGAGTTGGACTGCGTGGACGCAGTGCGGCGCGCGCGGCGAGCGGGCGTCACCGCGGCCTCGGGCGGCGTCAGCTCTTGTGGACTCTCAGCGTCCTTCTGTGGGTACGAAACGGTGTTACATACACGAAGAGTGGAATGCTTAACGATTTGTTCACTGACGTTTACTGGGTAATGCAAATGTTTAATGGATGGACAGGACAGATCTATACAAATAGGTATATAGATATGTCGATAGCTGTCCTGTCCTCCTATTAATAACAGAGTGCAAAAACAACAAGAAACGAGAAATGTTTGAACGAATCAAAAATTGTTTGTGTATAATTAGTAGAGATGGGCCGACTAGTCGCCGACTAGTCGGGAAAGCAGACTATTCGGCATCTTTGGTAGTCGGCGACTAGTCACCGACTACTCGGCAAATTATGCCGATTAAAATCGGCACGAGATAAATGAAATATAAAAAAAATACGCATGTTTTTTTAATGTACTAACATAGGTTTTAAGTTAAATAATGTTACTAACACTATGGACCCAGGTCTGAAATAAATTATTTTTATTTTACTTTATTTATTTATAATTTACTTTAAGAATATCTAAAGTTTAATTCGTAAAACATTTTTAAAGTAATAATAAGGTAACATAGAAACTTAGGAATCAATTAGTAGTTCAGTCAAAAAATTTGGCATATATCAAAATGGCAAAAGCATAATATTAACCTAAGCCTCAAAAGCAATATATTATCTTCAAATATAAATTATTTATCCTTAAATTATTTTTATTTATTAGCTAGATTAGTTTAAAGTAGAAAAGATTTTATTCGTTTCAAAGTAACAATAACGTAATATAATAAGAACTTTGAAATCAGTCAGAGTCCAGTAAAAAAAAAATGGAACATATCAAAATGGCAAAGGCATAAATTATAATAACTTCATACTTAAATTTTTGTCCTTAAATATTTTTTTTATATATTGAAAGGAAAACACTTAAAAAATCAATATTCATTCATTTCATTCATTCATATCATAATTTGCAATGACCAAGCCGAGTGACGAAAGAGCCCGAAGAACGCCGAAAGAAGAGCATGAAAATGATCGGCATTGCCGACTAGTCGGCAATTTGAAAACCGATTAGTCGGCTAGTCGGCAAATACCATAGTGGCCCCTAATAATTAGGGAGATATATAAATTAATTTATTTCTTTGAATAAAAGATGATATGATGATATTCAAGTTGAATAACAATTATATTTCCACTTAACCTCTCGAGTGTTTGAAAAGATGTGGGTCTTAAGAGATTTTATTGATTGACAATCAAAATTATACACATCTTTGTGTGTTTTTACTAAATATTTGTAGTTTTCTACATAGTTTATGTTGTATACACGTTTTTCAATGTAATATCTTGTAACAAGCACATAAAACTATAATAAAACTCACCCGCGAGTCTGTGGAGACCCGCCTGCCTTTAGGCGTGTGGAGGGCTTCGCAAGCCTTGTTGAAGGAGGCGCGGCGGCCGCGCGACGAAATCCCCCCCGCGACGGGGGAGCCGAGGTCCGGACTCCTCACTGAAAACATTGTTCCAGTTACAAATGAGCAGGGTTTAAAACATAATAAGAAGATCTCAGAAGATAAGCTTTATACAAACGAGCTAGAGCAACGCACACATAGACCACGTTCGACGTGTTGCCTCCCTGTCACACTTACGCACGAATTTACAAGTGCGACAGAGAGGCAATACGCCGAACGTGGTTCGCCTCCCCGGTGTCCCCTCTGAGAGGCTATATATCTATGTGTGCGTTGCTCGCGCGTATAAAGCTTACCTGCCGCAGTCTCCTTACTTTGTAGTGTAAGGAAAAGTATAGACGTCAAGACATCAGACTATCAAAAAATTACAAACTTCTTCAATATTTTTTTTTTACTTTTTATTTTCAAGTGCTAATTGATGCACTGAAGCTAAATTAAATATTTATAAAATTTATAAACCATCGGTTGCAATTACCGTTGGATAGATGGCGCACTGTGCCGCTATTAGCTCTCAAAAAAATTAAAAAAGCAGTGATAAAATTCAGCGCTTACATCAGCCTTCCCGGTAGCATAGCGGTCAGTGCAGCCGCCCGGATTGCGGAAGACCCAGGTTCGATTCCTGGCTGGATCGGGTAGGCGTTTAATTATTTTACTGTATTTTTTAAACATTCTTCAATAAATGTTCAACCATATGCCATAGACATAAAGTTCACACTCTATTGAGGAAATTTGACAGATTGTGGTAGAGCTGAGGCGCAGGCGTGTATACATTTAATCACATAGAGTATAGTGTAAGTTACGTAGGTATATTAAATTAAACCCATAAATTGCATGTTTAGGTGGAATTCTTTCCATCAAAATTTTATTTCAGTTTGATAGTAACTCACCGATATCCACTGAGACTCTTCTTAACTGTAGTTTAACCGATTTTGGCGTCGCTTTAGTTTCCGATGCCGCTCGACTTGCGCGCGCTGCATATAGAAAATATGTTAAATATGAAGCTTACTTCAAAATATTATATACAGCTTCAGACCTTATAACACCAAATTTCTTATGTTTTTGTTTGTCCTAGCTTATTTTTAAAACAGGTTGTTAAAAATATTTATCTCTTATTAATCCTACATGATTTTAATTACTTTTATTACATTCATTGTTATTTATGATAACAAAATCTTAAATACAGTAAGTAGAATGAAAATAGATTACAAAATAAATTTCGCACACCACCAGTCAAACTTCCCACTGCTGGAACCTCGGGCTTAGGCCTTTCCACATAAACGGACATCGGGCCATAACCCCATAATTCCTGTAAAACTTGCTTACTTTCACGATAACCACCCGAATATGCATATCACAGCGCCCTCGAGGCTTTGGTCAAAGTTCTTGGTGGGATAGTACTATGAAGATAGACAGTTTTTTTTTGGAAAGACTGCTGATTGCCACAGGGGGCATTTCAGCTTCACCGGGCTTTTTTGGGGCGGCGAAGTACGTAAAGGGTACCTTAAGCCGTGTTGAAACGAATCACCTTCGGAGGATTTCTAGAGGGTACGGCATCGCACACTTAAAATTGCGCGTCCCCGTGCCCTCCCAGAGTCTCCGAAGGGTTCATGATGAGGGAGGGAAGTGATACATTTAACAACTGAGCGTCAGTGTTGAGAGCGAGTTTTACTCACCATTCGAACGTTTATGTGTTTGAATGCTTCGAAAATGTGAGAATTGGTTTAGTATAAAAGCAACACCTCTTAAAAGGGTGATATTTGTATCTCACCGATGATATCGAAATTAAAAGTGACATAAAATACCCATGAAATATATTAATTATTGCATTGTTTACAATTTTGTTACTACGGTTTTCCAGTGTCTCAAATAAGATACCAGTGAGTTTAAATAAGAAAAAAAAAGCACTCATAACATTAAATAAATAATACTCATTAATTGATATCATCATCATCAGCTCATTATATGTACCCACTATAGGGGCACGAGCTTTCTCTATGGATGGATAGGGAGATCGAGCCATAAACCACCACGCGGGTCCAGTGCGGTATGGTGGTTGTTAACGACTGCTAATGCAGCCGGGACCTACGGCAAGACGTGCCTTCCAAAGCACGGAGGAGCTCGAGATGATACATTTTTGGTCACTCATCCGATGACCGGCCTTTGCGAAAATTGCTTAACCTCAGCACTTAACACAGATAATTGATATCATAGCGTTATGCTACGGCCACACTATCGCGCTCGCGGTATCGCGAACATTTGCAGTTTTCACGACAAGCAATAATTACAATTTTGACAGTGTTCTGAAATGTGACTATTGCTTGGCCCGACTTGTCAAAATGTTCGCGATACCGCGATAGTATGGCCGTAGCATTAAAATTAGTCACCGGTTCAAAAATCGCGCACCTGCCCCTAGTAATAAACGACGTAAAACGAGCTGCAATTGCAATTGCCATTTTGTTAAAAAATTGTAAATAAAACTGGAACTTAGCACTGTAAGTATGAATTAACAGGGTACAAGCAAAAGCCAGTGCTCATTTCGCGTATAAAAGCCGTGCGTTAACAAACATGCACTTACCGCGCCGCTGCTGGCTCATCTCAGACGCGAAGGAGTCGGGTGATCCGCATAGAGTTTCGTCTGGATCGGGCGAGCCTAGCGAAGCCAACGTTAGTGAAAAGGTGCAACCAAATAGTGGCCCTAATAAACGTTTGACCAACAATAGTACTAGATTCCCGATAAGAGTTTCGTTAAGACGAGTTACGAACGTTTGTTAAAAATAGAACGAGAAATATGACAATAAATACGTTTATGGCGGTATTTAAAATTATGAATGTAAAATACCTTTTCTCCGATGACAGTAAATATGAAACCTATTTGGATTACTAATGTTTGGCCAAAAAACGGTTCCCAAAGTATCACTTCCCAAATTTTCATTTGGCAAGAAAACATTAATAACTTTTCGCAAATTAACAGTTACCAAAAACATTTTTGGCAAATAATTACATGGCAATATTTCATTTTACCAATTACTATTTGGTCAAAAATCATCTTAGACAAATAATTTACAGGCAAGAACTTTCAGGTAATTTGCTAAGGTAATAGTGTTCGAGTTATTAAATATTTTTATTATCGAGTTCATTTCCATTTTAAAAATAAATTACCATTTATGTCAAACTTACGTTTTAGGTTGAGTGTGTGTAGTAACAATTTGAACAAACTGACAAAATAAAACGTTTGCTTAATGTATATTTGACTAAACAAAACTTGACCAAGTAAAATGTTGCGAAATGATTATTTGACCAAGTCAATTAAATGCGAAACGAAAATTTGCTAAAGATTCATTTGGGAAATGAAACTATGCTATTAGTTTTTTGGGAAGTGAAATTTGACGAAAAGTGTTTTGCGAAACGGCAGGATACCACCTATTATTTTGCAATCTAATTTAAACTTTGTGTTTAACAAGGTCCAGAATAAGCTGAAGTTATTAATATTGGACAACTTTTTTAACATTTTGTAATTTAGAATATAAATGTATATGTATGCAAACAAGACCACTTTCGGAATACTTTTTTCCGGATCCTATATCTAGTACTATTATTGATCGCAGGTAAAAGCTCATTGCAATATTATTTGTGAATAGTGTTGCTTGTACACAATTTACGCAAATAATGTAAACACGGCTGCACCGACATCTACGAACTGTCAAATATCCTCAATAGAATTTGTACTCTGTTTCTAACACATATGGTTCAATATTCATTGAAGGCTTTTGACAGTTTTGGATAGTCTAATGTGCAGCTGTCTGTATATTAATATTAACGGCAGCGCGATAACAATTGCAGTAGTCATAGACTGGATTGCATTCATAAATGTTCGAAATTACAGTATTTTGAGGCGACAGTGCTCCAAAAATCAATGCAATAAGAGAGATATCATGTCTATAAGTTTACTATGAAAATAAAATAAAAGTTCCGAAGTGTAGGAATTTGGATTTACAACTATGATATTGGTAGTGCGGCGGTGCACAATTTATTTAAAAAGTAGTTTTTACTAGAATCTGTAAACTAAGAAAGTGTACAAGCGTCACTACAATTAAATAGTTTTCACGAAGCGAAAACGAAGCTTTGCACACAAGATGTTTGATCTACAACAAAAATCTAGTTAAACCATTCTAATAAACTGGTGATATTAATACATAAATGTGACAATAAAAACTTATGATAAGTGCAAATTAAATAACAGTCAGCATACTTGGACATGCTTTCAAAATGCGTCTAATTATATCTTAAGTAGCCAAGTCTTGATAAATTTCTTGTGTTATAGATATTATGTTATTTATTTTTACTACCTGTACGAGTTAAATAAAATGGTAGTATGGCGTATTAACCAGTCAGGGTGTTGCAAAAAGGGTAAACACTGAACAACAAATAAACCTTACATTAAAAAAAACCTTACAACAAATAAAAAAAGAATAAGCCTGGATAGGATATTCCGTGTTTTGTTCCCGTCATGCTAACTTCATTTCAGATTACAGTATATGCGACAAAACACGGAATAACAGACTATTCGGAGCTTACACTCTGTTTATTTGTTAGGCCATCAATATAAAGTTTTAATCTAAAGAACTATAAAGCAAAAATTCGTGTGCTTCTCCGTTTCACGCAAAACGAACTTAAGTTGCGTTACATATCATTTCACTTACCTTCAGAGTCCTGGTTGCTCAGCAAACTGATCCTATCTATAGCGTCATCATCATCGCGGGACGCTTCCGAGGCGCGGGACAAGGTGCTGGTGCGGCGGGCGCGGGACAGCGGCCGCGGGGACGGACTAGGCTCCAGCCACGACTCTAGCACGGCTTTTTGGTGGCGGGTCAGTCTACAAAGGGGGAGGTTATACTTTAAAAACGTTGTGACAATATCTTTACCAGTAAATGAACACTAGCATATATTGCCTAGTGGTAGATTCAGAAAAGAATCCGCCTGAAGGGTCTATATTAAGGGTGCGCCGAGCAAAAAATGCCAAAAATGCAGTTACGGTTAAGTAAATATAATTGAAAATACTATCGTATTAAATTAACAAAATATATATTTAGTATCATAGGGAACGTGTTTACAATTTGTCAGAACCATAAATTCATAACACGCTATAGTTTTTTCTACAATATCATTTAAAGTTGGACAAAAATCATGAAAACGAGTGGCGGCGTTTAGTAGATTTCTTATAGTTTATCTAAATTATTGTACCTCTGATTGTCTAAACAATCATCAATGGATAAACTACAAATTGCTAGACTACATTTTCGATTCATCAAGTGGTTATATAAATAATTATTTTTTATTAAGCACCTTAAATTCCCCATACAAAATTAGTATGGCCGCGCGGCATCAAATGAATATGGACGACGACATTTCAAATAAAACATATGACACTTGTCACTTACGGACGGCGCACCCTTAATAAAAATTAATTGCCACATGTACGTTAGAGCATCACTTGAGAACGGCTCAACCGATTTGGCTGATGTATTTTTTGTTGTTTCCGTAATTGTCCGTGATTTTTGATGGGATACGGGTGTTCACGAGCGGGCGGCCACTTGTAATACATATTACTGCCGTCGAACAGCGTTGATATTGCAAGTGTCATTGGGCTGCGTTGGTTGTATTCCATTAGGCAAACTATATGCTCGTTTGCCGACTCAGTGTCATTAAACAGAGTGCAAGGCGAAAGAAAACAACACGCGTATGAGTAAGATGGAATAGAACTCGAGACGGTTTAATTTACATTATAGGCCTGACGTCAGTTGTAAACTTAAATGGCTCTTTATTTGTATAGTAATGAAGTTCCTTTACTTAAGTACCTATATCGATGACGCGAAGTGGTATAAGAAGTGGTTAAAGAGAGATAAGAGATCATACTATGCAAGCAGTCATTTAAACAGTTTTACTATCTAATTATTTGACATTAGCGTAAAAAAAACACATTTAATTGATTCGTAACAAGGTTTCAATGCGATGCTCTATAAACATATCTTAATATACACATGCACTCTTACCTTCTAGCGCTAGAGTAATCTTTGATAATGTCCTCGGTTCCCTTCGATTCTTCCTCCGCCATCATTTCTGGTATCACCGACAGATCCGGTTTGGTATTCAATATCGACTTCCGTCCCTTTCTAACTTGCGCGGGCTTAACGTCGCCAGCGTCTTCACCTGTCTTACCCTTTGTTGATTTCACCGAACTCTCAGACGCCACGCTTTCATTGTCATCGATATTCTTAGAACGCGAGCGAGCAGAACGCCTTTTAGGAGTAGACGCTATAGAATCGTCTAGAACCTCCTTGGAATCGTCCATCTTCTCAGATATTTCCTTGGAAGCTCGTCGTGTTATGATTTTTCTTACTTCCGTGCTGTTTGGAGTCTTTGCTCGTCTCCTAGTTGTACTGACTTCGTTTTCAGGCGTTTTTAGTTCAGGTTCTATAGATTTGTTAGAAGCATTCGATTGGGTGCGCTTTCTTGTAACTGGTGTAGAAGGTTCTTCGATAGTTTCAGATTTAGTTTCTGTCACTGATTTGTTGGAAGATGTGGACTTAACGCGTTTCCTTGTTCTGGCAGCAGGTTTGTTAGATTCCTCGATGTCTTGGATTGCACATTCTGATTTTACCTCAGAATCAAATTCTGGCTTGTTTTCTTTCACTTGGCTGTCACTTGGTGTCGGTTCTGGTAGATTTTCTGTAACTTGATCTTTAGAATCGGTTTCAGTTTGTTTCTTTTCTTCTACTGATGGTTTTTTAGTATTGTCCACTTTGCTGTTAGTTGGTTTCGGATCTGAAAAAGTAAATTGCTTTTCTGTATCTTGATCTTTAGATTCAATTTCAGGTTCTTTCTTTTCTTCTACCGATGGCTTTTCTGTATCTTGATCTTTAGATTCAATTTCAGATTCTTTCTTATGTTCTACCGATGGTTCTTGAGTTTTTTCAGTTGTTTCATCTTTACGTCTATCGACTATGGGTTGATTTTCTTCTATAGCAGCATTCTCCGTTTGAATATATTCTTCCACTTGCATGACATTATCTGTAGAGGTAACAGAATCAACGACGTCAATATCTTTAGAGATAGGAGCCTCCACCGCTTTGTTATCAACTGTGGTTGCAATCTCTTGAACAGTAATGGCCATTTGAACAGCTGGCTCTACAATGACAATAAGAAAAGATAAAGTTCCTTAGACAAATACAATCTTTCTATCTACTTTTTGTCCCGGTGAAAGATTAAATAACATAGGAAGTTTAAAGATAAAAGAATAGAAAAGAACTTTACTTAATGTTTCCTATTTACAGACAAAGGCTTTTCTGCATACATATAGATTAAGAATAAAAAATAAAATAAAGCAATGAGTAATACAAAAGATAAACAATGAAGATTATATTTACCTGTTTCCATCGGGACATCTTCTTTGCTCTCCTTAGTTTCACTAACAGCAAATCTCTTCTCATTAGAGTAATTCAAGTTCACATCGGACTTCTCTGATTGCGCTACAGAGTTATCATCAGTGAGAATCGATAACTGTTCATGATCCAAGGGGTCTCTCTGTCCTGTTTCCTCAATACCAGCAACAGCTGCAGCTGTCTCGTTCGCGCTAGTTTCTATGTCGACTTGATCAATGACCTCCGTGCTTGTTTGCTTATCTTCTTTTTCCTCTGGTTTGTTCTCTTCAGAAGAGCTGCGGTCTTCGTCGATACGCAGTACCTGGTCGGAGCTAGAAGAGCTGTCTGATTCTGTGTCTGAACCGATGGATATTATTTCCTCGTCGCTTCCTGAGCTTTCGTTTGAAGCCTAAACAAACAAATAAGGCTTTGATTAAATAAGCAATTTGCTAATAAAAATAACCAAGGTGCTGTATAGCAAATACGTTTTATGTTTTATATAAATCTGGTTTTTATATTATCATTTACGTTAAGAAAGTTACTGTTATTAAGAGTGAATTCAAAAGTGCAACCATAGAAGCTAAAATCTTAATGAAGTAAGAAGTTGAAGTTGAAGAAGTTTAAAATAAACTGTAAATATATCATCACTTACTTCGTCCGAGCTTTCCTCATTCGATAGTGCACCCTCCGGTATCACAATCTCTTCATCACCGGAATTACTCTCATCACCCTCTGTATCATCATCAGTCATATCCCCTTCCAGTTCATTAATCTCTCGTTCGATATCAACAATCTTTTCTTTCTCCTTTTGTATGACAGATGCTGTAGCTTGACTATCGATATTTGCTTTCCAAACCCTTTCATCTTTCATTTCAACATCACTATCGTTGGTCATCAAAGAGATATTTTTCAAAGCTGAATCGTTTGTTTCCTTTGCGATCGACATGCTGGCGTCTCGGGACGATTCCGCCATACTGCTCTCATAGCTTTTAAGAACAGATTTTTCGATATTCATTTCAACAGTTTCTGTAAACGTATAATGTTTTGAAACGTTTGCATCGAGAGTTTTAGTTTCTTTATCTTCTTGCATACTCTGCGATGTTTCAGCGATGCTGCTTTCATAGCTATTCAATACCGATTTAACTCCCATCTCGTTTAAAGTAGTGAAGCCTGGTAATGATTTTAAACTTTCATTTGGAGCAGTTTTTTCATCTTTAGCTCTACTTTCTTCCATACTCTGTGAACTATCGGCTACGCTACTTTGGTAGCTATGCAGAACTGATTTTTCGTAAAAAGTTTCATGTATAGTAGTAAAGGCTGGGAGATGTTTCAGGCCCAATTCGATAATGCTTTTGTCTTCTAGTTTGGCCGTGTTATCTACTGTTTCCGACAAAGTGCTGTCTGTAGAGCTTTGCAGTACAGACTTGTTGACGATAGGCGACAGAGTAACGTCCATAAGACTGGGAACCTGTTTGATAGTTTTCATTGGAGTGCATTCGATAGCGCTTTCGGAGGTTTCCGTTTCTTGTTCGGTTTGGTCTACATTCATTTTGGATTTGGCGAA
Source organism: Eudonia lacustrata (assembly GCA_947562085.1). Lineage (NCBI taxonomy): Eukaryota > Metazoa > Arthropoda > Insecta > Lepidoptera > Crambidae > Eudonia > Eudonia lacustrata. The sequence goes on along the minus strand of OX387321.1, from coordinate 3,333,473 downwards.
AGCGTTCGCTTCTAAGACTATTCTGGAGAGTGATTTTTTGCTTCTAGTGGAGTGTTCTCCTTTAGGTGACATTACTTTTTCGGGTGTTTTTGCTCGACTTCTGTGAATGATAATATAATGTACATATTTCAAAAACATTTCAGTATATAGATATCTCTACGAGAATAGCTTGTAAAATTGTTAATGCAAAATGGAAAATTTCAATTACCTCAGACTTCGTGGACTAGTGGGCCTGATTTGTTCTGGCTGGATCTCAACTTCAGGTGTGCGTGATCGACTCCTAAACAGAAGAATTAAGCAATTTTACTTACAAAATACAACTTCGTTAAATAAACCTAATAAATATACCCCTCATATCCTTGGGGGAGGCCTTTGTCCAGCAGTGGACGTCTTTTGGCTGAGATGATGATGATGATGATGAAATAAACCTAAAAGTCGTTAAGGGTGCGCCGACCAAAAAATGCCAAAAATGCAGTCACGGTTAAGTTAATATAATAGGAAATACTATCGTATTAAATAAAAAAAAATAACAATTTAGTATCAAAGAGAACGTGTTTACAATTAGTCGGATCCATAAATTCATAACACACTATAGTTTTTCAAATGCGCAAAAACTGTTTTGTGGTCAATTTCCAGTTCTTCAGCTACGTCGTAACTACTGATATGCCGATATTGCTCCACTTTCTCAAAAATGTCATCCATTTTATCCGTAATAGAGACCAGATCGACCAGAGCGACGAGCATCTTTGACATCAAAATTTCTGGATTGAAAACGCTTAAACCAAATTTGTGCTATCCTCACAGACACTGCACTAGGTCCATAAAATCAATTTAATCATCAAATTAATTAAGATTGAATCAATTTCAATGTTTTATTTTAATTGTTTGTTACCGGAAATAATTGACTCTAGACAGACAAATAAAATAAAATTCAATTCAAAATCAGATTACATTATTGAAGCATTAGAAAAACGTAAAACTAGAACGAATACCTACTAAACGTTAAACTGCTGAACACATAGCTTTCAAAAGATAAACACAAAAAACTAAATAAAAAACGTTTTATTTCAAATTGTTGTTTTTATTTACATTGCTCGACGAGAAATAAGTCTGTCACTTTGTCTAAATCCTGACTTACTTTGTTTTGTCGCGCGCTGTGCGAGCTTGAATAGATTTATCGATGTAGTGTGCGTGACACGCACACTACTAGAGCGCCGCCGCTGCAGAAACCTATTTGACAGTTTGACACTTGTCACTTACGGACGGGGCGCACTCTTAAGTATTGCAAAGTATCGCTGATTGGATTACCAGTAGAAAAATACAACATAATGTAGCTACTCGCGTTTATTCACATTTTAGTTAAGTCACGGGGGGCTCCTTCTGACCACCGGATAGACAGGATGGAACAAAATTGACGACAAACACGTGTCGATTCGGCATCAACTGTTTCATTTTGATGTGAAATAAAAATAATAAATATGAAAGTAGATCCCGTACCTCAAACTGCGCCTGCTGGGTGAGCTAGACGAGTCTGTATTAGAGGATTTCGTAGGTGACTCCGTGATGGCTTCCAGTCTGGGTGATTCTAAAACTGCTTTGTCCATTCTTTCGGGAGTACGCGATCGGCTCCTGTAATTAGGTAAGGCATTCATTTGATAAGTGAGGTGGTTAAGTGTGTGTAGCTTAAGTCAGCAACAAAAGCTACTGAATTTTTTTAGTATTTTGTCAAACCAACTGTATAGGTTATGACATGGTACGAAAGTGGTCTGCTTCTTATGATGCAAAATTGTAGACTTTACGTGGCGATTATACAGTGAGGGAATGTATGTTATAGCTGCTAAAAGCTTAATTCAAATCCCTTTGGCGTATACAGTAATGTTATGTTATTGTGTTATTATGTGAGCAATAGTAACGAGAAGACCAAAATTGCTTAACAAATTTTCTTTGAACTCGTTCCAGGCGGTCCCAGTATATATTGTAATTTGGCGACCAAATTGGACGCGCGTATTCCAGGACACTGCAAACGTACGCAAAGTAAACAGATTTAATTGCAGATATATCTTTGAAAAGTCTACAAGAACGCATAACGAAACCCAAATTTTTAAAATAGAAAAAATAAGAAAAGAAATAAGAAATATTTATTGTGCAGGAAACACGGTACATTAAAGATGATAAATGATAATTTGATGCACATGTTTTGCTGAATATTCAGCATGCAAAAATCCGTTGACAATTATATAAAATTAATTAATAAATCGATAAATTACATTTAATACAATTCACAACAAAAAAAAAAAAAAAATTAAAACACATTCGAATTAAATAGATAAAATAATTAGCTTACTATGTCAACAAGAATAATGTGAATTAATAATTTTCCAATAGCAATACATATCAATAAATACCTAGCCTAAGAACTCTTCAACTGTATAGAAACACTTATCTATGAGCCACTTTGAGAGTTAACTTTTAAAAGAACTCAATCGTAAATCTCGTAAAAGCCTTATTCACAGCACATGTAAACGTCATTTCAAATTAGAGTAAAAGAGACAAAACACGGGATAAATATTCGGACCTTATTCTTTGTTTATTTGTAAGACACTTAATGTTGAGAAAAATCTGTTTATCATCCGCATACAACGAATGGTTGGTATATCTCAGGTGGTTCCCAATATCAGACAAATATGCATTGTAAAATATAAGCCCAAGATGTGAACCTTGGGGAACACCCCGAAGGTATTTTCTCAAAGTTTGATCTAAACCCACCCAACACGACCGCCTGAGAACGGTTGTCCAAATATGATGATGTAGTGTGCGTGACACACTACTAGAGCGCCGCCGCTGCAGAAACCTATTTAACAGTTTGACACTTGTCACTTACGGACGGCGCACTCTTAAGTATTGCAAAGTATCGCTGATTGGATTACCAGTGAAAAAATAAAGTTTTCTAAAGTTAAAGCGAAAACTATACGTAGCTACTTGTGTAGCTACTCGCGTTTATTCACATTTCAGTTACGTCAGGGGGGCTCCTTCTGACCACCGAATAGACAGGATGGAACAAAATTGACGACAAACACGTGTCGATTCGGCATCAACTGTTTCATTTTGATGTGAAATAAAAATAATAAATATGAAAGTAGATCCCGTACCTCAAACTGCGCCTGCTGGGTGAGCTAGACGAGTCTGTATTAGAGGATTTCGTAGGTGACTCCGTGATGGCTTCCAGTCTGGGTGATTCTAAAACTGCTTTGTCCATTCTTTCGGGAGTACGCGATCGGCTCCTGTAATTAGGTAAGGCATTCATTTGATAAGTGAGGTGGTTAAGTGTGTGTAGCTTAAGTCAGCAACAAAAGCCACTGAATTTTTTTAGTATTTTGTCAAACCAACTGTATAAGTTATGACATGGTACGAAATTGGTCTGCTACTTATGATGTAGAATTGTAGACTTTACGTGGAGATTATACAGTGAGGGAATGTATGTTATAGCTGCTAAAAGCTTAATTCAAATCCCTTTGGCGTATACAGTAATTTTATGTTATTGTGTTATTAAATTTATTTATTTCATTTTACATGTTAGTTTACAGATTATGCGTCCAAAACACCGACATGTCATATATATGAGCAATAGTAACAAGAAGACCAAAATGTTGTAGGGAACCATGCCATCAAAATAAAAATTAAGTGAATCTCTATTTTGTTGCTCTAATAAAACATATATTTGATGCCTGGGAGAAGTCTCAAAATGCTCTTGGAGTTTTTGCGACTTGTCCTTTCGATTGCGTTGTACTGTTGACTGTCGATATAAATGGAACTAAATCATCTGGTTCTCATGTAAAAATGGGAGTTCCACAAGGGTCGATTCTTGGTCCTTTTCTATTCTTGATTTATATTAATGACTTGCCATTTTTTGTAGAGAACTTCTGTGAAATTGTATTATTTGCAGACGATACTTCACTCATTTTTAATGTGACTAGGTGTAGGACTAATTATGAAAATGTAAATAAAGCTCTTTCAGAGGAGTACCTCTCCGTTGGTTTACTATTAATAATTTACAGCTTAACGCTAAGAAAACAAAATGTATTAAATTTATATTACCAAATGTCAAAAATGAACCAACCGATATTAGAATAAACGGTGATCAATTAGATTTGTTAGATTCTATACTCTTTTTAGGCATTACCCTTGACTCAAAACTTCAATGGAATCCTCATATATCGAAATTGGCCGGTGAACTCAATTCTGCTGCTTATGGCATTCAAAAATTTATCATTCATTAGAACAATTAGGCAGTTGATTGACGTTGAAACTGCTAGAACAGTTTATTTTAGTTATTTTCATAGTGTCATGTCGTATGGCGTCCTACTGTGGGGAGCAGCGGCTGATATTGAAACTATATTCATTTTACAGAAACGAGCAATAACAGCAATCTATAAACTAGGATCACGAACTTCCTTAAGAAATCTTTTTAAGGAGATTGGTGTCCTGACAGTTGCATCTCAATATATTTATAATTGTATAGATTTTGTACGTTGCAACATCAACTCCTTTACTAAACACGGTGACGTACACAATTTCAATACTAGAAATAAGACAAAACTTCTAATGCCACTGTTCAGGTTACAGAAGGTTCTTGGTTCTTTCTTGGGGCAAGGTATACACTATTACAATAAAATACCAAATACTGTACTAGATTTACCTTTCATCATCATCATCATCGGCCTATATTACATCTTCTGTGACAGACCATAATTCAGTGTTGTTGTGTTTACAAAAGCAATACTGTAAATCTTACGGAATTACTAAGCACCACAAGCTGCAAAACGCGGGAATTAAACATGACCTAGACAACCTAGACTTAGTGCCCTTTTACAATACGGATGACGTCAATGAGTCAACAGAGTATCTTATTTCATCGTTAACAAACATTATTGATGCCAATACGCGAACTATTGTGTTATCACGCCGTAAAAAAATTATAAAACCGTGGATAACTCCTGGGCTTTTACGCTGCATCAGACATCGTGATAAGCTGCATCAAAACGCTACTCTAGCACCCGAAAATGAGATACTCAAGGTTACTTATTTAAGATACCGTAATTTTTGTAATAAATTATTGAAGAAACTTAAACGCCAGTATGAAAGTTTAGAAATAAAAGACGCAGGTCAAAACAAGAAAAAATTATGGAAAGTTATCAAAACCATAACTAACACCACTAATACTAAATTATCCGCACATCAACTCATCGCAAACTCAGCTACTGCGGCGCAATCAGTTGACGCGGCAAATAGTTTCTTTGTTTCTATTGGAAAAAGTTTAGCTGAGAAAGCAAAACACCAAAACAATTATTCCCTCTCCTACACTTTGCCCCCATCATCGCCATTGTCAACATTGCACTCATTTGCTTTATTTAACACTGATGAAAATGAAGTAGAAAAAATTATCTTGACTCTTAGAAATGACTGCGCCACTGGCATTGATAAAATCCCATGTACATTTATTAAGAAATACAAACAGCACTTAATTCCGCCACTTACTTATCTATTCAACCAATGCATATCAAAAGGTATTTTCCCACAGGCTTTGAAAAAGGCCGTTGTTCATCCGATTCACAAAAATGGAGATAAAAGTTTTATTAATAATTACCGACCCATTGCTTTACTACCTTCCATTTCCAAAATCCTAGAAAGATTAATATATAACCGACTTATTAAATACATAGAAGGAAAAGGACTCTTGGCCACGACTCAATACGGTTTTAGGCCTAACAAATCGACTGATGACGCAGTTCATGAATTAACTGATTATATTACAAGACAACTTGATTCCCGGAATAAATGCTTAGTTATATTCCTAGACCTTGCCAAGGCATTTGACTCAGTTTCAATTCCAATCCTCCTGGAAAAGTTACACAGGCTAGGTATAAGAGGTATACCGCATAGTCTTTTAAAAGATTACTTAACAAATAGGACCCAGCGAGTTAAGATAGACGGTATAGTAAGTAAAAAACTAACAGTCGAACATGGTGTTCCTCAGGGAAGTATAATAGGACCCTTACTATTCCTTATCTATATTAACGATTTATGCCTCCTCCCCCTTCAAAACAATAGTCAGATAATATCATACGCTGACGATACAGCCTTACTATTTAGTGCCGACAATTGGAATGACACATTCAGTTTAGCCCAAGCTGGCTTTGATTCTGTCACAAAGTGGCTTAGAACAAACATGTTGACTCTAAACACAGACAAAACCAAATACATGACTTTTTCGTATAATTTACTGACCCAACCATCCCATGACTCACATGCAATAGTGGCACATCACTGTTTTGACTCGAATGATATTGACTGTGTATGTCCTAAACTCAGTAGTACAAACACAATAAAATACCTAGGCATCATCATAGATAGATATCTGAATTTTAAAGCACATATAGAATCTCTTACTACTAGAGTTCGAAAATTAATCTATGTCTTTAAAAATTTAAGATATGCCGCTAAAGGAAAACTCCTAAAAGAGGTTTATCTAGCCCTTTGCCAATCTTTGCTAACGTACTGCATTTCATCTTGGGGAGGCGCTCATAAAACCACCATGCTAAACTTAGAAATAGCACAGAGAGCCATTTTGAAAGTTAGCACATTTCGTCCTTTCCGTTTCCCTACAGCAGAACTCCTAACTGAATGTAATGTCCTTTCTGTTCGTCAGTTGTTTATACTACAAACTGTAACAAAGAAACATTCACTAACGCCCTATAGTCCTGCACTACAAACCAGCAAAAGGCGAGTAGACATTGTTTGTTCCACTGAGCTATATCGTACAGCTCACTCTCACAGATTCTTTTGCTTTCTTGGAAGTTTTTTGTATAATAAACTTAATTTAACACTAGGTATATATCATATGAACAAAATAAATTGTAAGAAAACCATACAAAATTGGCTTATAGGGAAACCCTACAATGACACCGAACATCTATTATTAGTTATTACATAAGTTGGTATACAATGGCAGCAACATGCTGCTTAAGCAAAATGTTATTAAAAGTATTATAATTTATTGCTATTTAATAAAATGTTATGTAAGCAATCGCTAACACACTCACCGATTAGATGCCTGAGATACGGGTAAACTAGTTTACTTAGTTTAGGTATCAGCTGGTTATTCTGCACTACTAACCTTAATTTTAAAACTTTACATTATTGTTCAATGATTTCTTGTAATGCATTATATTATTATGTACACAAATGTTATTTTATAAGTTTTATGTATTTAGTCTTAAGTTTTACACAGCAAATAAATTTATTCTTATTATTATTATTATTATTATTATTATTATATTAGTCCACTGCTGGACATAGGCCTAGGCCTGATTTACCTTTAGATAAGTTTAAAAAACATGTGGAGTCTTTATTACTTATAAAAGGTTATTATACAGTCAAAGAATATTTAGATGATAAAACAGCCTGGTTATAATAAAAATCACATATTATATTTGAATTAATTTAATAAAATTAGTTTATATAATTTTTATACTGATATGATAGCCTTTATTAGCAGTGTCCTACAGATAACAAACAGCGTTGCGTTAAATATATCATTAAGTTTTTATTTAGAGTATCTTGAGTGTGTCATGCTCTCTTTATTGTCTCTGCGGTGGTGGCGTGTGCGTCGGGTCGTTACGTTCCCTAAAATATGGTTGAGCGAAGCGATGGCTGATTCATATGTGATTGTGTGTGTTTTCTGATTCATATGTCATGCTCGTGAACGGGTGCCGCCTGTGGAGGCTGGTCTGCTCTTGCATACTTATCTTATTTTTAGTTTTATTAACTATAGTTTGACTTTGTTTTATTTAAACAATTTTTGACTTTTACTAGAGTACTGTAGTGGTACTGTATGACATTGTGGAAATTAAAACTTTTACATAATTATCTGATGTGAATTTGTTAACTTAGATTTTGTTTTTTTTTTACATGTTGTGGTTGTCTTCTATATATTTTTTGTGTTTATTTGTAATGGAAAGTGTCCTGCTTGCTATGATAGGGCATTTTCCAATATTTTTGACGCTGTAAGGGAGAAAAGAGCTGGACACTTGCTGAGTTTCTTGCCGGTTCTTCTCAGTACAAGATCTCCCGCCCAGAGTAGACTTACGAAACGATGGCATAGTGATTCACAAGAGCTACTTGTAGCCTAAACTGAATAAATTATTTTAAATTTTGAATTTTATTCAAACTCCTCATATAGTATATGATGTCCGCAGTGGGGAGTTTATTGACTAACGATGCTGATGAACTATTCCAAACGTCCATTTCAGTAACGGAGTACCACTCCTAGGTAGCGGACTATTAAAGTGTGTAGATGTTATTTAACTGTGTTAATTGTAAGAACGTACCTAGCCTAGTAAGTGCGTAACTCCTTCAGAATGTGGGCCGCAAGCCAAATTTCAAGAACGATGACGAGTTCGAACGAAGAGCACAACTAACCGTTTCCTCTGCACGTTGACTGTTTCAAATCTTTTTGGGAGCAAAGAAAAGAAAAAATAAATCGAACGAACTCACCTGAGCCGCCTAGTAGCGCTGGCCAAAGTCCTCTCCGGGTGCGGATCACTGGCTTGCTCCAGCCTGGGCGCTTCGGGTATGGTGGGCAGCGTGGGGCTGCGGTCCGGCGTGCGCGAGCGGCCGCAGGGCGCGCGCCCGGCTAATGGCGTCGGCGGGGACGCGGCGCGCTCGGGTGTGCGGGACCTACTCCTGGGTAGGGAAAAGAAAATGAAAAATAAAATCGATATATCGATACATCGATATTTTTAAAAGTATCAATATCGATTTCAATATATCACGAAAAAAATATAGATATATCAGTAAAATTTTAATTTTAAAACTAAAGGTGCGATTCGAACATACTACAATTATGATGTGATTTAATGCAAAGTCAAAGTCAAAGTCAAATATTCTTCATTCAAATAAACTTTAGAAAAGTGCTTTTGAATCGTCCATAATTTTTTTACCTACTACCCATTCAGGACGTCTATATTTTAGCTGTGGAGAAGAATGGGCGCAAGAAACTCCACAGCTTTAATTCAATATGTAACGACATTTACAAAATTATATGCCGTTACGTTACCAAGTTATACAAGATTTAAAAAAAATCTTACCAATATTTTGGATTAGAAATAGATTGGAGCATTTTAAACCCATGCTGTTTTGTCTTCAATGTAATCAGACACTTTATAATAAGCTTTTTTATAAAGCTCTTCTTTAATAGCGATTTTAAATTTATTAATATCTAGTTTTTGGATATTACTTGGAACTTTATTGTAAAAACGTACACACAGGCCTCTAAATGAATTATTTACTTTGTGGAGCCTAGTTTTAGGTACTGCTAGTTTGTTTTTATTTCTAGTGTTTACATTGTGAATATCGCTGTTTTTAGAAAAAGTTTCAATATTTTTATATACATACATTAGGTCTCGTAAATATATTGTGATGCAACTGTCATTATATTAATATCTTTAAATCTCTCCCTAAGAGAATTACCAGCTTTTAGATTATAAATTGCTCGAATAGCCCGTTTCTGCAGCACAAAGATAGTTTGAATATCGGCAGCATTGCCCCACAGTAAAATGCCGTACGACATTACGCTATGGAAATAACTAAAGTAAACAAGTCTAGCTGTTTCAATGTCAGTGATCTGACGAATTTTCATTACTGCATAAGCCGCAGAGCTCAGTCTACTCGACAATTTATCTATATGTGCGATTATACAGATGGCATGGACGAATGAATAGCCACTTGTGATTAAATCGATTAGATTAGAAGGTATCAGCACACGCTTCGTAGTAATTCAGCCATGTCGAGATGGCATTCGACGTAATCAAGTCTTCGAGTGATCAGTGCTCGCCAAAATTATAACGCTAGTAAACATTTTTATATTTAAGAGGCCTATCACAAAATGCGCGTGCTCTCGCTTTCTCATCCATAGGGCAGGCTCGTGCCCCAGCAGAGGGAACATAAAAATGAGCTGATGATGGTGAACATGTTAGAGAACTTACCTGTTCAAAAGAGGACTATCGCCACCAGAAGCTCTGATACCCCTCCTTCCTTTAGGAGTCTTCGGTACAGGTACCTCCAAATTGCCGATCTCAACCTCTCCTGACATTTGCATCTCTATCACCGAGTCCTCTCTTTCCATAGCTTGCCTCTGCAGTTCTCTCCGCTTCTCTCCTGAATAGCGAGGGTTGATGAGTGTGATGGGGATATCCGCTATGCTTTCTATGGATGTATTGGGATCGTCTGAAAGGCTGCTGTTGACGGATATTGATAAGGAACGCCTGAAAAAAATCATTAGCCAATTGTTTTAGTTCAGTACAGAATTTAACGTTACAACGACGTTGCAATAAGCTAGAGTGTGTCAAGCATTCTAATCGTAGCTTGATATGAACAAATAATTTCAAGTGTTAAAAGTATTACCTCGATTTGACAGTGTCTTTGTAAGATTTTCTGGATTTCAGTAAAGCTTCTTCAGTGGCTAGCTTCTTGGGCGGCGACTCCAGGGGATGAGATTCATCCTGAAATTAGATACAGTTACCGTATGTTGTTTATAATTAAGTTGGAAATTTTAGTGACAAGTAATTTTGCAAGTTCATTACGTAAATTTGTCGTTACAATAAATGACCTTAGCCAAAGTAACATTAAAAAAACGATAGCGAATTTCGAAAAGAATAAAATGTATGGGATTGACATAAGCCGCGCTAAATCACGTGGTCAATCTAATGTCAATCCCATACATTTTATTCTTTTCGAACTTTGCTATCGTTTTCTTAATGTTACTTTGATTTAGTTTTATCCAGACACAATTTCAATGGGACACATTCCCAACGAGACACAGTTGCAAATAGACACAATCTCTTACGGACACATCGGTACTATCAAATACAATAACATAACAAAACTCTTTAGCACAGTTTAGCAAGCATACAGTTGCGCATCGAAGGTACTTTCGCAGAGCAAGGGAGGGGAACCCGAGGGGAAGCGGGCGCTGCGGCGAGTGTACCACAAACAAGCGCAGTTTGTGGTAGCTACCGTGAAGTGCAGCCACGTGCGCGTACTGCGTATTTTAAACGTTTTTTGAATTTACGTTCAGTGATTCCTATTGAATATAATGGTGCATACACGTTGTTCTGTATACGGTTGTAAGTCGACGTCGAAACACAACAAGAATTAAAAATTTCATAGATTTAGATGACTAAATAGTTTCTTTTTTCTTTTTCTTTTATTTATTTTGCCAACTTCTCATTGATTAATAATGAACGTTTTTACAACCATAACTATTAACTATTACAAATATCAAATTCTAATTCATCACAAACACTACAATTTTCACTTGTTTTTATTTCGTATATCTACAACAGCCTCCATATATTTTATTAGGCTATTTCTGTGTTTTTTAGTCTCAATTATAAATTGAATCGAATTTTCGTTAACGAGACTATCTAACTTTTGCTCTAGTTTTTGTTTCGCCTTAGTGTTTATTGGGCATTCTGTTATTAGATGTAAGATGGTATCGATAGCATCTGTATCACAGTTGCACAACGGGCTCTCCTTACTAAATAGTTACTTCGTAACTCTAACTCCAACCTAGCGGGTTTTTCTAGTGTAGGTCATCATCATCATCATCTCAGCCAAAAGACGTCCACTGCTGGACAAAGGCCTCCCCCAAGGATCTCCACAACGACCGGTTTTGTGCTGCTCGCATCCAGCGGCTTCCCGCGACCTTCACCAGATCGTCGGTCCACCTTGTTGGAGGCCTGCCCACACTGCGCTTTCCGGTACGCGGTCGCCACTCCAGGACTATCCCGCCCCAGCGGCCATCAGTCCTGCGAGCAATGTGACCTGCCCACTGCCACTTGAGCTTAGCAACTCTTCGGGCGATGTCGGTTACCTTTGTTCTTCTGCGGATCTTCTCATTTCTGATTCGATCACGCAGAGAAACCCCGAGCATAGCCCTCTCCATTGCTCTTTGAGTGACCTTGAGCCTTTTTATGAGGCCCATAGTGAGCGACCACGTCTCAGTCCCGTATGTCATCACTGGCAACACACACTGGTCAAAGACTTTCGTCTTGAGACACTGCGGTATATCGGACGAAAAGATATTTCGAAGCTTACCGAACGCTGCCCAGCCTAATTGGATTCGACGATTGACCTCTTTGCTGAAGTTGGACCTACCTAGCTGGACCGTTTGTCCCAGGTAAACATAATTGTCCACAACTTCAAGGGCAGAGTCCCCAACCTTCAGAGGAGTGGGTACGACACGTGAGTTCGACATAACTTTCGTCTTCTCCATGTTCATTTTAAGGCCCACTTGTTGAGAGACTCTGTTGAGGTCACCGAGCATTGCGCCGAGGTCTTCCAGGGTCTCAGCCATGACCATTATATCGTCAGCAAACCGAAGGTGAGTGATGTATACGCCGTTGACGTTGATGCCGAGTCCTTTCCAGTCCAGAAGCTTGAAAACATCTTCCAGTGCAGCAGTGAACAGTTTCGGAGAAATCACATCTCCCTGTCTCACTCCTCGCTGCAACTGGATAGGTTTCGAGCTCTGGTCCTGAAGACGGACTGACATAGTGGCGCTTTCATACAAACACCTCAACACTTCGATGTACCGATAGTCAATTTGGCACCGCTGGAGAGACTGTAGCACGGCCCATGTCTCAATCGAATCGAAGGCTTTTTCATAGTCCACAAACGCGCAAATAAGCAAAGAGGCTGGTTATACTCTTCGGTCTTCTGTATAACCTGCCGCAGCGTATGTATGTGGTCTATGGTGCTGAAGCCTTTTCGGAAACCGGCTTGTTCGATAGGCTGGAAGTCATCAAACCTGCGTGCGAGACGATTCGTTATGACTCTCGAAAACAGCTTGTAGACGTGGCTTAGAAGTGAGATGGGCCTGTAGTTCTTTAGCAGGGTTTTGTCGCCCTTTTTGAAGAACAGTACCACCATACCTTCGTGCCACGTCTCTGGCGTTCTGCCCCCTAGTACGACGGAATTAAATAGCTTCTGAAGAGCTACGAGTACCGGTCTTCCGCCTGCTTTCAGAAGCTCGGCCGTAATTCCGTCAGCACCTGGAGCCCTGACGTTTTTGAGCTGTTTGAGAGCCATACTAATCTCGTATAGGCTGATGTCCGGGATGTCTTCGGTATAGTGCCGGGTTAACTTAGCTCTAGGGTCTTTAGCTAAGCTTTGTACAGGTGGCCGTGTGGATGTGTAAAGCTGTCCATAGAACTTCTCGACCTCTCCCATAACATCGGACTTGGTCGTGACAGTTCTGCCGTCATCGGTTTTCAGCGTCGTCAGTTGGCACTGCCCAATACCCAGATCTCTTGCGAACACTTTTGAGCCTTTGTTCCGCTCAATGGCCTCTTTAATACGGTTAGTATTAAATTGGCGCGTGTCGCGAGTCATAGACTTCGAGGTCTGCCTATTTAGCCGCCGAAACTGAGACGCATCACCTGAGGAAAGCAGAACCATTGCGCGCCGCTCTTCCATTAGTTTTAGGGTATGGTCTGAGAACTTTTTGGTTCCTTTTGCACGGTGGGTTTTAAAGAACTTGGACCCAACCGTTTGGACAGTTTCCACAAACCTGTTGCTGTATTCGTCCACATTTTCACAATTATTTAGGCGCTCGAAGCGATTCTGCAATTCGAGCTGAAAGCTTTCGGGGTTTTGGATTTGGATGGGTGCAGGACGGAGCGTAGACCTTACCAATCGACGTCTTTCCAGCTTAACGTTGATATTCAATGTGCCTCTTACCAACCGGTGATCGCTGCCAGTTTTAAACGCATTGATCAGTGACATCATTGAATATTTGCTTCCTCGTCGACATGATAAAGTCAATCTCGTTTTTTGTTGCACCATCGGGACTCATCCAGGTCCACTTGCGGTGTTCAGCTTTCCTGAAAAAGGAGTTCATCATAAAGAGGCCCTCCCTCTAAAGAAAGTCCGCCAGCAGTTGGCCCCGGGAGTTCCGATTACCAACCCCAAATCGTCCCACTCTCATCTCATCGCCGCTTCGTTTGCCCAGTTTTGCGTTAAAGTCTCCCATGACAACGGTGTAATGAGTTTTGGAGGCTTGTATGGCTCTAGAGATGTCCTCATACGTAGCTTCCACCTCATCGTCAGGGTGTGTCTTAGTAGGAGCATAAACCTGTATGACCTTCAACGAATACCGTTTGGTTATTCTGAGTATAAGGTACGCTACCCAAGGCGACACACTCCCGGTCTCAACAACGTTGTTCACGAAGGACTTGTGGACGATGAACCCGACACCACCTTGGGACAGTTGTTCGCCCTCCCGGAAATAGAGCAAGTTACCGGACTTGAGGATTATCGAGTCCTCCCCCTCTCTTCGGACTTCAGATAATCCAACTATGTCCCACCGTATCTTGCTCAATTCTTCCTCCAGTTCGTAAATCTTCTCGTCAGTCCTAATGTGCGCGTGTTAAATGTTGCCAGGGCCAGAGTTCGTTGTTGGCGGTAGCCAGGTCTCTGCCGGAGATTCATAGTACCCCCTGCCCCGTCGCTGCCTTGGCCGCTACCGTAGCTAGGGCGAGCGGGGCCACCGGAGACTAGGGGCCGGTTTTTGCTGGTGTGCATGTCATGGGGGGTATTTGCCATAATCGCCACGCTTGGCAGGCGGGTTGGCGATCGCAGTAGGTTGAAGGTAAACTCAGAGAGATGCTGCTGCCCATCCTCTGGAATGGTCCCTTAGTCGCCTTTTACGACACCCACGGATTGAGATGGGGTGATGCAATTCTTTATCCCCGGCACCACACGGGAAAGGTAGACTAGTGTAGGTAAGTATATGTATTCTTTACGGCGCAAGCTCTTGCGCAAAGTATAATCATTATGTTACAACTTATTGGAGTAGTTGGGACGTCGGACACAGAAGGAGTAGGTATTTGTCTAATATCCAACTGTTATGATTTATTTAAACCAACAGAAAAAGAGGAGGTTTTATATTCACCTATTTTTTAGGGTTTATATTTAAGATTTAGCTTATTTTGGCTTGTTTCTTTTTTTTCATTTTTTAAGCAATCCGAATGCGAATTCAATATATTGTTTTGATAATATAAAATTGAAATCTAAAAATAAACCTTCACGTTAATTTAGCAGTGCAACATTTGAAAATATGTATATATTTTATTCTTGATAAGTTATTATGTTATAAAAATATTAACGATTATTTGATTTTGAATTTTGTGACAACCATTGCATATCGGCGAACGATTGCGTAGATACCTACGCGGGCGGCGGCATCAACCCACGTCAAAGGCGATGCCCTACTGTATGAAATGGTAATACTGTGACCTTTAGTTAGTAGATGATATCTGCCCACTTACATCTTGATGTACCTTATCTTATCTTGAGGTACTTGTACCTACGAGATAAAATAAAATGACATTATGACTGACTAAATAACAATTGTCATGTACTTATTGCTCATTATATTATTGATTTTGCTTCGATAATTTGCATTATTGGTTTATTTTATTTTTTTTGTTTTTTTTTTTTTTTTTTAATTTAAAGAAGGTGTATACCAAGATACAAGAATTAATAAATGGAAAAGTCGGGGTCTAGGTAAGAAAAGGTGTTTACGTGACATTCAAAGCAACAAACAGGAACAGAAATATTACAAGACTTAATCGATGGAAATATAACCGCTTGTGAATGCTTAGATAGATTAGTTCTAATTTTATTTTGAAGTTTTGTCACTAGTTTGTGTTTTTGTCCAAATAGAATAATACTTTGTTTATGTTTTAATTTAATAAACCGAATTGTCGTCGTGACTGTATTGTGTCATTTTGCAATTGTGTACTGTTGAAAATGTGGCCATTTAGAATTGTGTCCCATTGAAATTGTGTCTGGTTAAAACTAAACCGTTACTTTGGCTACCGTAACTGGCTCTCAGAGTCAAATCTACAAATTATTAAATTATAAAAAATCTTTACACATGTAAATCTTCTGTTTGTGTGTATGTTATTGAACTCATAAAAGGCTGGACCGATTTGGATGAAATTTTCTGTGTGTGTTCAAGTGGATTCGGGAATGGTTTAGATTTACAATTGGACCCGGTAGGTGGCGCTGCTATAGGGTTCCATCATGGGATACGGGTGTTTTAAGAACTTAAGTGGACGAATGATTTGTTTATTTTGTTGTTATGGAAACTGTCAATGTTTTGTTTGTTTTGTTGTCATGGAAACTGTTAAAGCGGTACGAAGTCCGCCGGTCAGCTAGTGTATTATAAAATGTGTGTTGCTGTTTGTACGTAATAAATAATGTAACTATTGCAGATCTATCTATTCTTCAATTGACTTTGAACTTTGTATATATGGCATAAGGTTGAACATTTATTTAATAAATTTGTCATTTTTGCATAGGGTGGTGATGTGCAGGCATCTGTACTGTAGACCGATTACATCTCATAGACGTTAGTACTTACAATAGCATGCGAATCAGAAGTGACAGCGGTGTCGTCGTCTCTTTCCTTTTTAATGGACAACTCTTCCTTGTGTTGAATGAGGAAAGGCGATGCGGCCGCGGTGGGGGGCGAAGGCGTCGACCCGGAGTCGGACGCCGTCGGGATTGTGAACCTTAAGTGCCTGGTTATAGGAATTAGTTTCGATTAATATATGTTTTACATAGCACAACAAAATGTCATTGAAATATATTTAATAATTCTGGATAGTCTGCTAAGACTGTTTTCACGTAGCTAAAGAAAAACCTACTCAAGATAGAATGAAAATCAATTCAAACGTAACAGTACGTTTTGCCGTAAGATGGCAGTCGTTAACGCCTACTAATCCTATATATTTTTATTAAATAGGTAAGCTCTTCAGTTCTATATGATGTTGAGTGAAGATGTAGCCTGAAGTGGAGCGAAATATGCTTAACTAGAAAAAGTCTATTCACTCTAGCCTTAGGCCTTGTGTGTGGAATGAAACCAGCGTAATGGTAGGAGCTAACATGCTTGTTCTAGGCATCACCACGTGGTCTAACGGAGCTACCGACGTTTTTGTAAGCACATACAAAACTATATTAATCGCCTTTAGTGGACTACACGCCCCTAATGTAATGTTTTATGATATATGCTGATACAGGTCTGTTAACTAAAGCTGGCACGTTCAACACATTTACACGTTGCGCTTGTGTAGTGTCTGTGAATAAGCGCGCGGGTGACGTCGTACTGCACACGCATCATGAAAAGTCTATCCGTCTCTCTCGTGAAGCTTATAAGTATGAAGGAAGTAGTTACTGTTTTGCTTTTGCTACTGTTTATAAATACAGAGTGGTATTGTTTGACATTCGTCCGTTAGCGTCAATCACGTTTAAATCGATGAAGATTATTGTGTCATCTTTGTTTTACCTATCAAAGAAATGGTTCCGGCAAAACATTAACAGGACAATCTCGTGAAATAGTCTGAGTGGGGTAGAAGATTTAATTTACGATTCGGACTAGAAACAATTAATGTAAAAAAAAATATTTTTTCAAGTAATACATATTTTTAAATTTTAATTACAACCCTACAACTTTACTCAACCTAGAACTTACAAGCTTATATAGCTTATAAAATCAGAGTAAGAAGACTAAATTTTTATAAATTTATTTTTCAATCAAGATAATTTGATTAATTAAATTAAATTTAATTTCTAAGTCATGCTGTATAGTGAATTTGCATAAGTGTGAGTACTGTGAACATGCCAGCATTAACGGACCTGTATAGCCTCAGGCGGCATTTTCAGTGTCACCGAACGTTTTTGGGTGCGTCGAGAAACTTAACAGGTTCCTCATGCTGTGTGATTAAAACACCGTCAGAAGTTTTTAGGGAAAAGCATCACGCACTAGTGCGTTCCTCACTAGGTTCTCCAAGAGTTCAGATCGGATCAGATCGGGAATAAAACGATGATGAGTCGTGTGTACGCTAACGATGATGATAACCGACTGACTTGTTGGTGGAGTCGCTGTAGTGCGTGTGGTTGCTGCAGGAGTCCAGGTCGTCGTCGCTGTCCAGGTAGCGGGAGTCGGCGGGAGAAGGAGCGTCCCTATCCATGTCGCCTCTACGCGTCTGCAAATAGAGTTCATTGTTCTTTGCACGAGCTTTTTATGTTTTCATTAATGTACTTTGGCAAGGATATATACAAAGCAAATTAAGTAAAAGCACAGTTTAAAAGCGCAGTTTTTTACATAAAGGAAAATTTATTTAAAACTTTAAGGGGCTTATTAATAAACACAGTGTAAGCTTGGAGTAGTTACTCCGTGTTTTGTCTCTTTTACTCTAATATGAAATTAAGTTTACATGACGGGAACAAAACACGGAGTAACTACTCCAAGCTTACATTTTATTTATTAATATGGGGGTAAGAGATTCTCTTATTTACATTAAAAAGTGTACCTGACCCGGTATGTCAGAGGATGCGGGTTTAGAAAATTACTTTTAATGGAGCCCAATATAGCAACATTATTTATAAAACGCTCACAGCATCGCATAGAGACAAATCAATACAACAGAAAAAGGTGACGTAGGAGATGAGGATAAGTTATCGTTTATTTTAAGCTGGCACAATTAATTGTCACCTGTGTCGTAAAAGGCTGAATCTGTAACTAGACGATGTGTACTTTTTTTTCCTTTATTTGATGGCTTCGTGCGATTAGCACATTTAGCCAGTGTCAATGTAATTTTTCTTACAAGTAATACATAAATAAACAATATTTCCTTCATGACAATGATGATGAATGATATAGAAATGAGAAGTGAGAAATGATATACCCCCCAACCCCTCGAGTATCTCAGTAAAGATGTGGGGCTTTACTAAGTCCTCACGCAGACTTCTTGAGAGAATTTGAAAAGTGCCGTTGCACTGTTTTGTTTCATTTCAGCACTCATGTGCACACTCACGAACACTTAACGGTTACTAATCCACCATTATTTCACATTAATATTCGACATAACACAAATTTTAGAAAATAAAGCAAAATCGCAGACATGACTCTTTAGTTCACTTTCCTGCCAAGAAGTCCCCGATGTGTACTTATTGGACTATAACCTTACCATTTTTTTTACGTAACACTGGCTAAAAACACAGTAGTGCGAAGCTATCAAGTTTAAAAAACATACCTTTAGAATGCTATGCGGCGTCCCCGCGGCCGATCGCTCGATATAAAGTTTGCACTCCGGACTCTGCACTTCCGGCATATCGAGTAGAATCGATAGCTGTTTACTGATGTTATCGTTGACTTTAGCTGCGCTACCGAATTTTGGCGTAGAAGAGTTAAAGTCTAATTTAGCTCGCTTCGAAGGTGTCGACTCTGTAGGGTGGTCAGTGTATAAGCTAGAAAAGAGAAAAGAAAAGAAAATTCATGAAATTGAAAAACTTACAATGCTATTTTGTTTTATATGGAGTATTGTCGATATAAGATCAACATGCATGATTCAATGAAATATTTAATATATAAATACAGAACTGATTAATATACAAATCTTAGAATTAAAAAAATATATTACTTTGTGTTAAAGTTATCATAATATTTATATAAAAAAATCGTAATATTGCTAATATTTATATATCTATTAATAAAACATGTTTATTCTTAACGGATCAGACGATCGGATTCAGACAAATATTCTTATCGAATATTTGTAAAAAAAATAACACGTAACGTACGCAGTGCGCAGTTATTGACATTGAATATGGTTCACTTTGGCTATTGGTTAGGCGGCGCAGATTCAAATGCCGTTTGTGTGTCTGTATAATAAAATAATAGATAATTGAATTACCTTCTATTTCGATTTAACTTGGGTGTGCAAATGAACGGTGTTTCTTCTATATTGAGCGCGCGCTTCAGTCCCCGTCTCATCTTAGGTTTGTTCATCCATGTTTCGCTAGCATTTTCTATTGTGTCCTGGGAGAAATGTAATCAAATTAAAAACTACTGACATTACAGAAATTATTAACGGGATATTGGTATTGGTTCTTCTTGTTTAAGGCCGGCAGAAATAAAGAAAAAAGAGGCTAAATTAACAAAGCGTGATGTAATTCTGCATTCTTGGTATGTTGTATGGATCTGTTAGGGTAGTGCGAATTGAAATTTGTAACTTCGAAAAACTTGTGGAAATTGAGAAAATCGAGAAAAACTTCGTAATTTTGGGACATTTTTTCACTAATTACTTTCCAGGGCCTAAACTATGCATTTTTTGCGAACGATATTTCCTACTTTATAGACTGTATTAAATTACCTACAATTTGAGCCCAATTGCAACTCTATTGACCTCAAAGGAGTCAAGCTATAGAACTTCGAAGATGACCAAATTTTCTCGAAAATTGCAATTTTTTGGTTTTACTTACGTATTTCGCAAAATTTTTACCCTATGAAAAAAGGTCACTGAAAATATTTATAGTACATTTATTTAGCTTTTATTTGAGCCCAAAACAAAGTCTATGAGACTAGTTCACTCACAACCTCACAAAAACAAAAAAAAAGGTAGAATGAATTATACAGGTTGTAGATTTGCATTCCCGCCATAATTTTACAGCTGATCTTAATTGGTACACTTAATGACTAAAAAATACTTTTAACACGGCGAAAGTAATAAGGAACCGATTGATTAATAAAATGATCTCAGTGTAAATTAGAATAGCGACCGTCGACTGACGAGAATAGGGGAGTAGACCGTAGTAGGTAGATAAGAGCGCAGCGGGCGGACATTAAGTCGGTGAACTTACGTAAACTTGTAGGTACTATTATGTATTCTGAGGTAAAGTGGCTTACTCTTACGCATAAGTATACTTTGTTGCTATAAACTATTATTAGGTACTTACTGATCATGTTTAAGATACTCGCAGGTACTGCTCAAAGTGGGCACCTTCACGTTCTATGCACAAATGAGCACGGCGCCTTAAGTTTCTAGGTAACTTTTGCAGCACACTACGATTTGACCTTACACTCTCAAAAGCCATTAAAATATTTTGTTTTAACTGCACAACACTCGTGATTTCGTCTTTATAAACCATTCTTTTTATGTCTCCCCACAAATAAAAGTCACACGGAGTCAAGTCTGGCGGCCTCGGAGGCCAGGGCACTGGCCCGCCTCGACCAATCCACTGGGTTCCGAACACTTCGTCCAAATAATCGCGCACTTGGCGTCCATAATGCGGAGGCGCCCTGTCCTGGTGGTAAAAAAGATTCCGGTGAAGAGCTAGTGGCACGTCGTCAAGCATTACGTCAACTACGTGCTGCAAAAGTTGCAAATAGAGTTGCTGTTGACCCTCGATGAAATAGGGCCCGAGTAAATGTCCACCAACAATGCCAGCCCACACATTGATGCTAAACCTATGCTGGACCGAATCTTTTTTGGTCTTATGCGGGTTCTGTTCGCGGTGAGCCCACCAATGTTCATTGTGGACGTTGTAAACACCGATGCGCGTAAACATACACTCGTCCGTCCATAGAATGCTGGCTTCTCGGTGTTCTAGTACCCAGTGACAAAAAGTGACCCGGGCGGCATGATCTTGCTCGTTCAATTCTTGAACTCTTCTGAAGTGGAACGGGTGCTGTTGCTCCGACTTAAGAAGCCGCCAGACTGTTGTGTGGTGGACATTGAAGTGGCGGCCAGCATCACGAGTACTGGCACGTGGTTCCCTCTCGAAGTATTCGAGTATTTGCTCTTGCAAATCGACTGAGAGGCCCACACTGCCGCGACCCTGCGCATGTCGAGGAACGTTGAACTGGCCATGATCCCTCAGTCGTTGCGTGGCAGCAAGCATTACCTCGCGCGATGGAGTTGGTCTGTTTGGAAACATTTCCACAAACATGACCACGGCTCGACGTAGTCTGTTCCCACTAATTGCGTATAATCGCACCATCTCCACAAGTTCTACGTTAGAATAATTTTCCTGGAGAGCAAATAATGAAAAAAGTCCCAAAATTACGAAGTTTGTCAGTCAGTCGGTGCCTTTGTTATGCATAAACAATACATTTTCCAAGAATTTTAGTTGAGTTTAAAATAAACAACAATATGGCGGCCAATTATTCAGCTGTGTAAGCATAACAATGTACAATAACATTTTTATACGATATTAATCTTTAGTCTGACCAACTCTTATCGAGATTGTAATCCCGCGCGATTGGCATGTCCATGTTAAAATTTCATCATGAAATCCCGCAAAATTGCACACCTAATCCGATCACTGCTTATAACAAGATACGCAAATATTTGTTTTATAATTGCCGAAGCTCTATGAATATTGTTACTTACCTGTATAAAAGATGATTTGTATGTAAAAGTGTTCTTCGGCGATCTTGCTTGTACAAACACCGACATTGGTTTAGCTGAGATAACTGAAAACACATTGATAGATAGTTAATAATAAGGAGCTCGATGGCGCAGCGGTTAACGCGCCCGGTTTGCGAGTGCTGAGGTTAAGCAACTTTCGCAAAGGCCGGTCATCGGATGGGTGACCAAAAATTTATCATCTCGAGCTACTTCATGCTTCGGAAGGCACGTAAAGCCGTTGGTCCCGGCTGCATTAGCAGACGTCAGCAACCACCGCACCGCACTGGGCCCACGTGGTGGTTTACGACCCGTCCTTCCTATCCATCCATAGAAAAGGCTCGTGCCCCAGCAGTGGGGACATAAAAATGAGCTGATGATGATGAATAATATCATCCTTTTTTATTATAAACGCTCCACTGCTGGGCTCAGACCTTGAACAAGAGCACATGTCAAAATCGGGCCGTAACCCACCATGCTGCGCCAAAGCAGGCCTCATCTTACAACACGTATTTCCTCCCTCCTACAACATGGGGTTCTTCAAACGCGGTGTGAAGAAGCAACTTGAGGGTAGGCAACGTGAGGCTGGCTGGTGAGGCAGAATCCTGCTGCATTAGCTGACCTCGCATCTGGCCTGTTTCTGCTTTACATCAGAGCAGAGTCATTAGCCTAACTCAATATACTTAGAAGTACGGAGAAGCTCATGTTATTTTAAGGGTGCGCCGCCGCCGACCAAAAAAAGCCAAAAGTGTAGTCACGGCACGGCACAGAATAATATACAAACAGAAGACGCAATTTCGACACAATTGCAATACAATATCAATCTTCGGTGCGCGCCAATACGGTCCAAAATAACTCTGCACCTGTACTCGTACCTAACTCTTTCAACGGCCGGGACAATCGAAAGTAAATCTTATATCTAAGGCGCTACGAGCGCGCGTCGCTGCTTTCACAAAATCCTGCTTGGCGACCTTGACGTAACCCGGCTGCGTGTCGCTCTCAGGGTTGAATGCAAATACTGCAATATGAAGCGCTTGCGCCACGTAGGCACAGAATAATACGTAGGTACCTATAAATATTGTAAACACATACGCTTTTTCGTGGTTTGTTTGTTAATGATCAATAAAATACAATATTATTAAGTAAGTAATAATACTTAACCACCATAAATTTTAGTAGGTGGATATGCGTACCTACGTATTAATACTCTGTTGTATCTACTTGTGTTACTATGTCTTACTATGTTGTTAAAATAAAATAAACGTGAAACAAACTGCCGCGTCGCTCGTGACCTGCGTACTGTGTGCGTTATTCGATTATTCGATTCGCGACATTCGACGAAATTGTCTCCGCGTCCGCGCGCGAACCGATCGTTTAGGTGAATAAGTCGACCGAATTACGTGAGGACACAGGCCTGGTCACGGTTAAGTTGATATATGATGAAAAAACTATCGTATTACATAAACAAAATATATATTTAGTATCAAAGGGAACGTGTTTACAATTTGTCCGACCCATAAATTCATAACACACTATAGTTTTTTCTACAATCTCATTTAAATTTTGGCTAAAATCATGAAAACGAGTGGCGGCGTTTAGTTAATATCTTATAGTTTATATAAATTATTATACCTCTAATTATGTCTAAACAATCACCAATGTCTTAACTTCAAATCGTCCGTCTCACATTTTCGATTTATCCAGCGGTTTTTTAAATTATTATTTTTCAACACATTTTTTAACACGTGGTGAACCACAATAGCAGTCTTCAACACTTTTTTTTAAAATTGTAATTTGTTTGCAACAAAATTGCGTAAAATTATATAATCATGATAATGGACTCTATTTAAACTCACCATGCGGCTCGAAATCCTTTTCACTGAGCGCAAAGTCGCGCACCGCACTCGTGACCGCGGGCAGGAAGGAACAAGCGACCTCCACTATCGTGTCCCTAGCGCCCTCTCTGTCTAACATGTCGGCAAGCGACTCCACAGAGCCTGTAGGATCTTTGGATCGGGATTTGCTGTGACGTAGCTTGTTGTTGTACTGTTCCGCTTCTATGTATCTGAATGGAAAAAATATAGATAGATACAAACTTTATTGGTAACACATGTATGAAAAAAAAGTTACACGTAATATTAAAGCTTGTATGACAAAGGCGGTCTTATTGCTTAAAGCGATCTTCTCCAAAAACCTTTGGTTTAAGAACCCAAAAAGAAGATAGAGAAAGTGCGCAAATAATAGATGCATTTATTTTAGACAAGTATTTAAGGTAAGTACGGCTGATCAAGCGTAATGAGCGGAGTAAACCGCACAACTGTAAATTTAAGGTTTGTGCACCCTTTTGCGACTTTAGTTTTCAAAAGAACCGGTAGGAAATTCGGAAAGGAGGATTTAACAAACACTGACGGGGAGCCTTTCTGAATTAAAGGAATAAGACAAATTACTTACAACGGCTATAAATAAACAATATTGTAAAGCAGAAAATGGATTGAAAAGTTTTCTGTATTAAAAGTACGCGATATAATTGGATATAATATATTAAATTTATTTTTATGTTTATTTAAAAAAAAGCTCTTGAGTATAAACATCCGTATCCCATGATGGTTAATATTTTATAGTTTGTAACCCTATTGCAGCGCCAACTACCGGGTCCAATTATTAATCTACACCATCCAGGGACCTACGCAAACACACACAAAGTTGCATCAAAATCGGCTTTGTATATTATACTAGCTGACCGGTGGACTTCGTACCGCTTTAACAGTTTCCATGACAACAAAACAAACAAATCATTCGTCCGCTTAAGAACACCCGTATCCCATGATGGACCCCTTTAGCAGCGCCACCTACCAGGTCCAATTGTAAATCTAAACCATTCTCGAATCCACTTGAACACACACAGAAAATTTCATCCAAAACGGGCCAGCCGTTTAGAAGGAGTTCAATAACATACACACGCACAGAAGATTTATACATACAAAGATTATCATACCTAGCCTGCTGCAAGAAGTACATGACCAGTATATCCGAGGTCTGCGGCTCATTGCAGTTCTGCAGGTACTTTATGAACACCTCCTCTTCGAGCGGCAGCAGCGTCACTTGCAAGATCTTGGACAGCTGACCTGTGTTGCGACAGCCTACAAACAAATATACTGTTTGTACACAAATCTCGTAAAGTAATTTAGTCACATACATAAAAGGAAGATAAGTTACATGTTTTATTTATTTATTTATTTATATTAATTAAATTAAATATTGTTCACAATAGAAATAAGTATAATTAGTAATCGTCTATACAGGGTTACTTAGAACTCGACAACTTCCTTGATAAAAAACCCCTCATATTAACCGAAATCAAAAAGTTTTCGAGATAATTTAATCAGATGAAACAAACATTTTCATCAAGAATTACAAAAACCAAAATGAGGAAGAAGAGCTGGAAGTGCCCGACTGGTCTCATTTGGCACAAAACAGGAAGGAATGGCGCACTCTGATGTCGGAGGCCAAGATCCACTTCGGATCGCTGAGCCGGCGTAGTAAGTAAAATGAGGAAGAGGATCCGGACTTGCATTCGGAATTAAGGGCGACACATTGAGCAAGATGTTTAAAAAATGTAAACGATTTGACGTCATTTATTGCGAAAAATAATTATTACTTAACCTTTTTGTGTACATTCTGTTGTTTTTCTTTTTTTCACTTCATAGTTAAAGTTAATTATGCTGGCTTTTATACCTTTTTGGATACGTTATTAGGTGAGGAAGTTTTGTTAATAATTTGTATGACTAGTCACATAGTATTTTTTTGAGCTAGGCAACACTTTATGAAAAGAAATTTAAAAAGATTTTTATATTTTTTTAAAGTTTATGTTGTAATTTTAAAATGTTTAGTATTTTGACATGTTTTAGTGCTATCTTAGCTGTGTTAGGGTGTCAGCTACCGATTAAAATTAAAATTAATCCATGCATCAATGATATTTTTTTTTTATTAGAAGTTAAGTGCTAAAATTTGGATTTTTTTTAAAACACAAAAATTCTATTATTTCGAAAACTATTAGTTTTCGGCCATACATATGGGGGGTTACATTTGTCACATTTTAGGCCGCCTATCACCTCCTGCAAGGAAGTTGACGAGTTTCCAGTAACCCTGTATACTGTCCCACAGCTAGGCAAAGACATCCACCATTGAAATAAAGTTATCAATACAATTGATGGGTATTGGCTTTGTAGGGAGCCAGTGGAATGCCACATTGAGGAAGGCCAAAGGGAAGATCTTCCTCCGAGCTGGGTGGTATATAACCACACTCGCACGCTCAGTGATCACAATCACAAGCCACAATTTATACATCAAAAAATCCGAAACACACTTTGCCCAACATAAGAACTGAACCCAGAATCTTCGGTTAGCGGATCGAGTGCGTTATCACTAACCCAAGAGGCGTTTGTCTAAATAAATATACAAAAAAAGAACACTGACCTTTAAAAAAGAAGTTGAGCACCCGTGTCTTATCATCCAAACTGGCAGCGTTCTGCACACACATTCTAACCACATCCAACGCTTCAAACACCAGTTCCCTCGCCAAGTACAAACTGCAGCACGACTGCCAATCTTCTAGCTTGTCATGATCATTGACTCTGCTGAAGGAACTCTCGTCCTTGATCTGGATCGGCGCTGGTTTCCTGACGTGAAGGTATTGGAGAGCCGCTTGAGTTTTCTTCTGTGCTAATAGTGAGGATAGCACTACGGTGTGTTGCCACTCAGAGAGCGTGTTACCGGTTAAGCACTGGAGTTGGTCTAGCGCGAACTGCAAGTAAAGTTTACGGATTAATCTATACTAATATTAGGTCCTTACCTATGAAATTGACGTTTTGTATGAAGATTTATATAAAATTATATTTGTCATATTAACGTTTTTTTTTAATTTTCTTAGCATATATTTATTTTAACACTATAAAAATTGTAGAGTAGTGTGTTTGTTTCACTAGCTAAATATAGCAGACATTAAAAAGAAAAAAAAACAAGACCCTTGAAAAAAAAGAAACAAAAGGTCAATTCCGCGAATAAAAAAAGAAGTCAATTTAAAAAAATATTGGGTGATAAAGACACAAAACTAATAATCATTGTTATTACTGAAGCCTAAAGTCCTAATTAAAAGTGTATAATAATATTAACAACCGGTATTGACTTTTAGAAGTAATACACCTATTAGTAAGTGAGAAAAAAAACGTCAATTTCATAGGTAAGAACCCAATATAATAAAGATGAAGTTTGTTTTTCGTTTGAACGCGCTTTTTGATCTTTAAAACTACCAGTCGGAT
This sequence comes from Eudonia lacustrata, assembly GCA_947562085.1. Lineage (NCBI taxonomy): Eukaryota > Metazoa > Arthropoda > Insecta > Lepidoptera > Crambidae > Eudonia > Eudonia lacustrata. The sequence continues at coordinate 3,305,839 of OX387321.1, read as the reverse complement.
TTTAAAAAAATATTTTTGCATTTGATAGCTCAACTTTTGTTGTGGGCTTATAGGCTACTAACATCTCGCTATGATACCTACCTAACAAAAGTCAGACAAAACGCTAAGCGAATACGAAGTACTAGCGCATTTGGGCGACGCGATGCGACGCGGTGGATCGGGGCTTGTTTACAACAGCTAGTTTATAATGAATAGCGGCCCGTCCCGGCTTCGCACGGGTGGACATTTCTTTTGTAATATAGCCTATGTTACTCAGCGCTAATGTAGCATTCTAATGGTGAAAGAATTTTTTAAGTCGGTCCAGTAGTTTTGAGTTTATTCGTTGAAAACATACAAAAATACAAAGCTTTCCTCTTTACAATATTAGTATGATAAAATTAAATACAAGTTGTAATATTAATTTATTCCCTATGTAAGGAGGCTAGACTAGAATACATTAAGAACCATGTCACATTTCGGTATTCCATGCAGAAAAATTTTTGAACGGTTCAAAATAATTATTTTTTAGAATAAAAAAAAACTTTGACTTCGAAAAAAAAAGCCAAAAAAATAATTTAAAATAACCGTTGTTTAACTTATTTTATGCTATTTGTAACTTTTCGTAGTGTATTTAACATCGCATAAAAGCAGTTGAACAAACTTTTTTTAAATGTTTAGTATTAACTGTTAACATATCTGTATTTCTTTTAAGCATAGCATTAGAATTAGCTTATTGGTTGGCATATTTGTAATAATATTGTATAAAAACTTCTAAACCGAAATCAAAAGAGCCCTTAAAGGCAATAATATTTTTTTATAAGTTTTAAGATAAGATAACAATCTTACATCAAAATCCCTGTGGTCAAGATGCCAAAAGGCCTGCGTGGCTTTGATGGCTGTGTTGCTGAGCCCAAACATGGTAGGGAACTGCATCAAACGGCGGATCACAGCTTCGTACCTGTAATGGAGGAAGCATCATTAATTTACTTGTAACACTAACATTCTTTATACATTTCTTTTTCAGCCGGTTTTGTCTCATTGATTAGCAAAGGCGTCCCCCAAACCTTTCTCGATCCCTGGCTACTACCATCTCGCTCACACATACCATACAATAAATAAGAGAAATAGTACTGCAAATAAGGCAATGTCGACAACATTCAACATGTTTATTTCAATAAATAATAATTAATTGGTAAGCAATTAAAATTATAATATCTAATTTTACAAAATATATTTTATTGTAACTATATAGGTAGGTATAATATATAAATACAACATTTTGAGTGCAAAATTCAAAATTATAAAAATATCTACTTTTATAATTATATATGATGATTAAAAGTAGATCAAACTAACAGAGTGCCTACTGCGGACTGCCTAGAAAGTTTTATTAGCTACTCAATTCAATGACGGTGTCTAGTATTTAGGCAGGTGATTAATCTTTAGCGTTCGTCCTTAAATAAAAAAAAAAAAAAAAAAGCCTTTTATTTCTCATTAAAAGAACTAACAAAGACAAAAGTATGCCTAGTTATATTTAAATACTATGTTAAATTCTTAAAAAACAAATAAATACGTTAATTTAATCTTTTATTAAGTAAGAACCCCTCGTTCTTGAAGGTGAAGGCCTCCTCTAGAGATTTCCAAGTGACCCTGTTTTTCGCTATCTCCATCCACTGTTTGCCAGCCACTTGTACAATATCATCTGTCCAACGGGCAGCTGGTCTGCCTCTCTTCCTAGTGCCCGGTGGTCCGTTCCAGCAAGTTATTCTGTGAGTCCATCTGTTGTCTGTTAGTCTAGCTATATAGCCAGCCCAGCGCCATTTAATTTCTTACAGTGATAGAGAGCGTCAGTCACTTTTGTCTTTTTTCTTATAGTTTTATGTGATATTTTTTGAATTTTTCTAATCTTTAATAAACTTATTTCCATACCTCTCTGGCACGATCTAATTTTGGATTTAACGCGATGTGTGAGCTTCCAGGTTTGGCTAGCGTAGGTTAATGATGGTAGTATACAGGTATCCAAAATCTTTTGTTTAATTAAGATTGGCATATCGCTCTTCAAAACTTCTTTTAGGCTCCAAAATTTGTTCCATGCATTTGAAACTCTCCTTTCTATTTCTTGCTCATTTCTCTGCATTTGAAACGAAATTTGCTTACCTAGGTATATGTAGGCGTCAACGTTCGACCTTAATTCTGCTTAAAATGTAAATAGGCGTTGCGCTTGTATATTTTGCTATTCGTTCACGTTAACTAAAAAACTCACACTCAACGAGCTCAATTAAAATATAGAAATAGCAGATATGTACTCACCCGACTTTGTCGTAGAGCACGGAGTAGTCCACCAGCAGGTACAGCACGAGCGAGTGCTTGTGCTCCTCGGCCACGTCGGGCAGCAGGTACAGCCGCAGCAGCGAGTACAGCGACGGCGGCGGGTACAGCCCGCTGCACTCGCTGCCGCCCGCCACCCACATCCTGATAATGACAAATCAATATTAGACTTTTTTTTATATGAGAAGGAGGCAAACGAGCAGGCGGGTCACCTGATGGGAAGCAATCACCGCCGCCCATGGACACCCGCAAAACCAAAGAAATCACAGATGCGTTCATCATCATCATCATCATCTCAGCCAAAAAGACTTCCACTGCTGGACAAAGGCCTTCCTCAAGGATAAATCACTTTGAGGGGAATTTGCCATAATCGCCACGCTTGGCAGGCGGGTTGGCGATCGCAGTAGGGTGAGAATAATCAGAGAGACGCTGCTGCCCATCCTCTGGAATGGTCCCATAGTCGCCTTCTACGACACCCACGGGAAGAGATGGGGTGGTGCAATTCTTTATCTCCGGCACCACTCGGGGGACCACAGATGCGTTGCCGGCCTTTAAGACTACATCACATACATTGCTCCGACTTCAAAATTAATGCGCTTCGGCGCGACGTGATCTGGCGTTATGACCTGACGTAGATGGTCCCTTGTGCTGGATGTCTGACACCTAACTTTGAAACCGTAAGGTAGGAGGGGGTGTCAGTATAAACTTTAAAGTCGTGTGTAGCGGGGCTGCTCTGACTTGTTTTCAAGAGTACCACGGGAGTTTGGGTCCTGAGCCCCCGCCGGTTATGGATTCGATTCGATTGTGGAACTGGTGAGGTACCTGAGAAGTGAGTGGGCTTACAACTCCGCCACCAAAGAGGACATTTGGTAGTCGACTTTAAAGTTGACGACCCGAGCAGTAGAAACTGCAAGTTGTACTCTTCGTGCAACGAGAAGTGAGCGAGCTTACAGCTCCGGTAACCTATCTGGATATTAGGTAGTAGACTATACGTGTCCAAGGGGTAACTCGCTTGCGACACTAGTCTACTGAATTCCGGATGAAAAATGGAAATCAGGAACAACGACGGAATAACAATCACCCAGACCCGATAAAATATACAAAAGTAGTTTTTCTATATTGACACGACCGGGAATCGAACCCGGAACCTCGGAGATGGCACAACAGAAATCGACGTGCGAGCCACTCGACTACGGAGGTATCAAAATTTAAAGTAATCATAGTCTTTAGAACGCAGTGGGCAATATTCTGTCTACTCTGTGGTAATACTGTTATTAAGAAAAACTATTACAAGCTTTAAAATATTACATTTATGCTCAAAAGTGACTTAAATAAAACGATACAGATATGAATTGAATGTGATTCGCAATATAAATGACCATTTTACGAACAAGGGACATTGTTTGTAAGAAAGAAAAATTAGAAACAATCTTATGATGTTCACAGTTAATAGTTGGTAACAGAAAACCTACAAATCTACAAAAAATCACGCTGAATTATAGCCACGTAGAACTCTTGCGAGTTGCAATATCACGGGCCCAAGTGGCCATAACTACAGCAGACTTTCGGATACGGTACCACGAGAAGAAGAAACAGAAAACTATAGATTATCAATCAAGTCAAAAGCATATACACACAAATGATAATAAAATCAACAAGTTTACTTACTGATGCACCCTTTCGCCACCGAATTCGTTTTCAATCAGCTGGTCGATGTACAGCAGCGAGCAAGATTTACTGGGCTCGTCGTTCACCGGCGAGTTGTCTTGCAACCGTTGCAGTTTCAAACGCCTGCAATAAACAAAAATGAACAATCACATTTTTTATCTACTTTTAAGTCTAAATATATCTTTATATTATACTAGCGGCCGCTAGCGGTTTCACTCGCTAGGTTCCCGTTGCCGTGGGAATAACGGGATAAAAGTATCCTATGTTTTAATCCAGGTTATAAACTATCTGTATGCCGAATTTAATCCATCCGTCCATCCGTTGCAGCGTGAAGAAGCAGCAAATATACACACATACAGACAAACTTTCGCATTTATAATATTAGTGTAATAAATCTTCTGTGCGTGTGTATGTCACTGAACTCCTATACGGCTGGACCGATTTGGATGAAATTTTCTGTGTGTGTTCAAGTGGATTCGAGAATGGTTTAAATTTCTTGTGACAGTGAAAGGATGGGGTTGCACAAAAGATCCCAATGGGTCGAAGTGTTACTGGGTGAAGGAAACCTCAGCAGGCCCCACTAAGATAAGATAAGATGGATTAGATTTACAATTGAACCCGGTAGGTGGCGCTGCTATAGGGGTCCTTCATGGGATACGGGTGCTCTTAAGCGGACGAATGACTTGTTTGTTTTGTTGTCATGGAAACTGTCAAAGCGGTACGAAGTCCGCCGGTCAGCTAGTTTTATATTTTATCGCATAGGACCGGATAAGTTGGCGTGTTACAAGGGGGGGCCTGTACCCACCAGTGGTTGCTTACGGGCTAAAATGATGATGATGATATATATTATCTTATCATATTCAGCCTCTGAATAGAAACAATTTCAATTTAAAATTATTTTTATTTTTATTTAAACTCTACATTTCTTTCAATTTTAACTTTATTCGGTAATTTTTTAAGTGCCGGGGCCCGAGACCGATAGACGGTGATCGATTTTTTTGTCGGTGAAAATGAAACGTATGGAGTTCTATGTTGCAACACACACCTACTTATTTTTTTTATTTCTCATCTGTTCTATTTTTTCTGTCTATCTGTTTTTTTTTTCCCCCTTTATTGTTGTATAATTGTTAAGTGTGTATGTTAATAAAATTCTATTCTATTCTATTCTATTCTATTCTACACACGTCCTACAAAAATTCAGTCACAATAAAGGTAAAAAAAACTTAGGCAAAAAAATCGACCCGATTATCGGTCCTAAAAAAAGTCGGTCGTGCACGGGCACCGTAAATATTATAGGCATATAATGTGGATTGCGATTGAACATATTTATCAATATTACAATCCGCTTGTAGTTGCGCTCGTTGCTAACTTCACAGCAGCCATAAAGTTTGCATCAACCTTGCAAACAACGGGGCGGTGTGCGGATGTGTGATCTACCTACATAATAATATACCTTTGGAGTACCGGTGAAGTGAATGCTTACCTCTTGTTGTATACGGCCCGTAGTTGAGCGGCGGGGTAGGGCGCGGCGTGGCGGCCGTCATGCCGTTCGGGCAACAATCCCACGCGCAGGAACCACTGAACCACTTGGAAGTACAACGAGACCGTGCCGATGCCTTTGTACTTCTCCTCCATCTCGCTGAGTGCTGCGGTAAGAGAGAAAGAAGGAATCTATTAGGATAAAGATTGTTATTGATTTGTGTTCTTCACAAAACAGTGGGTGGCTTTTAGTTAAGACAAAATCAAAATCAAAATATGTTTATTATTAACTCCAAGCAGATTTTTACAAGTGTGTGGGTCTCTTCTGTTTTAGAAGAGACCCCTCTCTTTACTGTAGGTACAATCATATTTTTTTTGTAGTTACATAGGTAGGTCTTATAGATTAAAATTATTAGACATAAGGTGTGTTTGGCATTAGGGGCAAACTATGTATTCAGTGAAACGCTTAATTTCCCGATGGTAAATGATGATGACATGATAAAGCAGAATTCTTAACCACTGAACTATAAGTCTATCTTAATACTAAATCATAATGCGTCAGACTATTTTGTAAAAACTATATCTATATATATAAAATTCTCGTGTCACATGTTAGTTGCCAAACTTCTACGAAACGGCTCGATCGATTTTTATGAAATTTTATATGTATATTCGGTAGGTCTGACAATCGGTCGTAATCTACTTTTCATACCCCTAAGTGATAAGGGTGGTCCACCCCAAACATTTTTTTTTCCAATACAAAATGTTTCACGATTTGTTTGTTTTGTTGTCATAGAAACAGTTTGATTGTATTGTTAAGATAGAAACTGTCAAAGCGATACGAAGTCCGCTGGGTCAGCTAGTATTACTATACTATTATGATTAAAGTATTGTCCGTGCGACAATATCAATTCAAAGTTGTAATCGTGAAACTTTATGTGAAACTGAATAAATATTTTCGATTTGATTTGAATTCAAAACGATGAACAACAAATTATCTTTCAATTGTTACGAAACTTTCAGAACCGTTGCACGCTAAAATATACCATATTCATATGTACAGTAAGAAGAATATAACACTCACCGTCAGGAACGACCAAGTTGCAGCACTTAGTGAGCACGGCGTCCAGCAGACCCGTCAGCTGGGTCAACTGCTGGACGCAATGCTCTAGACATCGCACCACGTTCCTGTAGACAAAGGGTACAAGTCTAAAGATGCCATGAGAGCTGAGCGAAGCAGCGAAGCGGTGCGCGAGAAAAATCTACTAATGAGATTGCTTTATTGTCCCGTTTTCTTATGGCGGTGTTAATTTCTTTTTTTATACTCACACCAATTATCCAGCTCAAGAGAAGCTTCGTTATGAAACTCGCTGGTTACTAGACAACGGATAAACTTATTATACATAGAAAACACCCAGAACCGAGACAATTTAGAAAAACAATAATTTCTAAATTGACCCGACCGGGGTTCGAACCCGAGACCCCAGAGATGGCGACACCATGAAAACCGGTGTACAAACCACTCGACCAAGGAGGTCTTCAGTAAATGTCAGTTAATGAAGTCAAGGCAGCAAGTTAAGGCAAAGTTCAAATTAGACACATACATTTATTTATTTACTATGGACTAAAAAAGACTCACTTGCATGAAAAAAAGAAATCTTTTAATAAAAAAAAAGGCTAGCTAACTTAAGTTTCTCGCCGTCTAGCAAGTCCGGCTACGCTAAAAATGCCTTCAGAAAATTCTCTCCAAAAAATAAAGCAGCGAGTATACGGTATAAACAAATTACTTTAGACCCACTTTCCTTTTCCCAGTGCTAACCAAGTATTACTTACCTGTCTGGCAAGGCAGCGGAAGAGAATAGAGGTGCAGTGAGCTCCTTAGCGTTTTCCTTCAACTCTACAGCTCGCTGCCAACACCAATCCACCTGTCAAACACAATCACATTATTTATTTAATGTGAGACAAAAGGCTATATACAATGTTTAATTTATTTGATACATGAACAGTGATAACACATACCACCTTCAATAGACATAAAAACAATTAATCCTATACTGCACTATTGTCTGTCTACCCCTTTTTGGGAGGACGTCAGTGTATGTATGAATGTATGTATGTATATATGTACGCCAAAATAAATTAAATTAGATTGCACAACACACGTTACAATGGACATATACATGTACGCATACTATACCAACACAAAAATAACTACATCAATCACTAGTTTCGTTAATGAACGCAAAAGCTTGGCCACTTCTGTAGACCATAAAATTGCAAGATTTCAAGACAAGAAAAAATGAAATAAAAAAAAAAATCTCATTACTTCATTTATCATCATCATCTCAACAAGAAGACGTCCACTGCTGGACAAAGGCCTCCCCCCAAGGATCTTCACAACGACCGGTTTTGTGCTGCCCGCATCTAGCGGCTACCCGCGACCTTCACCAGATCGTCGGTCTACGTAGTTGGAGGCCTAGAAAAAAAATCAACAAAATAATAATATTGCTCCCACTGACCAGGAACGTGAGAGTACATCCGGCGCCAGTATGGCTGCCGATGGCCCAGTCGTGCGCGCACCGCTTCAGAAACCGCGATAGCCGAGCTTCCAACGCTACCGACAGCAGAAACTTGCGCTGCTCCTCCTACAAACAAGCACACTTTTTAATTAAAAAACTCCTCTTTTAAAGAAAAGAGGAGTTTTTTTATTTTAATTTATAAAGATAAAGAATCGTTAGCAACAATAGGTTCAAATTAGTTGAAAAGTTTACATGACATATCGTCGTTGAAACTGCAATCATGCGTAACCAAAAGTGGCTAATAACGCGGAACTACAAAAAAATCAAAACTACTACTCCCTACAAGAATTTTTAGATGATAAAAACCTCAAATATTTTTTTATCATATAAAAGTTGTTAATTTATGTATAAGCTAGATATATAGATTTATCTATACATGATTTATATAAATATAAAAAAACTAAAAAATAAAAAATTGTATCGAGCTTAACCCTAGAGAGATAGTCTGCGTAAAATTGACGCATGCATTTGTGAAATATTGCTCTCTCTTTCTAAATATCGCGAATTCATAGCTGTGCATTTAGGACATCTCATTCGTCGCTGGGAGCTGCCGTGTGGCGTACGTGTCAATAAGGTAAGTGTCACCGATTTTGAGATATAACGACCACGTGAGTCAAAATTACGCATGATTATCTTTTACGTGACTTTTATGATTTTGACTTATACGATAGTATTATTATTATTTTTTTTATATAAAAGTACTTTATACCATAACTGATATTATCATTTTTGTTTTTAGATATTGAGGCAAAAATATAATATAATGGAGCGTAGAAACTTGAACGAAGACCATATCCTGGCCACTCTTATGCAAAGTGAAAACGTGCTCCCTTTTAGGATAAGCGAAGCCTTTATAGATGAGGTACAAGAAGATCAGCCGACACCAAGTGGAAGTGTAATCTTAGACGGGAAAAGCAGTGCTGAACAACCAGTCTCCACATCGGCCTCTCGTAGGATCTTAGTCATGCAACAGAGGACTATCAGAGGTAGGAATAGACATTGTTGGTCGACGTCAAAGTCAACAAGGCGTGGCAGAGTCTCAGCGTTGCAAACATTATTCGAGCTCAAAGAGAAAGAGTAAATGTTAAACAATTTCGTTAATTTATAGCAGAAGTTTAAAGTTTTTGTTTTTTTTTCTTAAATAAATGAGTATATATAAATTATCTGCAGTATTAATTATTCTAATATATGTGATAATATATAATAACATACGATTTATTGAAATAAACTAATACACCTCGACCTAAAAAGCTAATTAAAATACATGCGTAAATTTTACGCATGAGTATCTTTTCCATACTACACAATATGATTATCTTTCTAGGGTTAAGGTGACTCCTCGCCTTTCCCACTTGCCGTGCCCTACAGGGTCCATAAATGTACCTACTTATATTTTTAACATCTTTGTAACTTATGGAGTGTAATAAAGATATGAATATGAATATGAGATTTCGCGCGTATAGGTTCTAAATAGCCATTGGCGTCGTCCCGTGTGCTAAAGTACCTACATCTTTTAATATATTTATAGTATAGACAAAGACGTAGTAATAAAGAATATAACAGGTTTTTTCGCTCTCCGGTAAAATTGGTCACTAGTTCACTACCAAGTTCCGCGGTATTAACCACTGTTGGTTCCGCTATATTGCAGTATCAACGACAATATGTGGAACGAGACTGAAACGTTATTTCACGTGGTGGTAAATGCTATAAGGCTGAAAGTGGAAGGCTTCACAAGGCTGGCATCATCATTCTATTGTCCCGTTTGCAAACCGAACACATACAAAAGCCTAAAGTGATACTGGTAGAACCGTGGTCTCTGACTTGCGTTCGTATTCCTAGCACGCTTTTCGGTGCCTCTGTCTTCTATCTCGGTCTCGTTACAGTCTCGTGTCGCAGTCTAGTATTTCGTAGTCATATCTCGGACTCGTGTTATGGTCTAGCGCCTGGGCCTCGTGCCTCGTTTGCGACAAGGCCTCAAGTCTCGCCTTTGTGGTTCAGTTTACATACTTCAGTTACAGTAACGCTCCATAGTTAACAGAGAAATTCCCCTCATGATTCGCGTGGGGTCGAGTAACGCGGTGGGTTCAATCGAGACTTCTATCGGTCTATCGTCTCGGTCTAGTGTCCTGGTTAGCTTATTGTCTTGGTATAGTGTGTCGGTCTAGTGTCTTGGTATAGTGTCGGTCTAGTGTCTTGGTATAGTGTCGGTCTCGCGGCTCGGTCTAGAGTCTTAGTCTAGTGTTTTGGTCTAGTATTTCGATGTCATGTCTCAGTCTGTTTCCTCGGTCTAGTGTCTCGGTATACTGACTCGATTTCGAGGTTCGGACCTCCTGTTTCAGTTCCTACCTCTACAGGATAATTTTTTTACCCGTGCGCAAATTTTCTTGAGCGACTCGATCATTAAACAACTTTCTCATAGTAACATGAGTTGAAATATGTCAATAATTTTGAGACTCTTCATACAAATCAGACTAATCAAGTGTTCGCTTTGCCGTGTGATGCCGGGTTAGAATACCATTACCCCCTATCATCCCGTGGGAGTCGTAGAAGGCGACAAAGGGAAATCCGCCAACTCGCCTGCCAAGCGTGGCGATTATGGCAACCCCCCCCCCCCCCCCCAAACATGAGGACCGATCGTTGTGGCAATCCTTGGGGGAGGCCTATGCCCAGCAGTGGGCGTCATATGGCTGATGATGACGATGATGATGATGAAGTGTTCGCTAAAGTATGGAAAGTCCAAAAATTTGTGACATATTTCAACCCATTTATTAGGAGAAACTTGTTTACTTACCGATTCTGAGTCGCTCCAGAAAATTTGCACACTAGTAAAAAAAATATCCTGTATAATGATACCTCCATATTTACCTGAGTAGGCTCCCTCCCATGATGATAAGTATAGAGCGGTGATAACCCCGCTGCTAAACAAGCCCGGTACAGTCGCGTCGGTTCGAGTAACGCGGTGGGTCCGGTCGAGTCCAGGGAGCTGATGATCTGACGCTGGATGCCGACTGTACCCAGCACGCTCGCTTCGGAAGTCGTCAGACAGATGCAACCTGTTATAAAGTGAGCTATTTCAGTTTTGTGCTAGAGCTATAAAAGGACGAATTAACCAAAAACAAAGAATATGTTACAAAGGTAGCTAAGTATTTAGATTTCAGAAAACAAAATAAAATAGTGTGATTTCTGTATCGTCAGTCTACGATCAACACCGAAAGTAGCTAAACACGTTAGTGTAATGCCATTTCATAATAATTTTACTCATCGTTGTCCAGCGCTGTTAACACCTTGATCGCCATTTGACCGACAAACAATTGAATTTCTGTTGTGTCTAGGTCAACCTGTTAAATTCTTTAGTTGCTTTGACAAAGTAATAAATTGTTTGACGTCTTTCGGAAACATAAGTAAAATAAAAAAGGTTTTTTTAAAACTCCAGGTAAACCTCGTAATATCAGGAATGCGGTTATTACGCATAACCGGCTAAAAGAGCTTACGCCGTTTTAAAATATTATTAGTAAAGATAATAAGTTTTATATGCTTATCGCCTGCGTACCATTTTGATTGGGACTGCTCCATATTACATCCTAGCTTATAAGTGTATTGGCTGTTTACAGCTTACTATTTAGTAAGCTATAAGTTAGTATTATTATCTATACTAATACTAATATATTGTAAAGAAGAAAAGTTTGGATGTACGAGGTAATCTCCGAAACTACTCGTTCGATTTAAAAAAATATTTTACGGATATTGAGTATAGATGTTCAGGATGGACATAGGCTATATTTAATTTTTATACAGGGTATGAAAAGAAGCTTAACGAAAACGAAAAATACAGATTGTTCCCATCATTATTGCATGGAGCCATACCTGGGAACCTGATAGTTAAAGAGTTATTGAGGAACAAAGTTTTTTTTTAACGGTTTTTGCGGAATCTGTTTAAAAAGGTTATTAGTAAATTTTCTTCTAAAGGAACATTAGTATTTTTCTTCCATTAAAAGAGACGTTTTAAGTTACAAACCGCAATGAATGTCGAAGGCACACAATGATGCGGCGCGGAAGCTCGCGGCCGGCCGCCTCGTATCGTACGCTACATGCACACTAAGTTGCACGCGTTCCATTGCGTGTCATAAATAACACCTGTTTTTGATACCCAAAAATATATGTATATTTAATAAATACGTATATTTAATAAATAAACAATATAACATACGGTACTGCAGCGCGTTCGGGTAGAAGTGTTCCTCGAGGCGGGTGCAGTGCGCGTACGCCGCCACGGAGGCGGGCGCCAGCCGCGCCGCCAGCGCGCGCGCGCCCGCCAGCGGGGGGCACCACGTCGCGCTCATGAACGCGTTGCTTTGCAACCGGTACGTCTCTATGCAAACGTTACTATTTATTTAATTAAATATTTATAAAATTTATAAAATACAGTGAAAAAATTAAACGCCTACCCTAATTGAATTTTATAAATATTTAATTTAGCTTCAGTGCAGCAATTAGCACTTGAAAATATGTAAAAAGTAAAAATTTATTTATTTAATTTTTAATAAACTTGTATTGTGACACTACCGGAGAAAGAAACGGTCCATGCCGAGTTTCTTGCGGCTTCTTCTCGGTACAAGGTAGTAAGTAGTGTTTACGAAGTCATGGCTTCGAATTGACGTTCAAAAAACACTTGTTAAATATCATTTTTAATTAAAAAGATGTTTTTTTATTATCTTATATATGGTACAGAACAGTATACATACTGAAACCATAATATATTGGAAAGGTCAACCTTTTGATGGGTATAGCGTAATATATCTTTCATTGGTTTTCATTTCTATTGCCACTACATAAGGTTCAAATTATGATGGCATCAACAACATTGCCACCACCAGTGAAAGGGTGAATGCATATGATTACTTTATCAGTGTGCACTGTTATAAAATATTATACCAAAAACATATTTGCTATGATTTGAGATAAGTTTGCAATGTTCACACGCCTGCACGTCAATCTGCCACAAACTGTCAAAATACCTCAATAGACTTTGTACTTTATGACTAAAAGATATGGTTGAAAATGTATTGAAAAAATTTGACAGTTTTGGATAGGTTAAGCTGCTGTACATTGAAAGCAATAAACATGGTCGAACATGTTAACACCACACAATCATGCTTGGGTGTCGATTCTGCTATTTCAAAATGTTTACAATTGTGTCACAGTGGCTTGTTTTTAAAATTTGGACTAGAATCAGAATCAGAAAACTATATACTAATTATGTATCTATTAGCAACTATTTAAAAAAAAACATTACAAAGGATTCGAATCTTCATAATAAAACAAATGCGAATAGATCCGTGAAATGTTTCATCTTAATGTGTAGTGTTCGCATAAACTTTATATTTTATGGGTCTTACAAATAAACAATAAGGTTCGAATAGTTATTTCGTGTTTTGTTCCCGTCATTTAAACGGCATTTCAAATTAGAGTAAAAGAGACAAAACACGGAATAACTATTCGGAGCTTATTATTTGTTTATTTGTAATGCACTATAACATTAAGCTTTAACCGAAAGATGAGAAATATACAACCTTATTTTTAGTTTATACGAAAACCGAAACACGGGTCCAAATATTTTCATTTAGAGAATGAGTACAAAAAAAATTAAAATAATATCTTGAAAACTCACGAAGTTACGAGCTTTTTGTGCTGCCCCGTTGTGTGTTTTTAGTAGGGTATAATTTATTTGAGATTTTGTAAATATTATTTGGTCAAAATGTAACATGGTATAAAAATATGTATATATGGCATGGTTTCGTATAAACTAAAAATAACATTGTAAATGATGTACCTGGCATTTGGTCTTTGTACCACTGGTCCAGGTCGAACAACAGCATACCGTACTGTGACTCGTTGGCGTTCTCGCCCCAGCACTCCCAAACCAGCTGGCAAATGTTCAACATACCTACACAGAGATACAAGATTTAATAAGATTTTTTTTTAAATTAATATTTTCTATAACCAATAAACTAAATAGGTCAGTATGGGGTGGATTAATAATATATATTTTTTTATATGCAATAACCTTTGTTTAGCTCTCCTTCTATTTAGGAGGTGAGGTGAAGGGAAAGTTTAGACAGTTTAGTTTTAATTAGGTATCTCATATTTTAAATAATCTAAATTATTGAAATAGTAACATTAAACAATATTCACAAGACTATTGGACTGTTTTGTATATGAATGTTGCTCTAAAGTTGAACTTATGTTATTTTAGTTTTTTTTAACTTAAGTAGATATGAATAAATGTTCATGAATTAATCCTTCATTCGTTATGTAATTAAATTAATTATATAATTTTAATTATTTTTGTCAGCACATCACTTACTGTCTTCTCCTTCCGATCCCAGAGTAGAGTTGATAGAGTAAGTATTACAGGAGACACATTTGCCTCCTAGCAGATGACCAGCGCCTTCCATTGCAGTCAATTCCACTTGGAATCTTATTGATGCTATCGAGAATTCCTAGAAAACGAATAGGATTTTGGGTAAAGCCTACCTTTAGGGCTCTTTCAATTTAGACATTTGTTGTCGAACGGCTGCCGCACGTTTGCCCTGCGTTCCACATAAAACAGTCGTGCGGCTGGCGTTTAATATGAAAACACACGGCAGTGTAGTCCGACACGACACGTCTACATAGAAAGAGTCCTTAAGCGCTTTATGACTACTTTTCGACGACCTCCTTGGTCAAGTGGTTTGTACACCGGTGTTCATGGTGTCGCCATCTCTGAGGTTCCGGGTTCGATCCCCGGTCGAGTCAATTTAGAAATTATTGTTTTTTTAAATTGTCTTGGGTCTGGGTGTTTTCTATGTATAATAACTATGTATTTAAGTATTTTAAGTATTGTTATATGTGGGTATTCTTATAATTCTATTGGACATTCATAACTGTTGCTAAGCCAGTTCAAATATAGACACCGCACCGAACTACCGTTGTTTCATTTATCACAGTGGCGACGAGGATTCTTTTTTATTAAAACTAGTGGTTCAGTTACGTTCTTAACGCGCCGCGTAATAATGGCTAAATTAAAGGAGTTTGATTTAAAAGAAGGAAATTGGCAATCATATTGCGATAGATTGGAAATGTACTTTTTGGTGAATGGGGTGAATATGGATTTAAAAGTGCCGACATTGATTGCATATATGGGAGAAGCAGCTTATGAACTATTGGTGAACTTGTGCAGCCCACGTAAGCCGTCAACCATGACCTTCACGGAGATCACTAAGGTTATGGGTGACCATTTACAACCACGTCCATCAATTTTAGCAGAACGTTTTAAATTTCGGCAGCGTAGGCAACGAACCGAGGAGAGTGTATCATGCTATGTGGCGGAACTAAAAAAACTATCTCGGTGTTGCGATTTCGGGAATTCATTAGATGATAATTTAAGAGATCAACTAGTGTGCGGCCTTAGAAGCGAAGTCATAAGGCAACGGTTATTTGCAGAAGAGAAAATTACGTTAATGAAGGCAGTGTCATTGTCAAGCGCGCTGGAAGCGGCGGAGCGGGACGCGGCCGCGGTGGACGCGCGCGGCGACGCTGCCGACGGCGCCGGCGCGGGGTGCGCGGCAGCAGCGCTTGCGGAGACAATGTCGGAACCTGGTTCAAGGCGGCGGAGTTCGGTGGGAACGGATCTAGCGGGAACGGTGCATCGCATGCAAATCGGTAGATGTGTAGCATGTGGAGATTACAGACATACACAGAGCGACTGCAAGTTTAAAACATACGAATGCAGTCGATGCGGTATAGTGGGACATTTACGTCGAATGTGCCGGACGAACGAGAACGCGAGTACAGGCAGCTCGAGAGCGCGTGCTGGCAGGTGCGGGGCCCGGCGCGGGGCACGTGGTTGGCGCGCGTGAAAATGGCGGCCGGGTACCAAAGTCGATAATCATTGGGCGGAAGAACAAAATGAAGAAGATCTTCGGGAAGATAGTGAAAATGAAGGGCCAATTTATCAAATGTCTTTGAGTAAATACCAGCCGGTGAGCATACTATTAAATATCAATAATGTACTATTGTCTATGGAAGTAGATACAGGCTCCCCGTTATCGTGTATTTCACTTAGTACTTATAATAAATACTTTAGTCATTTACAACTACAAAAATGTAAGCTAACTATTAAGTTTTATAATGGCAGTAAAGTTAAGCCATTGGGCTATTTAGAGGTAAATGTGAGGTATAATGACATTTGCAAAAAACTAGACCTTTATGTTTTTAAGTTAGGAACGACAACTCTTTTGGGCCGTCAGTGGCTAGCCGAACTGAATATTGTGATACCTACTTTACAGTTGAATAACGTCTCGATAAAAAATGTAACAGTTGATCAAAAGCAAAATGACAATGTAAATAATATTATTTCTAGATATAAGGAAATATTCGATGGTAGTCTGGGGTGCTACTCGGGCGAGCGGGCTACGCTGCAGCTGCGGGAGAGCGCGCAGCCCGTGTTCTGCCGAGCGCGCCCGCTGCCGTACGCGCTGCGCTCGCGCGTAGACGCCGAGCTGGATGCCATGCTGCGCACCGGGGTCATCGAGCCCGGCGACTGCTCGGACTGGGCTACACCGCTGGTAATAGTACACAAACCCGATGGAACTTTACGTTTATGTGCCGACTATAAGATTACGCTAAATAAATATTTAAAAGTAGATAGGTATCCCGTGCCTAAGATAGATGATTTGTTTTCTAAATTGAAGGGAAGTAGGTATTTTACTAAGCTTGACCTCTCTCAGGCCTATAATCAAGTATTATTAGACGAATCACGTGATTTGACAATTATCAATACTCACAGGGGTCTTTTTCGATATAACAGACTAGTGTATGGTTTGTCATCAAGTCCGGGAATTTTTCAAAGACTGATGCAGAAATTGTTTGAAAACATACCAAACGTAACCATATTTTTAGACGATATTTTGATAACGGGGGATTCAGAAAGGTCAAATTTAGATACGTTAATTAAGGTGTTACAAATTTTAAAAGATAAGGGATTAAAAATTAAAAAGCAAAAGTGTGAATTTTTACGTACAGAAGTTAAGTACTTAGGATTCATAATTAATAGTGAGGGTATAAAGGTAGACCCGGAAAAATTGAGACCTATTATTAATATTTCTCCGCCTCGTAGTGTTTCGGAGGTTAAATCATTTCTAGGAATGATAACCTTCTATGGTAAATTTATTAAAAACCTTAGCTTTTACCTGGCTCCTTTACATAAGTTATTAAAAAAGGGTACTCCCTGGGTTTGGAACGAGGAGCAAGAGCACTCATTTAAAACGGTTAAGAGATTGCTTATAGGTTCTAAAGTATTAGTGCATTATGATGAGAATTTGCCTTTGGTGCTAACGTGCGACGCGAGCGCGCGCGGCGTGGGCGCAGTGCTGGCTCAGCGCTGGCCGGGGGCGGCGGGGGCGCGGCCGAGCGGCCGGTGGCTTACGCGTCCAGGTCGCTCACCACAGCCGAACATAATTATAGCCAAATTCACCGGGAAGCGCTAGCTATAATTTTCGCAGTAAAGAAATTTCATCAATACCTATACGGTAGGCATTTTGTATTACGTACAGACCACAAGCCGCTAGTTAGTATTTTTGGACCGGACCACGGTGTTCCGAATATGACAGCGAGTAGGTTACAGAGATGGGCACTTATATTGTCTGCTTACAATTTTACAATTAATTACGTTAACACAGACAATAATACGGCAGACGCGTTATCTCGATTGGTAGAAGGGTATAGAACTCGCGGGGATACTCAAAGGGACGTAGTGGAACCGGAACAAAGCTTCAGAAGCCTTATCACTTAAATATGAAGATATCAAAGAAGGTACTAGGAAAGATCCCATCTTGAGTCGGGTTATAGGTTACGTTAAAGATGGTTGGCCAGATGACGTGGAAATAAGAGAAATTAGACCGTATTTTAACAGGCGTAGAGAACTATACATAGAATTAGGTTGTCTTCTTTGGGGACATAGGTTAGTTATTCCCAACACCTGTCAAGATAAGGTTTTAAGAGAGCTTCATGATACTCATATGGGTATAAATAAAACCAAAAGCATCGCTAGAAGCTATGTGTGGTGGCCAGGGATAGACGAGGCGGTGGAGGCGTTGTGCCGGGGTTGCGGCGTGTGCGCCGGCGCCGCCGACGCGCCGCCGCACCACGCGCCTCAGCTGTGGCCCTGGCCGACGCGCCCCTGGACTAGGTTACATATGGACTTTCTGGGTCCCATTGCAGGGGAAAAATACTTTGTTATGATAGACGCGTGTTCTAAATGGATCGAAGTATGCAAAATGCAGTCTACTACCGCAAAAGCACTAATAGGTAAAATTAGAGATATTTGGGCTCGTTTTGGCATACCTCGCCAAGTGGTTAGTGACAATGGCCCGCCGTTTAGTAGTGAAGAATTCGAATCGTTTTTAAAATATAATGGAGTAGAACATATTTTATCGGCACCCTATCATCCGGCTTCTAATGGGTTAGCCGAAAATGCGGTAAAATTATGCAAAAGAGTAATAAATAAAGCAGTCGCCCAACATGTAGATGTGGATCTAGCGCTGCAACGTTATCTATTGATATATAGAAATACCGAACATAGCACCACGAAAGAAAGCCCAGCTCAAATTTTACAAGGTCGGTCACTTCAAACCAGGTTTGACCGGTGGAAGCCGACACGGGAAAAGCAGGTCAGCACGGCGCAGGAGCGCCAGCGGCGCGCGGCCGGCGGACAGCACCGCCAGTTCCAAGTAGGAGACCGAGTCTGGTGTCGCGGCTATCACGGCCAGGGAAAGTGGTTGCAAGGCAGGGTCAATGAGAGGTTGGGTAACACTGATTATAACATTAAATTATCGAGTGGCTTAGTTATACATAGACATGTTGATCAATTGATACACAACTCTAATGATCTTATAGTCGGCCGTAAAGTGAGTTCTAAATCTCGGGGTTTATTGCGAGGTCCGGTACTATTCCCAGAATCGACTGAAGAACCGGCGGTGTACCCTGGGGGAGACGTGGCGGACTCGGTGCCTTTGATAGTTAGAGATGGTGGCAGCGGGAGCGACCAGCAAAGGGCCCTTGACGCGGGTGACACTACCACACCTAGTACCGTTACATCAGTGGTAGATACGGTTGATAGTCGACGTTATCCAACAAGAATCCGTAGACCACCGGAGAGATTTGGGTTTAACATATAGCCTGTGTTCTTACGTCATCTTGTCATCCCATTATGCACATTACTTTACCTTGTATATGAAATAATTATGTAGTCTTATTTACCTTAAACTATGTTAACTATCTTGTTACCATGTTATAGTTTTCTGTGTATTGTTTTAAGTACCTACATGTATATCTTTAAGTATAAATATATATCTCATGCAATAAATAATTAAGGGTTGTACTTTAGGAATAAGGGTGGAGGTGTTATATGTGGGTATTCTTACAATTCTATTGGACATTCATAACTGTTGCTAAGCCAGTTCAAATATAGACACCGCACCGAACTACCGTTGTTTCATTTATCACATGTATGTTTATCCATTGTCTAGTAACCATTTAACGAGTTTCATAACGTAGCTTCTCTTGGGCTAGATAATTGGTGTGAGTGTAGGAAAGTTTAGTTTAGTTTATGACTGGCGAAACTTTTATTTTTTATATATAAATGAGAGAGCACATTGTACACACGCCTGTTCATCACACTACTAACGGCCGCTCGCGGTTTCACCGGCGTGGTTCCTGTTCCCGTGGGAATATCTGGATAAAAAGTATCCTATGTGTTATTCCCGGTTATAAACTATCTGTATGCCGAATTTCATCCAAATCCATTCAGTAGTTTTTACGTGAAAGAGTAACAAACATCCATCCATACTTACAAACTTTCGCGTTTATAATATTAGTAGGATTATGTAGGTACATCTTGTACTGAAACCATAAATGTAGACATAGCTCGAGTTTACTACCAATAATTAATCTAATACCTTTAAACAAGCAATTCTTGTTTTATAATCTGAATCTCGGAAACGGCTCCAACGATTTTCATGAAATTTAGTATGCAGGGGGTTTCGGGGTCGATAAATCGATCTAGCTAGGTTTCATTTTAAGAAAACATTATAAAAAAAATAACGAGCAAAGTTCGATCATCCATGTTCTAACTTATTAACTGCAATACATTAATAAAAATGCAACTAAATCACACTTACTTGATAAAGGCACACAACGTTAGTGTTTGTGTCGGACAACATTCTTTTTCCGTGGTAAGTAAGAGAGTACATCACAGCCAATGGGAACTCCTCTTCCTCAAACCGGTCTGTCACAGAGTACACTACCCACAGATAGCAAAACGCCCTTGGATCATCACAGGGCTCCTAAAATAAATCACCATACTTATTGATCACACGCATTTATTATAAAAACAACTGTAATATAGAAACTTGATGGCACAGCTAATTGTGCGTATGGGTTGTAAATGTAATTTTGCAAGTAAAGTAACTTTTGGGATGATGGATCGTTAGATGTATCAAAATATCTCAAGCCAAGTAAGTGCCCTTTTGACTACCTCAGTCGTCAATATTCGACAAGCGACAGCGTTTCCTGTATGCCAACGACGGCAATACCTTTTACAAAAACACAAAAAGAAATATAGTTAGGTACTTAGAAATTTTGGGATCCCTATTTTCTTGCATTTGTGCACTGACGCATTTATGCTGTGGCAGTCATAATGTTAAAATAATAGTTCCAGGCAGTTGTTAAAACTGTATGAAGCCAGAATGGTGGGTCAGCAGCATGCCTATATTTCTCCATCATCATCTCAGCCAAAAAAAACGTCCACTGCTGGACAAAGGCCTCCCTCAAGGATAAATCATTTTGAGGGGAATTTGCCATAATCGCCACGCTTGGCAGGCGGGTTGGCGATCGCAGTAAGGTGAGAATAATCACAGAGAGACGCTGCTGCCCATCCTCTGGATTGGTCTCACAGTCGCCTTCTACAACACCCATGGGATGAGATGGGGTGGTGCAATTCTTATCCCCGACACCACATGGGGAATTCTCCATAAGCATGTGGAGAGGCCCGATCCAAGCAGTGAGGCATTTATAAATGACAACCAATTCATTGAATGATTCTTAAATAAATCTTATGTCGCATATTAGACCTCAGTAAATAGCTATATTCAACAAACTCAACTAAAAACATACATAATGGACCTGCTTACCTGAAATCCAAAGTGAGTAACAGGCATACACTCCAAATTCACTTGGGACGTATACTCCAGCTCCAGAGTCAAAAGGTTCCAAAGCTGAAATGCACCAAAGTTATAACCGACTGCCAAACTTCCCAACTGCGGTATGTACTGTAACACAGTGACTCTAACATGCTCCCTTTTGGCCTTCATACGGACAGATCCATCTGGATTACGGAATATATACTGTCTCTCAACCATTGATGATTCATTTAATAGTATTGCCAAATGATCATTGTTCTCTAAAGCAAGCTCACGTTGCTCCTCCATGTGTTGCAAGGCATTCAATGGCAAAAATGTAATGTTAGATGGATTGTTTTCACTCTGCTTCAGATGTTCGCAGCCTTGTGATATATCTTTCAAAGCTGGAATAATTAGAAATTGAATCAAGCTACTATAATTATTATCATTCAAACATTCAAATAGAAAATGTATTTTGTTATGTTACAATCTTCGAGCGATTAGGCACCACGTTGGTGCCTAACTTTTTGAGACCGGACGCAATTAGGCACCACAGTGTTGCCTAACAACATGTGTTTATCTGTGTGTGTGACATATTAGTACTAGGGGTTTTTTCGTTTGACGGGTAAAATAAAAATCTAAATGTATTTGTAAAAAAATCACAATATTCATTTGCTGATTACCCGAGCAATGAGTTAAAGTTTATATGTTAAAAAAATTTTAGAGAGAGTACATACCTTGTATGAGACCAGCCCTATTGAGGTCAAACACAAAAACCTCCCCACTTCTTGTGCCTGCCATAATAACACCATCGAAACATGTAAACGGGCCATTAGGCAGTTCATCGCACACTGCAAGTTCCGTCACTACTACATCAGTTTGTATACAACGGAGGGTTTGGGAGCCGTTGATATGGAACACGCAAATTGTGCTACTGCCATCTTCACACAGACTTACAATCAGCTGTTTGGAATTAACAGTTAACGGTGTAGGGAGTTCTACAACACTAGTGACTATTGTTCTAGAGTTGCTGAAATTAATTATACATACAATTTATATTATGTACCTAATTAGTAAAGTATTTTGTAAATTAAGAGGTATTTTTTGATAAAAAAGGGCCTAAGTAAATAATGTAAATAGAAAAATATAATAGAAATAAATAAATCTTTGAATTACCTATATGGTAAGCCAAATATTTTAGCAGCAATCTTAAGGCCTGACTGAAGATCCACAACACAGAATTTTGGCCCTAAAGCAAGCCATCCATGCCTTGTGTCATTGAATATACCCCCAAGTGGAGTTTTGTCTGAAAAAAGTGAGAATTACAAAGTTAAGATTCACCGCTGCGTTGCCATTTAAAATCAGGGCAATAGATATCTGCCGTTTCTGCACAAATAAAATAATCAGATATTTATAAATATGTAGTCAACCATACCTGTGATATCTTCAGATGGCTGTAAAAAACTAAATACTGCTGGTGATAAATTAGTAGTTTTAACTATCGAAAACACACTTTCTTGGAATTTCTGCATATTGGGGAAAATTATGTAAAATAATTAAATATAAAACCGAAAAACCGGGTATCTACGAGGTTAGAACGCATAACATAGTTAACAATAATTGAACAGGGTATTGGGTTCATATATTGAAAAAGCTTTTATTTTAATCTACACGATTTTAGACGATGTCTCTTTAAGACAAATAGATAAGTTTTTAAATCTTATTTAATGTTCATGTTCTTGTTTTCCAAATTTCCATACGCAACGGCGGTACGGCAGACATTTCAATTTTTTTTAACCTAAGATGACAGTGACAGTTGTGTGTACATAGTGACGGATGAACTAAACAAAGCAATTGAACATTAATTGAACTTATATTCTATAGTATATGAAAATATTATAACCATTGGTTGTTTATCTTTATTTATATAAATCTTCTGTGCGTGTGTATGTTATTGAACTCCTTCTAAACGGCTGGACTGATTTAGATGAAATCTTTTGTGTTCAAGTGGAATGGTTTAGATTTACAATTGGACCCAGTAGTTGGCGCTGCTATCCCTATAGCAGCGCCACCTACCAGGTCCGGGATAAGATAAGATGGTTTAGATTTACAATTGGACCCGGTAGGTAGCGCTGCTGTAGGGGTCCATCATGGGATACGGGTGTTCTTAAGCGGACGAATGATTTGTTTGTTTTGTTGTCATGGAAACTGTCAACGTTTTGTTTGTTTTGTTATCATGGAAACTGTCATAGCGGTACGAAGTCCGCCGGTCAACTAGTTAATTAAAATAATCGAATACCTTTAAACGAGCAATTCTTGTTAAATGTATATACATTTAATGACTTGTCCTGACTGATTAACTCATCATCGCCGAGCCTAAACCGCTGAAGCTAATTAGATAAAATTTGGACTGTAGGTTAATTGAGTGACGTAACCAGCCACTAAAAAAGGATTTTACGGAAATCACACTCTAAGGGGGTCAAAGTGGTGAAAGTTTGTATGAAAGTACGTCAGTTTTGAAGTAAAATACATTAAAATTGGTTATTGGGTTCTTCTCAGGAATTTTGTTTATTTTGCTTTAAATAAGTAAAAAAGGGAATATAAGTTCTTTTTTGGAGAAGTCGTTATTTTTAAAGTAATGACTATCAAAATGAATATTTTAATCGATCTTTAGTTTTTCAACAAAAATAAAGAATGACGTGTTCTTAAATTTTTCGAAAAACCTCGCCTAGAGAGGTGAAATAGGGGTGGACAGTTTGTATGGAAAGTCATTCCTTAATTTTGGTATTTGAAACATAACGTTAGTAAAAAACAAGAAATACATACATTATTTTATAATTAGAAGACGCTAGGATGTCGCGACTGCCGTGTGCAATTTTACCTAGCGCTTCAGCAGCGGTGAGTCCCAGCGCTCAGCAAGCGCGCGCACGATTTTGTTCGGGCAGGCACGCACGCGCTTTAGCAGCGACCCGCTTCTCTTGTGCATTATTGCGTAAAAGCAATCGGTTCGCGCCTCAGCAAACATAGTGGAAGCGCTACAATATGGCACCAGCCCAAATAATATCCTGAACGCATTATTGTATTGAACGCGCAATGCGCCGTACTAGAGATGCGCAAAATCGTTTACTGAAGTGAAATAAGTGATATAGTTCAGTGGGAGTTAAGGATATGTATCACTCATCTAGTTCAATTAGTTCATTTAGTTCAGTAGATCTAGTATTTTAATCTAACTCACTACTACTTCATATTCAGTTCACTTGCATTACATAAATGTATTTATTTATCGTGGACAGAGATCTATTCTAATGACTGCTAATTAAACATTTACTCCCTTATTCATAAAAACTATATAAGCATTATTTTAGTTAATCATTGTTTTGTCTCTTTTTCTCAAATTCAAAATGACGTTTGTGTGACGTTGACAAAACATTAAACTAAATAATGCTTAAATAAATAAATTTTATATATAATAAATAAAGTATAAATATATATAGTATAAAATAAATTTTTGAATAAGGGGGTTATAAGTTAACAGCAGTCAAGAATTACGATTAAGTATAAAACGTATTACTTAATACCGCAAATATTACATAGAAAACTCATCAAGGTCAGTGTCACAATTGCAACTAGCAAATAAATAACAAAAATAAACAAACACTGTGCTACTCTAAAAAACACATTTGTCTTCCATCTATCATCGTCAATTAATATTAGCATAATTATATGCTCAGCAGGTACTGATACCATACTAAGTCATAATTCATAGTCGTTATTAGAATATTTCCAAATTTTAAGGAGTCAGATTAGGCGCGAAACTAAAAGCTAGAACTGTCACCGTGGTCACGCGAGCCGTGCCGTGCATCTGTCTCACTCTTGCAGTACTATAACTCTACTCTTTGATATTGATAAATATATCCGTACGTTTTACTCTCATATCACTGAGTTACTGAACTAAATGAACTGCTTTGGACTAGAGTGAGTGAGTGGAGTGATGATACATATTATGGACTAGATAGGTGAAGTACTTTAAATTGTATCATTAATTCAGGAACTACCCAAGTCTACGCTCCGTGTACGCACGCTGTAATGCAATGCACGCTGATTAGAGTCTGACCAACGAAACGTGACTAAAAAGAATGGCGGCAAATTCAAAAATTCTTGGGGTGTCAACACTCATTATACTCTGAATAAGCGACGTTGATACTTGTATTTTTTTATTAAACTCTAGATCAACCAAACACATAATTTGTAGTATTAATAAATAAGAATAAATCTTAAAAATAATTGAAGAAGCATTTGTGAAAATGAAAAATCAGGAACAATCAAGTAGGTACTAATGTATATTTTACATTTACTCAAAGAAAATAATATTCATAATTTCATGAATCATAATCAAAATCTGATTCTAAAACTCTACACCTGATATTGAGTCAGAAACATGAAATTCTTCACTGGTGCTGCTGTTTTCGCCAACATTTATTATATCTCTTTCGAGATCATTTTCCGAAATGCCATCTTTTTCTTTGTATTTATTTTCAATGTTAATTATGTGATCATTATATTTTTTCCAATCAGTTGGTGCGCAGTCAAAAGAAACTTTTATTATGTTTTCCATTTCTGTTGCTGGTATGGCAATGTTTCTACTGGCAATCCGTCCTTTCACTTGACTCCACACCAGCTCAATGGGATTTAAATCACAGTGATATGGAGGCAACATTATGACTTCATGCCCATGTGACTTTAATAATTCAGCTGCTTGATAGGTCGGTGCAGGTTATTGTCTCGTACAATACACATTAGATCCTCTTTTGAATGGTATTCCTCAAAATCAATATTGTTTTCCTGAAGCCATTTCTTAATGTCAGACTTGTTATTAGACATTGTAGGCGGTTTGTTTACTTGTGTTACATGGTAACTCGCACTGTCCATAACAATCACAGATGGACGATTTTAAGTTCGGTATCAACTTTTGATTTACCCATTTCATGAAGTTGGTGGAGTTCATGTCATTGTGATAATCAGCTGATTTGGACTTAGTACTGAAAATTAACAAAACATCTGGCACAAAACCCTCTTCAGAGCCTGCATGAGCAATAATGTACATCTTTCCAGATGAGATTTTTGTTGTTACGCCACTCGTTGAAGGACCTTGCCAAGATTTTTTCACTTTATAATTTTGATGCACATATGTTTCATCAAGGTATATTATAGGTTTTCCTTCTTGGCGCTTTTGATGAATTTGTCTCAAATATCTATGTCTCCATGCAGCAATTTCAAACCATTCCACAAGCAAACTCCTTTCATTTTGGTTATTTTTAAATTCAAAACCATTATCATGCAATATTTTTCTCAGTCTCACAACCACCACTGAAACCAATTGCTTCTTTAAGGTCATTGTGCAGACTTCTTAGTGTAGGTACTTGTTTTTTCACACAGTAGTATTCATTAACTTTGTTCCGAATTGCTGAAATATCAAAGCTATCCAAAGATATCTTTTTTGGATGTGGTCGTTTTTTTCCAGGTGTGTTCCATTTTCCTTGATTTAATGAACCTTCTTTTTTTATTCTTCTTAGAGTTGAAACACTTATTTCTAAACGAAAAATACCATAATTAATATTAACCTACTTACAAAGTAGAATAGAACGATGTTATTTGTTGGAAAATAGGTTTTTACCTGTCATTGACGATATTGTTTCCAAATATTGCGTTTCACCAGATAAAACTTCCTTTTGTTCAAGTGATGTAATATTCTTAACAATCTCTTTAATTTTTAGTTTTGTCTTACTATTACTTGAAGTTTCTGTAAGATAAACAAAAATTGGTTGGAGAGTCAACTTAGGTAGGTAGGTAATTAATTTTGAATGAAAGGAAAAAGTAAGTATATAGAATTAACCTACAATTGTTTACGATTGTAGTAGTTTTTCAGAGTAAATGTAAAATAATAGACGAGAACAATAAAAGAAGGTATGCTAAAGTATCTAAATGATAAATTCAAGTACACAAAACCAACCTTTAAGCGACGTGATTGCGTTCAGTTGTCGTTGTTTTTCAGCAAGTTTACCTTCCATTTTGCTTTTAACCTCGCTAAACTTGTTTATCATAGTAAACAATAGCCTCCTTACATTGCTTTTAACCGGTTTCGCCATGATTGCAAGCAAAATCAACAAAAAACCATACCTACCAGGGCCTCGATCGCGGTAAATTACAAAAGCTGGGAACGACATTACCAAAACCAAACCTCGACCAAAAACGTCACGTTCAGCACATTTCGTATCGCGCTAAATATATTAACGATAATGATTTGGGAAATACGTTGGCGCAACGATCGATCTTTGGAGCTAACGAGCGATCGAAGTTTTCCATTTAAATCCGTATCGCGGTAGGTTTTGACCACGTTTTGACAGCGGTGACGACCAAATGTGTGACGCTGGGAACCTATTAACGCTGTCA
This sequence comes from Eudonia lacustrata, assembly GCA_947562085.1. Lineage (NCBI taxonomy): Eukaryota > Metazoa > Arthropoda > Insecta > Lepidoptera > Crambidae > Eudonia > Eudonia lacustrata. The sequence goes on along the minus strand of OX387321.1, from coordinate 3,278,139 downwards.
AATGAACGTTTTTGAAAAAGTTCCTCTAGAGCTACTTTTCCATTGGCATTATCGTTGCGTAAGGCTAAAGTAAAGAAAGATGCTCTAAGTCACGTCTTCTTTTCAACACTATTGATAAATATTATTACTAACTCTTTGGTCGAATGACACTTGGAATGGTTTTTAGTATAACTTAAAATATGTTCTGAGGTTTTTACCTATTGTAGGTACCAGAGTGAAGATGTTTTTTAGTTGTTAATTAGGTAAATAAATAAATTGTAGTCTGCTATGCCAATATCAATGACTGGAGTCGGCAAATTGCTAAAGATAATTGTTTGAAGTGTGCATAATAAGACTATAGTAACATTAGAAATTTTAGCAAGCCAATTTACGGTCAGAGTGTCGTACATTTTAAATTTATGTTTACTTATATGTTGTTTACACATGCTTTTCATATCTAGGTACATATTGTGTACGGACTTAGAATGAACTTTTAGCATCCGATGGTACCACTATACACGACCTCTGTGGTGGGTGTACCCACCAGTCGGCCAAAGATGTATATGCCTATATGCCCCAATTTTGATTCCTAGGTGCAGGTACATATTAATGAGGAGCTCGATGGCGCAGTGGTTATCGCGCCCGTTCTGCAAGGGCCAAGGTTTATCAGTTTTGCTACTATTAACCAAATCAGTTATTTACGACTAAGCAAATCTGTTATAAATAGCTACACGAATGGATTTGATAACAAAACATTTAAGCGACTGTCGCAAAGGCCGGTCATCGGATGGGTGACCCACAGTTTATCATCTCGAGCTCTTCCATGCTTTGGAAGGCACGTAAAGCCGTAGGTCCCAGCTGCTTTAGCAGTCGTTAACAACAACCAATCCGCAGTAGTGCCCGCGTGGTGGTTTATGACCCTGTTCTCCCTATCCATTTATAGGAAAGGCTCGTGCCCCAGCTGATAATTACGCCAATATTAATGACTAGTCGGCAAATTACTGAATATAATTTTCGTTTTGTTGCTTGGAGTTGTTTAGTCGCATAATGCCTAATTCGCAAAATGCCTAGTTGCTTTTTATATCCAGGTACATCTGTTTGTCCTTAGGAGTGTTGGGATGAACTTTTAGCATCATCCCACAGGCCAGACAAAGATATATGTCCCAGTTTTGATTCCCAATAGATGTACATATTAATGTGCTGAGTTTGGTTGGAAATAGGGCTAGTCTTAAGTCTGCTTGGCTAACTACCACCAACTTATCTGTCTGTCACCATAATAACAACATTGATAGCATTATCGTTCCCAAACAAACAAGAGCTGCTAGTTCTTTCAATGTGCAGTGCGCTTAAACCATCCATCACTTCATATTATTATCATCACTTACCAATAAGTGAGAGAAAAGCAAAGCGCTTTCTCATTTGAATAACATAAAGAATTAGGTATATAAAAATAAAAATATTTTATAAAATTCACCTACTTATGTTTCTGATACTAAAAGCTTAATTACTATTGTCAGCAACTTAACAATGTTTTAAAATTATTATATTTTGGATTAAAAATACCATATTATTGTGAAGTGTAAAGTGTTTTATTATTTTATAGCCTCAATATTAAAATTAATTATTACAGCCTTCAGGTACCTCAGGTCCACATTCCTAAATGGTCCACTTGCCTGAATGGTCCACTTTCTCAGACTATTTTCCCAAACTGTCTACAAAGCTGTAGAATTATTAATATGTGAAATATAATATTTGTAAAGCATGTTTGTTTGTTGTACCCATAAAGTAAAGTAAAGTCCCATAAAACCAATAGGTATATTTTGTTTGACTGTAGGAACAACAGTCTATAATAATAACTTAGCATAAGGTAAGGAATTAATTGTTTAAATTGTCTTATGAGGCACAACAAATCTAATTTTCTGCAGCAGACTATTTAATATATTTGTCAGATGAAATCTCATATTATGGTCACTTACAACTAAGTTTGGAAATATCAGAAATTAACTGTGGTGTTGAAGTAGCTAGAGACAAATAAGGTGAATGAATGATTATTAATTTAGTCACATTTACATTTAATAAATACAAATTTTTTATTTGACATTCTAAAGCCAATGGAAATAAAATAATGACAGGTAATATTTATTTAATTTGCCGAGCATACCATTTACATTCAAACTAAATTGATATCTGATTGAGCCTTCTGCTTCTATCTAAGAACACTTTATGCTTCCTTGTCCTACCAGCTTCAACTCAGCATGCACAATATAATCTTCAGCACCGCAGAAATCAGGGAGTATCCAATGTAAGATCAATAATTATTATGCATTATACTAGCTTGTCTTCAATAGATGTTTATTTCACCAACTTAACTTTAGTTGTTCCCGGTGGTGTACTATGAGAGTAGATAAATATACGATAATCTCTCTGCCTGCAACAGTAAGGTACCATGTCGACTTTGATAATCCATTTCTTTGTTCAATCTGAATATTTTATTCATCATCAAACTTATGGGGTAAGGGCGTGAGACTGTTTTCATCACTGCATTTTCGCATTCCACACCTTTGATTCAAACACTGGGTGGCTTAGTCCTGGCTCTTTTACATCTTCCATTACCTACCTACTTTCTGTGGCTGTGATGTTTTCAGTCTAAGGATTTTGTTTGGGTTTATTTTCAATTTCATTTTTTTGTTCAGTTTACATTGCTATGATTTAGTGAGTATTTGAGAGCCAAGCAATGCGAACCGTGTAATTAATTTCACTATTTTCACTATTGTTTTGTTTTACTTAATTATGTAGGTACCTCCTAAAGTTTGTACCTACAAAATATAATGTCACTGGTTCTCATTTATTGATCAGACCAAAGGGATCTTGTTCAAACAGGCAATTGTTTAGTTTTTTTGTGGTAAATGGTGATTTATATAGTGGTAATTAACTAATTTCATGAAAAATTATAGACAATTAATAAAAAATAGTAATTTCCCCCTTAATCCTTAAGTTATAGTAAAAACAAATATTTTTTTAAAGACACTTAAACGTTAAAATGAAAATAAATTTTAAGCTCTAGCTCTTTACAATATCTGTCGAATATTTTCATAGTTTCTACTTGTAATTTTGCATTAGACCATCATTTTGCGTGTTTAAAACAATGTGGCGGTGTTTTCAACATTCTTAATCGAGTATCGATTACAAATATCACACCTAGTATTTTTAATACTCGTGGCAAGCACTAAACGATTCAACTTTGAGGAAAATTCACTAACGCTAACACTACGACATTGGTTTAATCGTTAGGAAAATTTTGCGCGATACCATTTTTGACATCGGCTAAACCAAAACCGAACCAAAACTTTATCGTTAACGTTTGAACGTTTGAGTCAGTTTGAGATGTTGGCAAATAGCGCGATCGAGGCCCAGAACTCACTGCTATATACTTTTGACAATCGTTTGACAGCTTAAAATTGTTGCCATAATAAAACTTTTGAAAATAGATCGCGTCACGTTTCGTTGGTCAGACTCTATGTACTCGCATTAACATTATTATTCTCCCTATCCATCCATAGGAAAGGCTCGTGTCCCAGCAGTGGGGACATATAAAATGAACTGATGGTGATCATCATTTGTACACGAAGTTCAATAACAAGTTATAATTAATCTTGTTCTTGTTCATATAAAGTTACATTTTTGAGCAGTCCCACAACTTTGTTGTGTAGATCTCAAATGAATAATCATTCACCACATACTTACTAGGGATGCTGACGTATTCATTGATCTACCAAACCGACCAATACATAATCATCCACTAATCAAACCATCATTTAGCACCATCAATTTAGGAAAAAAGAACCTAAGTCTAGGCTGTAATAACTAGATACCATTGCTTACTTCTCAAAACATACCGTTTATTTTGAAAATAATAGTACCTACCTGTTCTTGGCGGGAAAGCGAAGCGAAGAGTCATGTCTGCGGTTTTGAGTTATTTTCTAAAATTTGTGTTATGTCGAATTTTAATGTGAAATAATGGTGGATTATTAACCGTTAAGTGTTCGTGAGTGTGCATGAGTGTTGGCAAATGAAACAAAACAGTGCAACGTCACTTTTCAAATTCTCTCAAGAACTCCGCGTGAGGAATTAGTAAAGCCCATCGATATATATGTTACACTAGATAGGGCGTTCCGAACACTCACTGTGTTCGACTCAGGTGTACTGCAGACCGTACACCTTACTTTAGTTTGACTTTGACATTCATGGAGCGTGGATGCGAACGGAGCGGCGCTAATAAATCGAAAAGTCGATAAATCAAAGTGAATTATGAAAAGAAAATAATAATTTTAGTCAAGTAAGTAAAACTACTTAAAATTCAAGTGAATAAATAGGTATTATTATCGTAATTCCACAATCGAAATGGTATTTATTCATTTAAATGCGACGCCATGACGCCTTCTACAATCATAGACTAAAACATGCAGATGTTCAAATCGGTTGTAGGTAAAATGTATCTGAACACAGACTTGACATGGTGTATTTAAAAAGGATGACACTCTGACCAGAGTGTTTTGATTTGTTTAATTGTTTTATAACCAGTTTGACATTTTTAAATATATTTTTATGGTCTTTCTTTTTAGTACTTTTTAGTAAAGATCAAAAAATATGACGACGTGCGTTTTCGACACTGTAAAAATACATTTGATTGATCTGATTTTAAACTATTGCTAACATAAAAATTTGAGCTCAAATAATAATAAATTTATTTTCTTTTCAACTTTATATTTTTTTATTTATATCATAATCTGCTCTCTTTATATATTCATTAATACATTTTTTTTTTGACATTTTTAAATATATTTTTATGGTCTTTCTTTTTAGTAAAGTTCAAAAAATATGACGACGTGCGTTTTCGACACTGTAAAAATACATTTGATTGATCTGATTTTAAACTATTGCTAACATAAAAATTTGAGCTCAAATAATAATAAATTTATTTTCTTTTCAACTTTATATTTTTTTATTTATATCATAATCTGCTCTCTTTATATATTCATTAATACATTTTGAAATAGAGTATGAATTCTAATGAAGTTTTGTAGGTACAATAGCCGTGTCACTTCTGTGGTGTAGAATCTATAGGACCGACTCTTGTTACTTTACGTTGAACGAAACCCGTAAGCGCTTTGAAATTCACGGCGCTTACAACGTTTTGGTCGCGAGAAAAGTATACTCTATTAGCGATCTAGCGCTGTATGTTTTTAGTTTGGTAAAACGACATAATAAAATGTTCTAGCGCTGCAGCGAACTTTAGTTCTAATTCCCAGTATTTGACCAATAGTTTACAAGAACGTTCTTGTCTATTCAAATATAAGTCAATGGTAAAGCCCCACATCTTTACTGAGATACTCGAGGTGTTGGGGGGTATATCATTTCTCACTTCTCATTTCTATTGTCATTCATCATCATTACTGGATAAGTTACTGGAGGAAGAAGGAAATATTGTTTAGGAAATATTACTTTGACACTGGCTAAATGTGCTAATCGCACGAAGCCATCAACTAAAGGAAACTAGTACCTACCTACTTTGATTTTAATCTCAGAATAACAACAGGGGGCCTAGTGTGAGTTTTGTTTACTATCCGTATTCATTCGATTACGTTTACGAAAACGAAAATCAGTATGGCATTGAAGCAGCGCCTCCTAGCGACATACGAAAAGAGTTAACATTTTGCCATGCAAATTCTCGTTTTCGTTAACGTGATCGAATGGCGAATGAAACTCACACTTGGCACCCAGGAACTATTCTAATCATGACAATAGGTACCTACTTGTGACAAAGTACTTTTGTACTTGTGTAAAATCAGACTGGCTGTGGACTAACTGAACCATCCTTAGAACAATAATGTATGAATATTCTTCTGAGGTTCATAACCACCAAAGAGCAGAGAAGAGAATAATCTCTCTTCTGTGGAAGAGATATCTAGGAACGACCTACGTACCTACGCTACGACTACCTAACTTGCTATGTAGGTAGGTGGTAGGTAGGGGTGTTCAACTGCCATTTCTCCAGTTGGTGCAACTGTGTCCACAGGTTATTATAATTTGTTTATTAATTAATAATTAACAGTAGAAGTATATTATCGTAAAAAACATAACCCTCCTTCTGTCGGGTAAAAAAATGTTACATACCCGACGATGAGGTAACATAGGTCAAAGTTAGTCGCAGAACCGAATTATATAGTCTACCCCGATTCCACGTGGTACTAGCAGACTAGTGCCATAAGCTTAGCGTTGCCATTGCCAGGCGTCCGGATAAAGCCTGACATAGTTAGGCTTTTTGATTGCGTGTCCGGCCTGCCATAATAAACGGTGTCCGGCTTGTCCGACTTTTGTTAGGCTTTTACATTTTTACTTTTTTTGACTGATGATTAATAATAAAGTACTTACTTAGGCTGATTTAGCATTCGATTTTATTTATATTTCATTAGAATTTAACAAGATTTATGGTAATAATAAAAAGCTTGATTTTACATTAAAAAAAATTGTCGTAGGATTAATACTGAGACACAAATCCTCAATAATGTAGGGTGTCCGGCCTTTTAACTCAAATGTCAGCCAAACTGGCTGGTCTGTCCGGCTATTAGGTTTGGTGCCCTGGCAACCCTACCTACGCTAGAGTGTTTTTATGAGCCTGGAGGAGCGGAGGGAGAGCAGCCCTCACCCGCTGCTGTCAGACAGGCATGCAGGCAGGCATACATGCTCACCTCCGCATTTTCGGCTTTTTGGTCGCTGCGGCGACCAGCCTCAGCCGCAGCGGCAAGCTTGATGCCCGCGTTTACGCAAGGGTGTAGGGGCTGCTCTTCCCGCAGCGCCGGAGATGTTTAAAACCTACGGTTGTCATATCTGTGCAGTTTGTTTAAGCTCTTCTAAATAAAAATATCTTTCAAAAAATCCTTGTTTTATTTTCAACTGACCTTGTAGAATCTTAAACTCATATTAAAGGGCCACAATGGAGGAGTAGTCCTCCTCATCCCTCTTCCCCTAAAGAAGGGGGTACTTACGGTAATGGAAACTTTTATTTTTTTTTCCTAAAAATTAAAAATTCCTTTAAAAAAAGTAAATGACTCCGAGTTTTGAGCTTTGGCGAAGGGTAGGGATATACCCCCCTCCACCCTTATACCACTCCCCGCCCCAAATTCGGCGGCTCCCCTTGGAATTTAGAACCTAATATGTTTTTATACAATTAAAGAATATTTAAATAAAAAAAATTACATACAATCTCAATTATGTCATTTATCAATTTGTCCAATTCTTATTATATTTCCTGTCACAATTATTATTACATTAATTTCATTTACTTTTAATTTTGTTTGAATTTTATTTTAATTTTGAATTTAATTTAATGTAAATTGACATTCACATGCCGTTTGGCAAACATGACGTTTGGCAAAAAGATAAAATTAGAGACGTTCAAAATTATAAAATTACCACCAGCTTAAATGTACTTTCTTTTACGTGAATAAATAATCATTTCATTTCATTACGATGGGTGCAACTGTCCATTAACCGCCTCCTCCGAAAATTTCAATAGACCTACCTACCTACAACAAATAAATCTATAAATTTAGGTTGGAAATCAAAATCATGTTGGAATCATGAGAGCTGAAGTTTATTAAATTAATAATATTTGAAAGAGGAAATTATTTTCATAAAATAAAACATATTTCTTTTATCTGTATTGTCTTTATCTGTATCTAAAACATTTGTATAAAATAATATCCAAGAAGTTTGTATCTTTATTCTAACTTAAATTTAACAGCGCTTTAATATCATAAAATAAGTAAAAAGACGAACGACGAAAGCCATTACATATACAAAGTCTATTAATTGAAAAACAGTCACAATAGCAACACAACAACAGTTCAGTAAAGAAAACGGATACATGAGTACAATACTAAGTAACTTAAACTAACTTACATATACATGATTTTCTATACATCTTTGTGTATAAATCAAAAAAAGTGTACAGAATTGTATTAAAAATTTGAAACACGTCAAAATAATTCAATTGAGCAAAATTACATTTTCCTATTGTGGGAAACAGGTGTTATAGATACATCCACAACATTCCTATTGGTTTCATTACCGTGTGGGGTTATTTTAATTTGACCCTGTACAATATTCATCATAGATGTATACGGACTATCTGGCACCTGATTGTTTTGGTAATAGTCGTTAGAATTACCGGCTTCCCTACGAATGTTAACCCTATCATACACAGTACTCTTCATCGATGTGTACGAATGTGGTTTCTGTTCTATTTGTCTATTGTCAGGGCTAAAACCATTCTGAGTTACAATAGAGTTGTTTGGTCTGGTAGAAACACCATTTTCGATTTGCAGTGGCATTTCAAGGTTTAAATTGGAAGAGCTATCTAAAGAGCTGTTTTGAGTCACGCGCAGACTGTTCGATCGTGACGAAGCTCCTATTGAATGGAGTGTCGATGTACTTCCTCTGATGCTATCAAGTTCTTTGGAGAACACCTCTTCACTTCTTTGTATTCTTTGAGCGTGGCTGATTAGATTAGGTGATCTATTTGGTTGTATTGATGACCCACTAAGTGATCTGCTAGGGCTATTATTCTGTGGGGGATCCAAAGATGTCATTTGTTTGGTTTCGGTTTTGTAAGATGTTTTTGAAGATGAATTTACTTTAGCTTCCATTGATCCATAAGCACTATCTTTGGTGGAGGTATGAGATGAGCCTTCCTCTTTTACTCCATACCGTCTAGTCACGTTAGCAGGCGCCACTGGCTCTATGTTTTGGACGTCGTAGGAAAGAGGGTTTTTCTCTGCAGGTTGGTGTTTGACTCCGTCTATAACTTCTCCAGTTCTAGGGTTGATATGTTTTTCAGTATCAAATCGCAGGGTTACTCTATGCGATTCGTCTATTGGATGGGGTCGTGACCTGTCTTCTAATTCTGCGTCACTATCGTCATAAACACTGGGTTCGTAGTTGCTTTCCTCCTATAAAAGAAAAAGGTTTGATTATTTTTTATTAATTATACTTAATAATTCTTGTAATCAAAACTTAGGTAATATTTTAACTAAATCTACCTCTTCGTCTTCTTCTTCAATAACGCTATTCTGGATCCAATCGCGGATCCTCTGCTTTTTGATTTGGCGGTCTACAGTCGTTTCTATGCCATTATCACGGAAATGTTTGAGTAATATATTCTTTTCATTTGGATCGCTATGAAAACTGTACATTGAAGGACAGAGCTCGTCTATGTCTCCGCCCGCTGAAATATTCACAAAAGTTAATACATTGTAGTTTTAACTGCAAGATTTTATTAAAAGTCTAAAACTGAAGGTCGGTCGCACGCACTTTTTGATAGAAATTAGGTAACTACTAAGTAGGTAAACGTGAATTGACGTTATGAGGGGAGGTTTCCCCTAACTAACGCCACAGACAGTCAAATCCTCAGTTTTTAAGTTCAGCATTATTCTGCTTCTTGCCACCGCATGCACGGTTCGCTCCACTTGTCCGGAAGGGGGCACCACGCTGCATTTGTACATACTGTTGTATACTGCCTGCAGACATCAACCTATCCAAAACTGTAAAATTTGTGGTAGTAGTCTGACGTGCAGGTGTGTCTACAATACTTAATTGTGCAGGTTTTAAGGAGTCCATATTAATGTCCATCGTAAAACGGATTTTTTGTAGATTTCTGAGTGGTAGAGCCATGCTGCGTTGCAGCACGAAATGGGCCGGCTCGCCCGGCGTAATACCACCCTCTCACAGAATATCGGCGTGAAACAATGGCACTCGTTGCTGTTGTGTTTCGTCAGGTGAGTGAAAGTACCGGAGGCCCATCTCTCACCCCTCCCCCCTCACAATTCCTACTCCCTCCTCAAGATCCAACTCCTTCCTCAAGGCCGGCAACGTCTCTGCGATTACTTTGGTTTTGTCCCCAGGCGGTGATTACTTTCCATCAGATGACCCGCCTGTTCGTTTGCCTCCTTTTAACATAAAAAAAAATATTGCAACTATTTTGTGCTCAGCACTTACCAACTCTATCAGTGAATCCTTTAGCCATCCATCGGTCGTCTAAAAATCTAGAGAGCTCATTGAAATTTGCAGCTCTCTTCTCTGATCTGGGCTCTACAAATTTTTTGAACATTTTCTGCGCTCTTGACGATACCATTTTCCATAACTTTGGCTGTTTGCGTAATGGATTCGCGCTATTGTACCAACTGTAGTAACTGTAATATAGGAATATATTTTAAAAGGTTACTCTCCTCTTTATTTAATAATTTTGCTTACATGTAGACACTAGTCTATAATTACCTTGCATATCTAGGGTCGTCAAATGCAGCCTTTTGCCAAGGCAAACATCCTGTAAGGCATATGAAAATAACTATTCCGAATTGCCAAATGTCATGTGTAATCAATGCCCTGAAAGCAAATAAGTAAATGTAAACCATTGGTATTGTAGATTTCTGGATTTCAGGAAATTAAATTTATCATGTTAATAAACCCTTTTCGGGACTTGGTTGATTTATATATTTAAATTAAGCTTTAGAATTAGGGATACCCTTGTCTAGTTCTCTACCCATCGTTAAAATTTTTGGTTAGGTACTTCATATCAGTTTGGCTTAAGCTTACTTGTAACTGCTGTCCATAGATAACTTCAAGACCTCCGGTGGTGAATACGGAAGCCATTCATTTCTTCTTCTCACCACAGATTGAACTTTCCTGGTCTCACCAAAGTCGCAGAGCTTAATTCTTGAGAAGTCCGATTTAAATATTAAAATGTTGTCCAGCTTCACATCCCTGTGTACCAAGTCTCTCTGGTGGAGGTGTTCTAGTGCGGAAGACAGTTGTTTCGCCACTCTTTTTGTGTGGATTTCACCAATTCCAGTGTCCACCATGTTGGATGTTAAATCACCTAAAAAAAAATTATAAATACATAGTAAATATTTATACCGATCTATCATGTCCAGCCAAAACACTGTAATTGTTGCTACAGTGTTGCTTTTACTGTACAGCACAATAAAAGTAAAAGCTATAAACAGGAGCAGGCTCAAACACTGGAGCCAGCCTGCTCCTGTTTATAGAATAACCCTTGAGCGATATAATTGTAAATAGAAATCACTATTCGCCGTTCTTATACCTCAAATTAAAGCGTTTTGGCTTGCTTGATACTATAGCGATAACGTAGTATTTAGAGAGCTAATATGTATCAATCAAAACACACAGTCATGTTGACTGTGTGTTTTGATTGATACATTTTTTTTCTTTTTATGTTTAAAAAGAAAAAAAATAGAAGTGTCCTTCGGGCAGTGATAACAATAGGTCTCTTTAGTCTAGAATTTTAGATTCTTCATTGGTCTTATAGTCGAGTCCGGACGGGGTATTTTTGAACGCAGTTTGATTATGTCCGCGTAATTGAAAACACAGTAACATTAGTTATTTGAACCTCAACCACATATTCATCATCATCATCATCATCATCAGCTCATTTTCTGTTTGTCCACGTGGTCAAACTGAGTAGTCAAACTAATTTGTCCATCAGGAATAATTTTCCACATGGTCAAACTTCTTGGATAATAAACTCTTTTTATAATTGTCATTTATGCAATTGAGTACAGTGATGATTAAAATAGTTGTCAACGTTTTTTGTTTTGTTACCTGTTCTTTATTTCGTCTTTCGTCTGGTTTTGAATTTCTTGCATTTTTTTAAATAAAATGGACGTGATTTATGTCACTGCTGGGGCACGAGAAACCACATAATATTAATAGTTACTGTTTAAATGTAAAGAAATTGTAATCAACACAGTACTTAACTGAAGTTACTTGGTTTAGGGCTATAGGCTATAGGCTTGGTTTAGGGGTTATTATTATTACATGCTTGAATAAATAAGCCAAGCGGAATTAAACCTCTTGGCTTATTTATTCAAGTCAATTTTGCTATGGTGACAAATTGTTGGTATAACATTGATGTAAGCCGGGTTTCTGATCATCAACCCGCATTTGGCAAGCGTGGCTTAATCACCTTAAGCCATTTACCCATCACTTGATTTCAATTATGAGGGCTTACACAGTTGTTTACGCAGTAGAAGAAATAGAAATAGAAAAAATCCTTATTTGGTTCAATTACACATACACATTCAAAACAGTGGTGGTTCTCTATAAAAAGGGTTATTATGATCGTTTTTATAGAACTGTTTGAAAGAGAGAAGTAGGTAACTAGCTTCTGTATCGAAAAATATTCCACATCCTGGGATCGATTTCTAATTTTAATTAAAATTCAAATTTTAATGCGCCCGGTCTGCGAGTGCTAAGGTTAAGCAACTTTCGCAAAGGCCGGTCATCGGATGGGTGACCAAAAATGTATCATCTTGAGTTCCTCCGTGCTTCGGAAAGCACGTTAAGCCGTTGGTTCCGGCTGCATTAGCAGTCGTTAACAACCACCGCACCGCACTGGGCCCGCGTGGCGGTTTATGGCCCGTCCTATCCCTATCCATCCATAGGGAAGGCTCGTGCCCCAGCAGTGGGGACGTAAAAATGAGCTGATGATGATGTGATGATGATGTGGTAACTCTTGTTTGAAATCTTTAATTTAAGTGTAAGAGTAATTGTTTCTCAGCTCACTATAAATACTTGAACTCTCTCAAATTTAATGTCGGCTAGCATCGGTGGCACCAACTGTTCAATTTAATGTTCATTCAATACGCTTTCTTGGCTTTAATCCAACATCCAACCACTGAACATTGTTTAGTTACCAGTTTAGCGTTATGCTCATAATGTCGGATGAAATATTGCAAACAAGCTTAAATAATGTTTGAATAAATTATTTTCATAAAATATTCTTTCTAGGTCTTACTCTACTGGGGCCGGTAGCTCAGCGGTCAGAGCGTTGGACCGGTTATCCAAAGGTGGTGGGTTCGATTCCCACTTGGATTATTAACCGTTAAGTGTTCGTGAGTGTGCATAAATGTTGGCAAATGAAACAAAACAGTGCAACGTCACTTTTCAAATTCTCTCAAGAAGCTCGCATGAGGACTTAGTAAAGCCCACATCTTTACTGAGATACTCGAGGGGTTGGGGGTATATCATTTCTCACTTCTCATTTCTATTATCATTCATCATCATTATGTACTGAAAGGAATTGTATATTTATGTATTACTTGTAAGAAAAATGACTTTGACACTGGCTAAATGTGCTAATCGCACAAAGCCATCAACTAAAGGAAAAAAAAAAAAAACTTTCGTCATGTCTTCAAAGAGCTCATTGGCCGAGCGGCTGCGATGACGCATCGTGCTAGAGTAATCCTGGATTCGATCCTTCAGAAATGATGTTGTGGATGTTTTTAATATGTTCTTATCATTAAAAAAATATTAACTAGGTTTTTGTAAATATATATATTCTTGGCCCGTCCCTGCTTCGCACGGGTGGACATTTTATTATTATTTTAATATAGCTAATGTTACTCAGTCCGCGCTAATGTAGCATTCTAATAGTGAAAGAATTTTTTAAATCAGTCCAGTAGTTTTTGAGTTTATTTGTTGCAAAAATACACATACCTACATATAAAGGTTTCCTCTTTATAATTGTTATAAATACGAAACGCATGTCTGTGTGAATCAGTCACAATATAAGCAGCATTAAGAAAGGACGTAGTTTTATTCACAAAATTCCCAACAAGCAAATTGCAACCTTAACGTACAGAACAATAATATTAGTATAGATAAAAATATAAGAATATATTTACCTAAAGGTGCATATTCCTGGCAGAACACGTAAAAGCCAGCCGTCTCGAAGGCAACATCGAATGTAGTCACGATACTTTTGTGTGCACTCAAATGTAGACTGTAATGAAATTCTCTGTAGAAGTCCCTTATAGATACGTAGGGCTTGGGGAGGGCTTTCAACACTATTTCTGTGTCAGACGCTCTGTGCTCTACTAGAAGGATTTTTCCAAACCAACCTTCGCCCACGATTTGTAGAATGTCAAATTCTTCCACAAGGCTCACCTGAAACAATAAAAGTATTCTAATAAATATATATACTTATGGAAAACATAACAACATAAAACATCTTACTGTTTACTGAAGTTTACGCGAACACTACACATTTAAATGCAACAACTTTTACGGATCTACTCGCGTTTATTTTACATTTATTTTTCACGGACCCTGCAAAGGGTTCAAAACGTCAATATTTCGTTTCGTTGTTTATCAACGTTCAAAATATCATTTAACGTAATGTGTAAAAAACGCGAGTAGATCAATAAAAGTTGTTTCATTTCAATACATAAAACATATAAAACGATCTAAAAACAAATTAAAATTAGATACCAAAAAAATAAAAATAAAAGGGGTCCTCCAAATGTAATGTTATTTCCAACTGGTTCTGTGGTTATTTCAGCACGCAGCCTATGGTTGAATCGTAGAGAATGCCTAAGGCATTAAATCCGCCATATAATTTTGTTATACACACACGCCACAAACTGTCAAATTTCTTCAATAGACTTTGAACTTTATGCCTTAAGCATATGGTTGAAAATGTATTGAAGATATTTGACAGTTTTGGATAGGTCGGTGTGCAGGCGTCCGTCTGTACAAGTTGCAGAAGTTTAAAATAAATAAAATAATAAAGTTAATCATGAATTGAGTTAAAACACTTTTTCAAATAAGCTAACCCACACTTTACCGTGGCCAATTTGGTTAACGAAAGCAACATATCATTTATGTAACAAGTTACATAAACATAAAGTTTACGCGAACAATGAAATTAAACCTGACCTGAGTTAAGATGTGGGCGAGGGCGAAAGGCTTTTTAAAAAGCTAATTTATAAACAGATAAGAAGGTGTTGATGCTCGGAGGAGCTGGTTAAGACTGCCTTTATTTAATCTTGTATTACAATATATAGTATACTTAATGTTCTTGTTTACATGACAAAGGTTATCTAATTAATGCTGTACATGAACTAGGTGGTTAGCAATCATGGTCATAACAATGGTGTTGATTGTCTTCGTTTCCTGCTACGTGTTATCTTCATGGCTGCTTCCTGGTACGTGGTGTCTTATCGTGCTATGTGGGTGGTTTACACCTACATAACTCCTCCCCTCTTAAGAGAAAGGCGCGTCGTAGATTGAAGCGGCTTGAGAACAACTTCTTCGCCGTCTTCTGGCGTGATACTCATGATCTTGGTTCTTCGAAGCCACCAGAATTTGTATGCTGCCGTCGTTAATGCTGCTATGATGATTATTATGTATAATAGTATGGATGACCAGCTGGGTGAGGTTGTTATCCATGACACTTTTTCTGGGGGTGCTATTTCTTTTGACCTTTGTAGTAGTTTATTTAGATCATCTAATTCGATTGTTTCTAGGTTTACTGCGATTGCAGATGGGTTTGGTGTTTTATATGCGCGTGGCAGTGGAATTGATTCCTTTATGTTAATGTATTTCTGATGTGTTGTTAGGTATCTATCTGCGATTTGAATGGTGCATCTATTGTCTATTGTGATTAAATAAACACCTTTAATTCGCTGATACTGGACATCGTTTCCGCATGTTGTTTTCGCTACTTCTTCTTGCTTTATCATCGCAATCCAGCTATTATCCTGAATTTGTTGAATTAGGTTGTTTCTGTAATTTGCTAGTATGTATGTGCAGTTATGTGGTTCTTGGTGTTGTATAAGTTGTGCTATGCAATCGTTGGATTGCTGCAGTTTTTGCCATTCTAGATGTTTACAGATGACATCTTTGTCGGTGATCTTCAAACATGGTTCGTGGGGGTAAGCAAACTCGTCATTTCCCAAGATAAGGTAAGGGTTTTGTGGAATTAGGATAGTGTTGTTGTTATTGGGGATGGGGTAAAGGTGTAGGAGGTTATATGGGTGTTCTGTCACTAGTGGTATCTCTAATATGAAGTTAAGTGTTTCATTAGTACCATATGCTTTTACTGTAATTGCCTTTTCCAATAAGTGGATATTTTTTAACTTAGGTGAGTAGGGCAATCTTAAGTTTAATTGGTTTTGTATATAATTTAATTCTTCTATGAGGTAGCTTGGGTCTATTATACTAGGGTGTAGTTTGTTTAAGTGAGAAAATGTAATTGCATTTTCTAACATAGACAATCTATTGTAGAGCTGTTGGAACGATCTTCCTATTTCACTGTATATACTTGTTATTTCATTTCTTTTTTCTAATGAATTTGTTACTTTTGAGATTTTATTAATAGCTAAAGCTATTAATTCTTGATTTGATTTTATTTGTTTAAGTTTAGTTTCGTATTCCTGCGTGAAATCTTTAACTAGTCCTATCGTGTCCTGTTGGCTATTTGCATTATTGTTTACTACTGTTTTAAGTGTTTTAATTTCGCTCTCAAATTTGGCTGCGTCTTCCTGATCTAGATTTCCTGTGATTGATTTTATTATTGAGCCTATTCCGTTTATTAATCCTCTTTTTTGTCTGTAACTTTTTCTAAGACCTATTCTTTCTAATCCTAAATATTCTAGTTTACTTTCTACTGTATCGATTAAATATTCTATTTGCTTGTGTGTTGACAAGTCCTTTATTGTATTATTTTCTTTAAGTTTTATTGTGAAGTAATTACTACATATTTCTATGTATATTTCTCGTAGTTGTGTAATATTATAGATGACTATGAGGTGATATGTGTCTAGTTGATATTGGGCCTTCGCTTCGGTTAGTACTAAAATTCCATTGTGGTTGTCTATTGGCTCAATGATCGCTGTTGCTGTGGTGAGATGGCATATGATGGTGATGCAGGCGATGGTGTTCCTGAAACATTTTCAGGGCGCCTTAATAAGCGGAAGTGTACTCTGATAGTTTTCGCGTTAATATGTTTTCCTACTATCTCTGCTATTTGTTCTGGGTGTATTCGGACTATTGTGTATGGTCCTAGGTATCTGGGTTCCTGCTTATTAGACCTTGCTGTTTTTGCTACCTGTTTATACACCTTGTCTCCTACTTTGAAGTTGGGTGTTTCTGTATTTAAGTTGTTTTTATCTATTACTACTTGTTTGTTTTTTGATAATTTTGAATTCACTAGTTTTTGTATGTTTTCCATAATTTGTTTGTGTTTAATTACATATTCCTGATAAAATTCTTGTGGGAAATGTAGTTCTAGTGGGTTTCTGCTACTTGTGTGTCCGTATAATAATTCGAAAGGAGTAAATCCTGTAGCTGAGTGTATTGTGTTATTGTATGCTATTATTGCGTATTTCATGAGGTTAGATGGTTCATCTTTATCTGTGATACGTTGAATTCTAATTATTTCTGCAAGTGTTGAATGTAATCGTTCTATAGGTGAATTTGAGTTAGGGTTATATGGTGTTGTAAAATGTATATGTATGTTGTGCATTGCACAAATTTCTGTTATAACTTCGTTGTCGAATTTTGTGTCTGAGTCAGTTGTTATTTTTATTGGAATTCCTATTGTAGAAAATATACTTAATAGGGCTTCGGCTATGTGTATGCTTGTAGCGGCCACAAGTGGTATTGCTTGTGCATATTTTGTGAAATTGTCAATTATTGTTAAAAATGTTGTACCTCCGCTACTGTATAAATCCATGTACATATGTTCCATGGGTTTATGTGGTGTTTCTGTGAGTGATAATGGTAGTTTTAAGGGATTACGTTCGTATTTGCTTTTTAAGCATTTTTCACATTTGTTTATATATTTTTGTATTGATAGTAGCATGTTTGGCCAATGATAATTTTTGTGTATTTGCTTATAGGTCTCTTGTATCCCTCTGTGAATTGTTTTACCTTCGTGATATTTTTTTATTAATTCTTTTTGTTCATTAATGTTTTCTATTAGTGTCGCTCTATTTAAGCAACGGATTAGTTTAGGACCACGGTCATTGAACGTTGTTTTATATATTTTACAAAAGAGTGTGTAGTAATCTTCATGATGGAAGTAACAATGAAATATTCTGTCTGGGATTGTGTGTTCTAATAGGAATAATTTTATTTGTTCCAAAGTGTTATTGATGGGTATAAAAACGTCTTTTATTATTATTCTTCCTTTGGATCTGTCCTCGACTATGTACTGATTTCCCGGTGTTTTTCTAATATGTAACTGTTTTAATTGTCTGTCTATTGCGTCTTGTATCTCTGGTATTTGTTCAGTTTCTTTGTTGTTCCTAGTATCGATATCTTCGTTAATGGGTACCTCGGGTGTTAGTGGTGGTATGTCGGGTGTTATGGGCATGTCTAGTAAAGTACGTATATCTATATTTTCTAGGTCTAACTGTTCTTCTGATGTACTAGGTTGTTGTTCGCTTATTTCATTATTGTAAATTATTTTTACACGAGATAATGCATCAGCATTGGTGTTTAGTTTACCTTTTTTATATTGCACTTCATATTCGTATTCTGCTAATTTTAATCGCCATCGTGTTAATTTTGAATTTGGGTCTTTTAGGGACATTATCCAAGTTAATGGCCTGTGGTCTGTGTAGATTGTGAATTTTTTTCCATATAGGTATGGGCGGAAATATTTTATGGCCCATACTATTCCTAACAACTCTTTTTCTATTGTAGAGTATCTTTGTTCTGTTTCTGATAATGTGCGTGATGCGTAAGCTACAGGTTTGTCTGATCCTAGTGTTCCCTGTGATAGTATTGCGCCTAATGCCACGTCTGATGCGTCTGTTGTTAATATGAATGGTTTTTCGAAATCTGGATATTGTAGAATTGGTGCATTGATTAATATTTCTTTACATTTTTCAAATGACTCTATATATTCTGTTGTTAACTCCACTTTGTTGCCTTTTTTTAAGCATTTTGTTAGTGGTTTTGTTAACTTAGCGAAGTCCTGTATAAATTTTCTATAGTAGCCCACTAGGCCTAAGAATGATTTAATTTCTTTTTGTGTTTTAGGTATTGGGAACTTTTTTATTGCTATTATTTTGTCTTGATTAGGTTTAAGGCCTTTTTCTGTTAGTGTATGTCCTAAAAATTTGACTTCTTTTTGTAGGAATTCCGACTTATCTAATTGTATCTTTAGATTATTTATTCTGAACCTATTAAAAACTTGTTTGCATTTATTTAAATGTTCCTCTAGTGAAGACGAGTAAATAATTACGTCATCAAGGTAAGTCAATACGTTATCTATACCTCTTAGTACTGAGTCCATTAATCTTTGAAATGTACTTGGTGCATTTTTCAAGCCAAATGGCATTCTAAGGAATTCGTAATGTCCTCTATCTATAGTAAACGCTGTTTTTTCTATATCGTTTGAATGCATCTCTACCTGGTGGTAGCCTGAGGCTAAGTCTATTGTCGTGAAGTATTGTGCGCGTCCTAATTTATCTAGAATGTCATCTATGTTTGGTAATGGGTATTTATCCTCAATTGTCTTGTCATTCAGTTTTCTGTAATCTATTACTAAACGCCACTTTTGTTGTCCGGAGGCATCTGCCTTTTTTGGAACTATGTGTACTGGGCATGACCAAGGGGAACTACTTTCCTTTATTATGTTTTGTTCTAGTAGTTTGTCAATTTGTTTTTTTATTTCTTCCTTTTGTTTAGGTGCTTGTCTATAATTTCTTACGAATATTGGTTTTTCATCAGTTAAACGTAAGCTGTGTTTAACTTCGTGTGTGAAAGTTAATGGGATTTGTTCGCAATGAAATATATCTCTGTAGTTATAGCAAAGTTTTCTTATGTTTCTTTTTTCTTCGGGATTCATGTGATCTGTTCTTAATCTATTTAGGTTTTCTTTCAGGTAATTATCTGTGTTTTTATTTACTGATATGTTATTTATGGATACTATGTTTGATAAGTTTGTCTGTTTTAGTTTTGTTAGATTTAATTGGCAACTATTTTTTAATTTAATTGTATTATTTGAATTATTTATTACTGATGTTGTCAAGTTTCCGTTTTTTACTGTAACTAAAGCTGCTGGGAAGTGAAGACCGTCTTGTGTTATTTTTTCGGTCAATAGGTATTCTCCTTCGTTATTATTACAAAGTAAACTGATTATTTGTTCTGATTTGGGTTTAATTGTGCTATATGATTTAATGTCATCCCTGATTGGTATTTGTGTATTGTCTGTGCATAACATCATATTCTTAATATCTAATTTACATTTTAATGGTATTAAAAAGTCTAATCCTAATAAACCTCTAAAATCAGAGTCAAAATCGAATAGTAAAAATTTATGAGTTATTGTTCTCTTAAATAAGCTATGTGGAAGTGTGACAATTGCTACTTTGTCGTGTTTAGAAGTTGCATGAGCTGTTTTTATATAGTGTGTTTGTTCTCTTATTTCGCAATTAATGTTTTTGTTTTTTACTATATTAGGGTGAATTAGTGATTGTGAGGCACCTGTATCGAGTAGGAATCTGCCTCCTAACTCGCTGATATATATGTAAGGTAAACGGTTATAATTCTGTACGTTATTCATGTAAACTATGTTATAAGGTTTTCGAAATTGTCGGTGAGAAAATTTTCGTCATTGTTTACATCTTCATTATTTTCGGGATTATCTATTTCCTCATTTATTGAATCATCTTCTTGATCCAATGTTTGAAAGTGGAAATTTTTATTTGATTGGTTTGGTGAAGGTTTCTTATTATATTGTTCCTTCCTATTCTGAGCTATGAATTTGGTCTGAGTGTTTGTATTATAGTTAGGTTTCTGGTAAGGAGGTTTATTATTGATTTGTAGGGCCCTCCTATTCCTAAGTTTAACCTCTTCTTGTTTCGCGATTGTTACTGCTTGTTCCAAATTTTCAACGTGTTGTAATTTTATGAATATTGCAGTCATTGGGTTTATCTTTTCTAAAAATACATTAAGCGCCATTTGCCGATAAAATTCTCTTTTGTTGGGATCAGATAGTATAAGTGTACTTTCTAAAGCCCTTATTTTTTCTGAAAAAATATCTAAGTTATTATCTTTGTTCAGGCGCATTAATTCCTGTATTAATTGAATTTCATTACGGAATTCGCCAAATCTATTTTTTAACGTCGCTTTTATCTCGGACCAGGTTTTTGCACCTGTTCCTTCTGAGAGCGCTTCAACAGCTTTACCGGTTAGTTTGTTTCTTATTAAACAAGCCACACTGGGGTCGTCCCCATTCGTGATTAAATTTAGTGCGTTTTCTACGCCTTCTAAATAGAATGCTAACGTTCTTTTGTTGCCATCGTATGATGGTAACAATATAGAGAGGGTACTATAGTCAATTGCAATAGTTTTTTCCTCGACTGTGCTAATGTCTACTTTCTTTTCGTTGGCCATTTTTATCCTCAGATTAGAAATACCACAATTAACACAACAAAATATAGGTTACACAAGGTTAGTGTGAAAGGACTCTTGGTAGTAAACAGAGTTTTATGCTTACCACTTGAGCATTATCGATGATAGATTGAGTCTTCTGTTTGATAACTGCTGCCGACGACCACTGTAGATTCTTGACCCGCGTTACGAAGTCGAGCTCACTGATTCGAACTTGATTCGCTTATGAACGCGTGGTTTACCGACTGCGCCAGTTAAGATGTGGGCGAGGGCGAAAGGCTTTTTAAAAAGCTAATTTATAAACAGATAAGAAGGTGTTGATGCTCGGAGGAGCTGGTTAAGACTGCCTTTATTTAATCTTGTATTACAATATATAGTATACTTAATGTTCTTGTTTACATGACAAAGGTTATCTAATTAATGCTGTACATGAACTAGGTGGTTAGCAATCATGGTCATAACAATGGTGTTGATTGTCTTCGTTTCCTGCTACGTGTTATCTTCATGGCTGCTTCCTGGTACGTGGTGTCTTATCGTGCTATGTGGGTGGTTTACACCTACATAACTCCTGTTAGAATAAAATAAAGTTTATAAGCGAGGATACTTGTACAAGTTTTATTTTAAGATAGAATCTAAACTTCATTTACATTTTTGGCATCTACACTAGAAACAAAATTTTAAATTTTTCTGTTTGGATCCTTGACAAATTATTGAAAACGTGGTGGCAGTTGACGCTTTTATGATGCGTCATTGGCACTCCCCCCTTGATGTATAAAATCCATAGGTACCTATCCATTTAAATTATCCATAGTAGTTACCTATGTGTAGAATAAATGAGAGTATTCGCAGAAATGTACATAAAGGTCCGCGTAAACTTTAGAAACAATAGGTAGTGTTTACGAATTTGTTTGAAGGGGAATTTCTGGTCATGTTGTTGTAGATACCTGGCATCTGCAGAAAGTGCGGGTTCGAGCACCACTCGAGGTATTGAAAATCTCTTCTACGCTAACTATAATACATATATTCTTTACATAGCAGCTTCACTTCCATCAATTTTAAGCTTACAATATTTCATCATACCCACAAGTCGTAAAGTGCCTCTAGATGAACGATTCCACGAATCAAATGCGGCATAATACAAAACGCATATTTACTTACGTTACAAAAATAGCTAACGCGCAATTAAAAAAAATGTACACACTTCAATGGCGCATGTAATGATCATTAGTTTGTTTAAACGCAGTAGGTAGTGGCTACTCAGCGTCTGGTTACTTACTTTCTCGAGTTCAAATTCTCTAATTTTATGTATGGAGCCCGTCAGAGCTCTCCTCGTGCCGCTATTCATCTTTGATTTCTCCTCTTACTCATTGTTCGTGATCTGAAAAGAAACCAAAATATTTTGAAAACAAGACCCAATGACCTTAGTGCTACGAGTTATTTTGATTTAGCTCAGCTCGGCTCCGGTCTCTAATGGGTGGTTCAGAATGTCCTCATTTCTCACGAAATCGTTGAGTGAATGATCTTGGATGAACGCCAGGCCCTGATGTCTACTCCAGATCCAGACGACGACGGCATAGTGACGTCATAGTGACGTTACCAGCTATCTCATCTTAACAGTGACTACTGCATGACTCTTTGTAATCGTTAAACTAACTAATAAAATAGAATAGATTTTTTTTTATTAACATACACACTTAACAATAAATACAACAATAAAAGAAAAAACAGATAGACAGAAAAAAGAACAGATGAGTAATAAAAAAAATATAAAATAGGTAGGTAGTGTGTGAAGTTAAAGGGCTCTGTCTCAGCATAAGCTGCTGTGTCATTCATGGATGTTCAGAATGACACAGAAGCGCTGTTATTCTGACAGGGCCTGATATAAATTTTATGACTGCACTAAAGTGGTAGAAGTGATAATAGGAGTTTCACCCGAGTTCTTTGTGTAAAAACACGTGTTGTGAGGCTCCATTTTAAACTCAATCTACCGTACAATTATTCTTTCATAATATAATTAAATACACTTGAAATTGGCTTAATGCTAAACGCGAAGCCATTAATTAAGATATAATTAATTAAGTAATAATAGCTGCTTCTACATCGGAAAATATGTTGGGGATTCATTCACCGACTGACTCATCAACGCTCAGCCCAAACCCTTGTAATAGTATCTATCTCAATAATTCATTTATGTCCCCCACTGCTGGGGCACGAGCCTTCCCTATATTCCCTATCTATCTAGATAGGGACCAACCTAGTACCTATCTACCAAAAAAGATGTGATTTTGCAAAAGGTATAATACGGGACTTTGGGAAATTTCCAAGGGGTCACGCAGTCAGGGTATATATACGGTTGTTTACACAGTAGAAGCGGTTGGTGGTGGTCTCTATAAAAAAGTTATTATGATTATTTTTATAGCACTGCTGTATGAAAGAGACAAGTGACTAGCTTCCGCATTGAAAAATATTCCACTATCTATTATCGATTTCTATCGGCGAGCTTGATGGCGCAGTGGTTAACACGGCAGGTTTGCGATTGCTTAGGTTGGGAAACTTTCGCAAAGGTCGGTCGGATGTTTGACCAAAAGTTTATCATATCGAGCTTATCTATGCTTTGGAAGGCAACGTAAAGCCGTTGGTCCTGGCTGCATTTGCAGTTGTTAGGCACCAACCGGCAGGCTTATTATGCTAATTGCACAATGGCAACGTGACTGCTACGTTAGCAGTGTATTAGCTGGTGATAACGACGAGGATGAATATCTTGTCCTAAGACATTCCGTCACAATAATTCTCAGACTGTGTTATCATTCATTTCGCTTGCATCCCACTCGTATTTGTCGTCACCAATGACTATTTTGACACTGAAATTCTTGAAAGTATGTACTGTACTGATGCCAGCATATAAACCTATCCAATACTGTCTTTCTTCATTAGGTTGGGGAAAAAGTCTTTTCGCTCTAAGTATGTCATCATCATCATCATCATCTCAGCCAAAAGACGTCCACTGCTGGACAAAAGCCTCCCCAAAGGATCTCCACAACGACCGGTTTTGTGCTGCTCGCATCCAGCGGCTTCCCGCGACCTTAACCAGATCGTCGGTCCACCTTGTTAGAGGCCTGCCCACACTGCGCTTTCCGGTACGCGGTCGCCACTCCAGGACTATCCCGCCCCAGCGGCCATCAGTTCTGCGAGCAATGTGCCCTGCCAACTGCCACTTAAGCTTTGCAACTCTTCGGGCTATGTCGGTTACCTTAGTTCTTCTGCGGATCTCCTCATTTCTGATTCGATCACGAAGAGAAACCCCGAGCATAGCCCTCTCTATTGCTCTTTGAGTGACCTTGAGCTTTTTTATGAGGCCCATAGAGAGCGACCACGTCTCAGTCCCATATGTCATCGCTGGCAACAAACACTGGTCAAAGACTTTGGTCTTGAGACACTGCGGTATATTGGACGTAAAGATATTTCGTAGCTTACCGAACCTAAGTATGTATGAACTTGTAATAAAATCTCTTTGGCTATACTATTTGTATCTGGCTGGTTTCGGTATCATTAAAAGTTTAAATTTTAAAGAAGATAATTCCATATTCAAATTAGGAAAATGTGTGATTTTCATTTGTTTTTCTTACTGTCAAGCTGTCAAGATGAGTGAATCTAATAAAGAAATTCAATACATTTTAAAATTTTATTACAAAAAAGGTAAAAATGCAATGCCAGCCGCGAAAAAAAATTTGCGATGTTTATGGCCTAGTGCGTGTCTGTGAGAGTAGCACAAATTTGGTTTAAGGCGCTGTGCCCACCTAAGTAACGTGGCGCGTGATCTGACAAGTGATCCACTGTTTACGTAAATGAGGCCTCAATTTTTCTAGTATACATACACTCGGCGTCAAAAAAATCGCACCTTTTAAAAATCATCTTTAAAAATTCTTAAACCTTATGTAGAGGATAGTGTTGGGTATCATTAGAAAGGTAACAAAAAGGAGTATCAAAAAACAATTAAATTTAACTTTCTGTTTAATTATAATTATACAAACAACATTAAAATTAATAAAATAATAAAAATCCTTAATTAAGTCCTAATTAACAACAGATAATTTACAAAGAAAAATGTACAAAAAGTGTCTTAAAATTAACTTAAAATCTAGTGTTACCCCCCCTTGCCCTGATCACGGCTTCCATACGGTCCCTCATGGACCTCACCAACTTCAGGAGCTGTTCTTGAGGGATAAGCCCCCATTCTTCAATCACCGCGTCTTGGAGCTCCTGTAGAGTCGAAGGAGCTGGATCCCGAGATCGAACCTTACGTTTAAGATGGTCCCAGAGGTGCTCTATTGGATTCAGATCCGGACTTCGCGCTGGCCACTGCATCACAGAGATTTGGGACCTCTGCAAGAAGTCGCTCACGATGCCTGCAGTGTGAGCGCGAGCGTTGTCGTGCATTAATGTGAACCCCTCGCCAAAAGATTCGGCAAAGGGGACCACATGCACTTCCAGGACCTCAGTGACATAGCGGCGAGCAGTCAGCGACCCTTGTCCGCGAGCACCTCCAGTCCGGGAGACGCAGACAAGGTCGGTTTTGCCGGCAGCAGACATACCGCCCCAGAACATGCAGGATCCGCCACCATATTCCACCGTCTCCTGGATGCAGGCTTGGGCGAAACGTTCACCCTGCCTCCGGTATACTCTTCTCCGTCGGTCGTTGCAGAAAAGACACACTCGCGTCTCGTCTGAGAAGAGAACAGCTCTCCACTGCTCAAGGGTCCAATCGACGTGGTCACGAGCAAACTGCAAGCGGGCTCGCCGATGCGCTGCAGTCAATTTTGGACCCGTAGCAGCTCTGTGGGCCGCTATCTTCTTCTCCTTCAATCTTCTTCTAACCGTAGATACGCTTACGGTGCGTCTGCGAACTGCCTGGAGCTGCTGTTGCAACTCAACAGCGTTGGAGAAACGATTTCTCAAAGAGTTCGACACAACGAACCGGTCGTCTCTTTCCGAAGTGCAGCGACGTCTACCCGAACCGTGTCTGCGGATATAGCCACCGGTCTCTATGAAGCGCTGGTACACTCTTCGAACGGAATAATGGCTCAGGTTCAGTTGCCGGGCGACATCACACTGCCGCACCCCTGATTGCAGTAGTGCAACCACTTGAGCGGCTTTATCAGCTGTGGTATCCATCAAAATCTGTGCGTGTGTCCTCTTCAACGGTTGAATAGCGAATGACCCACATTGAACCCGTGTTGACCGTTTTATACCCACAAAGGAAGCGCAACTAGCAACTCTCACGGGTAGCAAAATTTGCATCGAATTTTTGTGACACTTTATTTGTTGCATTAGGTTTTATTTGATAATGAAAAGTAATGTTTTTTATTAAGTTAATTAAGTAACCTTGTAAATAAAATCATAATTAATGCGACTGCATGTGCATATCAAGAGTAAATGACATTTGAAAGTGATTTTCTAAGAGGTGCGATTTTTTTGACGCCGAGTGTAGATAAAATAAAGTTTCTTTCTTCATTCTATAATAAGTTTTAAACCTATCAGGGTATCTGTTTAATTCTTTCATAACAACGTATGTGCCACCCATAGATTTAGTACATATATACTAAATCTATGGTGCCACCAGTTTTTAACTTTTTTTCCACATGTGATGCACCCAGAAGCGTCTTTGTCCGTTTTGAATATTTAAAATTTGTAGATAAGCAAGAGCATCTTGATCTTCATCAGACGACGACATTGTCTAGAGTGCCTTTGTACTCTGACATGTCTCTGGCATGTTACCCTGGTGGGTTCATTGAATGTCATGCCAGTCATGCTACATGCCAGTGGACAATCACGTTACTGTCACGTTGCTTAGATGGGCACAGCGCCTAAACGTTTTCAATCCGGAAATTTTGATGTCAAAGATGCACGTCGCTCTGGTCGCCCTATTACGGAAAAATGGGTGCCATTTTTGAAAAAGTGGAGCAAGATCGGCATATCAGTAGTTACGACGTAGCTGAAGAACTGGGAATTGACCACAAAACAGTTTTGGCGCATTTGAAAAAAACCGGGTACACAAAAAAGCTCGATATTAGGGTACCTCACGAGCTCACTGAAAGAAACCTAATGAATGAACCGTGTACTCATTTGTGATTCTTTATTACGATGTAATGAAACCGAACCATTTTTTAATAAGCTGATCTGGTGATGAAAAGTGGATCACCAGATCAGCTTATTAACGACAAGAACCTGCGAAAAAGGTCGTGGTCAAAGGCCGGTCAGGCTTCACAGACTGTGGCGAAACCCGGGCTTACCCGGGTTAACTCGCAACAAGGTGATGCTGTGTGTGTGGTGGGATTGGAAGGGCATTATTCATTATGAGCTGTTATCACCAGGCATAACCATCGATCCTGACTCTACTGCGAACAACTGATGAGATTAAAGCAAGAAGTTGAGAGAAAGCGGCCGGAATTAATCAACAGAAGGGGTGTGGTTTTTCATTATGATAACGCTAGGCCTCACACATCTTTAGCCACTCAGCAAAAATTAAGAGCTTGGCTGAGAGGTGTTAATGCATCCGCCGTATAGTCCTGACCTTGCCTACAGATTTCTACCTGTTTCCGTCTCTTCAGAATTCTTTAGGCAGTGTCAGGTTAACATCACGAGAGAACTGCCACAACCACTTGTCGCGGTATTTTGATCAGAAGCCCCAAAATTTCTATAGCAATGGGATCATGTCCCTACCTACAAGATGGCAAAAAGTTATCGAACAAAATGACACCTACATACTTTAGTTAAATGTAAATAAACTATATTAAAAAATGTTTTGAATTTTCTTCAAAAATGCGAAGAAACTTTTTCCCCAACCTTATGTTCAACCATATTCCAATTACATAAAGTTCGAAGTCTATTGAGGAATGAAACAACTTTTATGGATCTACTCGCATTTATCCTACTAATATTATTAAAAAAAAACACAAATGTTGAAAAAATTTCCACGAGCAGGGTTTGAACCTGCACCCTTCTGACATACCGGGTCAGGTGCTCTTCCAATTGAGCTATCGTGGTTCTAACCAGCCCGCCGAAATTATTCAACACGATTTACTTTGAAAGCCAAAGGCGCCCATTCAATGTTAACAACTACCGTCATTAACATCCAATCATAATATTTTTTACAAATACTAAAGATCAGTTAAGAAGTATTATAAACGCGAAAGTTTGTAA
The DNA here is from genome assembly GCA_947562085.1 of Eudonia lacustrata. NCBI lineage: Eukaryota > Metazoa > Arthropoda > Insecta > Lepidoptera > Crambidae > Eudonia > Eudonia lacustrata. The sequence continues at coordinate 3,249,693 of OX387321.1, read as the reverse complement.
GTATGGATGTTTGTTACTCTTTCAGGTAAAAACTACTTAATGGATTTGGATGAAATTTGGCATACATACACATAGAATACTTTTTATCCCGATATTCCCAAGGGAACGGGAGCCACGCGAGCGGCCGCTAGTTTTACATATAGCCGACGTCAAGCATAGGCGCGAAAATAAATCTACAATATGCGAACATGCCCTAGCCTAGGGCATGTTCGCATATTGTGGTTGGGCCCAACCATTACATCAGATTTGATAAACCACAAATAGGTATTCGCTAGAGAACAACGATTCATCCCTAAGATGATACGTGAGGCTATTGAAACTAAAAAACATCCTAATTTCAATAGAGGAGATGGTTGGAATCTACCGCCAGCCTGGGATCCCATCATACAAAATATTAAATCCCAGCCCCAGCACCATACTGCCAGACCAAAAGATACTGTAAGCTCTTTCTGCGTAAAACGTAACGCACCTGATTAAATTTACATGAGGGTATACAAGGTTTGTATTACAAGCTACTAACTAAATATGAGACGACCAAACCAACACCTCAGTGGCTCAGTCACCCTGTGACCACGAACCCTGCAAAGGGTACAAGACGTCAGAAAGTAATCTATATAAATAAAAATGAATCGCTAAATGTGTTGCTAATCGCAAAACTCGAGAACGGCTGAACCGATTTGGCTGATTTCTTTTTTGTTGTGTTTGATGAAGTCTGAGGAAGGTTCCTATGGAGAGAAAAAACGTAAAATTACGAGGAAAAAATAACAATTTTCTTTTCCCATACAAACCATTCTGTCACCTGATGTCAAACATTTGACGTCAATCAAAACAAAACAAAGGCGCGAAAGGATTATCTTTGGTATTCCTTCAAGTTGATTAGAGGTTGCACGTCAATAATAAAAATAATATAATTAGTTCCATCAAATTTGTTTTATAATCATTTTTAATGTATGTATGTGTCCCTGTAGACGTTTTGACAGACTGCATTACATTTCCTGTCAATTTTTGTCAGTTTACTGAATCAAAAACTGAGCTTATACAAAAGGTGTTCTCAAACGTCGCTCAAAATTACAGAGATCATTGTTGGTTGAGTGAACGAGCTATATTATCTGCCAAACACACGGATGTAAATGAAATAAATTTTAAAATTCAAAACGAAATTGGCGGTGAATTAAGGATATACAAATCAATTGATTGCGCAACTAACCAAGATGATGTCGTAAACTATCCACCAGAGTTTTTGAACTCGCTGGATTTGCCAGGATTGCCGCCCCATAATCTTCAATTAAAAGTAGGATCGGTGGTCATAATGTTGCGAAATATCAACCAACCGCGTCTTTGTAACGGCACACGGCTAGCAGTGAAAAAATTACTGAACAATGTGATTAATGCAGCCATTCTAAAGGGAAAATATAAGGGAGAAGATGTGTTGATATCCCGCATCCCAATGGTATCCCAACTGACGTACCGTTTGTATTAAACGACTGCAATTTCCAGTGCGGCTTGCTTTCGCTAGGACCATAAATAAATCTCAGAGCCAGTCATGGAATGTTTGCGGCGTTAATATTGAAAACCCATGTTTCTCTCATGGACAGTTGTATGTTGCGTGCTTTACGCGCCAAGTAATCAAACAAAAAATATCGTGTACCATAATAAGGCATTACAATAAAAATATCATCACATTAGATATTACTAAAGTCTTTCAATGTTATTTTATTTTTATTAGACTGCGACAGGCCAGTAACTTTTGACAGAACAAAATCTGTCGGGGCAGCTATTAACATAAAAAAATCAACGTAACTTTGTTTTAGAGAAATAGGGCAGAACAAAGTCTGCCGGGACAGCTGTTACATAAAAAAGGTGTGTTAATATTGCACCATGCCACCGATAAACGCATCATGGTCATCGATTTATAGGAACTAGTGGTCGCCCAGTGGTCGAAATTCGATTCGAGATTCGTAATTTTTATAAAAAAGCTGTTTACTAAACAATATTTTATTAAGGCTGCACGGATTGTATCCTAAGCAATGAAAAATTAAAAAAGATAAATCGTAAATTTGGATTGGCATTGACAGATAACGGCCGCTCCACTACCATTTTTGAAATTTTTGAAAAATGTATGAAATAATGGTTATTTAATTTAATGTATTTTTTATGCCTATTTAAAAAAAAAATAGCATTGTGCACTCCTTCTCTATATAAACTATAAGTTCGCGATTTCATACTCCTCCATCCGCGCAATTTTCGTTAAAAGGGGTAGGAACAAAGTTTTTGCTTCACGTATTAATAATAATAATAATATACAGGGTGTCTCATTTAAATCGGTCAGTATGGGAAAGTCTGATACTATAAGACATACGAAGATCTGTTCTTAGGAACCATGTCATCGATTTTAATAAGAAGAAAAACTGCATTCATACATTTAAAAAAACCTGTACTCAGCTCGGGAATCGAACCCGGTTGTATTGAAAAAATAAACTTACACTATTTCTATTTAGATATCGATTGTGTAGGTCTTAAGCAGCTCTATGATACATGATGTCTAAAATGAATAAAGTGCATTGTTTTCACATAGGTACCTACTTTAATTTATTTTAGTAGGTGTTCGAAGTGACCACCGTTTTTTTTTCAATATAATATTCAACACGTTTATGTAACGATCTTACAATTACAAAAACCAGCAAAGAGGTACAAACAACCATAGAGATAATTTCATAAAGTATAATAAATAATACTATGGAATTTTAAAATTTAAAATTTTACATGCTTGAACTTGTTGAATGTAACGTGAACGTAAGTGACCACCACTTCGAACACCTACTAAAATAAATTAAAGTATGTGAAAACAATGCATTTCATTCATTTTAGACATCATGTTTCATAGAGTCATTTACTGCTTAAGACCTACACAATCGATATCTAAATAGATATAGTGTAATTTTTTTTTTTTCAAAACAACCGGGTTTGATTCCAGAGCTGATCGTACAAGTTTTAAAAAAAATGTATGAATGCAGTTTTTTTTCTTATTAAAATCGATGACATGGTTCCTAAGAACATATCTTCGTATGTCTTAGAGTTTTTTAGATATATAAATAAAATAAATTTATTAAACCGCAATAACACTAACATTTAAAACAGATACAAGTTTGTACCTACTTAAAATTACTTATAAAAAGGTGTGTTAACATTGCTCCGATGCCACCGCTAAACGCATCATGGTCATCGAGTTATAGGGAATAGGGATTTCTACCACTAGGCTAGGCTAGGCCTGTCTTGTCCTTTGTCTTTGTCTATCTGTTTTGTCTTTGTTTTTTGAGTAGGCAGTACTATTATTGATCGAAGCGTATAATATGGGCATCCTGGGTGCCTAGGGCTAGGCCTGTCTTGTCTTTTGTCTTTGTCTTTATCTGTTTTGTCTTTGTTTTTTAAGTAGGCAGTACTATTATTGATCGAAGCTTATAATATGGGCATCCTGGGTGCCTAGGGCTAGGCCTCTCTTGTCTTTTGTCTTTGTCTTTGTTTTTTAGTAGGCAGTACTATTATTGATCGAAGCTTATAATATGGGCATCCTGGGTGCCTAGGACTAGACCTTTCTTGCCTTTATCTGTTTTGTCTTTGTTTTTTGAGTAGGCAGTACTATTATTGTTCGAAGCTTATAATATGGCATCCTGGGTGCCTAGGGCTAGGCCTCTCTTGTCTTTTGTCTTTGTCTTTGTTTTTTGAGTAGGCAGTACTATTATTGATCGAAGCTTATAATATGGGCATCCTGGGTGCCTAGGGCTAGGCCTGTCTTGCCTTTATCTGTTTTGTCTTTGTTTTTTGAGTAGGCAGTACTATTATTGATCGAAGCTTATAATATGGCATCCTGGGTGCCTAGGGCTAGGCCTCTCTTGTATTTTGTCTTTGTCTTTGTTTTTTAGTAGGCAGTACTATTATTGATCGAAGCTTATAATATGGGCATCCTGGGTGCCTAGGGCTAGGCCTGTCTTGCCTTTATCTGTTTTGTCTTTGTTTTTTGAGTAGGCAGTACTATTATTAATCGAAGCTTATAATATGGGCATCCTGGGTGCCTAGGGCTAGGCCTGTCTTGCCTTTATCTGTTTTGTCTTTGTTTTTTAGTAGGCAGTACTATTATTGATCGAAGCTTATAATATGGTCATCCTGGGTGCCTAGGGCTAGGCCTGTCTTGCCTTTATCTGTTTTGTCTTTGTTTTTTGAGTAGGCAGTACTATTATTGATCGAAGCTTATAATATGGCATCCTGGGTGCCTAGGGCTAGGCCTGTCTTGCCTTTATCTAATTTGTCTTTGTTTTTTAGTAGGCAGTACTATTATTGATCGAAGCTTATAATATGGGCATCCTGGGTGCCTAGGGCTAGGCCTCTCTTGTCTTTTGTCTTTGTCTTTGTTTTTTGAGTAGGCAGTACTATTATTGATTGAAGCTTATAATTTATGGGCATCTTGGGTGCCTAGTGCGAGTTTCATTCGCCATTCGATCACGTTAACGAAAACGAGAATTTGTATGGCAAAATTTGAACTGTCCTCGTATTCCACCAGGGGGCACTGCTTCAATGTCATACAAATTCGAATGGTTAATACAGTGAGATCATCATCATTGTGAATTACATCAGAGTCAACGTTGATAACGGTCATTACTCATGAAGAACAAGTAAAAGTTTGTCATTGTGCCAATATGGTGCACGTAACGTTATAGCAAAAAAATATAAGACTGTTGTACTTGAATGTTTAGCAAAAAAATAGTGTTCTTAGGTAATTAAATTAATTAATTAAAATATTTTGATTGCATATCAAACTAGTAACTGTAACTGTTGTTGTAACAAAACGTGTAACTGACTAAAAAACGTGTAAGTTACTTTTGATTGAAATAAAAATTTCTTTGATTTTATGACGATGATGTCATGATTTGTAATCAGCGCCACCAAGTGCCCCACTTGTGAACAGAACTTGTGAATAGGTGGCGCTGCATGGATATCATACAAATTGTAGTTAACTGGTGTAACTCTATACTTTGTTTACGCATAAGTTCATTTAAATTAATGCATGAATTAGAAGTTTAATTAACAATAACACACCACAGATATTTAAAGAAAAATATTAGGAATTTTACCGCAGAATAAATAATAGTTGACGACCTCCTCGGTCGAGTGGTTTGTACACCGGTTTTCATGGTTTTCATTGTTTTTCTAAATTGTCTTGGGTCTGGGTGTTTTTTATTTATAATATATAATTATATAAAGTATGTATTTAAATATTTTAAGTATGTTTATCCGTTATCTAGTAACCATATACGAGTTTCATAATGAAGCTTCTCTTGGGCTAGATAATTGGTGGGAGTGTAGGAAAAATTTATTTATTTATTTATTTAATAGTACTGCAATTTTACCACAGAATAAAAAATAGTACTAATTTTACTTTGATAGTAAAAAAACTCGCACTAGGTAGGTATGCACTCAGATAGCAACAAACAATTCGCGTTTGATACAAGAGAGTATTAAAAGGCGACCCTATTGTAATTAAAAAATAGATTTCGTGCTAATCAGTCTTAAAAAAATGTAAATCTGATTCTGTAAGTTGCTTTACCATTTTATATATAACAACGAAATAAACGATTCAGCACACATAATTATTACGTGATGGTAAGTGGCGATAAGACCGAAAAGGTGAAATCGCGCTTTACCCGGAATGTTCAATTTGAGGAACTGGCTACTTATCTCGGACGTTCTGTAAACAAAATGCTTCTAAGATTGAAGAGCTTTACCCAAATCCACTAAGAACAAGCTCTATCTACCACTCATCAATCCCAGTACAATTATGTTCCCATTTCTAGCTAATAATCGAACCCGGAACCTTTGGGTCTGAGAGACCGGTCGGTGGTCTAACCACTAGACCAGACGCGGTGACAGTATACAGGATGAGCAATTCAAATGAGTCAGCATAGTAAAGTCCAAAACTATTACAGATAAGGAGTTTCAAATACTCAAAGGTTTTAAAATAAAAATATATAAATCTCAAATAGGTATCCTGTATTGCAGAAGTTGTTTGTATGGATGCTATTGTGGATGTTAGGAATTTTTGGTTTAGAAATTAGGGCCCGCCCGCAGTAAAAAAACAAAATTGTACAGTACAAATATTTGTAATTGTTTTCTTTTTAATTACAGATGCGTTTACATTTTTTGAAAGCGGTTTTACTTATTTTTTAAATTATATATAGTTCCTCGTAATTTTTCCCTATCCATTTAAAAACTAGTGTGGGATTCATATATGTATGAAACAGTGCATTGATAGATAATATTTAAATATTAGATAAACGAGTTTGTAGAACTTATTGGGTAATAAATAGGAACGTACATTTTAATTTGTTTAGCCTACATAATTATGGATCTATCCAAAATATGTGTTAAGAATATATAATAAATAATGCAGAAGCTAATATAGGAGTCGTGTGCAATTGTGCATAGCTTGTATTATCAAACTTACATACGGAATCTTCGCTGTCTACGATACAAGTGTTAAATACTAGACAGTCACTATCTGTCCACCATAGATTACTAAATATGCTCTTGCGAGTAGGTTTTGGCAAAGTATTCATATTATGAGAACTTTATAGAAGGTGTCTCTCAAATTGTCACTGTTCTCTTATTGAGATGTTAATGATGTTCAATCATGAATTCCAAATGATGTATTGTACTACGAGATATTTATGTCTCATTCTACGACCTTGATCTTTTAATTAGACGACTAGAATATCTACCTATTTACAGTACCTACTGGTTGATAAATCTTCAAACATAATGAAGAATTTGCTCTATGGTAATTAATAATAACTCAATAAGTAGGTAGGTAAGTATATCGGTGTACGAATTGAACAACGATCTAACAGTTAATTTAATGTAGCTATCCATTATGACAAACATAACAGAAATGGAAATTACCAGACATAAAAGGGCTAGCGCCCTAAACGGTGCGGGTTCACAATACACTTGGCCACGCTCCAGACACTAATCGCACACAATATGATGTAGGTATCAATGCATTCCCACAGTTTAACACCACAATCACTTCAGGTAACTATTTCAGTGACGGGGATATCAGATTATAGAGCACTCGCCGTAACGTTGGGTATAATTAGGTAAACGCAATAATTGTGCGCTTGGCGCCCGGCCGCGTTTTCGGTACTGCCGGCGCGTACGCAGTCGCTCCCTTGGCGCTATTTTTGTTCTGCTGCACACACAAAAATCAATTCGTGACGGAAATGTTACGATCAACGACCTGGGTAAGTGGAACTACGTGGTTAAACACGTACATTAATTGTACGATGGCATAGTGACATTCATAGGTGCTAATTTGTAGCATAAATCTAAACTGAAGTAATGATTTTGAATTTTGAATCATGTGAATTAGTTTTTAATTAAACATTTTTTTTTTGGAGAGAGATTGCTGATTGCCTCAAACGGCATTTTCAGCTTCACCGGGCTTAAATTAAACAAGTGTGTACATTTGGTTTCGCCGTTAAAAGTTTCCGCTGTTCAAAAAGGAATCGAATTCTTTATGCATATAGTTCATTAAGCTAACAATTAGGTTCTGATCAAAGTCACTAAGTACACCATCGGTTCTTAAGACTACGGTTGGAGACCTTGTCTGAGAAGAAATGGCAAGAAACTCTCAGCAAGAGCATCTCTATTCTCATAACTATTAGAAAATGCACTTCTTATCATAGAAGGTCATTTCTCATTACCCTAACCCCACATTAACTCCTTAGGATGATTATCACATTCGTTCTTAATTCTGCTACCATGTTGCAGGTAATGTCGTCTGTTGTAGTGCGTCTAACTAGGTATTTTCCTGGTTTAAAAAGTTTATTATGATTCCTACAGTCTAACTAATCGCTAGGTCTAGAAACAATAGTGGGGTTGCAGGGTCTGTAACGTTTAAGTATACGGTGTTAATTTATAGACTTCCTTTAACCTTACTTATTACTATTTTCTTCACAATTTTAAAGCGAATACTTTCCACGCGGCATGTGCCTATCTAAGCACTGGAAAAAAAACAACATCTAAATCGGAAAATTAAAATAGAGACTGTTCTGCAATGTTCTTGCCGACTGGTTAGGCAAGGCTAAGCCAGGATAAAATTAAAACTGTCTAGTGCCATCTTTTCGCATTTAATAAAGTAAGTCTTATCAAAAACAATAGATATAATTTTGATACATTCGGGATTTTACACATAATTAACACATCTGCATTAAGTGATGGCTTCGTGCGATTAGCACATTTAGCCAGTGTCAAAGTAATTATTCGTACAAGTAATACATAATTATACAATATTTCCTTAAATGATGATGAATGATATTAGAAATGGGAAGTGAGAAATGATATACCCCCCAACCCCTCGAGTATCTCAGTAAAGATGTGGGGCTTTACTAAGTCCTCATGCGAGCTTCTTGAGAGAATTTGAAAAGTGACGTTGCACTGTTTTGTTTTATTTGCCAACACTTATGCACACTCACGAACACTTAACGGTTAATAATCCACCATTATTTCACATTAATATTTGACTTAACACAAATTTTAGAAAATAAAACAAAACCGCTGACACGACTTTTCACTTTCCCGCCAAGAAGCAGTCAATTTTTTTTTTAGTTTAGTTGATGGCTTCGTGCGATTAGCACATTTAGCCAGTGTCAAAGTAATTTTTCGTACAAGTAATACATAAATAAACAATATTTCTATAAATGATGATGAATGATATTAGAAATGGGAAGTGAGAAATGGTATACCCCCCAACCCCTCGAGTATCTCAGTAAAGATGTGGGTGCTTTACTAAGTCCTCATGCGAGCTTCTTGAGAGAATTTGAAAAGTGACGTTGCACTGTTTTGTTTTATTTGCCAACACTTATGCACACTCACGAACACTTAACGGTTAATAATCCACCATTATTTCACATTAATATTTGACTTAACACAAATTTTAGAAAATAAAACAAAACCGCTGACACGACTTTTCACTTTCCCGCCAAGAAGCAGTCAATTTTTTTTTTAGTTTAGTTGATGGCTTCGTGCGATTAGCACATTTAGCCAGTGTCAAAGTAATTTTTCGTACAAGTAATACATAAATAAACAATATTTCTATAAATGATGATGAATGATATTAGAAATGGGAAGTGAGAAATGGTATACCCCCCAACCCCTCGAGTATCTCAGTAAAGATGTGGGTGCTTTACTAAGTCCTCACGCGAGCTTCTTGAGAGAATTTGAAAAGTGACGTTGCACTGTTTTGTTTCATTTGCCAACACTTATGCACACTCACGAACACTTAACGGTTAATAATCCACCATTATTTCACATTAATTTTCGACATAACACAAATTTTGGAAAATAAGACAAAACCGCAGACATGACGCTTCACTTTCCCGCCAAGAAGTCCGCAGTCGATCCTAAAGGAGAAATAAAATTTTAGAGATGTTTTAATAACAAAAAAATTACAATTGAAGTTTCAATGGATCAGTAATGTTAAGCCATAAAGACGTAGATAAAAGCTAACGGAGGAAACTATCCTCTATTGTTCTAAGTGATTAACATTATTTTATTTATTATTTTATTTATTCATCAATTTCCATAAAGCAAAACTCAAGTTTTGGCTGTGTAGGCCGTTTCTCTTTGCTTTCTATTAAATAGACTACAAAAAAATAATAAAATCAGTTGTTTCTTGTTTTGACGTATGAAAGTAAACTATGACTTTTTAAAACCTTTTTACTTAATGATTATAAAGTATTAAAAATTGGAAATAGTCGCTCGCTATGTTGTAACATAACATTTGCTGACATACTGGTAAGCGTTCTATACATTTAACATATTGGTATTATTTATTGTTATAGGTTATGTTATTGTTATTTGCATTGTTTTTCCCAGCCTGGTCTAGTTTGAAGTGGTTGATGTATTATCTGATAGCGTCTGACTGACGGCTACTAAACGTGCCTTCCATGCACAGAGGTTCGAATGTTTGTAAGTTGGTCACCCATCTGGTGAACAGGTATTGCAAAAGTTGCTTAAAAGCTTGCAAACGAGCTAGCCGCTGCTCAAGCAATCTCTTCGAATTTACCAAAATCTTAAACAATTTAAGAGTTAGTGTTTTATAATAATAAATAATAATTAATTATGCAAAGCCATTCTTTAAAACTAGTGTCACTAACAATATTGCATGTTGTTTTTATGTTTATTGTTAAGAAATAGTTTTATTTTTATTGGTGTTTTGTAACAAATCAACTATTTGGAGTAGTACCTACTGAATCTGATTTAATAGTTTAGATTTAGATTTAATTTCGAATTGTATAATTGTGTGATAAATGTAATTGATTTATGTCGTTTTTGTCACAATAAATAAATAAATAAATAGTTTATGTACAGAGGGACTACATGCCTAACCGTTGACATTAAAAAACCCTTTAAATATCTTTTAAGTTAAAAAAAGACTGGAATCGTTTTTGTCAACACACCAACTTCCTAAAAGTTTTATCTGAACTTTTTATAGGTAATTTTTCTCTCTGTTGCATCAACAGTAAATAGCAGTTGCGGACAACATTGTTGACTATGCAATTAACACTTTAACTATATTGTAAGCATTACTATTGAGTAATGCTTACAATATAGGTAGTTAATTGTAACTAAAACTGATTATCCTTAAAAAAATAGTAGCAAGGCCCCCTTAAAAAGTGGCACCAAAAACTACAAATTTATTGTGTCATTAGTACTTACCTGAGGGATGCCCAGTCCCACAATAAGATTCTCCAATATCCACTATTAGGAACCTACCTGGTGCTATTAAGACAATGGTCATTTCGGATATGTGTGTTATTCAAAAGAGTGGCTTGTTGTTCCTGGAACAGATTGCTGCGGCACAGTGTAACAAAAAGGGGAAAAAAATATTGTGCTTGCTTACTATATTTTCATATTCTTCTTGTGAAATACTACTCCTAAACATTATTTCACTAGAACTTTAGTCAGTGCATTTTGTCTTATATTTTAAGTTGAAAGTTAAAGTATTATCTCTGATATAACAAAAAATAACTTTCGGTCCCCTGCAACATCATGCCAGTTTCTTATATAGTACCAGTAGTAACCATGGCTGCATGACCGGGGATGTAGGTGGGCAGAAAAGTAGCTTTAAAAATTGGGTAAGGTGAGGTTAGGCATACTTACAATTACAAACTACATACTCATTTTTTTATGAGACACAATAGATAACTGTTTTAACCTTTTCACCGCCCAACTATCTTGCACGCCATGTCCCGCTGTACGCCAACGTATAAATGTATTTTAATAAAGTAGGTACAAAGAAGAACTTTTATAGAAGTGCTGGCGTGGACGGCACGAAAATCTCGAACTTCTATAGAAGTTGTTGGCGGTAAAAAAGTTAAAATCTTTCAATATAAGGAGAAAAGAGTTGGAATGTAGATGTTAGCCTTCCAGACGGGTTAAGAGCGTCCGCTGCGTTAAGCGGGCGCACGGCGCGGGCACACGCGCGTTGTGCTGTTTCACGTAAATTCATATAGCAGCCTGCCTGACGGGCACTCGCCTCACGCAGCGCATTTTTTTTGAGCGAGTTTCCTGATTACCTCAAAAGGCATTTTCAGGGTCACTGGCATTTTTTTGGGGGCGGCGAGATACTTAAGGCGACGCATTGGAAACGTGGCGGGGATCTTGATTTTTCCCAACAATTACAAAACATATGAAAGTGATATTTGATGACATGATTTTTCATTTAATTGACTTCATTTTGCTACTTGCAGAAACACGATTTGTTAATTTTTATAACAGAGAAAAAAAATATCAAAGTAACCTCTTTTGAAACATAGATTTGCATTTTACAGGCAAACCAGACCGATTTAAATATCTAAATTTTCTTAGTAGATTAGATCTTAACACACACTTCAATATGCTAGTTCATTTTTTAAAACTTATTTGTAGTTTTAATTGGAAAGAAAAAAAACAGTTTTTCTTATGGTACGGCCTACGGGGCGCAAACGCTCCGTATTAGATTAATTGTTTAACGATGCGTCGCCTTAAAGGGTTCCTCAAGCCGTGTGAAACGAAGCACCGTTAGAGGTTGTCTAGAGGGCAAGGCATCACGCACAAGTGCATGTCCCCGCTCCCTACAAGATTCTCCGTCGGATCGGATCGGGGCACGCAGCGCTGCGAATCTACACGAAAAATGCACGCCGCCACCCGCCGCATGGGCGGGCGCCCGCTTGACGTAGCTGGCGCCCTTAGTGCTCGCCGGCAAAACTTAAAAACACCTTTAGTCTTGCTTGACACTTTTATTTTTATCAATTAAAAGAGACAACTACATAAAAGTTGACTACTAAAAAATAAAGCTTTTCCGCACCTAGTTCGGAGTGAGAGTGCAACCAATTTGCTATCAGCACTAAAACTAAACTGAATACGGTCGTAAAACGGATTCCATCGTTGCCTTTTATCGTGTCTTTATTGGCACTGCGTAGCTGCATTTTAAAATGTATGTCGTAATGCGGCATAGTTTCTAGTATTTCGTCCATAAAACTCGAGTTCACCAGTTCATTTTATGTCCCCACTGTTGGGGTTGGAGCACAAGCATTCCCTATAGATGATGTTAGGGAGAACGGGTCATAACTACCACGTGGTTGTTAACGACTGCTAATGCAGCCGGGAACAACGACTAGACGTGCCTTTCGAAGCAAGGAAGAGCTCGAGAAGATAAACTTTTGGTCCCCCATCCGATGACCGGCCTTTGCGAAAGTTGCTTAACCTTAGCAATCGTAGACCGGGCGTGTTAACCGAGCTCCTCATGTTAACGTTTGTTATATTTTGAATCGTTTAGGTAACAACTAACCAAAACGGGCGTTTTTATGTTAGAAAGAAATAATCATAATATTAAATCTTTATTGAATAAACATATTTTACAATATAATAACTAAATACTAAACAAATTAATAGAGAACAAATAACACAATGTGCCTGGACTAGGACATTCCTGTTTTCCAGGCATAAATAAAGATAAATAGAAATAGATAGAATAAATAATAGAAATATAAATAGAAAAACATTTGTTAAGTATCACAACATATGGGACAAATAAAACACTTTTATTAATGCAAAACATGATACTGAAAATCTTCTCAGCATATGTCACAGCATTTTATTAATGCCACCCACGTAGGGCGGCAGCGGCAGTTTGGAGGGCGTCCGGGGAGCGTTCGGGCGGCGGGGTTTCTAAAAAGTGTCCGGCTGAAAACCGGGCACTTTTTATGTTAGGGGAAATCCGATTAACTTCATCATCATCATCATCATCAGCCTATACTAGTCCACTGCTGGACAAAGGCCTCTTCAAGTGCACGCCACCGAGCACGATCCGTGGCTACTCCGATTAACTTGATAGAATGGAATGATTAGCAATAAACTATAGCATTTCATAGTTATTCGGTGCGGCAAATATATCCGCGCACTCGTGAGTCTGGTGACGTGACCACCCTAGTCGATTACCTCCCTGGTTGATTTTCCACAAATAAATAAAAATATGATAACTATGTTTTTATTTTATTGTAATTTTTTATTCGATGGAGTCCGGGGTATTATCTTTATTTCACCCAAATGTCCTGGGTTTTGATGTTTTTGTCCTGGGTCCGTAATTTAGCTGATGGCAGCCATACATACACCCACGGTACTGGTCTCCCGAAGATGCCCTGGCTAAAACTTTACTAACAAGAAAGCGCTGCTCACACTATTTAAATGATAACTCAATTTCTTACATATTTTCTTAATTCCTTTATCTATATATTAATACGTGAAGCAAAAACTTTGTACCCCTTTTTTACGAAAATTGCGCGGACGGAGGAGTATGAAATTTCGGACACTTATAGTTTATACTATAGGTAAAGAAGGTTATCCGAATGTTAATTTTTTTTTAAAATTAAATAAAATAAAACAAACATTACACACACTACCATGTATTTGACACACACGCATATTATACTCTTCAAAAATTTCAAAAATACAAGAGGAGCGGCTGAAATCCTTCAATGCCAATCCAAACTTAATTCTATCTTTTTAATTTTTCTTTACATATGATACAATTCGCGCAGCCATAATAAAATTACAGTGGGCGACCACTAGTTATCCTAAATCCTTAAGTCGCGGGCAAAGTGCTAAAAATTAATGTAATTATAATAATGCATGTCACATCAACTATTAGACCAGAAGATTTTCTACTACCATTGTGCCCTTTCACAACTTAACTGGTGCTTGTGTCAGATAGGGGAGACCATAATAAAGCAATGTCACGGACCACGGTGAATGATACTACAACATGCCTAGTTAATTTTATGTCTACGTCTTCATAATTATGCCATGTTAGTTTTAGTGGTCGCAAATCGTCTATGCCACAATGGGTCTGTTTTACATAATCGCTGCGATTAGACAGAGATGTCAATTGATGGCATTGCCCTCTATAGCTTTGGTCTCTTGATCGTAACGCACAACGCTGCGGTATGCAGCATGGTCTCTGGTTCCGTCGCACCATTCTAGACGTTTTTCATACGATTATCTGTCCGGCACCGCATGCCGCATACCGCAGCGTTGAAGTGCGTTACGATCAAAAGACCAAAGCTTGACGTTCTGGTTGTGGTGACAACCCTACTGGCGAGTAATGGGCATAGGTAGGTATCATTCCGGAGTAAACATATTCTTATGACCTCTATCACCAATTAAGGAGACTACAGCAGGTAAGCTTCAGACAAACGCGCCTTATTTTGTTCCGGAGCGCAGTAAACACTTATTTTATGACCTCTATGCTCAATAATAGTATGTGATCGCCACTTCTGTTCTCGTAAGTACTCTGTACGACGGACACAACCTGTGGAGACAACCAATAATATTTGCCGCCCCTTAGGCGGTAAAGCGAGCAATATAGTGACTTTACGCTTTGGACAAATATAGAAAACCCGTGTAAACGCTTCTTCTCAGAAATGCTGTTATGTTATTATTTTTTACTAGCTGTGCTCGCGACTTCGTCCGCGTGGAATAGTGACTTTCGGCAGCATTTTTAATTTTTTAGGCTCTTGTTCCCGTTTTTGCAACATTTTTCACTGATGCTTCGCTCCTATTGGTCGCAGCGTGATGTTATATAGCCTAAAGCCTTCCTCGATAAATAGACTATCCAACACAAAAAGAATTTTTCAATTCGAACCAGTAGTTCCTGAGTTTAGCGCGTTCACACAAACAAACTCTTCAGCTTTATAATATTAATATCGATTTCCAACAAGTTTAACACCAACAACAAATAGTAACATACTGTATAAACATTGATTTTTCGGTAAATACTGGACCGAATGTTATAATACTTCTCATATTAGTCAGATATACCATAATAAACGTGTAATGTTAATATTTGTCCATTGTCCAGAGGCTAGGGTCTGTATGGTCTTAATGCGACACCAATGATTAACTTAAGTACTGTATTGTCTTAACTAAACAGCGTTGTGACAGCATTGACACCTATCTTTTTAATTATATGCGTCGACGCCATGATAGTCCGTATTACCAAGAATAGTAATCAGTTAATTATTATGTTAAACTTTGTATGTACTTACCGCTAAAGAGTGTTTGTTATAAACAGTGAATACAGTGATTCAGTTCTTTCTTAGCGAGACTTTCATAATTTACGAAAAGTTTTAAAATTCTTATATGACGTACTAGTGGACCCGGCGGACTTCGTACCGCTTTGACAGTTCCATCAAGTGATTAAATTCTCTTTGGTTTCCATGACAACAAAACAAACAAATCATTTTGTATTGGAAAATTAAATTTGTTGTTTTTAGTATATTTATAGTGTGATTCCCGCGGGAATATCGGGATAAAAACTATCCTATGTGTTAATCCAGGTTATAAACTATCTGTATGCCGAATTTCATCCAAATCCATCCATCCGTTGCAGCGTGAAGAAGGAACAAATATACAGACATACACACAAACTTTCGCATTTATAATATTAGTGTGATATTAGTGTGATATATTGAACTAACATTTAATAGCTAAATACCGGAAACTGCAGCTGTAACGTAATCTTTATCTTTATACATATGAATTAATTCCAAATTCGTATAAAATACTTTTCAGGAGGGCAAAGAAAACATCCCATTTTACATGAGCTAACTTAGCAATAATTGTTATTTTTCCAATCTATATATCTATATTATACTAATAATAAAGAGGTAACGTTTGTGGCTTTGTTTGTTTGTTTGTTTGTAAGTATGTATGTCGGGGCTAATTTCTGAAAGTACTGGCTACCTAATAGGCTATATTTAATTTTGATAAAAAAATATTTCTTTTTAAAATCTCAAATCCATGTGGACGAAATCGCAGGTAAATTTCTAGTCGTAGGTATATAATAAAATAAAAGCAGTTTTTCTATTAAAAAGCACCTGTGTGTGTGGCTTGTGTGTGTCTTTCGATTTTCTACCTTGACATTCAAATCTCAATACCGCCATTTTTGACTCGAACTTAAATGACGATATTATGTGATTGTGATCTGATTAAGTCAAGTAAGTTGGATTAGAAGATATGGACACCCAGATATCTTTATTGCGCCAGTACCGTTACCGTTAGCCACACACGGCCGGGTGGACCGTTTGACATTAAGAAGTCCAATTAAGGGCTCTAGATAAGGCTGGCTGTGGCATAGTAAAGCCCTCTAGCGGCCGTCACTTTCTTAGGATGCAAGTTTGTTACGAAACACGAGCTATCTATGTTGTGCTATGGAGTTCACGAATTTTTGCAGGTACATAACGTTTATTACTAACCGTACAACTGTACTTATCAAGTACGGGTTACCAGAATTTTAAAATCAGTCTCGGTTGCATTGGTAAGCTGGCAGGTTATTCGCAGGCCCGACCTTGCTATGCTCTATTGCGTGAGTTGTGGTAGAAGCTGAACCCAACTGTGGGAAGTTTATAGGCAGATGATGATGATGATAGTATCATCATCATCATCATCATCATATATAAAATAAAATAAAAATATGTAATTTCGGAACACACTACCTATTAACAAATAGATACCACCTCCTATAGATTTGACGACCTCCTTGGTCGAGTGGTTTGTACACCGGTTTTCATGGTGTCGCCATCTCTGAGGTCCCGGGTTCGATCCCTGGTCGGGTCAATTTAGAAATTATTGTTTTTCTAAATTGTCTCGGGTCTGGGTGTTTTTTATGTATAATAAGTATGTATTTAAGTAAGTTTATCCGTTGTCTAATAACCATATAACGAGTTTCATGGCGAAGCTTCTCTTGGGCTAGATAATTGGTGTGAGTGTAGGAACATTTATTTATTTATTATTTATTATTGATTAACCGCCTCTGTGGTGTAGTGGCTAAGACCACCGGTTTAGACTTAGAGGTCCCGGGTTTGATTCCATACGGGAGGTACATGTTTGTGTACTCGGTTTGGTTGGTGGTAGGGCTTGTTAGTCCGCCTGGCTAGCTACCACTATAGTTGAGGTTCCCGGGTGAAGTGCGCTTCCATCATTGGCCTTATCATCACTTTACATCAGGTGAGATCAAGGCACTGTGCTTACCCGTAAAATATTTTTTAAAAAACCTAGTTGTTTTATAAGTAGATAGTGTTTTAAAAAGAGTCGCTTTTCACTTGTCCCTTTGCTATGTCAATGTATCTTATTTGCCAGCTATGTTTTTATTTGTGACTTTATATAACTCATTTATATACTATAGGCTCCTTTTATTCCAATTCGTACCGCACACATTGACCGCATTCGACAACAAGCCGAACGCTTTCCCACCTCCCACCCGCTGCCTTAATTGTATATTTATTATATTTATGTTTAAACTTTAAACATAATACGTAGTCGCATCCTCTTAAACGATACAGCGCGCTTTGCGAGCCCGTTACTTAGATGCACGCCTGCGCCGGCGACGATTTCATTAACGTAGGTACATTGTGAACACCGGCTATTAACTTGCTGTTCCTGCTCAATTTAAGACTCGGCTAATATCGGCAAAGTCAAAAAGCTCTAAAACCGTTTCCCTTGGCCAAATTCTATGAGTAATGGCCGCAAAAAAAATATTTGGGCTTTTAATAACTTGTAGTCCTTCCCCATGCATTATTTTAAAAGACTCATACCGATTTACTAACTTATTAACCATTTAACAATATCTAATAATTAATAAAATTAATTTAACTTCAACATTTTTTTATAGAACAGTGAAGTTTCTTATAAAGAGGAAATCTTTGTATTTTTGTGTGTTTGCAACGAATAAACTCTAAAACTACTGGATCGATTTAAAAAATTCTTTCACCATTAGAATGCTACATAAGCGCTGAGTAACAGGCTATACTCGTATTAAAAAAGAAATGTCCGCCCGTGCGAAGCTGGGACGAACCGCTAGTCTTAAAATAAAAGAAGAAGGATAAAGCGAAAACTTACTAGTCTCATAGACTCTAGAGAATTAGGTTTTTCCTCTACTCTCATAACTTTTTATTATTTAATGCTGATATGGCGATTTTTCTTTGCTGATATTCTCTAAACCACCCTAATCTCTAATAAGTCTACATAATTTAGTTATGCCTCTGCTCTCATAACTTTTTAATATTAAAATCTGTGATGCATTTTCTCTCCGATATTCCCTAAGCCATCCCCTTAAGTCCTCGCCTTTTGATAAGGGATTATGCGCCATTATTATTCAACGGTGTAAGGTTTCGGAAACTCAGGCTCTCGTCAATTAAGGTATCGCCAGGCCCATCTTCCATTCAGCTAGCCTGGTCTAAACCTAAACGACACAATAGCCACCGATAGGGCTGCCCAATTGGCATTGAATGGCTATATAAGCTTTGGTTGGATATTTTATCCCAGTTGTTACTACCGATCGTTATAACGATCAAAAGATGCAATGTGAGTTTCCATTTTTTTTTCAAAGAAATTATTAGTAGTTCCGGACAACTCAAATGTCCAAAAAATGTGTGATTAAAAATAGTTTGAGTAACAACTGGGTACACTAGCTGACCCGGCGGACTTCGTACCGCTTTAACAGTTTCCATGACAACAAAAGAAACAAATCATTTTGTATTGGAAAATTAAATTGTCGTTTTTAGTATTTGAGTTTTATTTTGTATTTTTTTTAATAAAAAGTATCCTATATCCTTCCCAATACCTTTGAGAATGTGTACAAAGTTTCATGACGATCGGTTGAGTAGTTTCTGCGTGAAAGCGTAACAAACAAACTCACATTCACATTTAGGTATAATCATAGATTTAGTATATAGTTATAGATTGGCAATACAAAAGAGATAGATCATAGTATACGCATGTGTTAGAGCGAGATAGATAGACGAGACCATTCATGTACACGCTATCGGCCTGTAACGGCCTGGAGTTAATTGCGAACAAAACAAATACCGCTTATTTTTGTAAAATCTGAGATTTAAAGTGTAAATTAGTATATATATGAGACGTGAATGACGTGATTAATTATGGTTACGTGTGCTGTACCTGAATATAAGTCATCTAAGAAAGAAAACCCACTTAATTATACATTTCACACGTTGTACAATTTATATTGTTTAGCAGTCTAAATGCAATGTTTTAGATCTCCTACAAAAGTTTTTCTACACGCAAAGTTATCGCCTTTTATCACATTATTGCTGTGATTGCATAGGAATTCATTTTAAAATAATAACAAATACGTGAATTCCTAATATTCCTAACCTCACTTTTGTAGAGATTGACACTATCGATAACTTCTTATCGATATGTACCTAACCGGCAAAGGTGTGCTTCGAATGTAGCCCCTTTCATTTTGGATAATATTCTTACTAATACATTTCTTAAAAATGTATGGAATAAAATATGTACTTATATTTTCTTTTTTTTTTGGAAGTATAAAAATTAAAATTAAGAGAAGTTAAAAAAATATATATTTAAAGAAAGGAGAATGGCGAGTTTGGCCTTGACCAGCTCTAAAGTAGAAATATACATTTAAAAAAAGTATTATTTTAGACGTTTTATAAAACATAGTCCATTATTTTTTTAAACTTGTCATATTGCTAAAATATCAAAAACACCTTTTAGTAATTTTAAAGTGTAAATTATCTTATTTTTTAACGTTACTCTAAAGTCTGTTCATTACGTTCCGTTACACTATAATTAATTTATCGAAAGATATAAAGAGCTACACTTAAAGAAAGAAAGAAAGAAAGAAATACATTTTATTAGCGCACAACAAAAACTAATTACATTCACAAAAAAAATAAAACAAAAAATATATATACATATTGAAAAACAAAGTACTTTCACAATAAAACAGAGGAGACAAAGTGTGGCCAACTAGGCCCAACCTCAGCACATGCTACAACGACATGAGGCCGCTGCAGCGCCAAAAAGTAATGCGATTAACTTATATTAGTTTTGTAAGATAACAGTTTAACATACTTTCCAAAACGTTTATTAGTGTACAATTCTGTAGGATATGCTAAATATGCTTAAATAATTACTTACGATTTTGTGTTTTTACTTTGTAAAGGAACACTACGAATGTCAATATCAAATAAACGTCATGTCTGTCACTGACAGTCGCTAGAAGTAGGTAGGTAGGTACCTACTTATTTTTATTTAAGAACCACTTTTACCACTGTCGAGAAAAACTTATCCAGAGGATAAAAACCAGTCCATTGCTTTCTTTCATTTTTTACATAGACCTAACTACCTTAAGGGGAACTTTTTCTCGATAGTGGCGAAAAAGAGGACCTTTAAGCTAAAAGTTAGTTTAAAAAATGAAAAGATTTTACCTACTTATTAAATAAGTAGGTAGGTACTTACTTACTTTTTTACATATTTAGAGTCTACACAGAGTAAATACCCATACGCTCGGCGCTCTGGCGGCTAAGTGCGCTGACGCGCTGTAAAATAAAACTCATCGTAGTTTTTGAGGTTTCTGTCATCAATTACCTAGTCTTTTTTTGAGCGAAAATTTTATTCTTTAGGGCATGCCATTACTTTTTTATTTATTTATCTTTTTACAAAAAGATATACATAGTTAGCATAGTTTAATAGCAACCAAATACGCAACCCAATATTGATTTCAAGTGTCTGCCAATTGAACGGATAATTTTTGATTCAAAATTGACATATAACCTAAAAAGGTTTCAAATTATAAATAAAAAAACTGACAAGTTTTATGTTGCTATTTGTTTTTGAAATAGCATTATAACCTCATAATCTAAAAGAATTCAATAATCATAACATTAGACCCACTTATTAAAATTCAAGGCCAGGCTTATATGAAATCTCGCCATTCTCCTTTACACATAACTTTTACAAATAAAAAAGGGACTCCAAATCGCTGCCAAGCGGGAGAGTGCCCAGGACGCTAGCGGCGTTGCCTCTTCAGATGACCAAACTTAGGCGTTGGCCAAAATACGCGCCAGCTCGAGGGTCACCAGGGGGGTAACCACGAGCTCTTATAGCAGTATTATTGCAGATGTGGAAAAGAGACGCGAGTATATTCACCGCTACACGCGACTCGTTTTCACAACTGCAATAATACTGCTATAAGAGCTAGTGGTTACCCCCCAGTGGTCTCTATAAGTCGAGCGGAAATTTCTTGAAAAAGTTTAGTAAGTTTAGTCTTTAAGTTTATTTCTTATTAATTTAATTTTTTTTATTTTTGGAGTTCCGTAGCCAAGTGGCTCCATCCTACTTATATTATAAATGTGAAGTTTGTGTGTATGTTCGTATATTTGTTGCTTCTTCACGCTGCAACCGATGGATGGATTTGGATGAAATTCGGCATACAGATAGTTTATAACCTGGAATAACACATAGGATACTTTTTATTCAGATATTATTACGGGAACGGGAACCACGCGGGTGAAACAACGAGCGCCCGCTAGTTAGTTAAATATAAAACCACCTATTAATAAACTTATTTTTTTACTAGCTGACCCGGCGGACTTCGTACCGCTTTGACAGTTTCCATGACAACAAAACAAACAATTTATGTTTCTCACCGTTTAATTAAACCTTCCCTGAACTTCCACAAATATTTCAAAATCAAAATTAGCCAAATCTGTCCAGCCATTCTTGAGTTTTAGCGACTCAAACGAACAGCAATTGATTTTTATATTTAAAGAAGATAGAATATGTATACGTATTACTCTATCTATATATATGTATATTTTTGTACGTATGTGGGAAGCCCGAGGCACATACACGAATAATGCGCAAGATGCTATGACCTACGTGCGCCATTACGGTCGCGACCAGATTATTTATTACTTTCACGTGCAACCCAAAATGGATAGAAATCACTAATCTGTTAATATCCGGTCAATCATCCAGCGATCATCATATAACAGCACGAATGTTCAAGCAGAACCTCAAAGCGCTTACGAACTTCATTGTAAAATATCATGTCTTCGGAGACGTACGATGTTGGATGTACTCTGTAGAGTGGCAGAAGAATGGAGGACTGCCTCATGAGCATATTCTACTGTGGATGGTCGAAAAAATAAGACCAGATGAAATTGACTCAATAATTTGCCCAGAAATTCCCGAAGTAAATCTAGAATTGTATGAAATAGTGAAGAAGAATATGATTCATGGACCGTGTTGTGAACTCGACTTGCATAACGCGTACGCCGACCGATATTTTGACGCCTCATTCTTTAAATCAATAACATTATTTATCACTACGATAAACCTACAAACACACGAAACACCGGTATTACTTTTGCAAAAGAAGCGGTAATAACGTATGAAGTTGTCAAATGCTGGCTGAAGAACTGTACGTCATTCTGTCACACTCACTCACTCACTTTTCATAACAGGATATTTAAAAAAATCATATTTTAGTAAAAATATATTTTTTTCTTTTAATTTTCTTCTGTACAAACCTTGTCCTGACAATAACAAACTCAATGAAAAAAGATTATCCAAATTTTGTGCAGTCGATCCGGAAGTTATGCGCGTACATATGTATGCAGTGATTCATTTTTATTATATAGATAGATTAGAATAAAATATGAAGCAAAATTGCAAAATACTACGAAAGAAAGCTTACGATATTTTTACAATAAATTAATTCTTTTTGGAGGAAGATAAAAATTCAATACGTTCTGTATGTAGTTTTATTTAAATTCCTTAAAACTTAAAGATATTTACTTTTTAAGTAGATCTGTGTCAGCAGACACGAGACCCTGCAAACTGTGTCGATAATCGAAGAGGAGGCAGGCACGCGCAGCACTATTTGCCTCGCACACATGCGCATCACACGCACACTGAAGTATATCGTTTTTGGTCTCGCCTTAATTATTCCATCGCCAATCTATAACTATATACTAAATCTATGGGTATAATATTAGTAAGATACATTTGATAGTAATATATTTTGTTTTAACGCTCCATTCCATAAGGATATTATATCATTACTAGCGCCTGCTCGCGGTTTCACCCGCGTGGTTCCCGTTCCCGTGGGAATATCTGAATAAAAAGTATCCTATGTGTTATTCCAGATTATAAACTATCTGCATGCCGAATTTCATCCAAATCCATCCATCCGTTGCAGCGTGAAGAAGCAACAAATATACGAACATACACACAAACTTTCGCATTTATAATATTAGTGTGATTAACCGCTCACATCTGGCGAGCACTGATCAGTACCTACCCTAAATAATTAAAATTATATTTTGTATTTATTTAAAACGAACGACGGATTGGATTATACGCTGGGGTGTTAGGCATTATCAGTTGTAGAATATAAAAAAAACACAAAATATATCTGGTTTAACCAATAGGAATGCTGACAACAACAACAAATAATTCCAGAACATTAAACTAATCAATGAAATCGTAACAGTTCTTTAATATATTGACCTATTTTTGATGTGTAACATCTTTCCGCTCGCCTTCTATATATACATTTTGTGGGAGTGATTTCGTAGAAAAGGAACGGAAGTAGGGTCGTAACAGTGTGGTCCGTAACAGTGAGATCGGCTCGCCTTCTATAAATACAATAATTTGTGGGAGTGATTTCGTAGAAATGTGATCGTTACAGTGTGACAATTTATGAACGCAGTAAGTACAACTTACTGTGTTTGTGATTGTGATATTTGAGGTGCTGACATTACGATCTATTATCTCGAAACTTGCGCAGCAGGATAGGATAACAGTGTGACATGTCTTCTAATGAGTATTTACTGCATTCTCTTTATGATTTGTAAAAAAATATACGGAGATCTCACCTGATGTTAAGTGATGATAAGGTCAATGATGGAAGCGCACTTCACCCGGGAACCTCAACTAGTGAGGTACTGGCTATCTTATCTCTAGCTGCCGGAACACAACAATGCTACAAACATTGATGTATGGCGACATATTTAGATAAGATGGTGGTAGCTAGCCAGACGAACAAATCAGCCCTACCACTAACCAAACCGAGTACACAAACATGTACCCCCCGCTGGGAATCGAACCCGGCAACTGGGAAACTGGCTTGTACTCGATATACTTAAGCGGTAGGTCTTTTTATATGAAGTTTAAATTACTTGCTGTTCAAAACGAACATTGAAGGATGATAGGCAAACATAAGAAACTTAATTTAAACGTATTTTTATTACTAATTACTATAGCGGGTAGTAGACTTCAAGTCTGAAAAATGATTGCATTGGGTTACAGTTGTAATTGTACTTTTTCTCATTGAGACAGTTTCACACAAAATGGTGTTACTCAAAACAAAAGAGAAATAGAATGAAAAATTCATTTATATAGAGATGAATTTTGTTTCACTTTCTGTCGACAACCCTAGCTACAAATAATGAGCCAATCCGCAAACGTTACCTAAATGGTTTTCGGTAGATGAGGGTTACACATAGTTTCTTTAGGGGCACTTATTTAAGACTCCGATGGTCACGATTTGTTTGTACCCAGCCCATATAGCAACTGATATCTTCAGGAAATGCTTCATTACACATTAAGAGTGTTCACGCCGCACACTAGCGCTGCCAATGAAAAAAAAAACATATCTAGTAATTAGAGATAGAAATGGTTATGGTTTAGTTAAATAAGACGTACCAGCTAAAAACGGCTACTTTTAACTATAACGCCATATTTAACTAAACCACAACATGTCAGATGTTCATCAGGTGACGTAAAAATACTAAATTACTTCATTCAAATAGTTTGTTGAGCCTAATTTGATTTTCTGTCTCTAATTACTAGATGTTTTTTTAATTGGCGGCGCTAGTGTGCGGCTTTAACGCTTTATGATTTGCTCTTTACTTTTTGATTAAATAAATATAATAAAGGTAAAAAAAATAAGTTTTATTACAACAACACATAGGTATTAACGTTTTAACGATTTACAACACGTTTTAAGTTGTAACCTCCACTGTGGTCTAGTGGTTAAGACCACCGGCTTAGACTCAGAGGTCCCGGGTTTGATTCCAAGCGGGAGGTACATGTTTGTGTACTCGGTTTGGTTGGTGGTAGGGCTTGTTTGTCCGCCTGGCTAGCTACCACCATCTTATCTAAAAGTGTCGCCATAACATCAATGTTTGTAGCATTGTTGTGTTCCGGCGAGATAAGATAGCCAGTGCCTCAGTAGTTGAGGACTCCGG
Organism: Eudonia lacustrata; assembly: GCA_947562085.1. Taxonomy (NCBI): domain Eukaryota; kingdom Metazoa; phylum Arthropoda; class Insecta; order Lepidoptera; family Crambidae; genus Eudonia; species Eudonia lacustrata. Next base: position 3,224,017 of record OX387321.1, on the reverse strand, counting down.
GTGAAGTGCGCTTCCACCTTCGACCTTATCAATACTTAGTGAGATAAAGCCCAAGTGCTTACGCTTTAAGATATTAAAAAAAGAGACAAGTCGATCATTAACTTAAGCATCTCTTTCGGCTACAGATATTTTCATACAATAGACGATATCTAATCAAAGAAGACTAAAATGTTATGGTTCGAAACATGAACGGCATAGCACTACCGGCGTCACTGCTTTACTTGTAATTAGACTCGATTATACAGGGCGTCCCACGGCCATGCCACATGAAGGGAAAGTACCTTAATTATTGTAGATGGAACATTTTACTGAAAGAAGACTTTATTTTAATTTTAATAACTATTTAAACTGCATTCATACATTTTTAAATAATTTCCTGGTTGAACCGGGAATCGAACCCGGTACACGAGAAAAAATCATACCGATCGGAAGGCTTTGTCATACGGATTATTTTTTGCTAAATAATGCATCAGAAATAAATGGAGGACCATGAATTTTTTAACATTCAATGTAAAATTATGTTCAGAAAAATGAAAAGCTGACATTGCCGTAAGGACATAAACTGTTACAAATGAGTACCCACTTGAAAAGTACGCACCATTTCCTTTCGTAAATTCATGGTCTTCCTTTTATTTCTGATGCTATGTTATTTGGCAAAAAATAATTCTTATGATGAAGCGTTCCGATCGGTATGATAAAACTACAGGTGATTTTTTTCTCGTGTACAGGGTTCGATTCCCGGTTCAACCAGGCAATTATTTAAAAATGTATGAATGCAATTTAAATTGTTTTTAAAATTAAAATAAAGTCTTCTCTCAGTAAAATGTTCCATCTCTAATAATTTTACTTTCTCTCCACGTGGCATGGCCGTGGGACGCCCTGTATATAACATAGAACATAAACCGAGGTAATATCAATAAAACAAAAACCTATTACATATAAGGAAGCTATTGGTAATTTATCTCTGTTGCGTGGACTAGTCTATCGATCGATATAGGGTGAAAGGTAGCAAAAGTTTCAAGATGCAACTGCACGTTATCTAAACGAGTGTGGTTTCCAATCGGGTGACTTCTTACCTTGTCGGGTCGCTTAATTAATATAGAATTTAATGAACATCGTAGATAGAGCGTGTTTGAGCTCACTTTCTTCTGTGCAGGTCTTTATAGTTATGGTATAGATATGGAAGTGCATGTTCACTTTTGAACTTTCGCTTTCTTTAAAAACGAGGTTTGATGCAAACTTAGTTCTACTCGTATTAGAATTTTATGATTTTTGATTAGAAACCTCCGAGGACGACCAGCCTTTATAGGCTGACTCAAGCTTGCATGAATATGAAGCTTGCTTGAATGAATAAATGAGGGATTATGATTAATTTGACTAAGTGGCGCTTGCAACTCGGATAGCATTAAAACCCGCGAAACATGCTCGAGATAGTACGAATTGTAATACCTCGTCATAGATAACTTGGGAGATCTGTCATGATTTTTACGGAAGAGAAGAGGAGATTGTCTTTCCGTGGCCATTTCAGCGTAGCGGGGTATTTAGCGATTGAACAGTAGTCCCCTGAGGTTTTCTGTTCTCCCAAAAATCCCAAACAATATTAACCTTTTTACCGCCAACAACCTCTATAGAAGTTCGAGATTTTTGTGCCGTCCACGCCAGCACTTCTATAGAAGTTCTTCTTTGTACCTACTTTATTAAAATACATTTATACGTTGGCGTACAGCGGGACATCGCGTGCAGGATAGTTGGGCGGTGAAAAGGTTAAGAAATCAATCTTGATATGTTGCATAGGTACTGAAAAGATGGAGAGTCATTAATTGATCTACACATAGCAAACGTTCAAAACACTTTAACAATTTAACATTTTCTAAAGATCTTATGAAAATATTCTCATGAAGACCCAATATACGCGTAGACGACTCACTTATTCCATCGCAGGTAAACCCGGAACTAAATCTGGGCACACGGTATTTTCTGATACATTCTTGTCGGTCCGGCGCCGGCGGTATGAAAATTAGACGAACACAGCAAGTTTGTAATTCAATTTACGAGGTTGTCCATTAGGATGTTGCTAATGCGGATCTTGTTCGCTCATCGGAACGATAGAATCTGATAGTGAAGATTTCTATAAAAGTAGACGTGGGAAGTCGTTTCCGCAACTGAATTTTTAAGTCCTGTAACGAATACTAATCCCACAGTAACTTCACGTCTGAGTTTAAACGAAATCAAAACATCTAATTAGATACAGCATTGCTTAAATGTTTCTTGCGAAATTATTCGTATACCAAAGCGGAATTGGAAATGAGAAGCCTACAAGACTACAAGTCGCGTCGCTGCTTACATACCGTTTTATTCCCAATGTTCTCACGAGGTGCACGCCTGTTTCTCTCAGACGACACGGATTTTAATCGCCACACAACGTCTTGGCTGATTTATCGATGCTGAACCAAGGCTTTTATACTAAGCCAGGACATGCCCGATGCTTGTATGTCTAATAGGTGAATTTATACGGTAAATACCAGATAAGTATTAATTTGCATCATGTCTCTGAAGTCTTTACAAAAACGTTTGGTATTGTTCAAAACCACAAGCTGCTTTCTTTTATACAAAGCCCAATCGTTGTTCATTGAATGTGTATGTATATATGTATGTTACAAGTACGACATAGGTGTCAATCGTATTGTCGCATAATGAGAGTTAATGTTCTCACGGATGCTTGCCGTCACAAGACATTTTGTGGGTTTACCCGACACGCCTTTGCTAGGCATTTCTTGTCCAACTGTCAAACCATTGCAGCTAGAGTAAGGGTTAAACAAACTTTTGAAATGTTTTACTTGTATTCTTGGACATTTTCGGGGCATTAAATCTCGGCATAACATAAGTCCAAGGCAAAAAATATATTGGTACAATCGAAGTGTAGTCATAAATAATTAATTAGATAACTATTTCTATGCAAACAGCTCAGATTTGAGTAGTAAAATGTTTAGTGGTACAATTAATCGACATCGTTGAGGCCCTTTCCCATTCGAACAATAATAAAACCTGCCCATTAGTGTTGGAATATATCCGCTTACACATTTACAACTATTGCAGAATTTACATAAAGTATTGCGGCGCAGCCTCGTCGTTCGAGCCAGGAAAATAATATTTCAAATGTTTCCATATTTTCATTACGGTAGGCGATAAAAGAAACAAATATCGTGAATATATAACCGCGGTAGTTTTAACGTGTTTAGAAATCTGTAAGTACTAATTATCTATCTATCCTTGTCCCCTTATTTATTATGTTTTCTTCTCTTTAGAATGGAAATTGCTTTTCAGTCAAAAGAGATGAGATCCAAGTCAATAATAAAAATGGTAGCCTTCGTTTGTTTTTTCTATCTACTATATTTAAACTAATAATAAAGAGGTTACGTTTGTTACTTTGTTTGTTTGTATGTCGGGGCTAATTTCTGGAGCCATTGGTCCAATTCCAAAAATTCTTTCACTGATATAATGCTATACCTTGTAAGTAACATAGGCTATTTCTTTTTGGAATCTCAAATCCACCCGGACGAAGTCGCAGGTAAACTGCTCTGCCGCAAAATTTATGAACGCAGCAAGTACAACTTACTGTGTTTGTGATTGTGATATTTGAGGTGCTGACATTACGATCTATTTTCTCGAAACTGTTCACATGTTCTTTACTGCGTTCATAAATTGCGCGGCAGTGTTAGTAATCTTATATCTTGGATATGCGGCTAATCTTAAATATTTTGTAAATTCGATAAGTAATAATAATTAGGAAACACTAAAGTTTACTGTAAAAGGTACTACACTGGTCAGGCATAGGGAGTCTCCCTGCGATCACGGCAATGGTCCCAACCGTCCGGCAGTATGCAATAAGAGATCCGTATGGAATGTTTCATATCAAAACCCATACAGAACGTCGAATATTCCCACGAATCTATTAAAACCTTGTAATACAGCAGTGTTTCCAGCGCTGCAGCTCTTCAACGGCCACACGGCACGGTCGTTTTTAGGCGTCCGTCATTACACGTTGTTAGACCCGCGGGTGTGTTCCTTAATCCATCAAATTACAAGCCGGCCATCATCTTAATATCCCCCGCCCCTCAGCCAGGGCTTTCAATAAACTCACCGCATTGATAGAACGTAATTATAGTACGCTGCATGCTGTACGCGCTCAGAACTTGCTTGCAGCGGATTTCTGCGGTAATTTGGTCTGCTCAGTTTGCATTGTGGGATTATTTGGTTACCTATGGTGGAATGTGTTGGTTTTTTTTTTTTTTTTTATTTTGTTTTGCCGCTCGCGGGATTTTGTTGTTTGAATTCTAATTTCTATCAATGTCTTTCTGTTTAACCGACTTCAAAAAAGGAGGAGGTTACTCAATTCGACTCGTATATATGTTTTTTTTTTTTTTTTTTTTTATGTGTGTTCGCGGATAACTTCGTCGTTTATGAACCGATTTTGATGATTCTTTTTTTGTTGGAAAGGAGATATCCCAAGGGTGGTACCATTATAAGGAAACCAGGATCTGATGTTGGCATCCCAGAGAAATCGAGAGGAACTTTCGAAAATTGTAGGGGCGACTAGTGTGTTTGTTAATTTTTTCATTAAGTATTTTAAAGCACTACTACTTAATGAAGGTCTGGAGTCGATCTAATGATGGAGCCGAAAGACAGTCAAGGGAACTCCTCAACGATTTACAGCAATTACATGGTGTTTGGGCTTGATTAATTTGTATTGATGAGAACTTTACACTTAGATAGGTTGTGACTGCCATTAGAGGTCTGATGATGAAGACGAAGGACAGTCAAGGGAACTTCTCAACGTTTTACAGTAGCTACCTTGTGTTTAGTCTTAATTCATTTCTATTGATAAGAACTTTGCACCCATATGGGTTATAAGTGCAATTTCAGGTCTGATGATGGAGACCATAGACAGTCGAGGGAATTCCTCAACGATTTACAGCAGTTACCTTTTGTTGGGCTTACTTCATACGGTTCAATATGCCAAAATGTTTAGTTCGTATAAAAATAATACCTAATTAAGATTGAAGTTTTACATAGGGATACCACTACCTACTAGGCCATCGTTTCCTCATCCGAGAAGCATCTTTGTTAGGTCTACGTCTACCCATCACTAAAAATCGTAAAATAAAATATTTTTTACTAAAAAAAACCGACTTCAAAAAAACAGGAAACTTAAAAAAGTAAAAACAGCTCTAAAAAGCAATAAATAATATTTAAATCATATTATTAATTACCTAGATACGCATGTCAGTTTTAAAAAATGTCTACTGAAGTCGGGTGGGGCTTTTAAAATAAAAAATGAAAATAATGGCACAACTATAAAAGTTTAAATGAAACAAAATTGTCCCCCAGCCGACCACCAACCACCCGACTTCAATAGACATTTTTTAAAACTGACATGCGTATCTAGGTAATTAATAATATGATTTAAATATTATTTATTGCTTTTTAGAGCTGTTTTTACTTTTTTAAGTTTTAAGTACTAAGAGATTTTAGAACGTACACGATACTGATCTCTATATTAATACGTGAAGCAAAAACTTTGTACCCCTTTTTTAAGAAAATTGCGCGGACGGAGGAGTATGAAATTTCGCACACTTATAGTTTATAAAGAGAAGGTTATCTGAATGTTAATATTTTTTTAAAATAATGCATAAAAATACATTAAACCAATAAAACAAACATTACACACACTACCATGTATTTGACACACATGCATACGTATTTGACACACACGCATATTATAAGTACTCATTTCAAAAATGCAAGAGGAGCGGCCGAAATCTGTCAACGCCAATCCAAACTCACATTCTATCTTTTTAATTTGTCATTGCTTAGGATACAATCCGTGCAGCCTTAATTAAATTACGGTCGAATTTCGACCACTGGGCGATCACTAGTATATATAAAATGTTTTAGTTTTGTTTATATAATATATAATTTTTCAACATTTGTGTTTTTAGTAGTACAAACAAATTACCTTGGCAGCAAAGAGCTCAGCTCAAGATTCGGAGGGCCTAGGTTTAATTTCCAAATCGGACAAAGTGTGCTTTGAATTTTTCTATGCATAGACCAGGGTTGTGATCACCAACCCGCATTTGGCAATACTGAGGCTTATGCCAGTAGAACTGTATATAGGCTATTTACCTAGTAAACTAAATTAAATACCCTTAGGAAATTTAAAACAATGATTTTCGAAATGCATGTCTAATGTTGTTGCGACAGACTTAAAAAACAACGTTAACACACTAGCATACGAAGTGCTCATTAACATACAAAGTCAGTTGGTAAATATACAATGGGAATGTTTATTAGTTATTTAAATCGATTCAATATCCTTTTGGTTTTTAAATCTGTGACGTTTAGGAAGGAAGCGGCTCGTTAAAGTGTTAAGTTACGACTATAATTTGGTAGCTATTTAAAATCGCAATGATAAATAAATCGTTGTTAGTGCCAATGCTGTAACTCAAGTGATTGATGGTAAGACGCCTATTCTAAGTACTAATTAATTATAGGTATATAATAAGTAGCCGGCGTCATAAGATTATTTTGAAATATGCACTGTGGTGAATGCCATGTTCATGACTTTATTGCTTTGCGTCTTGTACTTACATTTGTTTAGAAAAAAGCTGTTTGGTGTGGAGATTAGCTAATTCTAATTACTTAACTACAGTAGCATGTTTATTATTATGACGACCTCCTTGGTCGAGTAATTTGCACACCGGTTTTCATGGTGTCGCCATCTCTGAGGTCCCGGGTTCGATCCCCGGTCGGGTCAATTTAGAAATTATTGTTTTTCTAAATCGTCTCGGGTCTGGGTGTTTTCTATGTATAGTATGTATGTATTTAAGTATTTTAAGTATGTTTATCCGTTGTCTAGTAACCGAGTAATAACGAGTTTAATAACGAAGCTTTTCTTGGGCTAGATAATTGGTGTGTGTTGGAAAATTTAATTTAATTAATTAATTTAATTAATTATTAATCTGAGTCTACAAACAATCATATGCTATTGCGTTTGCTATACCTATATACGTATATTAAAACGCAAATTAAAAGTTTTGTACCCCTTTTAAGCACATTGGCTCGTATGGAGGATTGTAAGATTTAGCATATTCAAACTACATACCTATTATGGAGAAGTGCAGTAAAATTAACGAATACTAGTTGTTTATTGAGAAGCTCGATGGCGCAGTGGTTACCACGCCCGGTCAATGGATGGTTGACCAAAAATTTATCAACTCGAGCTCCTCCATGCTTCGGAAGGCACGTAAAGCCGTTGGTCCCGGCTGCATTAGCAGTCGTTAACAACCACCAATCCGCGCTAAGCCCGCGTGGTGGTCTATGGCTTGTTCTCCGTATCCATTCATAGGGAAGGCTCGTGCCCCAGCAGTGGGGACATAAAATGAGCTGATGATGATGATGAGTTGTTTATTGTAACATATTGTATATTTTGTGAAACGATCGAATTTTGAGCACTGGGTGAGTTTTTATAATCTTCATAATCTGACTGAGTGAGGTTTTGGTAATTATACCTCTATGCCCAATATATTAACTGGACCTCGTATTATACCCTTCAATTCTGATGGATGAGCAAATGGATGTTGCTGCTTGGCGGCTGCTTCATTGGTACTGTTATGTTTCTTACCTACTTTAATGTGATTTGTGATTTAACAAATGGTATCCATTGCATTGCAACTGTCCTTCAAAGATTGGGAAAAAAGATGCCCACTACATGCCATTTGCGAAAAAGTGCAGCATTCCTAAATCGATCGCTAACTCGGCCGCCGCCGCCCGCACCGGTTCAAAGGCCCTGTTACTGCAAATTGTTTTAGCGACACATCAACGTTTTTACTGGCACCGGCCACTTATCGCCGCGAGCACAACAAATCGTCCGGGCTTTCACCGGTAAATGTCCTATGAAATGGCCATCGTGAGTCCCGCTCTGCCCATAAAGCAGACGGGAACGCGACGCGTTTATGATCCAGTAATAATGTGCTAAGACAATACTTTGCGTGTACGAAATCTTTCTCGAAAATGTTGGTACGTACGGAAATTTGAAAAGCACTTCACCTAATGCTGATAATTTATAAATAGTTTCGTCTTTAGAGAATTGTTTGTCTATGCGGTTATTTTACCACTTTATCGCCATAATAAACTCCAATGCACGGTGATAGATTTTAATGATGTTTCTAAGCATCGTTTCAGAATATATGATACCCAGATAATGGTACCAATAAAAGCTAATCCTGTCCCAGGAAACGCCAGTTTGGTCGCAGTAACATCAAGCGTTGATGTTACAGGTATCCGCGCAAACTTAAACTTATTAACGCTTACGGTTTGTGTTGCGAACTTTTTAGTATTAAACTAATTTTTATTTTAAAAGTTTCCCATATCCGCTTTTGTTTTTGCTAACGTTTTCTTCTTTAAGTCGCCTGCTTCCTCCACACATTGTAGTTGCATGCTTTTATGCTTGTAAAAATGCAGCATTGAAGCATAGTCTCTGATAAGTTTTGGACTTTCACTGATTCTGATAATATTAATATAAAGTACTTTTGATAAACATAATAAAGTAATTTTGCTCTGGAAGAACATTGCATACATTGATGGTATTATAATTGCAGATTCACGTTGGACCGTTTCTACAACTTTCTCATAGATAAAGCTTTCATTAAAACCATCTGCAACTTGTATTATAATAACATATATACTTTGTATAAATTTTAGACCCGAGATCTCTTCCTTGTTTGATCAATTCCCATCAAGTAGTAGGTACACTACGTAGTCAGTTGAGTTCGTAGCAGGACTTGTTCTACCACCATCTTTATAGCTGTCGTAATAACAATAACAATAACAATGTTAGTCATCATCATCATCATCATCATCGTCATCGTTAAAGAGAGACTAGCCTTTAGCCTTATCGTCATTTACCACAAGGTTAGATAAAAAAGCGCTTCCCCGTTTTGGAATTAATTTAATTTAAAAACAAAATACGTACCTCTATTATTGTAGCAAGGAGGACCATTAATAGAAGTAGCTATTTCTTTTTTAAATTACGATAAGAAATAAATGATGTCCTAATTATTGTCTTATCTTTAAATAAGCACTTACCCTTGTAAAATACAAAAGTTGCATGCAGAGTCTTAAATTAAACACTTAACTCTAGCTAAAAATGTGTAATAGATTAAGTGCACCCTTTTAAACTTTTGCGTGTTAGGTATATGTGATTCTGGTATCATTAAATGGCCCCGTAAGGCTTAGCGCAAACTGTTGTGTCCAATACAAAATACAATTGAGGGTTGACATTAATTTCACAGCTCCGTTAAAGAGGTTACGTCGCTACTCGCACCAAATGGGAGAGGGATCATTTACTCATTTCTGAAATTGTTTGGACTATAGCCCCGAGATGGAACGGTACCAGGCCGCGTGACCAAGCCCCTGGCTCTTTCTAAACTAACACACGATTCTGTGGCATCGGCCTTAGCCTGGCTGAAGTGGCGTGACAGACTGTCGTTACGTACACTCGGACACTTTCTAGTCGTGTCGGCAGTGATTTAAAGGGAATTTGTGACAAATCAGGTCGTCTGTAACACAGACAAACACCCTGTCAACTTTGCATGTCGTTGTCGTTTGTTTATCAGTACAATTTTTTCGCCTCTGTGGTCTAGTGGTTAAGACCAGCAGTTTAGACCCAGAGGTTTGATTCCCAGGGCGTACATGTTTGTGTACTCGGTTTGGTTGATGATGGGCTTGTTTGCCCGCCTGGCTAGCTACCACCATCTTGTCTAAATATATCGTCATAACATAAATGTTTGTAGCATTGTTGTGTTCCAGTAGCTAGAGATAAGATAGCCAGTGCCTCAGAAGTTGAGGATTCCGGTTGAAGTGCGCTTCTACCTTCGGTCTTATCATCACTTAACATCAGGTGAGATGGATGCCAAGTGATGTTAGTTATGATGTGTAACTTTTTAAATCAATACTAATGGTCGCCCAGTGGTCGAAATTCGACCGTAATTTTATTAAGGCTGCACGGATTGTATGCTAAGCAATGAAAAATTATAAAAGATAGAATGTGAGTTTTGGATTGGCATTGATAGGATTCGGCAGCTCCTCTTCCATTTTTGAAATTTTTGAAAAGAGTATATATGCGTGTGTCAAATACATGGTAGTGTGTGTAATGTTTGTTTTATTAATTTAATGAATTTTTTATGCAAAATTAAAAAAAATATTAACATTCTGTACTCCTTCTCTATAGTATAAACTATAAGTGTGCGAAATTTCATATTCCTCCGTCCGCGCAATTTTCGTAAAAAGGGGTACAAAGTTTTAGCTTCACGTATTAATATATAGATTATTTTTTAATATTGTTTAAAAGTCTATTACACACGAAATGGCTGAAATCAATATTATAATAGAAAATAGAATATAGACTTACGAATCATAAAGAGAATGCAGTAAATACTCATTAGAAGACATGTCACACTGTTATCCTGTTACACTGTTACAATCACATTTCTACGAAATCACTCCCACAAATATTACGACCTACAACAGACATTGGGCTTAAAGTGTCGATCACTGGGGTGGCTTCCCCGACTAACAAGTAACAGTTACAGGATCACACTGTTACGACCCTACTTCCGTCCCTTTTCTACGAAATCACTCCCACATATTGTATATATAGAAGGCTAGCGGAAAGATGTTACTCATCAAAAATCAGAACATAATCCAAAACATATTTAGAAATTTAAAATTGCGCAAATATTGTCGCGGGCAAATTACCTTTAAAAAATTGAAAAGAAGTGTCGGGTGTAAGCCCCGCTTAAGAAAGGATAAAAATTGTACACATTCTTCCGAGATTTAAATAGTATTATGATAATAATAAAATAGAAGATCATAAGAATTTACTGCACTTTAACAAAAAGGATTTCGAATCGTAAAGAAGCTGATAAAGTCAATAATGTTTACGTAGTAAGTTGTAGTCAGCTCAAATGGTTTTAAGCAGTTACATTTCAACGGTTACTGTAACAATTGCGTTTGTGCTGACTTACCTGAATAACTTATACGTCATTAACGTCACTTAAATTAAACTGTTCTTAGATACAGTAGCGTGACGTTTGTCAAATGTTAAATGGGACTGACGCAAAATGTAACAATTAACTTCCTTTCACTATTATATATTGAAACTTTATTTCCAAGCCTGCATGAAAGCCCTCAAGTTATGCGACGTGGTTAGTGTCAACTATATTAAATTGAAAGGACTTTGTAGCACGTTATGTAGCGCTTACTGTGGTAAGGCAAAACGATGGATCATTCATCTGTTGAAGCTAAATGCTCGGACTATTTAAAAAAAAACCGAAATATCTGCTACTGATATAATAATTTCGTTAAACTATAATCAAAGACACATTATGTAGGTATCTAACCAAAAAATATGTATGTATACTCGCAGTATCAGCCTATCTCCAGCAATGAACTAATGGAGGCTGATGATGATGACTAAACAATTATTTTGTTATATTGATTGTTTTAAAAAATAAAAGAAAAATTAAAATATTATTGTCTTTCATTTAAAAAAAAGGAGCGAGCCTTACAGTAGTGGCATATGATGTGTAACATTTGACATCTCACCTTAGTAATAAGCAATTTTAACATTATATTCTGAAAAAACTGAGTCAGGTATTACATCATTTTTTAACTATAAAATAAATGCAGTAAATACTCATTAGAAGATATTTGACATATCAAATGACCTTTGATAGTCAACGCTTCCACGCCTGTCACACTGTTACACCTACTTCCGTCACATTTCACGAAATCACTCCCACAAATTGTGTGGAGAGCGGAAAGATGTTACACATCAAAAAGTTTCTGTTTACACAAATCTTACATAACAACTAACTGAAGTAAAATAATCGTATCGGGATTAAAATTTATTCTGGTGATTGCGGGATTGTAGGTATGCTAAATTGTTTGAATATCTTTCAATACATTTTTTATTTAATCTAAACATTTCAACATTATTATTATTTTTTTTTCTTTAGGAACCTAGTATAAACCTAAAAGATCGAAAAGATACTGTATTAACCCTTATTTTTAGTACCTGTATACCTACTTGGATCTTATTGTGCCTACATCTTAAGAGTTACGGGTTACGAGTTTAGTTCAATGTAAAAGTGTAATACCGCAGTGTCTCAAGACGAAAATAATTGACCAGGGTGTGTTGCCAGTGATGACATACGGGACTGAGAAGTGGTCGCTCACTATGTGCCTCATAAAAAGGCTCAAGGTCACTCAAAGAGCAATGGAGAGGGCTATGCTCGGGGTTTCTCTGCGTGATCGAATCAGAAATGAGGAGATCCGCAGAAGAACAAAGGTAACCGACATTGCCTGAAGAGTTGCTAAGCTCAAGTGGCAGTGGGCAGGGCACATTGCTCGCAGGACTGATGGCCGCTGGGGCGGGATAGTCCTGGAGTGGCGACAGCGCAGTGCGGGCAGGCCTCCAACAAGGTGGACCGACGATCTGGTGAAGGTCGCGGGAAGCCGCTGCATGCGAGCAGCACAAAACCGGTCGTTGTGGAGATCCTTGGGGGAGGCCTTTGTCCAGCAGTGGACGTCTTTTGGCTGAGATAATGAGAGATGATGATGAAAAGTGTAATACAAATTAAGTTTATGCTTAGACTGTAACTTGTTTTGTAAGCCTTAATCAATAAATAAATAAATAAATTAATGGGTTTATTTAATTCGTGTTTGGTCTGATAGCTGCTCCATACCAATGTTTTTAAATTCTTGCTTGTGAAAAATATGAAATATATATTGATATATGAATTAAACATTGTATTGTATCGTAGAAAATAGTTTTTGACCCCCTATAAATTGCAGTGGAAATATTGTTTCGACTACAAACTACTAAGAGATATTTCTAATTATACGATCGCAACTGTATATAATTCACTACTGGATATCTTATTACTGAATATATTCCAGTAATATCAGTGCGTATTGGATTGAGTCGTGAGCCCGCGAGCGGCGAGTTAAATAAAGAAATATAAGATGAACACCGTTTCTGGGTGCGTGTAAGAAAATGTCTATTTGGTTTTGCTACCGGCTATAGAAGCGTGAGTCACCTGATCCCCTTTCTTGTTAGACTTTGTTTCTTCTAATAGTCGTAATTCAAGAAACAGAATAATAACATGGCTGTCCTGAACACTACTTATATTATATTGTCTCTAAGCTGTAGATAGGTGTCTATCAATTTTAAGTGCGATGTCCGTTGAACCAATGATAACATTAAATTTGAAAAAGAAATACTTAATTAAAACTTTAAATGAAACCTTATGTTTTCTAAAATCATTAAATATAAATATAATATCAGTAAATCTTTCCAAAACCAAAGTAATACAATTTAGAAATTAAAAAACAAATCAAATTAAACTAAATATAACGTATGAATGCAATCAAAATTGTGGATGAAATAAACTTCTTAGGTGTAAATCTTGACTCACATCTAAATTGGAAGTTGCACATAACTAAAATTAATAATAAAATATCGAGCTACTGCTATGCCCTACCCTATCTATAGGTACTTGCGGAAACATCATCTGTAGAAGTAGCCAGAGCCGCCTACTTTGGCCAAGTTTATCCTCTTCTTACTTATGGAGTTATTTTCTGGGGAAACTGTTAATGTAAAATCTACCTTTATACTACAAAAGAAATGCTTGAGAACTATTTACAGTATGTACTTTGATGAGACTCTGAGAATTGTTTTTAGAGAAAAGGGTTATTTGACACTGACGGGTATTTATGTGTTAGAGATGGCTGTTTTTATAAAAAGCAATATTCAGTATTTTAAATGTAAAATGTGAAACGACGGCCTAGTAGGTAGTGGTATCCCTATGTAAAACTTCAATCTTAATTAGGTATTATTTTTGTACGAACTAAACATTTTGGCATATTGAACCGTATGAAGTAAGCCCAACAAAAGGTAACTGCTGTAAATCGTTGAGGAATTCCCTCGACTGTCTATTGTTTTTTATCATCAGACCTGTAATGGCACTTATAACTCATATGGGTGCAAAGTTCTTATCAATAGAAATGAATTAAGACCAAATACAAGGTGTAAAGTTCTCATCAATACAAATTAATCAAGCCCAAATACCATGCAATTGCTGTAAATCGTTGAAGAGTTCCCTCGACTGTCTTTCGGCTCCATCATCAGATCGACTCCTGACCTTCATTAAATAGTAGTGCTTTAAAATACTTAATAAAAACATTAACAAACGCACTAGTCGCACCTACGATTTTCGAAGGTTCCCCTCGATTTGTTTGGGATGCCATCATCAGATCCTGGTTTCCTTATCATGGTACCACCCTTGGGATATCTCCTTTCCAACAAAAAAGAATCATCAAAATCGGTTCATAAACGACGAAGTTATCCGCGAACACACATAAAAAAAATATACGAGTATACGAGTCGAATTTTGTAACCTCCTCCTTTTTTGAAGTCGGTTAAAAAGCACAAATAATTGCAGCCGGGACCAACGGTTTTGCGTGCCTTCTGAAGCACGGAGGAGCTCGAGATGATACATGTTTGGTCACCCATCCGAACACCGGCCTCTACGAAAGCTGCTTTATCTATTCACTGCGCCATCGAGCTGGTCTTGCATATGGTTATTGTATCGTATTGCCACTAACAATTGATCACATCGCTAGTTTCAACTAACCCATTTGTGAAGTTTCCGTGTGAATGGTTATCGTAGTTTATTGCTCTATTACACAATTGTTATTTATAACTCTATTGCTTCGCCATAAGCTGCAGGAATGTTGTTTTTTTCCATGTAATTAAACCGATATGACTGATTGGTATTCAAGCACTAGTTTTATTGGTATGCGAGACGTGACAGCTAAAATATTGTCATCTAATTCAGTTTAAGGGCAGGCAGTGTGTCGTTTCTAAAATTTTAGGTACAATAGTTAGGAGATAAAGGGGAAAGACGATACGGTCTGTTTTTGGTACTAATATTATTTTTATTATCATAAAAATAATTTGATAAGTTACACGATTCTAAGAATAAGTGCATATAATCGTTAAATATCTAGTGATATCATCATTAGATTAAATAAAACGTTGTTCCAAGAACGATGTTAACTTCAACTACGTCCATATTTTTATTGCATATATATTTACTTATGATTTACAGGAAAGTTATTTTTGAAGTATAGCTGACAATTTACTTTGTTAATAACTAGACAAACCTTATACCTAATTGTGTATCTTGCGTACGCCTTTGTTACCTAGACTGTTTAATTACAAATAATTTATTTTCCTTTCTATATGTTTAGGATTAACACATATTTTTAAAGCGTTATCATTATAACAGCTTGTACGAGTGTTTTATGACAAAAGCGCACATAAAAATAAAATCAAACAAAACTTCTCATTTTAAAAATATTAACGAACTGTAATGAGAAAATAAAAGAAGTTGTTTAGAAAGAAATAATTCGTAACACAGCTCATGTTTTAATAAATAACATTTATTTATTAAGGGAAAATTTACAGCACTATAACTAAAATAAGATTATGATATAATAACTAAAAGCCATTTACAAATCTTCACTAGTATAATCAATAATTATTTGCGATCTCCTAAAATCTTTGATCAGTAATAGCCTAGAATGCATTTGTTGGACGGTAGTATACCATAACATAATGATACGTTATGGAAACGCAATAAGTTCGCTCGCATGTTTTCCGATCATAACTTTGTTTTACTATAGGTGATGAACTTTAGTGAATGCTTTACTTGCATGTCGAATCTAAATATAGAATAACATTTAAGTAATTATGTTTCAGGTATCGTTGACCTTTCACATGAAAATATATTTTCGATATATTTCGTTATTTATATTGGATATAATAATTTATTATAGCAAATAATAAGATACATTTTTATTGATATGAATTTGGTTAATTTTGATCAGAAAAATGTATTCTGCCAGAAACGTGAAGTGTTTTGATTGCTCTTATCTAAGTTATTGGTTCGCCGAAGTTGTTGATATTAATTCGCACGAGTTGATAGCCGTATCGATATACTCCTGTTGTATCGACCCTGAGCTATTTGCATAGAGATTACTTGGAAAATGACTTCCCGCGCCAACACATTCAATAGTATTATAGTTGGGATATTAATTTTGGAATTTAATAACGTTATAGTTGTGTTATATCACAAATCCGGTCGTTGTGGAGATCCTTGGGGGAGGCTTTTTTCCAGCAGTGGACGTCTTTGACTAGGATGATGGTGATGATGATGATGGTTGTAACGTTTACAAACTTATCTATCTTCTATATAAATAAAAATGAATTGCTAAATGTGTTGCTAATCGCAAAACTCGAGAACGGCTGAACCGATTTGGCTGATTTTTTTTTTGTTGTGTTTGATGAAGTCTGAGGAAAGTTCTTATGGAGAGAGAAAACGTAAAAAATACGAGGAAAATAGTAAACACAACAATTTTCTTTTCCCATACAAACCACTCTGTCCCCAGCTGTCAAACATTTGACGTCAATCAAAACAAAACAAAGGCGCGTTAGGATTATCTTTAGTATGCCTTCAAGTTGATTAGAGGTCAGATTTATTTATTTACGCGCCAAGTAATCAAACAAGAAATATCGTGTACGATAAGGCATTACAATAAAAATATCATCACAATCATTAGATATTACTAAAGTCTTTCAATGTTATTTTATTTCTATTAGACTGCGACAGGCCGACAGAACGAAATCTGTCGGGGCAGCTAATATCATAAAAAAATCAATGTAACTTTGTTTTGAGAAATTGGGAAGAACAAGGTCTGCCGGGATAGCTAGTTATAAAAAAGCGTTCGATCGTAATATTGTTTTTATAAAAAGTTAGGCAAATGAATGCTCTGCCTGTTGTTGCGCAGAAGCAGAGTGAGTGATGCGGGAACAGCTAGTGAAGCAATAACTTTTGACAGAACGAAATCTGTCGGGGCAGCTAATATCATAAAAAAATCAATGTAACTTTGTTTTGAGAAATTGGGAAGAACAAGGTCTGCCGGGATAGCTAGTTATAAAAAAGCGTTCGATCGTAATATTGTTTTTATAAAAAGTTAGGCAAATGAATGCTCTGCCTGTTGTTGCGCAGAAGCAGAGTGAGTGATGCGGGAACAGCTAGTGAAGCAGAATTGTGCCTCATTAGCCGGCCTCACGTTGCCGACCCGCAAGATATTTCTTCACACCTCGTTTAAAGTAACCCATGTTGTAGAAAGAAGGAAATACATGTGCTGAGAAGGAATTCCATTTTTTGGTGGAGCGTCAAAAAATAAACCACAAAATTTCTTCATTCTTCAAAAAACTGTTTAGACAACTTCAAAGCTTATGGAGTTAAACTGTTAAAATTCCTATGTCTCATATTATAATCATATATTTTGTTGCAGATTCTCACTTCAGTGAAGCCTAAGTAATGGTCGACCTGGAACGGTAAGTGATTATGTAGTTTGTTTAATAAAAATGCGAGATTTTGTAAAATGAGTCTGAATTTAAAAAAAGCTAAAACCAATCAACTTAAGGATTTCATGTCTTTGGTGGAGCTTAGATTGCCAGTCGCTTGTTCAATTATATAGTTTTCAATATAACTATTAATAATGATAGCATTCAAACAGCAACAATTTAAATATAAATAACAACTTAGGAGCGTTGTTATTGTGTTCTGAGTCTGACACCTATATCAGCCAGTTCCTCAAATTTGAGGAATTCGAATTTAATGCATTTCTATGTTAGATGTTGTCAACACTTCTCGTAGGTAAGTCGAGATTCATCTCGAACTAGGCTCATTGCTCATCCTTCAGGATAAGCAATGTTCAAATAAGCAAGGCTACGTCTTCACCTCAAGAATGTGGTCATGCTTGTCTACTTGATAAAATAAAAAGCTTCCACATTGTATTGTGTCTTACTACCGCGCAGCTGAGCGTTGATGTCTCCTATTGACCATTAAGCTACACAAAGTTGAAGGATAAGCTCTAAAAAAACAATTATAGGTATATTAGTAAAAACCATAAAAAATAACTGCAAATAGAAAAAACTGAAAAGAAAAAAAAAACAAGTTCTACGATCCCAGAATTCCATTTGAGCAATGTTGAATGCAACGTGAAATATTTCCATGTCCGATACTTATACTTAAATAATAAAATCTATAAAAAATAAGTATTTATGAATATTGATAGTTGTCGCAGGCGGGGACAATCACCAACCAACCAAAGAGTGCGGATTTAATTGATCTAGCCACGGCGGCGGCCGCTTGGTTGATGATTGTCCCTGTCATGATTTGTCTCCATCATGAAGAATGCACATTTCAACAACGTAAATCGTTACGTTTGTCCCAACTTAACTTTAACTTAGGCGTCTTCAAGAGTGAATAGGCTATGTCTTCACGTAACATCATGAGAGAATGTGTTCATGCTTGCCAACTTGAAAAAATAAAAAGCGTCCACATTGTATTGATGTCTTACTACCGCGCAGCTGAGCGTCGATGTCTCCCATCGCATTAGACCATGGGGCTACACGGATCGTGCGGCACGCCTGCATAATGTGCGCCCGCGCACACTCGCAGAGTATTCGAGACCTATTTTTTGCGGGCGGGAGTGAATTTTAAATCGGACATGTCTTTATAAGAGTCGAGCGGGGTCTCCGTTTCTTGCGCCTTCACGTTCTATTCCCCTACCACTAGGTAAGCTAGATAGGTTGATCAAAATTGAAAACTTCATTTTTCTGTAGCTGAATATCTAAACTTTGAAGAATCTTGTTGGCGCAGTGACTAGCATATGAGATCTTGCATCAAGTTAGGTAAATAAATATATAAGTAAGGACAGATAGATTGATCAAAATTGAAAACTTAATTTTTCTGTAGTTGAATATCTAAACTTTGAAGAATCTTGTTGACGCAGTGACTAGCATATGCGATCTTGCATCAAGTTAGGTAAATAAATATATAAGGGAATGGGGAGGGAGAGGTTGATCAAAATTGAAAACTTAATTTTTCTGTTGCTGAATATCTAAACTTTGAAGAATCTTGTTGGCGCAGTGACTAGCATAATATGCGATCTTGCGTAAATAAATATATAAGGGAATAGGGATGGATAAAATTAAAAATATCTTCAATCCCGTGACTTCTTGTAGGATAATAGTGGGTTATCGTCCTAATCTCCCTAAGTGCTTATTCGATGTCGATTCGTAAAGGCTTGTGCCCAGCTGTGGGAAGTTCATATGCTGGTGATGATAAACCTTTCGTGGCATATAGTACGTAGTTGATGGATATGTAGATGGACAACGAACTCTCTTTCGAGTAAGTTTGCCACAAGAAGTAAGGGTCGGACCCGTAGTTGCATGTAGCGTTAGCCGCAGCCCGAATAATCAGTCGGCGCTTTGTTTTAGAAATTGAGAGGTTACCTGCTCGTGACGACGCTGCGCTTCTTTCTGCTGGCCCGACGTGAAATGTGTGTATTGCGGTTAGCTTGCGGTGGCCCATTCCGCATTGATTGATGATTGATTCTCCTGCAGTGGTTGCTGCTTGTTGGTACTCGGAAATGATTGTAAATTCATTGCTTTACCTATTTCAAAAATGATTGTTGAGCTCGCTTTTGAAAGGAACCGTTGTAGCAAACCATTAATAGTTTGTAGTTTTGTTCGTAACATTACTACGGGGTAAAGTTTGGCTGTTGTTTGACCTTATGGTTAGTGACGATCATGCCGAATATAGATGCTCACTTGACCCGGAAACCTCAACAACTGTGAAGTTGGCTCTTATGTAAGATTATCACTATCAAATAGCATTTAGAATGTAACGATTGGATATAGTGACGAGTATCTGTCAACGATCACATTTCGGAGCTAATACCGTACTAGCGATTTATGGCTCTATGGCTTTATTCCTTGGTCTTGAGGTAGTGAGTGACGTTGACAGATACACGTTACTTCAGTTATTGTTCTGAGCGAGAGCGTCACTTACCATCGAGCTGTTGAACGGAACGGACATATTGAGTAGCGTGTAAATTCTTCTTGAATAAAAATCCGAAGATATCACTGCAATCGCCGTTTTATTTCTGAGTTTGGGACCTAAGTAGTCTTTTACTTATCTCTAAGTAGATCCCTCACACACACACCCCCTCACACACACGCACACACACTCACACACACAACCACACACAAACACTCACAAACACACATAGTTATTATAGTTAATAAGTTTGATTTGTGTAGGTAATAATTTTGTTTAGTTCCATTAAGTTTGTCTAATAAATATAAATATATTAGCTATAGAAGAGCGAAGTCACTTGTTGCAGGCAGTTCAATCACTGAACTTTAAATTGTAAAACTTAAATTTTAGCAATAAATTTCATTTTCAATAGAAACACTTTAACGTTGTTGTGGTTACAGACTTAGATAAGATAAGATAGTGCTGCTAGTTAGCCAGGCGGACTTAGAACAAAGCTCTAGCATCCTTCGCTTTGAATCGAACCCGCGACCTTTGGATCTGAGACCGATAATAGGCAATAGTTTAACCAATAGACCATAGATGTGATATACCTAAGACGAGTATAATAATTGGAGTTCAGTATTTTCGTTCTCATTTCAATTCTTACTTTGAGATAGCATTCCACGATTCAAAGCACAATTAATATCTAGTTTCAATATCATAACCACATAGAAGTTATTGTTTATTTCTTCTTGTCTTTAGACTTCGCGTTAGCCCCGGCCCCGCCCAGGGCCACACCTCCCGTATCTACTCGGTTATCTGCCTGTGCGATATTATGAACAATAATAGTCTTTTAATGCAAACCGAAACGAATAGAAGAGACATTCTTTACTAAGAAATTAGCACACTCACGATTATCTGTAGAAACCGTAACACCGTTCCCACTCTCGAGCTTTCTATGTTAGTTCAGCGGCTTGCACAAAATGTTCTATTATACTTTTAGCCAAAGGCACAACATAAGGTGACTGCAGAGGGTAGGAATCATACAAACGCTTTTTTTGAGGAGCTCGATGGCGCAGTGGTTAACGCGCTTGGTCTGCGAGTGCTGAGGTTAAGCAACTTTCGCAAAGGCCGGTCATCGGATGGGTAACCAAAAATTTATCATCTCGATCTCCTCCGTTCTTCGGAAGGCACGTAAAGCCGTTGGTCCCGGCTGCATTAGCAGTCGTTAACAACCACCAATCCGCACTGGGCCCGCGTGGTGGTTTATGGCTCGCTCTCCCTATCCATCCTTAAGGCTCGTGCCCCAGCAGTGGGGACATAAAATGAGCTGATGATGTGGTGATGTGAAACGCTTTTTTTCGAGAGTTTGCCGATTTGCCTCAGACGGCATTTTCAGCTTCACCGGGCTTGTTTGGGGGCGGCGAGAAGCTTAAAGGGCTCCTCAAGCCGTGTGAAACAAATCACCTTCGGAGGTTTTCTAGAGGGAACGGCATCACGCACTAGTGCGTGTCCCCGTGTCCAACTAGATTCTCCGAGGGGTTCGGATCAGATCGTCGGTCATACAAACGCGCTCGAGCGACTCACACATAGACAACTTCTCGCGGACACGGATTCTCGCAACAGCTGTGCTTGGACTGGTTTTTGAGATGGTTCAAAATTTCGTGTCTGGTGAAAGGGTCCATGAGTGCGTTGCTCGAGCGGTATGTATGAAAGCTTACCTTCTGAGTCTCCTTCATCATCATCATCATCAACTCATTTTATGTCCCCACTGCTGGGGCACGAGCCTTCCCTATGGATGGATAGGGAGAACGGGCCATACGCGGACCCAGTGCGGTTGGTGGTTGTTAACGACTGCTAATAATGCAGCCGGGATTGACGGCTTTATGTGCCTTCCAAAGCACGGAGGAGATCGAGATGACACACATTTATGGTCACCCATCTGATGACCGGCCTTTGCGAAAGTTGCGCCGTCGAGCTCCTCGGGTCTCCTTATTTTTTGCCAAAGGCCTCTTCCAGGGACATCTAATGATCTAAGTTAGTGAACACTCCAGTTATTGCTGGAGAAAACGCAGTTAATTGAATACCAATAGTATTTGTAATAGGCCGGTGAGAATTTGTTGTGGAGATATGTTATTAAGATTACGTACAAATGGGAAGTAATTTTTGAGATCGAAATCTTTGTACCGTGGATTGGTAATAAATTATATTTGTAATTAAATGTTGCCTCATGTTTAATTTCATAATATGATATCTTGCACTCGATAGAATGGGAAGTCGTATTAATACTTCGACATGTGTCAGTCTTCTGGCCTTTAAAAGAGGATTATGTCCAATAGTAAGTAGCTACCTGTAAAGTTTACAGGTCGTTACTAGTTATTTACAGTGTAAAGGGACCACTTCTGAGACCGATGATGGTTTAACTGACTTACTTATATATATATATTATGCTTATTTTATTATTTTATTGACGACCTCCTTGGTCGAGTGGTTTGTACACCGGTTTTCATGGTGTCGCCGTCTTTGAGGTCCGTCCCGAGTTCGATCCCCGGTCAGGTCATTTAGAAATTATTGTTTTTCTAAATTGTCTCGAGTCTGGGTGTTTTCTATGTATAATAAGTATGTATTTTAAGTATGTTTATCCGTTGTCTAGTAACCATTTAACGAGTTTCATAACGAAGCTTCTCTTGGGCTAGATAATTGGTGTGAGTGTAGGAAAGTTTTTTATAGTTTTAATTATTATCTATAAAAACGGCAAAAAAAATAATGTCTGTTGTATGGGAGCCCCCTTAAATATTTATTTTATTCTGTTTTTTAGTATTTATTGTTATAGCGACAACAGAAAAAAATCATTTGTGAAAATTTCAACTGTCTAACTATCACGGTTCATGAGATACAGCCTGGTGAGTGGTGACACGGACAGACAGACAGACGGACAGCGGAGTCTTTTAGTAATAAGATCCCGTTTTATCCTTTGGGTACGGAACCCTAAAAATGGAAAAATCGCCTATTTCTGCCTACTTTTAGGTCGAAACCTAAATAGCGCTGTACAAGTTTCATTGTATGACATTAGCATTCCGTCTTAAAAATCCGTAAGCCGTTAGACAATTTTTCCGTTTTAACCTAATCTCAATCCGCTTGATTGAAGGGAAGTCCGTCAAGTTGGCAACACTGTTAGTAAGTAAGGGGACAGAAGGAAGGTAATGAAAAAGGAGACTTCACTTGAAATTTTCTATTCTTAGTTGAAACACACAATATTGAAACAATCTGTGTTGCCCTATGAGGCGGAGGTACCCACACGTCACCATATTGAAATAGGAGAGGAGCCAGACGAATGTGTCCCATTTGTACCGGTCAGCCGGCCCTCCCTGGCGGCCGTGCTGCGTTCAAGTGGGAGTTCCTGTTATATCTATACAGCTTACCCGAACACGCATCATAAATGTTTTATTTTAAAATTGTGTATCGTCAACAAATATACAGTGATTTGATGACTTTTTGAAATAGCATAGTCAAGGCCCTGACTAAGTATAAATAATGGTTTTACATATTGTTTTAAACTAATTATTTTTAATATTGTTGAAACTTTTTTGCATTAACTATTATAGAAAGCTTTTAGGCTTTCTAAAGCTATTATTTCTGCCTTTTAATAACCTTTTCAACTTTTTTTGATATCAATTAATTATATTTAAATTATTAAAACAGCACCACCACATTTCTTTCGTTCGTAGTATCTCGTAATCATTTGGCGTGGGAATGTTTGAAGAGTCACTTAAATGCAAACTCAACTCAACAAAATGAAATGTAAATGCGCATTTGTAAAGAGCAACGCATGACAACCGCGCAAGCTGCAAGACCCATTCGCAATTAACTATCTTGCGAACGATACCTGAAGCGTAATTAAAATCTCATAGCTCATCGTGCTTGAATCAGCAATCTGCGTTTATTTATTCGCGTTCACAATGCAACAAATGAAGTTTGTTTTTTTTTGTTGAAGGTTGAGCTTATTTGCGAAGGCGGCGAGTTCGTTCGCGTAAAAGCTCTGATAAAGTTACTAACATCAAAAAAAACCTTAGTCTATATGTATACCTAGGGAAAACTTAATAATATATTTAAAGAAAAGAAAGAAATACATTTATTGGCACACTGTTGTACAACAAAAACTAATTGCGTTTACAAAAGTAAAATAAAATATATATAGTACCTATATAGGTATTGAAAAACAAGGTACTTTCACAATAAAAAACAAAAACGAGACAAAGTGTGGCCAACTAGGCCCCAGCCTCAGCACATGCCTAAACGACGTGAAGCCGCTGCAAGCTGGTATTCTGGAGGGGCCTAAACGGTGACGTCACAACAAAAAAACAAAAACAGAAAAAACAACAAAGATAAATAAATAATAAAAAAAAAAACTTAACTTTATGTATTGAAATAGTACCTTCGGGAAAAATACATGTTACCTACCTCACATTTAGTTAAAGTTATTTCATAATAACAAAAAATATATAATAATTTTGTGTAAGTAAAAGTTAAAAATAGCTAAAAGCAATAGAAATGAGGTTAAAAGCAAATTTTGAAAGTAATACTTATCTTTCATAACATCTTCATACAATGATCTACTTTTTCTACCTCACACAGCAGATGCTTTATTCGCCCCGATAATATAAAAGGTAATTTTCATGATAAAGTCAATCAGTCTATGGTGTTTCGCTTATATGTTTAAATGTAGTTCAAAATGTTGTTAGCAATATTGATTCCAATAAAAGATTAACAAGCTTACAAGAGTTTTAGGTAAATATTAGATGATCGACTCTTCATTCTGATTAGAATTACCATTTAAGATGGTAATTGTAAAGTTTAAGCCGCTCAATTTGGCTTCGGAAGCCCAATTATTAATGACTTCGTAAACCGTTTCGGTTAATCAGCTTAGAGTTGGAGCACCCAAAGACCCTCTATTTCTTAGGGCTTAGGGGATCAATATTGAACATCTAATAAGTGTAACAAATGTACTGACCAGCCATTAGTCACAGTAATAACGTTAATTTTGGTCAGTTAAATTTGGTTCTGTATTCTCATGACTGTATTGTCTGGAAGCGAGCAGCACAAAACCGGTCGTTGTTGGGGAGATCCTTGGGGAGGCCTTGGATGTTTTTTGGTTGAAATGATGATGATTGCCTATACAATTTGTCAGAGCTACTATTCTCCTATTACAAAATCACCACAATCGTGTTTTAGTGACCTGCTTTTTACGTTTTTCACATACTAATGAAATTAGTTTTTTTTTAAATTTATATTAACGGGTAAGCACAGTGTCTTGATCTCACCTGATGTTAAGTGATGATAAGACCAATGATGGAAGCGCACTTCACCCGGGATCCTCAACTAGTGAGGTAATGGCTATCTTATCTCTAGTTACCGGAACACAGCAATGCTACAAACAATGATATTATGGCGACATGTTTCGATAAGATGGTGGTAGCTAGCCAGGCGGACAAACAAGCCCTACCACCAACCAAACCGAGTACACAAACATGTACCCCCCGCTGGGAATCGAACCCGGGACCTCTGGGTCTAAATCGGTGGTCTTAACCACTAGACCACAGAGGCAGATAAAAAGTTAGTTAAACAAACGTTTTGTTTAAATGTTTTCAAGCATATAAAGTTTCGTTATAATTGGCTTTGAAGTTTATATGGAATACCGATATGTAAAATGTCTCTTAGTTCGTTATGGAATTAGCAGTGTTTACTTTCTCTATTTCAGCTTTGCCTTATTGGACTAAAAGTTTATGGTAAAACTAAATAAATCTTGTTGACACACCCAGATCTTGCGACACAGACCGTGTGTCACTTGGAACTTTGCGTGGTTCAAATCTAGAAATGTAGCGAAACGACTCATATAAAGCGGTGATATATCTATGTAATCTTATCTTTAAATCTAAATCAATAGTTAAACAAAGTTATAAAAACACAAATGCTGAAAAAATTTCCACGAGCAGGGTTTGAACCTGCACCCTTCTGACATACCGGGTCAGGTGCTCTTCCAATTGAGCTATTGTGGTTCTAACCAGCCCGCCGAAATTATTCAACACTATTTACTTTTTACTTTGAAAGCCAAAGGCGCCCATTCAATGTTAACAACTACCGTCATTAACATCCGATCATAATATTTTTACAAATACTAAAGATCAGTTAAGAAGTAGGCAAGCTATTATTACAAAGTTAAACAATAGTTAAACAAAAAAAATCGTACTTAGAACTAGTAAGCTCTAGTAAGCTCTGTAGTTTCAATGATTTTATCGTCAGCAAACTTTGAGTATCCTAATGCCGGGATAAGATCTTCCCTCACGTAAAAAAATAGTACATGAGGGCAACCCTGCTATACACGACTTTAATTCTCGTTGCACTAAGAGTACAACTCGCAGTTTCCACTGCTCGGGTCGTCAACTCTGAAGTCGACTACCAAATGTCCTCTTTGGTGGCGGAGTTGTAGTTGCCCACTTCTCAGTACCCATCTGGGCACCTCGTCAGTTCCACAATCCTACGCGGCTGATTTAACCGGAGACATTGCATCTAACGGGCGCCTCTACTAAGTTATCCGGACTAGTACCGGATGTTGGAATCCTATTTAATGAAAACCACCAAACAGAACAACTAACTATGGACAACTCACGTGCCCCGCAAATCCTTTCGCTTCAGGGCCCCACCAAAACCGCTACTCGGACCTGCTCGCTGCGCACGAAATGGAAACCTGGCTAGACCTTAACTAGACGGACGAACATTCCCACTTCTACAGCTAACCACATAGCCACCACAAGCCCAACCCATGTCCGGGACCTGCCGGAGACGCCCGCGAAGGCATAACCGGCAGGGGGCTCAGGATCCGGACTCCCGTGGTACCCTTGAAAATACAGCCGGACCCGTAGTTCCAACTGCCATACCCTACCTATCAGGGTCTGTAGATAGGGACAGCACATGAGGGCAATCGAACGACAATAGCTTGGTCCTGGAAGCATGAAAGAGCTCTAAGTTTATTTAATTTTTTGACTCATCCGGTAACCTGACCCTGCGCCATCCACAAACCACTGTGCCATCGAGTTCCAAACTGGATCTTTAAAATTTACTTTTTCTAAAAATGAGTGTCTTGTGATATTTCTATTCCTAAAAGGCATAGTAGTATCTACCATGGATTACCAGTTGCCCATTGTAAATGTCTGATATTGCGTCGCCGGCCAGTCGTTTCTTTCTCTCCTGCCTCAGGCCGCTGCTTCACCCGCTGTGCGGTCCGAACCAGCTAATCGGTTTAAGCAATGTCCATTAATTAACGTCTCCCGACCGTCGGATTACCGCCCGCCGCCCGCCGGTGTCCACTCGCGAACAACAATATTTTGTCAACCGGCCCGCGTTGGTTGCAGCCACTTATACAACTGGGACTGGCTCATTGAACACCGCATTAATCGTAATTACAGTGATATAACGGTTTCTTGTATCTTCCGTTCGGTAATCAATTGTGGCGTATTATGCAAATCGTTCAATTACAGTTTCGATAAGTTCTGTGTCTGCGTTGATTGGATTTGTGACACTCTTACTATGTGATTTTTTAAGGGCAATTTCTTCCCAATCTGCATTTGAAACGTATTTTATTTTGACCAATAACATGGGTTTACAATAATCTAAATGAAAAAAGGAAAATCTGAAATGACAGCGTTACAAAAAACCTACTAAATAACATTTACTTATATTAGACATCAAATAAAAAACAAGAAATAATAAAAATAACTAAACATTTCTTCTGTGACACAAACAATACGAGTATATTACTGAAATGTTCATCATATTGACGCAGCGCAACGTAGGATACGATAAAGCGTTAATATTAAATTAGTAAAATCATTAGAAAATGGCATCTATATCTTAATTATAAGAATCTAATTGTGCCATTGTTTTGTTCGTATTTTAAATGTTATTAAATTGCGTAATTTGTGCCATTTATCACGAACCTACATAGCCTGACCTGAATTGTGTGAAAATCGGACACTCAATGCAATGACAACAAAAACATGATAGTAATTCCGTTAGTAATTATCTAATCTAACGTGAGTGACCATAATAATTTCAAATATTGTACGTATAAATCTGTAAATTATATGCAAAATAGCTAGTTTATCTTTAAAAGAATGTATGGGGAGTCAACGAGGTGCGTAGACAAATCGCCACCATTTGTTTCGCCTGATTGGGCCATTCGGGCATATATCTTGGCTGATTGTTTCCCGGGAACCCTTCATCTTCGGCCAATGTCGGGCTGAGAGGAATAATGAAAATCCCTGATGTAACCGCAGATAGCCAATCTAAAGTCTGATTTATTGTTCATCTTCAATATTCAGAGTCTGACCCTCAGTCTCGACCTGGTTGCTATCATTCTTCTTAAGATGGGGTGAAATTGACGTTTTGTAATACAAACTGAAATGTTATCTTTATCTTAACTAATGAATTTCTATTTGATCTAGATTTACGGCAAAAGTTACCTATGCAACGAAAGCTAAATATACTTACTTAAAACAAATTAATTACATATAATGTGACTATATAATAACTCCCAACAACATAGACAATATTTTATAGAGTTTTTGCAATATTTCACACTTACCAAGACCATTTGTTTCCCGGCACAAGCAGTGTGTCCAGGATTTATTTTTCGCAACATAATCCGGTCTCGAGTGATCAACGTTGCACACGCTATACGCACCAACTTGCTTATTCACATTTTGCTCTGGCTAACAGATTGTGTGTAATAATTGGACATGCGTCAAGCGTGTCACGGTAATGTGGTCATATGTTAGCGGAGGGCCCGGGGCGCGTGTCATTATGCCAATCTCGACAATTGAGCCTCAGTCTTAGCGGCCGCAGCGTGTCGAGATGATCTATGAGCTCAATTATTGGATGCTGGTCGCTTCTGCTCGAATGGACCTGTGTGCCAGTTTGTTACCGTTATTCAATTATTCTTTTAAATATATAAGAAAGAAAGAAAAAAATAATTGACACAAGTTCAGAGGTAACAATAATTTAGTTTAAAAACAAGCGTAAGATATCTAGTAACAAGTAACGTAAAAGCTCCACATACCTCATCAGTCATCACTAACAAAAAATATGCGTCGCGTATTAAAAATGTATGTCTGGTGGAAGGATCTGCCTACTAGAATACCGGTGCTGGTGATTGCTTATTCTAATGGCGGTTCCGTTTCACCCTGGCGACGATGGCGGTATGTGAGGGGACGTTCAGGAGTTTTAGTTGGTATACTTTCTCTTTGGGACTTAAAAGGTTGGGGAGAGAGTTCCACATAACCGTCTGCGTCTTTCCGGACGCAGTCAGTGGTATGCTTATGAAAGAAAAAAGAGTCTGCCGAAAATTCGACTGAATGTCGAACACATAAATACATTTTCTATCTTTGAATAGCATTAGCATAAAAAATAATAGTAACCTGTTGGAATGGTACTATTATATTACAGAGGCATGAGAACTGAAGCTTTAGGGTCTGCAACGCGTGCGTCCTGAACTTTGATAGGAAGCGTCCATGCAGCCGGTACTCGTATGCCGATTTAGTCAAAATTTAAAAAGAAACTAGCTATTTGTAGAACTTCCGAATTAATGCAACGAAAACAAAAGATTAACGGTATAAAGCGTTCTATTTTTAAACAGTCGATCTAGCGAATGGCGCAACGATTTAAATTCGCAGACAAAAGCTGTGGTAGGCAACAAAACAAATGAGCGCGGCCATCGATACCTGTAAATATTATTACCGATTGGGCCTCAGTGTTCACACCCACCGCCGCGCCGGGTTTGATTAAGAGCGGACTAATGAAATTAATAACCGTGGTGGAACACAGACTCTAGCGCCTCCTTCGCTCTTGACAAATGACCGAGTGTAATTTCACACGGAACCTTAATAATACAGCGTCGAAGCTGACATCCTTTATGGACGTTAGAAATGTGGGCTCTTGTGTTTTGTTTGGTGTAGCCATCTTTTTAGGAAAATTGAATAATATGTTTATATTTTCGGAAGTCACGTTAAGCTTTTGATTACGATTATTGTCGAAAGATTACAGTCGTTTAATCCCAATAATTCGCATTGGACCAGCAGTGTGGTGGTTTGTGGCCCGATCTCCCCATGTATATACTTGTTCTTGTGGCAAAGTTCCGTTGGAAAGCCTGTGCCGACGTTTATAGGCTGATGATATAAATGAGGTTTCTTTACCTTCTTCGAAGATCATTGCGATAAGCTTATAAGCTGAATCGGCTAAAATAGAAGATATCTTAAACAATTTACACAAAAGGAAGAAACGATGGGGGCTGATAGAAATCTATTTAATGATGCACCGTCTGTTTGTAACGATGTAATCGTAGCACATTTGTGCTCAACAACCAACCCAACCACCCGTGCAATCTTTGCAGCAATTATGTTGGGTGCGCTTAAATTTCCTTTAAGCCGTGATATAGTGGTGGCACGGCTCGCGGGGCCGGTATTTATCATAGTGCACTTGTCCGGCCGCGGACGGGACGCACGGAAACGAGATCGTCGCTGCGGCGCGGGCGCAGCCGATAAATCTGCCGCACTTAACTCGCAACCGGTAAATAACTATGGGATTTCCGCGTGCGAGAACTCGATGCGCCCGAGCATAAATCTGTGCCCATATTGTGATATTGTGTTGCCATTATGGCTCCTTGGAAGGCTGAACTTCACATAAATACGAGCCCTCTGTCCGGCTTAGCCTCCGTCGCTTCTCAATGGCTGACAGTCTTTGACGCCCGCGGTTTCCATATCTCTATGTCTGACACTGAGAGCCGCTGTGTGTCTGCCCCCGGAGACAGTCTCAGTTAGTTTACAACATTCCTCGGCACTGTTGTTTGCTTTTCGGTCATACTCGTGAGAAAATTCATAGAATAATTGACAGCTCGACTTGTTTACTTGACGTGCGAGCTTTGTATTTTAGTAGTTTCAAACATTTTAAATACCGCTATCTATTTTGAATACATTACATTTTGATAATTGAGGTCGCGGAGACCTGTTTTTTGCCAACAACTTGACATTTGAATGCTGATTGTTGACTTAATTTTTTGTTATGTTTTTTTGAAGGCTGCCGCGTTTTTTTTTTGCCTTATGTTAACAAAATCAGGGGGATCAAAGGGCGTGCAAACCAATTCTGTCATCGAGGCTGCCTTTGCTGGTCCTAATAGGGCGGGCATGCGGCGATGCCGATCGCGCCGACGAGCGAGCGATGCTACACGTGTTCCAAGCGAAATTACCATTATTATCGATCATCTCGCGCCAGCGTCTCGTAACGACCCTCAATATGCGCGAGTCCGACTCCGCGAATTTTATCGAACACTCCGCCGGAATGAGATGCTCCGATCAGGGCCCGTTACGGTCATCCTACAAATTGAGTCTTGTTTACTCTGCTTCAGAGATACTTTGGATTCCATGTTGTTCTAGAGGTGAACGACTTTCTGTCGTGTGTCTCTAGCCGTCATATGCCTCAGAAAGTTCGGAACGCGCCCAAATATCCTCAGGCGTGTTCCCTCTGGCGGGCCGCTTGCTGTCAGGGTGAATGTCCGGAGATTTTCTAACCGATGGTATTGGATCACTTTGGCGGCAAGTGAGGGAACGTGCTAGGGTTTTTGGGCTAGGGGGCCCCTCTTCTCTTGAATCCCAGTAGAGGCTTTAAGGCCTGGGCGGGAGCTGAAGAGAGAGTTCCGCTTAACCACCCGCGATCTGACGCGGCATGGCAATGAGGTTTCTCTAGATTAAATAAAAAGGGGGGAACGACCATCGGCGTTGATAGCCAGGCCCACATCACAACATAATGCCCGGCTCACCGCTCGGTGGCTGGTAACTAATCTCCTTTTAATCACACGCCTCTCGGAACGTGCATTCTGACTACAATGATAGCCCTTCCTATTACACACGTTTAATGCTTCACGGAAAATTGAATTGCAATTGCCCGCTAAGAGAAATGCTAAACGGCCCATTCTTTCTCGATTACACGTTGCGTCTTCGAATAGTGGTCCGTACGTCTAATAGGTACCGCTTGATGCCTATACCAATTATTGCATATTAACTGAATTGTTTTCTCGGTACGGTCGCGATTTATGTTATCATTAAAGTTCCTATTTCGCATAGGTGTATCTGGGTGTGCGTATGATTTGTGTGGTGCATGCGTCCATACGTTCTCTTAGCTCGTTCGGCGCGAATTATTGAGACCGCTTTGTTATTCTGTCAGCTTGATGTTAATTTTATTTAGTGACCGTGTAATTGGATGCATTATCTCTCTGTTGTTCAATTGTAATGTTAATTTGTATTGAAATGTTTAATGCACAATAACATTAATAACCGTCCAGTGTTCTATGTAGTATGGTTTGTTATCAAACAAGTCCCACGAATAGTCATTTCTTGGTATCGTATCAATAAAATGGTGGAAGAGTATATTTAGTTGTGTAACGACGTTTTGCTTTTATCCTTATCAGTTTGGATAGAATCTTGCATTTCTACGCAAAATACATAAAAATACTTTTACTGTCATTACGATATGATAACGGACTATGTATGCGTTGCAATTGTATGGCAATTGGCTCTTTAATGAAGAGGCTATGGCGCGTACAAATGTGAGAATACCTTGATACTGAAAGCCCTTTGGGTTAGCTGTCGTACATAGCCTTTTATGCTATAACGAATAGGTAAGTCGATCACTGAGTCGTTAGCTCGACGCGTCTGCGGCACTCCCAGATAAACATATTAATAACTCTAACTGAACTAATAAGGGCATGAAGACTTTCGAAGTGTTTGCGTAATCGAAATGGCGCTTCTGAACAGGCTCGTAGACCGGGAGGCAAGTGTTCATTCGTTAAATGTTTGTCAATAGATTGTAATATAGGAAAAAAAATACAGAGTTTATCTAGCATGGACGATAATGATGAGTGCAGTTAATTAAACTTTTTTCTTAGAATAATTACGGTATAGAAAGATAGTCTTCATACAAAGCGCTCTGTCAAAAGTGAAGCACTAAACCGATTCACAATTTCGTGACGATTACTTGCTTGCGCTCGGCGGCACGCACACGTACACTTGTAACTCCGTACTGTACATTGAAAACTCGGCGTTTGGAGCCATGTCTGGCTCCAAAAAAGGTTCTACAAAATGGGCGCGTGGACTTACTTTCATAAGTAATTATTCTAAGATTTTTTTATTAATTAACACATAATTAATACATAATCCGGTAACAAACTTCGAATAAAGGACGAACGTCGTTATCTGCTGTATTTCTAATTGACATAGATTATTATTTTATTTTTAACCTTTGAAACAATTTTCATTTTATTCAATTAAGAGTACTTTAGTTCACTTACCGACTTGCTGAGTTTCTTGCCGGTTCTTCTCAGTACAAGGTCTCCCGTCTAGAGGGGATTTACGAACCGATGGCATAGTGACATTCATAAGAGCTATTATGTAGCTTAAACTGAATAAATGATTTTGAGTTTTTATACCCTTCAAAAGATTCTTGTTTCCGATGCTCAAATTCTATTTTTAAATATTAAAATTTAAATTCCAATCTTTATTGCGTGGAAAGCCGTTTATCTTTATATTCTCACAAGGCTATATACAATATACTATTTATTAAAGGCTTAATATAAATCGTAATTTGTTACAAAACGTTTTAATAGCATTCTCCGCTGTACCAAATGAGCAATAAACTCCGCGGTTCTTCGTCGTTACTGAAACGTCATCCGTGCAAGCGCCTTCGCGAATTCACCATCGCAAACCCAAGTATGGTATGTTCATTCATAACACCAAACGCATACAATGCCAGTCGTTCCCTTTCCCGGGATCAGTTTACGCTATTTATGTTATTGATAAAGTAACACGACCGGCCAGCTGTAACATAAATCGTCTACTTATCACAGTTCGTCGGTGTACCGTTGCTCGTTGGGCAATGCATGCGCGCGCGCAACCCGACTTCCAATACGAATTATTTTACACACGGCAGTCGTGTATGCGTTGACCTTACACGGCTCCCTGTAACTCGTTCAGTGTACACCCCGTGCGGCGGTTAAGATGACGCTTCTGATATACCAAATAGAGTATGGAATTAGGAAAGGCAAATTTATGTTGCCACTGCTGCTGCCAGCACGGTTCGGATCAAAATCAGCAGTTGTATGGAATGTAGAGAAATGTTAGCTTCAGTTTTGCCTATTCCCCTATCTCTTATTCAGCGTCGATCTAGGACATTATGACTGTCATCTGTATATAAATGCTCCACTTCTGATCTCTGGTCTTGCTACATCATCATCATCATCATCATCATCAGCTGGGCTCTCAGGCTGTCCCACATGGACAATAGCACATTGGGATTGGGTCCATTACCCACCATACTGGCCCAATGTAGAATTATTATCACACCTTCATAGTTACATACGTCTCTTATCATATTTGTAATAACGAATCCCATAGTCGTTTTAGGGCTACGATTCTCGGTGCGAAAGTAAATAAATGCGTCTAGTAAATTTACTGATGTCTTCTTCGTGTTTTATAGCGCCTGCATAATGTGGAGGATGGGATAGTAACGTTACATTTCATGAAACCTGTACCAATGAATACCAATTTCTCTGTTGGTTGATATATGGAATTGAAGGCCTGGGAAAGATTTTCTCTTTACTAGATTATTATGCTTACTAAACTTATCTGTGCCGATTCGGTCGGGAAAGCACAGTTTATTAACTTTGTCCGGTTTTAATCATGTGTGATAAAGGCGAAGTGCTTTGTCGTTGTGAATAAAAATAATTTTATTTGTGTTTTTAATTATTTTGTTTTACTAGAGGTAGGTATATGTGTGGTTTTTGTTTTAAATTATCTTGTCCGTGATGTGTTCATGTGTCACTGACTGTCAGCTCGCCGCAGTAATGCTTAGTTAAGAGTCTGATTCACCGTTTGTAAGGTGCCAAATTAATGTGTTCTCTCATAAAAAAATCCTTTATTTAACATCTTTTTTGGTAGTTCTGAGAAACACCTAAAATTAACAAAAAGTCAGCCATTCAACATAGTCGTTTTTAGGGTTCCGTACTTACCCAAAGGGTAAAACGGGATCCTATTACTAAAGACTCCGCTACCCGTCCGTCTGTCTGTCTGTCTGTCACCAGGCTGTATCTCACCGTGATAGTAGACAGTTGAAAATTTCACAGATGATGTATTTCTTTTGCCGCTATAACATCAAATACTAAAAAATATAATATAATAAAAAACTTAGGGGGGGGGGCTCCCATACAACGTGATTTTTTTTTGCTCGTTTTTGCTCGATATTGAGAATGGCAACAGGTAGACGCTAGAAATATTCACAGCCGTTTTTATAGATAATGTGTACGGAACCCTTCGTGCGCGAGTCCGACTCGCACTTGGCCAGTTTTTTATGTTGTGTTTTTTAAAATAAGAGAAATTACCGAGTATATCAAATAAACATAAAAAGTTTAAAGTCTTACAGTTATGTTTGTGGAAACCACTGAAACCACAGGACATTTATAGGCTCATTATTTATAACATTATCTATAAAGACGCGTCGCTATGTTTCACTTTATTTTATACGACGTTCCAGTCATTTGGAATTTTATACGGCAATCCATAATTATTGTGTCACCGTTATACCCATGCTTGTTGTTTATTCAGACTCGGAGGTAAGTAACAGTACTCTGATAGTCCCCTTTAAATGATGCTAGAGCTTCATTAGGCGGGGCTTACACGCGAAGTGGACCTGCATTGTCTGTTAGTGCATTGGCTGTTGTTAAATCAATACTATTCCGGGTAATTGTCCGTTTACCGTTTATCAGCAGTTGTACAGTTTCAATTGTCCAGTTAATAAACTCTGTGGTTCTACTGCTTTTTAAACTAGCCTTAAGTATATACTTTGTTTTAATATTTTTTATGTGTCCTGTAACAAAGCGTTCAAAAGTCCGGTGACTCTGAAAAGGTAGTCTGAGGCCTTCAGTAAACTCTCTCCAAAAAAAAAAAAAAATTATATCCATAGGTCCTGGTTAAAGGGGTATGAGTAATTTGGGGGATTTTTTGGCAATGTCGCTTCAAAAAAAATATTTAATGTTGAAGATATTATCCCAATAAGCAAAAAATTATTAAACAGTAAGTCTATCATGGGCAGATTTTGAGCTATTTCTTATTAAAAAATATATATATT
This sequence comes from Eudonia lacustrata, assembly GCA_947562085.1. NCBI lineage: Eukaryota > Metazoa > Arthropoda > Insecta > Lepidoptera > Crambidae > Eudonia > Eudonia lacustrata. The sequence continues at coordinate 3,187,772 of OX387321.1, read as the reverse complement.
CAGTATGTATGTTGCTCTTGTAACATAATCTGCCCCTTTGTTCTTTTCTATCTTGATTTCCTAAAAAACTGAATGAAAATATACTGAAATTCCAATTCCACATTTACACATAAACAGGTTTACGGAAAGCAAACAAGAGTCGATATCTCAAAAACTGCCCAATACTGGGAAATGTTGTGAGAGTTTTTTTTTATATGTCTTGACAAGTTCATTCAAATAAAATAAAATTTGAGGCGCGACAAGCAAAAATTTTTTTCATACATTTTCGTATTTTATATGAGCAATTTTTCACAAACTATGAGGTATCCGACTCTGCGTTTTTTTTTAAGTTGAAGTATATTTTATGGCGGTAATTAATTAATTTAAAAAAAAGTCCGGTGCCATCTCGCACACCTGTGCGAGTTTAAAGTGTGCGAGTTGACGAACAACTCCACCCCTCCATACAAAATTACTCAAACCCCATTTCGTGTTTGGCAAAGTGCGTTTCGGATTTTTTGATTAAAAGCCCGTATTTGTGGTCACTGCTTAGTTACCAAGAGTGGTAATTTAGCAATCCATCCATCCATTACCCATCACGAACGAAACGAATTTTAGCGGTGACTTAATTTTAACGATGGAATACTTTGCCCAGCAGTTGATGGTAAGTAGGTATATAGGTATAAAACTTTTTTTAATGTCTTTTCATTTGTTTCCTGACTACTTGCATTGACAAATCCTAACTCTTTAGCTTTTATCGCATCTAAATTAGCTTTCCAGCAATTATATAACTTCCTGGTCAGTCGCTAAGATCTTTAAAACTAATCGCGGAAGGGCAGTTAGCTCTAGCACCGTGAGAACTGTACGCCGGCAAGTGTAAAATGACATTTACAGCTCAACCTCAACCGGTGAACCTATAATTAGATCGTAACTCTCAATGCGCACTCATTACTGGGACATTTGATTCGCTGTTTCGTGCCAAATTCTGTACGTGTTTGCTCACTGCAAATTGTTGGTTCGTTTACAAAGTCGGTTTAAAATTTATGTTCCGTTTTAAAATGTAAGGTCGCTATGCCTTAGTGTGGGGAAAAGTGTAACAAAAAACTTGCTCTTTCATGTTATGCTTATTTTGTGTTGTTTCTTGATTGTCGTGTTCAATTTATTAGGCGTTATTTTTTTATTTAAACTAAAGTTAAGGCATTGATGTCATAGAGCTTTTAATGATTCATATAATATTATTTATTACACATTATTCATTTGTAATAGATAATGAAATATATGTCGGCTTGCCAAATTCTCTGTGTTTAGTACAAAATTGTTGAGTGAGTGAGTGAGTGCGGTGTTGGTGACTTTTCTTGTGTCCTGTTTTTTTTTAGCAAAACTGTTGTTTTTCAGTCTATTTGGACAGTTTTTTTTTGGCTTAGATAGTCTAGGGTGTGTTATGGTTAATTCATACTTTTGTATATTTGGGTAGGACTTTGTGGTATTTTTAAAGCAACTTTTTGGCAAATAAAAAAAAAAAATCAGGTCATTGGATGGGTGATCTATAGACCATTCTAATACCTATATTTACCTTAAGTATAGGCAACCCGCGCTTGATTTAATACAACGCCCTTGTTGTGATAACTGTGAATTGCCGGCGCAGTAACATAAAAAAATCGGTATCAGCTCTTGAAAGTCATATAGAAAAAGTCAATGTTGTTCAAGAGGAGTATCATAGGGTTAAACAAAGTTGAGCGAATCTCCACAAAAAGCCATCCCATACTTAGTTTTTTTCGCTCGTATTTTTAGTCTTAATGTGACACAATGACATATGCTTTTAAAATAGCAAGCTAATAAAGACAAGAATATTATTACAATTAAGTTGGATAACGACCGTGATAAGGAACATAAAGTTTCACGAACTGTTTAGGTACATTATGTACATCGGTTTAGCTCAAGGTCTGCGACGCTGATACAATTGACCTTCGGGAGAGAACCTCTCGTTATCATCATGCCGAGTGTTAAGTGTAATTAGCCGTAGCTCGATTAAGTAGGTACCTACCTACTCTTGGAATTTTAATTTTGGCTCATTTTAAGAGTTAACTTATCTTTGAAAATTATTAATTTATTATTTATTTCATAAATGGCAAACTCCGACATTAATGTCCTAAGGCAATTAGTACTAGTCCAGAATAATTCACTCATCTAAAAAATAAATAAATAAGGAAACCTGATCAATTGTAGACTAATAAATAAACAGGTAAATTCCTATATCAGAAAGTACCATGATTGCAAAAAATAAAAAAAATAATTTTTTTTTTTATTTCAGACCATGGTCCATATTCACAATTAACAAAATTAAAAATCAAAACGTCTTTTCATCTGAGTTTACTGCACTAGATTGTGTAAGTAAATATCTTATACTACTGCATGTTTTAATATAACTGTAAGTATGTTTAATTATTAAGTTTAAGTTAATCGGTTTCGTAAAAAAAAGCTGTCCCACTGCTGGGCAAAGGCCTCCATTATTGAAATCAAGTCATCACTACAATTGATGAGTATTGGCTTTATTAGTTAGTAACTACCTAAAATTATTTCTACCAAAAAAATATTAAAAGTTGTCCTCATTGATTTGCAAAGGACTTCTGCTATTTATGTTAGCGCGGCCGTGGCTGGTCACTTGTAAAACCTTGTGTATTTTGATTCACTTCAAATAGATCATGTCCTTCAGTGATTTTGCTGAACACAATAACATTAATATTCCCGTGCAGCATCAATTTGAGGGAGCACCCGTCCCCGATAAATCCGGGCGCTGTTAACTTTCTCATAAGTGAGATTGGTGCTGATAAAAACCTATTGGTGTCAGCCTCTCAGATTGTGCGGGGCGTACCTGAAAGCGCATGTACTGCACCTATCGCGCCGACACGGGCCACGGGCTAAACAAACAGCGGCGTGGGTTGGGCTAAGTTATGAGCGGAGGCGGGGAAGGCTGCGGAGTGCGGACGTCGTCAGTTTGAAAGTGCTCCAAAATACAGTGAGTCATGAACTTAACCGGACAAGAAAAAATGCCACGAGCTGAGCGGGTATCGTAAATAAACTTATAGACTTTCGCAGTGACGAGTCACTGACGCCTTAGTGACATATTGTATCACCGATGTGTCGTGGTTACTATTTCATTGCAAACTAAGAAGTTTTGTGAATCATTTCTATGTCGCACTACCAAAAGGTGATGCTCTCCCAGCACACGTGTTCTGTCCTTCTTACACCATTGAGGTCCTTTGAGCAAGGTGTGAAGAAGCAACTGCTCCACTAGCAGTCTTCGTTCGGACCGCTTCTGCTAAAATTAAGTGTATATTAAAAATACTGGACAAATTCATATTTATTTATTATTTATTGTTAAAATACAGCAAAATACCAGATCTATATCTCCACCAGAAAAGTATTCAATAATTTCTGTCTACACTACTGCAGGTAAATTATGTGATAATTTGAAAGCGGCTTGTAAGTCCATTGTCATATATATGTGACAACTTGGAGCGAAAACATACGTAAACAAAATGTTTACCTACTCTTTTGTTTGTCACCAGAAAGCACTGCTTAAATGCTATACAAAATTTTGTTTTCGTTAACCTAAGGAATGTTAAAAAAAACTTTTAATATATTTTAATTTCGCGCTCGTCGCCTCACCTCGTCGCTTGCGCCACAGCCATCTTACCTTTCACCGTCGAGAGATATTGTCCATGCGGCCGCGATCCCTACGCCTCATTACCATATACTGCGCCCGTGACAGCATCGCAATTAACTATCTGTTTATTGTTGTTGAATTATAAACGGCATTGCGTGATATCACTTCTGGGTATTGCTGCTCCGTCCTCCTTAGGGTTGGAAGACTATAGAAAGTCGTTAGTTGACTATGTGTACTCATGAACTATAAATAATGTGTGTGCTCTTTGTATATCGAATCACTACATAGTATAAAACAAAGTCGCTTCCCGCTGTCTGTTTGTCCCTATGTATGTATGTATGCTTAGATCTTTAAAACTGCGCATCGGATTTTGATGCGGTTTTTTTAAATAGATAGAGTGATTCAAGAGGAAGGTTTATATGTATACTATATACATGCATAATCAGCATAACACCCGTGCGAAGCCGGGGCGGGTTGCTAGTACTATATAATTGATGGTTGCTTTGGTTGTAAGCAAAAGCGCAATGTTAATTATTTTTAAGTGATAGGTATAGCTAACATGGCGCAGTGGCTAATGCGCCAGGTCTGCAAGTGCTGAGGTTAAGCAACTTTCGCAAAGGCCGGTCATCGGATGGGTGACCATAAATGTATCATCTTGAACTCCTCCGTGCTTCGGAAGACACGTAAAGCCGTTGGTCCCGGCTGCATTAGCAGTCGTTAACAACCACCAATCTGTACCCCAGTGCAGAACCACCACGCGGCCCACCGCGTGGTGGTTTATGGCCTGTTCTGGATGGATATGGACATCCATAGAGAAGGCTCGTGCCCCAGCAGTAGGGACATAAAATGAGCTGATGATGATGATAGCTATCATAAATTTACAAAAAAATTGGTGGTAAAAAGGTATACTTAGGCCCGATTTTTCAATCCTCAGATAAGTTGCTTGCACAACGGTTTTCATGGTGTCGCTATCTCTGAGTTCCCGGGTTCGATCCCCGGTCGGATCAATTCTGGTGTTTCCTATGTATAATAAGTATGTATTTAAATATATTATTAAGTATGTTTATTCGTTGTCTAGTTATCCATTTATCGAGTTTCTTAAGGAAGCTTTTCTTGGGGCTAGATAATTGATGTGAGTGTGATAAAAAGAAAGAAAGAAAGAAAGAAAAAGCATTTATTCAGTATCATAAAACAACACTCAACAAGTAACGCATTCATAATTTAAGATAGGTACATGGTATATGATACTGAAAAGGCATCTTCTCTGCATGTGTCATAGCACTGTAGTAATGCTACGACGCTGGTCTTCCGAAGATGCCCAGACTAGAACTAAACTTAACTAAAACTAAGGATAGTATTAAAAATAAAACATGAAACACCGCTACTCACGCCACCCAAATGATAGTTCATACACTTTTGTGTTCATAATTGTGCAGTTAATTATTTATTGTTCATGGCATAAAATGTCTTATATTAGATATTACGACTTATATTATAAATCATACAATAAACAAATACAAATAAATATAAATATACATATTAAAACCTCCACAGCTAAATTGTTAGATATACCTACTAGAATGAATCCTTTTGCAAATTTAAACATTAAACATTTAAAAAAAATATTTTTTTTTTAAATTTAAGTTTTATCCAACGAATAACATTGTCATCACACTAATATTATAATGCGAAAGTTTTTGTGTAAGTATGTTCGTATATTTGTTGCTTCTTCACGCTGCAACGGATGGATGGATTTTGATGAAATTCGGCATACAGATAGTTTATAACCTGGATTGACACATATGATTGTTTTTATCCCGATATTCCCACGGGAATCACACTATAAATATATACTAAAAACGACAATTTAATTTTCCAATAAAAATGATTTGTTTGTTTTGTTGTCATGGAAACCAAAGAGAATTTAATCACTTGATGGAAACTGTCAAAGCGGTACGAAGTCCGCCGGGTTCACTAGTAGTTACATATTTCCTAACTGTCAATATGTCAAAATTATTCAATGAATAAACTTTAACTAACTGGCGATTGAAAATCAGCCCTTAGTCGTATATTCAATCAAAGCATAAGCAGGTAAATATATAAGAAGACATTAAGTATATCCTCTACGTTTTAAATTCTTAATGACATTAAGTATATCGTTAATGTCTTGGTTGTAGACAATAAAGATATAATATAGTTTCTTAGAGTTAGAACTAATAATTACATTATTGAAATGTTATTGACATCGATAGAAGACACATGGCATGACCGACGACTGTGATATACAAAACTTAATGTCGTGTTAAAGAAAATAAGATCTCACAATGTGAATTTCAATGTGTTTTTACAATCGATTGAATCTCGATACTACTCCTAATAAATTGATTAAGTGATTTTGTGTGTTATAAAATTTTAAAAACCCGTTTATGTGGTTTATGGCGTGCGCATTGCTTCAAGCTCATTAGTAAATTATAGCGACTTTTACTTTGATAGCCGTTGTATATTTTTATCTCTACAATAAAAAATCATCGATAATTTGTTTTCGACTCTTGGATGGTATTTAAAAAAATATACTTACTTACTTTACTGTTTATTGTGTTGTAGTCAATTTTTTTATTTGTTTCACTCAATAGAGTTCTAACTATCTAGATAGAGTTGAGGAGCTCGATGGCGCAGTGGTTAACACGCCCGGTCTGCGAGTGCTTAGGTTAAGCAACTTTCGCAAAGGCCTGTCATCAGATGGGTGACTGAAAATGTATCATCTCGAGCTCCACCGTGCTTCAAAAGGCACGTAAAGCCGTTGGTCCCTGCTGCATTAGCAGTCGATAACAATCCACCAATCCGCACTGGGCCCGTGTGGTACTTAGTTTATGGCCCGTTCGCCCTATCCATCCATAGGGAAGGCTCGTGCCCCAGCAATGGGGACATAAGATGAGCTGGTGATGATTAGTTAGAGTTTAGTGATACGTTTGTCGCGAGTTCCGGACACAAATTTTTTCAGACTGTTTCGTAAATTCTTGCATGATGTGTGTTCAACTCCCGAATCGTCGCACTATCTAATGTTAACAAATCGACAATAACAAAAGTGACAGGAATGTGTGGTATTTACGACGCACCCAAGATTATTACGGCCGAGTCTAATACCAATTGCACATCGCACACGCTCCCCGCCCCGTCTCTGCTGCAACAATAACATCGCACCTGCCGATACGTCTACCGTGAAACCACTCCCTATAACGATAATAACTGCACCTTCATTATACACAGCTGTCTGTACTAACCCCCCTTCAAATATACTGTACGTGCACAAGACTTGTACGACGAAATCAACTGATTTATCAATCTCGATGCCTATTCGGAGCAAACTCGATGCGCCCGCGACGCCGCGCCGCACCCGATCATTACCATTTATCTGCGCGAGCGACGCTCCGGTATTAATAATTATTAATAGCAATAATAACAGTGAAAACGTTATTAATAATTCAGATAATAACAACGAAACTATAAGCAAATTGCGAACGAAATGTTTATTTTATGTTCGGCTTACAATTTTCAATTTTATGCTAATGTTCCGCGTAATATATCTTGTGTTGCTATCCGTATAACTATGGAATCAATCACAATCCAGTACCGGAGATAAATAAAGATTTGTCCCTTGCGCTCGGTACTTATCGTAAATCATGTCGACTTAAAAGTATTTACTTTATAACGACTTTTATTCCTAATAAATTTTCCTTATAAATGTCAATTTAGTTTACATTGTCTAGGCAATAACGTTGGGCCTGTCTGGCTGGTGTCGTTGCAAAACTAAATGGATTTAATACTGGTGCCATTGTTTGGTATTTAAATCATCCGATCAGCTGATAACGGCCGTTCAACCTTTCACGATGTCTTGCCGACATATTGTGATTGTGAATCCATTACACGTAGTCGGAGTAAGCAATCATGTGTATGCTAAGTACACGGGCTTTGTCGATGTTACCTGGATTTCGTGTTGTGTATAATTTTTGTGTGATAAATTGATCATTCGTTATAACCTAGCTCTTAAAAAGTAGAAATTTCTTTCGGATTCTTCCTCATTGACATACTTTTGGAATGGTTGCCAAGTGAAAACTAAGATAGAATAAGAGAGAGGTTCTTGGCTTGAAACACTTCAAAGCCTTTTTAAGCCACTCAACTCGTCATCACAATAACTAGGCATTTGAATAATTTGACAGGTAATCCGAAACTAGTGTCTTGCTGCTCAATGGTCCTTCGAGTCCTCTGATTTTGAAAAGTCGTCGTAACGTAAGTTCTACTTAAAGCAGTCGCTTTTCCATGTGTTATGGAGAATTTTTGGCGCATGGTCCGACACAATACTGCCGTCATAATTAAAAAAGTCAAATCTAACATTTTTCAAATCAGGAGAAAAAGGCCTATCTTTTCAAAAAAAGATAGGCCTTTTTCTCCTGATTCCAAATATGTATCTAACTCAAATTAAAAAAATGTTAGTTGTGCCCTTTTTCCTTATGACGGCAAGAATACTTTGGAGGGATTGTGGAGTTCATTTGCTAAATCGTGAGGTCATATTCAAAAACCCTATGTCATAAGTGTAAAGGTTATGTTGTTTTTTTATTGCTCTATAAAGTTAGGGCAAGCTAAATTGCAGCACAAAACCGGTCGTTGTATAAATCCTTGGGGGAGGCCTTTGTCCAGCAGTGGACATCTTTTTGGCTGAGATGATGATGATGATGATGATGATGAAATTGCTTTTAAATCATCATGACAACAAATATAAAATAGTACATGCAAAAAAACTAACTTAACTTGTATTTCATGTATGTGTAAGCTTACACGGAACTTGTAAACGTTATCTCATGCTAAGTAATAAAAATTAAACAAATATATGAGAATCAGTACGAACGAGGTCGTGAATTTCGCATTAAACAAGTTGGTCGAACATAGCGACCGCATCTCAACTTCAATCTTTGAAAGCTTAATAGTTTGCTCAACCAATTAGCAGTTCATCATCTAGCGATATAATATGTTGGAAACTAACTCGACTTTAAGATGTGATCATTAAGCCGTCTGTCATAGCTATAGCTTCAAAGTTCACAACAGCCCGCTACATCATATTATGTATAATGATGACTCACAAAAAATGCTTCTGTGTTTTTAGTTTTCTCTAGTTTACGCAAACACTACTACAAATTGAAATGGAACACCTGCGTTTAAATTTCCAAAAAGTATATATATAAGTAGTATTTCAATATTCTTCTGTTTGGAAAAGTATTGTAAAAATTTGCACGACCGGGATTCGAACCCGCACATGCCATAGGTACTGGGTTAGGTGCATTACCACTATGCTATCGTGGCTCTTTCAAATTCCGTTTGTAGAAAATTTTGCAACACGTTTTCAAACTGTAAGTTTCAGATTCAAAGGTTTGATTCTCAGAGACTATCTTAACAATAATTTAATAAATACTGCGACTGCAACTTTATATCAACTGTTGTGAAACAAAACAGTAAGTGCATAAATTACAATTGTTCGCGCCTGTAAACAATGCTTAGCCTCATTGCAATATAATACGAATATTAAATATCAACAGTAGAACCTCCTTTCATGAAAAGTCATTATTTTATTTTTTTATATCATCTATCCTGCTATAATCGCGTAGAGTCGCGTAAAAAAGAAAAAGAAAATTAAACAACCGACGACCGCCGATTTATTATTAATGAACCGCCGCCGCGGATGTCTAATGGACTTTCGCCGACGGACAAACAATTTTATTATTAACATTGCCCGATTTCGGCACCGGCCGTCTTTCGTTTCGCGTGACGGACGGGGCGAGGCGTGTTCCTGCGTGCGAGTGTTAACATGCGCATATATCACCCGTCCGACTGTACACCTGCCAGGCCACGCCCACCGCGCCTCGCTCCCCGCACCCCGCCCCCGCCCCCGTCTTTCGCTGCGCCATCATCACAGATACCATTCCATGTTGAGACGCCGCCGGTGACGGTGTACCACTGTACTCTTCGCTTTATCTGCTAGTCTTGTATCGTGTTTTAAAATCGTGGTGTTGTGTGACAAATAACTTTTGGTGATTAATTTTTTTATTGTATTGTTTTTGTTTTCGTGTTGTTCGCTGTGATTCTATGTGAGTATATTTTTGGTTACTACATAGCTGTATAGTATTATTTTATTGATGCGTTATTTTTTGCCGTTATTTAGTTTATTGCGTTATAATATTGGATCCCATCAACTACTATAATTTTCGTGTTTTATTACTATAAAATTCAGTTATTTGCTGTATAATACTGAATAGCATTAATTACTATAATTACTAAAACAATAAACTTTACTAATAATGACCATTCGATCTAAAATGATTTGGTACAAAATAATAGCTCCTTGCAGATCTTCAGCAATTTCTTTGATTTAACCCTTTAACAGTCAGTGGGGTGTACATTTCCACCACATTTTGAACCATATGAGATTGAGATTAAGATTGAAAACCAATTAAATATTCAAACATGTTCTGCGTGTTAAAGGGTAGGTGTAGAGATAGTAGTAGATTATAAAGTTCAAATGTATTGTAACTATTAAAATTATATTAGAAAAACCATATTAATTGTCCAAAGCTTTTAGATAAGGAAAAATTTAAGACGAATGAAAATAAATTTTGCACATACGAGTAGAAGTCATAATAAGATAAAGTCGCCAAACCAAATACTTGTTGCTTCGTCGTAGGCGGAGTTAATATAGGAATACCGTTTATACGCAAGCGCAAATTGCCCCCTCCTTTACCAAAAAAAACAAACGAAAGTTTGTGTATGTGCTTTAATATTCCGTTTGAATGCATTTAAATAATGTCCGTGTATACTTATCTGATAAAAAATAACTGGCAACGATGTACGACGACGGCGGAATACAGTATTGTTTATTATGAGTAATGAATGAATGATAATAATGTTAGGTTTGTTCGGTGCATAAGATCTCAAGTACAAACAGACATACTCGATACTCTCGCAGTATGGCATACATTATTGACTTATATTAAAAGAAAAACCTTATTTTTTAATAAGGTATAAAATAAAATCTTTAAAACTTTACATTCAGTTCTGAAATATATTTTTCAAATTAAAAGTCTAAACTATATCTTAGTGATATATGAACCATTTATATTCCAATTTGACGACCTCCTTGGTCGAGTGGTTTGTACACCGGTTTTCATGGTGTCACCATCTCTGAGGTCTCGGGTTCGATCCCCGGCCGGGTCAATTTAGAAATTATTGTTTTTCTAATTTGTCTCGGGTCTGGGTGTTTTCTTTGTATAATAAATATGTATTTAAGTAATACAATAAGTATGTTTATCCGTTGTCTAGTAACCATATAACGAGTTTCATGACGAAGCTTCTCTTGGGCTAGATAATTGGTGTGAGTGTAGGACAAAAAAAAATTAAATACAATGTTTCCGGGCCATGCGATTATGACTTTTATGACGGAATTTCACGCACGCATAGTCGCAGGCGGTGGCTAGTACTTAATAAATTAGTTATTTATTTTCGACATTTCTTGAAATGTAATTAAAATTGTTTTATGCATTTAAGTATTCGGACATTTTGAAAGTTTAGCACATTAAAAAATATTAATAAAAACACAATCTTCAAAAAGCTTAACAGTAAATCATTGTTGATAGCATTTGTTTTTAAAGTTCTTAGATATCACATAGTTCTACAAAGTTATCAATAAAATATATATAAAATTCAAAAAAATTCAAAATTCAAAATCATTTATTCAGTTTAGGCTACAAATAGCTCTTATGAACGTCATTTTAAGCCATCGGTTCGTAAGTCTATCTACTCTGGGCGGGAGATCTTGTACTGAGAAGAACCGGCAAGAAACTCAGCAAGTGTCCAGCTCTTTTCTCCCTTACAGCGTCATAAATATTGGAAAAAGCCCTATCATAAAGGACACTTTCCATCACATCACATAAGAATAATATTAGTAGTCTAGAGAGTAGAGTAGAACTTTAGTAGAGTAGACTTCAGTAGTAGACAGAGGTCGGAATTAGGTAGAGTTATTTATGTACTAACACTGATTCATACAGCGAAAGAATAAAGTGGATATGCCTCAAATCCCGAGATTAATTTTAAAGAGCAGAAAAATCCCATGATTTATTAAATAAAAAAGTTATTTACTTTTACACAATTTAAACCACTGCATGCGCGACGTTGCGAAATTTACATCAACGACATCGGATGTTCGAAGTTGCAAAATTCCAATGCGCACACGCGCGATGTTGCCACATTTGTAGTTCGTACAACATAGCTTGTGAGAACAAAAGAAAACAATAGCGGAAATGCATATAAAAATCCCGGGAAGATCCATATTAATATCAACATTTCGATGCAAGTACATAAATAACTTTACCTAATACCGACCTCTGCTCATAAGGCTTTCCCTCGGTTGCATATCGTAAATAAAAATAGCACAGAATAGTGAGAAATTAAGAATGACATGTACCAACCATTTGTTTGAACCACATATGTATTGTAGTTTGTGATGTAAGGAACCACGCATCCTCATAAATTTTATACTCAAACTAATTTGTAATGTTTTAAAAAATAAATAAAAAAATACCTAGCTATCATTGGTGCGATGACTTGATTTAAATTATAGACTATATATAGTCTAACACTGGAACAGTATAATATAGGCTATTTAACCACTTTAGAAGAAAATTGTTGCCATAGTTTCCAATGTAGTAGCTAATAAGTAATAATCTAGCGATCTAGCGAGTGATTGCTTGAATGAATTTGTGAATCTGTGTGAATTTTATTTGTAACACTACCAAAATTTAATCGTATGTGTTCCATCATACGCAAAAGGCGCTTGTGCAGTAGACCAAATAATTTAAAATAATCAACATAGTTCAACAATTAAAGAGGAGAAGAGAAGGTCTTCTGCTCTTTTGTCCTCTTTCCTCCATCTCCAGCTCACATACGTCTTCCCTGCTGAGGCACGAGCCTTCCCTATGGATGGATAGGGAGAACGGGCCATAAACCACCACGCGGGCCCAGTGCGGATTGGTGATTGTTAACGACTGCTAATGCAGCCGGGACCAACAGCTTTACGTGCCTTCCGAAGCACGAAGGAGCTCAAGATGATAAATTTTTGGTCACCCATCCGATGACCAGCTAGCCTTTGCGAAAATTGCTTAACCTTAGCAATCGCAGACCAGGCGCGTTAACCACTGCGCCATCGAGCTCCTCTTTCCTATTTGGCTATGATTCAGTCAGCAGTAAGAGGTAGATCAAATACCAAAAGCAATTTATTTTTGATTTCCTTGCAGATCCTTAGCTATTCGTCTTTTGGTAAAATAGTAATTTATTGTTACTAATCGTGTTGAATTAAATTTTTATAGTAATTCAAATTTCACATTGCTATTAATCCAATAATCTTAATAGAAAAATAATGTGAATATAAAGAGGCACTTTTAGATAAACAGGACAACTGTTTTGCCTGTTTCAATATATGCCAACAAACTCGTGGAATACATCGATATGTACTTCGTATAAAGGTGTAGTATTTTCCAAATAAAAAAAAACAATTAAGTCCAACCTTCTTTCTGGGCTGTATGTAATTGAATTCATCAACGCTAACTGGTAGTCTTGTACTCAAAGCAATTATTTAGAATTCCTTGAAAATCGTTTAAATTTTGTCAAATAGACATTAATTTATTATTTTCAAAGTTTACGCGAACACGACACAATACTATATATTCAATGTGTAAAATAAACGCAAGTAGATTAAAAGTAGTTTCATTTCAATGCGTAGTCAGTCATTCATTGTTTCTAATCATAAAGACTAAAAATATTATGAATAGTCCAAAGAGGAATTTTCAGATAAACACCACTACTGTTATTTGCCTGTATCTGTCAGAACTTATCTCAATCAAGCGCAAGGGCGTGTTCGCATGTCCCCAGTCTTTAAACTCCCAACTAATAGCTTAGACGTGACTAATATGTTCGGATCTTGAACGTTAATCTCCGATACTACAGCCAGCTAATGTGCTGTTGATTCTATACCATTTCCACCTTTATGGCCTCGGCATTAGCCCTTAATGCCAATAGAGTCGTTTCAACCCGACCGCGTGTTTTTAAATCATGATTGATCCGTGTGTGCTGTATAAATCATTTCAACGTGACTCGTGATTTCATCTAGCTTAACCATCGGATGTTAGAAATGTTATAACATTTGATTGGTTTAGCCTGATAGTAATTGTACAAGCGCCTGCATATCAACCTATACAAAACTGTAAAATTTCTTTAATACATTTTTAACCATATTTAGTAAACTAGCTGTCCCGACAGACCTTGTTCTTCCCCATTTCTCTAACAAAGTTAAATTGATTTTTTTATGTTAATAGCTGCCCCGACAGATTTCGTTCTGTCAAAAGATATTGGCCTGTCGCAGTCTAATAGAAATAAAATAACATTGAAAAACTTTAGTAATATCTAATGTGATGATAAAAATATCATCACATTAGATATTACTGAAGTTTAAATATATAATAAAAATATTGTAATGCCTTATCATCATCATCATCATCATCTCAGCCAAAAGACGTCCACTGCTGGACAAATGCCTTATGGTACACGATATTTTTTGTTTGATTACTTGGCGCGTAAATAAATAAATCTGACCTCTAATCAACTTGAAGGCATACCAAAGATAATCCTAACGCGCCTTTGTTTTGTTTTCATCATCATCATCTCTGCCAAAAGACGTCCACTGCTGGACAAAGGCCTTCCCCAAAGATATGAGGGGTATTTGCCGTAATCGCCACGCTTAGCAGGCGGGTTGGCGATCGCAGTAGGTTGAGGGTAACCTCAGAGAGATGCTGCTGCCCATCCGCTGGAATGGTCCCTTAGTCGGCTTTTACGACACCCAAGGGAAGAGATGGGGTGGTGCAATATTTTGTTTTGATTGACGTCAAATCTTTGACAGCTGGGGACATAGTGGTTTGTATGGGAAAAGAAAATTGTTGTTTTTACTATTTTTTTACGTTTTTTATCTCCTTATGAACCTTCCTCAGACTTCATCAAACACAACAAAAAAGAAATCAGCCAAATCGGTTCAGCCGTTCTCGAGTTTTGCGATTGCGACACATTTAGTAATTCATTTTTATTTACATTTAGTAAATCATAATTTTGACACATCAATGAAAACATCATCTTACATGCATCAACAATTTCTTTGATCCGAATAAAGATGACTAAAAACTTGAATACTTATTAATATTAAAAAGATTTTATAATTTAACTATAATTGAGAAAGCGCTTATAGAACATTGTTTTAATTAATGTTTTCTACCCATCCATATGAGAAAATTGCGATGAACTTTCAACTTGGTGTGGCATAAGAAGGTGTAATGTTTAAGAGTTTGATTGACTACAGATCATCAAGATTTAAAAAAACAAACCAAATGCAGATGAAATAATAAAAAACGGAACAAAAAATTCTTCTTTCATTTTAATATCTTATGAGCCGTTTGCATTTTTAGACATACAGTTTACAGACATACTTACTTATTAGGTGTTTCGTTAACGTTTCACATCACACAAAACTTCAGGCCCAAGTGGCTACGCTAATAGAATAGAAATTAAATATAATTATTATTGTATGGGTTTGACATAAGTCAACGATACGTAAAAATGACGTTTATGTCAATCCCATACAATAATCATTATATTTAACTAGCTGACCCGGCAACGTTGTTTTGCCAATTATTTCTAGGGAATTTGTAGGGTAGAAAAAAATAACTAACGTATTGTAGTTAAGTGTGTGAGGATGTGTATATGAGTGAAAGAGGCATGGAGCTCTGTGAACGATGACAGAATCTGAACAGCACGAGTGTTCAAGCAGAAACTCAAAGCGCTTATGAACTTCATTGTAAAATATCATGTCTTCGGAGACGTACGATGTTGGATGTACTCCGTAGAGTGGCAGAAGAGAGGACTGCCTCGAAAAAATAAGACCAGATGAAATTGACTCAAAAATTTGCGCAGAAATTCCCGAAGTAAATCTAGAAATAGTGAAGAAGAACATGATTCATGGACCGTGTTGTGAACTCGATATGCATTACGCATACGCCGACCGATATTTTGACGCCTCACAGGTGGCATTTTCTTTAAATCAATAAATATTAAATAACACTACGATAAACCTTCAAACACACGAAACACCGATATCTTTTGCAAAAAAAGCGGTAATGAGAAAGAGTGTTATAATATATTGGGATGACGTATTGTCCATTTGAAGTTGTCAAATGCTCTGTACGTCATTCAGTCACATTCATTCACTCACTCACTTTTCCTAACATGATATTTTAAAAAATCATATTTTACTAAAAATTACATTTTTCTTTTAATTTTCTTCTGTACAAACCTTGTCCTTACAATAACAAACTCAAAAAAAAAGAATTATCCAACTTTGTGCAGTCGATCGGAAGTTATGCGCGTAAATACATTTCAGTAATTCATTTTTATATATATAGATTTCAATTCTATTAGCGTAAAGCCATTTGTCTAGGAGAGCTGGTTTTAAAAAGCAAAAAGGCGCTATTAATCAAAACTATAGTATTTTGATACACCCCTTTAACAAATTCACACTTGTGCGAACTATGGTTTTCTTGATTCAATCGATTAAAGTCCGTGTCGGTGGAAGCGACGGGAAGTCTTTAATTACATTTATTGTGCGTTCACTTCGGACTCGAACGGGCATATCATATCATACGTCTATGCATGCATGACTAATATCCGGCAAGGGTTACATCTGCCTGTGTCTCCTCCACGACTTATCGCGTTGATGTCATCCTTAATTATTGTTTGAATGTAACGTTTATCTCGCCATTTAAGTTTCGGAGAAGTATCCTTCTGTTACGATACCGCAGGAAATTGTCTCCATGCAAACTCAAAGGATGAGAGCACCAACCCAAAGCCGTTACTGATTCGTCATAAAGGAGCGCACATTGATTTCAACTCGAGACTCTGCAATAAGATTTATATCAATAGGTACCATTCATTCGTCTCTTTTACGGGGCAATCTATCTCTGGCGCGCATTGAATTATGTAAATGGTATTTACAGGTCGGTTTAATTTTATTCGTCCGACTAATCTATCGGTGCAGTTAGAGCCGAATTTGATTTATAGCCTGGCTGTTTACGTATGACGCATAGCCGCGGCTCTTTATAAGTCAGCTCTTGGGCCTGACAGGCGATGGATGTCGGGACGCGCGTTGTTCCTTATTGCTGTCGTTTGTTCTTGAATTTATTGGGCACGAAGTAACGGTTGCCCCACCGGCGACCCTTCGGTGATCTCCATCCGCCGTCCATAATATATTGTGCGGGAAAATGCCATCTGCGTAAACCTGTTGACTTTCTTAAACGTCAAAATTTATAGGCCGTAGTCCGTACGTATGGCGACTGTGAGCCGTGCTGTGCTCAGCTATATCTATGTCATAATTGAATTTATCTTGCTGCACGCTTGCATCCTGGTCGGCAGTATCACTTCTTAGTGTGGGTGTGGCTGATGTGCGACCGTTGAGGGACGTGCAATTAATACAAATGGTACCCATTGTGTGGCTAATAATTTACCAAATAAATGTAAATAAAAAATGAATATATAAATTTTTGAGTTGAGAATCTATATATTAATACGTGAAGCAAAAACTTTGTACCCCTTTTTACGAAAATTGCGCGGACGGAGCAGTATGAAATTTCGCACACTTATAGTTTATATGTTTAGGCCTTTGTCCAGCAGCGGACGTCTTTGGCTGAGATGATGATGATGATGATGATGATGATAGTTTATATAGAGAAGGAATACAGCATGTTAATATTTTTTCTAAATTATGCATAAAGATACATTAAATCAATAAAACAAACATTACACACACTACCATGTATTTGACACACACGCATATGTATTTGACACACACTCTTATATACTCTTTTCAATAATTTCAAAAATGGAAGAGGAGCGGCCGAAATTTGCCAATGCCAATCTAAACTCGCATTCTATCTTTTTTAATTTTTCATTGCTTAAGATACAATCCGTGCAGCCTTAATAAAATTACGGTCGAATTTCGACCACTGGGCGACCACTAGTAATAAATAATAAACTCAAAATCCCGCGCCATTTTCATAAGTGAAAATTAATTAAATTTTACAAATTCTAGATCTGCCTGTCGCTATTAGTTATTTTGTGCTGTCGTCCAAATAATAATGATGTAACTTGCAACATTATGTTAATTAAGTTATCACGACTAAATTATCAATATTTTAAATCAAACTATCAATAAACGTAAGCCCTTCCAAACAAACTGATACCGTTCGCGAGCCGAGAGAGCAATGAATACGTACTAACTAGCAGTGGCGGCGTTATTTATGACGACCCAATATTATCGACACGGACTTGTCAATCACACTATGGATATTCCTCACGTCAGATTTACACTGCGGAGTCACGCTACACACGGATTTGATTCTTCATACCTTTTAATAGGAGATATAGATCAGTTGTACGAGATTTGTAGAGACAAGTGCGCGTCGCGTCGCGTCGTGCCGGCAGATCTGCTATGGTCATCCATCATTCATGGGCGCAGGCGTAACGAGCCTTTATTCGTCGGAGTCAGGAAGGATAACTTTTTACACCGTCCTCCTTGTATGTCCATTCTCAGCGTCTTCATTGATTGATCATAATCACTAATCTGTACAACCGAACGATTGTATCTCACTTACGAGGGATGTTTGTATCATATATTTGACGTCTGTGAACTTCCCTATTGTGAATAACAAGAAACTCTGTTGTTATAATCATATTCATATTTAAATGCCATTGTAAATGTTTGGCATTGTCGTTTTCACGAGCATGACTTAGGGATTCTTTGGTGGCTCCGCTGGTAGAGCTATCAGATGGTCGGGAGTTCGCATAATTGAATAGCTAATGTGGTCGGGCTCCCGGTACCGTCAGTCGGTAATGGCTGCCCCTAACGACCAGCCGATGCTATCGCAAGTGACGTTTCAATACAACGTGGATCAATCGCTTTCGGTGGCGGATGTATCGACGTATCGCCCAATCAGTACCGATCATTGGATTGTAGCTGCAACTGAAAAAGTCCTAACAATCTGTATTGAAATCCTACTGTCAGTACAGTATATTGTATAGACTAATTTTTTTATGACGCAAAACTAACTACCTACTTATATGAGCCTTTATTTTATTCATTTCGATACCCCAAACAAATTAAAAACCAATCCAAGCTAATAAGTAAATTATTTTCAGTGAAACTTTCTAAGCTTAAGGAAAAAACAAACATCCAAATAAGAAAACAATAAAAAAAATATTCCGACTGAACTTTTAGTCCAATATGGAAGTTTCAAATCGAATAAATTCAGCTGAACAGCATATTTTTAATGTTCTATACTAACTGTTTAGATCCATGTGAAATAAACTTTGAGAAGCAACTAATTGGGTTACATGTTTTGAAATACTTCATCGTATTTGTTTATTGAAATTGTAAAAAATAAAGAATTCCCGAAAACTTTTTGCTTCACAGAACATAAAAAGGACTACCTATGCATCACTATCGTGTTCGGTTTCCTGTTTAGTTTTTTTTGTCGTCGTCGCTAACAGTACAATAATATATTTGCGGATTGTGGAGAGCGCCCAATGCTTGAGTCCGGATCGTGAGTGGCGGTTGCGAGATATTATCGCACTTTCTTTCGCAAGACGACGACGGACGAATCTACGAAGCTTTCAGAATATACGTTCCGCATTTCTCCTACTATTTAAAATTTATAAGAACTTCCTGTTGCACAATGAGAGTCAACAACTTCACAGTAGATAAAAAAATAAATAACGGAACGATAATAATTTATCATAGCGCCGCCGGAGTGCTTGAAATAAACGGTCCGTTCAAGATATCGAATTAAGCTTTTAAATGACATCACGAGTACCGGCATGATTTCCCGATTGAATGAGTTCGTTAATTTTTTTTTGTTATCTGTGCTTGTTGCGACGACGGACGTCCCTCGTGCGGCGGAATGCCTTTAATGCTTACGGCCGTATAGTGAGATATGAAAGTAGGCTATTGTTCGTTGTGTCAAGGAAAAAATAATAATTGTTGCCGATAACGACTCCGGCCTACACCACTGCTCCACGGACTCATTGCCTATTCTATAGAGAAAGTGTCACATTGTCACTGCACCGGGAATTGTCGCCATTTGAAATGCGACTGCGACCTCAAAACGTTGAGTGTTTTCTTGAAAAACATAATTCTTAATAACAATCGACTTCCCTCACACGCAGACTTCAGTAGGTAATTGGTGTTAATTTTTAAAGTTTCTACGTGACTTTCGTAATTTTTAACAGCCATTGTTGTTCTGTGTAAACTTGATTATTTATTTATGCGCATCTTTTTAAATACGATGCATGACATTAAATATTGAAAACCGAACGCACATGTGTGTCTACCTGGAAAAACAAATGTTCGTATTGGATTTTAATGTAATACAATGATTTTAACGGTGTTAAACCACCGACTTGTTCTGCTCCTTCTGTTTCACAAATAAAAATGCAGAAATGTTTTCTGTTTTTTTTACATCTATAAAAAATATTAGAACTAATTTGTAATGTATTTTGGTCCAAGTCACAGAAAATTTCGGAGCCAATTATTTACACTTAGACATCTTGCAAATAGGCTATTTGCTATGACATCGATATTAATTTCCAAATCACTGACAGGCACTTCAATTTCATGTAAAGATAAACGGTCGATGTAGACGTTGGAGCGTTCGGGATAAATGGTTCCGAATCGGACTGTGCTAGGTGTGATGTAACGTTAACGGGCGGCGGCGCAATCTCAGTGTTTTATGTCTGCGCGGACGCCACCACGCATGATTAATGACTAGCAATGCCGATACCAACACTCGGACCATCACCGACAATATTGTCTCATTTATTGCTAATGATCTATTGAATACACGTACGTTTGCCGTCTTCGACATATCTCACAGTCTCGCACGTGACGCAACCACACTTTCTAACATTTTACTTAAGCTTATAATTAACACGGACTACACGCTATTTTCTATAGTGTTATTAAGCCTCGCCAAAGTTGACGAACAACTCAAATTACAGTTTGAATATTATCGAATTCACTACATTCCAAGTCGACCTCTTATTTTACATAAACACACGCTACGTAGCATACGCAACGTGTAATTTTACAAAAATATCGCAATAATGCTACACCAAATTGCTATGATTTGTTTCTGAACTTTCTGGGCCGTCAATATTGTGGGATCGCTCGTGATTACACTAGCGACGGCGTCCATTCTACATTGTTCCTGTATCGGGTACATGACGTAATTTATTTACATTTGTTCGTAAATGTCAATTTTATCAATACAAATTTATAGGGTAATCAAAATTGTTTTAGTGATACTTTACATAGATAGACGCTTCAAAGCTCAGGCAAAGACTCAAAACTAACGATAAATGTCTTTTTATTACTAATATTACTAAAAGTGTCTACTAAAGTAGAAAGGCCGGATTCAGGTAGGTCCACCTACCTGAATCCGGCCTTTCTTTTAAAATATTATTGTAAATCTTAAGATATATATATATCCATAATCCTCGCATAAAAAATAACCTTGGTTTGACACAATAATTCTTATTAAAAATATGTTGACTTCGTTACGGTACTTCCCAGAATTGCGATAACGCGCCTAAGTTTGGTGCGATGACGGATTTTGTATAATCCCATCCCTACTATAATCAGGATTTATTGACAAATTTGTCAGCACACTCGATAAGCAATCGCCGCTGTACAACTTTAAAGCGTTCAAGAAGAAGTTTTTATTGGTCGCACCGCCATATTTTATCTGCGGCGATAAAGAAAGAGTCGTCGCTTTTTCTAACCGTATATCTCGGTTTGCTTCTCGTGTTTCCTCGTTATCTGTTTGCGTTAGATTCAGTAACCCTGCTCCGTCTGCACCATTAGCACCATCAATAACGTTGCCCACATAAAGGATGCACTATTTCTCTAACATCCATCTGGAATTAATTTCATCGTCGGACGGTTGCGAGACTGAGGGCCCTCGGCTCCGTAATTATCGTGGCATCGATTTTGTGCGCCCGGTAATGAAGATATCGCCCCTTCTTCTTTATTGCAATAATGAAATATGGAAACAGTTGGAGCAGGCAAGACTTATTGCTCGGGATTTATGTGAATGGAGATCCGCCGGCCGCAGGAAGTTCATTAAGATCTCGTTGACTCGTTTGGAAAAGGGCAATCCATGTATTATAAATGTTAAAGCAATTTCGAAATGTTTTGTAGTTACGCCTTTCTGTTTTCTATTCTTGGTTTTTTTAAAGTTATCATGAGTTAAATGAAACTAGTCGAGCTGAATTTGTGTACATTATACCTGTTTTCTGTTGCTACCCATACTCGTTTGTGTTACTATGTGACATAATGAAAATAAACATTTCGAAACGAAACGATATTCAATTTTATTTACATTCGTTTATAATATAATAATATATATGTTTAACTCGTGGAGTTGTGTGATTGTTGTGTAAATCTGTACGCTCAGCCCATAATATATTATCTTACCAACTGCTGGGCCAGTAAGGAGTTGTCGACACATAAATCATATTTTTACGGCTCAGTTACGCTGTTTCGACTGACGGTGCGCACGCGCATTCTGTAATCTGTGGCGATGGCGTAGGCCGTTCACCGCGTCCACCGCGGCTCGACGTGCATAAATAATCGAGCGTAATCAGTTTTTATCAAGCGACACACTATTTAAGAGATTGTTGATCTCTATGGTGATCTCGATGCTGTCTCTATCTGCGTTCAAAACAAAAATAAGACTGCATCCTGTTGTTCCGAAACGTGGATTACAACTGAGTGCAGGCTGTGTAGGGTGTTTGATTGGTATCTCCTTGATCTCTTGCAACATTATTTATAGATAATTTAGATAAATAGACAAATCACTATAAAAAACGTAAAAATAAGAAAATTAACCTAAGTTTGACATACAACAATAGAACTTCCATGAACTTTATCTTACGGCGGGCTGGTTAGAACCACGATAGCTCAATTGGGAGAGCACCTGACCCGGTATGTCAGAAGGGTGCGGGTTCAAATCCTGCTCGTGGAAATTTTTTCAACATTTGTGTTTTTGTAATTTGTTCGCAACAAAATTTGCGTTAAATATAAATATAAACATTTTAACAACTTTTACTTCTGTGTGGATAATTTAAATGCGTTAATTTGGCTGAAATCAAAATTATATTATAATTTTCGAAACTGTCATGCTTTGTTTTTTATTGGAGTACTCGGTAAACATAGACATTTATGTACATTATATTAAATTTTATTTTATAATAAGCGGTATAAGTTTGGTCCCTCAAGACGTGTTCACTAAAAATAAAATAATGATTAAATCCCGGTTTATTCAATATTGTTTTGTTTCAGATACTCTGCCGTTCACGAACTCCAGCTTGTAAGACCTTCGTGATATAAATGTAAGTACCTATATGTCATACGTCATATGCCCAATTGAAATTTCATAACTCGAGATCCCAAATCTTTGAATCGTTTAAATATATTATTTAGTATAACACGTATTAGAATATAATCATAATTAGTCTATGCAAAAAAAATATAACACTGAGATAGCAACTGAAGAACAAAGAAAGAAACACATACAAAACTCACAACTAAACATACAACATGTAAAAAAAAAAAAATTACAATTGCTGCCTGTTATGTGATGCCAACACTGTGCACTGTCTGTCTCTCATTCATCTGTTAGTCATACAAATTATTCTATACCGAATATGTAATGTACGTCTTCGTTTGTTTGTCAGGATATAATTGTGTCACAGCTATGGCAAGCCTTTTTACTTAACATGGACTATAGGCCGTACACCTCCAGATTTTGCCTGAATCGGGTTGTTCAGTGTTAACAACTGCCATCGTACGCCAACAATAGGAACCAATGATCTTCGGGTACTATTATTGATCGAAGCCAATGATTTAACGTGCAGTTTGAAGTTATTTACGTACATTCGTGCGTAAGTTCCGTGCTTCGGAAGACACGTATATCCGTTGGCCCCGGCTGCATTAGCAGTCGTTAACAACCACCAATTTGCAATGAGCCCGCGTGGTGGTTTTTTAGCCCGTTCTTTCTGTGGTGTTTTCATAAATAGGGAAGGCACGTGCCCCAGCATTGAGAACATTAGTTGAGTTGATGTGGTGTAGCCCTAATTGCGGCTCCATCCCGTTTGGCAAACTTCTTATTTAGTAAACTAGACTAAATGTATGAAAATTATTATTTTTAACTTAACTTTACATTACAGACCATTTAAAATGAAGTTTTCTAAATGGGAAGATTACCAAACGGGATGTAACTCCATTTCATGGGAGGAGCTCGATGGAGCTTGTTGAAGTTAAGCAACTTTCGCAAAGGCCGGTTATCGGATCGGTGATCAGAAAATTTATCATCTCGAGCTCCTCCGTGCTTCGGAAGGCACATTAAGCCGCTGGTCCCGGCTGTATTAGCAGTCGTTAACATCCACCAACCCGCATTGGGCCCGCGTGGTGGTTTATGGCCCGTTCTCCCTATCCATCCATAGGGAAGGCTCGTGCCCTAGCAGTGGGGACATACGATGAGCTGATGATCATGTAGCTCCATCGCAAATGTTGCTTAAATTGCACAATCGTCAATGGAATCTGTCATTAACAGCTCCTCCATTAACTTGTTAAAACAGCTTTACATATAAGCATTTCTATTGTGCTATAACTCGAACAATAAATACTAATGATTTTAAATTTCTATAGCGATGTCGCAAGATATCTCGAATCAAGTTTTATCGGTTTGATTTTCATAAGCACGTTGTTTATTGCCTGTAAACATCAAATGGTTATAATTTATAATGGGAATTAAATTTATTGTTTTATGTTGCGTTAATGTGAAGGGGAGCGATGGCGCAGCGGCTTGCGATCTTGTAAGTTGAGCAACATTCGCAAGGATGGTTCATCGGATGGCAGAATTTCAAATTAAAATAGTAATAATATAAAATATAAATAAATCTAGCTAATTTGTGTAACAATACGCATTGGTACAGGCAGTTTTCGCAAGATAATGAGCTAATGTCGCATAAACCTAAGATACTAAAATACAGCGGAGCTCGATGGCGCAGTGGTTAACGCGCTCGGTCCGCGAGTGCTGAGGTTAAGCAACTTTCGCAAAGGCCGGTCATCGGATGGGTGACCAAAACTTTATCATCTCGAGCTCCTCCGTGCTTCGGAAGGCACGTAAAGCCGTTGATCCCGGCTGCATAAGCAGTCGTGAACAACCACCAATAAGCACTGGGCCCGCTTGGTGGTTAATGGCCCGTTCTCCCTATCCATCCATAGGGAAGGCTCGTGCCCCAGCAGTGATGATGATGATGATGACTAAAATACAACAACTCATGCGGGTTGGTGTATTTTTGTTGGGTCATAGCGTGCCCGTCTATCCTTTCATAGGGAAGGCTCGTGCCCCAGCAGTGGGGAATGATCTGGTGATAATCATGTGTGTGATGTGGTGGGTTGCATCAGTTGTCTTCGCGACTGGACTCCATATCCATTTAACATCAGGTGGAGTGGAGTTATTTAGCGCGGCAAATAACTCCACAAAATTAAAGTGTTGTTGCGGTTCTGAGACATCAAGGCTATACGTGTATAAACGCACGCGTCTCGTCACTGCTGCAAAACTGATTTACAAGCACATAGTAAGGCCCCAGGTCATAATGCACCACACGAGCCCAATGCAGCTTTCGGGTTCCAACGACTGCCATTACGACAAGAACCGCCTGGCTAGCTATTACCATCTTAATATTTTTTTTTTTTTTTTTTAATGTTAAAAAGAGGCAAACGAGCAGGCGGGTCACCTGATGGAAAGCAATCAACGCCGCCCATAGACACCCAAAACCAAAGTAATCGCGGATGCGTTACCAACCTTGAGGAAGGAGTTGGATCTTGAGGAGGGAGTAGGAATTGGGAGGGGGGAGGGGTGATAGATGGGCCTCCGGTACTTTCACTCACCGGACGAAACACAACAGCAACGAGTGCCGTTGTTTCACGCCGATATTCTGTGAGAGGGTGGTATTTCGCCGGGCGAGCCGGCCCATTTCGTGCTGCAACGCAGAGTGGCTCTACCACTCAGACAGTGTCACTCATTTAGCACCACCCAGGGGTCACGTGTAGGGTCTCAAGGGTAAACCTACGGACGCGAGTAACTTTAACCCCCAAAAGTATAATAATATGTCGCCATAACATCATTCGTTGTGCTCCGGCAGCTAGAGATAAAGTTGCCAGTGCCTCAGTGATTCAGGATCTTGGGTGAAGTGCGTTTTCACTATCGGTTTTGTCATCACCTAACTTAAGGTGAGATGATGATCTATGCTTACCAGTCGCCAGTAAAAAGATAGACCGGGACCAACGTCTCAACTACTTACCGTAACTCATCAACTTTCATTACACTACTGTCGCAATTTTAATGATCCAAAAGCTGCACATAGTTGCTAGCGAGGTTACGCAACCCAAGCTTATTATAGAACTAATAAACACCGCTTGTTGCTTACGGAGTGCACAGGCAGCGTCATAAATAATGAGACGTTTGTTAATACCAATATCTTAACCGCGTTCTCTGATCTCGATCGCATCTGATACGGTGTTATCTAGATTGCGCTGTCACGTTCCTCTGTATGGGTTCAGGGGGTCTCGAAAGGCCCCGTTTTCTGTTCTGCCGAAAGATGATTTATGTTTTGTTAACCATTTGGGGTTCTTTTTGCGATTCCTTTAATTCTTCTTGAATTATGCCAGTTTTCTCTAAACAACTCCTAATATTAATAAAGGTAACATCAACATCACTTATTATGATTTAGGACTTATCTAAGCTAGACATAGGGGTGGGATGGTGAGACAGGATTGGTTTTTTACTCCACAACGAGTATGCGCTTCACCATTATCTCACCTGATGGTGGAAATTCGAAGAATCTTTAGTTACTGAGGAACTGTAAGTATATCTTATCTCCTAACTATCGGTATACAATAATGGTGCTAACTAGCCAAGCAGACTTACTAAACACAGACACGATAATGTGTGAATGTTGTAAAACGTATTCAATTCTTACAAATTATTTAAATTTATAATAAGAATCATAATAGGAAATCATCTGTATTAATACGTGAAGCAAAACCTTAGTACCCCTTTTTATGAAAATTGTGCGAACGGATGAGTATGCTGCCGTCATAAGGAAAAAGGGCAAAACTAGTTTTTTTTTAAACTTGAGTTAGGTACACTTTTGGAATCAGGAGAAAAAAGGCCTATCTTTTCAAACCCGTTTTTCTCCTGATTTGCAAATTGTTAGATGTGCTTTTTTTAATTACCTATGACGGCAGTATGAAATTTTGCACATTTATAGTTTATATAGAGAAGGAGTACAGAATGTTAATATTTTTTGAAATTATGCATAAAAAATATATTAAATCAGTAAAACAAACATTACACACACTACCATGTATTTGGCACACACGCATATATTATACTCTTTTCAAAAATTTCAAAAATGCAAGAGGATCGACCGAAATCTGTCAATGTCAATCCAAACCGTGGAGCTGTATGATCCAAACTCACATTCTATCTTTTTTAATTTTTCATTGCTTAGGATACAATCCGTGCAGCCTTAGTAAAATTACGGTCGAATTTCTACCACAGGGCGACCACTAGTAAAGGGAATTCTTCAAAGTGGCCTTTCTAGATCTGCCGTTGTCTCTAGAAAGAGACAACGGCAGACGGCAGAACGAGATTGTGTTCTAACACTGCAATTACATGGTCTTCTATTCTAGTGTGATTAGCTAATACAGTTTATGATTCTGAATTAGCGATGTTTTTACGTTCTACTTAGTTGCTTTTGCTTTGTTTTTGTTAACGTGAATTGAAATATTATGTGGCCTAAACAATTTAAATTTTATCAAATTGTGAATTATCAAGTGTTTTTTGTGTGTGGTATTTGTTTGTACCTTAGTTTCTGATTGTAGAATATCTGTTTCGGATATTCAAGTTGAAGAAATATTAGCTGGAAGAGGATTGTAAAAGGACGTCGTTGGTTCAATTAAAAAAAAATGTTTAGCCTGATATAAATAATCCTACTAATATTATAAACGCGAAAGTTTGTAAGTATGGATGTATGTTTGTTACTCTTTCACGTAAAAACTACTAAGTGAATTTGGATTAAATTCGGCATACAGATAGTTTATAACCTGGATTAACACATAGGATACTTTTTATCCCGATATTCCCACGGGAACGGGAACCACGAGGGTGAAACCGCGAGCGGCCGCTAGTGATTTAATAAAATTTTGATTGTTGTTATTTATTATTATAATTGATTTGTTTTTTGTTGGAGAGAGTTTGCTGATTGTCTCAAACGGCATTTTCAGCTTCACCGGGCTTGTTTGGGTGGCGGCGAGAAACTTGAAAGTGTTCCTCAAGCCTTGTGAAACGAACCACCTTCAGAGGTTTTCTAGAGGGAACGGCATCACGCACTAGTGCATGTCCGAACCCTTTGGAGACTCTGGGAGGGCACGGGGAGGCGCACTTTTAAGTGTGCGATGCCGTACCCTCTAGAAATCCTCCGAAGGTGATTCGTTTCAACACGGTACCCTTTACGTACCTCGCCGCCCCCAAAATCCCCGGTGAAGCTGAAAATGCCCCCTGTGGCAATAAGCAGTCTCTCTGCAAAAAAAAAAAACTAGATGCTCCGAAGGGTTCGGATCGGATCGAAAAATCGATTTGTGTGTAAATAACAACACAACATTCCTCCATTTATCTATACGCGCATAGTTGCGGGCTTTTCTCTCTAGCGTCCCGGGACTGTTATCGTCAGCATCTCGCGTCGATGTTCTGTTTTAACTTTTAGCGGCGATTCTCTACGCCACACGCCTCCTCGGCTGCGCGGGCGTCTCGGGCGATAGCCGACGTGTTGCGCATGCGCAATTATCCACGCGCTTTAGAACCGCGACGCATCAATGGGCCGGTGCGCGCTATCGTTGATCCTATATCTTTTCCTTTTAAATAGTGTAAAAGAGATTACTAGGTGAAAGGAAGAAGATTTTTTAAAATTTCCAACAATAGCTTATTGTAAAACAAACCGGAGTTTTGATGTTGTCATCCTTTTTACAACATTGAAACCATTGCTATACTTATTATTTGATTTTTACACCATGTTTAACTTAACTACCCCTAAAAAGCAAAGGAAAGACTGGAAAGACTTGTCATCATGCACTTACTTACAGAAAGGTACCTATAGCTTTACTACGCGTGCGACGCTGTGTACTTACTTGTGTTATAGTGAACAAGTCTACCACCCTTAGGACACGGCGACCCGGGTATATTATATTGCTATATTACTCGTATATGACTAGGCCGTGAGCCCAAACTCATTTCGGAAGTTTGGGCGGGCGAAGGCTGATGCGGTCTTTGCGTTATCGGAACCATCTGTTGTTCTCTTTAGCATCCCGGAGCTTTATCGTAAGTTCCAGGCTATCTGTTTTCCAGTGAGCTTAATAGGAATTCGGGTGGTTTTGGACACAACTACCACCTCCGCCGTCAGGCATGCTGTGCAGTGCTGATGCACAGCATGCCTTCTTTCACCATATCTGTGCCTGCTTATATAACCATTGTATTTTTGTGTTTACTGTAACTACTTAGAAGAAAAATAAAACATTTAATACAACATATTTTGATGGATTAGCTTTGGTCGTTGTGTCCTTGCTTTTGGGGACCAAGTCCTTCCAATTCTCTCTGAACTCATCTCATGCAAGTCTCCTAATAAATAAATAAAAACAGCAACAAGCAGGCAGTAGTTTCGGAATGTTACTTCAGGCGTTTTGGGCCTCGATGCTGCTAATTTAAAACGTCTACAAACGTGTCCCAGCGACCAGATTTGTACATTATTTCCATAGTCCTAATCCTAATATTTAAATCAGGTCGCTTATGAACGAATGTGGCCATGTAAGACTAAAACGTTTGATAGTTCCATCCCGTCGAAGCTTAGGGTTTTTGTCGCAGTCCCGTCAGTCGATGTACTTAGCGTCTGTCAATCTCATGATGGTGGCTTTTTGAAATACCAGGTTGTAGGCCTTGTTTCACAGTAGTCTTTATAAGAATTCGTGCGCATGTTTTAACGCAGTCGAGATTTAACGGTGCTTTGGAACACCACTACCGCCGCCGCCGTCAAGGATGTTGTGCAGCACTGATGGATTAGCGTCGCGCCGGTCGCTGTGTACAAACATTTGTGGTTTTAGAATTGATCGTTGTGTTTTGTTTTGATCGATGGAGGTCAGTAACCTTGACTTTCTTATTTGTGTCTTCTGTTTATCATCCGTCAGCCTGTAAACGTCTAATAACAATAAAGCGCATGCGGAGATTCAGCCTTTGCTTATGACGCGGGTCCTAATTGGTTGGTTTGACGGCAGTCATCGGGACTAAAAACTTAGTTTATCTTAGCCTTTGGAAACACGGAAGAACTTTAGATGTTTTAAGTTGATTAGCCATCCAGAGATCCAGCGTTGCTTATCTTGATGGCAAAATCGCAATCCAAACGTGCAATTTACTGCAACATAAAGCTTCTATTAACCCTTTTTTAAATTAATTTAGTTTGGATCGAAAAGTGTTTTTAAAAATAATTACAAGCGTGAATTGAACCCGCGCCTTCGTCAAAGGGACAATTACTGTTTGATAAACCTCATATTAAGCAGAATTTTTTAATTCATAATATTTAATCCGGATTACCAAATAGGATGTTTACCAAACAGGTGTAGCCGTCAGAGGGTATGTCAACTTTGGGTCACGGGCACCTCCAATTACTTATGCTATGATATGCTCTGCCCGACCTGCGAAAAAATATCGACACTCCTAAACTTATATATCATTTCAATCATTCGGTTTAAATAAACAGCAACTAACTAATTATTGACAAATCGTACAGTCACGATCATGAGCACAAAATATGTTACATTAACTGCCGTTCAGAGACGTCAATTAAGTTTTAATGACAATTACTTAAGTCTCTTGCTGTCACTTTCTTATGTATTGTGCTAAATAGAGAAGGAAAGACATTTAATTGTCATTAAATTAGTTGACGTCTCTGAGTAAGTACGGCAGTTAGGACAGGTTGCCTCATAATTATCTTTCGCTAAAAGTAGTCATAAAAATAAAATTATGTTTTATTATTTTCTGATGCTGATATTTTTGTACATTAATCCATAGTACCAAGACAGTAACAAATAGTTTTACGCAGACAAGATAAATATAAAGATTTTTGATGATCATTTTTAAATCAGTTAATTCTAACTGTATAAGTTGTATAGGCTAAACCGTCATCGCCAGCTTATTTTTATCCCCATTGCTTTTTTTTTTTTTTTGGAGAGAGACTGCTGATTGCCGAGGGGCATTTTCAGCTTCACCGGGCTTGTTTTAGGGGCGGCGAGGTACGTAAAGGGTACCTCAAGCCGTGTTGAAACGAATCACCTTCGGAGGATTTCTAGAGGGTACGGCATCGCACACTTAAAAGTGCGCGTCCCCGTGCCCTCCCAGAGTCTCCGAAGGGTTCGAATCGGATCGGACCCCATTGGTGGGGCACGAGCCGTCCCTACAGTTGAACACCAAAGGCAAAACGGGCCATAAACCACCACGCGTGGGCCCAACGCGGATCGGCAGTTAACGGTACCTTTGACTTTAATAAAGTACCGGTAACGATTTGATACCGGTATTCATAGTACAGGTTAACCGATGAGTACCGGTAAGTAGTATTGTACCGGTGTGCCGGTATTATACACCATAATACAGGTACTAATACCGGTACTACGTAACCAAATTTATTAGTGCATTATTAGTAGATAAATGAGTGGCGCTTGGATTAGTTAGTTTGCCTGTGGCGGTAACTAAAATAACATTAAGAAAACGATAGCGAAGTTCGAATAGAATAAAATGTATGGGATTGACATAATATTGACCACGTGATTTAGCGCGGCTTATGTCAATCCCATACATTTTATTCTTTCCGAACATCGCTATCGTTTTCTTAATGTTACTTTGGCTAAGCCTACTGTTTATGTTCATTTCGCGCGGCCGCAGTGCTCTGCATATCACGTGATAAACAGACTGGCAATGTCGCAGGTAGGTACCGGTATTTTTGAAGTACAATACCGGTATTCATTGAAGAATCGGTATCCAGGAACAGAAATATGGAAAATACAGGTGTTACCGATATGATACTGCATTTTCGGTACCAACCGGTACCGATTGCAACCGCAAGCCCTGCCAGGCTTTACGTGCCTGCTGACGCACAGCCTGTCACAGGTACTTAAATGCATATATAAATTGTTTTGGTGTCTCCCGTCGCGTCTAGAGTCAAGACTAGACACTGCACATGACCAATATGAAATCTATATTTATGAGAAACACAGTTATACTTTCACCGATTAGGTATAACGAGATCCGTTTGTTTATTGCTATATTTTCCAATATCAACAAACAGATTTAATTTCTATGTATCTTTGCGCGAAGTAAAGTATTATTAAACTGCTATTAAATATGAATGAATGAATCAATTTAGAATTAGTAATATATTTCATTTTCTGTACATTTTTCATTTTTAAACTATAGTTCACAAAGAATTTACACGAGGATTAACGCATACTAATTTGTAAAATTCTTCATATTATACTCGAAACGTTTCGACCGAGTAACGGCCGTGGTCACGGTCAGTCGGCCAGTCCGTGACCACGGCCAGTGTAACTCGTACGAAACGTCGGGTATAAGGTAGGTAATAGGTATGAAACCTTTTACTAATTAGATTGCGTTAAGCCCCGTTTAAATTTTCTGTAAATTTTACTGTGTAAATTTTGTTTTTTTAGGTAAGTGCTAATTGCTGCACTGAAGCTAAATTAAATATTTATAACATTAATAAAATACAGTAAAAAAATTAAAGGCCTACCTGGATTGCGGAATACCCAGGTTCGATTCCTGGCTGGGTCGGGTAGGCGTTTAATTTTTTCACTGTATTTTATAAATTTTATAAATATTTTATTTTACTGTGTATTCGTACTTATTATATTATACAGACCTACATTTGGTGAATTAAATTAGGTATTAAAATGGTGCCCACTCTAGACTAAACAAAAATCCCATTTTACATGTCACCAAGCCACCCCACTATCTTATTTTATAAATAATGTAAACAATACACGTTGGGTTAAAAGAGGAGAATAATGCCCAAAAAAAAATTGCTAAATAGATTTTGCATTTGAAATATTATAACTATGCATACATTTTGTTGTAAAAGTTGTCAGCTGTTCAATATTTTGTAATCTCTATAAAATGTGTCACACATTTTTTTTAACTAACCTAATTCGTCACACTTCTTGGCAAAGTTCTCCCCCCCATCTTTTCAGACGTCGTTGTATACTTTGGCGGTCTCCCACCAAGATCTTCCCAGTCATGACCTACGCTAGCGTAGTTTTCGCGCATTCCGCGCCCTCCTACTTGTACCGCTTACAAACCCTTCAAAACCGATTTATGCGGGGCGCGACTGGTTGTCCGCATTACGTTCGTAATGTTGATCTCCATCGCGACCTCGATCTCCCTACTATCAAAGATTTCATCAAGGACGTCTCCCGACGTTACTTGTTGTGGCGGCTGCCAACTATAAGGTTGAAGGCCTTCCCGCAACAAGACGGCACTCGTCTAGGCGTCCTAAGCACGTCCTAAACGACCCCGACGACCCAATAACAGTTGCGAACGCCCCCCCGCCCGATCCTCCAAATGACAGTACACATTTATAGAATACACTAAACATGCACACTAATTTAGGCCCAAGACACCGTACTCGTAGAACAAGGGTACGAAGAACCGGTTCACACGCGCTCTACGCCAGGCACAGTCATGTGCCTGGGCGCTCCTCTTCTCCTCCACGGCCCGGTCTACCCGAGCCGAGGTCCGTGCCTTTAGAGGCGCCCTCGGGTGGTTCCGCTCCCCGATCCAATCCGAACCCTTCGGAGACTCTGGGAGGGCACGGGGACGCGTACTTTTAAGTGTGCGATGCCGTACCCCTCTAGAAATCCTACGAAGGTGATTCGTTTCAACACGGCTTGAGGTACCCTTTACGTACCTCGCCGCCCCTAAAACAAGCCCGGTGAAGCTGAAAATGCCCCTCGGCAATCAGCAGTCTCTCTCAAAAAAAAAAAAAACCAAGATCTTATAGTATAGAAGTCGAGATAGTCCTTTCAAAGCTTTCATGGCCGACCCCGCCCGCCGCAGTCCGTCGTTAGTCCTCAGGTATCTCAGGTATTCAGAGAGTAGCCCAATCCCGCTTTAGCCTGGCTCTATACAATATCCTATATTATACAATCTAAAAAATGTGGGCCTGCAGGATGTGTTTTTTTAACTTGAATAGGTACCTGTAACCACCTTGCAAGTTGTAAAATTTGTATTTATTGAATCACAAACTTGTTAGTTGCGCATCACAACAACTAACAAATAAATAGTATCGTTTCTTCAAACAATTTCTGATTGAAAGCAATCGAATGGAACGGCTTCTGTACAGGTGTCATATCTATAAAACCGCTTGAGCAGTTCCCAACTTCCCAGATTATAGACGCGTGTCAAATCAATGCTTAATCGGTGGAATTCGGAAGCCGGCACAATGCTATGTTGGAGTTGAGCGAGGCGTCTGCGCAGCCCGTGAGAGAATTTATGTAAACGACGACGTAGGTAGCATTCATTTGTTTAATTCTGATTCTAATATCGAATGGCGCATCCGGTCCAAATCGACTCTACGAGTATTTGGACAGTCACTTTAGACTCTAAAGTTTAGAGTGATGCTAAAGTTGGTTTTTAAAATTAATTTGTTTCTCAATAAGGTAGCGCTTATTGGCTTTCGTTTTACCTGGTTGAAAATGACTATAAAGCCTGGAAGCGCACCTCACCGGAAATAGCAACTAATTTACTTCTTCATCATCATCTGATGATTGTGAAGATTCAGGCAGGTGATGATTCATGGCAGGTGATGATTCACCAGCTCATTTTATGCTGCTGGGCACGAGCCTTCCCTAAGGATGGATAGGGAGAACGGGCCATAAACCACCACGCGAGCCCAGTGCGGATTGGTGGATGTTAACGACTGCTAATGCAGCCGGGACCAACGGCTTTACGTGCCTTCCGCAGCACGGAGGAGCTCGAGATGATACATTTTTGGTCACCCTTCCGATGACCAGCCTTTGCGAAAGTTGCTTAACCTCAGCACCTGCAGACCGGGCGCGTTAACCACTGCGCCTCTCTCTAATTACTTGCTAGAGTTTAATTATTTATATTATTTTACCCTGACCTACAGGGGCTGTGCGTGAAAGACAGACTGTACAGGTTAAAAAAGACGGCAAAGAGGATCGTGAAAATTTGAATTTAGAGTAAATTCATAAAAAGTGTTTCTTCCCAACAATTTGTTGTCGAAACATAAATAACAAGTCTATTCTAATTAAGTATTTTGTCGTCTCATAAATTATTTGTCCAGGAATAAACAGTCAATATTATTTAATCGGACTCGTTCAATGGTAGCTTAACATAAACGTAATCTGAAAGATCTGCGATATAAATCATGATAACGATTACATAAATATTTTAGTAATATGCAATGATGAAACCGACCACATATTGAGGTAGGTAGCTTAACGAACAATTTGTTAGGGAAATCTTAATTTACTACTGACGGGTTGTTATCTAATTAGCATCTGTGGGCTGGTAACAGCTCAGGTGGGTCTGGGCTGGACCGGTCTTTGTACAACTGCCTCCTTGTAGTGTTGCTTAGTGCATGGTAGCAGGTCCACATCCTTCGAAGCAGCTTGAATTTTTGAGACAGGAAGGTACAGGCGACGATCTTTTTAACAAAAATTTCAACCTCGTTTTGTACAGAGTTCTAAATAAAATATGAGCTTTTCAGGTGCATATTATTTACTCAACCGCTTCTTAGAGCGTTCTCTAGACCACACTACACCACAGGAGTGGTATAACAATGATAAGTCTACCAGTGTAGACTAGTATGCCGGTCTCTGTGTCAGAAAGGGTTTGATTACCATTAGCGCGGAGTACCTACATACCTACAGGAGCTCGATGGCGCAGTGGTTAACGCGCCCGGTCTGCGAGTGCTGAGGTTAAGCAACTTTCGCAAAGGCCGGTCATCGGATGGGTGACCCAAACTTTATCCTCTCGAGCTCCTCCGTGCTTCGGAAGGCACGTAAAGCCGTTGGTACCGGCTGCCTTAGCAGCCGTTAACAACCACCAATCCGCACTGGGCCCGCGTGGTGGTTTATGGCCCGTTCTTCCTATCCATCCATAGGGAAAGCTCGTGCCCCAGCAGTAGGGACATAAAATGAGCTGATGATGATGATGATGATGACATACCTACTGAATTCGGTGTGGGTGGTCCTGGAGGCTTGTTTTAATTCTGCCTATCTTGCTACTACCTACCATCCCATCGTCAGTCTCTACAACATAAATGTCTGGTGGCATCGCTGTTCCAACAGTTAAGATAAAGAAGCTAGTTCCTCAGCGAAACTTTCTACACGACTTCCCAAATAGTTAAGCAACTAAAAATGTATAGGCATCACAAACGGTGCTTCTCTTTCGCTTTGCAGATTGTACGATAAGAAACAAGCATATCGTATCATCTTCACACCGGGCGAAAGCTTGGCTACATCTCTGCGACAATCAACACTAACCCCTAACGCGTCTCAGCAAGATTTGTTTGACGGTGTGCAATAATTAATTATAGTACGATTAGCCCGCGTGATCGCGTGTGAAGCTGCGATGTCAACTGTGGCACAATATAAGAAGACTACAGACGGTAAGCTTCTGTAGGACCATCTCAAACGAGTCCGAGTGCAGCTGTTGTGAGGTTACGTGTTATATTAATTATATTAATTATCATCAACATCAACAGCTCATTTTATGTCCCCACAGCTGGGGCACGAGCCTTCCCTATGGATGGATAAGGAAAACGGGCCATAAACCACCACGCGGGCCCAGTGCGGTGCGGTGGTTGTTAACGACTGCTAATGCAGGCGGGACCAACGGCTTAACGTGCCTTCCGAAGCACGGAGGAGTTCGAGATGATAAATTTTTGGTCACCCATCCGATGACCGGCCTTTGCGAAAGTTGCTTAACTTCAGCAATCGCAGACCGAGCGCGTTAACCACTGCGCCATCGAGCTCCTCGTAGCTCGTAGCTCGTGTGCGGTATTTAAATTAAGCTTTACCTTCTGGGGTCTCTACAGGATATATATTTTTTTTTTACCTGTGCGCAAATTTTCTGGAGCGACTCAGAATCGGTAATTAAATGAAACATAAACAAACAAACAACAAACTTTACTTATCTAGCCCAAGACAAGCTTCGTTATGAAACTCGTGAAATGGTTACTTAGACAACGGATAAACATACTGAAAATACTTAAATACATACTTAGGTATTATAAGTACATAGAAAGCATCCAGACCCGAGACAATTTAGAAAAACAATAATATCTAAATTGACCCGACCGGGGATCGAACCCGGGACCTCAGAGATGGCGACACCATGACAACCGGTGTACAAACCACTTGACCAAGGAGGTCGTCAACATGGGTTGAAATATGTCAAAATTTTGAGACTCTTCATACAAATCAGGTTAATCAAGTGTTCCCTAAAGGGAGGCCAAAATTTTTTAAAATTTTAAACCAAAGTGGAAGTGGTTCACTTACCGATTCTGAGTCGCTCCAGAAAATTTGCGCACTGGTAAAAAAAAATATCCTGTATAATTTGTGACTGTGGTAATAGCGCCATCGCCATTGTGATAGTGAGTCATTCGCAGATATTGGCCGGCCGGTATCGCGCCACGACTATCTTGCGTGCGAGCTGCGAAATGATTTGTGTGCGGTTTTGCAATAACACGGATGTGGCGACGGGAATGTAATGGAATATAAACAATCGATGTTGGAACCACATACTGAGCCTCCGAGAAAAATAATTATATGTATTGTACATTTTCCTCATTAAAATTAGTGGTTTTTCTTTGTCCCATGTAGTAGTAAGCTTAATTACTTAATTGAATAAATAAATTTATCTACACTAATGTTGTAACATTCTACTTATGTTTCCAATACTTGACTTATAATTACTACTGTTATAGCGCAGACAACAAAACACTCAATTTAAGCAATTTCACATGATGGTATAATATCCACATCGATATCGTAAAATCTCATTATAACATCAATAAAACGCGACCAATTAACCTGGCGAGCCTTATGTCAAAATCCTCATACAAGTTGTATAAAATTTTGATATTAGGCTGGCTTTTGAAAACAGTTGGGTTATACGTGAAAACTTCGTCGAAACTACTAAACTTACATACACAAAACTCTTTGGTAAGATCTTGTGCCAATTAAATAAAAAAAGAACAGCGCGCGCTCGCTCCTGATTGGCCCTGCGCGCGCAGCTGCGCTCTCATTGGTTAGATTTTAATGGCGGAAATTTGAACAATTATTATAAATAAACTATTGTCAGCTTTTACTCTTGTTGTTTGACTAATTGCATTAGTGAAGATAAAGTAGTGTATGCAACTGCATATAACACGGGTATTAAAACACTCGTTACTATTATGAAACTCGCTGCGCTCGTTTCATAAACTCACACTCGTGTTTTAATACCCTTCATTATATGACAGTTGCATAAACTACTATTATTCAATTCAATTTACTGCATAACATCATAACATGTGATATATTTCTATTTAATTTTAAATTTATTGTATGTTTTGTTTCGAATGTTTTCGCATCTGCATGATTAGCTGTGTGTACACGTTTCTGGATGTCGGTCTTGCACTGTTCTATTGTAAATGATATTTTATGCTAATGTTGACTATCATCTGTTGTGTACTCCATAAATAAATAAATAAATAAATTAGATCACGAGTTTCAACCTTATGTAGACTAGAAACGTCACACTGCAGGTCAATCCACATGAACAAAAATATATCAGCAATAACTACCACGTTGGCCCAACGAACGGGTTGGTGGTTTAAATCCGACTACTACTAATAATGCCATCTTACGATAACAATCAGCAGGTTCCAGTGAAGTCGGGAAAAAAGTTACATACTCTTATAGGTACGTTTTTTCGTGATACTGCTGTTTTTTTTTTTTTAAATGAGGCAAACGAGCAGGCGGGTTACCTGATAGAAAGCAATCACCGCTGCCCATGCGCAAAACCAAAGTAATCGCGGATGCGTTGCCGACCTTGAGGAAGGAGTTGGATCTTGAGGTGGGAGTAGGAATTGGGAGGGGTGAGAGATGGGCCTCCGGTACTTTCACTCACCGGACGAAACACAACAGCAACGAGTGCCGTTGTTTCACGCCGATATTCTGTGAGAGGGTGGTTTGTTCAATTGCTAAAGTTGAATACTTAGGTATACTTACGAGCTTTGAAATAAATGTTTATTTAAGTGTCATACGTAGCAGTAATAGATGAAACATTTTCTATTACCTAATGAGTTGAAGACTGCTTAAGGTACGATTCCGTTGGCGACTGTAGACTGCAGAATGCAACTGCAAATTTATTAATTAATTAAAAAGGCACATCTACAGAGAGGACCAAATAAGAAAAAGCACAGATCTTATAGAACTAAATCTGAGCTCCGAAAACAGCCGGGCACAGTACCTAATACACGTTATAATGATAGACAGGGCTTGGTAACTTTAACCTTTTCACCGCCCAACTATCCTGCACGCGATGTCCCGCTGTACGCCAACGTATAAATGTATTTTAATAAAGTAGGTACAAAGAAGAACTTCTATAGAAGTGCTGGCGTGGACGGCACGAAAATCTCGAACTTCTATAGAAGTTATTGGCGGTAAAAAGGTTAAATAATACTCGTAAATAATAAAGAAAACAAAACCAATGCAGTCAGCAGTTGGTTTCTTTCTGTGCATCTTTTGGCGCACGCGCAAACGTTAACTCGGTGCTTGCGTTTCGTAGTTCCGAGCCATCCTTGTGGTAGAGAAGGGATGGTACTAGGTTTACTAAGGCCTTTTCTCCTTTCGCAGCTGGGCTGGGAAGGATAGGAAAGCCCCACATACCTCTATACGTTATGTGCATCATGCATAACACAGTATTTTACCTAGCGATAGGATAAAAAGGCGACAATGTCGCTGCACATGCGCTTAATGCCATATAGATTCATACAAACCTCCCCATCGGAATCGTACCTTTAAACAGCACTCTCGAGTTTCCACAATTAACGTGATTTGTGCTAATGCGTGGCGCTGGCGACATCAGATAGACTCCTGCGCAGATCGGATGGCTGCTGTTTTGATGCGCTTCTTTGAAACATTGTGGGAAACAACTTTCACTACATTCGTTATCATAAGACGTGGTGTAGAGTATCTAGTGCAGATTTATGATTACCTATACTGAAGTTATAGAGGTGTTTTTTGTAATATTACTTTACTAACATTAAATATAAAAATTATTAATCGCGAGTAGATTCTTAAAAGTTGTTTTATATTTCAATCCGTAGTGTTCGCGTACACTTTAGAAAAGGATATTGCTATTACATTTTCTAACATTGTTATTTTTGTCTAACATAGTTTTGGCATGTGTTTAACATAACAATAATTGATTGTTTACCAGACATTAATGACAGCTGGAAGCCAACGGAACTGCAGAGATCACGCCACGTTGAAAAAACTTAACAAGTCATTATAAAAACCGGTTTGGAGCCTAGTAGCTCTATCTATTGAAATATGATTTCTCGGAACAAATCTGTTGTTTATTATGCGTTGTGTTGCGTATTGCTTCTATCGCTATCTACAAGTTTACAATGTTTACGCAAATTTTGATGCGAATAAATTTATTGTTCCAAAATGTCTAAAGGAAACTGCATAAAGCCAAGGCAAACCTATTGACTGCGCGCCGTGGCGCCACAGTTAAGCATATAGAACCACTTATTATACGAGTCTGCGGCACTGCACCGACGCATTATTACCTACATAAATTGTATTCTTAAAAACTGTTTATTTTTTCTAAGAAGCCTTATTAGTAGTGCAATAGTGCGCCTGACCCGGTTTGTCTGGGAAAGTCTGAGCCCTGCAGTGGGATATTTAACGGCTGATGATGATGATTACCTATTATGTTATCAAATGATATCCTCGAGGAATTACGGCGCTTAGAGGCGCCAAGTAACTTTTATGATAGCTTTGATGAATGTTACTAGTGGTCGGAGTATCTCCCCGGGTTTGGTATACTGTATAGTTAGTTACGCACATAGGCACACATTAACACAACTTCACAAAATTTGAGGTATTTGTGTAAGTATTTTTATAAGTGGTAGTGTTGTCTTTGTTGTTGTTTGTTTGGTAGTTTATTGGAACGCGATCCCTATTATCACCAGAGACGGGCGTTGGTGCCTCGACACAGTTTCTACAACTAACCGCAGTATTAACGAACAACATTAATGTATAATTTGTTTTGTTCCAAATTTTTTTTTTTATTATTTTTATTATTAATAGCTAATACAAAAAGGGTACGCGACTTCTTTATTGGAGGACTTTTTTACAATGTAAAATGTTATGTTAATCATTACTGATAAAGAGCGTCTCTGAGTGCGGCAGTCCGGCAGCAAGCCTGCTAACCCATACCTAGCGGCTTTATAATCACGAGACAAATAAATTCGCCCAATTAATCTATCCCGGCGCTACCTATGCCAGGCTAAAGTCGTGTTGTGTTCTGTTAATGCATAAATACATACCCTCCATCCCTTTAGCGAACGCAGTTAAATCTTTTATCGCTACCAAATCGACTGTCGTAAATCCAACTTGCGCTCCATTGTTGCCGTACACTTATATGGGAGAGACCAAAATAAATCACGAACAAAACCATATCGGCGCAATCGTAGACTATCTCGATCGGATCGACTGCGGGGTACTTCGTCGCGATACGGAGATATTACGCTATTGAATTAGCATTACCGCTGTTACCGCATATTGTTGGGAGGCATGCCTCATAATTCATAACGGCCATGTTTTAATTCTCGTCGTGTGTCGAAACGTCCGAGCGACGCGGCAGGACAGTCGCATCCCTCATATCTCCGTCAACCAAATACGAGTTCCTAGCGATCGAGTTGTTCCTCTCTCGTTTCCGATCCGAACACATCGGAAACTATTAAGGGCACAGTGAATGCTTCCGTGACCACCTAATGCCTTCTAGAAACCGTCTGAGGATGTTCGATCACGTCTTGAGAAACCTTATAGCCTACAAAAGCGTTCTCGGGTTGTTCCACTCTCGATTCTGATTCGAAAGCATTAGATAATCTAGTTAGCGAAGGGGTCACGCTTCTGTGATATCATCCCCTGTAGAAACTCAGAGGATGTTCGATCACTACGGCTTGAAGGATATTTTTTATTTTCATTTTTTATTTTAACAGCATTGTCCTACAGATAACAAACAGCGTTGCGTTAAATAGATCATTAAGTTTTTATTTAGAGTATCTTGAGTGTGTCATGCTCCCTTAATTGTCTCTGCGGTGGTGGCGTGTGCGTCGGGTCGTTACGTTCCCTAAAATATGGTTGAGCGAAGCGATGGCTGATTCATATGTCATGTTCGTGAACGGGTGCCGCCTGTGGAGGCTGGTCTGCTCTTGCATACTTATCTTATTTTTAGTTTTATTAATTATAGTTTGACTTTGTTTTACCTAAACAATTTTTGACTTTTACTAGAGTACTGTAGTGGTGCTGTATGACATTGTGGAAATTGAAACCTTTACATAATTATCTGATGTAAATTTGTTAACTTACATTTTTTATTTTGTTTTTTTTACATGTTGTGGTTGTCTTATATATATTTTTTGTGTTTATTTGTAATGGAAAGTGTTCTGCTATGATAGGGCATTTTCCAATATTTTTGACGCTGTAAGGGAGAAAAGAGCTGGACACTTGCTGAGTTTCTTGCCGGTTCTTCTCAGTACAAGATCTCCCGCCCAGAGTAGACTTACGAACCGATGGCATAGTGACACTGACAAGAGCTACTTGTAGCCTAAACTGAATAAATGATTTTGAATTTTGAATTTTGAATTAAGTTTCAAGCCGCCCTTTAAATCGCTGTAAAGGCCATCGGAGGACAACGGCAGAGTCTTACCAAAAAAACAATCGCCGGCATGTCGCATGTTGTCGCCGCGATCGTGCGAGATTTCGCATCGCGATAGTATAGATGCATTATAACCTTCACATCTCTGTTCGCTGTGGATCGCGCGGCATGCGAGGAGCCCGTGGAATCTCCGCTTCTGTACTCTGCGCGACGGCGATGTTGTCTTGTGTATTCATTATAATCTCATCAATATTGTCCTTGTTTTTGTTACAGGTGGCTCAGCGACCTGAATGATCTTGCAATCGACAGCTCCACCTATTAAATGTAAGTTGACAACGTAATTATAGACTTTTACAAGAAACACTCCATTGTTTTTAATCGAGTCATTGTTTACTTCCTCGTGCGGGGTCACCGGGTTCCACATAAAATACAATTGACATTAGCTGCTAGATTTATTTGCTTTCATAATTTTATATAACTGAGAATGATAGCTTATCTACTAATAAAATTCAAGAGGATCTTTAATATTATATAGCTTATAAAGCTTTTTATCCACCCGATTGTTTATTTAAGTGTGATAAGGTCGTTTTTATTTTATGAAGGCTGACTTTGGTTTGTTTTACTGGTTATCTAATTTAAAACAATATGAATAATAATTAATAATATCTATAAAAGATTATGTAACACCCGATACCAAAACTTCATACATCAGCTTTGATTTTACTTTGTAGCAGTGATAGAGATATCAGTGCACGTACTTATAGCCGTCCATTGGGTTATTCATTGAATGATAAATTCATCGATGCGACGCATCGGAGCGTTATTCAATTAGGGCAGTTCACGCCGGCGGCAGTTTGTCACTTGACCGGGCGCGACACGAATCGAATCACACGTTAACCCCAATAATGGTATCGGCGATCTATCGCCGCAGCTCGGAGGATAGTCAGACAGTCGA
Source organism: Eudonia lacustrata (assembly GCA_947562085.1). Taxonomy (NCBI): domain Eukaryota; kingdom Metazoa; phylum Arthropoda; class Insecta; order Lepidoptera; family Crambidae; genus Eudonia; species Eudonia lacustrata. The sequence continues at coordinate 3,143,896 of OX387321.1, read as the reverse complement.
TTTATAAGACACTGAACTGGTAAAGCATACAACCACAATATAGGGTGACCCCAGAAGGTCACTTTACTTCATACCGCGCTCAAGCAACGCACACAGTCCCCGCCCGATCCTCTAAATGCCACTACACATTTACAGAATACACTAAACATGCACACTAGTTTAGGCCCAAGACACCGCACTCGTAGAACAAGGGTACGACGAACCGGTTCACACGCGCGACATACCCAGGTACAGACATGTACCTGGGCGCTTCTCCACCTCCACGGCCCGGTCAACCCGAGCCGAGGTCCGAGCCTTTAGAGGCGCCCTCGGGTTGTTCCGCTCCCCGATCCGATCCGATCCGAACCCTTCGGAGAATCTAGTAGGGCTCGAGGACACGCGCACTAGTGCGTGATGCCGTTCCCTCTAGATTATCTCTGAAGGTGATTCGTTTCACACGGCTTGAGGAACGTGCTTTAAGTTTCTCGCCGCTCCCAAACAAGCCCGATGAAGCTGAAAATGCCGTTTGAGCCAATCAGCAAACTCTCGCCAAAAAAAAAACACATAGTCAACCTCTCCCGGATACGAACCTCGCAACAGCTGCCCTCGGAATGGTTTGAGATGGTCCTTATCTTCTGCAGTCTCTTTATTTTGTAATACGGCCCACCTGATGGAGAGTGACCACCGCAGTCCATGGACGCTTGCGACACCAAAGGTATCACGAGCGCGTTTCCCCTAATCTTCAAGAATAAATCAAATCTTTTCTGTCAAAGAGAAATCAAAAAGTAGTCATTAATGAAGTAGTTTCAGAGGGCTCAATTGTAAAGATGGGAGTGCCTTAGGGATCTATTCTCGGTCCGTTTTGTTTCTTGTATATGTATATCAATGATCTTTCTTTCATGGTTAAGGAAATGTCGGAAATAGCACTATTCGCTGATGGATGACTGTTGCGGAAACCCACAACACACACTAACCTATCAACCAGCCATATTTGCTTTCCAGAGACAAGAAGAAAAAAAGAACAACTAGTGATGGGGCCATTATGCCACCAAACAAAATTGAATCTCGATAATCGATTCGTCCATAATACAAATCAAAGTTTTATTTCCAATAAAATTAAATGCCTGTTTATTTGCAACATCCCGCCACCCAAAGCGGACGTACCGCTTTCTAGCCTGAAATCTTAAACTAGTCAACCGGTAATCGAGCTAAGGTCGCGACCGCGCGATTTAGCACCGATCCATCAACCAACACTTGCGCCACACGCGGAGTCCCGTCCGCGCCCCAGATTAACTTTAAAATGCGACCTCGTCTCCAAAATAACGATGGCAAATTAGCCTCTTTTAATAAAACCAGATCCCCCTCCGAAGGGGGCGACGTCCGGTCTGTCCACTTTACACGCTGCTGCAATAAATGCAGATACTCCAGTGACCAACGACGCCACAAGTCCTGACTCATTTGTTGTATCATTTGAAAACGAGACATCCGGTGTCTGCGTTCATCCTTCCAGGGATACTCGGGCAGGGCAGTGAGTGGCTGACCGACCAAAAAATGACCAGGGGTCAGGACTTCCATGTCATTTGCGTCAGAGGAGAGTGGACAAAGCGGACGCGAGTTGAGAACCGCCTCAACCTTACAAAACACAGTTGTAAGTTCCTCATACGTGAGGGTAGTTTCCCCGACTACCCGGCGCAAGTGGGTTTTTGCCGATTTTACCGCGGCTTCAAATATCCCGCCCCAGTGGGGACAGGCTGGCACACTAAATCGCCATGTGATTCCCCGCTGTGCGAGAGCTTGACTTATGCTATTACAATTTTTATCCAGAAAATCGTTCACATCTTTTAAGTAGTTGGCAGTGCCTCTGTAGTTGGTACCGTTGTCGGACCGAATGAGAGAAGGTAAACCCCGTCGCGAAACAAAACGATCCAGGGTGGCGACAAAGGCTTCCGTAGACAGAGCCGAAACCACTTCCAGGTGGACGGCCTTAGTGGCCAGGCAGACAAAAACGCACAGGTATGCTTTCGTGACCCTAGTGTTACGATAGGCTGTGGTTTTCACCAGAAACGGTCCAGCAAAATCCGTACCGAACCCGTCGAACGGCCTAGTTGTCTGACAAACCCGGTCAGAAGGGAGATCCCCCATCTGTGGCTGCATAGTGGAGGCCTTCACCCGATAACAAGCCACACACTTAAATAACACGCTGCGAACCACTCTCCGAGAGGACAAAATCCAGAACTCCCTCTGTAGTATCGCCAGTAACGCATTACACCCCGCGTGAGCGTTTTTCAGGTGTCTATCCGAGACTACCAGTTCTACCAAAGGTCCTCCTTTGGGGAGTAGCAGAGGATGACGGCTACCGAAGGGCAGGTCGGCATTTTTGAGGCGACCTCCAACGCGTAACAGTCCATCCGCATCCAGAAATGGGTTGAGCCGAGAGATCGCTCCCTTGAGCTTTGCGCGACCGACGCGCAAAATCTTCAGTTCGTCCTCGAACCGGTCAGCTTGAACCAGCCGTATCAGGGCCAACAGTGAACTCCTGCCTTCCTCAGCACCCGCCACGGGTGATAACTGCCTCTTGTCTGGATGGCGGCAGTTATGTAGAAATCTCCGGATCCAGCAAGTTACTCCTAGCAATTTGTCCAGTTTGCTGTATCGAGCCGTCAACCAGTTCGGATCTGGCCTTGACTCGTTTGTTGTCACCAAAACTTTTATTCCAGGGAGCATCCCTAGAGAGCCATCGATCATGGTGACCGGCCATGATGACTCACCCTCCTTTAACCACTCTGGACCCCACCAGAGGGCATGCTGCACCAATTCCGGCGCGGTGCAGCCCCGAGAGGCACAATCGGCAGGATTCCAGGGGCCGGGAACGTGCCTCCAACAAATTTCGATGCCCGAGTTCTGTACCTGAGATACCCGATTGGCCACAAACGTTTCCAATACGTGGGGTGCCCCGCGTAGCCATGCCAGAGCTACCTGACTGTCAGACCAGGCGTAGACATTCCGGATGTCCACCGTAGACGTCAGTTCCTTGTGCACGTGGCACAACAGTTTGGCCAATAGATGCGCCCCGCAAAGCTCCAGCTTCGGGATTGTCAGCCTAGTTTTGAGGGGAGCCACCTTGCTTTTAGCCAGAAGCAAGGAGACGGTGACTCGACTCTTCGAGTCCACCGTTCGCAGATACACCACTGCGGCATACCCTCGTTCTGACGCATCGCAGAAGCCATGTAGGCTTGCCCTGTATTTGCCCCGCGGCAAGATCCGCCGCGGCAACGCCACCTGATTGATCGCCTCGATCGTAGAGATCAGAGCGAGCCAAGTGTCGAGTGAGAGCCCTACCAGTGGCTCATCCCACGAGACTCCGAGTGTCCACAGTGTTTGCAATAAACACTTCGCCATAAAAATGCACGGGCTGATCCATCCATTTGGATCAAACATCCGAGCGATGGTGGAAAGGACCGTCCTTTTCGACCAAACTCTTGTAGTTTCCAGTTCTACCCGGAATGTGAAAATATCGTGAACCGGCTGATATTTAATTCCCAAAACGGCGATAGAGTTCGGGTCTCCTGCGTCTTCGAATAGCTGAGGATTCTGTTGGTGATCTTCCGGAATCCCAACCAGAAGCTGTGGCTCGTTGGATAACCATTTTCTCAACTCATAACCACCAGCCGCAAGGAGTCCGATAAGTTCATTCCTGATGATGAGCGCCTCCTCCGGAGAAGCTGCCCCTGTGCAGATATCATCTACGAACACGTCACGTGTCAGTACAGCGGCTGCCCGGGGAAAGCGAGCCCGTTCCTGCTCCGCCAGTTCCAGCAGTGACCGGATGGCAATGAAGGGACTCGACTTCAGGCCGTACGTGTTGGTGTTGAGCTCGTAGACGGTGATGGGATCCTCCGAATGTTCCCTCCAGAGTATTAACTGAAACCTCCTGTCCACAGGATGTATTACTGTTTGGCGGAACATCATCCGGATGTCCGCACCGAACACCACCTGGTGTCTTCGGAAATTTAAAATGATGTCGACAATGTCCCGATGTAACTTCGGACCAGAATGGAGACATTGGTTCAATGAAACTCCAGTCGACGACGGTGCCGATCCGTCAAAAACAGTCCGTAGTTTTCCAGATGAGGCCTTCAACACCGCGTGGTGAGGCAAGAAAAAATGATCTGTCGTTGTCCAGTCGACAGTCGCCCGCGACATATGCCCCAAGGCCTCGTATTCTCGCATGAACTCGATATACTTTTCCCGAAGTACCGGATCGCGAGACATACGACGCTCCATGGACAAGAGTCGTTTCTCTGCCAACGCCCTCGATTTTCCCAAGAGAGGGGGACAGTCGATAAAGGGCAGTCGAGTTTCGATCCTACCCGACGCCATCCGGCGTGTGTGATCCTTATAAAAGGTTTCGCACTCCACATGCTCCGGATCCAGACGGGAGACCATGGGAGGCTCTTCCAGTTCCCAGAATTTTTGCATCGTCCTAGCGATGGAGGTAGTAGCGACGACAGGTGAGACATCCCGCGTCTCCTGGTCGAAAACCGGTCCCATTAAAACGTGTCCAAAGATGGTAGGTATAGCTACCAACGAAGAGCGTCCCAGACTCCGCTGAGGCCCTAAAAGGATCCAGCCCAGTACATCCGCTCCCAATATGAGGTCCACCGGAGCCGGCTCCTCGAAATGAGGGTCTGCCAGCATGAGACCTGATGTGTCAGGCATTGCGTCCCGCGGAATGTCTGTCGGTGGATGCCAACCCAGCAGATTGTCGAGTGCGATCGCGGCCGCCGCAATCCGTATCGAAGCGGAATGCACAGGAGAGAAGGAAATGTGGGTCTGACCGGACAGACCCCCCACTTCTGTATCTCCGACTCCCCGAATCGGAACTGAGGGAGGCACGCACTCCAGACGTAGGCGCCTCGCTACCCTCGTAGTAATTAAGCAGCCCTGTGCCCCAGTGTCTAGGAGGGCTCGTATCCGGACGAAGTCCCCCCTAGGTCCCCAAACGCGTACCTGCGCGATGGGCAAAAGAACCGTCCTCGGTTCCGACGTAGCCCGACCACAGGCTAGTCACGCGTCAGAGCCAGCAGCCGACCCTGTCGAACCGTGATGACTCGGCCAGTAAGTCGGACGCGTGCAGGCCACCATCCGGGGTGGTGCGTATCCAGCTGCCCTACCATACCGGTGATAGGGTGGGTGGTATTCCAACCTCGGGTACTCGTGCTGTACCGGTGAGAACTGTTGACGGTTCTCACGTCGTTGTTGTTCCGGTAACGGCGGCGGAGGGTAGGCGTACGAGTATCCGGGTGTTGGGTCCGGAGGTGGGGCTCCCTGTACCCAGTGGCCCTTAGAGGCACCAACTCCTGGTGTTGGTCGCGCCGGGTGCCGGGTTGTAGCCAGAACCCGGCTCCGCTCCGGCGGTCCCCAACTCACCTGAGCCGGGGTGTACGAGGGGTTGTAGTGTGGCGGCCGTGGCGGACTCCGTCTTTCCGGAGGCGGAGTTGACCCCGGCCCCAAACCGCCACCCGTGGGAGATCCCCTCTCCCGAACCGGTGCTGAGCCCTCAGCACTACGGGTGCACAGTAAGCGATGGTGCGGTCCGCCGCACACATCGCAAGGCCTCGCCTGGGGACACTCATTATACCTATGTCCTCCCAGGCAGGCATAACACAATTCTCGTGTCCGAACGAGGTTTCGGCGCTCTTTTGTGGGCAGCCCGAGAATTGCTGGACATAGCTGCTCCAAGTGCTGCTGTCCGCAAATCCGGCATCCAGAGCCGGGGTTGATGGCGGCCGCAGCCACCAGCCTGCCGCGACCCTTACCTGGGTTGCGTGGCGGCTGGGCGCCGTAGACTCCGGAAGTGCGGGCCGGCGCACTTGTCGGAGCCTCCTGGGAGGCTAGCTGGTTTTCCAGCAGGCCAGCCTCCTCTTCCAGGAACTCCAGAAGTTCCCCTATGGTGGGCAGAACGCTGCCGAGATCCTTGTGGACCAGTCGATTCCGCTCGAACTTGTCCCTCATCTCCTGCGACAACTTGGCCAGAACGATGTGCAGAAGCAGGAAGGACCACTGGTCGACGGGCAGTCCGAGCGTCCTTAACCCGTTTAAGGACACGGTGAGCGGGGTGATCAGCTGCGCCCTCAGCTGAGCCCTATGGTTGACCCTCGGCAATCCCAGCAGATGGGTCACGTGCGCGTCCGCCTGAAGACGCGGCTTCTCGTACCGCTTCTCCAGCAGCTGCATGGCGGTGTCGTAGCTCGCATCCTGCAGCTCCAGATGCTGTACGAGCTGTCTGGGTTCTCCGTCTAGGAAGGAACGGAGATATGCCAGCTTTTCGGCCTTGGTGAAATCCTTCCGAGTATCCACCAAGGCCAAAAACATGTTCCGGAATCCAGCCCAGTCCCGCATACATCCGGTGAAATGCGGGACCTCCAGGGCACCCAATCTTCCCATGGCGCTGGGTCCAGGGGTGTGGAGCGAAACGGGGCGCGCAACAGGCTTCCCCTCCCGCAGTCGCTCGATGTCCTTCACCCGCTGAAGGACCTCGTCGTAGATGTCTTGGATGTGCTCCAGATCCTTGACATATTGGGCGTGGAGGGCCAGCTCCTTCTCCCCGACCGGGTCGGTTGACAATAGAGCGGTTACCGACCGCTCGGCCAACAAGAAACGAGCCTGCATTTCTTTCGAACGCGTCTCCAAGGCGTCCTCCCGGTTAGGCCGATCTACTAATGCAAGCAGCCCGGTGAACCACCGGAGCTGCTGAGCCAACTCCTGCCGTGACGCTGTCATTATAAATAATTTAAACTAAATAAACCTAAACACAAAATTAAAACGAGTCAATGAAAACACGGAATCGATTATCCCGAATCGACTCGATGCTTTCAATTGAACGAAATTAAATAACAATTAACGTTCCGAGAAATGTCCCAGCCCAAATTAATGAACGAACGAAAACAACGGTACTACCAACCTTACAATTCAACCGCACCTGTCCCGGAAGTGCGATTTTACACGAAATGAGCTTAACCTATTACAAACTAAAAAAAATACACAAAATTACACCGATTAACCTAGAGGTCCGGTATTAACCACGCTCTGCTACCAAAATGTTGCGGAAACCCACAACACACACTAACCTATCAACCAGCCATATTTGCTTTCCAGAGACAAGAAGAAAAAAAGAACAACTAGTGATGGGGCCATTATGCCACCAAACAAAATTGAATCTCGATAATCGATTCGTCCATAATACAAATCAAAGTTTTATTTCCAATAAAATTAAATGCCTGTTTATTTGCAACTATGACACTTCTTTAATATATTCTTTAGATAGGAAAGACTCTAAAACTGGAAAGGAAAAAATTAACGATACACTCAAAAGAGTGTTTCAATGGTTTTCGTTTAACAACTTAGTACTTAATGCAAAAAAAAACGAAATTGCATAGATTTTCACCTCCAAATACACGACTTTCTCCATTGAATATTGAGTTAGATGCGAGAAACTTAGAAATCGTTAATAGTACTTCTTTTCTTGGTATAAATATAGGCTTTAGACTACAGTGGGGTACTCATATTGCGGGTCTAGCAAAAAGGCTTAGTTCAGCTGCCTTTGCCATTAATTATATTAGGAAAATAACTAATCAAGATACTGCTAGGCTGGTTTATTTTGCATACTTCCATAGTATTATGTCATACGGATTATTGTTATGGGGATCAGCAGCAGACATAGGTCGAATTTTCATTCTCCAGAAAAGGGCAGTCCGGTTTATATACCAGTTAAAGCCACGTGATTCCTTAAAGAATTTATTTAAAGATATGGATATTTTAACCTCACCGTCATTATATATATTTGTAAATATTATGTATGCGTGTAAAGCCTACACCATCAGAATCAGAATAAATTATATGCACCGAAGCTTATAGACTCAGCAAGAGTAGTAAATCCTTTATAGGTAACTTAATTCGATTTTATAATAAAATACCTGATGATATAACTGCGTTGGCTTGGCAGATATTAAATTCAAAACGCACGTTAAACATGTTCTAATTAAGAAAGCTTATTATAAGGTAAATGACTATATTGCAGACAAATGCCTGTGGAAATAAGTCGCCTGCACTGGCTTGAATATTATTATTAATGTGTACAAAATTGTACAAAATTTGTATATTATATTAAGTACGTGATTGTAATTTGGTTGAAAAGATGGAGAAAGATTCTTAGCCTCCTGAGTTTCTTGCCAGCTGTTCTCGGTCGAAGGCTCTCCCAAAACCCGAACTGGTGGTAGTTTCAGTAGTTTAGTCTAAACTATTTTGTGAAGGCTTATGTTGAATAAAATGATTTGACTTGACTTTGATTTTGACTTTCAGTTCTTAGGCTTCTATGCCCTGTATTTTCACCGGATTTAGTAACTTTAAACTGGAACACAGTCAATGTCTATACATTGACTATTACTATGTTACTATTAACAATGCTGTTTGGCGGCAGAAATAGGTATTAGGGTAGTCACCGTCCAGCCGAATCCTATCAACAGGTAAAATAGAAGAGTTTGTAAACGCATTCCTAATCGCGTGTAGATCTGATAAAGATAAGACACGGCATCCTCCCTCCAACATCTAAATAGTTTATATTCTATAGTCTTGTAAGGTTTAGATAATAAGTCAGTCACAATGTAGTCACTGTATATATACAACATCACATTGAGACGTTATTTACCATCGCCATGGAACCCTCCATCGTCACAACCACACATACGTCGACCTACCGGAACACAGTCATATGGTGTCAGTCTAGGGTGTTGACAAGTCCATTGTGGTTTCTAACAGTTTCATCTGCCTAGTTGCCTCTTTTCTCTTTTTTCGTATTTCCTTTTTCTCTTCAATAAGAACTCTAAATAATCACAAGGTACAATTTCGAATACAGCCAAGTTAAGTAGAGTTTGTTATCATTGCCACTTGAGTTCCTGAATTAGTACTATACCTTTGTGATCTTTTGGGCTTAAACGAAGGGACCGCCACTACAGATATTGAATAATAATTGGTGCACGCGATTGGTGCCGTGCCGGCGTCACGATGGAGATGGTATCGAGAGAGCGTGCCGCGTCCATCAGGCCGGGACGCTATCGGCACCTGTATCGCGGCCCACCGATAACCATTGTCTTACCGGACGATTATATCGGCGAAATTTGTGCTCGCCTCCAATCGGCCGTTTGTCTTTTACCGCAAATGAGCCGCATAATGGGCGACCGTGCATAAAAGGAACGCTAGAACGTACCACCGCTGAAGTTTCGCCTAGTCATTAATGTGTCGTGGGAACCGGAACTGTTAGAGCCTCGCAGAATCGGACGCGACAACTCGATGCCAAAAACAGAGGAATTGGCTAAGTTGGAGTTGGGCTCCTTTAAGAGGATTTTAAAAGCCACATAGAGCAATTCGGCTACGTACATTTAAAACAAAAACAAATGCAGGTCATTAGCCCAGAATCTCGATTAGAGTATAGAGCAAAATAACTTATGTTCTGATTAAAATTTGTATAGATATTTATTTAAATCATTCTGTGGAAATCATTTTAATGGTCAAAAGCGGTATTTTTAGATGTCAAAACGAAAACAACATTTATAGAGATTTTCATTAATTATATGTAGAAATTCTAAAAGAAGCAGGTAGGTACTTCGAGATTTATGTTAAGTTTTAAAATTATAATGCACTGTCATGTGTAAGCGATTCCGAAAAAAGTATGTCAAGCTACCTTTACAATAGTACCGTTTACTTTGTTATGTTTGGGGCTCAACTTAAAAGCTCTGGTAAACGAAATGGCTATTTTATTCCCTAACATAAGTTACCTTGAAATGAAACAACTTTTATGGATCTACTCGTGTTTATTTTACACATACTTATTTAATGTTTATCCTGACGTTTTGAACCCTTTGCAGGTTCCGTGGTCACAGGGAGACCCAGGTGTTGGTCATCTCATAATTAGTTGGTAGCTTGTATACCCTCATTTAATCAGGTGCGTTCCGTTTTACGCAGAAAGAGCTTACAGTATCTTTTGGTCTTGCAGTATGGTGTTGGGGCTGGGATTTAATATTTTGTATGATGGGATCCCAGGCTGGTGGTAGATTCCAACCATCTTCTCTATTATAAGTTACCTTTCCGTAACTAAGTATATTGACGTCAATCTCTTAGTTCAATATAGTTGTTATCAAATGATAACGTCATTGTTATTATTATGTATTCGGCACTACGGTATTAGTATTTTTCACAGTAGGCACCATAACTTTTCTTTAAGATCTTTTATTTTATAAATAGCTCGATTTGTTTGTGTTTTACTAGTAAGTTTAATTTTAAAAATTATAAGCTTGCTATAATTTTTAAGTAAATATTTTTTTTATTTAATAGTCGCAACTGTAATATTATTATCAAAAAATTAAATAAAAAAATAGCTTTTCTAATTGACTACACCACAACCAATTTTCTATCTTCTTCTGCAACTTTATTCTCTACGTGTACGTGACGATGTATACTTGCTTAGCTTGTTGTTCATCATCATCATCATCATCAGCTATTATGTTCCCACTGCTGGGGCACGAGCTTTACCTGTGGATGGACAGGGAGAGCGGGCCATAAACTCTACGCGGGCCCAGTGCGAATTGGTGGTTGTTAACGACTGCTAATGCAGCCGCGACCAACGGCTTTACTACTGTTGTTGATCAATCAGTTATGGAACCTCGGTGGAATCCCAAGGTTCAATAGTGAAGAATGTTACGTGATTCTTAACAAGGCGTGTCGTTACAATAGAGCCTAGATTCTAAATCTTATTTCTATCAAGTTTTTCAATTTGAAACAAGAGCAGCCAACCAGATGGCGTTTCTATACTCATAAAAAAGGTCTCCTCTCCACAGAGTACAATACCGCTGGCAAATGTGCCGTCAATAAAATACAAGGTGCAGCAATTTAAACTCCGCTCATTGCGCTGCCGACTACTTAATAGCATTAGCATCATTGTCCGACCACCGTTAATAAGTCGCCGGACAGTTCTATTGGCCCCCGCCCCTTAATAGCCCGGCCTTCTGGATCTCCGGCCTTAGGATTTATGTCCTAATGGCCTTTGTTAAGTTTTACCGAATTTGGCAATGCTCTAATATGTATTCGTGAAAGTAAATCTATTTTTTCTGTCTTTGGTACTCGTCATTGCACTTCCTGAGTATAGTATCTTCTTACAACTTAATATTTCATTATACTCGTGGATGTTTCAAATCTTAAATAACTCATTAGTTCTCTTCGTTTCTTTCTTGTCATTTGTTTCGTTTTATACTTTGGCCTCTTTCTTTGTCTCATGTGTATTTTTTTTGTCTCTAAGACCGTTAAACTTACAACTGCTGTAATTTCTGTAGTTATAGTTTTTGGGCATCGGATCTAATCCGGTATTTTACTGGTGCTGGGTATCCTGGGTCCTAGGTATACCAATTATACTTACATATCGTGATGAGGAACACAAACAAATGTATTATATCATAAAACTTCGATATTGTTTCTGAAATCAAACTAAGTCTGTTGGTTAGTTGGCAACATTTTCGATGTAAAAAGCCTGCTACGTATTCTGCTCCGCTGCAATTGCTAAATCGCCTCGTCAATCCCGAACAGCTGTAAATCCATTTATCCACTGAAGGGCTGCGCACGCGTCAGTCAATTAAGCCCAATTAGTGCCGCGTCCGCCGCCTTTGATGCGCCGACGATGGATTAACAGCCGACTTCTGAACTACACGATTTGTGGATCGATGCTCCTGTGCTTGGACTGTCAATTATGAATCTCTTAATGCGAACTAGTTATTATTGAAACAGGAAGCTTCTGTGGGTTTTTACTTTGCACTAGTAGATCTATATTATTACGTCACTTTTCATTTGTAATAAATTATATCCCTTCGGTATCTAGGTACCTGCGTACGTATAGATAATAATCTTTATACCCTTACGAGTCGACTAAAGCAATGAAAGGTACTTGCACTTCCTTTTTAACTCTTACATGAATCACGGACCTAAAATTAATTTTTAATGACAAGTTTACATCCTTAAACAAATCTCCATTCATTAATGAATATTCAGAGCATAATTGAAGGTTATTTAACCCTATACTTGGCAGAGTTTTTTTTTGTGGAATTATACATATTTTTTGTATAAAATGTGTTCTTTTTTCATTACTCGAAATTTTTTGTAAGTTAAGTATCTCAAATAATTCACTATGCCAAGAATAGGGTTAAATCTGTTATTTACTTACCCCAACGTGTGTTCGAAAAAATAAATTTGAGCTTCAAAGAACACGAGTAATGTACTGTGTTGCGACAGCACCCGTTAGCTCAGACTTTATTGTAGAGATTATGTTTTACAAAGCTGCTCAACATTTGCAGTGTGCAATATTGCCGGTATTATTTCTGACTGTCTTAGTAGGGTTACCGCACAGAAATCACAACAACTTTGCTGATGCACAACTGTGTACTGTATACTTTACGGTTTGAAAGGATTGGATTCATATTCATTTTTTTTATATCTTACGGGTAAGCACTTGCCCTTCATCGCACCTGATATTAAGTGATGATAAGGCCAAAGGTGGAAGCGCACTTCACTCTCATGCTCAACTACTGAGGCATATATTAGGTCCCTACCTATGAAATGACGTTTTTTTCTCACTTATTAAAAGGTCTCCAAATTCTAAAAGTCAATACTGGTAGTTAATATTATTATACACCTTTAATTAGGACTATGTTACTTAGGCTTCAGTAATAACAATGATTATTAATTTTGTGTCTTTATCGGCCAATATATTTTTTTAAATTGACTACTTTTTATGTTTGCGGAATAGTCTTTTTGTTTCATTGTAGCTTTGAAGAGACTTGATTTTTTTTCTTTTTAGATAGATAGATAGATTAATATATATATATTTTAATGTCTGCTATAATTAGCTAGTGAAACAAACACACTACTCTGCAATTTTTATAGTGTTAACTTAAATAGATGATAAATAGATATAATATTTTCAATGTTTTAGATTTAAAATCCTTTGAGGACCGCATTACAAAACCGAGAGACCTGGAAGCCCTACCTACGATAGACGATATATGATCGTGGACTAATAATTTTTAATACACTTTTACATGGCGACCTTAATGCCTGAGGCTGCCTGATTACGTAGTAACACAATTATTAATTACTAGTGGACCCGGCGGACTTCGTACCGCTTTGACAGTTTCCATCAAGTGATTAAATTCTCTTTGGTTTCCATGACAACAAAAGAAACAAATCATTTTGTATTGGAAAATTAAATTGTCATTTTTAGTATATCTAAAGTGTGATTCCCGTGGAAATATCGGGATAAAAAGTATCCTATGTGTTATTCCAGGTTATAAACTATCTGTATGCCAAATTTCATCAAAATCCATCCATCCGTTGCAGCGTGAAGAAGTAACAAATATACGAACATACATACACACAAACTTTCGCATTTATAATATTAGTAGGATTAATTGGCGTCGGTGGAGCAACATTCGCGCGCCGTTATCGGTCGTCTCTTTGTTATTAAAGTTCGAGATAATGCGATGGTGTACTTGTTAATACACAATGGTCGAGAATTTCTGGAAATATTTGAACAGTGAATGTCTGTGTCTTATCTCAATGAAGCCTGCTGAGGTTTCCCTCTCAGGAGCACTAGGACCCATCGGGATCTTTTGTGCATAATTTGCAGTGTCAAAAAAGTTACCACTGATTTTAGTCTGTGTCTTATCTCAATGAAGCCTGCTGAGGTTTCCCTCTCAGGGGCACTAGGACCCATCGGGATCTTTTGTGCATAATTTGCAGTGTCAAAAAAGTTACCACTGATTTTAGTCTGTGTCTTATCTCAATGAAGCCTGCTGAGGTTTCCCTCTCAGGAGCACTAGAACCCATCGGGATCTTTTGTGCATAATTTGCAGTGTCAAAAAAGTTACCACTGATTATCTACAGATTTAGAGCAATCGATTTTAGAGTAATCCAATTTCTGTCATACAAATAAATCGCACTGCAGGCGTAACGTACGCTTGTTTGCCAAAATACCGATACAGTCGAATAGTTAAAACCCTCCAAATGCCTCCAGCACGATTATGAAGTAACACAATTATAAATTATTAATTGGTGTCTGTTGAGCAACATTCGCGGCGTTGTCGTTGTCGTCTGTTTGTTATTAAAGTTCGAGATAATGCGATGGTATACTGGTTAATTGCTTATTGCACGATAGGTCCGCTATCGCGCCACTATTTTCAACATAATAAGCATTACTTATCATAACAATAACAAGCTAGTAAGTTGCGGCACTCGAGGTGCTCATGACTGGATACGATAACCCGCTCTCAGTCTGATTCTATTTGCAATACCTATTGTACATGAAGTATTTCTTTTTCCTCCTAATGTGGTTCTGAACAGTAACGATATTTGGTAAATTTACATAGCCTGTGTTCAGGGTTTGAAGAGTAGAAGGTGTGTTCCATTTTGTTGTGATCTCAAGTCGTTTGTTGCATATGTGCTGAAAACGGAATATATAATTAAGGTAATTATTAAGTGTTATTATCGGTAGTTTTTTTAAATAAATATTTACTGTTCATTTGTTCAACAACAGTTAATAAACTGCGTGCCTGTTTGTATGCAATGTTTCCCTGATATGTATTTTTTACTGTGTGTATATCTGTATTAGATATATTATTATATCTTTGCATTAACATCTAATTGTTATGCAGTCACTAAAAGAACCACAGTTAGTAGAATATATAAATTATTAAATTTTTACTTTTTATTTTCTAGTGCTAATTGCTGCACTGAAGCTAAATTAAATACTCATAAAATTTATAAAATACAGTGAAAAAGCCTGGGTCTTCCGCAACCAGGCGGCTGCACTGACCGCTATGCTACCGGGAAGGCTGCGCCCCGCCCGGATTGCGGAAGACCCAGGTTCGATTCCTGGCTGGGTCGGGTAGGCGTTTAATTTTTTCACTGTATTTTATGAATTTTATAAATATATAAATTATTATAATAATACAATAAAAATACTCTAACTAAGTAAATGATGATCGTTGTAGGTTTACGTGTCTTGATTAAGTTACTTGAGCATGTTACTTTAGTATCGAATTACGGAGACTTAGTTTGCATTACAATTCATATTTTATTCAGGGTAAACTTAAAAGCCTTTTTCAACGCCTAAATATCAAAAAGTATCACTCGTTTACTGTAACTTTATAGTAATAAATAGAAAAGGAAAATGTACCTTGTTACTAATTTAATCACGATATTGAATGAACTTTTAAGAAGGGCCAGGGGCGACCCCAATGTGAGACTCCTTCCCATCCTTCGTCCAGCCACGAAAGCTAGACGGAAGAAACCTTCTTCTGCCACAGGCGGAAGATCAGCGCTAACCATAAGGCTAGAGCATCTTGCTGAGTCGGAACCGTTTTGGGACTCCTATGTTTTTTAAATTTCCACTTTTATCTTTATGTTAAATACATAATAAATAAATAAGTTCCGGCAGCTAGAGATAAGATAGCCAGTGCCTCATTAGTTGAGGATCCCGGGTGAAGTGCGCTTCCACCAATTGGCCTTATCATCACTTAACATCAGGTGAGATCAACAAAAACGTGTTCGAATGGCAAATGTAGGTACTAAGTCGCACTAGGCACTCCTGTCCGGCGGCTACAGTACAGAACCTTACAAAGAGAGCTTACTACTGGAAATGCAATTGTGCCAAAAACGCCTTCACCTCATCACAATAATGAAACCAATCAAAATATTTCTGACAAAAAATTCTATAAACTTTTTTCACTTAATAATTTCTTTTATCAATAGGAAGTTCAAACACCTCATTTTTGATGTTGTACAAACTTACGAATAGTGTTTCAAACGTTCTCTGTGATTGATGGTGCCAGTAATTTATTCTTGGGCTACATAATTACGGCATTGTTGCCGGTCACCGTACAATGGTGGTTTTACTGAACACAAATTGTGGAGAGCACCGCATCACAACACAACGTAAGGAGACCACAGGAGGTAAGCTTAATTCGAGCAACGCACACATATAGACCGTCTAACGGCACGAAATCTCGGACCATCTCCAACCAGAGCGCAGCTGTATAGCACAGAATATCTAATAGTACTACCGTACAGAAGACTCACTCTCTAACAAAAGTCAAGTTTAGGTATAAAAAAAATGTCTACTCTTACGACTTTCACGCGAAATTGAAACTTATCGTGTGACCCGAGCGTTCATATTCCGTTAGGCAACGCCGACTCTATATCGATTTGACGTCAGGAGCGCAGGGTTCCTACTCATGGATTTATTTAAGTATTAAAATGTTGGTTTAAATTCATTGTTCTTTCTTTTATTTAGACACCCGTAAACACAACAGTATCTTTTTTACGGATTATAAGATCGTTTAGTAGTCATTGTTCGGTGCACAAAATTTCTCAGAAATGATCGTTCGTTTTACGCGCGATGACGTGGAGCGTGCGAGTGTAAACCGAGCGGCAACCTACTGCCATACGCCTGCCCGGGAGGCGCGCCGGCCGAACGTACTTAAGCTGCGGAGTGACACTAGGATTGCCAACTATTTTTGAGGAAATTAAAGTAAATCTGTCACTAACTAGTATAAAAAAAAGGATTTGAAGAAAAAATAAAGTATTTTCCAAATTTATTTATTTAAGCGTTGCGTTTCATTTCACTTCACCTGAGTCTGAGTATCATTCAGTAGTTCAGAAATTAAGTCAACAGGAATATTCCGTTCAAACGCACGCATTAGTCAGAAATAAAGTATTTTCCATAATTTATTTTTATTAAAAAGAATAAAGAATGGGGATGGAATATAACGTAGGATACGTTATTTTAAAGTATGGTTGGCAACCCTAAGTGACCCCCTGGCTGTAGCGAGATTTCGTGTCCGTGAGAGGTCGTCTATGTGTGCGTGGCTTGAGCGCGTTTGTTCAAAGCTTACCTTCTGCAGTGTCTATATTTTGTGACTGCATCCACCTTTATGTGTATAACCTATATGTGTGTAACGATTACTCTTTCGCTCGAATGGTCCGCGATGCGTCTCAATTTCTTAGCAGGTACAGCCGCGTGCGCAGTTTTACAAAGACTTTTTGATTTGTGACCCTTAATGCATTGAGATAAGAGCTTAGACGGTCAAAAGTGTTTGCGATACTGTGCGTGTGACTGTACCAGCTGCTTCCATCAATCATGCCTCGTTTGTCCAAGGACGCTGATGTTAAGTTGTGTGAAATACTTTTGTGTTGTTTTTGTTGTGGTGATCAGGGCTGCCTACTTTTTGACCGCTATCCATAAAGTTCAATAAGTAAATATTGGGAAAAAGGAATGAAAAAAATGATATGATGATATGGTTTTTCAAACTATGTGAAAACCGAGTTGTTATTTTAATTTTTTAATTAAACTATAAAAAAGACACACTTTTCGTAAAGATATCCTTTAAAAATTGTAACTTGTTTTTTAAAATTAAAAAGAAAAAATATTTTTTCGCTACAAAATTTATTCTGCTTTATTTTGAAAAAGGAAAGATTGTAAGACTTGTAAGCATGCATACAAAATACAATAAAAAATATTTTTTTCAAACTAAAGATACTCCTTTTTGTACCTTTAGTTTGAAAAAATATTTTTATATATATGAAAAGAAATTCTCGGCCAAATGGTTGTCTGTCACTGTGCAATTCAGCATATTGTCATAACAAAGTACTTAAGCAAGGTTTTCCGTGAAACCATTGAAACCAACCAAAGAGACAGAAAAAAACAAAACTTTCGTATTCGTTTCATAGTTTATATATATATATATATATATATATATATATATATATATATATATATATATATATATATTTTATAGTTGTGTTGCTTTGCCATGCCAACCCTGGTGGCGATCAACAGCACCTCGCTGTGGGCTCCGATGCGAGCTCCACGGAGACTTTCATGTTTTCGCATTTGTGCTTTTACGGCTTTATGGTAGCAGTACACACTCGGGCGATATACTATTATCATAGAACGGACCGCAGTAAATACATCGATACTTATAGTGTGCTCTCTTTATTTTATAGTTGGGTTGCCAACACTAGTGGTGATCAACAAGCGTGGTGAGCGCCATGGTGGCTTTCGTATTTCGGCATTTGTGCTTTTAAGGCGCTGCGCAAACGTAGACACTTTTGTGTCTTGTGTGGGATACAAGCTACCAGTGAATATGAAATCAGCCCTCCCTGCGCAGACGTAGACACTTTTTGTGTCCAGTTACTTCCACCTGACACTGATACAGCAACTCGGTTTCCTTGTATGGTGTGCCGGGTCGGTAACAAAAAGTGTCTACGTTTGCGCAACGCCTAGGACTTTATGCTAGCAGTACCTTTTAGCAGATAAAAATGCATTACGCGTATTACTGCGCCTGGAGTGACGCAAATTGTTATTTGTTAATTGGGACTCTGCCCCCTACCCCCTCAAGAAGTCTACCCACATAAAACTCCTGCATTTTCCCTCCATGTCACCAGGAGTTGCTAGCAGTTCGTACTCGCTCGGGCTGGCTCCTTTTATTTTGGATTCGTTAATGGACACATGTACAGTGAGTTCATTCTGTCCTAGAGTGTAACTCAACTAGCTCACCACTAGCTCACTAGGTCGCTTAACTAGTTTTCCACGGGTACTAGTTTTTCACTTGGTTTTTTATGATTTAGTCAGTTTTGTAACACTTTAAAGTATACTTTAAAAATTTTTCAAGGTAGTCCTAACGTCACCCTTCTGTACACTCCCCGCGAAGTAATTTCTAAGGAATGACGGTGCCCCTTCATACCCGGAGCTTTCGCTGGGCCGTACCTAACGGAGTGCCCTAGAAGGGGGCCTAGAAGAGGCATATAAAAAATATGGGCCGTAAAAGGAATATAAAATAATAAAATAAGACAAAGCGACAATAAAACAATTTAATTCATATTTTGGGCGAAGGAAGCATATTGTTTGGGACGAACCAGGATTTTTTTATGGTTGACGAATCTCAGTGGGACAAACGAAACATAAATCCCGCGAAAAGTTCCGTTGAGTTCTACGAGCTGTTCCGAGATTCGTGTCCATGAGAGGATTGTCTATGTGTGCGTTGTTCTAGCGCGCTTGCATGTAGCTCGCCTCCTGCGGGCTCCTCCATCTTGTGTTATTGGCGAGATATTATTATATTTGGGTGTGCGCATGCGCAGATAGCCCTTTTTTTAACGAGTGCAATTCCTTACGGAACCGCCTCGCCCGGTCTGTTGCTAGGACCCTGGAGGAGTGTGTGTTGGGCGATCATCTGCCCGACCCACTAAACCACTCGGTTCCCGTCTGCAATTGCGGAACTCCGAGAACTCAATGAAACCTTTCGCGGTCCGCGCTTTGGCCCCTTCTAGGGCAGGTATGTATTATGCTTACATTCTAGGTCTACTTATTTTGTGCCAATAAGCTCTAGTATAACAAATTACATAATTATCATTCCTCAGCGCTTTTACAACGCCATTAAACGTATTTGCACACACCGCAGTTTAATTAACTCGTTTTTACGCTGTGCCGAACACGTTCTGCCACCAGCGTCGGTCGTTGGTAATTAAAATATCCAATAAGAACTTATCGTTTGCGACTCAGAGACTTCTCCGTAATTAACTTTTCAGTGATATATTGCCAATCGAGAGGCGTGCATTTCTATCACATTAAACGTAACTATATGTAAAGTGGCATTAAATCAAGTGCGGATAATTTTAATATCAAAACGTCTCAATAGTAGAAATAATTAGGCCAAGAATAAGATAGAAGTCAACATCAACATTGAACATAAGATAATTGAATTTGTTACATCACATTTTGGCGGTGTCTCCCTTTGACTGGTTGCCTGGAAGAAATCGCTTATTTATTTATTTAAAGGACAACCAACAAGACAAACGCAAATACAAGGACAAGCTATAACTAAGTAGATAATGACGTTCATAACAGCTATTTGTAGCCTAAACTGAATAAATGATTTTGAATTTTTAATTTCATATTGTATTGTCATATTCTTTAAAAGCAATAAAACTGTAACTTTGTAAATTATATTTTTTTTGTTTATGGTCGTGTTTATGTTCTATAAGTATTAAATTATCGATCTAACTTAATAAAGCGATCTCCCCTAAAAAAAAACCATTGGACGGAGAGAGCTAAAACTCTAAAATCGGAGGTGCGTGTCGTTAAAATAAGTTTCTTTTGCGAAACCTAAACCACGATCGTCAGTTCCGTGGATCCATCTGGATTCACAGCGGGTCGGTATCATGCTTAGTGGCGTGCACTTGGAGAGGCCTATGCCCAGCAGTGGACTACTGATATTATAGGCATATGAGATACTTTATAGTATCAGCATAAGCTGATGATGATGATGATGATGTTTCCCGGACCGTTACGACTTAGGGACCTTCAAGAAATGAGCCTACTCTCTTCTCAAAGGCCGGTAACGCATTTGCAACTCGTCTGCTAATGTTTGATAAGAAATATTATAACACTGAAAAAAGTTTTTAAATAGGTAGCTACTTACCTGTAAAACTGATCTTTATTCTTCGGTTAAACATTTTAATATAATTAAGGTATTAGTAAAATTTAGTTTAGTAATCTTTTTATTGTCGCATTTTAGATATTTATATCAACTAGTGCTCGCCCAGTGGTCGACCACTACTTAGTTGATATTATATATATATGTATATTAGTATATTTTATTAAGGCTGCACGGATTGTATCCTAAGCAATGAAAAATTAAAAAAGATAGAATGTGAGTTTGGATTGGGATTGACAGATTTCTGCCGCTTCTCTTCCATTTTTGAATTTTTTGAAAAATGTATTAAACAATGTTTACTTTATTTAATGTATTTTTTATGCATAATTTAAACAAAATATTATCATTCTGCACTCCTTCTCTATATAAGCTATAAGTGTGCGAAATTTCATACTCCGTCCGCGCAATTTTCGTAAAAAGGGGTACAAAATTTTTGCTTCACGTATTAATATAAAGATAAATAAAAAAGAGTCTAAGACAATTTCAGACCTCTACACTATCTCTGAAATCCAACCACCCAACGTTTTACATAAAAAAAGATCAAACACACAAGTAAAAAAAATAAGTGTAATATTGAATGACCTAATGTCATTAAAGTACTTAATTGATTTTTGTATGAATATATAATTTCACCATCTTTCTCACTAATTTTTTTAAAGGTCATGTTATACAACTTTCGCAAAGGTCGGTCATCGGATGAGTGACCGTATATAATTTATAATTTCAAACTCCTCCATGCTTTGGAAAGCATGTAAAGCCGTTAGTCCTGGCTCTTTAACGACCACCAATCCCCACTTGGCCCGCGTGGTGGTTTATGGTCCGTTCTCCCATCCTTAGGGAAGGCGCCTAGCCCAGCAGTGGAGACATAAAATGCTGGTAATAAAGCTGGTGATGATGATGATGTTGAAATGTCTATAAAACAATGAATTAAGCCTGTATTGATATAATATAGGTTATCATTGCTAAATTGCACGACCGAGATAAGAATACTAATTAGATGAATGAATAATATAGAATATAGTAGATACAATTATGAGCATAAATAGTGAAAAAAAACGAATATAATAGGTATTTACTTAAATCCATTAGTTTTTAGTGGTTTAGGATCCCGATAAACTTCTAATTTCGGCCTTATCCCCATGTGGTGAGATAAATACCAAGCGCATGCCTTATATTTCATATAAAAAAAACACCACATACCTAATATTTAAGTTGTAGAATGAAAAATATGTTTTTTTTTTTCAAATCTTTTATTCGAACTTTATCGCCCAAGAGACTGCGTCCAATTAAAATTTTATTAGTTTAGACAGTATGCATCATTTGCTACGCGTGTTAGAATTAAACAAATTAACGAGGCTCGTCATAATGTACATTAATTCCGATTCCGACCGACCACAGCCTAAGGCGTTCCGCAGACTTGATTGTCGATTGTGGCAACAGGCAACTCGCAACTAGCCGTTTCTATATTTTGAATTGTCATAAGCACTATAGCCATGTTTAATAACACGACGACCTCCTTGGTCGAGTGGTTTGTACACCGGTTTTCATGGTGTCGCCATCTCTGAGGTCCCGGGTTCGATCCCCGGTCGGGTCAATTTTGAAATTATAGTTTTTCTAAATTGTCTGGGGTCTGGGTATTAGCTAAGTATACTAAGTATGTATTTAAGTATTTTAAGTATGTTTATCCGTTGTCTAGTAACCATTTAACGAGTTTCATAACGAAGCTTCTCTTGGGCTAGATAATTGGTGTGAGTGTAGGAAAGTTTATTTATTTATTTATTTATGTTTTCTTTTATGATATGTTATAAATGTACCGTGTTTATGATGTTGATGAATACACCTGAAATTAATAAATAAAGAACTTCGGAATTCAACCTAAAGAAACTGTGCAGACATAGCAACTCTAGTAACGAGTTTCGACGATCAACAAATGTTTTCAGATTTTAAATTACTGCAACTAGCAACTATCAAATTTGTACTAGTTGTATCAAGTTGCTGGTTGACCCGACCGGGGATCGAACCCGGGACCTCAGAGATGGCGACACCATGAAAACCGGTGTACAAACCACTCGACCAAGGAGGTCGGCAAAAAGCTATATGTATATTTAATTTTTTGTAACCAAAATATTTATTTTACCAAAAAGCCTTGTTCGACTATTCACTGAATGGAAGCGTAGATTCTTCCTCTCACTAGTCAATGGCTTTTTTTGCCCCACGACACGGTCTCTCCTGGCAGAGGTCCTTCTCGTCAACCGACTGACTCCTCGGACAATCTAGTAGGGTAGGGGGACACTTGCGTGATGCCGGCCGGCACCTCTAAAAGACCTTTGAGGATTCTTCGTTCACTCCTGCATTAGACCTCAAAAAACCGGTTATACTGCAAAGGCCATAAGAACAGGGGCTTAAAACAAAATAGGTACCTATTACAACAATTTCATTTACGTGTAGGTGTTTCCTTTCTAAAAAAACATCGATGCCGTGACGACCCAGCATGACAATGACATTGCCGCGCTCACGTGTGTGAAATTGCATTCCGTTTCACGTATTATTTTAATTATTTTACAAACAAATGTAATAATACAAATTTTCAATGGAGCGATAAAGATTAGTTTTCATTTACCTTAAGTATTTACCTATAAGTAGTAGACAGTAATAAATAACACAGTCTGACGTTACCAATGCTTTATCTGTTTATGGCTGTATGCGTGGTTACTAATTATTGTTGTTTTGATTGTTAGTTTAGTTGTAAGTTGTATTTATGTGTTCAATAATCAATCAAATTAGAACTAAAATGTGGCGTCGTGTGCTTTCAGTTTTAATGATGTTTTGCGTATTTTCCATCCAAGTTAAGCCGTAAGTTTAATACAGTGTTTTATGTAAATAAATAATATTAAAAAAAACATGGTCACTAACATTAGACAAATGAATATTATTTTTTATTTTCAAGTGTTAATTGCTGCACTGAAGCTAAATTAAATATTTATAAAATTTATAAAATACAGTGAAAATACCGTGCAATAACCGTTGGAGAGATAGCGCACTGTGCCGCTATTAGCACTCAAAAAATTAAAAAAGCAGTGACAAAATTCAGCGCTTACGTCAGTCAGCCCTCCGGGTAACATAGCGGTCAGTGCAGCTGCCCGGATTGCAGAAGACCCAGGTTCGATTCCTGGCTGGGTCGGGAAGGCGTTTAATTTTTTCACTGTATTTTATAAATTTTATAAATATTTAATTAGACAACGTGATTGTAATAATCATTGTCTTTTGTTGTATAATATTTATGCGACATATTTTGTACCTTAATTATAAAATTAAATTACCAACGATCTGGTGAATGTCGCAGGGGCTCGCTGACGTTTCGGACACATTATGTTCGGACACAGTGTCCGAATTGACACTTTTTAATTTTATTATTTTTTTCACTGACGATTCGGACACTATTAAATTATTGGAGCTATTCAGTAGAGTCAGATAAAAAAGCTTAGGTAGCCGCTGGATGCGAGCAGGACAAAACCGATCGTTGTGAAGATCCTTTGTCCAGCAGTAAACGTTTTTTGGCTGAAAGGATGATGATGACGATGATTATTAAACTATAAATAAATAAATAAACTTTCCTACACTTACACCAATTATCTAGCCTAAGAGAAGCTTCGTTATGAACCTCGTTAAATGGTTACTAGACAACGGATAAACATACTTAGATTAAAATACTTAAATACACACTTATTATACATAGAAAACACCCAGACCCGAGACAGTTTAGAAAAACAATAATTTCTAAATTGACCCGACCGGGGATCGAACCCGGGACCTCAGAGATGGCGACACCATGAAAACCGGTGTACAAACCACTCGACCAAGGAGGTCGTCGATGATTGATGATGATTGTTTTCAAAGTTTACGTGAAACTACTTATTTCAATATATTAATTTAATTTAGATTGTGCTTGCGTGCGTGTAAACAGCTTATTAGTAAAAATGTCTGAATCCGGGGACCTGATAGACCTGATGCTCCAATAAATGACAGGCAATCCATTGCCTATTTCGGTCATAATCAGTCTTCCACAAAATAGATCCACAAAATATTCCACAAAATAGATAATCTATGAATTTGTAATATAAGCTACTGTAAGTAAACCTTTGCTAATATTATTTTGTGGTGAGAAAATAAAAGTTATTTATAATAATACTATTATATTGCTTATTCAGAATGTGGTTGGAACAGGTTATACGTGCTCGTAGTTTTGTAGGGAATTTGCGGCTTTGCATGTAGGTTTCAAAAATAAATTTCCCAATTAATTATAATAGGTGAAGTAATTTAATCACTTTAAACCGTTACAAAAACAACCCAACTAACTTCAAATCGATCTGTGTACTTCTAGAAGACAAACAAGTATTTGAGAATATTACTTGCCAATTACCTATTCATTTTTAGTTAAAATAAATAAATTTAAAAAAAACATTAATTATTGCGACACAATATTTATTTTAAAAACCTTGTGTCAATCATCAAAACGCATTTTTAGTGACCTTCATAGTTTTAAACTCGTTAAAATAGTAAACAACATTCCGTTTCGTTTCGAATTTCAGGCTTCATAAAACAGATTAGGTACCTACCTAGCGCGAATTTTATTTGTCATTCTATCACGTAGTAATGGTTTACTACGTTTTATCATCAAAAACTAGAATATTATAATTATTATTATTTAGAGGGAGAACATAATAGCTCATTGCACTGATGCGTGTGCGTCATGTGATGTGATTAGGATATATATATTGTTTTAATATGTATGGCATTTAAGCAGCGCCTCCTGGCGATCAACGAAAGGGTCTTTCGTCGATTCATAGCATGAGTGGTTCATACCACGCTATGAATAGCACAAGGACATTTTGAAATGGCTGTTTCATACCATGGTATGAAACGGCCAATATCTTTTTTCTACTTCTGCGCTTCATACCATGGCATGGTATGAAACACGGAACCATTATTTTGCCTTCGTCGATTAGAACCAATTAAACTTTAATAAAACTTAACAGTCGTGCACAAAGGTGTTGACAAGAATTTATTTATTTATCCAATGTAGGACTATCGCTAGTGGGTTCAGTTTTACGAATTATGTCTTTTACTATAGTTAAGCGAGTTAAATTTTTGCCATACAAATTCACGTTTTTATTAACGTAGCCAAATGGCAAATAAGACTTGCACTAAGCACTCTCTTAGGGCCTTACCGTGAGCTCTTAGGCACTCTGAAGACAGCAACTTTAGCTGAAGAAACCATCAACTGTTTAAAAGTTTTCGTTTAAGATTGCTAGTTGCAGCAATATTGTACGGTTGCCGCAATTTTAAATAAACTTTTCCAATCCCTAGTCAACAGTCAGTGTTTGCCAGTTGGGGAAACTAGCAACGTGACACAACTAGTATTGCAACAGTTCTTAATTGCAGCAACTGAAAATTGTTGTCAGTCATCGATACTGGCAACTTAAGTTGCAAACAGCTAGTTGCAAGTTGCCTGTTAGCGCAACACAGAGATCAAAGTTGCTCCGTCTGCGATGCGCCATAAAGCAGCAGATAAAGCCATAAACGACAAGACTGCTACAATACTGCATAAAGAGCTCATGGTTATAAGGCCTCTGGTGAAAGATCAAAATTCAAAATCATTTATTCAGTTTAGGCTACAAATAGCTCTTGTGAATGTCACTATGCCATCGGTTCGTAAGTCTAATTACGGTAAAAATGTAGTAGTCTACCTTCGATCAATTATGTACTACTAGTGGACCCGGCGGTCTTCGTACCGCTTTGACAGTTCCATCAAGTGATTAAATTCTCTTTGGTTTCCATGACAACAAAACAAACAAATCATTTTGTTTTTGAAAATTAAATTGTCATTTTTAATATATTTATAGTGTGATTCCCGTAGGAATATCAGGATAAAAACTATCCTATTATAAACTCTCTGTATGCCGAATTTCATCCAAATCCATTCATCCGTTGCAGCGTGAAGAAGGAACAAATATACAGACATACACACAAACTTTCGCATTTATATTATTATGTTAAGTATATTATGTACTATAACGAAGAACCGGTTCACACGCGCTCTATACCAGGTACAGATATTGTACCTGGGCGCTTCTCTCCTTCTCCACAGCCCGGTCTACCCGAACTTGAGGTCCGAGCCTTTAGAGGCGCCCTCGGATTGTTCCGCTCCCCGATACGATCCGAACCCTTCGGAGAATCTAGTAGGGCACGGGGACACGCACTTTTAAGTGTGTGATGCCATGCCATGAAATTATATGGAAAATCTATAAAATCTATTAAATGTGGATCTAATTGAAAATTATGATTTTAATTTTATTTGTAAATTCAATAATTTAATTTAATTCATTTTTATTAGTTATTTGATTTTGTTTTGTAAACAGTCATTTAAGTATCAATTTAATTTTGTAATTTTCTCTGATATTTGTGTTATACCTACTTAGCTTACTCGCTCATTTTTATTGCATGTAATGCTCACCTGTAATTGCAGTGACATTTGGATTGTGTTATCATAGGTGCATTTTTGTTGTGTAAATTGTATTGGTGTTCACTGAATAAAATAAATAAATAAATAAAACCGTCGAAGGTGATTTCACACGGCTTGAGGTACCCTTTACGTACCTCGCCGCCCCCAAAAAAACCCGGTGAAGCTGAAAATGCCGTCTGAGGCTATCAGCAATCTCTCCAAAAAAAAAACCAAGTCGCCTCCGTTTTTTAAGCGCTTATCGGGAACCTAGTACATTATTGGTCGAAGTAGTCTATACATGGCGGGAGACCTTGTACTGGCAAGAACCGGCAACAAACTCAGCAAGAACGTTTCTTTCTCCCTTTTTTTACAGTGTCACATATTGGAAAATGTCCTCCCTGTCATAGAAGGATCACTTTTCGTCACAAAATAAATATAAGGTCGAACTATAACCATATGAAGAGAATAATAAAATTGCAAACTTAGATTACAAACGAGTAATCGAGGAGTATACCTACATTTTTTTTAAAACATTTCGACGAATTGAGAACCTCCTTCCTCCTTTTAGTCGATTAATAATGTACCAATTAACTCAGAATAATAATTATTCTGAGTTAATTGGTACATTATTAATTATTACTAAAGCTATAGAAACCGGACTAAAATAGCAAAGGTGTCACCAGATTTGTGACGTCATATTTGAGGTAATGAGAGAGAGTGACTATAGAAAGGACTCAAAGATTTTTTTGAACACCGATTATCTGATGACCGTTTGACATAACAATACAAAAAATTAAAACTAAGAGTCAACCATTTGTCGCACTCCAACCTCCTTTTCTAGCCATAAGATACAACGGAACTAAACATAGTTGCACGATTTTTATTTTAGCCATCCTTCTATAGCTTTAGTTATTGTTCTGGGTGCCTAGTGTAAGTTTTGTTTACTATTCGTTTTCATTCGATTACGTTTACGAAAATGAAAATTAGTATGGCATTGAAGCAGCGCCTCCTGGCGGCATACGAGACGAATTAAAATGTTGCCATACAAATTCTCGCTTTCGTAAACGTAATCGAATAGCGAATGAAACTCGCACTTGGCACCCTGAGCCAATTAATATTTCTACAATGTCATACCTACAGCACTGATAAAATAAGATCGTTGTCTCACTAACAACTGTGTCACATTATTGTTTGGTACTTACCTACCATTGAGGTGTACAATTGTAATGGTAGTATGTATTTACATAGGCGCCAGGGGCTAGCGCAGTGTACGCCGCAGCCAGTCGCCTGACCCCCGGGTCTCTGCATACATTACGGCCGGAATACAATCGAGTGGGGCCGCGTCACTCAGCAAACGCTTTTTTAAACTATTTTATGTGAATTATTTGATTTTTTTATGTTTTGTGTCGATGTTAATAATAAATGCGATGTCAAATAACAATTAAGTTTCATACACAAACATGTATTTTTAGGTTAGTATTATTTTTTTATTTAGGAAACCAAAAAAGTTATTTTTATATTTGACAAACTAGCTTCAGGGTCAGCAGCAATGCGTGTGTGGTCTCGGTGTTGCAAGTTTGCAAAGACTGCAGTGGTAGTTTTCAGGCGGGCCCTATAACCTTAACCGGCTTAGTATATAAAAAAAATATTTACTTACTTTCGACTAGATGGATCAGCAACTCGAAATGAGTCTTGTCCTCCGTTTAGCTAGGCACAAAAGATAGAGCCACTGCTTTCTATCCTGTAAAAACGTAAGATTGTAAAAACTTGGTACCACACCAGTAAAGTGGTTTTAATAATGTGTTGTATTTGGTCCTCAGAGTTAGCATGGTGGTGGTGCTGAACGGCGTGCTCGCCGACGACTGCCCGACGTCGGTGCGCGCGCTCCTGGCCAGCCACCCTGGCTACAGGGACGCGGCGTCGCAGCTGCTGGCCGCGGCGGCGCGCGTCGTCCCGCCCCAGGGGCTGCTGTACGTGGGGCAGCGCGAGCTCGCTGCCGCCGTGCCTCATGACAGTGAGTATAGCGCCCCCACCAGCTCATATCTCAAACAGTCCGGCCACAGACGTTGCTAGATTCCGTGTCCGTGCAGAGGTTGTCTTATGTGTGCGTTGCTTCAGCGCGTTTCATATGCAGCTTACCTCGTGCAGTCTCCTTATGTTGTGGTATTGCGCCTCCCGGCCTTAGCTACAGACCCCTTTTCTAATATAAGCAGTAGAATATGCTTAGGAATACCACTGCGCCCGGGATGCTTATGTGGAACTCACCCCCCCCCCCCCCCCTCAAGGAGGGAAGGCTTAGTGTTTTGAAACGAAGATAATGATTTCTTAGGAACAAATAAGACATAGGTACTCTCAGGGGCTGCTGTGCGTACATACTCTAACATATGTTATTTCTCCTATTTTTCAGAAAATGTGAGCATCATTGGTTCAGACGACGCCACATCATGTATCATTGTGGTTGTCAGACATTCAGGTGAGAAACTCAAGAATTTCAAGCGATGTCAAATCATGTTTTAATACCCTATAAATATACATTCAATATCTCAAGTGAATAATTCGAGTCAGCTATTTAATCTAAAAAACTTAACCAACAGTCAAAAAAGTGCGTAAACCTCTTTTTGGATGTTATACTTGTACTTATTGCCTAAAACGCAATCTAATAGTGTAAGAAACATTTAAATATTTCAAAACATCCTCAATAATATAATCATTCGTATAACGTTTACTCTCCTATGTTACTTACTCCATATAAAAGAGTGGCACCTAACTAAAAAGAGTGTTTAATTTAAAAGCCACGCTCTTGTCATTGTAGTCTTTGAAGCTTACGTTAGCCTTCTCTTTAATTTGTTAATGGTCAAACATTTATATACCATTTATCACACGATGATACAGGATCGGGAGCAGTGGCGCTATCCCACCTTGACGGTTCGGGCACCGCGGAGGCTGCTGCTGCAATGGTGGCCAGAGTCCAGCAGCTTGCAGTCGGCTACCCTGAGGGAAGGCTGGAGCTGCAGCTGGTCGGTGGCTTCACCGACCCGCACCGCTACTCCGACGAGCTGTTCGCTAACATCATGCGTGAGTGACGTCACCAATTGGCCGCCACAAGATGGTTGCCACTAATATAATCCATCTATTTACATATGAGGAAGGTCTGGAGCTGCAACTGGTCGGTGGCTTCACCGACCTGCACCGCTACTCCGACGAGCTGTTCGCGAACATCATGCGTGAGTGACGTCACCAATTTACCGCTACAAGATAGCCGCCACTAATATAATCCATCTATCTACCTAAGAGGAAAGTTTGGAGCTGCAACTGGTCGGCGGCTTCACCGACCCGCACCGCTACTCCGACAAGCTGTTCGCGAACATCATGCGTGAGTCATTATCATCACCATCTCAACCGAAAGAAGTCCAATGCTGGACAAAGACCTCCCCCGAGGATCTCCACATCGATCGGTTTTGTGCTGTTCGCATCTAGCAGCTACCCGCTATCTTCACCAGATGGTCCTTCTAACTAGTTATATAGCCCTGCGCTTGCTGCGTTATATATACCAGTACTTGGGCTTATAGCTTATGCCATAGTGCGGAGAAACATTAAAAAGTTATTTGTGATTTTGCAAAAAATAGACATTGGTTATAGAGTGACTCTGCATATATTTATTTATTTAATATAGCTTAGTTT
The DNA here is from genome assembly GCA_947562085.1 of Eudonia lacustrata. Lineage (NCBI taxonomy): Eukaryota > Metazoa > Arthropoda > Insecta > Lepidoptera > Crambidae > Eudonia > Eudonia lacustrata. The sequence goes on along the minus strand of OX387321.1, from coordinate 3,113,143 downwards.
ATCATCAAAATATCATCAATGCATATAAAAATAAAAGTCCTCACTCACTGACTGACCATCAACGCCCAGCCCAAACCCTAGAATTCTGACTTTTTGCTCAGCAGTTACCTTCACGATATTAACAAAAAGATAAAAATAGGATTTTCTGAAATATCCTCGGGATCACGCACATAAGTAAGTGCACTACATAAATTGGTTTTATTTACAAAAGCAGACATGATAGGAATTTATTTTAACTACTATGTGAAAAAAGTATGTCACTATACCGATAATTTGCTATAAAAACGTGACAATTAAACGTTAAATCGTGTGAACAATTAACCCATACCGTTGAACGTATGAACTCGGAAATAAATGATTGTGATTGACGCAGAGGTCGCGCGCGACAATAAGCCGCTTCGCCGCTGCCAACGTTGAGGCACCTAACGATATAGCAGTATTCAATGCCTGAAACAGAAAAAAGGTTAGGTTCACACTCAAAGTTCGTGCTTGTAGGTAAGCCGCTGGCAACGTGAAATTATTAGTGAAATGGCGCGTAGGCGGCTAGTCTATCGTTGAGGCACCTAACGATATAGCAGTATTCAATGCCCGAAACAGAAAAAAGGTTAGGTTCACACTCAAAGTTCGTGCTTGTAGGCAAGCCGCTGCCAACGTGAAATTATTAGTGGAATGGTGCGTGGGCGGCTAGTCTATCGTTGGGGGTCACCTAACGCTATAGCAGTATGCAATCTTTTCAAAAAAAAAGGTTAGGTTCACACTCAAAGTTCGTGCTTGTAGGCAAGCCGCTGCCAACGTGAAATTATTAGTGGAACGGCGCGTGGGCGGATAGTCTATCGTTGGGGCACCTAACGCTATAGCAGTATGCAATCTTTTCAAAAGAAAAAAGGTTAGGTTCATACTCAAAGTTCGTGCTTATAGGTAAGCCGCTGTTAACGTGAAATTATTAGTGGAAAGGCGCGTAATAAGTCTTTATTGCTGTCCTTATGCTGAGGCAGTATGCAATGCCCAAAACAGAATTATAGGTTAGGTTCACACTCAAAGTACGTGCTTGTGGCACTCTTGTGGTTACTTTGTACTCCACTGAACGCTGTTGCTGTAGTATGCAATGCCCGAAACAGAAAAAAAGGTTTGGTTCACACTCAAAGTTCTGAAATGAGTCTTTGCGTCTTTTTTTGTGGCACCTAACATCTGCCTCGGAGATGTAATGTTCTTAACAGAAAAAAGGTTAGGTTCACACTTTGGTGCTTGTGGTTAAGCAATGAATATCTCGTTAATGGATATAAAATTAGTCCAAACGCAAACTTTTTTTATTCGAGGTTTTACGTTATTTTTAGTAAACCAAGCTATCATTTTCTTCTTTTTATATTGGCACTGGTAGAAGCTATAAACTCTATTGACATAAGCTTTATAATTGCTTCATTTAATTGCAAGTAACCCTAGTAACAGACAGATAAATAACAATGCCCTTAAAAATATATACATAGACATCATATACTGAGTACATAATCGAACATAGCGGGATATTAGGCATCTATTTATTGCGTGCTAAGTATACAACGAACAAACAATCGTTCGATCAGTTGGCTATCTATAAAATGTGGGCACAGGAATGTGATGATAATTCTCTATACGAAGGACGTGGGTGTATATGAAATATGTGACAGAAATAATAGCTATGAGTCAACGTTAGCTATTTCAATGTTAGTTTTGATGTAACAATATTTTTATAACTTTTAAATAAAAATCGGAACTGAAAATAGCACTTAAAGAGACGGCTTGTCTCAGATTTTTTGTCCTATGTCAACGACATGGGCAACTGCATTGCTAACAGTACGTGCTATCAGTTTGCTGATGATACCTGCCTGGTTATCGGTAATAAAAATCCCCAAGCTGCCTGCGATCTTCTGCAGTCTGACCTGGACGCCCTCTCAAGATGGTGTCACGACGCTGGGCTGGTTATTAATGCTATCAAAACAAAAATGTTAGTTATAAAATCTCCGTACGTCAGGCACTCCCCAGTAAATAGACTGGTGATTCACAATCACAGTTGCCTGCATACTAACATCGCATGCTGCTGTCAGGGAATAGAAATAGTTGACAAACACACATATCTTGGGTTAGTTATAGACAATAAATTTAATTGGATTCATCACATTGAGCATGTCTGTACTAAACTAAGGCAGTTTCTGGCAAACATTACCATACTTAAAAATTCCATTCCATTTAAAGTCAAATTAATATTGTATAACGCACTAGCCGAATCCTGCATCCAATACGGTCTCAGTAGTTACGAACGAACTTACAAATCATATCTGGATCCGATAAATAAATTAAAGTTAAAAATACTTAAAAATATTGTTTCCAAAAAAATTAAATATCAATTTCAGGATGATGAAATTGGTCTTTTCAAACACTGTAAAACCTTACCAATATATATACAAGTACAATATACTTTATTGAAAGAACAATTTTTTAATAAATCCTTGAAGATTCCAATAGAGCATGCTGTATGTACTCGAGCAATGTCGGGAAACCGGCTTTGCAAGCCGCGCGCGAACAATGCGTACGGCGAGCGCAGAACCGATTTCCTAGTACCTCGTCTTATCAATGGGTTGCCGTCCGAATTAATAGATAGTGTCACTCAGAAAAACATCAAGTATAAACTGAAACAATATTTTTATAATTTATTGTAACATATTTTTTCTTATTGACTTAATATTATGCGTATAATTAACTTTTTACTATATTATACCTACACCTAAATATTAAACTTATTTACACAAATTGTAAACTCGCGATAGCATAAGTTTAAACCTTAGTGGTTTTTTAAATGTATCGCATGCCATTATATTGTAATTGTTTGTTTATAAGATAAATAAAAAAAAAAAAAAAAAAAAAAAAAAAAAGATGGACTCGAACCCACGTCCTTTAGGAAACCGTGTGGAGGCACTTCTAACTGAGCTTCTTAAATAAAAAATTAAAAAAAAAAAACAAAAAATAATTATTTATTTGTATAGGTACACCAACAATGTTCATACAGTTTAAACTAAAAACTGCTATTTCGTAGATCTGTCACTCCTGTCACAAATGTTCTATAATATACAAGCAAATCCAAATAGCAAGGCTCGTTTCTTATGGATGAAAAATTGGAAACATCGCAGGGAGAACGGGCTAAAACAACCACACGGGTCCAAGGCGGCTGCGACGAATGCTAAAGTGCTAATACAGCCGGAACTGACGTCTTTTCTTGCACGGAACTTCCTAATAAGCGTTTTCATTTCATATGAGTTGTGAAATTTCCAAGTTCCTCGTTCTGTTGCAGTGTCGTTCCACCGCCTGACGGTGGAGATCGACCTGATCCTGGCGTGCTGCTGCGAGCTCAACACGGCGCTGGGCGGCGGCGCGCCCGCCCCGCTGGTGACGGGCGCGGGCGTGGACGTGCGCGCGGGGGACATCTTCCCCGCCTCCTTCCCCGACAAGGGGCCAGAGCTGCCGCTGCGGGGAGCGCGTATGATCACGGGGGGGCCGCACACGCAACAGGTTGGTATATACAACCTTATTTTTAGTTTATACGAAAATCGAAACACGGGTCAAATATTTTCATTTAAAGAAACAGTACAAAATTAAAATAATATCTTGAAAACACACGAAGTTACAAGCTTTTTGTGCTGTCCCGTTGTCTTCGTGCAAACGTGGTCACAAACAGCACGCGACACTGCACTTATTGATTATTGGTAACGTCGCACTGCCGCGGAAACGTTATCACCACACACAACTAGCGTTTGTACCATTTCTGTGTACTGAGCGTTGGTGTATCGAAATCCCATTTTCATCCCATCCGATTGCGGGGGAGCAAGAGTCAGGCAGCGTGGCGTGCGTCCACGTATTGTTGTTTGTGGAGCCGGCGCGTGCCTCGATTGGTGCGCTGCGACCTTGCGCCCTCTCGCATCCACGTGACAAGCGATGCGCGCGGCCGGCGCACGAGTGAGATTTTTTTTAGTAGGGTGTACTTTATTTGAGATTTTGTAAATATTATTTGGTCAAAATGGAACATGGTATAAAAAATATTGAAATCGATTCTATTACTGATTCTGAAAAACATTTTTCAGGTTTTGTATAAAACTAAAAATAACGTTGTATACCGTACTTATAACAAACTACGAACACTTCATTTAAAATAATAAAGAACCCGAAGAACCGAGTAACATGATTTGGGAACAGGTTCTTTTAGACAAAAAAATCGGTTTTTGACTGGACCTGAGCTCATGCTCTAATGATCTCTAAAAATCTGAAAGTGATATAAATACATATATAATAAAATAAGTTTTGCATCATTTACAATTGTTACCTACTAAGAAGATACTTATATGACTTTTAAAAATTTTCGCTGCCATAGGTAAATAAGTTACCAGTGACTTCGAATTAGTGATAAAGGAGCAGTCTTAATTGATACTCCAGTTTTATTCTTTCTAAAGAAGATTCAATCATCAATTTTAGCGTTGGAAGCTTTCACTCAGCAGTATAAGTAATAATAATAATCTAGTTTTGCTTGTAACACTACCGGAGAAAGAAACAGCCCTTGCCGAGTTTTCTGCGGTTTCTTCTCGGTAGGTACAAGGTCTCCACCTGTTAAACTGACGTTCAACAAAATACTTGTAAAAATTGAAAACCTTCGGCTTACAGAGTAAGAGAAGATAGTGTTGATCAATTTCGGCGAGACGGATTAAGCCACGCTAGCATAGTCTGTAGTGCACCTGTAGGCTTAGCCAAAGTAACACTAAGAAAACGATAGCGAAGTATGTGAAGTAGCGTGGAATTTTTTCAACACTGTCCTTTTTTCAATTTGTAATTTGTTCGCTCATTAACATTTGCGCTAAATTATATGTAAATAATCATACTTGTAAATGTTCATTTTGAATAAAAATTTAATTTTTTGAGTTTTGCCACTCAGGTGCTGGACATCTACGACAACGCGGTGGGCATGCTGCGCATCGGGCCGTTCAACTACGACCCGCTGCGCGGCGTGGACCTGTGGCTGCAGCAGGACGACCACTTCATCCTGCAGCACCTCAGCACCACGCCCGCCCAGGAGCCCGCGCACTTCGTGCACAACGTGAGTCGACACATCTATAAGGCACTCTTTTGACACACACACAATAATGCACCAGCTTTCGTCGAATAGTTTAAGAATACTTTTTGATGTATAACATCTTTCCTCTCGCTTTCTTGCAATTTGTGGGAGTGATTTCGTGAAATGGGACGGAAATGTGAAACAGGAAGTCGGGGAAGCGCGCAAGCGCGCGACATTTTGTGAATTCTGCAATCGATATTATGAACATGACATATTATTATTATTATATGTTACATATTGTATCATTTGAATATCAAAAGTCATTTTGATATGCCAAATGTATTCTATAGGGGAAGTGAGAGGAATGAGTATTTACTGCATCTATGTTCTATTTTCTATTGCAATATTGATTTCAACCCTTTCGTGTGTACTTTATCATTATTTATTTAATAGTTATAAAATGATGTAATACCTGACCCATTTTATTTCAGAATATAATGTTAAAAATTGCTTATTACTAAGGTGATATGTCAAATGTTACACATCATATGCGACCACTGTAAGGCTCGCTCCTTGTTTTAAATATATTACAGGTAAGCACGTGGCCTTCATGTCACCTGATGTGAAGTGATGATAAGGCCGAAGTTGGAACCGCACTTCACCCGGAATCCTCAACCACTGAGGCACTGGCTATCTTATCTCTAGCTACCGAAACACAACATTGCTACAAACATTGATGTTATGACGACATACTTAGATATGATGGTGGTAGCTAGCCAGGCGGGCATGCAAGCCCTCCCACCAATCAAACCGAGTACACAAACATGTACCCCCGCTGGGAATCGAACCCGGGACCTCTGCGTCTGAGACCGGTAGTCTTAACAACTAGTCCACAGAGGCGGTTAAAATCTCACTTTACACCACAATTATCTCCACATGTATTTACACAATACTGTAATTAATTATAATAAAGTTATGTGGAACTTTTCATAATATTATTATACCACACTAGTGGTCGCTCGCGGTTTCACCCGCGTGGTTCCCGTTCCCGTGGGAACATCTGGATATAAAGTATCCTATGTGTTATTCCCGGTTATAAACTATCTGTATGCCGAATTTAATCCAAATCCATTCAGTAGTTTTTACGTGAAAGAGTAACAAACATCCATACTTACAAACTTTCGCGTTTATAATATTAGTAGGATAACTTCCGGATGTGGGGCAGGTTTTTTTTTAAAAACCTATCTCAGGTACCAGTCTCTCACATAACTTAATCTATACTAATATTACAAACCTGAAGATTTTGTTTGTTTGGTTGATCGCGCTAATCTCAGGAACTACTGGTTCGAATTGAAAAATTATTTATGTGTTGAACAGTCCATTAATAGAACGCGGGTGAAACCGTGGAGCACACCTAGTCATAAATAAAATTGTAACACTAGACGTAAGGATTCCCATGTAAGAGAAAAATAAATTACTTTAATATTATTATTATTTTATTTTATTGTCAAAAATGTCGTATGCATTTCCAGATCCGGATGACGCTGAAGTTCATCCAGCAGCACCCGTTCCCCGCCGTGACGGTGTTCCCGGACAACCGGCCGCACTACTACCGCCGTGACGACCACTCTGGCGGCTGGCTGCCCGTGCGCTTCTAACGGGACTCGAACCCGCGCCGCCAGGTCTCGACCGCACCACTACGCCGCGACGACTCAAACTCAAACTCTCACCACCGGTGATGATCAGGACAAGAATTTGGACTACCACACGCGACCACCAGCCCTCAAATTCTCATAACAAGAACAGCAACAATATCGTACCGACTTTGTCGTTGAAACAAAAATTATTTAATTTAATTCGTACAATAGCTTAATTTTTGTATTGATATTGCCACACTGACTATATTCTAATCATAATAAGATTTTTCTTAGATCTGCTGATACCTATGAATTTATTGTAATACATAGGAAATTTCAAAAATATGCAAACTATAATAATTAGATTATGTTAAAGTATTTTAATGAAATAATTGTTTTGCTACCAATTCCAGCTCTCGCTAGGAAATGAGGACATACCTGGATGACTACATCGAGGTAATATAAAGATATCAACAATTAATTTAATTTATTTTTTTATAAATAAAGTTTTTTAATCTGTCTTAGCGTAACTACTTAGTAAAAAGATACCTTATGCATATTATATACCTTATAATCCCAGTTAGAAAACTTCTTTTATGATGGAATTCAAAAGTTTAAAAGTGCATATTATCTTATTCTATTTTCTTATAAGGCAGAATGGGGTATTTGACAGGTTTTAGAAAAATATGTCTAATGGTTCAATAAAGCATAATATATTTGCAATTTGATTAATTCGTTATGAATTTCTTTATTTTTTTATGAAAATCGCCATTAAAATTAAATTAATAAAATAGCCGCCAAAACGCTGAAGACGCCATGCATGCAGGTCACGTGATGTCGTGACGTCACCTGCTTGTAAGCAAACTTTTAGCTGTCAAATCAAACGTACAAAACTTTGATTGACATTTTACTGTTTACAAGCTGGTGACGTCACTCCAGATTCAGCGTCATCCCGTGCGTTTTTGATCACGTGGTCAATCATAAAAAAAAATATTATGTTATTAATGATTTTTTATAAAAATCATACTTATTTTAAAATTATGTGCTGGCTAAATTAGTTTAAATACATGTTTACTATTAAGTTAACAACAGTTTGATCAATATTTTCATTGTAGTCAAATACCCTATTGCTGTAATTATATACCTACTTATTATACTGTATTCAAATGTGTCCATTACACTTTTTAATGTTGTGTAAATATGAACTGTATATCTAAGCATGTGAAATGTTTCTATGTTAATTATAAAATTGTATATTCTGACATTAAGTACTGTATATCTATTTTCCAATTTTACAAGCATATCATAAGTCTGTCGTTCCTATCCATAGTTAGTTCAGTAGCTTGTTTCCATATTCAATGTCAACAGTTGGAACTATTTGGGAATATAAAATTTAATTGAAGCTCCAGCTCGTTTTATGTTAACGACTGCTAATGCAGCCGGGACCAACGGCTTTACGTGCCTTCCGAAGCATGGAGGAGCTCATAATTATACATTTTTGGTCACCCATCCGGTGACCGGCCTTTGCGAAAGTTACTTAACTTTAGCAATTGCAAACTGAGCGCCTTAACTGACTGGCAATTGAAAACACGGTGTTTGTTAATTATAAAGACTTGAATAAACTGACATCTGTGTTTTTAACACCTGAGTGCCTAGTGCGAGTTTTATTCAGTACTAGCCGTCGCCCGCCCGGGGTTGCTGTGCGAAAATAATGGATCAGTGAATGCTCATCAAAATAATTATTAGGTTTATCAACATCATTTTATATAGCCTATCATTTGCACAATCTCATGTTCTTACTACATACAAATTTTCATCAAGATGGTCAAGTCGTTCTTAAGTTATAAGAAGACATACAGACAGACAGACAGACAGGCAAAAATTCAAAAATTGTAGAATTGGTGTCAGTGAGTCATAAAACGAATATTTATCCCAAAATTTGCCAGAAAAATTGCATGTACAGACAGAGCCTACAGATTTATATAGTAGTAATATACATCTGATCCGAACCCTTCGGAGAATCTAGTAGGGCACGGGGACGCGCACTTTTAAGTGTGCGATGCCGTTCCCTCTAGAAAACCTCCGAAGGTGATTCGTTTCACACGGCTCGAGGTACCCTTTACGTACCTCGCCGCTAGGCTTGCCAACTTGAAAATACGAATTTGCGGGAAAAGTTGATTTCAAATGCGGGACAAGGATTTAAAAAGCGGGATCTAACAAATTTTGTTTAGAATACAAAAACCGTGAACTTTTCTTTGCAAATCAGAATGAGAAGTAGAATAAAATACCTTGTTAGATAAATGATTGTCAACGTTTACTAGAAAAAACAGTTACAATAGTTATAATTATAGTGTAACTTACACTTTATTGTAAAAACTGTAAGTTACTTTCAAATGAGTATTTTTCTTGAGATTTAGCACTTTTCAGGATTTTTTTATTTTTAAGTACAAAATTTTAAAATTTTTTGTATGACTAAAAAAAGTTTATTTAAACTTGTAGCTCAGACTTCACAGAACGCAGGCGCGTTGAGCGCTTTTCCAGTCTGTTATTCGACCGGCGGCCGGCCGCGGCTATCGGTGATAGTCGTGCGTATTTGATGTCGTGCGTAGCTAAAAGCGGGATATTTAGCGTCCCGCTCACACCCTGAGCGGGACGTCTTGTTAAGGGTCTCAGAAACGGGACGTCCCGCGTATAGCGGGACGGTTGGCAACCCTACTCGCCGCCCCCAAAAAAGCCCGGTGACGCTGAAAATGCCGTTTGAAAAAATCAGCAATCTCTCTCAAAAAAAAAGTATATATACATCGTGTAACAGAAAAGTGTGGTCAAAATGAAAAGATCCAAAGTGTATCCGATCTCGATCTTGTATGCAGAGTTACTGAGACAACTAAAGTTAAAAATTATGTCTCAGTAACAACACATACAAGATATAGATCGGATACACTTTGGATCTTTTCATTTTGACCACACCTTTCTGTTACACGTAGATGGAAGTGTTATGTTAGTTTTAACTGTCCTCGTTTACCAGGGGGCGTTGCTTTAATGTCAAACTAAGTCTCTATTTTTTTGCAAGAAAGTTTACTGATGTTTTTAAGCGGTCTGTTCAGCGTCACCGGACTTTTTTAGGGCGAGACACTTAAAGGGTTCCTCAAGCCGTGTGATCAAAATACCGTCAGAGGGTTTCTAGAGATAATGGCATTCCGGGCTCGCTTGGCGGGCAAGTGAAGAGTCATGTCTGCGGTTTTGTTTTGTTTTCTAAAATTTGTGTTATGTCGAATATTAATGTGAAATAATGTTGGATTATTGACCGCTAAGCGTTCTCGAGTTTGCATGAGTGTTGGCAAATGAAACAAAACAGTGCAACGTCACTTTTCAAATTCTCTCAAGAAGTCCGCGTGAGGACTTAGTAAAGCCCCACATCTTATCATATCATTTCTCACTTCTCATTTCTATTATCATTCATCATCATCATACAGGAAGGAAATATTGTTTATTTACTTGTAAGAAAAATTAATTTGACACTGGCTAAATGTGCTAATCGCACGAAGCCATCAACTAAGAGAAAAAAAATGACATTCCGTGAGCGTATTCTCGTTCCCTACTGGTTTCTCTGAGTAGTTCGGATCTGATCGGGAGCGGAACTACCCGAGGGCGCATCAAAAGGTTATAGAACCTCGGCTCGGGTCGAAGAGGTGGAGAGAAGCGCCCTGGTCAACCAATTCTCGTGATCGAATGTTGAATAAAACCCACATTAAGCACTCTGGATCGTAATTATGTGGCTGTATTAGAGTGTAATTTTAGTTAGCGAAGAAACTCTTTTAATTATAATAAAATATAATATAATAATTATTAAATATTTTTTTTCTAGTATGTTGTAGACTACACACTTGTGTTGTTTTATGAACCTACGAAGTACGACAGCATAATTTTTTTTTTAAAGTGTTTGATTTTAATTTCTATTTCCACAGTTGGTTTTTATAAAATTGCGAGACGCATTCTATATAATTGTGAGACGTGTTATATAAAATTGTGAGACTTGTTTTATAAAATTGTAAAATGCGTTTTTATAAACTTGCTAAACGCGTTTTTTAAAGTTGCAAAACGCTTTTTTGTAGATTTCTAAGACGCTTTATTGTAAAAGAATGAGATGCGTTGGTGAATATTATAAAGATGTCGACTTTTTAAATATTTTGGTTAATCGGAGTTCCAAATTGCTTAAAAAGTATGGTTTTTTTGATGAAGGGACATCCGTTTCTATCTGCCATACTTATATAATAAATGATACCCAAAACCCGCTTAGCAGTTTTGTAACGTAAAATTGTAGTTATTATTTAGCTTAAGTTTATATCGATTGATAGTAAAATAGTTGTTGACATTTTTGAATAAAGTGCAGTTGTAAATATTTTAGCGTTCCATTAGTAATAGTTTAGCTATTGAAGTTGATACCTAGCTATTGTTTTGTGAAATATAATGAATATATTGAAGTTCAAGGGTTGTTTTTTTTTAATGTGCCTAGATTATTTTTTATTACATTTTTTTACATATTACCGGCAAATGCGGTGACAATTTTTTAAAGGACTCGACAGACAGTCTATTGGATATATGAGGATTGAACCACGACTTCTCACATTCAACCCGAGGATCTATCCGGCTACTGGCAAGCGGCCCATCAAAACGATGGCGGGCGACTAATTTCAAGCGATACTACGCGTTATTGTATAGCTATAAAGCTTAAAATGGTTTGACAGAGAAGTGTGGCTCATTTTGGCACGGCCACCATCACCAACCCGAAATCTGAGTTTACAGATAATTAGTGGGAATTAGTGGATAAATCTCAGAATTAGTGGGGCCATGGTTCAAAAGTTATAAGGGATACAAAGTGGCCGTGCCAAAATGAACGCTCATTTTGGCACGGCCACCTTGTATCTCTGAAACCACGGGTCGTAGCGAAGATCTGATTACACCAATAATTAGTGGGAATTAGTGGATAAATCTCAGAATTAGTGGGAGCTTCTGTGAAAAGTTATATCAATTTTTCATTTTCCCATAGTAGATGTACTATCGCGTACATGAAGCTTATTGATAATTTGAAATAACAACTTAAAATTGAAAGGTATATAGAATCTAGGTATATAGAGTGCAAGTAAGTAAATGAGAGAGAATCGGTATGGATATAATTGTACATGACATTAATTTAATGTCGGGAACCAAAAAAAAAACTAGTTAGTATATAAATGCATTTCTTTCCAACACTTTTCTTTGTCACCAAGTCACGATCTGATGACGATGAAAGCACATAAGTCAAACGATTATATGCATACATAATCGTTCGACTTATGTTCTTTAGTCTGCCGAACCTTTATTTGTAGGCACACACAACGCGTTACTTATTTTTTTTCTAATGATATTAAAGTACCTATTTGCGTCTGATTGATAGTCATCTTCCTATGTTGATTAGCTGGTGATGGAAGGTACCTAAAACTCCTCAACGGTTTAATTCTTTATATCGTAGCTTTATGATTGAGCGCTGTTCTAATGGCGAGTAGGCCATTAAAAAATAATAAAAAAAAATATGTTTAATAGATAAGTATCAAAAATTCCCCCATTACACTAAAAAGCAAAATTTAAAATAAAAGTTTAAAAAACAGCTTTTAAAAATGTAACTAAGATGTTAGAAATCATTTACTTAACTTACATACCTACACGATTCCTATATTTACAATAATCAGTAATTTTTGTAGTCAGTGCTAGTAATCTAAAACTAATTCATGATATGCTGGCACCGACTCATGTATTCGTGTTTTTATTCTGTTTGGTGCTTTGACTGTATTCTGTTACGCCTATATTAAGTACTTACTTATATTAAGTACTATCTATTTATTTAATTAAGTTCAGATTTTTTTTTGATTAGGTATTTAATATATGTGGCAACTACTATTATTATTATTCAGAGGTGGCAAAAGTGACCTGGCAACACCTTGTTGTACCTACATATTCATTCAAATTCACACAAAATTTAGGATAGTGTCCACAATCATAGTAAAATTGCACCTAGACAAACTTTGTACGAACTAAAATATTTATCCACTGAGTAGTCTTTATTCATCTTTTAAAACAAAGTACTTTACCACAACTTAACAAAAAAAACTACATGTTTACACAAGTGTGAACGACTTTATTTCGTACAGCACAAGGTTCACAATACCTCATACATAGATAAAGCAATCAAAACAATGCACTTCGCTGCACTTCTACTTTTTCAAAGACGTAACAGATGGCGCTGAATCCATTAATTTCATTGCCAAAATAACCTTTATAGTCTACAACTGAATGATCAATGTTGTATGACAATAAATTCAAGTAATAACTAAATGCTTATGTGCGCGACTGCACATGTTGTTTTTGTATGGAAAAAAGAAGTTGCTATAACTTTTGAACCATGGCCCCACTAACTCTAAGATTTATCCACTAATTCCCACTAATTATCCACTAATTATTGGTGTAATCAGATCTTCGCTACGACCCGTGGTTTCAGAGATACAAGATGGCCGTGCCAAAATGAGCGCTCATTTTGGCACGGCCACCTTGTATCCCTTATAACTTTTGAACCATGGCCCCACTAATTTTGAGATTTATCCACTAATTCCCACTAATTATCCACTAATTATTGGTGTAATCAGATCTTCGCTACGACCCGTGGTTTCAGAGATACAAGGTGGCCGTGCCAAAATGAGCCTCATTTTGGCACGGCCACCTTGTATCCCTTATAACTTTTGAACCATGGCCCCACTAATTCTGAGATTTATCCACTAATTCCCACTAATTATCCACTAATTATCTGTAAACTCAGATTTCGGGTTGGTGATGGTGGCCGTGCCAAAATGAGCCACAAGACAGAGAAATACCGGCCGCTCTAAAGTTTTAGGGTTTAATATAAATATGTAATTAGGTATGTACTGTACGATAATGGGATTATTGTGAGGTAGACGAAGAAGGTTAATTATCGTTAAAGGTTGCAATGTAGGTACCTATATTATGGTTCTTATTATAAGGTTTAAATTATTTTAAACATTTTAGTTATTTTTTTATTAACAATTAACTAAGTAATAAAAGCTTGTTTTTAAAAAGTTTTTTTTTCTTTTAATTTTATTTTTAACTTATTAGAGTATTTTTGATGATAGATTGACTACAGCGTAGTTCGTAGCGCGTAGCAGTGTTTTTCCGTTATGTAGCCCGTAGTATGCTCAGCTCATGCGGTCATTCCCAGTTGCCACCGCCTGCAACGCGTGTGTGACTCATCTTGGCGTGGCCACCATCACTAACTGAAAATCTGACTTTATAGATAATTTGTCGGAATTTGTCGTGAAATCTCAGAATTTGTCGGTCCGCCGTTCAAAAGTTATAAGGGGTTCAAGGTGGCCCAAAAAATTTACCACGTAAATATTATAAATGAAATAAACAAAACAATAACATCATTAAATACTGTATTTAATAGGCTTTCTAACAATGTATTACACTTCTCCAGTAATACCAAAAAAGGCAGTTAATTTCACAAAAACACAATGGCAGATGACATGACATGACAACAACGTGTCGTCTCGTCGACCTCTAGGTCCCGCCAGAATACCAGCACTGCAGCGGCTATTGTTGTCGTTGTAGCCTATGCTGAGGCTGGGGCCTAGTTGGCCACACTAAATGTAATTTACCTACATAATCTTAAACTTTTTTTATTTTTATATTTTTATTTTGTCATGTAGGAATCTGTTTGTAGTCAATAAAATGTTATTCTATTCTATTCTATTTTCCTCTCAAGTGGCAGTGCAAAAAAATGGCGAAATTTAGAAAAAATTAAAATGGCCGTTAAGTGGCAGGCCCCTTCGTGGGTGGTCCCTACCTAAGGGTATCGGGTTACACTAACTCGAGTTCGAAACAAGGTCGAAAGATAATATTATAGCATGTAACATATGTCTACTTGTTCGTAATGAAATAAGCTAGCTGTTTATTAAATAATATGGTCATTCGATATTTTATTTTTTTACCATATTTAGTTAAATGTAAGGTTAATGTTTTTTTTTTCATTTTTCAAATTTAAATTCTAATAATTAAATGAAAACCATTTTTGTAATATGTATTGGTTTTATATACAACATTACACCCTATTTAACAATAATTTAATAAGAACAAGATATGTCTTCATACATTATTTTCACACATTATGCTAAACAAAACACGACTTTGATACGCTAGTACAGAGTCCCATCCATACTGTCACCGCGCTTAGAGCGGGAATTTTGTTTACACATCAATCTGTTGGCGTTCGGTATTGCAAACCTTGTTTAACCTATAACGTTTTGTCCCTTTCTAACGGACGTTACGTAGCGATAACGCTACAAAATATTGTTTTGAAATTTGGGTTGCCGAGAAAGTTATAATATGACTGCGTGCCACTCAAGGGGGGTGTCAAAATTCAAATGTCAAAATTTTTCAAAAGTCATAATATGATTTTCTGCCACTCAAGAGGTTATACAATGATGGATGACAGATGTCAGATTTCAAACGATCTTGTATTTTAATTGGCTGATTGGATTGGAATGTCCTCATAATAAAAAGGTTGTGAATTTAATACAGAGTTTAAACTGTGGATAAAATATATTGAGAATAAAAATTAAAATTTACATAAAAATCACAACAAGACCGTAGGTGGAAAAATATCGAGAGACATTCATTCTCTTCTATTTTTCCCGTCAATCATAATATTTAAACATCCGTCAGAAAAAACTACAAATCACGATTACAACCTCTTTTGAAAAAAATTCTTGTGTTTTATAGTTGATTGTAATGAAGAGAGAACAAAAGTCACTTTTTAATTATTGACAACTAGATTCCGCCTGCGGTTTCGTAGGTGGTCCCCACCACCTTTTTGTCTCTAATGCTCTAAGTTTTATCTGTTACAAAATAATTAATCACTTCATTTGGTCCTTTGTACTAATCACCAAACAATCATCTTCACAATAAAAAAAATATAGAAAGTTGGCTGTATGAAATAGATCTCTGTGCCATCCCATAACAGGAAAAGAAAAGAACTGAAAAAACACATGAAGCAGACTGCACTGCAGACAGTAGAGTTGGCAACACTGCAGACTGCACTGCAGACTAGGAGTGGGCTGTAACAGGTAAAATAAGAAACCTGTTCCGCCTGTTCTGGAACAGGCACTGGAAACTGGAACTGGTTCCAGTAAAATAACAGTTCTGGAAACCTGTTCCAAAATAACAGCATATTGTGTTGTAACATAGTATAAGTACCTTTACATAGGATTCATTGTAACATAGGAACTCAGGTATTCAAACGGTTTCAGTGTATGTTCCTGAATTGAAAACCATCCGTCATGCGTAACAGGCTTAGGACTGACAGATTGACTTTAAAAATTGAATTTTAGAAAATTTGCCAAAATACATTAATTAATTAAATTATTTTTTTATTTTATTAATAAATAACTTTTATCTGTCAAAAAATGAGGGCAACGTATTTTGTGCGTATCTGAACGAACGAATGCAACACCTGTCTGTTCTGTGCTTGGAACAGGCCCAACAGGTGCTATCTCTTTCTAACAAAGGTATGCTGCTTAAGCTAGAATAGAGAAGAGGCATGTTCCGAGGGGGTTATCTCTTTCTTACAAAGGTAACCTCCTTAAGCGAGAATAGAGAAAAACATGTTTCGGCATAGATTGGGGCTGTTGTGGAACTGGAACAGTTTCGGGTAGGTTTAGACAACAGTTCCATACTGTTATTTAATGAAACCTGTTATTTTTATCTGTTCCGATATATACGCCTCACTCCTACTGCAGACAGTAGAGTTGGCAACACTGCAGACAGCAAGACAACATTGGTGGGTTTGTTGGTCATTGACAGCTGATTTCACAACAGAAATACTTGTTTGTCTTCACGATCTTCTATTTTTATTGTAAAAACACAAGAAACGTGGTAGTAATTGCATTTAAATCTTGGTAAAATGCAGAAACCTACTGTTACAGAGCAGCCTCCTCCTTATTCCGCGACAGTCCCACCAGGTAAGTTTGAAATTATTGCGGAATAGTTCTGGAAGTTTAGTTGTACTGTACAAGAATGATTCACATTGATAAGCCAATACGTTATTATGTCGCTATTTAATGCGCTCCTGCCATGTTACATTTCCTTTTTCAAAGCATTTGTATCATGTTTCCTGCGTCGCATGTCGTATCGCTCGCAGCTACATGTACTTGTATGACATGGTTATATTATTAATCCAATTAAAAGTTGTTGACAATAAACAGAACGAAAAAGTTTTGTACCCAGCGGAGAAGTCGGAAGGATGATAAAGGGCAGTTGACCAAAACCTACAGACAAACTTCAAAGCCTTCTACAACATTCAATGTTAGTGTAAAATATTGTACCTTGGTACAAACCAAGCCTTCAAGCTAGAATCTCAAAGGGCCATTTATTTTATCTGTTTTATGTTAGTACGTAGTAGGTAGTAAGTTACTATGAAAATTAAAACCTAACAATTATCCTATAGGTACCTACCTAAACATTTTTGCCTTTTACATGATCTTTTCTTTATTACAACCTCGGTTATTGTTTAATCCAATACATGTAGACTTGTTTGCAAATGAATGGATTGTCAGTATGCCTGTGTTTCTGGAGGATTGCAAGTATTATAAGCCTTTAGTTAATGTAATTGATATAATATATATTTAAAATTAATGTAAACCTAACTAAATTATATATTATATTAGTTAAATATCATACAAAAAAATTTTCTTTTTTTGTTATCCATAAGGGTATTGCAAAAGTTGATTTAGGCATCTAATGATCGAGATCATCAATAACAATGGACATAATAATAAAAGCTGATAAGCTGTGATATTGATAATACCACAGTTTCAAAATTTTTGAAGCCTCAGTAGCGCAATTATATAAGCATTCTAAGTAGGTCTGTTAAAGGCTATATTGTATTAAAACACATTTATAATAGTCCTGTAACAGATCTAACTTTTAAATATGATGTTTCTACTTAAAGGCTGATATCTTCTGTGTGCTTTTTAGCAAAGGCCTGCCCGATAATAAACGTTTATGAAACCCTAAATTAATAACATACCATGTTGCAACATTCCAGGGCCCCCGCCAGCGTCCGCCCCCGCGCCGAACGCGTACCCCCCGCCGCCACCCGGCTACACCCCGTACGGGTCAGTGCCGCCCCCGCCCGGCACCTACGTACCCAACTACGGGGCCACCAGCATCATCATCACTCAGCCCATCGTCACCGTCGGTGCCTGCCCTGCCTGCCGCGTCGGCATCCTCGAAGACGACTTCACCTGCCTCGGCATAATGTGCGCTATATTCTTCTTCCCGCTCGGTATATTGTGCTGTCTCGCTCTGAAGAACAGGAGATGCTCTAACTGCGGAGCGATGTTTGGATAAGACTGCTCATCGCTACGAAATTCAACTTAGAGTAGCGCCAATGCAATACTTTAGCACGGAGATTGTCCAGGAGTCTTTGGTAATGCCAGCTTACTCCGTGCATGTTAAAAGTAGTTCATATGTTTTATAGCACAGAGTTTATTTTTTTCTTAATGCTAGCAAGGCTCTGACTGAGCAATAATATTTCTACAGCCTTAATGGAACTTTACTGATAATGACAATGGACTTTGTTTGGATACATTACAAAAATACGTCACTGAAACCTATGTAAATGATGTGATGTTGTAGTAAAATTTGACATTGCATTAAAAACATTGTATGCTGATTATTTCTTGCTAACAAAATAACGCTTGCATTAAAAAGAGACAGAATTTTGATTTATTAATGCTATGACACCATAACAATATCTATATACTGAGTATAAAATCTCGATCCTTTAAAAAAATACTTTAAAAAAGTTTATAACAACAAAACAAATTCCAATAATAATTATGTTTTGTTTGTATGGATCTACTAGCTTTGTGGAACATATTATTATTTTAGTGTGCTTAATGGTGGCTTATGGCCTTCTCTCCATGTGGTGTATCCAACCACATAAAAGGCTGGTGCAGCAATTGCGACATAAAATAAGCTGGTGAATGGTATTAGCCCACTTAAGCCTAATACGATTTTTCTCAAAACCTAAACATTACTTGAATTTATTTCAATATAAGTAACAAAATGTTTTGTGAAATCTTACTAACCTAAATATAGGACAGTAGGCTTATCTGGGTTAAGTAGATCCATTCAATTGTTAATGAAGTGTTTGTTTAATCACTGAGAGGTCATTCAAAAATAAGTTTCACCTAAGTCTTTATACAAACAAACAGCTAAACAACAAGTAGTTGTTGATTATATTCAATCGTTTGGTGTGGTTTGTATGATGAGCACTATTTGAATATTCGAAACTAGCTGTGCTCGCGACTTCGTCCGCGTGGAATAGTGACTTTCGGCAGCATTTTTAATTTTTTAGGCTCTTTTCCCGTTTTGCAACATTTTTCACTGATGCTTCGCTCCTATTGGTCGCAGCGTGATGTTATATAGCCTAAAGCCTTCCTCGATAAATGGACTATCCAACACAAAAAGAATTATTCAATTCGAACCAGTAGTTCCTGAGATTAGCGCGTTCAAACAAACAAACAAACAAACAAACAAACAAACTTCAGCTTTATAATATTAGTATAGATATTTTGGTCAAAAGTAATTATTGTTATTGTAACTAAAATAGAATTAATAATTTTATGGAATACCTATTTCACAAATCGTATAAGATTTACCTATTATTTTAATTCACATCAGAATCTGTGAGTCATTTCGTTTTGGTTTATGAGCATGTTATGGGTTGTTGAAAAAGGTATTATTACTATTCGGGGTTGTAACTGTTCATTACTCAGTGGTGATTAGCATATATAAAACTCTTTAGACACGGTCGACCAGGTCCTGGTTATTAGAGGGGCAGCTCCCTCGGGATTCCCTTTTTGGACCTCGGATATCTATGTCTCGGAGAATCTAGTAAAGTTTAGAGTGTCCCTTGTGTGATGCCAGCCTCTAGAAAGTCTCCGAGAATTGAACCAATAGATTCTTACCTCACTGACCTCACCTAAAGCGTAAAGAAGCGTATTTAAAATTCAAAATTCAAAATTCTTTATTTCTTTAATTAGACTTACATAAATTATCTAGTTAACAGAGCCTCCTTTAAGACTTATTATAATCGCCTGTTTCAGGAGACAACGCTCTGCATAACTAAGTGTGTATTATAATAATAAAAAGTTAACATACCATACATACATGTGTATAGACCATAGACTAGCAATTGCCTTTTTATCTAAATAGATCCAAGGCCAAATAGAATTATGTTATTTATTGTCGCGTGGAATATGAGTTATGAATCATTATATGAATTGAATGCGATTCGCATTACCGTATGACCACTTTAGAGAATTACAAGTATCGCTGAAGACCTGCAAGAAATTCAAATTAATAATTGCTTATACTTTAAGTAGCATTGCTCAAGGTGGCTCAAGGGGTTAGACGCATTTGGTAATATTCGCATTTGGTCATGCGCTCTATAAAGGTCCTATTCACATTTGGTCATATTATCAATATGGTCCTATTCGTATTTGGTTCTTTTCTCATTTGGTCCTATTCGCAGATGGTCACTCTTGATGAAAAAGGTGGCTTTTCTAGGCACAGTTTTTAAGGAGATACATTTCTTAATGAAAATACAGTGTCGAATTTCTTGTTCCAGAACTGAGTAACATTCTATAATCAGTCTATGTGATGTTGGAATTATACTTTGTTCTAGTTATTTAATATATTAAGTAATTTGTATGGTCTAATAAAATGTTTGTAATAAGGCAATGTGAGATGGTCGCTAAGCAACCATGTGTTTTAGAAATACATCATTGTTAAGACAAACCAGACAGATTCCAATTGATTTCAACATGTTTGGTTGCCGTAACGTTCTTATCTACAATTTAGTTCCGGTTCAGATTTTACCGTAACTGTTATGAAATTACTTACAAAACGTACCTACATTTATTTATTTTATTTGTTTATTCCAAATACAGACTGCTTTTGTTTGTTAAAGTCGCCAAATAAATTAAAGATAGTTTATTCTCCCTTGAAATAAATCACATTAGCCTAAACAACAGCTATTTGAAAGTACAAACACTTAACTACTGTAAAAACATTGTCACTTTTACGAAATATTTAAACATACGTACAGCGAAACAGTAAAACCAGGGCCTGTTTGTTAAATTAAACTGTTCAAATGATTTAATCATATGCTACGTCGTTGTCCAAACTCATCCCAAATATTACTGCTTATCATAAAGGCCAGTAAGAATTATTGTACAATATATAAAAAAATACCTTTAAACTTTTCACCATTCCTTAATAAAGCTAACATAACTTCTATTAAGGAGGATCCACATCTGTGCACGCGCATACGCGCCGCGCACGGCTTTTGGACGGATCAAAATCTAAAGCGCGCACGCGTGCTGTAAACGGCTCGCGTGCAACTCCACATTTGCGCACGCGCAAGTGCCGCGCCTCAAATCCGCAGTCATAATACCCAAAAATGCAACCTGTTGTTAATTGTAGTTCTAGTTGCGGTTGAAAATTGGTATACGGACACAAATCGCTCAATGATCGCCCGCTTAGTGCATTTGCGATTAAAATGTATGTAATAGATACCAATTTATTAACCGCAACAAGAGCGTCGCGTTGCAATTGTACAAATGACAACTGGTTGCTTTTTTCGGTAATAAGAAGCCTGCCGGTTAGTCTAGTTTGCACGCAAGCCGCTCTGAAACACGTCCATAACCACAGACCAAATATAGGGTCTAACAATATCAATAAGCGAACGTTTAAGGGGAGTATCTATACATCACACTGAGCATGCTCACCGAATTTGGTCTAAAACTACAGACTCGTTACCGAGATAATCAACAGAACATTTCATTCCATTCACCAAAAAATACACCTTTCCAAACCCGTACAGCTGCACACAGAGATAGCCGTGAGTGTATGAATGTCATACAATGGTTTTTCAATTGTGTGCGTGTAACTGTACACTATCTTTTTATTGACGCTTGCGTGCGTGTTAGTAAAGATACTACATGATGTGCATTATTTTAATTGATTTAGTTTGTTAGAAAACATAACTTTGAAAAATCACTATAAAACTGGAGCCCATTTTTTGTCATTGTATTCAGAATGATGTATCGATACCGCCCTTAAACGTTCGCTTATTGATTTTGTTAGACTCTGTATAGGTCTGTGTTCAAAACTGTTTCTATCAATATAGACTATTGTTTAAGACAATATTACTTGCACGCGAACACGTTCAAAGGTGTTGTTTACCTTTCTAAGATGCACGCTAACTGCTTTTTTCGTGCGCGTGCACAGATGTGGTTCCTCCTTTAGAGAGGAGGTTGAGTGAAAGCGGATTGCGCATGCGTGCCCCCGTTCCCTACTATATTTTCCGAGGGATTCAGATTTGGGTGCTTAATGCGAGTGTCATTCGCCATTCGGTCACGTTAACGTAAACGAGAATTTGTATGGCAAAATGTTAACTCTTCTCGTATGCCGCCAGGAGGCGCTGCTTCAATGCCATACTAATTTTAGTTTTCGTAAACGTAGTCGAATGAATCGCGGGCGCTCCTCCGTATTTCGGAAGGCACGTTAACCGGTTGGCCAGACGATAAAGCCCATACCGACCCGTGTTGGGCTGGCGTGGTGATAATAGCTCGATCTCCCCATAGGTCTCTTCCCCCATAGGTCCCTCCCCCCATAGGTCCCTTCCCCGGGTTATTTAAGCGGGGCGTGAAAAAGCATTTATGCAGGCCGCCATAGTGTGAGCGTTCGGCATAGCGTGGTAGCGCTGTGATGAACGCTTTCACTTCTTGGGCTTCACTGGCTGCTTTCCATCAGGCAGGGTGAAGCCATTATGGCGTGACACAATAAAAAAAAATGTGTGATTTATTTATGCGATGGAACGTTGATAGGCCGATGAAGTTAAGAAGATATTTTCCAAAATTGTAAGAAGTACAGACGGCAGCAGATCAACCTACCACAAAATGTCAAATTTCTTCAGTAAATTTTGAACCTTAGCGTTTGGGTATAAAGATCAAAATCGATTAGAGAAATTTGACAGTTTTGGATAGGTTGATGTGCAGGCGTGTGTACCTACCGTCATGGTACTGAGAGAGACATAATAAAAAAAAAGACAGGTTTTTCAGTACCTGGGCTTAATATTATTATAATTATACTTAGTTGTTATCTTAATTGCCATAATATTTTTAGATTTAGTGCCAACGTTTCCCTTCTTATAATAAACATCGGTCTGGTAGTGTATTATACAGATATTTTAAAATATGTTATCATTTTCTTGTCTCCTTTTGTGTAACAGGTGTCATTTTCCTCTGATTGGATAATACCAAGTCTATTTGATAAGTTTTATCTGAGAATTGAAGAATCAGATCTTGATGATTAAGAAACAATCAATCATACTGATTTGCCATGATTTGGCCATATTTGTAACGAAAGTTTTAATAGATAATCGGTAATGATTGAAGAATATGATTTATTAGTAAACAGTATCAAAAATATTCACAGATTTTATGTATGGTGAGGAAGTCTGTCATACAGCGTATTAAGTTTATTTTATTACTGTTCACGTATGAGAAGATGCAAAATTTAATGTTATCTGCATTATTTACCATTTGAATTCCTAATTATTTTTGATGTTTAAGCTATGTACGAGTTGAAGGTCCACAAATAATCTGTCAAAATATACATTCAACTCTTAACAAATTACACAGAAAAAATTAAACGCCTACCCGACCCAGCCAGAAATCAAACCTGGGTCTTCCGCAATCCGGGCGGCTGCACTGACCGCTATGCTACCGGGAAGGCTGACGTAGACGCTGAATGACGCTGCTGCTGCTGAGGGCGCTGACGTGCAGCCGCCCGGATTGCGGAAGACCCAGGTTCGATTCCTGGCTGGGTCGGGTAGGCGTTTAATTTTTTCAATGTATTTTGTAAATTTTATAAATATTTAATTTAGCTTCAGTGCAGCAATTAGCACTTGAAAATAAAAAGTAAAAATTTAAATTACACAGAGCTGAAAGTTATCATCTATCTAAAATTCTAAGATGAATGTTTAGAAAAATTATTAGCAGCCTAGCCAGATATAGCCAATTTGAAATGTCTAACATCCATTAAGTCTTTTTGAGGGGATTTTCAGAGTCTGTATCTAATATCGATGATCTGTTTTTTGAAATACCTATGTTGCATATTTTTAATAAAATTAGATAAATGCTGTATTTAATTTAAGGTCTGAAGTATTTTCAGCTCTATGTGTTTTGGCATGCGCAATTTTTTCCCGTAATTTAAACTTTTTTGTTCATTTTACTTGACTATACTTAGTGAATATTCCTTTCTTATACAATTTGAATTAGTTCCTTTCCTAAACAAATTTAATTTAAAACGATAAAGAGAGTAAGTATAAATAATAATTATATTGGTGGAATACTTGTGCAATTCCTTGTAGGAGTACAATCGACGCTGATCACAACAAGCATCACATATCGAATATTTCGTTACTTCTTATTTAATAATGCAATAATATGTTAGGGCTGCTTATAATCTTTTCGATAATGTTAGGTAGGTAAGTAACGTTATGTTTATTTCGCGAACTAGTTAGACAGAACAAAATATATAATGAACCAAAAATGCCTTTCTTGTATATTGAAAGAATTGTTAATTATAGGTTTAAGTAAGTATATAGATAGATAACTTCGATCAACATTGATCGTAGATAGTTAAGAATAATGTTAAACATTAAATTTGTACTATAAATTTTTGAAATAAATATTGGGATTGAAAGTGAATTATTTTTTTCTCTACCAAAACTTGTACATATCATACCTACTCATTCTACATTGACGTTTTCCTGAGTATATACTTGTAGTTCTATATACAGGGTGTCTCATTTAAATCGGTCAGTATGGGAAAGTATGGGTCACTTCGAACACCTACTAAAATAAATTAAAGTTTGTGAAAAATATGCATTTTATTCATTTTAGACGTCATGTTTCACATAGCCATTTACTGCTTAAGACCTACACAATCGATATCTAAATAGAATTAGTGTAAGTTTATTTTTCTTTTAAAACAGGGTTCGATTCCCGAGCTGAGTACAGGTTTTTTTAAAATGTATGAATGCAGTTTTTCTTCTTATTAAAATCGATGACATGGTTCCTAATAACAGATCTTCGTATGTCTTATAGTTACAGACTTTCCCATACTGACTGATTTAAATGAGACACCCTGTATAGCTAGCAGTTCAATTGTGGAGTACACAACACTTTAAACATATAAACTACATGTTCAATATTTTTTAATGAATGAACATAGTACTCTAACGAAGTTTGTTTGTTATGTTAATTGGCCGTAGTCATGCTCAAAGAAGAAAATAAAGTTGGTTTGTTATGGCATTGTGATAGGTGTCGACTGTCGTCCAATATACTACTTACCACTAGTAAGGACGGTGTGCGTCAGCACAGCTGTACCAGTGGAAAACAGACTTTTGACTATGCCAGGAATTAGTCGATAATTAGTCGAAATTAGTCGCCAAGTTGTCAGCGCAGCTGTGCCACCTGTATCTCGAGAACGGAACCACGTAGCGAAGATCTAATTGCATAGCGAATTAGTCAATAATTAGTCGATACATCATATAAAAATTCAAAATCAGTCGATGCCCCGTTCTAGGAGCCAGAGGGCCATGATGTGCGCAGTATGGTTATTTAGAATTATTTTGCGTACTTGGCTATTGTTAAAAGTATAATTTATATAAGTAACAGTATTAAATGAACAATTCATCAATTCGCGTCGTCGTCGCGTCGTCGTGAGTTTCTAGAAACCTAAGAATGAAACGCTGAGGTGTTAGGTACCACCTGTTTTCAGGTTAAGGAAAATAAAAGAGTAAGAATGGTTAAACAACATTTATTTTAGTTAAATAGAATAACCTAGGGATAAAAAAAGATAGTTTTATTTTATCATCAGAAAGTTAAATTTTTAGACTCTTTCCTTCCCCCTAGTAATGAAGAAAAGGGGTGCCCCTTTCCCTCTTCTACCATAGAAGTAATTCTGTTGTCTGTTAAAAAAAAACGTGACTAATAGCGTGGTCTAATGTCCATTACGCTCTTTTTTACATAACTTTTTCCGTCAATTAACACATTAAACATTTTTATGCCTTGACGATGTGCAAATTTAAAATACATGAAAGAAACGAGTTCAAGTTCCACTACCCACACCACAAGTTGTATCGTTTTTTATAAGCTTTTATTTTTATTTGTTTTCTTGCATTATTTCCGTTTTCTAATACAAAACAAAGAAAATAAAAATAATAAAACGGCTGTATACATACATTCTTTTGCATTATCAATAATGAGAAGAATGAAGAAAACAAAAACAGTAGTTTTACGGTAAATTAAGTGTTTCTTAAAAAAATATCTTAAAAAATTCTTATTTTTTTTGTGGGTATGGGTACTAAGCAGACTATAATTTACCAAAATATGAATGTGCGAAGTAATGCACATCGCACCTTCATATTTTGATAAATTATACCTACCTGCTTAGTACCTATACCACAGAATACATAATCATACCCACAAAAAAAAATTAACCAAATATTTGGTGTTGCTTGTCGTAAGGCTGAGCCCATGTAAATCATCTCAAACTAAAAAAAACCGGACAAGTGTGAGTCGGATTCGCCCACCGAGGGTTCCGTACAATGGGTACAATATATACACTGGACAGCAAAAATAACGGTTCATTTAGAAAAACCGCGATATCTCCCAAAGTTATTTATATATCCCTCGTATAAATAACATGTTATAGGCAGATTTGTGACCCTTATTATACATATCAAAAGAGGTTGCATTTGAATGGTTACAGATTCAAAAAAAGAAATTCCGATTTTTGAAAAATATCAAAATTCAAATTTTTGGAATAGAAAATTTTCTCGCTTTTGTTTCAAACCGAGCTGTCATCATAAACAGTTTTTTTGGCTGGTCACAGTATTTTGTGCATCAACCATGCACCAACATGTCGTTATCAACTGAAGAATGTACACGAATTATCACCATGGTACAAGAAGGAAGGAGTCAGCGGAGTACTGCTAGAACAGTAGGTGTATCTTTATCCACGGTCCAAAGAGTACTCCAGCGATTTCAAGAGACCGGCATGAACATCAGGACACCAGGGAATGGCAGGCCAAGGTGTACAACTACACGAGAAGACCGATTCATCGTGAGCACTATGTTAAGAAATCGACATCTCACGGCTGTTCAGGTCCGAAATAGCCTTCAAGAAATTCACCACAACAATGTAAGCTCTGACACGATCCGGCGGCGACTTCGGGAAGCTGATATAAAGCCTTATAGGCCAGCAAATGGCCCTAAATTGCTCAGAGAACATCGAGTTGCCAGGTTGCGATTTGCTCGAGAATACGTCCGATGGACAGATGAAGATTGGTCCAGGGTTATGTTTTCCGATGAGTCAAGATTTTATTTATTCGCACACGATGGGAGACGAAGAGTATATAGGCGACCAAATGAACGTTATCGTCAAGCGTGTTTTGAGGAAAAGGTGCCATTCGGTGGAGGATCAATAATGGTTTGGGCTGGGATATCTTCAGAGGATCGTACGGAGTTAGTAATTATAGAAAACGGTTCTCTGACAGCTCCCAGATATGTAGAGGAGATTTTAAATGAGCATGCTGGTCCTTTCTTGGTGAATATGGGCGCAAATTCCATTTTTATGGACGATAATGCGCGACAACATACAGCACATTTGGTCAACGCGTATATTCAAGACGTCGTCGGTATCACCCGCATGGAGTGGCCGGCTAGCAGCCCAGACTTAAATCCCATAGAGCATTTATGGGACGAGTTCGGGAGATGCGTTAAACAACGCTCTCCAGCTGCAGCTAACTTACGTGAGTTAAGAAGTGCGCTAGTAGAAGAATGGTCAAACATAGACCAAAACCGTATTAGAAATTTGATTTACAGCATGCCACATCGTCTTAATGAAGCGATACGGGCTCGTGGAGGAAACACAAGATATTAAATTTACAGAAAAGCTTTCATTTTGCAGACTAACTGTGTTGTATATTTTTGTTGTCAAAAGTTCGAAGTGTTTTTTTTTTGTATTTTTTAGTACTTAAAATAAATTATACAGTTTACAAACGTGTTATGTATTTTCTTTTATGTATAAGTCAGTCATCTATAAGATACTACAGTTTCACTAGTTTGTGTTGTGTAGTTAAGAAACTATCACACTTTTTATAAGCGACCCGGAATTTTTGCGGCCCAGTGTAGTTCAGGAATCGAGTCTCGAACTTTTCCCGAAATTCAGTTTCCAAAACCTACAATTACCTACTTATATTATACAGAACACTTAAGTAGGTAGGTACCTATTTAGGATTGTGTTTAATTACAAAATTAAAATATAGGACTAAGTAGGTAGGTACGCATAACAGTACAAACTGTTAAGTACTACATACACCAAAGTTATTAGGTACCTACCAATACATATAAAAGAGGGAAAAAGTAATTTCTTGTTTCATTCTTCGTCATAAATCGAAAACTATACATCATAAATTAATAAATAGGCTACAAAAACAATACAACTCACTGCTGAAGAGGTCTGCTGATGTCGATATTTTGTCTTGTAGCGCTTTAAAACTTAAGAGAGCTATACTTGATTCATTCAAGTTGTAGCTCTGGTGCACCCAATTCTGTTAAATATTTATATTATATTTTATACTTAGTGTTGCTCACGTTTGCTTGTCGTGGCAGCCTTTAAGAGAATCTGCACTTATCTTAAATATAGTACATAAGATTAAACAATGTAAATAGTGTAAGATTTGTTGGTTGCCCTTAATAAATAAATAAATAAACAAATAAAAATAATTAAAAATCTGTTTAAGCTTGTGCAAATGAAGCCCTTTCATACGATACTCCACATGACACGGTTAACTTACTTCAAAATTTGGACCCCGTTCCTTGGGTAAAGAAGACCCTGTTTTTTTGTGATTTCAATAAATATGTATAGTTTCAGATTTTCCCCTATACTTGTAGTGTAGGACGATATTACTCGCCAAACTTCATAGGTCAACGGCATGTACTCTATGAATTTTGATTCCCTTAAGAGTGTCGAAATATACGTTTTTTGCGAAATAAACGGCCGTATCTTTTTTTTTCATTAACTTAGAAGTTTGAATTTTACACAGCTTCAAGGGACCGCAGACCTGAGTATATGGTTTTAATTTCAGCTCGATACCTCCAAGCGTTCCTGAGATAAAGGGTCTTGACAGACGGGCAGATGGACAACAAAGTGATCCCTAGGGTTCCGTTTTTTCCTTTTGAGGTATGGAACCCTAAAAACGACAACTGACAACTTGAAATAACAACTAAGTTCTGAATAGGTATATTGTTTGTAAAACCGGTCGTTGTGGAGATCCTTGGGAGGCCTTTGTCTAGTAGTGGACGTCTTTTGGCTGAGATGATGATGATGATGATATTGTTCATAATAAATAACTACCTAGTGGTATTTGTATTGATGTATCCAGACCTTAACGTCGTTATTTAGTTAGATCAACAGAGCTAAATATTAAAAACTGAATACTTTGTTCAACTTGTTGCAACTTGTTCATTATTGACTTACAAATAGGTAGGTTATCTAGTAACTCATAATTCTTACCTGTTCTTTATTTCAAAGTAAAGAAGAATATCGTTCGAAGAAATTAGTTTATTTCATTAAACTTTAGATCGCGACTGTATCCTTTGCATTAAAATAATGCCATAAATCTAGAAAAGTAAAGAATAAATTTTTATATAATTTTTAACGCAAACTTTTGAAAAAAATTCCACGAGCAGGATTTGAACCCGCACCTTTCTGACATACCTTCTGATATTTTAATGACGGTAGTTGTTGACATTGAATGGGCGCCTTTGGCTTTCAAAGTAAGAATAAGAATAAGAAAATAGTAAAAAGTAAATAGTGTTGAATAATTTCGGCGGGCTGGTTAGAAGCACGATAGCTCAATTGGGAGAGCACCTGACCCGGTATGTCAGAAGGGTGCGGGTTCAAATCCTGCTCTTGGAAATTTTTTCAACATTTGTGTTTTTGTTAAAGTAAAGAATATTGCGATTTGAATTTTTGTATGATGTATCGACTAATTTTATCGACTAATTCTATTTGCAATCAGATCTTCGCTACGTGGTTCCATTCTCGAGCCCTAAAAACCCTTAATAAATTTTAAACGCGAGACCGACTAATTCTATTACTTTGCGACTAATTCGCTATGCAATCAGATTTTCGCTACGTGGTCCCATTCTCGAGATCGTCAGCGCAGCTGTGCCACAAATAATTGCTTAAGTATAACTTTTAAACGCGACACCGACTAATTTTATAAGTTGGCGTCTAATTTCGACTAAATATCGACTAATTCCTGGCATAGTCAAATAGTCTGTTTTCCACAGCTGTGCTGACGCACACGTAAGGGCGTATGCAGCCTGCTACCAAGAGATAGTTGCGTCAATTGAGTGTGGTATTGGATGAGTAAATGGCGCTGAAAATTGCTTAGTTTCAAGACATGAAACAATATTGTATACATTGTACTATAACAGCTGCCGTTTAAACAAATGTCCTGTATATTGTAACCACATTTAGGACTCACCCTTACATTATTATTTATCTTAATTCGGTTGAAAAAAAGGAAGATGAAATGTTTTCTATTGCAGCAAAATATTCTTTTGCAGGCTTCTCTTGGTTGAATTAAGGGCTCTCCCGAAACTCGAACTGGTCTACAACCAGTCCGGATCAGGGCTTGATACCGTTACTAAATTCCCACTATAAGTACCGGTAAGTAACGTTATTTCTATAAACCTTTATAGAAATAACGTTACCACACACACACACGTTACCGTAACCAAATTACCTAATTTGGTACCGGTAATGCAGGTAAGGTTACTTATCTAGAAATGTATCGCTACTTTTTCGTTACATATTGCGCTTTAGCCAAATCCGCGTAGAGCGGTTAGCTAATTTACCGGTAAAAATGCCACCTAGGTAACGAATAACGATACAAAGCATACCGGTAATTTTTTTAGCGGTATCTTCGTTTGACAAAATTATGGATACCAACGAAGTTACATTAAGAAAACGATAGCGAAGTTCAAAAAGAATAAAATGTATGGGATTGACATAAGCCGCGCTAAATCACGTTGTCGATCTTATGTCAATCCCATACATTTTATTCATTTCGAACTTCGCTATCGTTTTCTTAATGTTACTTTGGCTACCGCCATTGATCCGGATACCATTAAATAGTTTCGTTTAAAAATAACGGTACAATTTAGTCTATTATTATTTGGAAGTGTTTGTAGTTTTTGGCGTCAATAAGCGCCTGCGAAATGAACGATTTGACTACGAAGTTACGAACTTCGATTAAGTATATACCTACTTTGTTAGTTTTTTTTAAATTACTTAACTACCTAATACTAATTATTTATGAATAGTAACAAAAAAGATCCCAAGTTTATCGAATTCATAACTTGGATTTTCGCAATGGCCCCTAAAAGCGCGATTCCACCAAACCTAAGAGCGAGCATGGCATATTCACGCGAGCTCCGTATTTTTAATGAAGGCACGCACACTTCACCATTCATTCGTAATTAATGTGTCGGCAGAAGCCAGCTTTCGGACGAACTTCAGGTAGTCACGTCGTTAGGTGGTGTTATGAAGTTTTTGATAAGGATTTCTCGTTTTCGGCACGAGATTTTGTATTGAGAAATTGTAACTCTTCTCGTTTTTCACCAGGATGTGCTGCTTCATCATCATCATCATCATCAGCTCATTTTTATGTCCCAACTGCTGGGGCACGACCCTTCCTTAGGGATGGATAGGGAGAACGGGCCATAAACCACCACGCGGGCCCAGTGCGGGTTGGCGGTTGTTAACGACTTCCTAATGCAGCCTGGACCAACGGCTTTACGTACCTTCCGAAGCACGGAGGAGCTCGAGATGATAAATGTTTGGTCACCCATCCGATGACACGGCCTTTGCGAAAGTTGCTTAAGGCGACGCATTGGAAATTTACGTGGCGGGGATCTTGATTTTTCCCAACAATTACAAAACATGTGAAAGTGATATTTGATGAAATGATTTTTCATTTAATTGACTTCATTTTGCTAGTTGCAGAAACACGATTTGTCAACTTTTATAACAGAGAAAAATATATCAAAATAACCTCTTTTAAAACATAGATTTTCATTTTACGAGCTAACCAGACCGATTTAAGCATCTAAAGCACATTGGCAGTCTTTGTATGGGAGTTGGACCAAGTGCTGCCCAGAATGAACACATAGTACATTATGTTCCTTATACTAACATTCTATAAAACTAAGCGCTTCAAAATCTATCCCAAGGATCTTGAGAAAAAAAATTGTTCCTTGTTGAAAATATTTTCATTTATGAAAAATAAAAATAATTATAATAATGGCTTATTCCATTATATTTTTTTGTAACAGCAATTATTTTAAACAATGATTGAAAAAATAAATAAAGGGAATGTATTGTAATAATAATGTATAAATAAAGGGAATGTATTGTAATAATTATTACAATACATTCCCTTTATTTATTTTTTTACATATTAATTTACATTTTTAAATATTTTCTAAAAACAAAACAAACATTTAAAAATATAAAAAATAGGGGTCCGCCGGCATCGGGACCAGGGTCCAAACTACTGGTGATTAGAGCTCCAGAGACAGGAACCTCCTCACAATGCGTGCAGTATCGAGGAGAACTGCCTTCTGAATCAGACCCTTGATCCAGCCCCCTAACGAGAGCCTCATGAGATGTTGATTGAGGCTCTTGGCCATCAGGCCGTTAGCAGGGGGTTGCATTTGATATTCGCATCCCGATTTAGTATGAAAGGGGGGGGGGGAAGGGTGAGGGGGGAGGGGGAGGGTTCATCCCCCCCACTCCCCAGGCGAGGAGTTCCGTTTCATGATTATTTCCATAAAAATAATTATTTTAATTTTGTTTATTGTTTTTACAATATATTTATGAAGAATAATAATAAATGAATACTAAATAATAAAAATAAGGGATAAAACAACCTAAAAGTTATAGCTATAACGTAAAATAACGTTAAATAACGTTCCGTTACACGTAACTTCAAACACGTGTAAAAAAAAAACCAGGCATCTCCGCGGGGTGGGGGGGGTGTCAATTGAAAGGGGTAACCAACCCCTACAAAAATCAACTCTAATCAATTCGGGATGCGAATCTCTAATGCCAACCTGATATTTAATTTGTTTCTCTTTCTCAGCTTTCACGAGGTTCTCGTCATGGGAAAGAGCATGGAGAGAGCATGATGGAAGCAGCGTAAACATTTAAAAAAAAGAAAATAATCGTTTTCTAATGCCTTAATCACATGAGAAATCTTAAAAACAAAATATTTAGTTAGCCGATAACCCTCGGACCGATTTTTTTATTTTTTATTTTTATTTACTAGTAACGTAAGCAACCACTTGAAAGTACTCCCACGTCTGGGCAGCACTTGGTACAAACCCTGCCAATGTCCTTTTCTTAGTATATTAGTCTTAACACACACTTCAAAATTGAAGTTCATTTTTTTAAAAATAATTTGTAGTTTTAATTTGAAGGAAAAAAAAAGTTTTTCTTATGGTACGGGGCGCAAACGCTCGTATCAAAACGTATGAGATTTATTGTTTAGCGGTGCGTCGTCGCCTTAACCTCAGCACTCGCAGATCGGGCGCGTTAACCACTGCGCCATCGAGCTCCTGTCGTGCTGCTTCAATGCCATACAAATTCCCGATTTCGTATAACGTAATTAAACTTGCAATAGCAGCCCCGATTGTCTTTTTGCGTGTATTGTCGGTAGCTGATCGGTCAGGTGCTCGGGTTAGATGCTAGAAATCGTGATTCGATCCTACAGCGGTGTTGTACAGACTCCCGATCCGATCCGAACCCCTCAATGAATCTGTAGGGTACGGGGACACGTACTAGTAGGTATGTGTGATAAAACTGAAGCTTTCCCTCTAAAAAATATCTGATGGTACTTCGTTTTACATGGCTTGAAAACCCTTTAAGGGTGCGCCGACCAAAAAATGCCAAAAAGGCAGTCACGGTTAAGTTGATGTAATTGAAAATACTATTGTATTAAATAAACTAAAAATATATAGGTATTTAGTATCAAAGGGAACGTGTTTACAGTTAGTCCGATCCAAAATTTCATAAGACACTAGGTATAGTTTTTTCTACAATATCATTTTAACCTTTTCACCGCCCAACTATCCTGCACGCGATGTCCCGCTGTACGCCAAGGTATAAATGTATTTTAATAAATTAGGTACAAAGAAGAACTTCTATAGAAGTGCTGGCGTGGACGGCACGAAAATCTCGAACTTCTATAGAAGTTGTTGGCGGTAAAAAGGTTAAAGTTGGGCAAAAATCATGAAAACAAGTGGCGGCGTTTAGTTGATATCTTATAAATAGTTTATTTAAATTATTGTACCTCTGATTTTGTCTAAACAATCACCAATGGTCTAAACTACAAATCGTCCATTTCACATTTTCGATTTATCGAGCGGTTTTTAAAATTAACACGTTAAATTCCCCATACAAAGTTAGCATGGCCGCGCGGCATCAAATAAATATGGACAAAGACAATTAAAATAAAATATACGACACTTGTCACTTACGGACGGCGCACCCTCAGAATAATACCTTATTGTTCTGAGGGCGCACCCTTAAGAGTTCCAATCACAGAACAGTTAAATAAGGTGGTCCAATGCCTTACGCAAGCATATTAGCGTTCTAAATATTAATCGCTTTAATAATTATTATGAAACTGTCAGCTCCGAATCGACCCCTAGGCACTCGGGATTAACTTTCATTCATATATCATGAGGTAGGTTTTGGTAGATACATATTGTCAACAAACATAAATAAGTATACTTGTATGGCGTCACGTTAAATTTCATTCAGGGATGGGCCATTAACTTCTATATGCGCGGTTAACGAAGCATGCACAGGCGCCCTTTGCGACTAATATGTTATCATCATATACTGGGAACATTTACTCCACATAAGTGATAACTCTATATCAGAAACCTAGCACTTTTCCCGCGACTGCATTCACGTGGATTTCGTTTTGTAACCTTACAAAAGTCAAGACCTTTTTTTTAAATCGTATTAAAAATATACCTATAGCCTATATCACCAGCAAAGAATGTAACATTATATCAGTAAAATTATCTATATATTATTACGTGAAGCAAAATCTTTGTAGGTACCCCGTTTTTTACGAAAATTGCGCGGACGGCGGAGTATGAAATTTCGCACAATTATAGTATAAATAGAGAAAGTTGTCCGAATGTTAATATTTTTTTTAAATTATACAAAAAAATACATTAAGGCGACGCATTGGAAATTTACGTGGCGGAGATCTTGATTTTTCCCAACAATTACAAAACATATGAAAGTGATATTTGATGACATGATTTTTCATTTAATTGACTTCATTTTGTTAGTTGCAGAAACACGATTTTTCAACTTTTATAACAGAGAAAAAAAAAATCAAAATAACCTCTTTTAAAACATAGATTCGCATTTTACAGGCAAACCAGACCGATTTAAGCATCTAAATTTTCTTACTAGATTAGTCTTAACACACACTTCAAAATTGTAGTTCATTTTTTTTTAATAATTTGTAGTTTTAATTTAAAGGAAAAAAAAACAGTTTTTCTTATGGTACGGGGCGCAAACAAAACACGATTTGTCAACTTTTATAACAGAGAAAAAAATATCAAAGTAACCTCTTTTAAAACATAGATTTGCATTTTACAGGCAAACCAGACCGATTTAAGCATCAAAATTTTCTTAGTAGATTAGTCTTAATACACACTTCAATATTGTTGTTCAATTTTTTAAAAATAATTTTTAGTTTTAATTTGAAGGAAAAAAAAACAGTTTTTCTTATGGTACGGGGCGCAAACGCTCCGTATGAAATTTATTGTTTAGCGGTGCTTCGCCTTAAGGACGTTGCCAAACTTATGGCATCTATCTTTACAGAGGAGGAACAGTGAAAGGATGGGGTTGCACAAAAGATCCCGATGGGTCGAAGTGTTACTGAGAGAGGGAAACCTCAGCAGGCCCCACTAAGATAAGATAAGATAAGATACCTTATAATGTCTATTGGTAATAACTTCGCACGGAATCTTCTCTATGCCTTCTTGTAAACAGCACGATTTAAAACAAATAGTATAGCAGGCAGCATCGTTTCATGTAAATGCTTAGCCTTACCCGGGTCTGGACAGATCTGGGTCAACAATACTGCCTGCGCTGAGGAGCGGCCATAATGACTATTATAAATAAAAATATGTGAAGTGTGCCTAGCGAGCTGCGACAGCGGGGAAGATGCGATTCATTGCAAAAAGGGGTTTCAAACGTTGGCACCTGGTCTCTCTATTTGGTCGTTAATTAAGGATTTGCGCTTTAACAATGGTCCTAATCGACGTTATAATTTATAGTAATGATGTAAGTAGGATTTGATAGGATGAAACCTTACCATAAGTTTTTTTGTTTATTACACTTACACCATTGATTATAGTTTCTAGCAGAGAACTTTTGTTTTCTTTCGATTATTTTGTTTGTGGTAAATTATTATGGCAGGTAGGTAGTAATTTGTGTTAAAAAATAAATACTTACGTAGGTAATGAAAAAATTATGCAAAAACAATAAAACAAACCCGATCTCTTTAGTGCATTTATTTATGTGGGTTGGCCCAGCAGTGGGATGTTATTTATTTACAAATTTATGTACACACATAAAAGAGTAACGAAATAAGCTCTGCGGGTGAATGCAGTGTAAGGGCGTTGCTTATTTAAGTTCTGAAATATCTTCCAGCAGGCCCGAATAAGGAAACGTTATAAATAAAGGTAGAATTAATAGGCAGATGATGATGACGATAGATTCAAACAATTCAAATTTTAACTGACAAATAAAAATACAAAGCCCTTTTTAATATAAATTACCTTTATAAGACACACAGTCCAAACAACAAAAAAATGAGCGAGCCTTACAGTAGGTAGTCGCATATGATGTGTAACATTTGACATATTCTCAACTTTTAAAATCAATATTACAATAGAAAATAGAATAAAGAATTAACAATGACGTATATTTTTTTATCTACACTAATGTTGTAACCTCAGAATAATAACTAAAGTAATAGAAACCGGACTAAAATAGCAACACAAATTCATCAGTTCGCACTATTCTAACGAATGAACCTATGTGATGTGTTGGAAAGAGATCGATTGTCCCTTTTCTTTCGTTATTTCGAAGGTGTCACCAGATTTGTGACGTCATTTTTGAGGTAATGTGGTGACTTTATCGACTTTATTATCGATCTAAATAATTGAAAACAACAACATAGTATTTCTTTTGTCACTATATTTATTAAACATAAATTATGTTAATTTGACAATAAATACACAATAATACAACCCAAACCATCAATTGCACTATCAAACAGCAAACTCATTGAAAAGCAACCTACTGGCATTTAGTTTTTAAATAACTAATATAGTATATTTAATTATGTATACAGAAACAAGTTAAATCATCATTGGAAAAACAATACGATATTAACTGTAGCAATTATACAAAATTTGTTATTAAAAGCAAATAATTTCGTAAACAATACATTAATTCAAAATTTGATGTGCAAGTGTGTGAAGTCAAAATCGAAAATTCCGATTTTCATAAATTCAATTACAATATCTAAAACCATTTTGTTCCGATATTCCGCTAAGTTCGATATTAAATTATATTATAATTATATTTTTATTATATTCAGTTTCAACGTTTTCTTGTTTTAAATTATTCATCAAAATACTGTAAAGATCTTCATTTTTTTCCTTAATCGAGATACTCGTTTAATTAGAGTGTTATTCTTGCGAAAGCGCCGTTTGGATATCTTTTCGCATCTTTCAAGTTTTACTTCTTATTCTTCTAATATTTTCATTTTCTGGATTTGTTATTGTTGCCAACTATGGCCAAGGAAAATCATAATTAATAAATGACATGATAACTCTTTTAAAAAAATTCAAAATAAAGACTTATTTAATTTTAAGTTATGTCATAAAATCATGTCATAAAAAAAATCTCGTAAAGTAACAATTTTCGCGGAACATAACACTGTTGTTAATATAAGATAATAACAAAAGCCGTAATCTGGAATAGTGTTTCGAGCAAATCATACTGATATTTCATCAATTCTACTAACACCCTAGCTTTAATATTTTAGCTATAAAATTCGTACTGTATAATTATAAAGTATGATTAAAAATACCCATACCGTTTTTTCTGATCCATTCATAGTAATGAACAACGTAGGAACCGCATCTTCTCGAAGTCGTCTCTATTTCGTAACGTCTCCACTTACAAAGGAATCGGAGCTAAAATGCCTTGAGCAGATGCGGTTATGTCGTTTTGGTGTCCCAGGTTGGTCTACCAATACGTATAAGCCAATTGTTTTTTTTTCTTTCATCTTTTGGAAATCTGGAAATTAAAAGTATCGAATATCGATATATAAAAGAATGCACATTGTTTACGTCACTAAAGATGACAAAGAATGCCTGAGAGAATTTCTTATTTATCGCTAAAACAGCTTTTAAAATAGACTTTACGACTGGTTTTCGCTAGAAAGTGGTACTACCAAATTTAATTTGTATTTATATTTGCTTATCAGCTCACATTCTATAAAAAATAAGTTGAAACTTACCGATGGAAAGTCAATAGTTCTTGACTATTTTCTTTCTTGTTTGAATGGGACCTGCAGCCCCTAATTACGCAGGACATTGTGCCGCACACTCCACACATTCACAAATTAACAGTAAATATATGAAATAGCGTCATTTATCAACATAAATAGTGAAAATTCGGTAAATATTCAAACGGAGTATGACCACTAGTTTGACATTTTCCACAATGAATAATCCACAATTCCACAATAATAATTGTTCGCACAAGCGAACAAGTTAAATATATCTAAAACGAACTGTCAGCTTTTAAATCAATGTACAGTCGGCGGCAGATCAACCTACCCAAATCTGTCAAATTTCTCCAATGAATATTGATCCTTATAACCTAACAATAAAGTTCAAAATTGATTGTAGAAATTTGACAGTTTTGGGTAGGTTGATCTGCCGCCGTGTGTACTTCTGAATTTGGCCGAGGCTTGGCCGGGCAATAGGACTCAGGGACTCAATTTTCTGATGACCGTTTGACATAACAATACAAAAAATAAAAACTAAGTGTCAACCATTTGTCGCAGTCCAACCTCCTTTTCTAGCCATAAGATAGAACGGAACTAAATATAGTTGCACGATTTTTATTTTAGCCATCCTTCTATAGCTTTAGTTATTGTTCTGAGGTTGTAACATTCTACTTATGTTTCCAATACTTGACTTATAATTACTACTGTTATAGCGCAGACAACAAAACACTCAATTTAAGCAATTTCACATGATGGTATAATATCCACATCGATATCGTAAAATCTCATTATAACATCAATAATACGCGACCAATTAACCTGGCGAGCCTTATGTCAAAATCCTCATACAAGTTGTATAAAATTTTGATATTAGGCTGGCTTTTGAAAACAGTTGAGTTATACGTGAAAACTTCGTCGAAACTACTAAACTTACATAAACAAAACTCTTTGGTAAGATCTTGTGCCAATTAAATAAAAAAAAGAACAGCGCGCGCTCGCTCCTGATTGGCCCTGCGCGCGCAGCTGCGCTCTCATTGGTTAGATTTTAATGGCGGCAAGTTCACTGTTGTCACAGTGAACGCGTCACATACACGTACGCGTGAATTTAATGTTTTGCAATGTGTTTTGTTTTTAAAATACAAATTAAAAGTTAAAAATGGACAGCGACGATGATATTTGTACGCCTCCGGATATTCTAGAATTGGCAACAAAAGTAACTCACAATCTTTTGCCAGAAAAATCTAGAAAATTATATGAAAAAGAATATAATAACTTTTTGGCATGGAAGATCGAAAAGAAAACTACATCATTTTCTGAAAATGTCATTCTTGTGTATCTCAAAGACCTCTCCGACAAATTCAAGCCATCTTCTATGTGGGCTAAATATTCTATGCTCAAGTCCACACTGAGTATCTACAACAATATTGATATCACGAAGTATTCAAAAGTCATAGCGTTCCTGAAACGCAGTTCAGAAGGACACAAGGAAAAAAAGTCCTTGACGTTTACATCAGGTCAAATAAAGATGTTCCTGAAAGATTCACCAGATATTTTGTATCTTTTTGAAAAGGTAAGTGTATTTTAGTTCTGTTATTTAATCTACCTAGTACTTACGTACTACACACGCAAGTTATCTAGACACTCCGTTTAAGCGCTTTGTGTATAAATTAAATAGTAGGTACCTACACTTTACTACTTCATAAATCATAGTTTTTGCCTTGGCTATGTACCTCAAGCTTATTATATCGTTTATTGTTACAGGCTGCACTAATCTTCGGCATAATGGGGGCATGCCGAAGGCAAGAGCTATACAACATCCAGTTCGATGAAGTCTCTGACATAGACGACAGTACAATCATGGTGAAAGTTTCGAAAACAAAAACGAAAATAGATCGTTCTTTCGTTGTGACGGGCAACTGCTATGCCGTATTTAAAAAATACATGGAACTTCGACCCACCCCCTGTCGAAACCCTGCCTTTTTCTTGAGCTATAGATCGGGGAAGTGCGTCGATCAAAGAACTGGTATTAATAAATTTGGTGCTCTGGGAAAAACTATCGCAAGTTTTTTGAATCTGCCTAACCCAGCGTTGTACACGGGGCATTGCTTCCGGCGCACCTCGGCGACCCTTCTCATAGATAGCGGTGGTGATTTGACCGCACTGAAACGACACGGGGGGTGGAAGTCTTCTACTGTGGCTGAAAGCTACATTGATGAGTCTTTAATGAATAAAATACAAGTCTCAAATACGATCTTGAACAGTATAGAAAACAAGACGAATGAAGTAATTATAAATATTCCAACTCCGTCTACGAGCTCTACTGCTTGCCCCGCGACCGCTACAGCTGCTGGATCAATAATTAACATAATTTTTTCAACATTTGTGTTTTTGTAATTTGTTCGCAACAAAATTTGCGTTAAAAATTATATCAACATTTATAAATAGCTTGCCTACTTCTTAACTGATCTTTAGTATTTGTAAAAATATTATGATCGGATGTTAATGACGGTAGTTGTTAACATTGAATGGGCACCTTTGGCTTTCAAAGTAAAAAGTAAATAGTGTTGAATAATTTCGGCGGGCTGGTTAGAACCACGATAGCTCGACTGGAAGAGCACCTAACCCGGTATGTCAGAAGGGTGCAGGTTCAAATCCCTGCTCGTGGAAATTTTTTCAACATTTGTGTTTTTGTAACGTTAACTTTCAAAATTGTACCATCCAAAATTTGAACAATTATTATAAATAAACTATTGTCAGCTTTTACTCTTGTTGTTTGACTAATTGCATTAGTGAAGATAAAGTAGTGTATGCAACTGCATATAACACGGGTATTAAAACACTCGTTACTATTATGAAACTCGCTGCGCTCGTTTCATAAACTCACACTCGTGTTTTAATACCCTTCATTATATGACAGTTGCATAAACTACTATTACAAATCTTAAAGAGAATTCAGTAAACTTTTATTCTGAGCCTTTGATCTCAGAACAATAACTAAAGCTATAGAAGGATGGCTAAAATAAAAATCGTGCAACTATGTTTAGTTCCGTTCTATCTTATGGCTAGAAAAGGAGGTTGGAGTGCAACAAATGGTAACACTTAGTTTTTATTTTTTGTATTGTTATGTCAAACGGTCATCAGATAATCGGTGATCAAAAAAAATCTTGAGTCCTTTATAAAGTCACTCACTACATTACCTCAAATATGACGTCACAAATCTGGTGACACCTTTGCTATTTTAGTCCGGTTTCTATAGCTTTAGTTATTATTCTGAGCCTTTGATAGTCAAATGACACAATATGTCACATATAATAATAATATGTCATGTTCATAATATCGATTACTGAATTTACAAAATACTGTTACACATACTTCCGTCCCATTTCACGAAATCACTCACACAAATTGCTATATAAAGCGAGCGGAAAGACGTTACACATCAAAAATAAACAATTTGACATTCCTACGCTACGCCATCTGTAAACTAGAATGTATAATATAAATCGACCCTATTACTGTAAGCAGTCGTAGTGGAATGTTTGCCTAACCTTAACCCACCGCTCACGTATAAGCTGAATACTGAACTTCACACGTGGATCCAAATATTAGGTCGTGTAGCGGATAAAGTTATCTACAATGGATGATACGGTACATTAAAACGGTGAAACTAGAAGTGACCCTACTTACCTATAATTTTACTTCTAACTAAATTTTTTACAACTCATGTCATACTTACGGAGTGCTTATGATTATCTACGGCGTAGATTCTACGCTATGCTATTTATGATTTGTAATGCTTTTCCTCACTGGAGAAGCGTTTAACTTTTTTTTAAATATTAAGACAACATCACATACATTGTTCTGATGCCAAGGTAAGTAGCTAAAGCACTCGTATCATGGAAATCATAAACAACGACGGCACCACAACTACCCAGACCCGACACAATATAAAAAAAATTTTTTCGACATTGACCCGACCGGGAATCGAACCCGGGACTTCGGAGTTAGCGCCTCCCATCAAAGTCCGGTACACGTCACTAAGAACCTAGCTTTATTATGTCTAACTCGCTTTACAGACGTAGTTAAGATGGTGTTAGCTAATCATTACGGAATATAAGTGATTCTATGAAATTATTATTAATTGTCTAAGCCTAATGTATGTATCGCTGTATTAATCGGCAGACTACTATAAGCTAGACCGCTTAACTGAGTCCTCGCCTGCGGTAGGTACGCGGGGCGGGAGGTAAGTAGGGCCTCTGCCACGAGTACGAGCGTTTTGCGACGCGGCGAACGTATTTCTAGTTCATTGCGCATTATACTAAGGCAGTCATAGTCAGCAGTGATAGAAAAAACGCAATGAACTAGAAGTCCGTTCGCCGCGTCGCAATTCGCTCGTGTTCGTGGCAGAGGCCCTAGGTACCTCCCGATCCGCGTACCTACCAGGCGAGGACTCAGTTAAGCGGTCTTGCTATAGTTTTATTTTTATTTTTATATCTTATGGGTAAGCATTTAGCTGTCATATCACCTGATGTTGAGTCATGATAAGGCCGAAGGTGGAAACGCATTTCACCCGGAAGTAGGGTTGCCAACCATACCTTAAAATAACGTATCCTACGTTATTTTCCATCCCCATACTTTATTCTTTTTAATAAAAATAAAGCATGGAAAATACTTTATTTCCGACTAATGCGTGCGTTTGAACGGAATATTCCTGTTGACTTAATTTCTGAACTACTGAATGATACTCAGACTCAGGTGAAGTGAAACGCTTAAAACTTTATTTTTTCTTCAAATTCTTTTTTATACCTACTAGTTAGTGATAGATTTACTTTAATTTCCTGAAAAATAGTTGGCAACCCTACCCGGAAGCCTCAACTACTAAGACACTGGCTATCCTATCCTAGCTCTAGCTGCCGGAACACAACAATGCTACAAACATTGATGTTATGGCGACACATTTAGATAAGATGGTGGTAGCTAGCCAGGCGGACCAACAAGCCCTACCACCAACCAAGCCAAGTACCTACACAAATATGTACGTACCCCCGTTGGGAATCGAACCCGGGAGCTCTGGGTCTAAACCGGTGGTCTTAACCACTAAACTACAATGGCGGTTAGAATATGTAGTTAAATAAATAAAAGACTATTCCAGATAGCTTAGTTTTAGATCCGTGTAGTCATCTATGTTGGTAACTTAATAACGGCTCGGGGTATCCAGCGTAAAATTAACGACAGCGCGCGTTGCATTCTGCAGGCCCTCGTATACGGCTAATAGGGCTTCGAAGTGGTGCTGGAACTCGCTTT
This sequence comes from Eudonia lacustrata, assembly GCA_947562085.1. Classification (NCBI taxonomy): domain Eukaryota; kingdom Metazoa; phylum Arthropoda; class Insecta; order Lepidoptera; family Crambidae; genus Eudonia; species Eudonia lacustrata. The sequence goes on along the minus strand of OX387321.1, from coordinate 3,069,246 downwards.
CAAAGTCAAACTTATTTATTTCCAACTAAAGTCTTTCAATTGCATACCAAATGTTTGTTTGGTTTTATTACAACTGTCAATTGCGCCGCATTCGAAATTTACTGTCACTGATAAGAAAGAAAAAAAGAATAGTAGATTGTACACCAAGGGGATAAAGCACTGTATTATGTCACGGGCGCGATATTTGAATCCTGAGCGTAACGAAGGACTCCAGATTTAACTCCCGAGCGTAGCGAGGGGGTTTTGAGTTGATTCCCGAGCGAAGCGAGGGAATTAAAAAGGAGTCCTGAGAGCAGTGAAGGATTTAAGCGCGCCCAAGGCAAAATCAGTTTTATCCCTGAGGAGTATACTCTACTTTTCTCACCTTTTGCGAGACAATAAAAACCAAGGCTACTAGAAAAAGTATTTTATTTATTAAAATACTATTTTCATTACTAATTATATATAATTGGCACAGTAAATAACAATAAAAAGTAAATTAAAAATTAATATTGATGTTTGATACATTAGTCCAGATATGTAAAGATATGGTTATATTTTTTGGTACGCTTATGTTAGTTGAGGTGGAATTTATTTGAGTAGCAGCACCCAATACATCAGAACCTTGCGTGTGAGGGTCGTTTGGCACAGTAAAGGTTGGGGAAGGTGGTGCTTGAGGCAGTGGGCTTGACGGGATATATTTTGAGCTAGATGGCTGTGGTGGCAAAGGTTTCCAAGGATCATCAATAATGGACGTAGTTTTCAGATGAATGTTGTCACCAATACGACAGCTTATCTTGTTTTTGTTTTGTATGGAATTCTCTATGTAGCCCTCCGCTACTGCATCGGATTTCCAGCCACCATGACGTTTTATCTGGGCCATATCTGCTCCTGAATCTGCCAACAGACTTACCGATGTTCTCCTCAAACAATGACCCGTATAGAGCTCGGGATTTTGCAATTTGAGGTATTTTGCAATTTCTTTTGGCATGGCGCTGATTTTATTCTTGCCAATGACTTGCCTGGTGCATTTGCCATTACTGTAACCGATAAAAAATCTGTTGGTGTTTATATTAGAGGGGCGCAGTGCTTGGTACTTTTCAAAAATTCTTGCATAATCTTCACGAACTATGAACGAATGTTCTCTATTTGTTTTGGTATCTGGTAAGTTAATCAGCAATAAATCTGCATGATTTTTGATATCATTGACTTTTATGTTTACGAGTTCATTTCCACGACATGCGCCATTCACTCCAAAAATCAAGGCTACCTGTAACAAAAAATAGGATTGTGAGTGAATAGATAGATACACTACTACATTTTTTGACCTTTATATTATAAAAAAAGCTTGCGACAAAACCTTAGAATGTGTATTTTTTAAATGTGTGCCATTTAAATACCCTTTTATTCATTAACTATTTTATAGAGCTATTATAGGTAGGTACTAGAAACGTAACTAAAAAGTAGGCAGTACTCATACTTACTTTTATGGCCAGAAAGCTGTGATCAGGAGCCTCATTCAGAAAAGTTTCCACATCTTGCGCTGTCAATACTTTTGACTTCTTTGCTCGATGACCATCTGATTTCCTCTTTAAAAATGCCAATAACTTGCTATATGTATTTATCTTAATGTCGTGTTTGATGCTTATTGTTAACCTGAGCATCGAATAGATACACCACAGGCTGCTGGACTTCTTTGTACACGATAAATACTCGAAATAAACAAGAAGCACTGACTCCGACACAGACTTTGCGCCTTTTGCAGTTTTCCATTTGTGGAAATCGTCGTAAGCTTTCAAGTATTTTTCCTTCGATTTCTCTGGTAGTAGGTTATTAACAATACCTAAGGCGTCTAATTTAATGGACTCCGGAGTTAAATCACTTTCGTCACTCGACATTTTCTTAATGTTTTATTCTATCTTCTTTTGCAGTTTTGTCTGATACTGATTGCACCGTATTGAAATACTCGCGGCTTTTGTTTTAAGTATTGATTTTTTTTCGTTCGGCTTGCCGTGGCGTGGCCAGCTCGATTTTCGAATAAGTTCGATTTTCAAATAAATGAGGCGCGGCGCGCGCCGCCGTCCACCTCCTCGCCGTCGGCCACCAGCTGCCGCAGCAGCCGCGCGCCGCGCGATTTTGACGAAATTAGACTTTAAATGCATAACAATAAGAACTAAGAGAAGTGAGAATCACATTACTGCCCGGCGGGTTATAATGAAATTCAGTACAACATTACACCCCGGCAAAAGACAAGGGCTATAATGATTTACTTTGAGTAAGGTTTGCATGATATATAATGAGGCATTGTCGAGCAGGTGGTGTGAAAATTATTTTATTGACGTTTACACAGACATTACAGAAAAAAAAGAAACAGTGAATAAGAAAACATAAAAAAATAAATAATAATAATTAAACAAGATTAGGGAAGCATGAAATATGTGTGAAGGTCAACTAGAACCCTGCCTCAGCTTGTGCCATTGCGGTGCTGAGAAACAAACACCACCGCAACGACGCTGGTATTCTGACAAGGCCTATAGTGATAAGGTAGACAGGACCACAGATGGGGGAGAAGAGTGCTGGAGTGGAGACTTAGAGTTGGGCACAATGTAGACAGGCAACCAATGCGATGGACTGATGGCCTTGTCAAGGGAGCCTGGAAGAGTTGTATGAGGAACGCGCCAGATCGAAGGGAGTGGAAAACGGTTTAGAAGGAAGAAGAAGAGAGCATTACTTTTCGATATCCCATTACTGTTCCCAGAGGTGACAATGGAATGACTAAACTATCGTTAGTGAACGAAACTATAACACGTGGTTCAAAAGCTGTATTTACCGAACGCACCAACGTCATGCAAAGAGACCGGCTTCATCCTATGCGCTTATGAATGATCTACACGTTATTGAAGCTAAATCAGCTGTCCCAACAAAAGTTAAGTCAATCCGTCGTCGCCTTTTAGACTATTAAACAAAATGTTTTCAAACCAGGAAATCAGTATTAATTGAAACTTTATATTAAAAGAGATAGAGATCTAAATAAATAGAAGAAAACATTTTGAATAACAGTTTTTCATTACCAGGTTTATGCGTTTTAAAGTCTACTATGGAAAGTTTCGAATCGCATAAATTCAGTTGACGAAACGTTTTTTTATGATGTTTAAAACCTTAAAAAAATACTTTTTTGACGTTATAATAGCTTTTTGAGCACAGCCACCGCCTGGTTTGGTCCGCGTTCAAAATTCCGTGATTCAATGAGGATTTAAAAAGCACTTTATACAAGACCTTTGTACAAAATTTCTATTTTTCTATGGTTTGGGCTGGATGTGGATGAGTCAGGCAAGACAGTGAGTTATTCATGATCTTTATTTTTATATTTATTGATTTTTACATACCAAATGTTCATTGTACATTTTTATTTATTTTATTTATTTATGTAAGCATTAAATAAAATCACACTAATACATATTATAAATGCGAAAGTTCGTGTGTATAGACACAAATATACACACGTATATTTGTTGCTTCCTCACGATGGATTTGGATGAAATTCGGCAAACATATAGTTTATAACTTGGATTAAAACATGGAATACTTTTTGTTCCGATATTCCCACGGGAACGAGAACCACGCTGTTGAAACCACGAACGGCCGCTAGTATTACTATACTTTTTTGCACTTTTGTTGCTTCTACTTACACATAAAACTCCCATTCCATCTTAGGTTGGCTGGAAGAGATCTCTTTTGGAGATAAGTCCACTTTTGCTCTCCATTGCTTGTACACTGTTTTTTATTTGTAACTAACACGACTTACAGAAGAAATCCTTCTTCAAGCAAGCAAGCAAGCTTTGCTTATCCAAGCATTGCTGTGAATGTGCCACAAATAAACACAACCACTGCTAGGAGACAGTTCAAAAGACTTGCGGCACATCTGGTAAAATTTACTAAGAGTTGAATTAGTACCCGAAAACATTTTACAAATGCAAGGAAATTATTAGTAGTTAGGAGCGTTTACGCCGCACACTAGCGCCGACAATGAAAAAAAAACATATCTAGTAATTAGAGATAGAAAATCAAATTATGCTCAACAAACTATCTGAATGAAGTAATTTAGCATGTATAAGTCCCTTAATGAACACCTCACATGTTATGATTTAGTTAAATATGGCTTTATAGTTAAAAGTGGCCGTAACGTCTTATTTAACTAAACCATAACATGTGAGGTGTTCATTAGGTGACGTAAAAATGCTAAATTACTTCATTCAAATAGTTTGTTGAGCATAATTTGATTTTCTATCTCTAATTACTAGATATGTTTTTTTTTCATTAGTGGCGCTAGTGTGCGGCGTAAACGCTCTTAAATGGTGGGAAACAAAATCATAAAATGAGATAGAGGATATAATGGATAGTTAATGGAAGCGACAATTTTTGTTTGTTTGTGTGTTTTTGTGCAATAAAGAATATATAAATATATCTTCTTTATCTTTATCTTTACATCTTTATTGCTTTCCCATATGTATTACAAGGATCTTAAAATAATGTCAAGAACAGTATGGTCCCTGTCGGGCACAGCAAAAATTAGGGGAGAGAAGGACGTTTTTGATGTGCTTTTTAATTTTTTTTAAATTTATTATTTTGTAGATCGTCTTTAAAATACTCTTGTAATGTATAGTAACCCTTTTCTGTAAGTAATTGTTTTAATTTCCCTAAAAAATATTTTCTGATAGGATGTTTTTAATTGTAGTTGGTAATTTGTTAAATGTGTGTTTGCAGCGATTAGCCAAACCGCAAGTAAACACACTCCGAAGCATGCACGAAGTAAATGAGCCTGAATCAAATACATCACGTTTGGCGTGGCGTAGCAACCCGCCTTGTGTATTAGCCTGCAGAAAGCTTTCAGCCATTATTCCCGGGTAATTTGATCTTATCCCGATATCTCTGAAGCTACCACATTGCTTAGTAAAAATTATATCCAATATCTATATCATTGAATTGGCTCGATGGCGCAGTGGTTAACGCGCCCGGTCTGCGAGTGCTGAGGTTAAGCAACCTTCGCAAAGGCCGGTCATCGGCTGGGTGACAAAAACTGTATCATATCGAGCTCCTCCGTGCTTCGGAAGGCACGTAAAGCCCAGTGCGTAAAGGTCCCGGCTGTATTAGCAGTCGTTAACAACCACCAATCTGCACTGGAGCCGCGTGGTGGTTTTCGGCCTGTTCTCCCTATCCATCCATAGGGAAGGCTCGTGCCCCAGTAAGTGATATAATCACGTCTGGTTTTAAACTCACCATCATCATCGCACTGCTGGGTTCAGGTGGAAAGCCTACATTACATGAACAATATGCAAAAGGAGAAAACAAATTTTAGACCCACACTAATCATAAAAAGTTAATAACGAGGGTGCTTCTAAAGGCTCGGATCTCGACTCGGGTTGACCAGGTTGTGGGGGTGGGAAGAAGCGCCCAGGTACATGTCTGTACCTGGTATAAAGCGCGTGTGAACCGGGTCGTCGTACCTACGAGTACGGTGTCGTGGACCTAAACTAGTGTGCATGTTTAGTGTGTAGTGGCATTTAGAGAATCAGGCGAGGGGCGTTCGCAACTGTTAAATGGGATCGTTGGGGTCATTAGGCCAGCGTGCTGGTATCTATTGCTCCGCAGTGGAATGAAGCTTAGAACGATGATACATACAAGATTAGAGTAGGGATTCGTTCGTATAATCCAATATGGGTGCAGGATGTGGTGTATTACTAGGTTGACATCTCCGCAGGGTCGGCCGCAGATACAGCGAGTAGGTCGACTTTAGGGGCAGTTTTCAGTTCATTGCGTTAATTGTTTTACGGAAGGTTTGATACTAGATTAACAGATATATCTCCAAGAAATTTGTCAAAATGATGACCCGATTTCCAAGTATGTTTGAGAAAAAGTTTTGAAAGTTAATAAAAATGCATCGTAGTTTTATAAATAGTAGACAAAAGCGTTAGTAACTACTAGAGCCAGACTTTACCCGTATTTCGGCTTTCGGCAGCATTAATTTCAACGCGGCCAAGGGCTCTCAAAGCCGGCAACAAACTGAAAGGTCGACTTCACTCCACTACTGGCCGATAATTTTATGTGCATTTATATAGATTTGAATTGAAAAGATTCACATTTAAATATCTCGTAACTGATTTTTTTAATTATGCTAAATTTTATTTGCATACGCCCATTTCACTGTGCCTACCGACCAGGCTGAGTGCGAGATTTTCAAAAATGGAAGAGGAGCGGCCGAAATCTCACATTCTATCTTTTTAAATGTTTTATTGCTTATGATACCATCCAAATCAAAGGCTGTACCTTAATAAAATATTGTTTAGTAAACAGCTTTTTATAAAAATTACGGTCGAATTTCGACCATGGGCGACCACTAGTAGAAATAAATGCTCCTTTTATTTTTATTTAAAATGCAACTAAGTATCAACAAGTTAGCAGCTTATGACCCACTGCTGGGCAAAGGCTTCCATCATTGAAATCAAGTCATCACTACATTGATGGCTAATTGTCACAATCACCACGCTTACCAAAAGCAGATTAGTGACCACAAACCCGGGCTGGGCTATGCATCGAAAAATACGAAACGCACTTTGCCAGACCTGGGAATTGAACCCGAGACCTTCAGGTATCAGGCCGTGCGCTTTGCACTCAGCCACCAAGGCGTTTCTTTCAACAAACAGCACGTGTAAGGCATGTGGAGATAAATTGGCGACAAACATAATTTACTGTGCGACTGTACAGCAGCGCTATTCTCTAAGCAAAACACCGTCGAACTCGACATTGAACACTTGAAGTGTGTGTTCAACACTTGAAGCTAAGTTATCGACACAGTTTTCGTCGCCAAAAAATGACAAGGATTTTTATTAAAGTTTCACGAGATGACATCTAGCAGGTGGTCTCATTCAAGAAGAGCGAACCTCTATAAAAATCCGAGTTTTATTCTTATAATATTCTCGCTATGTAGATGAGGAGCATACCTCATTAACAAAAACTAAGTGCTAGGCATCACTGTCGACAAAGGAAGTGTTTGTCGCGTTTTGCTTAGTATTATTTAAAGAAAAAAAGAGGGTAGTTTATACCTTTCTTCGGGGTTTAAGCCGCTGAAACCCCTTCCGGGTGAAAGCATTTCATGTACTTTGTTGAAGTTTTTCTCTAAGAGCACCCTCTCATTCAATTGTTGATAAAAACTACAATCAGTTACTATTTTTAATGATTAAAAACGGAAAAATTACGACGATTGGTTCCTGTCTGAGACTGGTGCCACAACCCATTGTGCTCTGTTATTAAAAAGTAAGTACATAATAAAAAAACAACACATTTGCCAACCCTATCCTCCAATCTCGTAGGGCCAATATGTGTCAATCAATATGTAAGCACGCAATAAGTGCGACACTCGACGTCACTGAACTGGTGTTATGTTCTTCGAGTGTTTAACTCATCAATATGAGCGAAACGGTATTAATAATATTAAGACTGTCAACATAGTAACTATGTAAGCTTATTTTAATTTTATATAACGTTTTAAATAACAGTGTAGAGTTCTTTTCCTTTTTCGGCTGACAAATTAGTTTAAATAATAAACATGTACCCTGTTTGTTGCCGGGGATAAAGAATTGCACCACCCCATCTCTTCCCGTAGGTGTCGTAGAAGCCGATTAAGGGACCATTCCAGAGGATGGGCAGCAGCATCTCTCTGAGGTTACCCTCAACTTACTGCGACCGCCAACCCGCCTGCCAAGCGTGGCGATTATGGCAAATACCCCTCATATCCTTGGGGGAGGCCTTTGTCCAGCAGTGGACGTCTTTTGGCTGAGATAATGATGATGATGATGAATAAACATGTATTTTAACTACGTATCACACAGAAGAAGAAAAAGGTTATAAAATAAAGGTATGGTACATAAATATGATTATGTTTTAAATAGCAAGATGGAGTTTTTTTTTATTAGAAGGAGGCAAACAAGCAGGCGGGTCACCTGATGGGAAGCAATCACCGCCGCCCATGGACACCCGCAAAACCAAAGGAATCACAGATGCGTTGCCGGCCTTTAAGGAAGGAATAGGCTCGTTTCTTGAAGATCCCTAAGTCGTAATGGTCCGGGAGTACCGCCGCTGAGAGCTGGTTCCTCAGCACTGTAGTTCGTGGTAAAAAAATTCGTGAGAAACGCACAGTAGTTCTTTTTCTTTTTCGGCTAGCAAATTAGTTATAAAACTTATATTTTGTCATCCGTTTGGTTTGCTATTTAAAAAGCCTATAATTTTAATTTGTAAAAAATACCGAATCAGAAATTAGAAAAATCGTGGCCCAGGGACTTGTGTAACTTCTGTTCAATACGAGACTCCAAATATTTGAACTCTACACTTTTTCATCTATACTAATATATAAAGCTGAAGAGTTTGTTTGTTTGTTTGTTTGTTTGTTTGTTTGAACGCGCTAATCTCAGGAACTACTGGTTTGAATTGAATAATTCTTTTTGTGTTGGATAGTCCATTTATCGAGGAAGGCTTTAGGCTATATAACATCACGCTGCGACCAATAGGAGCGAAGCATCAGTGAAAAATGTTGCAAAAACGGGAAAAGAGCCTAAAAAATTAAAAATGCTGCCGAAAGTCACTATTCCACGCGGACGAAGTCGCGAGCACAGCTAGTATCACATATTGGTAACAATAAAAGCAAGTTCATTAAATGTCTCAGAGGACTTGTGAAACGTTTTCATTAGTGTTTCATTTTGTTAGTCCAGACAGGCTGGCAGTCCGCAACACACTCGCCCTGTTACGAGTCACGTCAAGCCTGCCGGGTGGACAAAGGGCAAACATTTTATTTCACATAAAGGCTCTGACAGACGACGCGTTCGTTACTTATTGTATTGCGAGCGACGACGCGGTCGCCCACTGGCAGTGTTGGGCAACGCACACATGACCGAACGAAGGAAAATTACTGGCCATCACAGTGTCAATACTTTTTTGTTACGTTTTAAACAACTAAGCAAACATACTTTCTCTCTTACACACATACGCACGCAATCACGCACAAATCGCGCACGCACGCAAAAGCACGAGCATAAACATCTGAGAGGCTTTATACATTTTGGTATCCTATATTACGTAACTTAAAATTAATTTTTACAACATTTTAAAACGTTGAGGTTTAAAGTACAACGTTTTTTTTATGTTTTCTTGTTTTCCATCTTCCAGTGCGACCTACGGGGATCTTCTGTGCAAATGTTGTTTACTAACTCATTATACCTGTGTGTATTCCGTATGAAAGTTTCATTTTCTGTTGTTTTAAAATAGTAGTTTATGCAACTGTCATATAATGAAGGGTATTAAAACACGAGTGTGAGTTTATGAAACGAGCGCAGCGAGTTTCATAATAGTAACGAGTGTTTTAATACCCGTGTTATATGCAGTTGCATACACTACTTTATCTTCACTAATGCAATTAGTCAAACAACAAGAGTAAAAGCTGACAATAGTTTATTTATAATAATTGTTCAAATTTTGGATGGTACAATTTTGAAAGTTAATGTTAATTATTGATCCAGCAGCTGTAGCGGTCGCGGGGCAAGCAGTAGAGCTCGTAGACGGAGTTGGAATATTTATAATTACTTCATTCGTCTTGTTTTCTATACTGTTCAAGATCGTATTTGAGACTTGAATTTTATTCATTAAAGACTCATCAATGTAGCTTTCAGCCACAGTAGAAGACTTCCACCCCCCGTGTCGTTTCAGTGCGGTCAAATCACCACCGCTATCTATGAGAAGGGTCGCCGAGGTGCGCCGGAAGCAATGCCCTGTGTACAACGCTGGGCTAGGCAGATTCAAAAAACTTGCGATAGTTTTTCCCAGAGCACCAAATTTATTAATACCAGTTCTTTGATCGACGCACTTCCCCGATCTATAGCTCAAGAAAAAGGCAGGGTTTCGACAGGGGGTGGGTTGAAGTTCCATGTATTTTTTACATACGGCATAGCAGTTGCCCGTCACAACGAAAGAACGATCTATTTTCGTTTTTGTTTTCGAAACTTTCACCATGATTGTACTGTCGTCTATGTCAGAGACTTCATCGAACTGGATGTTGTATAGCTCTTGCCTTCAGCATGCCCCCATTATGCCGAAGATTAGTGCAACCTGTAACAATAAACGATATAATAAGCTTGAGGTACATAGCCAAGGCAAAAACTATGATTTATGAAGTAGTAAAGTGTAGGTACCTACTACCTAATTTATACACAAAGCGCTTAAACGGAGTGTCTAGATAACTTGCGTGTGTAGTACGTAAGTACTAGGTAGATTAAATAACAGAACTAAAATACACTTACCTTTTCAAAAAGATACAAAATATCTGGTGAATCTTTCAGGAACATCTTTATTTGACCTGATGTAAACGTCAAGGACTTTTTTCCTTGTGACCTTCTGAACTGCGTTTCAGGAACGCTATGACTTTTGAATACTTCGTGATATCAATATTGTTGTAGATACTCAGTGTGGACTTGAGAATAGAATATTTAGCCCACATAGAAGATGGCTTGAATTTGTCGGAGAGGTCTTTGAGATACACAAGAATGACATTTTCAGAAAATGATGTAGTTTTCTTTTCGATCTTCCATGCCAAAAAGTTATTATATTCTTTTTCATATAATTTTCTAGATTTTTCTGGCAAAAGATTGTGAGTTGCTTTTGTTGCCAATTCTAGAATATCCGGAGGCGTACAAATATCATCGTCGCTGTCCATTTTTAACTTTTAATTTGTATTTTAAAAACAAAACACATTGCGAAACATTAAATTCACGCGTACGTGTATTGTCACAGTGAACTTGCCGCCATTAAAATCTAACCAATGAGACCGCAGCTGCGCGCGCAGGGCCAATCAGGAGCGAGCGCGCGCTGTTCTTTTTTTATTTAATTGGCACAAGATCTTACCAAAGAGTTTTGTGTATGTAAGTTTAGTAGTTTCGACGAAGTTTTCACGTATAACCCAACTGTTTTCAAAAGCCAGCCTAATATCAAAATTTTATACAACTTGTATGAGGATTTTGACATAAGGCTCGCCAGGTTAATTGGTCGCGTTTTATTGATGTTATAATGAGATTTTACGATATCGATGTGGATATTATACCATCATGTGAAATTGCTTAAATTGAGTGTTTTGTTGTCTGCGCTATAACAGTAGTAATTATAAGTCAAGTATTGAAAACATAAGTAGAATGTTACAACATTAGTGTAGATAAAATATATTACAATACGAGTTGAATTAGCTTATTGGTTTGACTCATATTGAACTTCAAAGTACATAACGAAATGAATCTAAATACTTAGGCCTTAATTAGACACTGCTATATGTCTGTATGGGTGGAGCTCGATGGCTCAGTAGTTAACGCGCCCGTTCTGCGAGGATTAAGGTTTTTTTTTTTTTTTTTTTTGAAATCCTATTCTCCTCCAACATAATTGGAGCTGGTTTTTGGTTTTTTTTTTTTTTTTTTTCTCTTTCATACTAGTTCTCGCTTTTATTCCTCTCGCACTTCCATTCTGCATACTTCACATTCATACATCGTCTTTTGCTCAATTACGGGTGGGACTCCCGTTTCCTACTTCTACTATCTACTACTTCTATCTTTATTACTAAACTATAAGGGAAATAAGTTTTTCAGAGAGCAGTTCAGCTCAGGACTTTCTTTTTACAATGTAGTCTTAAATCTTATACATTTTTTCTTAAAATTATCGTACTTTGTTATTTTGTTGCGATCTTATTACAATATTTTATTTACCTTGGTGGCCTCTTTTAGGTCCTTATACATATTATTTATTATACTTTCAATTTATAACATTTTTAGAACTTATTCTATTACATTTTCTTTTTTACTTATTTTACTAGGGAACGTCAAATATATGACAATATATTTGCGTTTTCCTTATGCTATTCTTATTACTACACTTATTTACTATTACGTTTTATTTCTATTCTTAACAATGTTTATTACTTTAACACAGTATTCTATAAACTTCTCTCTTTCTGTGTTGTTACCAGCCAATATTTTTGCGTAATTATTGGACAAGACTCTGATGCCCAGATAGGCCTCGATGTTGTACCTCTCCAGAGTGTGTATAGGGCACTCGGAGAGGATGTGTATGATAGTTTCGTCTGTATTTGGGTCACAGGCACACGACGGGCTATCCTTGCACTTAAAGCGATTTAAGTACGCTGTGAGCCCGCCGTGTCCTGTGAACACCTGTGTGGTGAGTTGTGTGGGGGTGATATGGCGCATGATTTTGTAAGCGGCAGTAGTGTCAGGAAAGAATAGTTTAGTAACCTCGGCTGTGCTGCCTGTCTGGTATCTCTTGTTCCATTCGTCGAGCGTCTCATCCCTGATGAGTCGCTTGACGAAAAATTCGCCCAGACCAAACTATTGGTCGTATTGAGACGGGGTTTTTTGCGTCGTGGTGGTGAGGTCACGGTCTACAACCTCTACTGGCCGGTTTTGACCCTTAGGGGCAGGTGCCGTTTCGGCCTTCTCACCCCACCAGGACGCAAGAGGAGGGTGTAAATGGCCCTCCAGTTGAAACCCCAGCTCTCTATGACGTCTAGAACCGGAGATACACGCCCGACAAGTTTCGGTAAATTTGACCCTAAAAATTAAAAATGGCCGCCGGAAGGTAAAAACGTAAGCTTAAGGCCTACGGCGCCTGGATTTTGGGTAGGTAGGGCTATGTAAAACCCTCGGTGAGGTCGGATTACCCCCTACTACTACCCCTAATTAATTAAAATTAATAAATACACAAAAAATTCTATAACTTCTAAAATACCTACTCTAAAAATCTGAAATTTACACGTAAAATAAAACAAATCCGGACCTAAGAAAAACACAAAAAATGGACTATAAAAATATCAATAACAACTAAGATAGGGCTAAGGGTAAAAACTACCCTAAGTTTAAAAATTCTATATCTCCCAAGTTTCAATTGCGAATTCCAAATTTTTTTTGCCAAAAGTTAAGTTTACATGAGTACTAAATAATGTATTATAAAAAAAAAATTTTAAATTACCGAAACTTGTGAAAAAAGAATTTTTAAACTTTAAATTAAAATAATTCAGCTTGTAGTTGACTGCCTGCGCTGCTCGATGTGTCGGCGTGCTCGCCCAGCTCGCCCCTTGCTGCTAACGCTGCCAGAAGTAGCCGCACGCCTCCGGATTTTTGACCTCACTCCTTAGAGGTTATGTTTTTTCGGCATGGAAATCTTAATAACTCCTGAACCGCTGGTCGTAAAAATCTGGAGTTTATACCGCCGTGTAGAGGGCGCGGGGGCGCAACTTTCGACGTGCGACAACCCCACGCGTCTTTAAAGCTCGCTGAGTTATTCGCACTTTAAGCACTAAACCACGTGTCTAATTTCACCACTTTCTTTAATAACTTTTCCAACTTCACAGCACTGCAAATTCCAAATGTGTCGGCGTGTGCGTTTCGGCGAGACGCAACTTTTGACGTATTGCACGTGTTGCTAGCGCGTAAAAAACCCGGTCAAATGAATTTTTGACTGTCGGAGCTCGTCTTTTCCTAGCCGTTCTACTCGGGGGGTGGCAGAGGACTTGCGAGGATTGAGGTTAATTGGTGTTCGATTTTTTGACCACATATTTCATTCTGTTATTAATCTTATCTCAATCACATAAAGTTCAAAATGTGTTGGGAATATACATCCCTCTGACCCTGAAAGAGTTAAGCAACTTTCGCAATGGCCGGTCATCGGATGAGTGACCAAAAATTTATCATCTCCAGTTCCTCCGTGCTTCGGAAAGCATGTAAAGCCGTTGGTCCCGGTTGCATTAGCAGTCGTTAACAACCACTAATACGCACTCCTGCGTGGTGGTTTATGGCCCTTTCTCCCTATCCATTCATAGGGAAGGCTCGAGCCCAGCAGTGGGGACATAAAATGAGCTGATGATGGTGTTAAGTGTGTGAAGTGAAGCGCAGTAACCGCGTTGTGTGACGAAGCCTTTACCACCGGGTTGCCACGACGAACGGCGGCACCGCTACGTGTATGCTAACCTTTTGAAAAATCACCTTTTGTTTCGGAACTACGGCCATTTCCAGTTTCACAACGCCTGCCCTGCGGATGAATTTATATTCCGCTACATAACAGTTTCAGTGGTTGACGCAGCCACAAAATAAGGAGGCCCAGATGGTAAGCTTAACATACTTAGGTACTACACGGCGCTCGAGCAACGCGCACATAGACCCTCTCACTCTCTTTATTTTGTGGTCGCACGAACTCAGACTAGTCCGAGCGCAGCTGTTGCGAGATTCCGTGTCCGTGAGAGGTAGTCTATGTGTGCGAGCGAGCAACGCGCACATAGACCCTCTCACTCTTTATTTTGTGGTCTCACGAACTCAGACCAGTCCAAGCGCAGCTGTTACAAGATTCCGAGTCCGTGAGAGGTAGTCTATGTGTGCGAGCGAGCAACGCGCACATAGACCCTCTCACTCTCTTTATTTTGTGGTCTCACGAACTCAGACCAGTCCGAGCGCAGCTGTTGCGAGATTCCGAGTCCGTGAGAGGTAGTCTATGTGTCGGAGCGAGCAACGCACACATAGACCTTCTCACTCTGTTTATTGCTCGGAATGGTAGGGTACTTACTACAAGCTGGAAGCTAGAAGAGACGTCGCTCTCACAGTGTGCTTGCTTAAGGTGAGAAGAGGTATCATACACCACCCAAAGATGTTGGAGATGGTGCTATTGAGTGCGGGCAGCCGGCGGCGACGGCCGCTGCTGGTGGTGCTGCTCGCGCGCACCGACCTGCTGCACCGGGCGCCGCTCGTGCGCGCGCTACGTGTGCTCAACGTTATGGGTGAGCAAAATGATTGTTCTCCCTATCCATCCATAGGGAAGGCTCGTGCCCCAGCAGTGGTGACATAAAAATGAGCTGATGATGATGATGATAATAACTATATCGTAAATAACTGCACCATCGCATTAGGTTTAGCCTGTAAATATCGACGGCGGAAAGCGGAAATGTCGTATCTCAAAAATTGGGCTAAATGACTTTTATCTATATTGTTGATAAGAAAAAAAAGGCGCTTCGAATGGTCTATGTCTCGTCTTTCTACGATGAAAAAAATTAATGATACGCCATTGATTTTTCTATAGTTTTTCTACTGTTTAGACGACAAATTGCTGTAAATAGTGGAAAAATCGCAACTTTTGAAGTTAAAATAGATACGACAATACATCGAATATAAAAAACAGTTACAACATTATTTTTCTATTACGGACATTGATTTTAAAGAGATACAACATTTCAGCCGCCCCAAAAATTTTACTTTGCCAAAGATACAGCAATATGCTCCGAACCGGTGTGTGATTATCGAACAGTTACTACACTTCAAACGTTTAATCTAATAGCGAAATTATTACTTACACCATTAGACTAGAGTATTGTTTTTTGTACAGTGATCAATACGCCACTCTAGCTAGACCCGCCCACTTCTCCCACCTCGACATATTCCCTAAGTACGCCATTTCAATCGCGTGACATTTATGCGCGAACGCCGATACTGAAAAAGCATGATTGTTGTTAAGATAAATATTCTTAGAAAAAGTTTATTTACGTGTTTTATACGTGTTTAAAAAATAAAAATAAACCTTCGGAGTTCGGGTGAGTATTGAATTGAATTGAATTGTCTTGTGACCGTTGATTCTGAAAAAAAATTAAAGAATCTAGAATCATTTATTGAAAAAATGATAAAAGAATCCGATATAATTTCATTTGATACTTTAGATGAGATGAAAAGCTACGAAAATTTGGTACCAAATATTGCTGAAGTTAAAGAACTTTGGCTGGCTACCGATCAAAAATTTCCATGCTCTGCTGAAGTCTTCTCTAAAATAAAACTGTCCTAGCGCCGCAGAAGTCCTTCCTGTTATGAAAGAGCGTACCTGTTACTAATAAAAAAAAATCCCAGCACTGCTGTAGTATTTCCTGAATTAAAAAAATGCTTACCCGTAAGCCATCCCAGCACCACTGAAGTCTTTCCTGGAATAAAAGAGTGCTTAACTGCCACCAATCCGAAATCCCCTAGCACTGCTAAAAGTCCTACCAAAAATGAAGATTGTTTAGCTGCCATATGTCTAAAATTTCCTAGCACCGCTGATTATCCCTGCAAAAATGTAATTGCTATAGATAACGAATGTAACAGCTCCGGGGTAAATCCTCCTGAGAATAAAGACTTACTTGCTACATATCAAAATTTTTCCTACAGCGCTGAAGATCCTATTTAAAAATAAAGTTTCCTTGCCTGCTATAAGTCAAAAGTCTCCTAGCAGTGCTAAATTTTCACCTGAAATTACAAATAAATAAATAAATAAATGCTTTCTTGTTATCGATCAGAAATATAGTGCTACTAATGCGGAAGTTTCGTTCGGAATTGGATTACCAATTCCAAACGATACTATTACTGAAGCGAGTACTTGCAATAAACCTCAGGAATATATTTCTAGTGAAAAAAGAAGCACGAAAAGAAATCAAAGATACATATGTAAAAATAAATGAAAATTTAATATTTACTTTAAACCTTATCTTGATTTTATTGAAGAAGATGATGCTGATACATTATTACTCAATGAGGCATTTCCGTCAGAAGATTCAAGCTGTTCGTTCAGTGATAACGAGCCAACCGATGATTCGGCATCAAGCAGGACAAAGAAATTAGGAACAAGAAAAAGCGAGGCAAGAAACTGAAAAAATAAAGACTAGGAAATGAACACAAAACAAACGAATGAGCTAGAAGAACATAATACATAACGGGAATTACAATTAGAAGAAAATACCTTAACACCAAAGAAATCTATCAAAAAAAAAATTAAAATTAAAAGAACTTACTTCACTTCAGTCAGACTTACACTACTGAAAAAGGAGATGAAGTTGCACCTAAATGTATGAAAACTAACCCCTGCAAAGAAGTTATTTGTAAACGTAACTGTGGCGATGTTCCAGATACAAGACGTCTGTTGACGTAGACAAAATATCAATGTAGACAAATGTGAAAATGTAAAGACAGTAAGTTAGTTCATTAGTAGTAGTTTATTCATGCTTCAGACAAAACAAAAACAAAACTATGTTGAGCATGTTGAGATATGTTTTGACCATTACTGCCAATCCAAACTTAAAGGGCGAACACTTTTTGGCATTTGACGAGGTTTTAAGCAATACTTAAAAAAAAATAATAATTTCAAAGTAAATGCATTGCAACATTTAAAAAGACGAACCCCGATTTTATGTTTCTTTCTCTCTATAATGATGAATGATGAGCTATAATTCTATGCTCTCAGATGCTGAAACTACTTCAGTGCCCTTGTTTAGTTTGAACAATACTAAACCAAAGCTTAATTTGTAAACAACTACCCCTATCCCCGCTCCGATCCGAACCCTTCGGAGACTCTGGGAGGGCACGGGGACGCGCACTTTCAAGTGTGCGATGCCGTACCCTCTAGAAATCCTCCGAAGGTGATTCGTTGCAACACGGCTTGAGGTAGGTAGGTAGGTATACCACAACAAAATTAAATAAGAAACAAATAATTTTAGGTTACATTGTATACAGGCAACTATCAGTTGTTCCAACTGCCTGCCTGAATTACCTATAATAATAATAATAACTAAACTCCCTATTTCCATCCAAAAGTATAACGACCTCAAGAAGTTAGTTGACAAACAAATCATTCCTAAATGTTACTCTCATGAATATTTGCAATTAAATCACGACAAAAAAATCAAAGATACTCTGGGTGAAATTGATGAAGAAGAGGAGGTATAGGTCTGATTGATGAAACTAATAAAGAAGAGGAAGTGTCGGAGTTTGATTATTGAAACTAATGAAGAAGAGAAAGTATAGCAGACTGATTGATGAAACCAGAAAAAAGCAGACTTTTTTGGCATTACATTCTTTAAATTACAATTAAAGCATTAAGTAAAAGATACAGTATTTTATTTTTATAACATCTGTAATTCTGACTGTATTTAAAACATTTTAATTAAGTAATTAAATAAATTAAAGTCTTATACAGCAAAATAATCATGTTTCGTGTAGTTCATATTTGAAATACAGCATTTCCGTAGCATTTAAACTTGTATCTATTTTGATTACTCATACATTACACCTTACAGATACAGCATTTCCGCTGCTCGATATTGAAACATATATTGCTGTAACTAGTAAAAAATCCATGAAGTAGTAACTTTAGGAAATTTCAATCAACTGTAACAAAGAACGTTTATAGTAATAGAAATATGTTCCAAATTTCAACTTTCTATCTTTATTAATTTACGAGTTATGATTTTTTGAAATAGTTTTTTGGCTCTGGTGTAAAATCAGTTTTTTTGAGATACGACAAAATCGCTTTCTGCCGTCGATTATTGTGTTTGTTCATTTAAATAAATAAATAATTTGAAAAAAGGACAAAGTGTTGAAAAAATTCCACGAGCGGGATTCGAACCCGCACCCCATGACATGCCGGGTCAGGTGCACTGCCAACTATGCTATCGTGGCTCCTGCATGTCATGGGGTGCGGGTTCGAATCCCGCTCGTAGATTTTTTTCAACATTTTGTCTTTTTTAAGTTGTAATTTGTTCGCAACAATATTTGCGTAAAACTATGTGTAAAATAATCATAAAATAATAACTAAATAAATAAATATTTTGTGGTCTCACGAACTCAGACCAGTCGGAGCGTGGCTTTTGCGAGAGTCCATGTACGTGAGAGGTGAGCGTTGCTCGATCGTGTTTGGGTGAAGGTTACTTTCTGCAGTCACATTACTTTGTGGCGCAGCGTAGTTTTCTTTTTTACTTTATGACCGGCAAAGCCCTTTTGTAAACGTGTAGTTGTTCACAAAAGGCTTAGTACCTACGTAATATCTAATTAGTTTTCTCAAACATGCAAGGAAATATTGTCATTATTTTCGAAAAAAGAACACGCGAAGTATCGAATTTACGAACAAAGAAAATCAAATCCATTGCAGGAGCGTTTTTTGAATTTGGAACATTACAACGCTCCAGCAATGTTGTATGAAACGGCGTGCTAGGGTTATTAAATACTCTTTGATTGGATCTCTTTTATCATTCTAGGCTAAACTGAGGACTCAATTGAAAACAAAACTGATATAAATAATAAAATAAATCAAATCATCACGTTGCAACTTAATTCGGAAACAGAATCTCACCCGCTGGCATTGAGTTATAATGTACCCCGCTGGCCACTTGCCAACATCTAAGTCCACAGCCATCCACCTCAAACAGCATATTCAGCCATCTACCACTAGGTACATCCAATGCCAACCTGCAAACCTCACCAGAAGTTCAACAAACAAACTTAAATGTACCGGGGAAATCAATAACATTTTTTTCAGTACCTAATTGCCCGAATATGACTAATGTAACTTTTAATATTAATTAAATTAAATGTATAATATAAAAATATTTTTTATTTCCCTGCAATCTTTTGAGAAAAACACTATAATATATGCCTCGGCGGAAATGGCAATTGCCCTCTCGTATTAGTAAAGTGGCGAGGACTCGCCTACGACGGACTCGGCCTTCAAACTAATACTCGACCTGCGATTACCTACACTCGGCGTCAAAAAAATCGCACCTCTTAGAAAATCACTTTCAAATGTCATTTACTCTTGATATGCACATGCAGTCGCATTAATTATGATTTTATTTACAAGGTTACTTAATTAACTTAATAAAAAACATTACTTTTCATTATCAAATAAAACCTAATGCAACAAATAAAGTGTCACAAAAATTCGATGCAAATTTTGCTACCCGTGAGAGTTGCTAGTTGCGCTTCCTTTGTGGGTATAAAACGGTCAACACGGGTTCAATGTGGGTCATTCGCTATTCAACCGTTGAAGAGGACACACGCACAGATTTTGATGGATACCACAGCTGATAAAGCCGCTCAAGTGGTTGCACTACTGCAATCAGGGGTGCGGCAGTGTGATGTCGCCCGGCAACTGAACCTGAGCCGTTATTCCGTTCGAAGAGTGTACCAGCGCTTCATAGAGACCGGTGGCTATATCCGCAGACACGGTTCGGGTAGACGTCGCTGCACTTCGGAAAGAGACGACCGGTTCGTTGTGTCGAACTCTTTGAGAAATCGTTTCTCCAACGCTGTTGAGTTGCAACAGCAGCTCCAGGCAGTTCGCAGACGCACCGTAAGCGTATCTACGGTTAGAAGAAGATTGAAGGAGAAGAAGATAGCGGCCCACAGAGCTGCTACGGGTCCAAAATTGACTGCAGCGCATCGGCGAGCCCGCTTGCAGTTTGCTCGTGACCACGTCGATTGGACCCTTGAGCAGTGGAGAGCTGTTCTCTTCTCAGACGAGACGCGAGTGTGTCTTTTCTGCAACGACCGACGGAGAAGAGTATACCGGAGGCAGGGTGAACGTTTCGCCCAAGCCTGCATCCAGGAGACGGTGGAATATGGTGGCGAATCCTGCATGTTCTGGGGCGGTATGTCTGCTGCCGGCAAAACCGACCTTGTCTGCGTCTCCCGGACTGGAGGTGCTCGCGGACAAGGGTCGCTGACTGCTCGCCGCTATGTCACTGAGGTCCTGGAAGTGCATGTGGTCCCCTTTGCCGAATCTTTTGGCGAGGGGTTCACATTAATGCACGACAACGCTCGCGCTCACACTGCAGGCATCGTGAGCGACTTCTTGCAGAGGTCCCAAATCTCTGTGATGCAGTGGCCAGCGCGAAGTCCGGATCTGAATCCAATAGAGCACCTCTGGGACCATCTTAAACGTAAGGTTCGATCTCGGGATCCAGCTCCTTCGACTCTACAGGAGCTCCAAGACGCGGTGATTGAAGAATGGGGGCTTATCCCTCAAGAAGAGCTCCTGAAGTTGGTGAGGTCCATGAGGGACCGTATGGAAGCCGTGATCAGGGCAAGGGGGGGTAACACTAGATTTTAAGTTAATTTTAAGACACTTTTTGTACATTTTTCTATGTAAATTATCTGTTGTTAATTAGGACTTAATTAAGGATTTTTATTATTTTATTAATTTTAATGTTGTTTGTATAATTATAATTAAACAGAAAGTTAAATTTAATTGTTTTTTGATACTCCTTTTTGTTACCTTTCTAATGATACCCAACACTATCCTCTACATAAGGTTTAAGAATTTTTAAAGATGATTTTTAAAAGGTGCGATTTTTTTGACGCCGAGTGTATTTCACGGCCTTTGCAATAATGTACTATTATGTGTGTTTCTGAAACACACAGCGTTGAGTGAAGAAGCTGATGTAAATTCGCCTTTAAATTGTATCTATGGTTAAAACTTATCAATTGTCCATGGTTTTATACCTGCCTCTCTCACTCACCAGCATGCATCCTCTTCCAACATGGAAGGATGCTTGACACGAAGCTGTCAAAGTCATAGCGTTTGTAAATTTTGCCGGTAAAACATCGAACAATTTTCAAAGTTAAAAAAGTTGAAACTTAATATTTTATTGTGTATACTATTACACACAGCGTCAATTTAGCATACGTTCGGGCTGTTCCTTTCTTTATAATTTGATTTATAAACAGAAAAAGCACATTACCTCAGAATAGGCAAGTACTTAGGTACTTTTTATAAATATGGGTATTGATTGATGATTTAAAAACGTGTGATGTATGGAGTTAGTATGTAAGACTATCTATTTAAAAGGCATGTATCAATAAATTATATTCAGTATTTATCCAGCACTCATGTGTATTATTTCACTCCCGGCTCACGACGTTACATGGCGACCCTGCCAAAAGTAGAGACACGCGCGCGAGGATCCTGACACCGCCCGGCGCCCGCCGCCGCTGCGCCGCCGCCGGCGCCGGCCGTAAAAGGACTAGTTTCTGTAAATATCGGCCTCTCGGTGTGTTTCAATCATGGATGAAACAATTCATTTTAAAACTTTCAAGTGTGACAGTTGTGTATCGCAAACTTTAAAATGGGAAAGCAGCAGTCAAAAGAAGAAAATATTGTAATAGCCCAAAACGCAGCTGGGGGCCAAAATAGTGCGCCAATCGACGAGATTCGGTTCCATTTGTCCACCACAAATATTCTGATGCTGATCATCGTGCTCTGCGTGCTTCTTGGGGTACTGTTCTGGATATTCCGTATATATCGGAAGTGTCACTTGCGGTGGATTCGACAAGAGGTCGAGCAGAATGGAAACAATAGAGGGCAGCGATTATCCTTTCGACGGCGATTCAACATGTACCCGGATTTAAACGTGGAAGATAGTAAAGTTTGAAAGTGCGGTTTCTTATACGTATCTATTCATGTGTGGTGCGTAAAATTGTGCAGTGCGGTTTGTGCGGTATATTATAATATTTTTACGTACTACGCGTAGGCGCGACATTCTACTACGAGTATAATAAAATAAATAATAATGGACACTATTTAATGGACACTATTTAGAAAATATGTTTAACCTGTCATAGAAATTAAAATTGTATTAATCTTTATACCTAATAATTAATGTTGTAAGCGAGCAAAGGTACTAATATTTTACATATTACAGCTAAATACAATGAAGTTCTACGTCTTGACAATGATAAAGGCAGCCTCAATACCAGAACTACCAAAGAGGTACGTACAACGCGGGTCGCGGCCGTGGTTCCAGCAATTGGCATCAACCTCGAGGGGGTGCCAGGCAGTGGTTCCAGCAGCCGCCGTCACGGGGACATACGTCCCGAGGCAGACATGCGTATCGAGGTAATAGTTCCAATAATAATTATAGAGCTCAGAGACAGTTTAGAGAACAGATAAGGTTAGTAAATGATGATTCACAGTCGCAACCCCAAGCTAGTACGTCGACACAGATTAGAGAAGCTGAAAGTGAGTTTTTTCGTGCCTAAATGTTATAGTATTCTAGCTAGTGACAGTAGTTATTGTGTCGAATTATTTTATAAAGACATTTATGCGTTTAGTTGGCTCATTGATACGGGGGCTTCAATTTCGGCAATAAAATACAAATGTGTTCTTGATTTTAATATTCCACTTTACAAAGAGAACATAATTATAAACGGTATAGGTGGCAAAGTGCCGGCAATCGGATATGTATGTTTACCGTTGTCAATACATGGCCATAGTATTAATCATAAGTTTTATGTATTTGATACTCTGCCGTGTAAGTCGCATGGTATTCTAGGACAGGACTTTTTAGGAAGGTATGGATCGGTTATCGACATGAGGCATAACACTTTAACGTTATGGCCCGATAAAAGTAAACAGATTGTTTTAAAATTAATGAGTTCATCTAACAAGTTAATGTCATTGCCCCCTAGGTCAGAATCTATACATTATATTAACACTAACTTAGTAGAAGATTGCGTAATTTGTACAAAAGAAATATGTGAAGGAGTGTTTATTGCCAGTATGTTAGTTAGCCCCACTAATGGTAAAATACCAGTGCGAATTTTGAACACAACCACAAAAGAATTAAATTTATCAGAAATAAAGCTTGATATTCAAAGTATAAGGGAATATTCTATTTGTAATTTTGAGCAGTCCGAGTTAAAAGTTTGTTTTCAAAGTTAGATTTAAGAAATTTAAATAAGGAAGAAAAAATAAGTATAGAAAGTTTATGTGCAAAATATTCCGACATTTTTTATTTGGAAGGGGATAAGTTGTCAACCACTGATATTTATCAACATACTATTAAATTAAAACCTGACACACAGCCAATTTATTCAAAACCGTATAGATTACCGCATGCTTTAAAACAGGAAATAAAAAATCAGATTGACCATATGCTGAAAGAAAAAATTATTGAGCCTTGTCAAAGCGAATGGTCTAGCCCTATTTTGCTAGTGCCAAAGAAAAGTGACCAAAACGGAAACAAAAAATGGCGTTTGGTTGTTGATTATAGAAAATTAAACAATAACATTCATGATGACAAGTTTCCACTTCCAAATATAACGGAAATATTAGATTCTTTGTCCGGTTGCATGTATTTTTCTCATTTGGATTTACATCAAGGATATTATAACGTTAGTTTAGACCCAGACAGTCGCAAGTACACTGCTTTTTGTTCAGGACAGTTTCAGATGACGAGGATGCCCATGGGTCTAAAAACTAGCCCAAGTTCGTTTTCTCGCATGATGACGATGGCAATGACTGGATTAACATATGAAAAATGTCTAGTGTACCAAGACGATTTAATCTGTTTCAGTAGAGACTTATCGAGTCATATTAGTAACTTACAACATATTTTCGAGAGATTACGTAAAGTAAATTTAAAATTAAACCCTCAAAAATGTTCCTTTTTACAGAAAGAACTGCTTTATTTGGGTCATATTGTCTCAGCTGACGGCGTCATACCCGATACCGAAAAAAGAAAGGTTGTTCAGAATTATCCGGTTCCTAAAAAAGTAGACGAGGTCATACGATTTGTAGCTTTTGTAAATTACTACAGAAAGTTCATTCCAAATTTTGCTACAAAAGCGCATGCATTAAATAATTTATGTAGAAAAAATGTAGTTTTCAATTGGGATGAGAAGTGCCAAAAGTCTTTTGAGTTATTGAAAGAAAATATAATATCTCACCCTGTGTTACAATATCCTGACTTCTCAGAGCAAAATCAATTTATTTTACAAACTGATGCATCGGGGTATGGCGTTGGAGCAGTTTTATGCAATGGTGATGGAAGGCCTGTAGCATACGCTAGTCGAAGTCTTAACAGAGCAGAAAAAAGGTATCCGACTATTGAAAAAGAATTACTTGCGATTGTGTGGGCCGTAATGCATTTTCGACCATATCTGTATGGCAGGACGTTCAAAATTCAAACTGACCATAAACCACTTATTTATTTATTTGGAATGAGAGATCCATCCAGTCGGTTAATGAAATTTAGATTAAGATTAGAGGAATATAATTTTATATTAGAATATTTGAGAGGTAAAAATAATGTCGCTGCTGACGCTCTATCTCGTTTGCAAATAACGTCGGAAGAGTTAAAAGAAATGAATCATGCGTTAATTAATGTAATGACGCGAGGGCAAAGAGCTAGACAAGCACGGGATGCTATTGCTTCTAATAACGATTGGATTGATCACCCAAAAGTTATAGAAGTACATAGCAAACCGAAATATTTCACTGAGTTACGTTTCATAAGCGCTTATGAACTAAATCGATATCGTAAATTAAAAGAGATTAGTCACGAGAGTACGTGTTTGAGTTATGCGCCCTTATTGAATACAATTTTTATAGATTTAGCTTCTCGATCACAACTGACGCCAGGCGAATTTGTGAGAGAGCTGAATATATTTTGTGGGCAAATCGATATAAAAGAAGTATACTTAATTAAAAATGATAATAATAATATTTTTGTCGAAAAGTTAATCAAGGAGATAAAGAGTATAAGTGATTGGTCCGGACCACGAGTATGTATTTTAAACGACACAAAAAGAATAGTTGATAAAGACGATCAACGTGTAATCTTGAATGACTTCCACCTTTTGCCCACTAGTGGCCACGCGGGCATAAGGCGGATGGTGAATAATATTAAAAAATATTATTTTTGGCCGAAGCTTGAAATAGATGTTACTGAATTTGTGAAACGATGTGACAAGTGTCAAAAACAAAAACACTCATCACATCATACTAAGGAGCCGATGACGATTAGTTCTACAGCAAATTCGGCTTTAGAGAAAATCTATTTAGATATAGTAGGACCTTTAGATAGTGATTGCAATGGTTATAAATATATTCTAACTATACAATGTGAGTTGAGCAAATACGTCGAGGCCTATCCATTAGAATCAAAAAGTTCGAATGAGGTAGCTAGGAATTTTGTTAATAATTGGATTCTTAGGTATGGTGTTCCGAACGAAATCGCTACAGACAGAGGTACAGAGTTTCTGTCAACTACAATGAAGGAGGTTTGTAAACTTTTACATATTAACCAATTACAGTCTACCGCGTACCACCATCAAAGTATCGGTGCTTTAGAGAATTCACACAAACACATGGGAAACTATTTACGCATCCAAACAGGTAATCACCCAGAGGCATGGAGTACTTGGCTTCCCTTTTGGTGTTTTTCCTATAACACTTCTGTTCATACGGAGACTAAGTTTACTCCCTTTGAGTTAATATTTGGTAAAAAATGTACATTACCGTCTAATCTAAATTCAAGAATGATTGATCCTCTGTACAACTTTGATAACTATCCCTTAGAATTAAAGTTTAGAATTCAAACTTCACAAAAAGAAGCACGTGACAATTTAATAGCTAGTAAATTAAATAGAAAGGCTAGGTACGATCGTAATGTTAATCCTGTATCATATAAAGTAAATGATTTGATTTTATTAAAGAATGAAACTGGAAATAAGTTTCAAAGCCTATATTCTGGTCCGTATAAAGTGTTAAAAGAATGTCCACCAAATGTTGTAATTATAAAAGACAATAAAAGATATGTTGTTCATAAAAATAGGACAAAACGTTATTATTCAACAGTAGAATGATTTTATATTAAGATAAGAAATGTTGTATTGCTGTCAAATTTTTAAAGATATGTATATTATCCTATGTACCTACTAAAGACTTTATTAAAAATATATATGTTTTAGACAGTACCTAATATAAGTACTAGAATGTTTAATATTTGATGTATTGTAGAAAAACCGTTATCATTGTATCGTTAATACGTTTAAAATAAAATAAAATGTATCCTTTTATTTTATTTTCTGTATGGGAAGGAGGTGTGATGTATGGAGTTAGTATGTAAGACTATCTATTTAAAAGGCATGTATCAATAAATTATATTCAGTATTTATCCAGCACTCATGTGTATTATTTCACTCCCGGCTCACGACGTTACAAACGTGTAAGAGGCTATTTCTACGTTAAATAATAGTTATTTACGTTTTCTTATATTTAAGCAAAGTATATGGAATAGGTCCGTACGCGTAATGTATTTAATTAGAGCTGTCGATGAAGCGCGTAAAGCCATTACTCATAATCATAACTCTAAAATTAAATCTGAAATGGCTAAAAAGTTATGTCACATGTTCGTCCCCGCTGTAACAATACTCTTACATCAATTATGCTTAGGGATAATGTAATTAAATTAAATGCGAGAAAATTTTGTTGACAGGGTACAATGGGGTTGACATATATATTTCAATGAAAAAAAAACCCATCAAAAACTTAAATTAATTAAGAAGAAAGTACTTGCTGACACTAACTGACTGGCTTATTAACGCCCAAGCTGAAGCCCTAGAATTAAGCTAAAATTTGACCGCAGTCTGCCTTTATGACGTAGACAAGGAACAAGGGTACAGGATAAGAATACAGGATATAAGAAACAAGGATTTTTCAAACTTACGGAATCCCGGGAAACATGGTTATACGGGCGAAGCCGCGGGCGGTTACAAGTCATTTAGGGAGAAGAGATACATACAACTTAAATCCTCGTTGTGGGTGCCTAGTATGAGATTTGTTTACTATCCGTATTAAATTACATTCGATTACGTTTTCGTTAATGTTGAAGACGCACGTAAATATATAATAAGTTAGTTCTCATATTTGTTACTAGATGGCGTGGCGCGATTCGTCTTCTGAATAGCGCTATCAAAGCGTCTTAGCAAATAGCATATAGGCCAAGTAATTCCTCAACAAAGTTGCTCCCTACATTAGAACAAAGAAGCTTTTAGCGGTTTCATTTTCAACCCTAATCTAATAGTATTCTCTTCAGTACAAAGGTCTACCATTTTACATTGGTCCTTCGAGCCGGATAACAGATAAGCAGCGCCTCCTGGCGACATACGAGAAGAGTTAACATTTTGCCATACATGTTCTCGTATTCGTTAACGTGATCGAATTGCGAATTAAACTTGCACTAGGCACTTACGTATCTGCTTAGCTAGTTTTAATTTATCAATAATGCGTATCAATAATATCAATCAATAGTTTCAATAATCCGTCATGAATGGGTGCGCTTGTTATCGGTGCTTGTTCCACGGTGGGGAGCGCTCTCATTATTTTGGACTGCATCGGCTGCTTACCATCAGGCAGGATGTATCACTGTGACGTGCCAATATAAAAAAAAAACTTGAGAGGTGTCAAGGGACACCCGGATGGAACGAACAAAAAACCTGTATACACTCAACAAAAATAATCGTCGCGACACCACACTGTTCAATGCGAAATAGAAATGAAAATATCTGGCTTGCTTTCTATAAGAGAGAGAGAGACAGACAGAGAAACATGCGACGCCGCACAGCTTACAATAGCTTACTATAGCAAAAAGTGTCGTGACAACTTTTCGAAGAAGAAGAAGAATTTTTTCCGTCTAGCCCCCTTTCACAACGCGCGATAAGGAACTTCGTTCCAAAATACACAAATTATTTTAAAAGGGTTTGGAAGGCACTTTAATGGTGCCGGCTGAAAAAAGTCTAAAGACGGCAGTCGTCAAAACACGCATTGGGCCAGCGGCAGTGTACTGGTGAGCTATGTTTATTTCTTGAATAAAAAAGTGAATAAAAAAATCAATATTTTAATTATTTTGAATTTTGCATTCACAACGCTATGGCTTGGCCGGTCGTATTAGCCGCAGAACCGACAACCGTTGGGGTAAACGAGTTCTCGAGTAATGTATGTTTTTTTATAAGTATAAATCGGACTCAGTGTGCTACCATCTTTTTATGCTTATTTTTATTAAAGGGGATCCTGATGAACTTATGAGTTCACGAGGTGAGGGATCAGACTAGAGAATCCTGGTGGACGAAACGCGAGTGGAAACCGCGTATCGGCAAACGTAGTGTAGGTCGCCCTCCAGACTAGGTGGAGCGACGATTTTCGCAAGGTGGCTGGCAAGAGCTAGATGAGAATAGCTGCGGATCGTGCTCGGTGGCGTGCACTTGAAGGGTTCACCCTTGTTTGGTATAACAACGTTTCGTAGAAAATCGCTCCGGCTATGAGAATAGCTGCGGATCGTGCTCGGTGGCGTGCACTTGAAGGGTTCACCCTTGTTTGGTATAACAACGTTTCGTAGAAAATCGCTCCGGCTATGATATGAAAATAGCTGCGGATCGTGCTCGGTGGCGTGCACTTGAAGGGTTCACCCTTGTTTGGTATAACAACGTTTCGTAGAAAATCGCTTCGGCTAATTTCAGTTACAATAAAGTCATTTCACTTAATTATTCATTTGATCGAATATTTGATTGTTATAATTTTATTTCGTATAATTATTTCTTTGGAATAATGTCATTTTACCGAATTTTCATTTGCGCTAATTTTATTTAAACTAATGTTTAACTAGACTATTAATGATTTAGTCGAAAGATCGTATCGAATATTCAGTTCAGCAATCATTCGTTTCCTTTAATTATTATTGAACTAACATTGTTCCTTCACCTACTGAATTCATTATTTAAACTATACGTATCATAATCCCTAATGGTAAGTTGAGAAAATGATTGAGGATACCCTACCCCTGTAGCTGCCCTACTCCTGTAGGTCACGTGATAGGTTAGAAATTTAAGACAATCGCGAAGCGCAGCGTAGCGTAGAGGTTATTTTTTTTTTATATTAGACAACAGAAAGAGTTTCTTTTTGGTAATTTTTGCTTTCTGTTGTCTAATAAAAAAAATAACCTCGAAATTCAAGACAATCGCTACGCTGCGCTCCACGATTGTCTTAAATTTCTAACCTATCACGTGACCTACAGGAGTAGGGCAGCTACTATTGCTAGAAATTGATAGGTATATATTGTGATAGTTATGAATTTCAAACTTAATTTTCTTTGCTACACTACATTATACCAAATGAATATTCGATAAAATACATATTATACCACCTGAACATTTCATCAAATGAACATTCTATTTTACGATCATTAGCGCAAATGTTGTTATCGCAAATAAATATTCGATGAAATGAAAATTATGACAATCGATCTTATACAAAGTGATTATACTTCGCGCTTCGTCCTCGAGATTAGTATTGCTTTTTGATTTTTAAACAACATGTAGTAACGCCTTAGTGATACCGCTTTACACTATGGTTGAGAGAACTATGGTTTTTTTTTTTTTTTTTTTGAGGGTTATCTTTGAATCGTGATCAGTTGTCACTCGGCTCGACTGGTCATTCGCATTTTAGTGCTTCACCGCTCAACACAGTTATCTAGTAGTTACGCATTTATATCCAAAAAATGCCGAAAAGAAAGCACTCTGAGGATTTAGAGTCTGATTTAGTCAATTTACTGCGAAAAGTGAAAAAACTCAAAAAGAAAATACGTCGTAGAAGGGACTCAGATAGTGATTCTCAAATAGAAGATTCACCAACACGCGATCCAAGATTGCAGAGCGTCGTTCATCAACCAGGTACCTACCTATTTATATGTTTTATCTTTTCTCGTTATTTTGACATTTCTCTCCAGAAGAATACAAACGAAATAGTCAACTGGACTATTTCATCGTATTAAAAAATGTAACGGTTACCGTAAAATTCAGCGGGAACTTTACAAAACCGTGAAATACTTAAGCTACACCCTATTACATATAAAATAAAAAGATTTTTTATATAAGTAGTAATAATCAAGTAAAAAAAAAAAAATACCCTCAATAAAGGGAATTTATTATTAATTTCTTTACAATTAAGAAAGCAATATTATTGTTCTTATAGTTTAGTAAATAAGTAAGTAACTCAAACTCAAACTTTTATTTGCAAACTAAGTGGTACATAGATGGTGTTTACATTGATAGTGTCCTTATTACTTAGTCACCTTGTACAGGTATAACAAATAATACTTATATTAACTATAATATGTAATACAATATGTTATAAAAATATATATCTATATTTATATTAAATTGCTATTAAAGCTTAAATTATATTATGAATTGAATTGTATAATAAATCAATAAATTGTATTAAATTGTATTATATTATATTATATAACCCAGACCGCCAAACGTAATCACAAATCATCATATCGCATGGTTAAATATTCCTCTACAGTGTAAAAACATTTATTAATCAAAAACTTTTTTAATTTTGTTTTAAAAACTTTGTAGTTTGGTTCATTTTGTAATTCGATCGGTAATTTGTTATATATTTTTACAGCCATATGATGTGGGCTATGATTTAACATTTTTATTCGTGAGGGTGGCAAATGTAGCCTTCCTTTGTGGCGAGTGTTAATGTTATGGGTGTTCTGTACTTGTATAAATTTTCCGCTATTGCTTTTAACAAACAGGCAAATATCCTGTATATATAGTGATGGTAGCGTAAGCATATTAAATTTTATAAAATAGGGCTTACAGCTCTGCGTGTTGTCGATTTGGGAGAGAATTCTGACACATTTCTTTTGCAATATAAATAGTTGGCTAGCATTTACGCTGTAACCCCAAAGCATCACTCCATATTTGAGCCACGAATGTGCATACGCGTAATAGGCGGTTAGTGCCGTTTCTGCGCTTGTACTACATTTAATTTCAAAAAGTGCATACGTAAATTTTGACAATTTTGATTTTATGAGTTCGATATGACTTTTCCAGTTAATATTAGTATCTATATTTAGGCCAAGTAAATTAAACGACTCTACTGATTCTATTTTGATGTTTTGTAAATTAATATTTAGTTCTAGAGGTGCTTTTTTGTACGATCGGAATTGAATTACTTTTGTTTTATTATAATTTATCTCAAGATTATGCTCTAATAGCCAGTCTGATATGATATTAAGTGTGTTACAGATATCTGCAAGGGTTATAATTTTTATCATTTGTATCATTTTTTACAAGAATGGATACATCATCTGCAAATAGTACAGGAAGTGTCTTGTCTCTGTTTAATATTTTCGGCAGGTCATTGATATAGATGAGAAACAACACACAGCCAAGCACGCTTCCTTGAGGAATTGAACATGTTAATTCTCTTTCACAGGAATGTACTTTGTTTATTTTACTATTTTTATTATCGAAGTATTCTATTTGAACTATTTGTTTCCTATTACTTAAATATGATTTAAACCAGGAATGAGCAGGGCCCCTTATGCCCGATCCATAGAGCTTTAATAATAGAATATGATGTGAAACTTTGTCATATGCTTTTGTCATATCTAACAAAATGCCTGCTGTATGTTTATTGTCATTTATTTGTTGTAGCGCCGTTTGGATGTATTGGAATACAGCCAATGTGGTTGATCTAGACTTCCTAAAACCATTTTGACTATCATCAAGTATGTGGTATTTTTCTAAGAATGTATTAAGTTGGACACACATTGCTTTCTCAAATATTTTTGAAAATGTTTTTAAAAGTGCTATCGGTCTATAGTTGTTAGGTGAAGTTTTATCACCTTTTTTATGTATGGGTTTAACCAAAGACATTTTAAGGGACTCCGGAAAAGTACCTTCTATGAAGCTTTGATTTATTAAAACCGTCAGAGGTATGGAAAGTTCCTCTGCACATTTTTTTTAATAATATCGCTGGAATATCATCTATGCCGAAACTGTGCTTTTTTTTAAGTACAAAATACAATTAAAATTTTATCTCTATTACAAATCATTCTTGTTTGTAAAAAATAGTAATGAAAACGGGTGTTAACATATTATTATAATCTGGACATTTAGTAGCGTATTTACGCTTACACCATCAATAAGGATATTGTCAGGGCCGTCATCGGGACGAGTTCATGTTATCCTTCACTCACGCTTTTCGTGAATCATTATAATCGATACTGTAAATCGCTCCTAATACCGACTATCTGGCGCTTATTCCAGAGACGTCTCCTCCACTCTTGGATCCAGACGACTGGTTACCAGAAGGCAATGAAACCTTGGTTGAGGACCCGGTTACAGTAAATAAGACATCTGATCTGTCACAAGAAGTCCCGACATCAGTTCAGACCTCTGAAACTATCAAAAATGATTTGATTCCGGAATCCAATGCGGTACCATCAGAACCCGTGGAATTGGATACCGATGCACTAGAGATTTTGGGCGATGACCCAACATCAGAAATTAAATTCGGCAATGAAATACGTACAGAACTGGCATCTCGCTTACAACACATAGTGCAAGAAGGCCTTACTAAAGAAGTTAGAAAGAATTTAATATGTAAATACCCCCTGCCCTCAAACTGTACATACATAGGAGCTCCTAAGATTAATTTAGAAATCAAAGCAGCTCTTGCAGACACTTCAATTAAACGTGACAAGGGGATTGAAGCCAAGCAAAGACAAATGGCAAGCGCCATATCCTGTTTAAGCGAAGTTATCAATGCTCAACTCAATCTTAAAGAAAGAGATAACGACTTGTTACAAAAGCTTATGGACACAACTCGTATACTCTGTGATATACAACATTCTGATTCAGGGACCAGAAAATTTTTCATTTTTTCCTCATTGAAAAGAGAAATGAAAGAACACCTTACCAACACAAAAATAGACTCATTTTTATTCGGAGAAAATTTAGCAGAAACAATTAAATCTGCGAAGGCGGTTAACAAATCTGGTGTGGAACTGAAAGCAGCTATTGCTAATAAAAACCAACCCAAACAATCAAATATGCCCCTTCCGAGGCCTTTAAACCGGAAGACTCCGGCATCGGCGCGCAGGCCGCCGACTGCCCCAGTACGGAGCCGAGGGCCTGCAGCCCAGCGCCCGCCGCCTCCCCCAGAGCCGTACGCGCACTCCTCGAGGACGTCGTGGCTTCCGCCTCCTCCTCCACCTCCACCGCCGCCACCACCGCCGTTAGCGCCGACAGCCCGCCGGCGTTACTAAGTACAGTTAAGTATGCTGGACGTTTATCACTTTTCCACTATCAATGGTCAAAAATTACGAACGATCGTACCTTACTATCGTGGATCGAAGGTTACAAAATTAAATTTACGTCCCCTGTTTTCCAATATTTAGAGCCTCCTTTGCGGACTTATGCAGAAACCGAAAGAGACCAACTAACTGAAGCAATAAATAACCTTTTACAAATTGGTGCCATTTCAGAATGCCAACCATGTCGTGGACAATTTCTTTCAAGTTTTTTTCTCACACCAAAACCTAATGGAAAAATGAGATTCATCTTAAACCTCAAACAATTAAATAAATTTATAACTACTGACCACTTCAAACTTGAAGACTTACGCACTGCATTAAAGTTAATATCTCAAAATTATTTTATGTCCACCCTTGACCTCAAAGATGCATATTTTTTAATTAGAATCCACGACGAATCAAAAAAGTACCTGCGCTTTAATTTTGAGGGAAAAATCTTTCAGTTTAATGTACTCCCATTCGGTTTAAGCATAGCTCCATATATTTTTACAAAGTTAATGAAACCAGTTACTAAAATATTGCGTTCTATCGGATTACTATCGACTCTGTATTTAGATGACTGGCTTCTAATTGGCGATTCTTATCAATCATGTTTAAAAAACATTGACATGACTCGTAATTTACTTACTTCTTTAGGCTTTATCATAAATGAGGAAAAAAGTTACCTTATACCCTCACAATCCTGTAAGTTTTTGGGAATGATTATAGACACACATGCTATGACTCTAACAGCCGGTTGCACCAAAATTGATATACATTTTCTAATTCATTTTTACGTTTTACTTATACTATTCCGTTACTTTCACGAATTCGTAAATGTACGTTGCACCAACAAAATACGAGTAAAAGTATCAGTAACATTACTTGCTACACAAATAGAGCGTTAATTTTACCAGTTTACCTCAGTAGTTTTTTACTACCATGGTAGTTTTTAACCGACTTCAAAAAAGGAGGAGGTTTCTCAATACGACTCGTATACATATATTTTTTTTATGTGTTCGCGGATAACTTGGTCGTTTATGAACCGATTTTGATGATTTTTTTGGTTGGAAAGGAGATATCTCAAGGATGGTATCATAATAAGGAAACCAGGATCTGATGA
This sequence comes from Eudonia lacustrata, assembly GCA_947562085.1. Taxonomy (NCBI): domain Eukaryota; kingdom Metazoa; phylum Arthropoda; class Insecta; order Lepidoptera; family Crambidae; genus Eudonia; species Eudonia lacustrata. The sequence goes on along the minus strand of OX387321.1, from coordinate 3,034,336 downwards.
TGGCATCCCAGAGAAATCGAGGGGAACCTTCGAAAATCGTAGTAGTGACTAGTGCGATTATTAATGTTTTCATTAAGTATTTTAAAGCACTACTATTTAATGAAGGTCTGGAGTCGATCTAATGATGGAGCCGAAAGACAGTCGAGGGAACTCCTCAACGATTTACAGCAATTACATGGTGTTTAGGCTTGATTAATTTGTATTGATGAGAACTTTACACCTAGATGGGTTGTGACTGTCATTAGGGGTCTGATGATGAAGACGAAGGTCAGTCAAGGGAACTTCTCAACGTTTTACAGTAGCTGCCTTGTGTTTGGTCTTAATTCATTTCTATTGATAAGAACTTTGCACCTCCATATGGGTTATAAGTGCCATTACAGGCCTGATGATGGAGACCATAGACTGTAGAGGAAATTCCTCAACGATTTACAGCAGTTACCTTTTGTTGGGCTTACTTTATACGGTTCAATATGCCAAAATGTTTAGTTCGTACAAAAATAATACCTAATTAAGATTGAAGTTTTTCATAGGATTACCACTACCGACGACCACGGAAACGACTAGTAGGCGGTCGTTTCCTCATCCGAGAAGCATCCTTGTTAGGTCTACCTCTACCCATCACTAAAAATCGTAAAATAAAATAATTTTTAACAAAAAAAAACCGACTTCAAAAACAGAAAACTTAAAAAAGTAAAAACAGCTCTAAAAAGCAAGAAATAATATTGAAATCATATTATTAATTACCTAGATACGCATATCAGTTTTAAAAAATGTCTACTGAAGTCGGGTGGTTGGTGGTCAGAACTTGTAGAAGATATTATAGTGATTTATTCTCTCATAGCACGTTTCTTTAAATAAATAGAGCGCTTTCTAACCTCCAACACGAATTGCAAACACTAACGAACTGTCATAATCTTATACTTTTACGTTATGAGCAAGGTTTGAGCTCCGTAAAAAGTAACCGTATAATGTAACCGTAAAACGTATCGCAAAGCGTGGTACAACAACGTATTACATTATACGTTTACTTTTTACGTTACTTTTTACGAATTCGTAAAATAAAAGTTTTGGTACAACCGGCTGTAAGTTTACCTAATGAGAAAAGATTGCGTATTAGGTCTGAATTAAAGAACATTCTTAAATTAACACGCTGCAAAATAAGAAAGTTTGCGCAAATACTTGGCTTACTTGCATCAGCTTGTCCAGCCATTGAGTACGGATGGCTATACACGAAAGAAATGGAGCGTGCAAAGTTTATTAATTTAAAAAATCATAATAACTATGAGAGGTTCATGAACATACCTAACGTTATAGTGCCTGACGTAAAATGGTGGCTTAACAATGTAATTCATTCGGTACGCCAAATTAGAGATGACCAATATATTACTGAAATTTACTCTGACGCCTCAACAACGGGGTGGGGTGCTTGTTGTAACAATAATACTGCGGGGGGTCAGTGGTCACATCATGAACAAAAACAACACATAAATTATCTTGAATTACTTGCTTCCTTCATAGCTTTAAAAATCTTTGCAAAAAATTTGAACGATTGTCAGATTCTATTGCGCATAGATAACACCACTGCTATATCTTACATCAATCGCATGGGCAGTGTTCAATTTCCCCATTTATCTCAAATAACCAGAGAAATCTGGCAATGGTGTGAAACTCGAAAAATCTTTATTTTTGCAGCTTATATTAGGTCATGTGACAACGTAGTTGCAGATGCAGAGTCTCGTAAAACTCATCCAGATATCGAATGGGAATTGGCCGATTGGGCTTTCCAAGAATTAGTGAATAAATTTAGTAGGCCCGAAGTAGACCTATTTGCTAGTCGCTTGAATAATAAATGCACCAAATATGTCTCATGGCAAAGAGACCCGGACGCAATTGCAGTAAATTCCTTCACAATTAAATGGTCTAACATGTTTATTTATGCCTTTCCGCCATTTTCCATGATACTTAAAACACTAAGAAAAATTGTTTCCGATCAAGCTAAGGGCATCGTAGCTCGCTCCTCTGTGGAGATCGCTAGATCGTACCTCTGTGGCCAACCCAGCCTTGGTACCCACTATTCAGGAATCTACTGATTTCAAAACTAGTGACGTTCGCACCGAACGATAATGTTCTGTCATCTCATTCCAGTTCTCGCCGGATACAGTCTTCCCTTACCCTGGTTGCAGGAGTGTTATCCGGGAAGCGCTGACCAGAAGAAGTCTTCCAAGAGCGTCATTGGACATCATGGTATCCTCCTTATCTGACAACTCCATAAAACAATACGATGTCTGTTTACGTAAATGGTGGTTATATTGTAAAACTCATTCAATTGATACTTATAAAGCATCTATTCCGATTGTGATTTCCTTTCTAACTCAAATGTTCAACGATGGTTGTCAATACGGAACATTGAATACATATAGATCCGCATTGTCACTTATAATAAGCCCTGCGGTAACTAAAGATGATAGATTAACTCGGTTTTTCAAAGGAGTTTTTCGAATGAGACCTCCTCTTCCAAAATATAGTTTTACCTGGGACACTAACTGTGTCCTTGATCATTTGAGTACATGGTATCCAAATGAAGATTTATCCCAGGATCGATTATCTAGAAAAACAATAACCCTATTAGCTCTCACTACAGCACATAGAGTTCAAACTCTTTCCAAAATAAGTATTAGTAATATTAAATTTTCCAATACACAAGTTTTTATAAAAATTCCTGATTTATTAAAAACTTCTCGCCCAGGCTCGAAACAACCAGTTGTTCTCTTACCCTATTTTTATGATAAACCTTCTGTTTGCCCTGCAAAAACATAAGAGTGTTATTTAAATAAAACAAAGACTCTTAGGCGATCAGAAAATTTGTTTATTGGTATAAAAAAGCCTCATAATGAGGTCGGCTCCCAAACGCTCAGCCGCTGGATCAAGTGTACGCTTGGCGAGTGTGGCATAGACACAACAATGTTCGCAGCGCACAGTACACGACACGCTGCAACGTCTCGTGCATTCTCATTGGGCGTTAGTATTGATACTATTCGAAACACAGCCGGATGGAGTGGTAACTCCAACACGTTTGCAAAGTATTACAATAGAAACATTGTGAATATAAATTAAAATTCAGCATTTCCAAATGCCATTATTAACAATAATGATTAAAATTATTATCATCCACGATTCTAAGGTGTGATTATGATATCATTAAAAATGTAATAATTATGTTAGCAATCATAATAAACTTAGGAAAGTTGTTTATTTATTAATTAATTTGCAATTTGTTGAAATTAATATTTGCTGTTTCACAATTAAAGAAATAGTGAAATATATGTATTTTATTGACAATAATTTCCTAACAACTCTCAATATCTACATGTTGTTTAAAAATCAAAAAGCAATACTAATCTCGAGGACGAAGCGCGAAGTATAATTAATGATTAAACGAACTTACCTTAGTGAAGTTCTATCATAATTATACGAAGCGCTTCGTCCGAAGAGATTAGTATGCGTTCCCTCCCACCCTCAGTGTAACTGACTGAACCCCTTAGTTTACAAGGAAATATAATGTCAAAAATATATACCTACATAAAATGTTTTACTCTAAACTAAATGACCAGTCGAGCCGAGTGACAACTGATCACGATTCAAAGATAACCCTCAAAAAAAAAAAAGAAACCATAGTTCTCTCAACCATAGTGTAAAGCGGTATCACTAAGGCGTTACTACATGTTGTTTAAAAATCAAAAAGCAATACTAATCTCTTCGGACGAAGCGCTTCGTATAATTATGATAGAACTTCACTAAGGTAAGTTCGTTTAATCATTAATTATTTTCTTAAACGTTGTTCGAATTAGTAAAATTATATCAAAAGTTGTTATACCAAACAAGGGTGAACCCACTTGGAGAGGCCTATGTCCAGCAGTGGACTAGTATAGGCTGATGATGATGATGATGATTATGAATGCTATATAGTATAAGTTACCAGATAAAATTTTAATAGAAAAAATCGACCAGCCTCAAGCAGCTGGAGTGGGAATCGAACCCACGACGTTTGGGTAACCGGTCCAGTGCTCTCACCGCTGAGCTACCGAGGCGCCGCCGGTCGAGCTGGTTGATTTTTCTTGTAAAACTTTTTCTTGTAAGAAGGCTTGTAGGAAGGAAGCCTAGTGGAAAGTTGAAAAACGAATGGTTATTCAGTACATACATTTAAAATGATATTAGATAAGGTGTAGTAATCTATGAAATAAATAAATAAAACGGTCTATCCGCATTGGTTATTGTCGATGGTAGAATGTCACACAAACTTAACAACTTCGCTGTCCAATAAAATAGAGATAACAATATAGTAATATATAATGATGACCTGATGGTTAATCATCATCATCATCATCTCAGCCAAAGAGACGTCCACTGCTGGACAAAGGCCTTCCCCAAGGATATGATGGGTATTTGCCGTAATCGCCACGCTTGGCAGGCGGGTTGGCTATCGCAGTAGGTTGAGGGTTACCTCAGAGAGATGCTGCTGCCCATCCTCTGGAATAGTCCCTTAGTCGGCTTTTACGACACCCCCGAGAAGAGATGGGGTGGTGCAATTCTTTATCCCCGGCACCACACGGGGAATGGGGGATGGTTAATGGAGTGTTTATAAAAAAAAATATTTGATAAATAAAGAGAAATCAATTGTTATGTATCACATGTAACCTTACCATGTATCTCACTGGACCGGGAAGCTATTAAATTATATTCATTTCTAATTATGTATAATGACGAATAGTATGATTTTTAACCTTTTTACCGCCAACAACTTCTATAGAAGTTCGAGATTTTCGTGCCGTCCACGCCAGCACTTCTATAGAAGTTCTTCTTTGTACCTACTTTATTAAAATACATTTATACGTTGGCGTACAGCGGGACATCGCGTGCAGGATAGTTGGGCGGTGAAAAGGTTAATAACGTATTATACCCACCATATTATTTTATACTAAAAACAAGATACGGCATAAATTTTTCATGAATCCAAATATTATCATACAAAACATGCAGATATTATGAGTATATTACAGCCATGAACGAGGACATTTCTGCCCCGGAATTTGGACGCATCTGCTTATTCTTAATGAAATGCTTTGTGCGAATATGACGGACTACTTTTTGTGGGGCTCGTTATTTGTTTATATATTAATATTTCAAGTAGGTGCTTTGTCCATAATCAAATCATGATATGAGAGGAAATTGTTTTACGAATGGTCGTTCATTACAACATAATATAACCACCTTTTATCTGCGGTCTGGTTTGACTATTCATCTGCGCAGCTAGACGTCGGAATGGATAGAAGGTTAAAACAAATGTTATTTTATTTCGGTATTTATTGTTACCTATTATTATTTATTTATTTAATACAAGGCATGTAGCATTCTATCTCTGAAAAAACTTTTGGAGTTGGACCAGAGTGGTTCCAGAGGTTACCCTTCGCAAACAAACAAAGTAACAAACGTTATGTACCTCTTTATTAATTAATATTTATTTAATATATGTACCTTTATTGTCAACTTTATTGGTATCTAGAAGTGTTGTCCTAAGTTTTTAAAACAGATTGTTTTCTAAAGTATACGCGAACACTACACATTGAAATGAAACAACTTTTACGGATCTACTCGTGTTTATTTTACACATTACTTATTTGTTGTTTATCCTGACGTTTCGAACCCTTTGCAGGGTCCGTGGTGCAAAGGGTTCGAAACGGATAAATATTAAATAAGTAGATCCATTAGATAAGGTGATCCGTAAAAATTGTTTCATTTCAATTTTTAGAACAGTTTTAAATTATATCCGTTGTGGAGTATTCCGGTTACAACGTCAGTGTTTGTTTTTGCTACCTTTTGAGAGTTTATAATTTATAGGTACTAGCCCAATTTTACAATCAGCAGCGCCGACTCATTCCTATTCGTAACAACATTAAATACAGAATAGTGAATGAAAATATTATTATCTCGAAAGTTTAATGTACACACGGCGGCAGATCAACCTACCCAAAACTCTAAATTTCTACAATCAATTTTGAACTTTATTGTTTGGTTATAAGGATCAATATTCATTGGAGAAATTTGACAGATTTGGGTAGGTTGATCTGCCGCCGACTGTACTTTCCGAAGTACCTACTTAGGAAAATTGAGAGCAGACTTCCCACCACCCAGCCGAGTAACGACCGGGCACCAGGTGGCGGTAGCCAAAGTAACATTAAAAGAATAAAATGTATGGGATTGACATAACATTGACCACGTGATTTAGCGCGGCATATGTCAATCCCATACATTTTATTCTTTTCGAACTTCGCTATCGTTTTCTTAATGTTACTTTGGCTAAGCCTACTGTTACCTTAACTTCTGGGAACACAAAAACAACTTCGACACTGTTTACCAATTTTACAGTCTGAATTGTTTTTGCACCCAATGATATGGAATTGAACGAAATCGAGTCCGTTCAGTCGAATACAGCGTCACTCTTATCTCAATTGTGACGAAAGTGGTCACAGTCGTTGTTGCTTAAGAAAAGGACATTTTCTTTGTTCCTCCGGCCACCTGTTGGTAGTACAATGGCCCTTTTCATTCGCTCCACAATGAAACACCTAATATTTCACAATACTCCACACTCAAGTCCGAGTTCCGATAACATCCTACTTTAGAACAACTGTTGTACTAGTAGAAAATAATATAAATAATAAATAATAAAACATTTGTTCGGCTTTTCAACACAAGACAGGCTTTTCAACATTGAAAAAAAAAATAACACATAAAAGTTTGAAATTAAACTTAAAATTAAAAAAATTATAAAGAGTTAAACTTTCACAATATAACAACAACAAAAATAAACAGAAACAAACAGAAATAAATAAATACACTAAAAGCCGAATGGGCTGATTTCCTCAGCTTAATGTTGTGCTAATGCCTCAATTGGTATTCTGCTGGTATTCTGCTGGACCCATGACAATGGAGGAATTTTTTTTGAGAGAGAGATTGCTGATTGCTTCAAACGACATTTTCGGCACACACACACACTTAAAAGTGCGTGTCCCCGTGCCCTATTAGATTCTCCGAAGGGTTCGGATCGGATCGGAATCGGATCAGAACAATGAAGGAGCTCAACTTAACAAAGGTGAAGAGAGTGTGTTGTGTAGAAATACATCGTGTAAAAGGGAGCTGTCACTTGATATTTTAACAATAAATATGGAAATCACTTAGCTGCAATTAAACTTGCATGGTTTAGTAGTTAGGCAGACAGAGGTCCCGTTCGATTTCCAGCAGATACATACATCATCATCATCAGCTTATTATATGGCCCCACTGCTGGGGCACGAGCCTTACCTATAGACAGATAGGGAGAACAGTGGCGGTAGCCAAAGTAACATTAAGAAAACGATAGCGAAGTTCGAAAAGAATAAAATGTATGGGATTGACATAAGATTGACCACGTGATTTAGCGTGGCTTATGTCAATCCCATACATTTTATTCTTTCCGAACTTCGCTATCGTTTTCTTAATGTTACTTTGGCTTAAGCCTACAGGCCATAAACCACCACGCGGGCCCAGTGCGGGTTGGTGGTTGTTAACGAATGCTAATGCAGCCAGAACCAACGGATTTACGCGCCTTCCGAAGCACGGAGGAGCTCGAGATGATAAACTTTTGGTCACCCATCCGATGACAGGCTTTCCGAGAGTTGCTTAACTTCAGCAATCGCACACCGAACGCGTTAATCACTGCGCCATCGAGCTCATCCTCAAGATACATACATAATAATAGCATAAAAAAGGCGCTTACCGTTGTTGACTACTTTTTGACGATTTAAAATTAATTTTATTAGGTAAAGTTTAGTTTTACTATTACTGTAAGTAGATATCTTAGATGTGGTAGCTTGTCAATAGCTTACAGTTATAATTCTTGTTGTTATTTTTTTTACAATTACAAGCTGTTAGCTATCCTAAAATAAAAAAATAAAAAAATAAAATAAATAACACAACACAACTGATACATATCGAAGTGGGTACTCGGTTTGGTTGGTGCTAGGGCTAGTTAACTACGTTGTCATAATTATGTCACTGTCTGTCGCGCAACGAATATTGTAGCATGGTTGTGTTCCGACAGTTAGTGATAAGATGGACAATAGCATTCCGAGAAAAATGCGCTTCTACCTTTAGGCCTATGTCACTTACCACCGGGTGAGGTGAAGGCCACGCATGCATCGCTAGGAGTCGAACCCTTATGGTCTGAGACCAGTCGTTTTAAGCACTAGACCACAGGGGCGGCTAAAGTTTGCGTAAGATCGCTACTCCATCAAGCTTCTTCTTTCAGATCTTCAGACCATCGCATCGCCTAGGATTTGTTATTATACCTAAAAGCGAGTAACAAAAGGGGAATATGATTTACGTCAACAAAATTTGTCCACACATTCTTAGTGTAAAGCATTGTTAGATAAATCTGCTAAAGCGTGGCGCACTACAATCTTCTGTGAGCAGTTATATTCACGTTATTGTGCGATAATGTTACTTGAGATACGCAGAACTAAAACTGACAAGCTTTTCTTGAAGCGGCAATGAACTGGTTGAATAAAGGTGCTTTCATATTGTAAATATCTGTTTTGATAACTGGTTTCAGAAACAAGTAGGTTTTATTAATAAAAAACAATAAAAAATAAAAATAATAATTATAAATTCATAAATAAAATACTTCAACTAATTCGCCTGTCCGAGGCAAGGTGCCCAAAATGCTGGCGGCATTCCCATTGAATGGCCAAGCTTATGCCAGAGTGAACGAATGCGCTGTGCGAAAAAATGTCCTCGTACAGGCGAGCAGTTAAGTCCTTTAAAAACATTTTTGCATTAGGTCCCCAAGGGCCCATCGTCTCCACAGCAAAGGGGAGGAAAAAGTAAGTCTCACCCAAATCCCGGTATTTCCGTATTTTATCCAAATCTGCTGTGATTGCAGCCGCACATGGCTGGGATGATGCCGCGTCAACGTGACATGGGGCCAAAGTGTCCACACATGTCGCACCCCAAACCAGACTCCTCCCCACGCTCCAAGGCACAAGAGACATTCCGTCAGTCCTCCTACCATCGGAACGCAACACCCTCGGCTTTAAAATTGCGAGCACACTAGCAGTCGCTAAAGCTCTGCGAATGGTATCATTAATTGAAGCATGTCTGCTCATGCGCCCTGCACTCCTCTGACACGAGAGACCGTGATGACCCAGCTCGTTTACCCATTCTCCACACCGACACCGATGTGGTTCGTTAGTTTTGATGCCCAAACGAAGAGCTACCGATAGAGTGAGGGTGCACTTGTCTAGCAGCGTACCGATATTAATGGAAGGGTAAGCATGCAACCACAAGCCTGACTCCTTTTCAGATACCGCCAACAGGCGGGCTTAATCCACTGAGTTGTCACATCTTTCAATTAGTGCCCGAAAAGTGCCCATTGCCTCTGTGAGTACACTCCAATAATACTACAGTACTATTTTAGTATCCTCAGTGCACAGCGACAGCCACTTATCTTTAGCCTCCGACTGATCGGAGGCTAAAGATAAGTGGCTGGATCGAACCAGGATCGAACGGAACCTATAGATGGGTTAAGAATACTATCGCATAAGGATCCTGAGGCATGTACGGAAGACAAAAAAGCTGGCAAAGCTATATCTGACACTTTTCTTATACCGATCCCGCCATAACGCACGGGCGAAATTGCCTGTTGCCAGCTGGTGTCGTTAAATAGGAGAAATATTAATTTAATTAATTATGTACTGAGTTCTAAGTTTTAATTTTTTTACCTTAATTAATGTGTGTATTATGTGTATGTTATATTTCTGGCCCAAATTAGTTTTTAGGGTTTAATTGTCTTCATTTCTAAGCATGCTGTGTTTACCTGTAATTAGTTGTTACATTTAGCTTAAGTAACTTGTAAGAATGCTTATAATAATTTTTATGTGAATAACTGTTTGTATATCTATTTCGCCACTCAGCCACCGACCCGGCTTTTTAGGGTTCCGTAATAAAAAGGAACCTTTATAGTTTCGCCATGTCTGTCTGTTAGTCTGTCCCCAGCTAAGCCCATAAACTCTCACTAGAAAACTGCAGGTAATTTGGCATGGATATACATATTAACCACGCCGACAAAGTGAAGTAAAATTTTGAAAAATTTTTTTTGAAGTGAAGTGGGGGTGTAATTTTTTTTTCTTGTTTACCCCATAGTGTGGGGTGTCGTTGGATAGCAATTTCAAAAATATTGCGGGTTTGTGGAAACAGTTTTTTTATTGAGGCATCCGTTTGTGAACTATTAAGCATTAGTGTGCGAAATTTTGTTAGAGTAAGTGTGTCCCCCCCCCGCCAGCCAAATGGTTGTTTTTGGATACGTGAAAAAATTCACGGCAGTTGTATATAATGACGAAGTTAAAAGGAAAACTATCACAGCTAAGTAGGCTTTACAAGTTTACGAGAAACAGTCGACCAACTTATAAAATGTACTTGGCGCAGTACAAATTCCTCATTGGGAACTACTTAAATAACGTTGTCAGGTGTGTGAAACCGGTAGTATCTACATTTAAGTATATGAGCCATCGTTAAATAAATGTTCATATAAGCCCTCTTCTCAGAGTCCGCATTATTGAGACGGAACCCTATGCGCGTGGCCCGCCCGACACGGACTTGGCCGGTTTTTTTATTTATTGATGTGCAATATTATGCTGTATATTATTTTATTTGAATTGCAAATATTTTAGTAACTTTTGACAACTGTAACTTTTCACAAACTTTTCTTTTTTCCTTTATGGCATGGACTACCATAGAGAAGTGAAGTTTACAAGCTCCACAGATTAAGTTAGGCCGCTGCGCTGTGGTTATAATAATTATATAAATAAATAAATATTTTGACATATTTTTGAATATTTAGTACAACAATTTTTAGTAATTAATTTTGTATTTTTATTATAATGTAATTTAATTGGTATTTGACATTTTGGAGTATTAATTTTGTATTTTTATGTGTATGTAATTAATTGGAATATTTAGTCATTGTCATTTAAAGTTATTTGCATGCTACATTGTCAGCTGAGAAAGAGAAGAAAACTAGAATAAGACCAAAAATGTACCTTTCTCAAGCGCAAATTAAATATATTTCATTTCATTTCATTTCAATAAAAATAAACAATACGTAGACGGTACATAAAAACACACTACTATTTTTTTTAATGGTTTTTTGGCCTATACGAAAGCGTGTTATAATAATAAGAATAATAATAATTATTTATTTCAGAATAACGCCATACTTAGACTGAAAGTAGTTTTATTGAAATTGACCATAAACACTAATGTTAGTCAAAAGAAATAAAATAAAATAAAAATACACATATCAACAAAAAACAAAATATAACAAAACCTAAATAAATACTATACGTTTTTAAAGGTCTTATTCAAACATTGCTTATTCGTACGTATTTAAATGGATCAAACTGTTAATACAAACAGTAAACGAAATAGAGCTTTCTTCTATTTCTATTTCTGTGAAGTAAGACAACAAGATAATGACACGTGCTAGGACTTATGATCCAATTTCATTTTGTTTTTACAGGTAGCGTGCCACCCTCGGAAATTATTACATTGTTCCTTGAGGGCCAATTCAATATGTCTTTATAAGAATTTGCTTAAGGGCATGCTTTCGGGCGGTAAAAATTAAATTAATTCGTAATTAAACTAAATTAATAATTAAATTAAGTCGTTTAAGTACCTATTTATTTTATTTATTTATGTGTAAGGTATTTAATTATGTTATGGTCGACAATTGGTCCCGCAAACTTTCTTTTCCAACTACAGCTAGGGTTGGCTGGAAGAGATCTCTTTTAGAGATAAGCTCACCCTTGTATATGTTTTTTGTAATATAATTTAGATTTTAATTTTTAATGAACAATAAAGGATTAATTCGATCACGTTAGCGAATACGAGAATTTGTAACATTTTAACTTTATTAATCTTTTTGTGTTGGATAGTCCATTTATTGAGAAAGGCTTTAGGCTATATAACATCACGCTGCGACCAATAGGAGCGAAGCATCAGTGAAAAGTGTTGCAAAAACGGGAACAAGAGCCTAAAAATTAAAAATACTGCCGAAAGTCACTATTTCACGCGGACGTATTCGCGAGCACAGCTAGTATTATTATATTACTGGTAAGCACTTAGCCTCCATCTCAACTGATGTTAAGTGACGATAAGACCGGAAATGGAAGCGCATTTCACCCGGAATCCTCAACTAGAGGCACTGGCTATCTTATCTCTGCTGCCGGAACACAACAATGCTACAAACATTGATGTTATGGCGACATATAAAAATAAGCCGGTGGTAGCTAGCCAGGCGGACAAACAAGCCCTACCACTAACCAAACCTAGTACAGTCGACCATGAAATTAGTTTATCTCTATTGACAAAAACTTCCATTACAATAAAATTTCGCTAAGGCTCATTGTTAATGTTGACAACATTTCTGTCACTTGGTCTTTTAAACAAAAATAGAACTTGTTGTTTTATTATCATCATCATCATCATCATCATCATCATCTCAGCCAAAAGACGTCCACTGCTGGACAAAGGCCTCCCCCAAGAGTATCATGGGGGGTATTTGCCGTAATCATATGCAAACAAAATTCACTTCTAAGATGGTAAAGCAATTTCATTGTCGACTATACATGTATCCCCAGCTGAGAATCGAACCCGGAACTTTTGTGTTTTTGGTTTTAACCACTAGTACACAGAGGTAGTTAAACTCTCCTTGTGTGCCGCCAGGAGGCGTTGCTTCAATGCCACCACAAATTGTATGGCAAATAAAACTTATTCCAGCACCCAGCCAGGTATCATCATCTTCATCAGCCTATGCTAGTCCACTGCTGGACGTAGGCCTCTCCAAGAGCACGCCAGGTATACCTTACAGATTCTTCGGGGTATTAGAAGTCAAAGTCAGAGTCAAATCATTTTATTCAACATAAGCTTTCACAGGCACTTATTAGCGTCAAAACTATAATTCATATAACTAAAAAATAGTTTAAAATAAACTACTGAATCTACCACCAGATCGGATCTTGAGAGAGCCTTCGACCGAGAACAGCTGGCAAGAAACTCAGGAGGCTTATTTCAGTCAGATGTCTAGAGCGGAAACCGTTCGAATTGTCTGTACGAAATTACTATATCTATGTACTACTAAACTTTGACTATTATTCTGCCGTCATAAGGAAAAAGGGCACAACTAACATTTTTTTAAAATTTGAGTTAGATACATATTTGGAATCAGGAGAAAAAGGCCTATCTTTTCAAACCCGTTTACCTCCTGATTTGAAAAATGTTAGGTGCCTTTTTTAATTATGACACTGCCGTCATAAAAACGTTAATTTCATAGGTAAGGACCATATGTATAAGTAAATACTGATTTACTTATACATATGGTCCTTACCTATGAAATTAACGTTTTTTTCTCACTTACTAATAGGTGTATTACTTCTAAAAGTCAATACCGGTTGTTAATATTATTATACACCTTTAATTAGGACTATGTTAGACTTCAGTAATAACAATTATTATTAATTTTGTGTCTTTTAGCCCAATTTCTTTTTAAATTGACAACTTTTTTGTTCGCAGATTTGTCCTTTTGTTTTATTGTAACTTTGAAGGGACTTAATTTTTTTTCTTTTTAATTTCTGCTATATTTAGCTAGTGAAACAAACACACTACTCTACAATTTTTATAGTGTTAACATAAATAGATGCTAAGAAAATTATTAAACGTTAGTATGAAAAATATAATTTTAGAAAAAATCTTCATACAAAACGTCAGTTTCATAGGTAAGGACCTAATATATACTATCACTTCTAAAGTACGAAACGGCTTGCCTGTATTGTGGGGGAGAGGGGTAACCCAAGTTGACTAAGAAATGTATTGCATTAATGTCAGATAAACTATGATTTATCTATTTCTCATATTCAGCATCGCTTCTAGTTTCTATGTTCTGCTCCTGGCTGCTATCTGTGGCAGACACGGCAACCCAACGCTGAGTGCAGGTTCCTTAGAAATCCTTTATCGTAGCGTCGTTTGCAGTGTTGTGTTTTATGTATTTAGCCCTTGCTATTATCACTTGCTATCGTTTACCTCCATGGGAGACATACCAGAGTATGGTCACGAGCTTGAACATGTAAACAATGTAACTCTTAATGCAGTGGAATAAGAGTCAAAACTAGGCAAAAGTGTTTACAAATTATTGCTCGTGACTGTACATTAGTTAATTCTGGGCCACATCAAAACACATTTTTTTTTAAATATTTCACAGGTAAGGCCAATTGTCTCAAAAACACCACTTTAATATCAACTTACTGATGGTGCCCTAATCACAGAAATCCGACTACGTCAAACTTCAAAGACAATGTAACATTAACTCTTTCGTCAATATCGTAGAGAGTATTCGACTAAGCCCATTGATCGACACGAGTTTTCGTCGCCAAAAAATAAAATATAATTTAATTGAAATATAAAATTCAAAAAAATTCAAAATTCTAAATCATTTATTCAGTTTAGGCTACAAATAGCTCTTATTAACGTCATTTTATGTATCGTATCATGTAAGTCCGAGACATAGCCGATTTTTCGATCATGTTTTGTATGTAGCTAGGACTTAACTTAACTAAAATTTTCACTTTTTGCCCTAGGGCCGAACCACATAACCGCGTTGCGACGTCGCACCGCTAAAATTGGGGGAGCCTATCTTATTTGACAGGCAATAAGGTTTATATTAGCCTGGTGGAACGCTTATTTTTGCGGTGCGACGTTCATATCGTGTTTACCCACGTACCACCTACGTCGTATCTCGTGACCTAAGGCGTGGGCCTGGACGTGGTGGTTAGAAATTTACTGGATGACAGCAGAATCAGGTCATCATCATCATCATCATCATCAGCTCATTTTATGTCCCCACTGCTGGGGCACGAGCCTTCCCTATGAATGGATAGGGAGAACGGGCCATAAACCACCACGCGAGCCCAGTGCGGATTGGTGGTGATTAACGACTGCTAATGCAGCCGGGACCAACGGCTTTACGTGCCTTCCGAAGCACGGAGAAGCTCGAGATGATAAATCTTTGGTCACCGATCCGATGACCGGCTTTTGCGAAAGTGGCTTAACCTTAGCACTTGCAGACCGGGCGCGTTAACCACTGCACCATCAAGCTCCTCGAGAAGCAGGTGGTCGTATGCAATTGTTTCTAAATCAAAAAATCTATTACTGAACCCTTTTTTTAATGTTTTATTGTTATTTTGCGTGGTGGTAAGATTCTTCCAAATCTAATTGGATGGCGATCACGCTACCTTTCTGCCGTCATGCATCATAATATTGCATTGCTGTGTTTCGATTTGAAGGATTTTAGATCCAATGAAATTACAGGACATAAGAATTGACAAAAGAACTAAAGCTTCAGGGTAGGTAGGTACAATTGCGTCGCAAATGCTGTGATGTCTTTCCCAGAGCGCCGATACTCCGTTTGTGGACCAACGACAGCGTTCTCGGCTGCTACACCGATACCGGTACCGCTGGAAGCGTCGCTCTACCGCTTGGACAAGCCATTCATTTAAGACAAAGCGTCTGGGTAGTACATTCATGAGAATTAAGAGCATTTGATTTTTTTCTAAACGTTTTTTTACAAATATTAAGCCCGGCAAATGACTTCACTCTACCTGATGTTTAGTGGAAATGAAGTCCAGACGCGAAGACTGGTGCGGAGTTACTGCTGGACAAAGGTCTCCCCCAAGGATGGTCACATCCAGCGGCTTCCCGCGACCTTTACCAGATCGTCAGTTCATCATGTTAAAGGTTATCAAAGATTTTATCAAGGACGTTTCCATACGTTACTTTGATAACGCCCCCGACCGTCCTAAACACGTCCTAGATGACCCCGACGATCCCTTATCAGTTGCGAACGCCCCCCGCCCGATCCTCTAAATGCCACTACACATTTACAGAATACACTAAACATGCACACTAGTTTAGGCCCAAGACACCGTACTCGTAGACAAGAGTATGACGACCCGGTTCACTCGCGCTCTATACCAGGTACAGACATGTACCTGGGCGCTTCTCTCCTCCACCACGGCCCGTTCAACCCTAGCCGAGGTCCGAGCCTTTAAAGGCGCCTTCGGGTTGTTCCGCTCCCCGATCCGATCCGAACCCTTCGGAGAATCTAGTAGGGCACGGGGACATACACTTTTAAGTGTGTGATGCCGTTCCCTCTAGAAAACCTCCGAAGGTGATTCGTTTCACACGGCTTGAGTTACCCTTTATTAACCTCGCCGCTCCAAAAAAAGCCCGGTGAAGATGAAAATGCCATTTGAGGCAATCAGCAATCTCTCTCAAAAAAAAAAAACCTTTTTAGAGGCCTGCCCACATTGCACTTTCCATAAGTAGCATTACTTGAATTCGACGTTGAGAAACAATTGCAAATCACAAATGCAATGGCTCAATATGACATGCTGTAGTGTGCTAATGATCAGCATGTCTGTCTGCCTTCCTCCTTCAACCTTGCCCTGAAGAAAGGATATTAAGAAATTGTGTCACAAATGCGTAATGTCCTTTCTAGAGTGTTGATACTCTGTTAGCGGAGCGGACCAACGACAGCTTTCTCGGCTGCTATCTGCGGCGATCGCTGAGCGACACCGTCCCCGCTGAAAGCGTCGCTCTGCCGCTTGGACGAGCCATTCATTTGAGACAAAGCGACTCAACGGCACACTGACTCATTTTTAATGCCGCAATGGTGGCTGCATTACAAAATAACGATACCCTAGAAAGTAAGTTTAATACACCTGACCTTACCGTTTTGAATTATTGTGATTATACATACTTATAATTATTTGACCTTTTGTTAATAAATAAAAATTAAAAAAAAAACTTTCCTACACTCACACCAGTTATCTAGCCCAAGAGAAGCTTCGTTATGAAACTTGTTAAATGGTTACTAGACAACGGATAAACATACTTAAAATACTTAAATACATACTTATTATACATAGAAAACACCGAGACCCAAGACAATTTAGAAAAACAATAATTTCTAAATTGACCCGACCGTGGATCGAACCCGGGACCTCAGAGATGGCGACACCATGAAAACCGGTGTACAAACCACTCGACCAAGGAGGTTAATGTATAATAATTTAGAGGAGCTAGATGGCGCAATGGTTAACGCGCCCGGTCTGCGAGTGCTGCGGTTAAGCAACTTTCGCAAAGGCCGGTCATCGGATGGATGACCAAAAATGTATCATCTCGAGCTCTTCCGTGCTTCGGAAGGCACGTAAAGCCGTTGGTCCCGGTTGCACTAGCAGCCGTTAACAACTACCAATCCGCACTGGGCCCGCGGCCGCGTGGTGGTTTGTGGCCTGCTTGCGCTGTCCATCCATAGGGAAAGCTCGTGCTCCAGCAGTGGAGACATAAAATGAGCTGATGATGAATAATTTCTATTGTTCTCCTAATTATTTTATATTTTTCGTATACCGATTAGGCAGATCGCAATGAAACCTTACAATCAATACAGTTAGACCTAATGACTTACCTGTGAATCACGAATAAATAATTTGAATTTGAATTTGAATACTGCGATCGAGCAACGCACGCACACATAGAACCTGCCACGGACACGGAATCCCGGACCATCTCAAACCAGTCCCATCCAACCTGTTGCCAGATTCCGTGTGTCCGTGAGAGGCTGTCTGTGTGTTTTGTATGAAACTTACTTTCTGCATTCGCCCTATTTTGTGGCTGCACCATTCAAGAGGATTTGTGCAATCGCATTTGTTTCAAAGCGCAAACGTTAAGAAACAAATGCAAATCACACACACTACTTAGTAGCAATTGTTCAATAATGACATGCTTTCGCGCCTTAGTAATGAGCACGTTTGACCATAGATTTAAAGACATTTAATTTTAACATGTCGTTAATTAAGTGATAAATATCGGCACAAGAAGAAGAAAGAAAGGTAGTGTGATCGTTATGAAATCAATTCTAAGCAGAACCGGTAAGGTTCTGTCTTTGCAGTGGCGTATTTACCGGTTTACCCTAGGGCCAAAAGGGCCATAGCCCGGGGCGGCAGGCTGCGAGGGGCGGCACAAGCCGCACCTCGCGCTTAGCTTAGTGAGCCTTTTTTGACTTTAGATGCCTGAAGAAATTAAAAAAAAGCCTATCTTATTAACAATAACTAAAACTCAACGGTTGTAAGTTTGATAGACATCAAGTTGCAGGGATATCGCGTCGCGCGCGACTCGGGACTAGTGGAGACCTTCAAAACACTAAATATCGATATTGACAATTGTAGAGGTCAATCATATGACAATGCTAGCAAAATGTCTGGGCAGTATAATGGTCTACAGGTTAAGATCAAAGAAAAATTTCAGTATGCAACATACGTACCTTGCGCCGCACATTCGTTAAACTTGATAGGCTCGGCTCAGCTGCAGCTGAATGTTGCTTAGAAACCACAAAGTTTTTTGGTTTGCTGCAAAATCTATACGTTTTTTTTACACCATCAATGGAGCGTACAAAACTACAGCAATCATTTTTGACTAAGGCTGAAAATGTAACTTTGAAAAGTTGGTCACAAACGCGATGGTCAGCGAGGGACGATGCTCGTACCAGCCTAATTAAAGATTGGAGCCACATAATAGCGGCTCTTGAAGCTATAATAAGTGACTCTGCCCACCGAAAAGCTTTAGTTAAAAATTAAGCTGCAGGGCTATTGACGCAACTAAATCTACTAGAAACCGCCATATTATCGGAATTTTGGGGATCTGTATTTAAACACTTAAATATAAAAAAAAAGAATGGGCGCCTCTGGCTTTCAAAGTCTTTTTACTAAATAGTGTTGAATAATTTCGGCGGCCTGGTTGGAACCACGATAGCTCAATTGGAAGAGCACCTGACCCGGTATGTCAGAAGGGTGCAGGTTCAAACCCTGCTCGTGGAAATTTTTTCAACATTTGTGTTTTTGTAATTTGTTCGCAACAAAATTTGCGTTAAAAATTATATAAACATTCACTTTAATATAGTTTCCAAAATTCTGCAAGGTGTCGACACAGACGTAGAGGTAGTTTCCAGGCTTTACGAGTTACTTATTAAATAAATATAAATCCTCATAAGAGTACAGAAACAATCACAAGAGAATTATTAAGAGAAAGAAACGAGACGATGAGTGTCGCGAGGGAGAAATGTTGTTACAAGGACGTGACCGTTTCAGGGTTAATACCTTCTTCCCAATATGCGATCAACTGTTGGGCGAGATAAGGAAGCGCAAATTTCGTATGACGCCGTAACCGCAAATTTTGCATTTTTATGCAAATTGGATATAATGTCCGAAACAGAAATTAGAGTGAATGCCATAAAACTGGAAAAAGTATACCCGACTGATGTGGCGGGTGATCTACAAGAAGAATGTGTTCTTTTAAAACAATTCTGGACGTCTCATGGAAATAAAATGAGTTTTATACTATGTAGTGATGTATCTATTGAAAAGCAACAAGTAGAATTTTCCATTATGGTCTCCGTTAAAAAGTTACATCTAAAATAAAAAGGGCATAATTCTATGCCCTATCTAAAAATATAAAAAAAAACTATCATAAGTATAAACCACAAAGATAAAATCACGAACAATCAGAGTAAAACAAAGAAAGTTTGCAAAGACATTACTAACACACGTCACTTAATCAGTCAGGCACCGTAAAACCAGACACAATTGAAAACCAACTGTTATAGGTTCACATGTGAACCTGCGGGGCGTCGGACGTTAATCTATAACTATTACGTGAAGCAAAGACTTTGTACCTATTTTACGAAAATTGCGCGGACGGAGGAGCATGAAATTTCGCGCACTTATAGTTTATATAGAGAAGGAGTACCGAATGTTAATATTTTATTAAAATAATGCATACAAATACATTAAATCAATAAAACAAACGTTACACACACTACCATGTATTTGACACACACGCATATAAATACTCTTTTCAAATATTTCAAAAATGGAAGAGAATCGGCCAGAATCTGTCAATGCCAATCCAAACTCACATTCTATCTTTTTTTAATTTTTCATTGCTTAGGATATAATCCGCGCAGCCTTAATAAACTTACGGTCGAATTTCGCCCAATGGGGGCGGACCACTAGTAAGCTTAAAAACACTAACCCAAAAGCGATTGTACACACGCCTGACATCAGACTACAAAACAACAAGCTGTCAAATTTCCTCAAAAGACTTTGAACTCTATGTATATGGCATAAGGTTGAACATTTATTGAAGACATTTGACAGAATTGGATAGTCTGAAGTGCAAGCGTCCGTACGACACGATATGTATTTGTATGTAACAGCAGCTAGAAGCTCTAAACAAGACATTGTTGCTGTCTTAAATCATGTCATATTTTTCTCACCAAAAGAAGTACACACAATTTCCGTACCCCTTCGCTCTAGAAATATCTCCAGCGATAAAGTGTCGCGACATACGAGCGTCGCGCACCCGAGGGCACGTCAAATCTGTCCCGGCGCGGGGTAATGCCACTTCAGCCCTGAATGCGGCCCTGCTATATATAATTCCACAGCTAAAAGAACTTGCTGTCAAGTTAGTTGATATCTAAGAATAAGGCCCAGTTTTACAATACTCTGTTAGTTATTCTCTAAATGAGGCATTACTTAATCAATGATTAAAATTAACAGGGATGCTAACGGCACTGTTAAATTTTTATGTCCCATGGTAATAATTTAACAGACCATTACGAAATCAATCATTAGGTGAATGACTCTCAAATCATTCACTCACATTCTAAACCAACCAAAACAAAATGTCATTGTATGTAATGTCATTGCTTCGAAAACGAGCACTATTTTCTCTAGTCGTATAATAGTTTTGTTATATGTAAGGCGACTGATTTAAATACCATGTATTTCGTAGAATTCATTAGAAATCGGGTTGCATTTCATTTTGCTGGTTGAATGAATGTCAAATATTTTATTGTTGAGTTTGAGGTTATCTTGTGTTGTTTTGATTTTATTGATTCCTGCGCATCCAAAACAGATTCTTTCGATAGCCGAAATCTTGTGCGAAAATCAACATCATCATATTCTTCGAAATAATGACGCCGTTCTTTGAAAGTTTTAGGACGTCGTACTATGTGTGTCGTTTACGCGATGCGAATCGGTGCAGGCAAACGCATCATATTCAAATAAATAATATTACGCGTAGCGCGGCGCAAGCCGCTGCTCGATTAGCGTCATGAGTGACAAACTCGGCAAATGAACTCCTGGCGTTTTTACAACAAAAGCTAGACGTCATGGACGAGGTAAGCGCAGTGCAAATTTGCAAGTCCAGCTTCAGTGAAGATGAGGTGGCGTCTGCGAAGAAGCTGCTCTACGAGCCTGTCGGCAAGAGCGACGAGATGGTGTCTCGGAGACGAGTCGGGACGCAGAAGGAGATCATAACACTGATCAAAGGAACCGATCCAGATGACATGCCGACGTTTGTGGCGAGAGGTTTCATGGTTCGAAACAAGAAGCGATGTCGTCAGCGAGCAAGCCAGAACCGGTGCGGTACCGCACCGACAGGGCCCAACCTCCTGCTGCGTGCTGCGACACCGACCACGGCCATGTACCTGTCCCGCCTGCATCACACCACCACATCGCAGGAGGTAGCAGAGTTCATACGAATGAAGTCTAACTTTAATTCGAGGATTGGACCGCTGGAGTCGCGCCATAATACAAGCTTCAAAGCGTTTGTGGTGTGAGTCCCGACATCAAAGCTGGACATCTCCATAAAGGAGGACTTCTGGCCGAAGGGTGTAGTCTACAGGCGTTTCCATGGAAAGTTGCCTGTTGCTACCAAGTTGGTACAATAGGTGCCAATCAAATAATACTAACATAGTTATTAAGTTTTTTTTAATATACTAAGAAAAATTGATTTTTTTTTATGTAAGTATGTTAGTCTGTAAGGTATTTATTATATGGGCCGCTCTGTATTTTTACCATCTGTTACATTGTTTGTTGTCTGAAATAAAGATTTATTATTGTTATTCTCTTTATTTTTCTTTTTTCTTAGCCTAGGTTTGTTATAATATTAATATAAATGTAAAATACAAAAGCACATACAAAACATAAAAATATTATAAAAAACCTAGCCTAGGGTGCCGCCGGCAACGGGGCAGGGCTCAAGCTGCCGTTGGTTAGGGCTGCAGAGACAGAAACTTTGGAATATCCGCGCCGTGTCCAAGAGTACCGCCTTCTCTATCTGACCCTTGATCCAACCATTGAGCGAGAGATTCTTAAGGTGTTGGTCGAGACTCTTCGCTACCAGACCGTTTGCAGACACGACTATCGGCACAATGATTGTCGAGTCAATATCCCACATGGCGGTTACCTCGTGAGCCAAGTCAAGGTACTTGCTGGCCTTATCCTTCCCGGCCTTTACAAGGTTCTCGTCATGTGGGATGGTGACGTTGACATGCACATACTCTTTATTTATTTTCTTTCTTAAAACTAGATTTTTACAATATTTTAATATAAAAACAATAAAACATTATAAAAACCTAATCCTAGAGTACCACCAGCAGCGGGACAGGGCCCAAGCTACCGGTGGTCAGGGCTGCAGAGTGAGGAACCTCCTGACAATACGGGCCGTGTCAAGGAGTACAGACTGCCATTAGCATCTGACTCTTGACCCAACTTATTATTATTATTATTATGTAGTCCAAATTGTCTACTTCCAAAGGATCCTCTCGTTTTCGTAAATAAAATTGTACGCCATGGCCATCTTGTTCCTGTGTGGCAGTAAACTAACAGCCTGTTACCCATTTGACGGACCTCAGTAGCAGCAATTAAGTTTAACATCGAATTACGGATTTTTGACATTCGTTAAAACATGATGAGACACTCAATAACCTTAACAGTCTGTTAAATGATTTAACAGGGGTGTTAACTAACTAACATTGTATGATGAAACTGGATCTAAGAATAAGAAAATATTGATTGACGATTACACAAACGTTACAGGATATACAATAAAATGTGGTAACATGATAACAATAACTATGTTATATGTAGTTATTGCTTGTATTTGTGTTTGTTTTGTTGGTTGTCCTTTAAATAAATTCATCAATAATAACAAAACAACAATATTTACACAGGGCTACTGTTGCAAATAAACAGGCATTTATTTTTGTTGGAAATAAAACTTTGATTTGTATTATGGACGAATCGATTATCGAGATTCAATTTGTTTGGTGGCATAATGGCCCCATCACTAATTGTTCTTTTTTTCTTTGTTGGTACACTTGTCTCGGGAAGGCAACAATGGCTGGTTGATAGGTTATCGTGTGTTGATAATTAAATAGATTTTATGTAGTAATAAGGGCATTTGGAGCCGTATTACTTTAATTAAGTGTATTGTGCAACCTGTGTTTTGTGAGAGTGTACGTCGTAAGCGAATCGCATCGGGAGTACAATTCGCCTGGATGTCGGCATCACCGCTGCTGGAGTAAACAGGTAGTTCCTCAAAAGTGCACTTGGGGTAGCCGTTGGGTGTGATTAGGGAACCCGAGAAGACTCGGACTCGGATTCAGGCCCCATCAGACCATATGGATCCCGTTCTGGACGGCGGGAGCGGCATGGAACTATGAGTGGATTTTGTAGATTTTAAGGTGTAACCTAATTTTAAACAGTAGCATAGTGTGTGTTGTGGGTTTCCGCAACAGCTACTATATCTATATGTGCGCATATATATTTTTAGGTACATATATTTTTGTACTCGGTTAGTTTGATGCTAGTTTTTTGGCTAGTTTGAAATCCGCTTAGCTAGCTATGATCATCCTATCTAAGTCGGATGCAAATTTATGCTATTTTTGTGGCGTTGATATGTTCGAGAGTTAGGCTGAGACTCCACCAAAACGGAGATGTGCGGAGATGTCTGAAGCGGAAACGAGAAGAGACTTTTTTTATTTTTTTTGAATTCTATTGGTTGTTAAAAAAACATCTCGTCTCCGCTCGCACATCTCCGCTTTGGTGGAGTCTCAGCCTTAGTTCCAAATCTGTCCCGGCGCGGGGTAATGCTACTTTAGCCCTGAATGCGGCCCTGCTATAAATAAATCCACTGTCACAGCGCAAAGAACTTACAGAGGGATGTCAAGTTAGTTGATCTCTATAGCACAGAGTTACGTCACATGCACACGATTATTTTATGTAGACATATAATATAAACGCTTCTGGGGGTTTTGATTAATGTATTTTATTATATCATCAAATAAAATACACGTTATTATATAATTAATCCCTTCTAAATTGAGGTTCCAAGTTCGGTTTTCAAATGGGGGAACATATTTTTTACTTGATTTATTAGTAGCCAGGCTTGTTTTTAGTCTGCCTGGCAAGCTATTACCATCTTATCTTAGAGTTAAAGATGAGATGGTCAGTTCCAAATCTAGCCGTAGTAGTACTAGCCAATCTAGTAGTAGGTAAAAAAGTTTTTTTACGATCCAAAAGCACTTTTCTTAAGTTTATTTTGAATAAAAATAAAAATAGACTTTGGATTTGACTTTGAGCCCTGAATGCGGCCCTACTAGATATACATCTACTGTCACAGCACCAGGAATTTACAGAGGGATTCACGGAGGAATTCACGGAGGTGCGCTTGCGCACGGCCCTTCCTAAAGGGAGAGTCAGTCTCGGACAGTTAAGTAGAATATAATAGTTATAATCGCCTCTGTGTTCTAGTGGCTGGACTAACGGTCTTAGAGATTGCGGATTCGATTCTTAGCTAGAGGTTAATGAACTCTTGTTGGTTTGTTTACGTGGTAAGCCATTATCTACCATCTAATGTTAGTCTATCGGCATGTTAGTAGCATAGTAGTGTGTCGACACTTACAGATTCTCATCTCAGGCAGAGTGAACGAGAGTGCGGCGACTTCATACAAGAACTCCGAAACGCACGCACACAAGCTCGTAGTTCACCTACATTAGCACACGGAAAAAAGCACGGGAAAGGAGTACGCGATGACGCGGGCTGTCCCCGCAAACGCGGATCGGGCAGCGTATGTTGCTGTAGTAAGAGTCAACAACTATGTCACTGAGCGTTGCCGTTCAGTATTACACTTATTTTTCTTGGTTTGGTTGGGTGTCGTGTCGCGATTGCGAGTTTTGTTGCATATATGTTGTGTTTGAGGATGTCTCAACACACACACCCATAATCCCAGTTTGTCCTTTTTTACTTTGCCGACAGATATAACAAGGTAAGTTTACAATATAAAAGACACCCAAATTCACACAATAATAAATTAGCTTTTCATTTTACTTACAATTACTAAAAAGCACTCCTTAATGCCCTATTACCCCGCACACCAAACCAGCAAAAGACGGGCAGATATTGTCTGCCCTATTGAAATATTCAAAAGATCACACTCTCAAAGATTTTTTTGTCATCTGGGAAGTTATCTTTACAACAAAATAAATATGTCTCTATGTATTTATTCTATGAATAAAGTAATGTGTAAAAAAACTATACAACAGTGGCTAACGGGGAAATCATACGATGACACTGAAAATCTACTTTTAGTCATTACATAATTTTAAGACCTTGTTAGAAATAATGCTAAATAAGCAGAGCAACAAATGTTATTATAATTATTGCCTTATTTACTATTACTATGTGTTTCGTTGTTTTTGTGTAAAAGTTTCATTGTTAAGTAAGCGCTAACCTGACTGTTTTGGATAGGTACCTAAGACACAGGCAATCTTTTTGCTTAGCTTAGGTATTACATAATTTATTTTATTGTATACCCTAACATTAATTACATAGTTTAAGTTTTTGTATCTAGGTTAAGTTTTATACAGCAATAAATTATCTTATCTTATCTTATCTTATCTTAAGTATGTGTGACTCAACCCTAGCCGGTAGGTAGCTAGGTACGTCGATTCAAGGTCACGGCACTGTTGCCGCACTCTCGTTCACTCTGTCTCAGGCTAGTCCCAAATATGTCCGACATACATACATATACACATCGGTGCTTGACTGTACTCATTGTGCCTAGCTAGAGCAAGTTTTATTTGCCACAAAGGCTCTGTTTTAAATCTATACAAATAACGTTTTAACATGATCGAGAGGCAAATAAATCTCTCACCCAGTTGGTTGCTATTTTTCCATTTGCCAATAAACATTTGAAAGGGGTTCTTTTATGTGACAGCTATTTGGCAAACAGTGACGATAAAGCCTCGCTCGCAAAGACGCCGACCGATAAGACGCAGGTTGCCAAACTTTACACCCGATAAGCGGGCGCTGAAACTCCAAGTACTAAAGCTAAAAATAGCTCGTTTTAGAACCGTCGTAAAGTGAATTGGCTGCGAACAACCATTCGTTGTAGGAATATCATTAACAATCATTATGTACAGACGCATGACGCTTATACCACGGCGAGTGCTCTGAAGAACTGTTTGACCTTATCCCACCTTCTCCCTTCCTCCATAGGAGTACACGTGCTGCTCTCCGGAGTCATCGCGTCACTGTCACACATATCCCATCGCGCACAAAGAAATTTGGTGACTCGTTTCTTTGTCGCACCTCCAAAAGATGGAATAGTCTACACACACACGTACACACAAGGAGGGAACACGTTTTCCCTCCTTCCTATGATATGGGGTCCTTCAAACGAGGCGTGAAGAAGCACCTTGTGGGCCGGCAGAGTGAAGTTGACTGATGCTGCGTTGTTTACACGCTGCACCAGTTGACTTCGCGTCTGGACTCCATTTCCACTTAACATCAGGTGGTATGAAGTCATTTGCCGTGCTAGGGATAAAAAAAATGCACATCAACCGATCCGAAACTATCAAACTTCTTCAATAAATGTTTAACCATATGCCATATTTATAAAGTTGAAAGTCTACTGAGGTAATTTGACGGTGTATGGTAGTATAGAGTGCAGGTACCTTACCTTGTACCTTATACTTATTTGTTTAATCAGGAAGAGCAATAAAACAATTAAACATATATTATACGAGGAGCTCGATGGCGCAGTGGTTAACGCGCCCGGTCTGCGAGTGCTGAGGTTAACCTCAGCACTCGCAACTTTCTCGCTTTGCAACTTTCGCAAAGGCCGTTCATCGGATAGATGACCAAAAATTTATCTTCTCGAGCTCCTCCATGCTTCGGAAGGCACGTAAAGCCGTTGGTCCCGGCTGCATTAGCAGTCGTTAACAACCACCAACCCGCACAGGGAAGACTCGTGCCCCAGCAGTGGGGACATAAAAATGAGCTGTTGATGATACGAGTATAACTATATTCTTAAACCAAACCAATTTATGTAGGCTGAGATTTAGAATTTTATTTCTGCAGTATGTACCTATATACCTTCATGTAAATAACTAAATAATAAGTAAATAGATCATAAACATGAAAAAAACATGTTTCTTATTAGTAGTAGTAGCAAATAGCCTATAACTGTCCCACTGCTGGGCAAAGGCCCCCATCATTGAAATCAAGTCATCACGATAATTGATGGGAAATGTCTTAATCACAATCACCACGCTTGTCAAATGTGGGTTGGTGAAAATTCCGAAATATATTTTGCCCGACCCGGGAATTGAACCCGGGACCTTCGGGTATCGGGCTGAGCGCTCTCCCACTCGGCCACCGAGGAGTTCTTATTACGTCCCAGTAAATCGGAATAAGTAGACACTCTCAATCGTAATAGCCACCGAAACATGCTGTAAGCTCATATTGCGTGACGGAAATCACCCGATTAACAATATGCCGGTAGCATGTTACAAAGTAATGGTAAAGCGACGCCATCGACATCCGATCCTAACATATCAATAAGCACCAAAGTTCAGTAATTATGATATGACTAATTTTAACGAGCTCTTTCGTTATAATTATATAGTTATATATTTCTTTGTTTTTATTGACGTTGGAGATTGTTTTAAGTTTATCTGTCTAAGTTAGTACCGCGATTGTACTTTCCTGTGTTTGCTTATTATCCCATTAATCCGTAACTCTAATTGTAGCTTAAACTAAATAGAAATTATTTCAATTGAGTCTTTGTTGCAAAATACAAATAAATGTGTGTATTGTAAGCAATTTCTTTAAGAAATTGGATTGTACCGAACTTCTGTAGCACAAAATTTTACTTGACACATTAAATTCAAAGGAAATCCGTGTATATTGCATATAATAATAACTAGAGCTCTGGGTTCAAAGGACATCCGCCGTGCCGTATAATTAACCGATGATGAAAGAGTGGAAGCTTCTGTTAACTGTAACTATATATAATAATATTCGTAGAATCTGTTGGAGATACAATCAAATCCATTAATTAGACCACTGTGCAGTGAGTAACTTAACACAGCAATATTTTATCGTATTTCTAACATCAACATGTCAACATCAACATTTTGTCTATGTTTTTTTTTGGCAAATAAATAAATACTTACTTACTTACTTACTTACTTAACAATTATTATCTACTATTACCACAGAATAACTAATCTATTACATACCATCCTGTATTTATTTTTTACTAGTGGTTGCCCAGTGATCGAAATTTGAACGTAATTTTATTAAAGCTACACGGATTGTATCCAAAGCAATGAAAAATTAAAAAAGATAGAATGTGAGTTTGGATTGGCATTGACAGATTTCGGCCGGTCCTCTTCCATTTTTGAAAAGAGTTCCTTTATGCGTGTGTGTCAAATACATGGTAGTGTGTGTAATGTTTGTTTTATTGATTTAATGTATTATTTATGCATAATTTAAAAAAAAAAATAACATTCTGCACTCCTTCTCTATATAAACTATGAGTGTGCGAAATTTCATACTCCTCCGTCCGCGCAATTTTCGTAAAAAGGGGTATAAAGTTTTTACTTCACGTATTAATATTTAGATGCCTCACGGGTAAGCGTTTGGCTTTTAACACACCTAAGTTAAGATAAAGTCGAATTTCACCCGAAATCAACTACTGAGGAACTGGCAATCTCATCTCTAGCTGCTGGAACTTAACAATGCTACACACATTGATGTTATGGCGACATATAATATATATATATATAAAGGTTGTTTTTTTTAGTGGTATACAACTTTAAAATGAAATAAAACACGTAAAAATATATTTAATTGTCGTGGTATTGGTTTTATTTAAAAGATATTCTTATGCCATTAGTGCTTAAAATTGATTTCGGGCATATGGGCGCCACGGCTGGTTCGAATGAAGCGTAATCCGGAAGTCCAATTTTCGACCACTTGCCGTACATCGGCATAACGCGGCGAATATTGGCTTTCAAGTGGTCCAACGTCTGTGGTTTATCTGCGTAGACGTGTGACTTTACATATCCCCAAAGAAAGGTGTGGAGGACGATCGTGGAGGCCAGCTTACAGGTCCATTACGCGAAATTATGCGCTTATCTGGCGAATTGACTCATTCGGGTCCTCTTCAACACTACGATCCACAGCAGTAATAACTTCTTCTGTGCGCACTGTCTGGCGTCTTTGTGGATGCATATTATCAACTAGTGTGCGTGGTACGAAAACGGTCCATGGTTTTCCGAATAACTTGCTCAGATGGACGATTCTGTCGACCGTAAAATGGACGTAATGCACGGTAAGTTTGGCGAACTAAACCATGATTTTCAAAATAAATTTGCACAATTTGCAAGCGTTTTTCTGAAGTAAGTCTATTCAAAATAGAAATGGCAAAACGTACTGACCACAAGTATACCGCCAACTTTGAAATTGACAATCACCAGAAACAGTGTTGCCAATTTAAAAACCAAACCTCTAAAAAATCACCCGTTAATTATAGATAAGATGGTGGCACCTAGCTAGCCAGGCGGACTTTAAACAAGCCAACCAAAACGAATTAACAAACATGTACCCCCGCTGGGAATCTAACCCGGAATCTGGGTCTGATAACATATCTTCCTAACTTTGCCACTGGCTAAATACCTATGCAAATAGCACCAAGACATAAAAACAACATTGATGTCCGTACGTACAGTAGGTACGTAGAATCTCATTACATTTTGTATTGTTTATTAAATTATATATTTGAAGTATTATTGTGTGTATATTATATACAGGGTGTCCCAAAAATGGCACGGCAGGCTGACACGGGAGATAGCTTAGCTATAAACCTTTTTTTGTTTATTTTTTTTTATCTGATAGGTTTATAGCTAAGCTATCTCCAGTGTCAGCCTGGCGTGCCATTTTTGGGACAGCCTGTATATATTATTTTTTAATATACTTTTGTGTTTTTTATGTAACTACCTACTTGACGTTCATAGGTGCAATTTATATGCCTAAATTTAATAAAGATTTTTCATTTAATTTCATTTTCATTTCATTTCCATTTTATAAATTTTAGAAGTAAATATATAGAATTGCAAAGCAAACATTTTAAATAGATTTTTACTTTTTTTTTGGTAGGCGTTTAATTTTTTTACTGTATTTTATAAAATTTATAAATTATTTGGTCTAGGTGATTATGTGGCATAGCGCACGATCCTGGGTTTAATTCCCAGATCGAGCTAAGCGTGTTCCAGGTTTTTGGATGCGTAGCCCTAGTTTGTGATCACTAACCCGCATTTGGCTAGCTTGACGATAAAGCTCAACCCATAAATTTAAGCGATTTCAATAACACTCTTTGTACAGCAGTAAGCGGTTTATAGGCTTATTTATTACTTAATCTGGCATAAACTGAAACAGTGTCTCACCGTCACAAAGTAAAGGTTGTCTTAGAAAAGGGAGAAAGTTAATAAATTCAGAAAGGCCGTCTAAAGGGTGGAAGAGCTTATGACAATTAAAATTTGGAATAGAATATTTTTTTCTTTTTCTTCCCAAAACACTGTCACGTAATAATAAAAAATAACTTTTTTAAAGAATCGCTCATAGTGATAAGATCGCCATTTGGCCGCGTTTTTCTTTCAGCCAACCTAGAGATACCTTCATCCTACTGATGAAATTCGGCATAAAGATAGTTTATAACCTAGAATAACATATAGGATACTTTTATCCAGATATTCCCACGGGAACGGGAACCACGCGGGTGGAACCGCAAGCGGCCGCTAGTACAAAATAAAGACTTTCAACGAAGTTTTTAAGCTAACATATTAACACTATAACTCTTTATTTAAGTCAAAGTCAAATATTTTTTTTCAAATAAACCTAAGAAACATTATTTTACCTTAACTACCCCCCCCCCCCCCATTCAAGACGTCTAGTTTTTAGTTGTGGAGAAGAATGAGCGCAAGAAACTCCACTGCTAAAATAGAAAGATATTTATATTAAAAAAAAAAGTCTGTCGGTACCAAATCATACATACAATACAATATACATACAATATTTAATTTTATACATTTACAGTTAAAAACTTTAAAGAGCCCGGAGTTACAAAAAATGCTCATTTTCTTAACCTCACATCCTACTAATATTATAAACGCGAAAGTTTGTAAGTATGGATGGATGTTTGTTACTCTTTCACGTAAAAACTACTGAATGGATTTGGATGAAATTCGGCATACAGATAGTTAACATGGATTAACATGTAGGATACTTTTTATCCCGATATTCCCACGGGAACGGGAACCACGCGGGTGAAATATATATTTATACTTTATATCACTTATACTCCTTATTTTGTGCTTTAAACCAACTAGATATTGAACTCTTACGTACTCTTCTGCCCGTCTGCACTATACTGTAAACTTGCATAAACACTTAGTATATCGAATTATTGTTTACCATGTTGTTATACAGGGTGGAAAAAAAGACCGTGGTTGGAGGAAAGGTACCCTTAATATTGATGATAGCAAATTTTACTGAAAGGAAACATTCCTTTATCTTCAAAAATAATTAAAACTGCATTTAATGATTTTTGAAAAATCATAAGTTAAGTGAACTATTTTCTTTAGATAGTGAGTAAGCTTTACAATAAAAATATAATTTCATTGGTCTTTCTTTAATTTAAGATACTATTTTGTTTAAAAGGAATTGATCCTTATGAATGACTCTTTCTGTTGGTATCATAAAATACAGGATGTTTTTTTTTCACATTTCACTTGTTCGATTCCCGGTTCAAGCAGGTGATTTTTTTTAAATCTTTAAATGCAGTTTTAATTATTTTTGAAAATAAAGGAATGTTTCCTCTCAATAAAATTTGCCATCATCAATATTAATATTATTATTATTATTATCGTATCCAGTGCGCCAAGCTCATTTAAAAGTGCATTTTAATTTTTGTCATGTAACTAACATTAGTGTATAAGGTCTATTGTAATTACTAACAATCTATGGAATTATTCTGAAATAAATACTTATTATTATTATTAAGGGTACTTTTCCTTCAACCACGGTCTTTTTTTTCCAGTCTGTATATTTAATAAGCATGATGGTTACTATAAATCTGCGTGAGCTTATAAGTTTCCTAAAAAATCAGTGAAAGAAAATGCGGACCTAAAATAAAAATCCTTTTAACAAGTATGAAGTAAAGGAAAATTCAACAACATGCCACACTTAGCAAGTACCTACATAATAGAGAAGCGAAGCGGGGTATCTCGCGTCTAAAGAGGTTGTTTAAAAGCGCTATAGCTGGACTCCAGATTCCGTTCTACATTTTAAGTCGAGTTTCGAGTGGAGGAACAACACATCGACCGTACAGTTACAACTTTAAACAACCTCTACCGCCTTGTCTTACGGCCCTAATTGGCATAACAGCTGTCACTGAGTACGTGTCGCTTACAGTACGCTACTGAGGCGCTGTTTAAACGTTTGCGAACACCAACCCACGTTTACGTAACTGGCGGTTACCAAACTAACTTGCGTCGCTTCCTACTGTGCGGTTCTAAACTTTATTCTCAGATCGTTAGAGTGGGTTTCACAATGCAACGTGACACTGAAAGGGTTTAGAATGCAAATGCAATCCAGTTACATTTTCACATTAATGAAGTTTTAAATGGGAAACCTGAAAACGTCCGGTTGTGGATGATCAAATGAAACTAATCGGTTAGTTTCATTGCAATTTACGGAATTCGCGTTTCTATTATAAATTAAATGTTTATAGTCGTTTTGTTACAACTGCTTAGTTTGATGCACGTTTTCGTCGACGGCCCCTAAGGTTTAAGGCGACTTTTAAGTCATTTAAGGTAACAGGTTTTGGCCTGAAGGCCATTAAAAACTTAGGAGGTCCACAGTAAATATTTATTTAGGTAAAATTTTTTTTAAGCAGAAAAAAACCTAAAAAGAGAAAAACAACAAATCAGTATACAAAAATCTAAGCCAAAAAGTTACTTACAAATATTTCTTATAGAAATCAAATTACCACCATTTTCACATATTATATTTTAAACATTAGTTATTGCAAAATCGATGTTATTATAAAAGAATGTTATTGAACTGATGAATTTAGAAAGACTGATCATATCAAAAATACAATAAAACTCCATGACAATGACATATATGACATTCAAAGTATTCTTTTTCAGAACCGTGCAAATAAATTTGACAGATACTTTTTAAAACTACCAAGGAGGCTATAAGATGCATAACAAAAATATAACGTGGAGTAAATTGCAACGACAACGTTACAGGGTGACATTTTAGGGTTGCTGCAGTAAAAGTGTCACCTAAAATGGCTTGTGCCCAATAAGTACCCAAGCCTCCGGTAGGTATCTATTTAGGTACTTTTTTTTAAGAGACAAAGTGTTGAAAAAATTACACGAGCGGGATTTGAACCCGCACCCCATGACATGCCGGGTCAGGGGCACTACCAACTATGCTATCGTGGCTCAATCCAACTCGCCGAAATTAATCAACACTATCTCTACTCTTACTCTGTAAGCCAAAGGAGCCCTATTCAATGTCGACAACTACGTTATTCAATAATATTGAAAGATCAGTTAAGAGCATTTACGCAGCACACTAGCGCCGCCAATGAAAAAAAAACATATCTTAATAATTATAATAGAATAATAATTAGAGATAGAAAATCAAACTAAGCTCAACAAACTATATGAATGAAGTAGTTTAGCATTTTTACGTCACCTAATGAACATCTGACATATTATGGTTTAGTTAAATATGGCGTTATAGTTAAAAGTGGCCGTAACGTCTTATTTAACTAAACCATAACATGTGAGGTGTTCATTAGGTGACGTAAAAATGCTAAATTACTTCATTCAAATAGTTTGTTGAGCATAATTTGATTTTCTATCTATAATTACTAGATATGTTTTTTTTTCATTAGTGGCGCTAGTGTGCGGCGTAAACGCTCTTAAGATTTAGGCAAGCTATATTTATGATTATTTACAAATAATTTTACGCAAATATTGTTGCGAACAAATTACAATTTGAAAAAAGACAAAGTGTTGAAAAAATCCACGAGCGGGATTCGAACCCGCACCCCATGACATGCCGGGTCAGGTGCACTGCCAACTATGCTATCGTGGCTAAATAAATATTTAGGTACCTTCCGGACGTTACGTGCGACGTGAGTGTTGAGAACTAATACCGCCTCTGCCTCTCAGTAGTTCAGTTGATTTTTTCAGCCCTTGCTATGGGACTGGTTTGAGCTGCGAGGCTTGGCCTCATTGCCCGGGTTTTCCTCACGGGCATTATCGAATGCTCCGGGTCTTGTCTGAGTGATACGGCAGGGGTAAATATTTTTGCTTTTTTTTGTTTTTTTTTTATTTTTTACCCTCTGCCGGGCCGCGGCTTACGGGGTATGGTAGGGCGGACAGCAGCGCAGTTAGCAGTAGAGTAGACAATATCGGCTCTATAGGGCCGACAGAATTTTGTACACAATACGCGTTTTGACGCGTGGGGCAGGTGATGGCCTCTGCCTCTGAGGTCTAGAGGTTAAGACCGCCGAGGTCGGTTCCCAGCGCGAGTTCGATTGTTCGATTGGTGGTAGAGCTTGTTTTAAGTCCGCCTAATTAGCTACCACCGTCATACTTGAATGTTTCGCCAAGACATCAATGTTAATAGCATTGTTGATGTTAAGCGCGATAAGGTCGATTACTGCTTGTATGGATTTTCTAAATTAATAGGCGTGCGTACTGTTTAAGGTTTTATTTGTCACTAGAACTTTTCATCATTTGACGACCTCCTTGGTCGAGTGGCTTGCACACCGGTTTTCATGGTGTCGCCATCTCTGAGGTCCCGGGTTCGATCCCTGGTCGGATCAATTTAGTAATACCTGTTTTGCTAAATTGTTTCGGGTCTGGGTGTTTCCTATGTATAATAAGTATGTATTTAAGTATATTATGTATGTTTATCCGTTGTCTAGTTAACCATTTCTCGAGTTTCTTAAGGAAGCTTATCTTGGGGCTAGATAATTGGTGTGAGTGTGGGAAACATTTGTTTATTTTTTATTATTTATCAGCTGTCATTATCTAAATATGGCGTTAAGACATAGTGGACTGTATAACTATGTATAGGTACTAAGTATGTTAGTACCTATACCTATAGTTGTATAGGTTAATGCGTTTGCTGTTCGTTACTCGCTTAGACAGTTGTAGTGTTCCGAAGTAGCAGAGGACTCCGGGTTAAGTGCGTTTCCACCTTCGTTCGGCCTTATCATTTTACTATACATCAGGCGAGATGAAAAAAGCGCGTATTCGTAAATAGTAAAACAAACTATTGGGGGCAAAAGTTAACTCAATTATACAATGACTTGCTTAGGTAGTTAGGTGAGTAGGTACTGGTGTTTCCTAAACTTTGACATTTGCGTAGTCTCAAAATAATAGCGCAATTCCATCTCAAAAGGAGAAGTTGCGGGGGATCGCGGCCCGCAACCCTTTGCCGAATGCCTATCTTTAAGTCAAAGACCCCTGAAATTGGAACGGAATTTAATAATGATTTCCATCTGTTTGTTGAACTTTCATTTGTGAGTCAGCTGTGGTATTATTGGTGTTAAGTGTGCTGCAAATGTAGGTACTAAATTATAGTTCGGTTACCCTTACGTTTATAGGCCAAGTTTTTTAGTAAACTTTTCTTCTTTATTGTACTTTTGTGATATATACAACTTGTAACAGAAAGGTGTGGTCAAAATGAAAAGATCCAAAGTGTATCCGATGTAGATCTTGTACGCAGAGTTACTGAGACATAATTATTAACTTTAACTTGTTATGTAATTTTTAATTAAATAGTTCTATTGTGACGTCACATCAAAATAAACAAGTTACAGCACTAGTGGTTTAGTAACCTCTGTGTTTTTACTTTTATGATCACTGCTGCTTGCTTATGCGCGCCTGACGTGCATGACTTCACTTATATAAATATTTAGTTTAAAATAGCATGACAAGTTAAATCTTTTCATTTTGACCACACCTTTATGTGACACGTATATTGGTTTTTTTATATATCTTATGTGTAAGTACTTAGCTTTCATCTCACTTGATGTTAAGAGATAATCTGGTCTCGGATAAGCCGATCCCAGGAGTCCCATTCTTTTCCTAGCTAGAAGGTCGCAATCGCACAGTAGGTGCTGCATTGACGCCCCTTCCTTTAAATTAATTTTTAACGAATTCGTCGCTTCTTATTTCAAATGTTCGATAATCTACAAACATTAATGTTATCTTTATATCGTCGTGTTATCTTTATGTGGTCGAGTGGCAACGCGTCCGACCCGATACCCGAAGATCCCGGGTTCAATTCTTAGGTCGAGCAAAGTGTCTTTCGAATTTTTCGATGCATAGCCTGGCTTTGTCAAGCTGGGCAACCAATTTGCATTTGTCAAGTGTTGTTTCATTTAAGCCTTTACCTACCAATTGTAGTGATGACTTGATTTCAATAATGGAGGCCGTTGCCCAGCAGTGGTACAGTTATAGGCTATTTAATTTACTTTTCTTGTGCTTGTACCTTTAATACAAGAAAAGCCTGCTATTGCATTTCCATTTTTATTTAGGCAGGTATTCCTCGCCAGCTCTGCAAACCCCGAAATTGATCTACATATCTATTTATATTAACAAAATGTGTGTGGTATTTCAATATTATTTTTGGAGCCACTTTTGTCTGTTACATTTGAGTGCAATTTATTGTACACTGGAATATTTCACGCGGTCAGCATGCATTTTGCGAGCCATATTTTAGGATACTTTTATCCCGGATAGAACGTGTTGGCACGGAGGATTATTTTGTTTGTGTAAAAATGTTGGTTATGTTAACGAAATCTATAATATTTTTCTGACAGTTTAGTATGCTATTCCTATGATGTTCCTGTGTTTTGAATGTGTATGTGTAGTTATACCAAATAAAGATTTTTTCTATTTCTATTTCTATTTCTATTTATAATTTGATTCTGACTAACTAGTCGATGAACTAGATTTTGCTACTCACAATTGTGTTTGTTAAATCTACGTTTTGTTTTAACATACATAAATGTAGGAATTGGTCTAAATAACAAGGCGGAATTTACTTTAAAGAAACTCCTTTTATTCAGATTTAAATTACACACGTGAATTTTACACGTCTTACTACAAGTATTATATTGGCTTCAGTGCAGGGAGTGAGCAAATGAGATCACCCTACCACGCAGCCCACTCACTCCCACAACAATCCTGCAGTCCTCCTTCAGTTTGGTTAAATGTAAGGTGCCAAAATTATGTAACTTTTACCCTCAGAATAATAACTAAAGCTATAGAAACCGGACTAAAATAGCAACACTCATTCATCAGTTCGTACTATTTTAACTAATGAACCTAAGTGATGTATTGGAAAGAGATCGATTGTCCCTTTTTTTTCGTTATTTCGAACGTGTCACCAGATTTATGACGTCATATTTGAGGTAATGTAGTGAGTGACTTTATAAAGGACTCAAAGTTTTTTTTGATCACCCATTATCTGATGACCGTTTGACATAACAATACAAAAAATAAAAACTAAGTGTCAACCTTTTGTCGCACTCCAACCTCCTTTTCTAGCCATAAGATAGAACGGAACTAAACATAGTTGCACTATTTTTATTTTAGCCATCCTTCTATAGCTTTTTACCACATTTTTCTATTCTATTCTATTCTTCGTTCACAACATATTAAAAAAAGACATACAGTGGATCATAGAACTTCCTCCTATTTTGAAGTCGGTTAAAACTAGAGAGATACAGGTAAATCCTACATAAATTAATAAAAAACATCTGCCTGTTATAAACTTATCAGCCCCCTGACCATGAGCTTTTATAGCAGTATTATTGCAGTTGTGGAAAAGAGACGCAAATATATTCGCTGCTACACGCGTCTGGTTTTCACAACTGCAATAATACTGCTATAAGAGCTCGTGGTTACCCCCCAGTTCGAATTGCGCTCGCAACAATGTCACCGAAAGTTTAATCGAAACTATATTAGACCAGTTGACACATCCCAATTCTTGTTACCACACACACAAACAATGTTTGCCTCCATAATTGGGGAGACAGATTCTGATATTCTCTTAACGAGAGTGCGAGTGGCGGGAATCGATGACTCGCAGCCGTCGATGCGAATGTGTTACTTAACAACCCGATTAGTATCGACTCGTGAGACGTGATAAATAGGGCTGTCGCGGACAATGTTGCCGGCTTAGTGTTTCTCTTATGAGGCTTACACCCGTTTGCGCTAAACTTATAAATTGCCTAAGTCTTTGCCTAACTACTACCCGGTCAAGTTAACTCGGCACCTGACTGTAAGCGACGTTTTCGAGCCAGGTGCCGAGTTAACTTGACCGGTTAATAGTTATGCCAAGACTTAGGCGATTCATAAGTTTAGTGCAAACGGGTGTTAGTCCCGTGACGTTAACAGGGTGTCTCTTCGTAGTCGTAAACACTCTTGTTCGTGGTCGTAAATTTGGTCCATAAAGACATTCTTGGGAAAATAGTGCAGTGGTTTCCCCTTGCCTTCTGCACCAGGTCTTTTAGGAGTGATTTAAACCAATGGTCACTGAAGCCTCTTCCAGCCGGATACGGGTGGCTGACCGGGCGTATGGTTATACCGCCATTGCTCGGTCGCCAGAGCCTCGTTCGTTATCTAGCAGGCAGAACCACGGCGTGCAGGTGAGGTTGACAATTGGGTCGGGTATAGATCTTATTTCCGTTCTCCCCTTTCTCTCCTAGTGCATTCGATCACGTCAATGAAAATCGAAAATAGTCAATGAAACGAGCCAATTTTTACTCTCCTTGTTTGTGATTAAGAGGCGCTGCTTCAAGGAAAAAACCTTCAAAATTTTTAAACAAAATACCTAGGTGGAAGTAAGTAGACAAAACATGTCAGGATTGTGATCAGAAATATTTAGGGTAACGTTTTTCAATGGTCATTGTACATAAAGTAATTTTAACAATGCAAATATGTGTTTACTTTTACATAAGGTATTCATGTTAACAATAACAAATTGAAGTTATTTCAGATACAGATAGGGTTGTGGCACCAATGTTCGACATTTTAAGACCTATGTTCGACACTTAGTATGTCACCAAATATCTATATACTTATTATATTATACGTGAAGCGAAAACTTTGTACCCCTTTTTACGAAAATTGCGCGGACGGAGGAGGATGAAATTTCGCACACTTATAGATTATATAGAGAAGGAGTATTGTTAATATTTTTTTAAATTATGCATAAAAAATACATTAAATCAATAAAACAAATATTACCCACATTTGACACACACGCATATATACTCTTTTCAAAAATTTCAAAAATGGAAGAGGAGCGGCCGAAATCTGTCAATGCCAATCCAAACTCACATTCTATCTTTTTTAATTTTTCATTGCTTAGGATACAATTTGTGCAGCCTTAATAAAATTACGAATTACTAGTGGTCGCCCAGTGGGCGAATTTCGACCACTGGGCGACCACTAGTCAACATAAATGTTCATTGAAATCTCACGGCATGACAGCTAAAAAAGCAGGTGGTATGTATTTAATTGTTGCTTAAACATAATATCAGTTACTGACCCCTATGTTTAATGATTTGTTTGGGGTTCAATATTTTCGATATTAATGTTTGTGATGTATTTTGGATGTGTAAAATGTATACAATCGACAATAAAATTGCTTTACCACCTTAGAAGTGAATTTTGTTTGCAAAACAAATACCCCTAATGCCTTTATTAAAAAATCACGTTCTCCATCTTGGATCTCGAAATAAATGCCATACTCATAAACGGCATCCACAAAAATGCGAATAAAACAACAATACAAGTTCTATTTAGTATAAAAGAACAAGTGACAGATACGTTGTCGTTATTGACCATTGTCAAGGCTCATTAGCCTTAGCGAAATTTTATTGTAGTGGAAGTTTTTGTCAAAAGTGATAAAGAAATTTCATGGTCGACTATACCTAAGTAAATAAATAAATAAACTTTACTCATGGCCACCAAAAAAAATATGTCGATCACCGGTTCCTGTCCAACACTGGCTAGTCGTCTAGTGACTAGCCCCCGTTTCGCCTAGTAACAAGTATCGGGGTGGAGGTCACGATCCACTGGTACCGTACGTAACGACCAATTAGTTTTTAGCTCTCTGCCGACGGCAGCTCAACCAATCAGTCGTCAGATGATGGCAACACACCCTTCATCAAATTTTCAAAAAACAACCCCAATTCGCAATGGTATTTTTTCTTTCTTTAAGCACACGTTACATGGCTTCTTATTACATTTAACACAATCTATGTTGTAATAGACAATGTTGCTAATAATTATGTTTATAGTAATACAATAACGAGCGAGTCTTACAGTAGTCGCATATGATGTGTAACATTTGACATCTCACCTTAGTAATAAGCAATTTTAACATTATATTCTGAAAAAAAATGGGTCTGGTATTACATCATTTTATAACTATAAAATAAATGCAGTAACTAACTAACAGTACTCATTAGAAGACCTTTTACATATCAAAATAACCTTTGATAGTCAAATGACACAATATGTCAAATATAATAATAATATTTCATGTTCCTAATATTGATTTTAAATATACAATATGTTAGATGAAAGAATTCCCCGACTTCCTGTTACACTGTTACACCTACTTCCGTCACATTTCACGAAATCACTCCCACAAATTGTATATACATATAGAAGGCGAGCGGAAAGATATTACACATCAAAAAATGAGTTAGGGCCTTCATTATAAGTACCTAAGATTAGTATTACGTTACTAGTATCGTTAACCTGCAGTAATACACCGAGTGTTGTGAACTTGTGAGAGCTGTGAGATTGGAAGCGCCAGTATCAATTAAAACTGCAGTATTTTTTTATTAATTTATTTATTTAAAAACAATTATAACACTATTACAGTTCAAACAAACCAATTAAAAAAAATAATTCAGGAGTCACGATACTCAGCATTGAGTCAACGACTAATAAGAGAAGAAGAGATTAATAAAGCGGGTGCTGTAAGAGTTGTGAGATGAGAATTGCCAATATGGTATACCTATAATCATACAGCTTGTGTTGTGAGAGTCGTGACCCAAAATATAGAGAGTAGAGGTTGTGAGATGAGCGCTGTCAGTACCGTGTGCAATTTCCACTTGTCTTTTTGTTAGTTCACGCTGCGTCTGACGGGCGGCGGCGTCGGCCAATCAAACAGCCTGACCTTTATGGAACCCTATTTTTCCGCGAATACACCTTTGTGAATAAATACACACTACCCCGAATATCCGTATTCAGGGCAGTGTGAAGTGGACAATGCATTCTATGCTTTTCTCTTCGTTTTTGTTTAAAAACTTCCTGTTTACGTTATCGTTGGGTTTATCGTGAAATAGTCTATTCTTTATTTTAAAGGGTGATTCAGCATGCAATTTTTTTTTAATTATTTTACAATAGCCATAAGACTCTCTAAATAATACACGTAAAACTTATAATTATGTAAGTTTGTCTTTGTTTTAAATTAAATTGTGTATTATTTGTATTGTTATACCTATCTGGTTGTGCAAGTCAACAAATGTTTTTTATTCTTATTATGAATACAATGCCATATTTATATCGACACTGAAAAAGGTGGCCTAGCTTGTTCTGAATACTAAGCGAGCAACGTGAACATTCGTGAAATGTATCGAAACATTATCTTTATATGTAAACATTCGTGAGACAACGCTGTCTACTAACTGGCGTATGAAATAAGTATTAAATTTTTTTTTTTTGTTAAAAGGAGGCAAACAAGCAGGCGGGTCACCTGATGGAAAGTAATCACCGCCGCCCATAGACACCCGCAAAACCAAAGTAATCGCAGATGCGTTGCCGGCCTTGAAAAAAGGAGTTGGATCTTGAGGAGGGAGTAGGAATTGGGAGGGGGGAGGGGTGAGAGGTGGGCCTCCGGTACTTTCACTCACCGGACGAAGCACAACAGCAACGAGAGCCATTGTTTCACGCCGATATTCTGTGAGAGGGTGGTATTACGCCGGGCGAGCCGGCCAATTTCGTGCTGCAACGCAGCGTGGCTCTACCACTCAGACAGTGTCACTCATTTAGCACCACCCAGGGGTCACCCACGGGTCTCAAGGGTAAACCTACGGACGCGAGTAACTTTAACCCCTAAATTCTTCCGGGAAACCACTGTTTCTATATCTAAGTGCATTTGGTTACATGCTTTTTGTGGAGCAACTATCGTGAAAAAATGACACTTTAACATTAGGTGACATTCTTTAACATTTACGACCACTTCTTGCTATTTGATGAATGTTGCATACCGTCAATAAAAGACATTAACATAAAATGTAACAAAGTGTAACTTTCAGCTACAAGTGAGTTGCATGGCATTATATGTTCTCAAACTTCTGCAGGCAGGTATCGTAATGTTATTGATTGTTAACCTATGTATATACACGGCAACATTTACCAACAATAAATTATTTTCTGTTATCGGATGTTGCCACTACTATATTAAGAAATAATACTACATTAGGAAACGTTGCTCCACAAAAAGTAACTGCGATGTGGACGCACCATAAGTAAACAGGCTGACATATCGGTAGTACCTATAATATACTATCGGTATTATATACTACCGCTTGGACGATTCAAAAGCACTTTTCTAAAGTTTATTTGATTTTTTTTATTTTTATATCTAACACGGCAAATGACTCCATACCACCTGATGTTAAGTGGAAATAAAGTCCAGACGCGAAGACAACTGGTGCAGCGTGAAAACAACGCAGCATCAGTCAACCTCACTCTGCCGGCCCACAAGTTGCTTCTTCACGCCTCGTTTGAATGACCCCATATCATAGGAAGGAGGGAAAACGTGTGCTGGTAGTATTCCATCTTTTGGAGGTGCGACAAAGAAACGAGTCACCAAATTTCTTTGACTTTTTGAATGGTTTTTTAAATTGATCTGACTTTGACTTTGACTTTGACTTTATAAGAGAAAATAATTTCTCAATCGATGGAGTTTTACGGATACGTGACGTCACAAAGTTTTTTAAGGCAATCATTTCGCAAATTTCATTACAATAAATTGGCATTCTCCCGATCACAGTGGAGCGGGGCGGAAGGCGTCCGACCGTTCACACGGAAAATTTATTCATTGCCATTCTAATTCGATTTTCTATTTGCCGATGTTCTGCAATGTAGATCGGCCCAATAGTGTCAAACATTTTAATATTTCTTTCTTTTGTGAGCAATGCTGTGAGGCGTTATTCAAAGTCAATAGTTAAAGTTATTTTTTTTTGGGACTTAAAGAATTAGTAAGTACTTATGAATCGTTCAAACATTTTTATCTACTAGGTACCCATTAAGGACGATTTTAAGACGAAAGGAACTACAAAACTTTCATAGAAATAACGACATTTACAAAAAAAATATTCCTTACCAAATAATGCATCTTCATTCATCATCATAATCTATTTCGGCATTTCGAAAGATGCTGTTTAGCAAGAAAATAGGTAAAATGGGTGGTTGCAATCCAAATAGTTCTAGCCTGACCCTACTTGCCTCAGTCACATAAGAAAACACTTATCTTCTCATGAGAACTTCACAATGAGACCACGCCAAGGTCTCGAATAGACTCAACCTCTTCCAAAGAGTGACCATCGATATTGTAAACAGGCGGCGAAACGTGAGCGCATCTTGAAAACCTAATATATTTACATTTATCCAGATTTAAAAATAGTTCCTTGAGCACCACAAAGCCAAATCCTCTTGCAATAATTATGAATCACTATGATCTCTGATTTGCATGGATAATTTCATGTCATCCGCATATAGAAAACAAGTGGCATGGTTGAAAATAGGCACAATATCATTTATGAAAATATTGAAGAGGACCGGACCAAGGTGAGAACCCTGAGGTACACCAGATGTAGATAAGAATGGCTCTGAAGAAAAACCATATATCACCACTCTCGATTTCCTCTGACTAAGTTATGAAGAGAACCAAAAAAGAACATTACCATAGATACCGAAAGATGAGAGTTTCCGGAGTAGGATATTGTGGTCTACGGTGTCAAAGGCCTTACTGAAGTCTGTGTAAATGGTACCCGGAACGGGAGTCAAGAGATTCAGAGATATATGTCACAAATTGATAGCTGTAGATCGAGATGTCAGTAAACCGGATTGTTGACTTGAAATTATTTGCCTAATGTGCCAACCCAAAATGGGACACACCAGGTATTCAAAAACTTA
The DNA here is from genome assembly GCA_947562085.1 of Eudonia lacustrata. Classification (NCBI taxonomy): domain Eukaryota; kingdom Metazoa; phylum Arthropoda; class Insecta; order Lepidoptera; family Crambidae; genus Eudonia; species Eudonia lacustrata. Next base: position 2,989,676 of record OX387321.1, on the reverse strand, counting down.
CCAAAGACGCAGAGGATAGATAATGAAAAGTGCCAGTCTTTAATTAAAAGTTGAAGATGACAGTCAAAGGTAAAAATATGGCTTCGCGACAACTATACTATACTATATATATATAACTATACTATACTATAGATACTAATTGGAGGTGACATTTGATTTTTTTTTATCTAGAAAATTTCATTATTCTGCATTTTGGAAACATTTACATTGTTGCAAATATAGCCTTTTAAAACATATATTTTTCTTGGCGTTGTATGTTTTATACTTTGTATAGTAAACATGCACAAAGAAAGGCATTTCGGACTATTCAGCGCCTTAATGAGAAAAGTTTCATAAAATATGTCAGTGTTATTTTAAAGCTCAAACTCAACGAAATGAAGAGAATGAAAAACGCCTAGTTCGCTTGTACGAGCAAGTTAAATTTGTCACACTTACCGTGCGACAGTTGCATAGGGCACCCAGTAGAAGTTTAATGAAATCTGTCGAGCCAGAAACACCAAATAAGGCGACCCAGATAGTAAGCTAAATACTTACCGCGGTGCAGTAACTCTTCTTCCTCAACTATAATTCACTCATTGTTGGGTAGTCTAGTACCTCTAATTCAGCTTCACCGGGGTTTTTTGGTGCTCCAAAAAACCCAGGTGAAGCTGAAAATGCGCAGTGGCAATCGGCAAACTGCATAAAAAAGAACATACACCCCTTGCACGGACACAGATTTCAGAACAGTTCGTGTGCAGCTGTTGCGAGTTCGGGGGGTATATGTACTCTGTGGTCACCATATATCTACTCTGTGGTTTCGTTTCGTGTTTGTTGTGTGCGTTGGTCGAGCGCGTTTGTATGAAGCTCACCTTCTGCAGCTCCTTATATTGTCCTAGATATAACTGCAAGCGGGCCGTTCTGATTCGATTCGATTCGCCGAGAATTATGTGTAAGCTGCCATTTACAGCAAGTATAGGAATTGCATCACAAGGATACTTTATAGGACATTTTTTCCATAAATAAATATAATTAGCGGCCTGTCCTGGCTTCGCACGGGTGGACATTTTTTTAAATATACAGTAATCGTTAAGTTTGACCAGGCGATTATTCCGTAACTATTACAGATATCAAAAAACTTTAAACTGATATAGAAAGTATGTTAATGAGTAAAATGACATCAATAACTTATAAAAAATCAAACGAGAAGTTTCCAAAATTTTGACATTAAACACTCCCATACTTTTAGTATGAGATTAGTAGAAAGGTTTTAGTTTCCTTATTTTAAGTGGTCTAGTACTCATTTTACCTTAATCTTATTTTATGATTACGTATGATATGATAATAATTACTCCGCAAATGTTAAGGAAAGTTCATTTAGAAACTGTAAATAGAGCTTGTCATTGTTTCGCACAACAAGGACGTCACTTCGAACATCTGCTTTGAATAGAAAATTTTGTACACTAAGAAACAAGTATTATTCAATAAAAAGATAGTTTTATTACTATGTTAGGTTAATAAACAGTTTCCTTTAATATCAGTACTAAGCTAAAATAACCTTTTAAATACAAATTCAAAATCATTAATTCAGTTTAGGCTACAAGTATTTAGCTCTTGTGAATGTCACTATGCCATCGATTCGTAAGTCTACTCTGGGCGGGAGATCTTGTACTGAGAAGAACCGGCAAGAAACTTAGCAAGTGTCTAGCTCTTTTCTCCCTTACGGCGTCAAAAATATTGGAAATGCCCTATCATAACACACTTTCCATTCCAAATTTAATTAAAATAAGAAAACTAAAACGTTTCTACTAATCTCATACTAAATGTATGGGAGTGTTTAATGTCAAAATTTTAGAAACTTCTCGTTTGATTTTTTATAAGTTATTGATGCCATTATACTCACTAGGCAACATACTTTCTATATCAGTTTAAAGTTTTTTGATATCTGTAATAGTTACGGAATAATGGCCTGGTCACACTTAACGATTACACCCTGTATAGCCTATGTTACTCAACGCTAATGTAGCATTCTAATGGTGAAAGGATTTTTTGAATCGGTCCAGTAGTTTTTGAGTTTATTCGTTACAAACATACAAAAATACAAAGCTTTCCTCTTTATTATTAGTACGATATTTTGTAATTTTAGCAGTTTAGGAGTATTGGATTTTAGAATGACGAGTCCGATGGCGCAATGGTTAACGCGCATCTGCGATTGCTAAGCAAATTAAGCAACTTTAACAAAGGCCGGTTATTGGATGGGTGAAAATTTATCATCTCTAGCTCCTTCGTGCTTCGGAAGGCACGTAAAAGCCCCGGCTGCATTAGCAATCGTTGACACGGCCTGCGGGGTGGTTTATGGCTAACGTGACCATACGTCCCGTTTTGATCGAGACCGTCCCTTTTTGAGCTTCTCCGTTCCGGTGTCCCCGAAAAAAGCTTCAGGACGCAAAATTGTACTGTTTTCCAAAACTGATCTTTATGGCAATGTTGATAACAAAGGTAAACATTAAAAAGACGTGCCAAGAATTTTCTTCCTATTTAAAATCATTACCAGCTGCATAAAAACAAATTTGTTCATCAAATAAATGAGCATTTGTTTAATTACGTTTATAATTTGTAATAAATACCTACTATTTTAATAAATAAAACAAAACTTAACAAGAAATTAGTTTTTTTTTCACTGTAAACCTACCAATTGACGTAGATAAACCGAAGTCCCGTTTTGAGTAAAAAAATAAATGGTCACGTTATTTATGGCCCGTTTTCCCTGTCCATCCACAGGAAAGGCTCGTGCCCCGCAGTGGGGATATAAATGAGCTGGTGGTGGTGGTGAGAAGTATCCGAAGGTAGCCGAACATGCTTAAGTTGATTTTAACACAAACATATTGGCTTTCTGGATGGATTGTCAGAACTATTATTTATAGTAGTTAACGTTCAAAGAAACAGTGACAACTTATTTTGAATTATTTTAAAAATGTGTATTATATTTTGCACCGTAACAAGTTAATCGTCTTATACGTAGGTTTTAAAATTGTTTTTTTTTATAAGATATTGTAGTACTAAAAATTCCAACTGTATAGTGTTGCTGCTAAAATGTTTTACTTAAGAGCGTTTACGCCGCACACTAGCGCCACTAATGTAAAAAAAACATATCTAGTAATTAGAGATAGAAAATCAAATTATGCTCAACAAACTATCTGAATGAAGTAATTTTACGTTACGTAGACGTTACGGCCACTTTCAACTATAACTCCATATTTAACTAAACCATAACATGTGAGGTGTTCATTAGGTGACGTAAAAATGCTAAATTACTTCATTCAGATAGTTTGTTGAGCATAATTTGATTTTCTCTCTCTAATTACTAGATATGTTTTTTTTTCATTGGCGGCGCTAGTGTGCGGCGTAAACGCTCTTAAACCGTAGTGGCCAAAACAAAACACAACAGCACAAGTGTCACGACTAATCCGAGGTCCGAGCTGATGCAACAGATTGCAAGGAGCCAGGTGCGGACTTCACTGCTCTCCTAGAAAAATATTGTATATTATTGTCTCATAATTGGGACTAATATTCCATTTTTTTGTATGTATGTAAGTAATACAACTAAATACTTCTCCATATTATAATTTGAAAAAAGACAGTGTGGAAAAAAGTCCAAGAGAGATATGCCGGGTCAGGTGCTCTACCAACTATGATATCGTGGCTCAATCCAACTCGCTGAAATTAATCAACACTATCTACTCTTACTCTGTAAGCCAAAGGAGTCTTATTCAATGTCGACAACTACGTCGATTCTATATAATCGTCGTCAATTATAGTTTCTAGCTTAGATTATTAAAGCATCTGAGTCCGATCTTCGGGTCTTCACTTCCAACTGCTGCCAGCCTTTTTTATACAAGGAGTAAGTCATTTTACGGATACCAGCGGCCCTGGGGAAGCCCTCTGATTTTAAGTGACTCTCCCCCCAGCTTCCACCTCCCTACCCAGATCCAAAGGCAGGAATTTAGGAGAAGGGGTTCATACCCATAAAAACTCCTTATACAATCCCATCACATGTCGCGAGGGTGGTTCGAGACCATTATAAACTACTTCCAGCCTTAACCCAATCTTGCGTAGGTATATCGTCGCTCCATCTAGCGGGCATCCTACTTACACTACTTTAGGCTCAGACACTGTACTCGTAGGACAAGGGTACGACAAGCCGATTCACACGCGCTCTATACCAGGTACAGACATGTACCTGGGCGCTTCTCCCCGCCACCACGGCCCGGTCAAACCCTAACTGAACCTTTAGAGGCGGCACTAGGGTTGTTCCGCTCCCCAATCCGATCCGAACCACTCGGAGAATCTAGTAGGACATAGGGACACGCACTATTGCGTGATGACGTTCCCTCTGGACAACCTCCGAAGGTGATTCGTTCGGCTTGAGGAATCCTTTTAGTTTCTTGCCGCCCCTAAAAATCCTGGTGAAGCTGAAAATGCCATTTGAGGCAATCAGAAAACTCTTTCAAAAAAAAAATGGTAGTAGGAAGCTGATGCTGCGTTGTTTTCATGCTGCACCAGTTGTCTTCGAGTCTGGAGTCCATTTCTACTTACCATCAGGTAGAATGGAGGATTTGCCGTGCTATTTAAAAAAACAAATGTTTTCAATTGTTTTTATCCAAATCCCCTCCTGTCGTGCCTGGCATGTCGCCAGACAAACTGATCCGGCTGAATTTATTGGCGAAGTTGGAGGCTGGAACCAGCACCTACGCTCCAGTTAACAGCCAGTTCACATTTCGGTACAATTTTACAAATTTTAGAGTGCATTTTTTCATACTAATAAGCCAAATTTAATGAAACATTGAGAACCCTAAATAGTTAGTAGTAAAGATAGATAGATAATACTTTTATTGCAACACTATGAAACATAAACATGAACAAAAAATATAAATAACTTAGCAGGTTACAATTTGGCGGTCTTATCGCTTTAAAGCGTTTTCTTCCAGACAACCAGTAAATTAGGTGGTAAAAGTAAATAGCCTATATACTATCCCACAGCTGGGCAAACGCCTCCATCATTGACATCAAGTCACCGCTACAATTGATGGGTATTGGCTTACCACGCTTGCCAAGTGCAGATTGGTGATCACAAATCCGAAACACACTTTGCCCGACCGGGAATTGAACCCAGGGCCGGCGGGAATCGGACTGAGCCTAAGGTTGCCAGATCGGAACTTACCGAGTCCGGTACAATTCCATGTCGGGCCGTGGCTATGGCTATAAATATGTAAAAAAAAATATAAATATAAATTACGGAATATTTAATTTTATATTTGTATTTATTAGGAAAATACATTTTATTTTTTAAATGTATAGGTAAGTACTTTTATTATTATATGACCGCCTGCCGTGTCATATTTTGTTATTTTTTTTAATTATTTAATTTTTTCGGAATCCGGGACAATAGATCGAATTACTGGACACGGGACAATACGTAAAATTCCGGGACAATCCCGGAAATCCCGGACATCTGGCAACCTTAACTGAGCCCTTTGCCACTCGGCCACCGAGGCCTAGGTGAGGATAGTAAGTAGCAATCATTTAAAATATCGTTAATCAAACTGAATTTATGCGAATTAAAGTCTATGGAAATCATCGAATAAAAACACTTTTACAAACATTTTTTAAATGTTTGACTACCTATGGCGAGCTCTGTGTTTCAGTAGAAAGTTTCATTCAATTTAGCTTATTGATTTGAAAAAAATTACACTAGCGTTCCTTATGGAACCACCACGCGGGCCCAGTGCGGATTGGTGGTTGTTAACGACTGCTAATGCAGCCGGGACCAACGGCTTTACGTGCCTTCCAAAGCACGGAGGAGCTCGAGCCTATAAATTTTTGGTCACCCATCCGATGACCGGTCTTTGCGAAAGTTCCTTAACTTCACTAATCGCAGAACGGGCGCATTAGCCACTGCGCCATCGAGCTCCAAACGGCTCATAACCAGATGCAACAGCCAACTTCAGATTGATACGACGCGACGACTGCTATGTAAATTAATCTTTATACAGTTTTGAATCACTTTTAGTAATGGCGGTTGGGGTTAAATGGCAGACGTAACTTCGTTTCAAGTTTTAAACAGTTTCAATGTCATGCCGAGATTATGAGATGTTTATTTAATTAGCTATTTGCTTTGTTATTCTAGAGACCATATTACGGTTAAAGACATTTATTTCTCTAAAGAATTTACAAAATCCACTTACAGAGAAAATACAATGTTAAATAAATAAAAGTTTGATTTTACAATAGCACCGACTAGCATTTTTAAAAAGGTAGGTAGGTTAACAAAAAAGTACACCGGCGAGCCGGCGCGGCGCGGCGGCGGCGGCGACTGCGCGCGCGCATTAGCAAAATGTTTGAGCATTAGGGTGATGTCACAGCGCGACATAATACGATCCCGCGTTTGAACAAGTAAACAAAACAGAAACACTCACCATGAAAAACTGCTATTAATGGAAAAATGCTACTGCTACATTTACTCATTCATTTATTTGATAGGTAAAATAACAGATAACAAACTGTAATATTCAATTGATCAAATATTATTTCGAGTTTGATTTGTAAATTAGGATAAAATATTGTTAACAGCGGCATTTACAGAAAACAATTGTATCTTATCTTATCTTATCTTAGTGGGGCCTGCTGAGGTTTCCCTCTAGCAGTAACACTTCGACCCATCGGGATCTTTTGTGCAACCCCATCCTTTCACTCTTCCTCCTCTGTAAAGATAGATGCCATAAGTTTGGCAATGTCCTTAAGAGCAAAGAGCCTGAAGTCCTCCGGTTTCGGATAGGCCGACCCCAGGAGTCCCATTTTTTTCCTAGCCAGACAGTTGCAGTCACACAGTAGGTGCTGCATTGACTCCGTTTCCTTACCACATGCCCTACATAAACTATTTGTTGAGATGTGCATTATTAAACAATTGTAAATATTATTGCTAATTTTAAGTTCTCCGCTTATTGGTTGGTTACGTCATACATCCTCTCCTTTTTGCCCATCTCTAATTTGGGTATGTCCGGTTTGGTAGCTTTCCAGTCATATAGGGACCAAATTAAGGCCTAGAAAGAATCCTAGAACCAAGAAAAAACTAGCAGTTAGCTAGCTAAAAAGTAGCTAACTAATCATTAATATAGTTATAATAATAATATTTAATTATTCAAGTAGCAAAACTCATTTGTGTTAGTTATCTTTATATTAATACGTGAAGCAAAAACTTTGTACCCCTTTTTACGAAAATTGCACACAACTATACTAATATTATAAGAGGAAAGCTTTTTATATGTTTGTATGTATGTTTACAACGAATAAACTCAAAAACTACTGGTCCGATTTAAAAAATATTTCACCATTAGAATGCTACATTAGCGCTGAGTAACAAAGGCTATATTAAAAAAAAAAGAAAAGTACACTCGTGCGAAGCCGGGGCGGGCCGCTAGTAGTTTATATAGAGAAGGAGTACAGAATGTTAATATTTTTTTAAATTATGAAAAATACATTAAATCAATAACAAACATTACACACACTACCATGTATTTGGTACACACGCATATATGCAAATGACATACACGCATATTTATTCTTTTCAAAAATTTCAAAAATGGAAGAGGAGCGTCCGAAATCTGTCAATGCCAATCTAAACTCACATTCTATCTTTTTTAATTTTTCATTGCAAGATACAATCCGTGCAGCCTTAATAAAATTACGGACGGGGAATTTCGACCACTGGGCTACCACTAGTAATTAGAACTAGTCTATATATAGGTAATATAAAGCTAACGACGACAAGGAAAATGCTGAAGTAAGTATAATAAATTGGTCCACTTTGTAAATGCCGAGCCAGAGCCGTCGAATGTTCCAGCAACACGAGCCCGCTGCACTGGAGCGCCTGTGAGATAAAGGGCATAATCAAAAGCGGACTACGCGATCTCGAACTGTGGAGCGTCTGAGGCCACTAAACAGTCTGTTTTACGATATATTCGAAGCTAATTGGATGCTATAGTCGGAACTTTATTCCTTCGTAATAAGGTTGAAAACAAATTAAGAAAGTTTAACTTGCTATGTACGAAAAATATGCTGTCAATTGATATGCATTTTTTTTCGCGATCGGAAATCGGTATCACCACTAAATACTAAAATATCGAATATTTTATCGAACTTCTGTTAGAGTGATGCAGCTATAGTTGGAACTTTATTCCTTCGTAATAATGTTGAAAACAAATTAAGAAAGTTAACTTGCTATATGTACGAAAAATATGCCGTCAATTGATATAATATTTTTTCGTGGTCGGTAATCATACTACCACTAAAACAATTTTTTTTTACATTTTTTACAAAAGTGCTTGCTACAGTGACTGGCTGGGGACTTTCCTTGGGTCAGCCAGCCACACTCTACTTATTGCAGGGATAAACAAATATACTCGTTTGCCGGCTCAATGTACAGTTAAAAAACTAAGGTTTATTATAAACCTTAGTTTTTTAACAGGATGACCGTTGCCGTCCAAACCCAGACACAATAGAAATTCAAAATGTTTGTTGGTCAAATGGCAAGTAAGGTTTTAACTGTATATTGAGCCGGCAAACGAGTATATCTGATGGAGAGCGGCCACTACAGCTTATGGATGCGCGACACTGAAGGCATCATGCACGCGTTGTCCAAAGTCAAAGTCTAAAAAAAATATTCAAAAAAAACTTACGAAAAGTGCTTTTGAATCGTCCATACATTTTTACCTACTACCCATTCAGGACGTGTATTTTTTATCTGTGGGGAAGAATGGGCGCAAGAAACTCCACAGCATTATGTAATAGAAGTAACGACATTTACCAAAACCCAAAAAGTCCATCCCGAAGCCTTAGACCTTACACTTATGCCTTGTAATTTAACTGATGGATCTGGTACCCTGCAAACCGGGATATAGCAATGCAATACAATGCTGCATGACGGCAGAAATACTCCAGACAGTGCTTTTGAGTAGCAACTCTGAGAAGCTTTATAGCGTGTTCGGTCTCCGATTGCTGAAGTTAGCATCCTTTGTAAAGGCCGGTCATCAGATGGGTGACCAAAAGTGAAGTTTTTTTTTTTTTTATACTTAGCACGGCAAATGACTCCATACCACCTGATGTTAAGTGGAAATGGAGTCCAGACGCGAAGACAACTGGTGCAGCGTGAAAACAACGCAGCATCAGTCAACCTCACTCTGCCGGCCCACAAGGTGCTTCTTCACGCCTCGTTTGAAGGACCCAATATCATAGGAAGGAGGAAAAACGTGTGCTGGTAGACTATTCCATCTTTTGGAGGTGCGACAAAGAAACGAGTCACCAAATTTCTTTGTGCGCGATGGGATATGTGTGACAGTAAAGCGATGACTTCGGAGAGCAGCACGTGTACTTCTATGGAGGAAGGGAGAAGGTGAGATAAGGTCAAAGAGTTCTTCAGAGCACTCGCCGTGGTACAAGCGATAGAAAACGCTGAGTGACGCTATATCTCTACGCAATTGTAGGGGTTCGAGAGTATTAGTGACCTCTGCATTGCCGATAATGCGTACAGCGCGACGCTGCAATCTGTCTAAGGCATCGAGAAGGTACTTTGCGGAACCGTCCCAGATGTGCGAGCAATACTCCACGCAAGACCGTACCTGAGTCTTGTACAAAAGACACAACTGGTCAGGCGTAAAGAATCGCCGCACTCTGTTCAGGACACCGAGTTTTCGTGAGGCACTTTTGATCACGGCTTCGATGTAGTCCTTTTGATTCAGATCACAGCGAATCGTCATACCGAGCATGTTGATATTGCTCTGCAGGCTTAGAGATGTGCCCTGAAGAGTTGGAAGGGGAAGGAATGGTGACTTCTTGGCCGTAAACGCACATACCTGTGTTTTCTTGGCATTGAACTCAACAAGATTATTGGAGCCCCAATCAGATATGAGGTCCAATACCCGATTGAGCTCAATGACAAGATTCACTCGTTTCTCTTCAGTTTCGACTCGCCCAGCCGCAGGGTGACCGTTATACCCACCGTGCACTGTACTATCATCTGCATAGCAATGAATATTTCCAAGTGGAAGCATATCATTGATATGCAGAAGAAACAACGTGGGTGACAGAACGGAACCCTGAGGGACACCAGCGTTCACTGACATGAGCCGCGAAGCGCATCCATCAGACAGGACACGAATTCTACGCTCGTGCAGGAAGCCAGCGACCCAGTTGCAGAACTGTGCAGGCAGACCGTATGCCGGGAGCTTGGAGAGAAGAGCTTTGTGCCAGACCCGATCAAATGCCTTGGCTATGTCGAGGCTAACAGCCACCGACTCATCACGCTTGTCAATAGCCTCACCCCAGAGATGTGCGACGTACACTAGAAGATCACCCGTTGACCGCTTCGGCCGAAACCCGTATTGGCGATCGTGAATGATGGAGTGTTCTTCTAGGTAGTGGACAAGTTGTTTATTTAAAATGCGCTCCATTACTTTGCACAAAACTGAAGTTACGGCTATGGGGCGGTAATTCGATGGATCTGACCGATCACCTTTTTTGGGGACCGGTTGCACATTAGCCTCTCTCCAAGATTCCGGCACACAACCTGAAGAGAGCGAGAGACGGTAAAGGCGCGTTAATACGGGGGACAACTCTGCTGCACACATTTTTAGTACTACTGGAGGGATGCCATCAGGGCCATTAGCTTTCCGGACATCGATTGACTGCAGCTCCGCACGGACGTCACACTGCCTGATTTTAAAATCGGGCATTGTGTGGCCACAGTGAGAGATTGTAGGTGGCTGTGCATTGCAATCATCGACTCGGGAGTTAGCCGCAAAGAGTTTGGCCAGGAGATCGACCTTCTCCTGCGGCTTGTGAGCTAAAGTTCCGTCAGGACATCTCAACGGTGGCAGCGAGGGTTGGCAGAAGTTTGATTGCACGGCTTTGGCCAGACGCCAGTAGCTACGGCTGCCCGTAGGATGCGTCAGTAGTTCTTGGCCGACTCGTGCAACACGCTGGGCATCCGCTCTAATGTAAGCTCTTTTGCAGGACTTGGTGGCATAATTATAGGCTGCTTTCAGCGAGCGGGTTTCGGGATCCCCAACAGCTTTACCCCTGATCCAAGCGCGGTATGCCGCCTGCTTGTTATCAACAGCGTTGGCACACTCGCGGTTGAACCATCGGTTGCGCCTGCCTTTGCTGATGAGATAGGAGTGCGGAATATAGTATTCCATCCCTAAAACTATCTCATTAGCAACTGCAGTCGCACTAGCTGTCGGGTCCTTCCCACTGAAGCAGCGCTGCCCCCAAGGAACGGATGCGAAATAGTCCCGCATACCATCCCAATCTGCCGACGAGTAGTGCCAAATCTGGCGTTTCGATACCGCTAAAGGCGGTAGCGGGACCAGAGGCACTTTACTGGATACCAAGCAGTGATCCGAAGATCCCAAAGGAGCTCGAACCTCCACTCGGTAGCCAGCTGGGCGACTCGTCAGCAAAAGGTCCAACAAAGAGGGCGCGTGACCGACTACGTCTGGGATCCTGGTGGGCTGGTTCACCAGTTGAGTCAGGTCGTGCGTGAGAGCGAACGCGTGGGCAGTTCTACCAGCATGGTCAGTTTTGGAGGAACTTAACCACAACTCGTGGTGAGCATTGAAGTCCCCCAAAAACACCAATTCCGCCGATGGAAACCGCTCCTGCGCTTCATCTGCCACCCGACTAAGGTGTTCAATAAGTCGAGTTGTCTCCATGTCGCCATTATGGGATCGGTAGACGCAGACGTAGACACGGTTATGAGAGCCCAAGTCGACGTGTACCACAAGGAGGGAAAAGGAAGGGTCTTCCAGACAGCGCAGACGGCGACAGCAAACATCCGTCCGAACGAACAAGCAAACTCCGGCTTTGGCTTTGAAGGATTCTTCAAGCACAAAGCCCGGATAGTGCAGGTAGGTGGTGTCAGCCGGACAGATTATTTGCGTCTCCGTCAAGAATAACATTGCTGGCCGTGCCGTCTCAAGATGGTGATGGACGGCATTGAGGTTTGCATGGAGTCCGCGGATGTTAGCGAACTCGACCTCAAACGGTAAGGTTATGGTGGGGGTGTGCACCGCTGAATTACCAGTTCTAAAGTTATGCGCTGTCATGTTGTAAGAAAGGAGGGAGGCGTGAATCGAGGAAATGCTGCTGCTTTGCAAATGGTCAAAGTTTGGCGACATGTCTCACCAGGGAACTGCCTACAAAAGAGTTTCACTAACCCGCCGAACGGAAGAGCCCCCGAACCCCCCCGGGAATGGCCGCCGGGACCCCACCTTCCGGTCACCAACCGGCACGACGGACCACCCCGAGATTATGCGTGGCATGGTGAGGCAGCCTCACGAGCTGGTTAGGCTCGCTTGGGCCCCTGTACTGTGCCACGGGCGGCCAGCGGGACAGCCGTTTCTACGGGTCTCCCTGGCCGGCGGGTTAACAAAGTCCTCCTGGCACTGGTTTGACGGAAGCCTCCACAGACCAAATGCATCGCAGCAACATCCACTCGAGCTCTGGTTATACGCTGGCTGATCCCGAAACGCGACCGACAAGCGGTCACTTGACGGGTTTTACACCATGCGTACGGTGGTCACTAACCAGACGGGCCAAGCCCTACCACGCAGTGGAGCATATGGAAGCTCGAAAATCCGTTAGTCGCCTCTTACGACACCCACCGGAGGAGAGGGGCGGCGAATTGTATTCTTTCTCCGTCGCCGCACGGATAAAAAGAACGAATAAGCATAAGTTTTTTTTAAGTTACTGTAAGATATATTAAGTGTAAAAGTAAATACCACCTACAAACATTATTTTGAGTTGTTATTGAGTTTCATTTTCAGTTAATATAAACGAATAACTATTGCGTTCATTTGTTTTTGTATGCAAGTTTTTACTTTTGACCTCTTATTTCCCGTTGAAGGACATTGTACGAATTCAGGATAAAAAATGTACGAATCGTGAATGTTTATCAATTGTACGAAATAGGAATTGTACGAACTGCCCGGCAAGCAGTTTATCATCTCGCAAGTGTAGTCCCGGCTGCAATAGCAGTCGTTAACAACCACCAATCCGCCACGGGCCTGCGTAGTGGTTTATTTATTATTTATTATCTTAGGAAGATTATCGACTTATGCAATAAATGAATAGCTACAAACTTATAGGTAAAACAAAAAAGTCATTAAAAAGTCCACTGTTAGAAACAACTTAAATAACAAAGGAGCAATACTCGAACAAAAGCATAGTTATAAAAAATGCATAACGTTAAAACTAACTACAATCACATCAGCATTTCGGATATTTACTCATGTGCTCTATATTTAATTATATTTTTATATTTAATCTTATACAAAAAAAATGGCATCGATTTTTTTCTATCCTTATTTACATACTAAATAATTTAATTTATGAAGAAGCTTTTACTAAGTTGCCTTCTCAATGAAGGTAAGCTGGTGGTTTATGGATTGTCCTCCCATCCATAGAGAAGACTCGTGCCTCAGCAGAAGCACAGTGGAACCGTAAAATAGGGACTTCTTGGCGGGAAAGTGAAGAGTCATGTCTGTGGTTTTGTTTTATTTTCTAAAATTTGTGTTAAGTCGAATATTAATGTGAAATAATGGTGGATTTGGTTGGCAAATGAAACAAAACAGTGCAACTTCAATTTTCAAATTCTCTCAAGAAGTCCGCCCGAGGACTTAGTAAAGCCCCAAATCTGTACTGAAATATTCGAGGGGTTGGAGGGTACTTATACCATTTCTCACTTCTCATTTCCATTATCATTCATCATCATCTATGCAAGAAGGAAATATTGTTTATTTATTTAGTACTTGTAAGAAAAATTACTTTGACACTGGCTAAATGTGCTAGTCGCACGAAGCGGTGATGAAGTAGCCCATAATAAAAGTCACATTTTATGTTAATAATCCGCTGACGTTGGGTCCACAACTACGTCCAGTAAGCTGCCGTCTGGAAGTAGTCTTCAACTTGCCCTTATTATGCAGTTCCACTTGTTTCATGGCCTCCGCTCTCATTCTCGAACTCTTTTGATCGAGCTAGCGTGTATGACGTCTGCGTCAAAGTCACATGCCGTCTCAGCCATATTGAATCTTGGACAAAAGTAGGCCCGCTTGACATCTTTGCAAAGGTGAAATGCAGGCGCTATTGCAGCGTGTCTTTGGAAGCGATGCGAAAACTTGTTTTCTTTTCAAGATGGCGAATGCGAATGAAGGGTGTTTTTGAAATGTTCGTGCATTCCGTTAATTGACTCTCTCTTTTTAACCGACTTCAAAAAAAGGAGCAGGTTCTCAGTTTGACTGTATTTTTTTTCTATACGTTTTCCTAATAAAATGATTGTCTATATATATCTAACGCTTTTTTTTTACTTTTTAGTGCAGTTTTATCAGTGTAATTTTTTGGAGTCGGTTTTTTTTGTTAATTTTTTTTGTTTTAAAACTGGGATGACAGTCGAATCTTACCGGTGCCTAGTACAAGTTCCATTCGTCATTCGATCACGTAAACGAAAACGAGAATTTGTATGGCAGAATGTCAACTCTTCTCGTATGCCGCCAGGAGGCGCTGCTTCAACGCCATACTAGTTTTCGTTTTCGTAAACGTGATCGAATGAGTACTTACGCATTGTAAACAAAACTCACACTAGGCACCCAGGTGGTAAGCGATGATATTAAAAGGGGTACACACGGCGGCAGATCAACCTACTCAAAACTGTCAAATCTACAATCAATTTTGAACTTTATGTTTTAGTTATAAGGATCAATATTTATTGGAGAAATTTGACAGATTTGGGTAGGTTGATCTGCCGCCGACTGTACTGAGTGTTGAGTGCGACTTGTAAGCAACATTCGAAAACTACAACTCACCTCTTTTGTCACTAGGAGGCGCTGCATCAACGTTATAAAAATTCTCATTTTTGTTAACGTTCATCATCAGCTCATTTTTTTATGTCCCCACTGCTGGGGCACGAGTCTTCCTATAGATAGATTTTTATTTTATTTTATTGTGACACGCCAAAATGGCCTCACCCTGCCTGATGGAAAGCAGCCAGTGAAGCCCAAGACGTGAAAGCGTTCATAACATCGCTACCACGCTATGCCGAACGCTCACACTATGGCGGCCTGCATAAATGCTTTTTCACGCCCCGCTTGAATAACCCGGGAGAGAAAGAGGAGGGCAACACGTGTGCGGGAAGCGCATTCCACATACGGGCAGTTCGGCAAAGGAACGATTGTCTAAACTTTTTGGTACGTGTCGTGTAGATAGTCGGAACGGGCCATAAAACACCACGCGGGCCAGTGCGGATTGGTGGTTGTTAACGACTGCTAATGCAGCCGGGACCAACGGCTTTACGTGCCTTCCGAAGAACGGAGGAGCTCGAGATAGTAAATTTTTGGTCACCCATCCTATGACCAGCCTTTGCGAAAGTTGCTTAACCTCAGCATTCGCAGATCGGGCGCGTTAACCACTGCGCCATCGAGCTCCTCAAGTTAACAGTATCAAACAGTGAATAAAAACATTTTCAACCACTATAGAACTGGTTATCTCACTTGTCGGACGGGACATTTATTGTTCACGAGATCTCCCCGCCGCCCGATCCGATCCGAACCCTTCGGAGAATCTAGTAGGGCACGGGGACACGCACTTTTAAGTGTGTGATGCCGTTCCCTAGAAAACCTCCGAAGGTGATTCGTTTCACACGGCTTGAAGTACCCTTTAAGTACCTCACCGCCCCCCCAAAAAAGCCCATTGAAGCTGAAAATGCCGTTTGAGGCAATCAGCAGTCTCTCTTTTTAAAAAAAACAAACGAGATCCCTTGTAGACTTTGCCTATTTTTATTTGATTTGCTTTAAGATGAATGTGCTGTTATTCCTTCTGTTTATTTATCTATCTACCATCTATTAATGTTAGTAACATTTTAATTATAGTGGAAGACCTAGCTAATGGTGTAGCCAGGGAAACTTGAATCCCGACTGGAAAAAAAAATTGGGAACTTAGGATCCGATACTAAAACTAGATCTACCATTTGGGGTTGCATGAATAATATCGATGAGTTAAAGCTACTGGGAGAGGACCTCGGCGGGCCCCACTAAGATAAGAAAATAAATAAATAAAGAGTAAAATAATAAATTTTAATAATATTTTTTTCCTACACTCACACCAATTATCTAGCCCAAGAGAAGCTTCATTATGAAACTCGTTAAATGGTTACTAGACAACGGATAAACATACTTAAAATACTTAAATACATACTTGTTATACATAGAAAACACCCAGACCCAAGACAATTTAGAAAAACAATCATTACTAAATTGACCCGACCGGGGATCGAACCCGGGACCTCAGAGATGGCGACACCATGAAAACCGGTGTACAAACCACTCGACCAAGGAGGTCGTCTATAAAGAAAGAAAGAGAAAAAGAAAGAAAAAAAGAAATAGAAAGATAATATATCAGAAGATAAGACAAGATAAGATGAGATAAGAGATAAATCACTAGACCCAGAGGGTGTAAAACAATTAAGTAAAGTTTTCGGCAGTGTCTTTCGCCTCAACCGCGTGAAGGTACTGAGCAGAGCGAATCTCGTTAGTGCTGTTTACAGGACTTGATTGCGGGCGCGATTAATTAGCGAGAGGCGTCGGTGTACCCGGCCTAACTACTTTTGGTACATGCTTGCTGGTTATCGTTTTAGTCGGTGGCGCTAGGGTTGCGGAGTTTTGAGTGCAGTGTGCAGGCAAGATGACCACCTTGAAATTTAATATTAACAAAAAAACCGCAATGGGGCACTAGCACCAGTTTTCGACCCTTTAAGCTCAGTGTTCGACATAATTGTCTTCGGCAAAAATAACAGATTTTTATTGAAATTTTACTAAAGGCGGGAAAGTGAAAAGTCATTCTGCGGTTTTGTTTTATTTTCTAAAATTTGTGTTATGTCGAATATTAATGTGAAATAATGGTGGATTATTAACCGTTAAGTGATCGTGAGTGTGCAGGGTGGCAAATGAAATAAAACAGTGCAACGTCACTCTTCAAATTCTCTCAAGAAGTCCGCGTGAGGACTTAGTAAAGCCCCACATCTTTACTGAGATATTCGAGGGGATGGGGGGTATATCATTTCTCACTTCCCATTTCTATTATCATTCATCATCATCATACAGGAAGGAAATTTTGTTTATTTATATGTGCTTAACTTGTAAGAAAAATTACTTTGACACTGGCTAAATGTGCTAATCGCACGAAGCCATCAACTAAAAGAAAAAAAATATTACTAAATGACAGCTAGAAAGCAGGTGGTATAATATGCTAATGACTAAAATCAGTTACTAATCCCTATTTATTTTAATCAAAGGAAAAAAAAACATTTATGTCAACATGCTAAAAACGATCACTGGGACTTCTTGGCGGGAAAGTGAAAAGTCATGTCTGCGGTTTTGTTTTATTTTCTATAATTTGTGTTATGTCGAATGTTAATGTGAAATAATGGTGGATTATTAACCGTTAAGTGTTCGTGTGTGTGCATGAGTTTTAGCAAATGAAACAAAACAGTGCAACGTCACTTTTCAAATTCTCTCAAGAAGTCGGCCCGAGGACTTAGTAAAGCCCCACATCTTTACTGAGATACTCGAGGGTTGGGGGGTCTATCATTTCTTCACTGGTTCCTGTCAATCACTGGTGCTACTACCCTATTTTAGAATTGTTTTTAAAGTAAAGGTTTTAATTAAAAATAAAGACTGGCTAAAATGGTACCCGACTCGTACCTACTCGAAACATTTTATTTTATTGTGAATGTCAATTTTTCAATTTATTATCAATTCACGCTTATGGGGTTTTCAAGGAGATAACGCGCACGGTATATTTTCGGGTTCAGAATTAGACCCGTGGCGTATGTACCACGTTATTTCTCCAGTATGAAAACAACTTTTGTTTTATAGGATATAAGTGGCGGTTGGATGCTCGGATGGTATAGTCAGATCCGTAAAACTCCAGGCATAGTTAACTCGATGCATAGAATAATAAATCAACTAGTTTCTCCCTGGGTAAGAGCTGCTAGGCAAACACACTGAAATATGAATGGAGTCATTAAAAACTATTTTACGTTACGGTATGCACAACGCACATTATATATTCTAGGGTCTTCATGCAAAGAGTACTTACGTGTGCTTCTAGCACGTAAAATTGTGAATGAAGGAAAAAAACTACACACTACCGTCTAGCTCCTACGCCACGATAGTTAATTGACAAAGACTTATTACGCCACACTAACGTTGCGCTCCGCCACGGTAGCTGATTGGCAAAGACTCATTACGCCACACTAGCATCGAGCTCCTCTATGCTAACTGATTGGCGTAGCCTTATAACGCAACACTAGCGTCGTGTTCCGCCACGCCAGCTGTTTGTAATAGCTTAACTACGCCTCACCAGCGTCAATTCCGTCACACCATCGTCGAACTCCGCCACGCCAGCTGTTTGACATAATCTAATTACGCCACAACAAAGCCTTTGTAGTCAGTATCTATTTATAAATTCTGAGTACCAGCAAAGATAACATTGGAGCACGTTTCTCTACTATACTGTAGTTCGCACACTGTCATTCCACGATATAAAACGGGTCATTAAAACCTCTCGCCGTAACGGGACGGACGCCATCATCTATTCATCGCGCCCCACATTTGCGGCCACTCTCAGCGAGACATTTACAACTCGCATTTACTGGCTGCCTAGAATGAGGGGCTTTCATCAAATGAATCGCGAGCACATGTGGACGCTTTTGATGTTCTCTCGCGTTAATATACAAACAAACAGCGGTCGACATTCGTTGAAATAAGATTTAACTGGTTCACTATTCCGCAGATAGCAGGATACTAATAAATAGAGATAATTTCACAGTGAAACTTAATGTTACATTAGATAACTAGAAATTAGTGAAAGGAGATCCCACTTTACTATAAAACTACTTTTTTAAACAGTTACTGCAGTAGGACTGGTAGTGGTGGAATTAAAGTTTCTGTTATTGTCAGTGTTTCAAGCAGTTTCAGGAATTTATATCTTAGATAATTAATTAGATACACTTTAAAATTGTTTGTAAATAAACACTATAGTAAGCTTTTCCAACACTAAATAAATAAGTAAATAAATAAATGTATCCCACACTCACACCAATTATCTAGCCCCAAGAAAAGCTTCCTTAAGAAACTCGAGAAATGGTTAACTAGACAACGGATAAACATACATAATATACTTAAATACATACTTATTATACATAGGAAACACCCAGACCCAAAACAATTTAGAAAAACAGGTATTTCTAAATTGATCCGACCAGGGATCGAACCTGGGACCTCAGAGATGGCGACACCATGAAAACCGGTGTGCAAGCTACTCGACCAAGGAAGTCGTCAATAACAAATTATTTAAAAGTAAATGCCAGTTTTAGTATTTTTGATATGTTCTGTGTCTTAGTCCAATCACTACCTCTGTCATAAACTGTACCTCTTAGTAGTTCATAGGTAGCTAGCACTCAGAAATTACTTACATATTTATTCTAACTAGCTAGTAGATAAAATAGTTTTCAAAACTATTTTGTCCATACCTGACACATGCTCTTAAGTCCATCTTATTAAACGATGGGTCACTTTCAAAATCTCTAATGTAAAGTTAAACTTAAACCGTAATCCGTTAAACATGTTCGGTGCAACCGGCCGAAAGCCGACACAAAAGCGGTAAAAACTGTTAGTACGTGGATACATAAAGGGGCTAAAAAAAGATTTGCGCCAGGAAGCGTTTTGACACAGAATTATTGCGTTCCCGTCGATTTTTTATGTAATCTCGTTTTACGAGAGTCTCAAGGCGGCTCGTTAAAACACGAAATGAGAAGCCCACAGTGGTAAGCTACATTCAGAAAGCGATATTGAACCTAATTGTCTAAATAATAGAGGCTGTTGCGCCTAAAAAGACCTGTGGGTTCTTAGCATTTCATTAAAATGTATATGAAAGCCCAAGACGTTACGTCCTCGTTTGCGGATAATTTTCTGTGTACCGATGTTATTATTACGTGCGTCGGACGGCACGTACAGCTGTTGGTTGTGGTTGGAGTCGTAAGATAGCATGCATTTAGCCAATAAGATGGAATGTTAATTAAGATATCTGTGATCTAGTGGTTATGACTACCGGTTTACCAGAGTTCCCGGGTTTGATTTCCAGCGGCGGGTACCTACGTGTTTGTGTACTCGGTTTGGTTGGTAGTAGGGCGTGTTAGTCCGCCTAGCTAGCTACCGTCATCTTATTTAAATATGTTGCCATAACAACAATGTTTTAACCGCCTCTGTGGTCTAGTGGCTAAGACCACCGGTTAAGACCCAGAGGTCCCGGGTTCGATTCCCAGCGGGGTTACATGTTTGTGTACTCGGTTTGGTTGGTGGTAGGGCTTGTTAGTACGCTTGCCTAGCTACCACCATCTTCTCTAAATATGCCGCCATAACATCAATGTTTGTAGCATTGTTGTGTTCCGGCAGCTAGAGATAAGATAGCCAGTGCCTCACTAGTTGGGGATCCCGGGTGAAGTGCGCTTCCATCATTGTGCTTATCATCACTTAACATCAGGTGATATCAAGGCACTATGCTTACCCGTTAATAAAAAATAAAATAAATGTTTGTAGCATTGTATTTCGGCAGCTAGAGATAAGATAGCCAGTTCCTCACTAGTTAAAGATCCCGGGTGAAGTGCGTTTCCATCATTGGCCAACATCAGGTGAGATCAAGGCACTGTGCTTACCCGTAAAATAAATATAAAAAAAGCCCTGCTCTTCCTCCGTCGAGCTTAAAGCAATTAACATAACTAGGGTTCCCCCTTTGGTGTAAGTATGTAAGAAAGCAATTTAAAAAGTTATTAACAACTTTAAAAAAATCTTTAGAACGATTTAATTCCATAGATAAATACTTATTTTGTTATAAGTATATATACACCCCTATTTTTAATTACGAGTACAAAATCTTTTTTTTTTTTACTTTTTTTTTTACATGGTCCTTCGAGCCGGATACCTTGAAGTTGAATTTTTGGTAATCTGCGGTGGTGGTAGATTGCCACCCGCCACGTTAGTACTGGGCAGCGGATATCGTTGTCTAGAGTTACCTCTATAGCGAGACGTCAGCGGTGACGTCAGGCAGTGGAGGATCCAGCTGGTGACTGGAGGAACGGCGTGCGGGAGGAGCCCGGCAGAGTTTGGAAGCCGCGGAGCGCTGAAGGGCGCTAGGAGCTTTCATCGACGAGTATCAGTGTACTTTGAGTGAGTGTGCAGTGAAATTGTGAGTACATTTTCTACCTTATTACAACTAGGAAATTAAGTTTGAAGATTTACATTAGAAGAATTTACTAATGGATTTTTAATAGTTACCTAGTTTTTTAGGAAATTTTAACATAAGTTATTAATGTTATTATTCATAGTAGAATAGTTTTAGTTTATTAGAACTTGTAATATTTTTAAGTGATTTGTGGTTGAGACGGGGAACCTATGCCCGATTTCGGCCAGAATTTAAAGTGAAAAACACTTAGAAAATTTTGTTGAAAAAACTTTTCAATTTTATTTTTTATCATTGTCCTTACTGTTACTTGCTTGTTGTTGTTTGTTGTTGTGTTAGTTCTATTTTTGGTAATAATGGAGTCATTGAGCGACATTTAAGATGACATTAAGTCTAGAATAGTTAGGGCATTTAGTAATTTTAAAAAATCTCCTAAAGACCGTTTGTCAGTTTCATATGTGGAAACCAGATTGGAAACTCTGGAACAACAGTGGCAGTTGTTTTATAATACACATGTGAAAACAATAAGTGATGTTAAAAAATCTGAGTTGCATAGTTCTACTTATCATAAAGCTAGTGTATTTGATGAAGTAGAGGATCTGTATATACAATTTAAGTCACATTTAAAAGATATGTTAACTCAATTTAAGATGTCTGAAATGTCGCCTAAGGTTTCGGTTGGAACCAGTAGTAAAGTGGAAACTAGTAGTATAAGATTACCTGAAATTAAAATTCCCATGTTTTCGGGTAAATATGTCGAATGGCAAACGTTTCACGATCTATTTATAGGCCTCGTTCATAATAATACATCTTTGGATGATGCTCAAAAACTGTATTATTTGAAGGGTAATTTAACAGGGGACGCAGAACAACTTTTACGCAATGTAAATGTTACTGCAGACAATTATAAAAGTAGTTGGGATAAATTAGAGAAAATGTATAATAATAAAAGATTTGTTGCAAATGGAATTTTGAAACGTTTGCTCAATCAAACAAGTTTGACGTCAGAGTCGGCATCAGACATTAAAAGGTTGATCAGCACTTCTTCTGACTGTTTAGAGGCCATGAAAAATTTAGGTGTTAATGTGTCCACATGGGACATACTTATTATTCACCTAATAGGTGCCAAATTAGATAAAGATACCAGGAAGGCTTGGGAATTAAAGGCATCGTCTGATCCTGGAGACGACTTGCCAACTTTTGTTCAATTCACTGATTTTCTAACAAGGCGATTTCGAGGTCTAGAAAACTTAGATTATAATATTAAGACTCACACACACACTCAAAGAAACTCACAATCCTTTTACATACAAAAGGAGAAAAAGGAAATATACTGTAAATTTTGTTCTTCTGATCATAAGATTTTTAAATGTAATAAGTTTTCAAAGGAAACCAATGATGCTCGTCGTGAATTTGCTTTGACCAACGGATTATGTTTTGTTTGTTTGAACGATAACCACTCTGCCAAGGCATGTTAAAGCAACTTTAAATGCTACATTTGTAAGCGACGTCACCACACGTTGTTACATCCCAGTGGGAATTCGGAGTCTGTAGGTGAGAGCTCATCAGAGAGTCAAGAAGCCGCAGGGAAAGCGGAGGGGCCTAAAGGCCAACCAGTGGTATCGTGTATTTCGACAGGCAACTTTAATAAACGGTATTATAAGTTCATTTTTTGACTTTCAATCATATATCACCGACGGACCCCTTTATTTATTATTTTATTTATTTACCATGTTATGGGATCTACTACTTATGCTATCGTGAAAAAGAAATAGCTTTTCCATACAAGTTATAAATAACGTATGGATCATGCTGATATTGTAAATGATTTTTTCTTGGTCCCAAAGAAAAAGTTTTGCAACATGATTAGCAATGGATATCTCTAAAGTTCAAATTAAAACAGATGCCTTATATATTTTTTTATTTCTTTTTAACTTTGCATTGATTTATGTGCTTACGGGCGACGTCGCGTCGCTAGAATTTGTAAAGCGATTTCTAGCAAAACACAAAAATATTAATTAATTAAATTTTGTGTGTAGGTACAGTCGGCGGCAGATCAACCTACCCAAAGCTGTCAAATTTCTCCAATGAATATTGATCCTTATAACCAAACCATAAAGTTCAAAATTGATTGTAGAAATTTGACAGTTTTGGGTAGGTTGATCTGCGGCCGTGTGTACGTGCTATATATGACATCTCAAATATTCCATTTCGTTGATTATCGCTCATTAATTTTGTTTCCATCGCATCACGTTCAATCAGCCCGCAATTATTAAGCTTTTAACATAAAACTCGATTTCCTCGATGCTCCGAAAACATCGTTAAACCACGTAATGTATTGAGGGACAAAACATTCTAATGTACATTACTTAGGAAGGTACCTATATTTGGAACATTACCTTGTAGTCTAATTCCACCAAAAATGCAATTACGCAACAAAATTTTGGGAATATGATTTATTATCAACTTGAAGTATTGCAAGATATTTGTAGTGTATAATTAAAATAAAAAGGGTCTTGATCATTTCATAGTAAAAAGTTATTTCAATACATAACAAATTAAGGTCAGTTGACTCTTTGTGAACCAGAGCCGAATCCAGTCTGGATTCGGCTCTGGAGTAGACCTGTCTTACAGAATCCAGACTTCCGAATCCATTCCTTAAATTGTATTATAATTCAAATTAACATTGTACAAACTATAGTGTTGCTTTATTATTTAGACCGCTTCCATGCTTATGTCCAATCAGTCCCGCAGAACACGATATCCTAAGTTCGATTTAAAGCGTGGCTGGGGAATATTTTGAAAGGTGATAGAACTTGTTCTGAGCCTGCCCTAAGCTGGCTGGCTGGCTTGGCTAGACAAAATCTTATCTGACATGTTATGTACGTTTACACGCTTGTCGAGACTTGGCAAACGTCCACAAGCTCCAAACTTTTACAAACACTTTTACACGCTTGCGAGTGCGTTAGTGTGTTTCAGACAGGCAAACATGGCAGACGGGGATGTAAGGGACGTCGAAGTTGTTTCATCGCTTGCTTGACTTGCTTTGGTTTGACATATTTTTATTTAAAATATATAAACAAAAACAAAGGAAGCGAAAAGTTCGGCCGAGGGCCCAGAAGATGGCGGATGTTAAAAATCCATAGAAACCGCAACAGGTATCAACAACAAGTATCAAATGCAATAGCGATACCAAACACGCGCCAACGTTTAAATACGTCCCAAGCGCTTGTCGCAAGCTTCCTTTGATCTGTGTTCAAAAACCGACACTGGTCCGGATCAGCGACAAGCTCTTGCAAGCTCATGCAAGCCACGTCAAACACCAGTTCACACGCTTGTGTTTGTGGACGCTTGTCGAGACTTGCCAAGCGTGTAAACGTACCATTAACGTACCATTACAGCTATCAGCATAATGGAAAAAGCACTCCTTATTATTTAAGAACATATTCCAGCACAAACATACAAAGTAATATAAATCAAATTTGAAAACTCACATTAGTAACTTTAAAAGAGTTATTCGTCAACTCGCACACTTTAACTCGCACAGGTGTGCGAGATGGCACCTCTTGATTTTACCTATTATTTGTGTCGTCAACTCGCACAACAGTTAATATCTGAGGAAGTCATGTACAATCAATTACAAAAAAAAACTGATGATCAGAGGGCCTAGTGTGAGTTTTAATATTCGATACGAAAACACCAAGGCGCTGCTACGATGCTACACAAATTGTCGCTTTCGTTAACATGATCGGATGGCAAACAAAACTCGCAGTAGGCACCCTGAAAGCGTGTGTCGAGCAGGCCGTCAACGCAGGTACCTAATTAGCTTTGCCCTATTTCAGCGCTCGTGCTATTCAACCTAAATCTCCCCGAGGACTTCATTAAACGAACAATGCATGACATCCGTGCGATTCACGGAACGATAACGGAGTACGAAAGGACAAATAACAAAACAAACATCATGTGTCCACGACTGTACAACATGTGACGTAATAAACGTAACATCCTTAAAGTAGGTAGTTTAGGATCAGCTACTGATCCTTGAAAAATAAATCCTGTACCAATAAACTGCACTGGTTTTTTTTCTTATAAAATAAAAATATTGACCGTTAGCAGTAGGTACACTTAAGTCACTCTTTTGTTGAACAGCCGAAACAAACGAAATTTAAACGAGTGAAGTTGGGCGGGAAACGTCCTTCGACTTAATTCACTTTCATTATTTATTACAGACTCTTCATCCATATTAAAACTAAGAGATACACAATTGCAGCGAACATGTTAACTGTTTATCTTGAGTACATCAAGCCACTGCAATTTGACCTATTGGCCACAAAAGCAGACTGTTCACAGCGGGGCGAGCGATTACTTTGTTTTTCGATTCGATTTCGATTCTTTATATTGACCTTTACTAAGACCCCCGTAATGACCTACGGACCCTACGTTGATACTAACGGTGCAACTAGTCCACAAGTTTTAAGTCGCTCAGCGGGCTATGGAAAGAGCTATACTTGGATTGAATTTAAAATGAGGAGATTCGTTAGAGAACCAAAGTGACCGTCATAGGCCTTGCGATAAGCAAGCTAAAGGGGCAGTAGGCCGTTCACATATGTCACAGACTCAGGCGCACAAAGGCGACGAGTTTTCCACTGTTAAAAAAAAGCCGCCTGGCCGAAATTGGATGCATAGAGCCGAAGATCGGGCTCAAGACATAGATTGGAAGAGCCTAAGGCGCTCCCCTTTGGTTTTAGCACTTATATCCAGCAGTGCACTGAGATAAGTTGACGATAAACACCCCCGTAGTCAGCAAAACTTGCAATGAACTAGAAGTTCTCTTCATCATCATCATAATCATCATCAGCTAATTTTAAGACCCCACTGCTGGGGCACGAGCCTTCCCTACGGATGGATAGGGAGAACGGGCCCATAAACCACCAAGCGGGCCCAGTGCGGATTGGTGGTTGTTAACGACATCTAATGCAGCCGGGACCAACGGCTTTACGTGCCTTCCGAAGCATGGAGGAGTTCTCTTACCGTTTCACAAATCGTTCAGGGGCCCGACCGCCTAACCGATCGCTTTGACTTCGTGTGTGGTTTATGACGGCATCTTGACGTTTCGTGCCGCCTATGAAAGCTATAGCCTTTAGCTTTTGATATTGCTTTCATAGGCGGTGCGAGGTGGCAAGATGACGTCATAAACTATACGCGTAGTCAAAGCGATCGGTTAGGCGGTCGGGGGGCTGGTTATGTAGGTAAGCGACGAAACTCGCTACGGCTACGACGTAGTGCTACGACATAACAAACGAAGTGCTACGCTAATGTTTTTATTAGCAATTATGTTTTCGGACATTTTGAGTGCCAGTACGTTTATTACGTTTTTAACGAGCACTCGATTGAAAGACTGGTGGTGCAGGGCCATGTAGGAGGCAAAAGATCTAGAGGCCGATCACCCACCCGATGGACAGACCTAATTAAATCATCCACGCATACTACCATGACAGAATGCTCTCGCAACGCAGCAAACCGGCAAAACTGGAGAGACATTGCCATGAAAGCAGTTCAAGCCGAAATGACCAACGAAGTTTAGCCATGTACGCGTATCCCCAACCTCGTACGCCATCGAAACAATCACGACCACTCTGTCAAGAGTGTACGACTGAGAAGAAGAAGACGTTTATTATTGACACGTTTTCAGGTTTCTTGGTTTACTGTACGTAAATATTTTTTTTGGGAAAGTATAAAGCTTAAATTAAGCAAATTCAGATAAATATGACTGCCCAATACAATGTTTTTTTATAAAATATGTAATTGGGGCAGTTGTGTAAATTTAATGAATTTTAATTTTTAGTATTTTATTATTTTATTTACTACTAACATTGTTTTAAGTACCCATTGTTACTAACCATAATTGGATCAATTGTTACCTTATGAATAATTGAATTATTATTATTAGATATTATAAATTAGAAAAATATAGCAGCCTGTGAATCTAGCTATAAAAGTTTGGATACCAGTATACGATCTCAAGTTATCAGATCTCGTCTGAAATGTCAAGTGGATGTTCGCAACACACTCAAGTATCGGTGGCATCGAATGGAGACGCCTACGGACGTCAGTAAGCAATTACTGCAACGTAAGCGATATACGTTGCCGAGTTAACGAAGCTTATAGGGGTGCTGACTCTAGTTGAAGTTCGATGTAAGGTTAGTATTGAGGAATTCACTTTTGTTTTTCATAACTGAGAAACACCTTGACCTACATCTCACCTGATTTGACCTGATGGTAAGTGACGCTTCGACGCTTACTTATACTTACTCACACTTACTTAGTTTTTGATGTGTAACATCTTTCCGCTCGCCTTCTATATATACAATTTGTGGGAGTGATTTCGTAGAAAAGGGACGGAAGTAGGGTCGTAACAGTGTGATCCTGTAAATGTTACGTGTTAGTCGGGGAAGCCACCAGTGATCGACACTTTGAGCCCATTGTCCGTTGTAGGCCGTAATATTTGTGGGAGTGATTTCGTAGAAATGTGATCGTAACAGTGTAACAGGATAACAGTGTGACATGTCTTCTAATGAGTATTTACTGCATTCTCTTTATGATTTGTAAATCTATATTCTATTTCTATTGTAATATTGATTTCAACCATTTCGTGTGTTTCTATATTCTATTTTCTATTGTAATATTGATTTCAACCATTTCGTGTGTTTTTGACTGAAGACTTTGAAACAATATTAAAAAAAAAAGAAAAAAAAGGAGTAAAAAATATACGTCATTGTTAATTCTACATTCTATTTTCTATTTTAATATTGATTTCAAAAGGTAAGATGTCAAATGTTACACATCATATGCGACTACTTTATGGCTCGTTCGTTTTTTTTCTGATACTTCTCACCAGTGCATGTCGTGGCGACTATAATAAGACAGCATTTAGCTTTAATATAAAATTTAACTTCTTACTAGTTTAAATGTATGTCTTGTTGGTGTCCTATTAAAATGAATAAAATACGTTGCGTATGTAAAAGTAAAATCCACCCAGAAGCCGCAACTACTGGAGCACTTAAATTTTTTATCCATATATCTATTTATATATTAGACTACATCACATACATTGTTCTGGTCCCAAGGTAAGTAGCTAACGTACTTTTGTTATGAACATCAGGTACATCGACGGTACCACAACCACCTAAACCCGACACAATGTCAAAAAGTTCGTTTTCAACATTGACCCGTCCGAGAATCGAACCCGGGACCTCAAAGTTAGCGCCGCTCAAAGTCCGGTGCAAGCCACTCGCAAGGTCGTCTAAACCTCAAATAGTAGTGAAAATTTCGTTAACTTACTCGTTTATCAAGCTTTGATGCAGCATTTTAGCGGTATTAACACCAAGTGTTAAAATTTTTCCACGATCGGGATTCGAACCCGCATCCTGGGACAAACCGAGTCAAATGCGCTTCCATTTACACTATAGTGGCTCTGTCCAATGCGCCGAAACTTACCAACACTATCTACTCTTACTTTGTAAGCTAAAGGAGCCTTATTCAATATCAACAACTACGTCATCAACATATTTTAATTGCTTTTTTACCGCATGAGTTCACTCCTAACCCTAATAGACCAAGGTCGATAATTTTCGAAACCCAAACAAAATCATGGTAATCCTACTGGAACCCATTGGAAATGGAAGAGAATAACAACAATGAAAGAAAAAATAATTAACGGGCGATCTGAGGTCGGGAAGGGGAAGGGAGGGGGGGGGGGGGTGTTAATATGTGAAAAATTCAAATAACCAAGTTTTTGGTATTTTATTTTTATCTTTTACAATTTTTTTGGGGGGCCCTTCCGCTTCTCGACTTCAGATCGCCCGTAAATTATTTTTCCTTTCATTTTTGTTATATTCTCTTCCATTTGCAATGGGTTTCATCCTACTATGATTTTGTATTACTTTTTACCATTTTCAAAGACCGCCGCCCTGGTCCCGCCCTCTACTTATAGTCCCGCCCTGGTCTATAAGTAGAGGGGCTGTCTAGCTGACCTCACTCTATATTCTGGAAATAGGACTCTTTGTAAGAAAACACCCAGAACGATTTCAAAGAGCTAATGTTAATTTGAAATGTTCGTCTAGAGACCCGACTAGACTTCTAGTGCCCAAGTGTGCCAGCCAACTTTACCACGAAAACTGTACGTTTATGGCCATAAAGATCTTCAATCGGATCCCTAAAACCATTAGAGATTTACGATTGAGTTCTTTTAAAAGTCAACTCTCAAAGTGGCTCATAGATAAGTGTTTCTACACTGTTGAAGAGTTCTTAGGCTAGGTACTTATTGATATGTATTAATTAATTAATTTTATATAATTGTCAACGGATTTTTGCATGCTTAATATTCAGCGAAACATGTGGATCAAATTATCATTTATCATCTTTAATGTACCGTGTTTCCTGCACAATAAATATTTCTTATTTCTTCTTATTTCTATCTTATCTCTTTAGAAACACAACCTGTTTTTTCATACCTTACGGTTTTCAGCCTTCATTTCACCCAGATGTTAAGTGATGATAAGGCCACTGACAGACAGAAGCAGAGCAGAGCAGGTGACAGAAGCGTACTTCTCCCGGACTCCTCACCACTGAGGCCACTATAACATCGTTACTATAGCGACAAAAATTCTTAGATGGTGGTAGTTAGCCAGGCAAACTTAATTTAAGCCTATCCACCAACCAACCCGAGAACAATCGAATCGAGTGGAACCCAAGACATAATCTTAGATCGATGATATATTATCCATTACAGGTTTTATTTTCCAGGTTTAAGATAATTATGTAATTGGGTTTTTACCCGTTTAATTATGTTTAATAAATAAATAAATTACCACTAGACCACTTGGCGGTACTTCGAAGTTATAGGAACCAGCATGTTAATTGGCTCTATTAGTAATGGCACCGATTACAATCAATTTTATCGTGAAGGGCCATCGCGTGAGCGACTCGATATAGTTAGAAATAAATAGATAATTTTAGTACTTAACGAATTTAGGTCACTTAATATTTTTATTTCAGTAGAAAATATTGTATATTTGATTTAATAATAAGCTTGTTGTGAAATGTGATCACGTCAGCCAGTGTATGCAATGGAGCTACGAAGATTGTACCATTTTTCGTATTTAACCTGGG
Source organism: Eudonia lacustrata (assembly GCA_947562085.1). Taxonomy (NCBI): domain Eukaryota; kingdom Metazoa; phylum Arthropoda; class Insecta; order Lepidoptera; family Crambidae; genus Eudonia; species Eudonia lacustrata. The sequence continues at coordinate 2,959,184 of OX387321.1, read as the reverse complement.
TTATTCGTCTAAATGGTCACCCTAATATCACCTTACCGTATAAAGACGGATGTAATGAAACGCAGCGCATTTATTCTTTTTTCAGTCTCCGTGCACTTAAGTCACATTTTGACGCGATTTTTTACCGAGGTTGAGTACGTGGCGGAACTTCTTGGCGTTGGAAGCCATGTTTACAATTTCGTTTTATTTTTTTTAAATTGTGTTTTGTCCTCAGAACAATAACTAAAGTTTACGGAGGGGAGGAGGAGGAACTAAAAAAAAGTAACAAATAATAATCTAAAAATATCTAGCTATAATATATTTATCTTAAAAAGATGTTCAATTTACAATACCTGCTTATCTTGACAGTGGTTGACAGAAAATGTGGATAGAGAAACAAAAGTAAAAACGGCCTAACAGTCCCGTTGTATATTCGTCCAAGCTTATTTTACTATCCCTCTGTTCACGTGGGTAGGACAAATTAGGTTAGAAGTTAAGCACGCTTCAAATCTCCTACCTAAGCTAATAAAACGATCGGGCTATAAAAAGGGGAGATTGACCTTAAACTTAGTGCTTGGGTCTTCCAATTAGCTCGACGGACGGCCTGCAATTGCTTGTTTTACGTTCTAGCTCTCACTGATAAAGAAAAAAAATTGAAATTTTCTTACAGTCCTGGTTAATATTTATCAGTATTTAGTCAGTTAGTTATATTGCCACTGTATGTTATTCGTGATACGATAGTTTTGTTAAATTGACGAAAATAAAACTGTCGTGTATTTATGATAATTATTAGTATACATATACACATTTATGATATCTCTGTTAACCTTTCCAGAAAGCTTATATGCTTGTGTTAACTTTTATATTTGATAAGATAAGTTAATTCTAACCTCAAATCTGTACACAGGTACTTTTTTTTTTTTTTTTTTTTTTTTTTGGTTTTATACTTTGCTCCCCGCTTCTTGGCAGGCCTTTATTTTCTTTTTTGTCTTTTCTCTCTTTTCTTTGGGGTTAATAAATCGGAGCTTGAAGAGCTCTACTACTTTATGTTTGTTTTCTTTTCTTTGACTTATTCTCTTTATTTTTTTATATACTTTCTTTTGTCTTTCTTTTCTTTTCTTTTCTTTTTACAATATATCTTATTTCTATTACATTGTTCTTCCTCTTTTGTTAACATTGTTTCTTACATACTATTACATTATTTCTTAACTAATGTTTCTTATATTTAATTACATTTTTCTTTTTACTTTTTATTTATATTACTTATTCTATTTACATTTTCTTTATTACCTTTCACATTGAATATATGTTTCATATTTACTAGATCTAGTACATTCCTTTTATTATTTTTCTTATTTTGTTTGTTTCTTATATATATTATATTACTATTTTTATTAACATTAGTTTTACAGTTATGTTTTTTTGTTTACATTTATGCGTAGTATTCCTCGCCATAATTTTTATACAATTTTTATCTTTCCCCAATAAGTATCCTGCCGCGTATTTGGTCTTGCTTAATGTGTTTTGTATTTCAATGTGTCCCTAGCTTGTATGTATGTTCCGTGTGATTTTTGTGACATAATATTTGTGTACTTTATTACGCATATATTGGCCGTATCGCTCTTATGGTTCGGAAATCTCATGGGGTCGAACGAGACCACCGCTTGAGGAAGTACAGCCTCCACGAATGGAGGGTTGCAAAGTTCATATTTGTTTCCCTCATTCGTTTCGGCTGCCCTTCTTCTCGCTTCTATGTGGTACTCGTTCTCTCCGTCATCAGGAATCTCCATATAAAGATTTTCGGCCAATATACGCGTCGACTCGTTTATGTTACTATTTTTACATTCTCTATTTGATAACTTAATGATTTTGTTTGCCGTGGGAGCTGACGCTATTTTGCCCTTAGCACTTATACGCTACCTTGTCGCGAGCCAGCCTGTCCCATTTGGCCCTTATCGGGCACACCTCGTTAAAGGTGTTATGGGCTTTGTCCTCCAGGCCGGCTCTCTCGCAGTTAAGGCAGCGGGGGGGACTTGCTTTCTCCGTACACGTGGCGTAGAGGTGGTTACCCCCACAGTGGCTGCAGCTGTCCAGCCGCTCCTGGCAGACCCGCTTGATGTGGCCGTAGCCCAAGCAGCGGGAGCACTGGATAAGCGGGGTCTGATCCTCTACCTTGGAGACTCCCCACTGTAGCTGAAGAGTCCCCGCCTCTGTCAGCTGCTGCCATATTGCCGGGGCCACCCTGACCACCACATGTGCCACGTGCGGATTCCTCGTTTGCTTCTCAAACACAACTTATATCTCATCTTTCCCATCTTTGGTTTCCTTTATTCCAACCTTCCTCCTTATCGCTTGCTCTACCTGCTCTTTCTTCTTGTCCCCCCTTATGTATCTTACTATTACTAGTGGATTCTTGTTTTTGGTACACAGGTACATGGGCACTATATGCTTAAAACTATAAAATTAGCACTGCATGTCCCCACTGCTGGGGCACGAGCCTTCATAAGGATGGATAGGGAGAACGCGCCATAACTCGAGATGATAATTTTTTGGTCACCCATCCGATTACCGACCTTTACGAAAGTTGCTTTTAACCTCAGCACTCTCAGGCCGGGCGCGTTAACCACTGCACCATCGAGCTCCTCAATTTCATGCATTAGTAGGAAGTTAACTTTAACTCAATGAAACAGCAATAAAACTCGCTCTAGGCACACACCACAGGTGGGACGAAGTCCAAACGTTTCACATTATCACAAAAATGTATTTTTATTTACGTGACTACCTCTTCAATTGTTCGTCTTATAATGTGTATTGAGGATATTAACGATTCCATTCATGTGAATTGGGAAGTAAAAATGTTTATTACGTTTTGGTCGTAAGGCACACAATACAATTACATTACAATTCACTGGCTTTGAAGTATTTACACGTTTTTATATAATTCCATTTGGTCGGATTGATTTGTTATAAGTCCTCTCAATGTCACACTGTATTTTGAATACACATGTTGAATATAATATAAAAAAGTGAATGTCACAAAAAACAGAAATTGTTTTAGGTACTTTAGGATTTGTCTTTACAAGTTTCTTATTTTGAACTTGACGAATATAAAAGATACAATACACTCGTACTTGTATTTCCAGTACAATCAATTGTTCATAGTCAATTGAATTAAGTTATTTTTTAATAGCGACCATCTAATTAGTATGTTATGTGTATAATCACTACATTTAATGTCAGAAAATATTTTTATGACATATTTAAAGATTATTATGCGATTTAGGTGCCAATGATGAATCTATTAATTTATTTCGGCAGCCATCATCATATTTTTCTTGAAATTTTAACAAGGATAGCAAATAACAGTAACGTGTACGAGTATAGCACATATATACTAAAACTTAAGTAAAAAAAAATTTTGCTAAATGGAAAGAAAATAAATGGTTTGAGTTTAATAACATAAAGTCTAGTTAGTATAAAACATGATAGTTTAACTATTATTTCTTTACGTAGGTAAGAAGCAACTCCCCCGCATTATAAATAACCGCAAGCAACGTAGCAGTACATTATATATATACATACCCCGTATTATACATACCTGCAAGCAACGTAGCAGTACTCGTAGCAGTTCGCGTAGCAGTACACGTACCCCCTACGAATATTCGTAGCAATATTCGTAGCAATAGACACCAGTGTAGTGCAGCAATTAGCACTTGAAAATAAAAAGTAAAACTTACTATAGCGTTGTGTTATCAAATTTGTGGTATTTCATCTGCAAAGGTGAATCTGCATGGCCATCGGTTGTAATGACCGTTGGATAGATGGCGCACTGTGCCGCTATTAGCACTCAAAAAATAAAAAGCAGTGACAAAATTCAGCGCTAACGTCAACCTTCCCGGTAGCATAGCGGTCAGTGCAGCCACCCGGATTGCGGACGACCCAGGTTCGATTCCTGGCTGGGTCGGGTGGGCGTTTAATTTTTTCACTGTATTTTATAAATTTTATAAATATTATTTGTAAATGATAATATGAGTATTAAATTAAATATTGTATGATTTGGTAACACCTCAATTTTTGTTTTTTGTAAATGTCGTTACTTCTATTAAAGCTGTGGAGTTTCTTGCGCCCATTCTTCTCCACAGCTATAAAATAGACGTCCTAGATGGGTAGTAGGTAAAAAATGTATGGACGATTCAAAATCACTTCCCATCTAACTATAGGCCGATCTCACTGCTCAGTATCTTCCATAAGCTTCTCGAAAAGATCATTAACAAGCGACTTGTGAACTACTTAGAAAGTAATAGCCTAATCTCGAACAGTTAATTTGGATTTAGACAGGGGATCTCCTCAGAAGACGCAGTCTCTCTCTTAACAGACACCATTTCTACCTCTCTAGACCAAAAGGATTGCTGCATTGGAGTCCTTGTTGACCTTGCAAAAGCTTTTGACACGGTTTCCTTGTCCATTATGTTAAAAAAGCTGGAATGTCTCGGTGTCAGGGGAGCTCCACTTGATTAGTTTAATAGCTACCTGACTTGTCGGTGCCAGTCCGTTCGAGTGGGAGATGATATTAGTGATGCTTTACCTACAAATTTGGTGTTCCACAATGCACCATTCTCGGGGCCACCCTCTTTACAATTTACGTGACTGATCTACTAGAGCTGTGTATACCCAAAGCAAATATAATATGCTATGCTGACGATACAGTGGTGCTCTTTAGAGATTCGTCTTGGGAAAACACTCTTAGACTAGCTGAACGAGGGATATCACTGGTCGCTAACTGGCTTGACCGTAACCTACTGACAAAGAATATGAAAAAAGCAACATTTTTAGCTTTCCACAAAACTAACGCCTCATCTCCTAGTCCTCTAGCTAAGTTAATTATACACAGATGTGACTATCTAAGCCCAACTACAACAAAAACCTGTGTTTGTGAACCCATAGAAAGGCCTGGCTGGGCCAGATACCTGGGAATACAAATACATGAAAACTTTTTCACTTTCATTTAAGAAGTAAATATCTTTTGTATCATCACTGCTTTGAAAGATGTTACATATAGTTTAATCGCTTAGATGCTCGGCTTCTCCTCACATACTTAAAATGGTGTATATTTAGCTGTGCCAATCCATCTTGCTGTATTGCATAGGTGTTTGGGGCGGCTCAGGCAAGACCAGTTTTATCGAACTGGAAAGAGCTCAACGCGCTGTCTTGAGAGTTATGCTCAAAAAACCTTGTAGGTTCCCCACGGACTCACTCTACATTGCCACATTTTCCTCATCCATATGTTTACAACAGCGTTAACCGAAGATGTCCCTTAACAAATGTGACCTCGCACAAAGTGAAAAGACTAATTAAATGTAGGTTAATGGATCTTATACACACACACACACACACACACACACACACACACACACACACACACACACACACACACACACACACACACACACACACACACACACACACACACACACACACACACACACACACACACACACACACACACACACACACACACACACACACACACACACACACACACACACACACACACACACACACACACACACACACACACACACACACACACACACACACACACACACACACACACACACACACACACACACACACACACACACACACACACACACACACACACACACACACACACGTAGAAAATTTTGACAGTGCTTAATAGATCCATTATAATTAATAATTAAACGAACTTACCTTGTGAAGTTCGATTATAATTATACGAGTATCACGAAGATCTATTGTAGAAATCAAGTCGTGTCTACAATTGAAATTATATATTCGCTTAATCATCACGATTGTCAAGTTGCAGGCGGGTGAACACAAAGCCACCCGGGTTATGCATTGGAAAAATCCGAAACACACTTTGCCCGACCTGGGAATTGAAGCCAGGACCTCCGGATGTCAGGCTGAGTGCTTTGAGAGATGTTTGATTGAAAGCCTTAGAATATTTACGCAAATCGGTTCACCTGTACAAAGTGATCGGGGTGTTTGTGACTTTATATGATAAAATATTTTTTAAATTCCCTCAGGTTCACGGGTTACGGAATGTTTACGTGAATTAAGCCGTAGGTGGACCGTAATAACAATTATACAAAGCTGCCCAAACAAACGATAAATTTGGGATTTTGCGTTGCATGTAAAGTGAGGATTTACTTTTTCCCGCCGTTCAACACAACATGGTGTTAACACAGTGGCAACACGGGAATGCTTTAAAAGGATCTTGTTTGGCAATTTCATAAATACTTTTTAGAAATGACGTCATGTTGGCAAAGGTGAAAATGAGGACTGAAAATATTTAGGATTCTGCCGCCGCACTGTGGAACGTCCCTATACATTAGGTCGGACGCGCGACACTGCGCGAATCTTTTTGCTATATCGTGTAGCTATGACATGTATTGCTGTATTTCTGTTTAAAATGTATGAGATGAGATGATGAGACCTGCTACAAATTACCGAGCAGAGAGGCAAAATTACTATATCTCAGTAGTTAAGGATTGCGGGTGTTATCTAAAAAATAAATATTTCAATGTACCTAAGCAAAATTGCGTAATGCTAGTACAAGTTATATTACTCTTTTGTCTTATTATTAATAGTAGAGAAACAGTACTACCACCCAAAAGCATAATATATTTAAAAGTGATAATTCGTTGTTCTAAAACATCCAGACTTATGGTAATCCTACCTACTGCAATACACATTACAGAGGCAAACGTTATGGTGGCGATTGACCGGAGCGATCACTGTAACGTAACCGTAACCATGTTCGCGGCGAGCTAGATATGTCATTGTTGACTGACCGATAACAGGGCAGAGCTCAAACTTCCATCGAACACTAAGAGTACGGATAAATTAGGAGCAATTAAAGCGAGATTGTGCAGACATATTCTTTCGGACCATACCTTGCTACGGGACTGAATGCGCGAGGTGTCTGTGCACTTGGTGCTTGTAGATTCCGGATAAGAAACTTTTAAATTTGTTTTTTATCTTTTCTTGTATATGTGTTTAGAACTGTAGGTTACTTTATTTTATTTTGTTTTAATTTAGATTGCTACGATGGAAATTTGTAATGAAAAATTTGTTCTCAAATAAGTGACATGTATGCTTTTTTATGAGAGCATACATGTCACTTAAAGAATAAAGAATAAAGTTCTATAACCTGAGCGGCAAGCGGCCCGGCTCACTGTACTGCCATGCGAATGCTCGCGACGAACATGTTACGTTTCGGCAAAATGCTCCGGTCAGTCACCGCCTTTAGAAAAAAGACAATAAAAAACGCTATGCCGCCATTTTGTATGCTAGATATTTATTGGGTGATCTGTCCCTGCGAAATTGAGGTCGCTAGAAAACATTATAGAGTATATAGAGGATACACACGCGCTCACCTGCGAAATGAAAAGTGGACAGAGGTGACAAAATGAAATTCAAAAGTCATGGTGTCGGTTCTGGGCCCCGAATCTGCTGTTTTGCCTAATTTTAACACTATGTAGAAAATGCTGAAAAGTTTAAGATGAAGAGGAACAAAAATATTTGCCTAAACACTATTTTATTTAATATGATTAACGAGCAAGCAATTAGGTATAATATATTTAAATAAAATTCGTTGAAAGTATTGTGTTGAAATTTTACGATATATCATTTATATCATATATCATTTCATTGGCGACGGAAACTGTGGCAAACACTCTTCGTCACAGTTTTCGTCCTTGTGAAGTTCGTTTGCAACCAGTTGCATTTATGTAGGTATTAGTAAATTCACGTCAGCGAGAAAAAATAATAAATAAGGAAGTAACAAGAAAAAGACGGACATTAAAACCAATAGGTACTTTAATTGCGTTACAGACAAGAAGGTATAAGAGATAAATTGGTAGATACAAAAAGATATATTATTAATATGCTGTTAGGTTAGTATATTCGAACGACCTAAAATATAAATTGGCGTTGTATAACGTTCAGGATTTTATGTTAAAATGTTGTAATAAATTACCAATCGATAGGCGATAAATTTGAAATACAACTTTGTTATCAGTTGAAATAAATTCATAAAGGCATTCGCCTGTTGGAAAAATACAGTCAGATATATACTATAATAGAAGGGATATTCGCATTTAAATCGACAATAAAGAAATGAGCGCAACTTCATTAATTTGGTCCCATTTCAACAATGATATCTTTTAAAATTTTGTCATTATATAACTCGCTTTTGCCAGCAACATGATAAAGCTTAAGGGATAGGAATAACATTTGGAAACGGAGTAATAGTAAGATAACATATTATGTATAAGGTTACATACGTCTTTGTTTACATAGCACATTGCAAGCTCGACACCATCTTTTATGTTCATAACATACTTTAAAATGAAAAGGTAAACACATCGAAACCACCATAGCTTCATCTCGTCAAACTTGACCTTCAATTTAATAGTATTTTCATTTCACTTAGTTAAAAAAAAATACGGTTACTTAGTTCTCATTGTCTCATCACCGAGGACCGGGGAATTATGTAAATAGTAGCAATTTATCCGATTGACTCCCTCAAGTAGGTTTCGTTTAACACTAATGGGGTAATTTCAATATTCCTTCAGACTAGAACGGGCCAAATCCTTTTTAGATTTTGCTGATGTTCTTCATAGCACCTGTCTTAAAACTTCTCCTTAAGGATCGAATATTCAATATTGCTACTGTAACATTTGTCAAACGATAAAACACTTTAATTATCACTGGATAGTACACGACCGTTTGTCGCTCTGCCCGGTGCGCACGAGTCGGTTGAGGTTGAGCTTAGGGCTGCCGCTTGCGCTGTCGCCGTCCCCTTTGGCACATGTCTTCGTCCTCATAATCATCAGGTCCGTTCTGATGCTAGGCCTTCGGACGTTTGGGGCAACGACCCCGCACGCGTCTGAAAGTCTCCTCTTTATAGATAGCGTGCATTTCTTGCTTCTATTACTTTGGCTACTGGTCGGGGGTAGGGTGCAAGGGCTCCCGAATGCTGTGCTCACTCGTTTGTGGTGGTTTGGAGCCATCTCTAAAGGCAGATTGGCGACGACAAATAGTTCGTAGAAGAGGTCGTCAACGTGAAAATTCTTCTTGGCGGATGTCTCGATGAAGACGCAAGCGGAGTCTTGGGTTGAGCAGTATGCTTGAGCTTCCTCCGGCTGGACAGTCCTGTAACAAATTACTCTAAAAATTAACCATTCATAATTAAAATCATCACCCTCATCAGCCTATAAACGTGTCACTGTAGGGCTTAGGCCTTCCCATGTAAACATGAACACATGAGGTCCATAAAACTGTCATCATCATGATCTCAGCCAAAAGATGTCCACTGCTGGACAAAGGCCTCCCCTAAGGATATGAGGGGTATTTGCCGTAATCGCCACGCTTGGCAGGCGGGTTGGCGATCGCAGTAGGTAACCTAAGAGAGATGCTGCTGCCCATCCTCTGGAATGCTCCCTTAGTCGGCTTTTACGACACCCACGGGAAGAGATGGGGTGGTACAATTCTCTAACCCCGGCACCACACAGGGACGCTACGCATAAAACTGTATTGTTTTCTTATTACTGTTTCTTTTTTTTTTCTCTGTAATGTCTGTGTGATCGTCAATAAAATAATTTCTTTCTTTCTTTCTTTCTTTCAAAACCCAGCACACTGACCCAATACAAATTAGCAGGTTTTAGGACAGGCACTTGGAACCACGGAAGGGCTCGATATTTTTCATTTGGTCAGCCATCCTGTGAGCCGGTTTTGCAAAGTTTGCTGCATCGAAAACCTAAACGTGTTGCCATCGAACTTCTAAAACTATTAAGAAATGAAAAGCCCTACTTCATCCGGTTTGTGTGGAAAGGTATTTAGTCTGAACAGTGCTTATGGCTTTAAATAAAATGAGGATTATTTTACATATTATAATTTTACGCAAATATTGTTGTACGATTTGAAAAAGACAAAGTGTTGAAAAAATTCCACGAGCGGGATTCGAACCCGCACCCTATGACATGCCGGGTCAGGTGCACTGCCAACTATGCTATCGTGGCTCAATCCAACTCGTCGAAATTAATTCGGCTCGAATCCCGCTTGTGAAATTTTTTCAACACTTTGTCTCTTTTCAAATTAAAATGAGGATGATTAATCGTCTCATTCTTCTACAGTTTGGACCCAACTTTTCAGACCTGGTAGCCTAAAACCCTATTATTGAGTGTTTCTACTAAAATATTTTTTTAACCTCCTCGTAGATCCATAACAATTCCTATAATAGCTCCTAAAATAATAGGAATTAATTTGTGGGTTCATTTATTATTGACTAGCGACCCGCCCCGGCTTCGTACGGGTGCAATGCTGATACACGCATGCATTTTAAATCTGTAATATCTTCGAAAATATTCATTTAAATTACATGCTGTAACGGGCCATATTTATCTATATTAAATGCACAATGTATTTAAGGTACTTAATTGGATAGGATTAATGCTGCATTGCTTAAAATCGCTTTGTAAATAAGCCATTATTTCTCGTAAAAAGTAAAGGATAAAAAATTATTATTGTGGGTTATCCCTAAGAGATAGACATATACCATCGCGGACTTTTTTGTAGACCTTTTTAAGGTGTACAATACTGTAGTACATTATTTTGATCTATCTCGTAGGGTTCGACCAGCGTTTGCATTGTAAGCGCAAAAAAATGTAAAACCTCTAAAATTATCAGTGTTTCTCTACTATATTAAGCATGTATTTATATATAAATCTTCCTCTTGAATCACTCTATCTATTAAAAAAACCACATCAAAATCAGTTGCGTAGTTTTAAAGATCTAAGCATACATACATAGGGACAGCGGGAAGCGACTTTGTTTTATACTATGTAGTGATAATGCGACACGGTACGCGTTGTAGAATAATTTTGTATATGTAACCTTAAAGGGCCAAAAGATTTTGCTGTAAGTATACCTCTCTACACGCATTAATTGATTGGATTTCTTCAAATCCATTGCTAGTGTGAGTTGAGTTTACTACCCGTATTCATTCGATTACGTTTACGAAAACGAAAATTAGTATGGCATTGAAGCAGCGCCTCCTGGCGGCATACGAGAAGAGTTAACATTTTGCCATACAAATTCTCGTTTTCGTTCACATAATCGAATGGCGAATGAAACTCGTACTAGTCACCCAGCACCATTCCGATAATGTAATCGAATGAAGTTGGACGTTTTCGATCAGCAGTGCAATAACAGCTCGCGCGACAACAATGGCGGGCCGATTGCGGTCGACGGCCGGCGCATACGAAACCTCCGTCGGGAGTCCCATCGAAAACAGGGAAATGTCCATTACATTATATCGGATGCAGATATCAAAAAATGTGGTTGGTAAATGTGGAGCGTTGTTTTGTTTCGTGAGTGCCTAGTGAGTGTTTTATTTGTCATTCGATAAAGATTACGCTTTAAGAGCTATAAAATAGAAATAAATAAAATCGGTGCTTTTTAATAGAAATTGTGGCCTGACTGCAACATAATTAAGGATTTGTACAGATTTTAGTTTGATTTATTTAGTGTTTAATGGTGACTTAGTTATTTAATGATTACATTTTTTTAATTATTATTTTTAATGCGCTATTAGCTTAACAGTAAAGACCTTGTTAACACATGCAGAAAAGCTAATACGCTTGTTTTAAGGTATGGGTTCACGTGGGTAGTCAACGGGGCTATGTGGATAATAATAATAATAAGTTGATTACAAGAGGGCCTATGATTCAGTGCCTCATTCATGGTTGAGGAGGATCTTGGAGCTGTACAAAATTGATGCAACTCTAAGATCCTTCTTAGGCGTATGTATGAGTCAGTGGACCACAATCGTTCGTCAACCTGGCGGCATAGATGACCCCCCTGAGCCGCAGGACTATACAACTTGTTGATTTGCATTCACGCCATATTCATAGCAGCAGTCGTATTGCTTATACTTATTACAAATAAATTATAAAAAAATATGAAAAAATAATAATCATATTTTCAAAATCTGTAAATACGAATCGCACGTCTGCATAGCACTAAAAAATAAACGCTCGTTCGCGTACGCCCGCTCACCCGACCACGAGTAGGTAGCAACAAGCTCGAGCTTCGCGGCGCGCCCGCAGCTTTGTCGGCGCGGCGAGCGCCGGCGGCCGGCGGGCGGCGGGCGCACGCCGCACGCATCAAAGCCAATGTGCCGCGCAACCCCGAACGAGTGACACATTTCTTAGCCCTAGCGAATTTGGAGCGAAACGTGTTCTTAGGTGTGTTGTTTGTGTGTGTAAAAAAAGTAAAATGACGGAAAATTATTCTAACGTAGAACTTGTGGAGATGGTGCGATTTTACGCAATTAGTGGGAACAGTCTACGTCGAGCCGTGGTCATGTTTGTGGAAATGTTTCCAAACAGACCAACTCCATCGCGCGAGGTAATGCTTGCTGCCACGCAACGACTGAGGGATCATGGCCAGTTCAACGTTCCTCGACATGCGCAGGGTCGCGGCAGTGTGGGCCTCTCAGTCGATTTGCAAGAGCAAATACTCGAATACTTCGAAAGGGAACCACGTGCCAGTACTCGTGATGCTGGCCGCCACTTCAATGTCCACCACACAACAGTCTGGCGGCTTCTTAAGTCAACAGCACCCGTTCCACTTCAGAAGAGTTCAAGAATTGAACGAGCAAGATCATGCCGCCCGGGTCACTTTTTGTCACTGGGTACTAGAACACCGAGAAGCCAGCATTCTATGGACGGACGAGTGTATGTTTACGCGCATCGGTGTTTACAACGTCCACAATGAACATTGGTGGGCTCACCGCGAACAGAACCCGCATAAGACCAAAAAAGATTCGTTCCAGCATTGGTTTAGCATCAATGTGTGGGCTGGCATTGTTGGTGGACATTTACTCGGGCCCTATTTCATCGAGGGTTATCTCAACAGCAACTCGTATTTGCAACTTTTGCAGCACGTAGTTGACGTAATGCTTGACGACGTGCCACTAGCTCTTCACCGGAATCTCTTTTACCACCAGGACGGGGCGCCTCCGCATTATGGACGCCAAGTGCGCGATTATTTGGACGAAGTGTTCGGAACCCAGTGGATTGGTCGAGGTGGGCCAGTGCCCTGGCCTCCGAGGTCGCCAGACTTGACTCCTTGTGACTTTTATTTGTGGGGAGACATAAAAAGAATGGTTTATAAAGACGAAATCACGAGTGTTGTGCAGTTAAAACAAAATATTTTAATGGCTTTTGAGAGTGTAAGGTCAAATGGTAGTGTGCTGCAAAAGTTACCTAGAAACTTAAGGCGCCGTGCTCATTTGTGCATAGAACGTGAAGGTGCCCACTTTGAGCAGTACCTGCGAGTATCTTAAACATGATCAGTAAGTACCTAATAATAGTTTATTGCAACAAAGTATACTTATGCGTAAGAGTAAGCCACTTTACCACAGAATACATAATAGTACCTACAAGTTTACGTAAGTTCATCGACTTAATGTCCGCCCGCTGCGCTCTTATGTACCTACTACGGTCTGCACCCCTATTCTCGTCAGTCGACGGTCGCTATTCTAATTTACACTGAGATCATTTTATTAATCAATCGGTTCCTTATTACTTTCTCCGTGTTAAAAGTATTTTTAGTCATTAAGTGTACCAATTACGATCAGCTGTAAATTTATGGCGGGAATGCAAATCTACAACCTGTATAAGGATCGAGCGAGGTATATTCCAAAGTGACAGTCTGAGCCCCTTATGGTTCTGCCTAGCCCTTAATCCGCTCAGCACATTGCTGAAGGATTCAGGGTTAGGTTGCCGGCTTCGGAGAGAGGGTGAAGTCATTTCTCATCTTCTGTACATGGACGACCTCAAGCTATTTGCACCGAACAAGCAACATTTGTTGACACTACTCAAAATAACACATGTTTTCAGTAGTTCCATCAAAATGGAGTTCGGTGTTGATAAATGTGCGGTCGTGCATGTGCAGCGGGGGAAAGTTGTAGATTCACCAAATTTACAGCTTTCTGAGACAATGTTCCTCAAGTCGATCTCTGAAGCAGAAACCTACAAGTACCTTGGTATGTCACAGTCTTTGGGTTTTGAGGAAGGGCGCATTAAACAGACGGTGAAGGAGCGCTTCTGCTGCCGCTTGACAAAAGTGCTTAACAGCCTTTTGTCAGGGGGTAATAAGGTGCGTGCTTTCAACGCCTGGGTGATGCCTTTACTCATATACTCCTTTGGCACACTAAGGTGGACCCAGACTGAGCTGGATGCCCTAGATCGCAAGGTCCGTGCATTGCTCACCACACACCGGATGCTACACCCACGCTCGTCTGTTATGAGATTGTACATCCCGCGAAGGTGTGGTGGTCGCGGCTTTTTAAATGCCAAAAGCCTCCACAACCGCGAGGTGTGCAATCTTAGGGACTATTTCCTCAACAACGATTGTGGGATGCATCGGGATGTGGTAGCAATGGACAGGGGCTTAACCCCGCTCTCCTTGGCAAATGAGAACTGGCGCAGGCCAGTGGTATTGAGCATAGAGGACCGCAAGGCGGTATGGAGGAGCAAGGAGCTACACGGGCGGTTCTACAAGGTGCTCACGGGCCCTGATGTAGATATGCTCGCGTCGGTGAACTGGTTACGATTCGGGGACCTCTTCGGGGAAACCGAAGGTTTTGTCTGTGCAATTGCGGATGAAGTTATCATGACGAAGAACTACCGGAGATATATCCTGAAGGACGGTACGGTCGACATTTGTCGGGCATGCCGCCGTCCCGGGGAATCACTCAGGCACATTATCTCCGGTTGTTCTCATCTTGCTAACGGCGAGTATTTGCACAGACATAACCTGGTAGCTAGGATTATTCACAAGCAACTTGCTCTTCTATACGGTCTTGTGGACTTCGAAGTGCCGTTCTACAGGTACACACCTGCGCCGGTTCTCGAAAACGGCCGTGCCACGCTCTATTGGGATCGAGCTGTCATCACGGACAGGACTATTCTAGCTAATAGGCCTGATATCGTGCTGATAGATCGATCGCAACGCCGGGTAGTGCTTGTCGATGTCACCAATCCACATGACGAGAATCTTGTAAAGGCCGAGAAGGACAAGGTCAGCAAGTACCTTGACTTGGCTTACGAGGTGACCGCCATGTGGGATATTGACTCGACAATCATTGTGCCGATAGTCGTGTCTGCGAACGTTCTGGTAGCGAAGAGTCTCGACCAACACCTTAAGAAACTCTCGCTCAATGGTTGGATCAAGGGTCAGATACAGAAGGCGGTACTCTTGGACACGCCGCGGATAGTCCGAAGGATCCTGTCTCTGCAGCCCTAACCACCGGCAGCTTGAGCCCTGCCCCGTTGCCGGCGGTATCCTAGGCTAGGTTTTTTTATAATATTTTTATGTTTTGTATGTGCTTTTGTATTTTACTTTTATATTAATATTATAACAAACCTAGGCTAAGAAAAAAAAAGAAATAAAGAGATAATAATATAATAAATGCGTTTATTGCTTTCAAAAACGAGTATTTAGGTAACAATTCCATACTTAGATAACTAAAGAAAAAACATAGATAGGTAGATATACATATTTCATGGAAGAGCAATGAGACATGGATAGATCAATATATAAATTTTGAAGGCAAATGGAGGCGGCTCAGCTAGTGCTGACATAGGACAGCGCTGATTTTCAGCCGCTCCCACTCCTCTAAGGTGTATTGTGGATAGCAAAACACGATTTGTCTCATTTAAACCGAGCACATAGACGAACCTTATTGGTTGTAGTAATGCTAGAATATCAGCGTTGCAGCTGATGTTTATGCTGCAACATGTCATTTTCGGTTTCGCTTCTTTATTTTATATTTTACTTTTGTTTATTACTTTTAATTTGAAACTAAATAATTTTTTTGATTTAATACAATAAGTAGGTATTATTGAATAAAAAATAAAGAAATTTTAAAAAACCTTTCAGCTATTTATGCGACGCTTTTATCATTATTTATTTTTTCATCATCAGCTCATTTTATGTCCCCACTGCTGGGGCACAAAAATGGGTGGATAGGGAAAACCGGCCATAAACCACTACGAAGGCCCAGTGCGGATTGGTGGTGGTTAACGATGCTAATGCAGCCGGGACCAACGGCTTTACGTGCCTTCCGAGGCACGGTGGAGCTCCAGATGATAAATTTTTGGTCGCCCATCCGATAAACCGGCTCTGGCGAAAGTTGCTTTACCTCAGCACTCGCAGACCGGGCGCGTTAACCACTGCGCCATCGAGCTCCTCATTTTTATGTAATGTTTGTTGTATTGTATTTTTAATTTCATCATGTATAAAACTAATAAATTATCTACCAAATATGCAGTCCACTATCAACTTACTTGAGTTCCCTATCGCACTTGTTGCCGGCTATGGCCATGGGTACCCGGGGCGCCTGCCGCCGACCCCGGCTGCCGCCGCTCGTCGCACTGGCCTTCGTCTCCAGGATCTGTTCCCGCAGTCGGATCACCTCCTCGAACGACTCCCGGCTATCCATCGCGAACACCAGCACGAAGATGTCGCCTGGAACAGTAATCAACGATTAAAAAGATGACAGGAGAAATAAGGGATGTTATGACCCAGACCTTTATGAATTTACTGCCACAACTTCCAAGGCTACCTACAATAGTAGGTAAGAAAATTATATTTGATATTTAAATTTTGAATGGTCGTGGAGTTCGTGGGTACTAATATCAAATCTTTTTTTTACTTTGGATGTCTGGGAACAGCCGTATAAAACCAAGTTTATCTCGGTATTTTATAAAATACCAAATACTAGTAATTTTACGATGCCTTTGTCCAGCAGAAGAACAGTAAGTATATAAGCTAAATACTTACAAACGTAAGAACAGGGAATAAAGTAAGGTGTAAAAAATACAGATTACGGATATCTAACCTATGGAACAATGCTGGGGCGTAAGCTCATAAAGCAGTATTGTAGCACTGTCAATGCAGTTGTGAAAACGAGACGCGTGCAGCGACATATATACCTACACGGTTCCATTTTCACAACTGCATTGCAGTAGTAAAGGCCATAAAGCGATATGTATAAAAATAAAAGTAAAACACACCACACACCCAATTGCTTGGACATTCTGCTGACAACGAATCCAGACCACTACTCAGTATCAGTTTCTTCTCCTTTAGGTAGCTCTGATCACTGTCTGGTAAAAACTATATCAGCTTACTCTCCTCCCGAACCTAATCAAGGAGGCATTAGACGGGTATGGCGATACGGGTCAGCTGATTGAGCCGCCAAGTCAAGCAAAAAGGCGCAAAAGAAGGCTCGTTTCAATCATATTAGCCGAATTGGGAACAGACTGGCTACATATTTCTCGGGTAGCAAAACGTTCTCGTCCCTGGCTAAGTCGGTCGAAGCAAACTTCTGTCAGCCCTCACTTCCTCCACTGCTGGAACCAGATGGGCTGCTGGCTGACATCACCACTGAGAAGGCCAATTTATTTGCCACTCTTTTTGCGGAATCTTCGTGTCTTGATGCTGGTGGTACCGTACCCCCTAGCGCAGCGATTTGCGAAACGTCTATGTCGGAAATCCGCATACGCCAGATGGAGGTACGTAAAACACTACGCAATCTTGACGTGAACAAAGCAAGCGGACCGGATTAGAAATAGAAATAGAAATAGAAAATAGAAATATTTATTATGCAGGAAACACGGTACATTAAAGATGATAAATAATAATTTGATCCACATGTTTCGCTGAATATTCAGCATGCAAAAATCCATTGACAATTATATAAAATTAATTAATAAAACGATAAATTACATTTAATCCAATTCAATACAAAATTAAAAAAAAAACACATTCGAATTAAATAGATAAAATAATAATTAATTACTATGTCAACAATAATAATGTGAATTAATAATTTTCCAATAGCAATACATATCAATAAATACCTAGCCTAAGAACTCTTCAACTGTGTAGAAACACTTATCTATGAGCCACTTTGAGAGTTGACTTTTAAAAGAACTCAATCGTAAATCTCTAATGGTTTTAGGGATCCGATTAAAGATCCTTATGGCCATAAACGAACAGTTTTCGTGGTAAAGTTGGCTGGCACACTTGGGCACTAGAAGTCTAGTCGGGTCTTTCCAGTCGGGAGATTCCAGCTATAGTCCTGAGGACATGTACGCCGGAGCTGGCACCAATTCTGACACGCCTTTTTCGTCTTTCCTTGAAGACTGGTATAGTGCCGAAAACATGGAAGTCGGCTAACGTTCAACCAGTACCCAAAAAAGTAGTCGTGCCGAACCCGCCAACTACACAACTATCAATCACTTCCATTCTCTGTAAGACTATGGAACGTGTTCTGAATTACAGGCTCTTGACTTATCTAGAAGTGAAGGATCTCCTTAGTGACCGTCAATACGGTTTTCGCCGAAATCGATCCACGGGAGACCTTCTAGCAAGCGTCACACACATCTGTAGCGAGGCCATTGAGAATTACGGAGAAACGCTTGCCGTTTTCTGGATAAACTTCCATCATTTGGTCTACCTGCTAGTCTGTGTGCTTGGTTTTCAGACATCCTGCGAGATCGATCGATTCGAGTAGTCATTGATGGCTGCTCATCCGATCAATTTGTGATAAACGCTGGCGTCCCACAGGGGTCAGTACTCTCTGCGACACTTTTTTTGCTGCACATCAACAACCTGTTAAAACCGACAAACCTGACAGCGCTGTCTTAGAGAGTTATACATCTAACACACGAACTAGAGGAGCTCAGATCCAGTTTTTGAGAGAGACCATGGTTGAGCGTTTGAACTCATCCTTGAAGAAAGTATCCGATTGGGGTGACGCGAACCTGGTCAAGTTCAACGCCACCAAAACACAGGCGTGTCTATTCTCCGCTAAAAGGAGTCCTTTCACCCTGACTCCTACTTTCCGAGGTGTGTCTGTTCCCATTTGCGACCATCTCGAGCTTATTTATTTACAAGTTTATGTACACACATAAAAAGGTAACAAAAATAAAGGTAAAGTAAATTTAGTACAAGGGCGCTGCTTAAGGGAGCTTCTTGGTATGAAACTGTCATCGACCCTAAATTTTAACTCCTACCTGGAATCGAAGTCACAACTTGCCGCTAAAAAGCTGAGCATCTCAAAGGTGATAAGGTACTTCACACCGGGACAACTGCTTACTTTATATCAAGCACAAGTCCGGTCGTGTATGGAGTATTGTACTGTTATGGAGTATAGTTGTAACTCTTCTCGTATGTCGCCAGGAGGCGCTGCTTCAATGCCATACTAATTTTTGTTTTCGTAAACGTAATCGAATGAATACGGATAGTAAACAAAACTCACACTAGGCACCCTGTACATCATTACTACCAGTCTGTAGGTGTGAACAAAGGATAGGTACATGGATACCGCATAAGTGAGACCAAGGGTCTTTTCAGCAGTAATACTGCTTTCAAAGCCTGGTAAGGCCTGATCATTATATTAAAGCTTCATAGGTAATTAGTGGCCGGGAGAGTGACGCCCAGGGTAAATTTATTCCTGGATTAATTACAAGTGATTTATGCAGCGCGACTCTGTTGGCGTAGTTATATTACAACGTAATTTATAAAGGGAGGTGTTTTTTTATGCCGCGACGCGAATACAAATGGCAGTTGTCTGCATTATGAACTTTTTAATAAGTTTAAATAAATTACTGCAAAAAAGCCGTCTGAATGAAAAAGTTGAATTTGGTTGGTGGCTGGGCTTTTTCTATGACCGCCTTTTTAAGATAGGGAAACCTCATTGCCGAGTTCCACCGCATCCGGGGTGACGCGGATGGTTATGTGGGGCTCTCCCCCCAACTCCCGCGATTTGGGAGAAGGGGCATACCCACTGTAAACCCTAGCACACCCCTCACTAGCCGCCAGGGTGCCGGGACCATCAGTTGGACAATCTCTGGATGTCCAACGAACGAACGATGTGGTTCTAAGCCGCCTGGCTAGCTTCCAGCACGTTATATAAAAGCCAGCTGTCCTGCTGTCCATTATGTTACCACATTATGTCATCTATCATATATCATATCAATTACGAGTGCTCCTGCTCACTCGCACTCAAAGTCACTGGTAACTTCTTTGACACCGTAAATTCTCAAACGATATAATAATCAAAATGTCATCACCATCATCTTCATCAGCTCATTTTTATGTCCCCACTGCTGGGGCACGAGCCTTCCCTATGGACGGATAGGAAGACCGGGCCATAAGCCTAAACGCGGGCCTAGTTGGTGCGACTGCTAATGCAGCCCAGACCAACGACTTTACGTGCCTTCCGAAGCACGGAGGAGCTCGAGATGATTAATTTTTGTCACCCATCCGATGACTTGCCTTTGCGAAAGTTGCATAATCCGCAGACCCGCGCGTTAACCACTGCGCCATTGAACTCGACATCGAATCAAAATGCAAATAATGTTAATAATAATATCGTCCACACTATTAAAACATACTACATAACTTTAACTATGTTATATAACATGCTTTGTCATATAGTCTGGACGCAACTTAATGAAGAAAGGGAGAAGTTTGCGCTCAGTCCCGGCAAATATTTATTTAGATCGTATTCGACATCAAGTGATCTATAAACTCGAAGGCAGGTAGCATCTAAATCGACGGCCCGTCACTGACAATAATGTTGCGAACTGTCAAAGTTGTATTGAGCGAAGTTTGAGGGCCGCGTAGGGACCACGGAACAAATTAGAAAACTAAATCTGAAGGGCAGGTGCGCCGACTCCCCGCAGACAATATTATCAAGAGTTCTTGGAGAAGTGAACAGTCATGTTTGCTGTTTTGTTTTTATTTTCTGTAGGGTTATTAGAAAGAACAAAGCTACCGTATTCGAATAGAAATTGAGACAGCGCCCGAACGTTCGAACGTAACTAACAATCGATGAGCATTTCTCAAAATTTACGATAATTCAATAAAAGTTAACTATGGGACAAATAAAAAAACACCGTTACAAAAGACACAATACAAAGATGCTCTTATCTTTAAAAGAGATCACTTCCAGCCAACCCTTGCTGTGGTGCGTAAAGAAAGTATGCGGGATTAATTCGAGTTTTTACATAGACGATAGCGATTGACAAAATTTAGTTTTGCATATACACTGCTCAGTCTTCCCTACGATGCGGCTACATTGTTCTTACTGACGAGGCCATGTACCAGGGACGCGACAGACACCGGCTATGAAAGTTTTCTTCGACTGCTTATTCATCATCATCATCATCCTTCATCATCCTTCCGGGGTCCTTCAAACGTGGCGTGAAGAGGCACCTTGTGGGCCGGCAGAGTGAGGCTTACTCATGCTGCGTTGTTTTCACGCTGCACCAGTTGTCGTCGTATCTGAACTCCATATTCACTTAGCATCAGGTGAAATGAAGTCATTTTCCGTGCTATATATAAATAAATAAAAAACACTTTAATTCTTATGAACGTCATATAACTTTCCTCTTATAATCACGCGCAGGGAAGCGAAACCATGAAGCCGTAGATGAGCGAAACCCGATTGTCGTTTTGCGCCGCGCGCCACACGACAATACACGACGCCACCCGACTCAACCCAAATACGAACCAAAATGATAATAACCATAATACATAATATCTTTATTCATCACAAAATATGTACATTTAAAGTAAATGCCCTGCAGCCTGTGAAAGTTAAAACTGTGTAAACAGTCCACAGTGACACTAAGGTCGACTGAATTGAAAAATATGTATGAAAAGTAGACAACATCAACGTTTCGTAGTCCCCTGATTCGTCCTCCAAAACTGAACCGATTTATTTACTTTTTTCATTAAAAATTAAAGAAAGGCTTTGGCTATGTCCTTATGTTTTTCTTTTTTTCATAGTGCATAGTGACAATTCGATACATTTCAAAACTTTACTACAAAAAAGGTAAAAATGCAACGCAAGCCGCGAAAAAAATTTGCGATATTTATGGACCTAGTGCAGTGTCAGTGAGAGTAGCACCAATTTGGTTTAAGCGTTTTCAATCCGGAAATTTAGATGTCAAAGATGCACGTCGCTCTGGTTGCCATATTACGGATAAAATGGATGCCATTTTTGAAAAAGTGGAGCAAGATCGGTTTATCAGTAGTTACGACAAAGCTGAAGAACTGGGAATTGACCACAAAACAGTTTTGGCGCATTTGAAAAAAACTGGGAACACAAAATAGCTCGATATTTGGGTACCTCACGAGCTCACTGAAAGAAACCTAATGAACCGTGTACTCATTTGTGATTCTTTATTACGACGTAATAAAACCGAATCATTTTTGAAGAAGCTGATAACTGGTGATGAAAAGTGGATCACGTACGACAAGAACGTGCGAAAACGGTCGTGGTCAAAGGCCGGTCAGGCTTCACAGACTGTGGCGAAATCCGGGTTAACTCGCAACAAGGTGATGCTGTGTGTGTGGTGGGATTGGAAGGGCATTATTCATTATGAGCTGTTACCACCAGGTTGGACCATCGATTCTGAACTCTACTGCTGATGAGATTAAAGCAAGAAGTTGAGAGAAAGCGGCCGGAATTAATCAATAGAATGGTTGTGGTTTTTCATTATGATAACGCTACTTACACACATCTTTAGCCACTCAGCAAAATTTAAGAGAGTTTGCTGATCTTGCACCTTCAGATTTCCACCTGTTTCGGTCTCTTCAGAATTCTTTAGGCAGTGTCAGGTTAACATCACGAGAGGACTGCCAAAACCACTTGTCGCGGTATTTTGATCAGAAGCCCCAAAATTTATATAGCAATGGGATCATGTCCCTACCTACAAGATGGCAAAAAGTTATCGAACAAAATGGCACCTACATACTTTAGTTAACCTTTTCACCGCCCAACTATCCTGCACGCGATGTCCCGCTGTACGCCAACGTATAAATGTATTTTAATAAAGTAGGTACAAAGAAGAACTTCTATAGAAGTGCTGGCGTGGACGGCACGAAAATCTCGAACTTCTATAGAAGTTGTTGGCGGTAAAAAGGTTAAATGTAAATAAACTATATTAAAAAAATGTTTTGAATTTTTTTTAAAAATGCGAAGAAACTTTTTACCAACCTATTTCAAAAATTTTAAAAATGGAAGAGGAGCGGCCGAAATCTGTCAATGCCAATCCAAATTCACATTCTATCTTTTTTAATTTTTCATTGGTTAGGATACAATCCGTGCAGCCTTAATAAAATTACGGTCGAAAGTCGACCACTGAGCAAACACTAGTATTTATAGATGGACTTAAGCCCTGCTACCAACCAAGCCAAGCATATAATATACAATCGAGCCCGGAACATTTAAGTCTGAGTCCGATGGTCAAACCACTATAATACAGGTGATTAACTAACCTATTTTAAAGAAGGTTGATTAGGTAAAACCTCAGAACAATAACTAAAGCTATAGAAGGATGGCTAAAATAAAAATTGTGCAACTATGTTTAGTTCCGTTCTATCTTATGGCTAGAAAAGGAGGTAAGAGTGCGACAAATGGTTGACACTTAGTTTTTATTTTTTGTATTGTTATGTCAAACGGTCATCAGATAATGGGTGATCAAAAAAAACTTTGAGCCCTTTATAAAGTCACTCACTACATTACCTCAAATATGACGTCACAAATCTGGTGACACCTTCGAAATAACGAAAGAAAAGGGACAATCGATCTCTTTCCAATACATCACTTAGGTTTATTAGTTAAAAAAGAACGAACTGATGAATGAGTGTTGCTATTTTAGTCCGGTTTCTATAGCTTTAGTTATTATTCTGAGGGTAAAACTGAGACACAGAGAATATAATTCAGAATTGCGGGCATTGACTTTAACGAAGAATTCCTTTCTTTTAGAAAGAAAAACAAAATGGAAGAAAGTATCACTACCCAAGTATTATCAGATCGATCTAAATCGGAACGTCCACGTCCACCCGTGCAATCATCGCCACATCGGGACCTTTCAGTAATTTCCCGAGCTTACTGCAGACATCCATTTCAATTTCACTTATTCCCTTCTTTTGTATTGTGAAACATTCATTGTTGTACGGATCGTGTAGATGACTTTTTCATCGCGTTGAGTGGCAAACAGATATTTGTATAACTACGTGGAAACATAGATCAGTTTATTTTGTATATAAATTAATTTAAGTAATATACATAATAATAATTAATGTAATAAGAGACCGCTCGCAACTTCACTTTTGCTTGAGTGAACACTTAGATCTCATGATGGTCTTTAAAAATCCTAGAGCACTATTGCAGCGCCACTTAGTGGGGCCAATTGTGAATGTAAACCACCCAGTGACCCCGATGAACATACACAAAAAGTTTTATAAAAATCGGTGCAGCTGTTAACGTACGGACGAATTATATATCATAGTAACCCTCCCCCCCCCTTTAAGGTGTGACGTAATTTATGGATGGCCCCTAATGGTATAAACACCACGCTTGCTAAATGCGGGTTGGTGATCACAAACCCGGGCCATAGAAGCAGAATGCAGAAAGTAAGCTTCGTACAATCGCGCTTGAGCAACGCACACATAAACAAGAACAGTTCGCATCTGTTGCGAGAATTCGTGTACTTTTTTATGTTAAAAGGAGGCAAACGAGCATGCGGGTGCATCTGATGGAAAGTAATCACCGCCGCCCATGGATACCAAAACAAAGTAATCGCAGATGCATTGCCGGCCCTGACGAAGGAGGCCCTGGATCTTGAGAAGGGAGTAGGAATTGGGAGGGGGGAGGGGGGAGAGAGGGGTCTCCAGCACTTTCACTCACCGAACGAAAAACACAACAGCAACGAGTGCCATTGTTTCATGCTGGTATTACGCCGGGCGAGCCGGCCCATTTCGTGCTGCAAAGCGGCGTGGCTATACCACTCAGACAGTGTGACTCATTTAGCACCACCCAGGGGTCACGTGTAGGGTCTCAAAGGAAAACCTACGGACGCGAGTAACTTTAACCCCCAAAAGTCTATGTGTGAGTTGCCCGAGGGCGTTTGTGTGAAATTTCCCTTCTGGGTACCTATCCTTATTCTGTGCCGGGCTATGCATCGAAAAATTCCAAAACACACTTTGCCCGACCAGAGAATTGAACCCGGGACCTTCGAGTATCGGGTACTTAAATTAAAATAAGTAATTTTATTTCACACAAAAATCAAAAACTCAGAAAACGACAAAGAGACAAAGTACATATAAAACAAGAGAGCGGCCTTGTTGCTAACAAATCAAATACGAATAGTTACTCACTGGCAAAAATTATGAAATCATCACACCCGCTTTGTGAGTTTTGTTTGCCCTAGGCTCGGCTCGACATTTCTTGTTATCTAATTGTAAGGTCGACTGGAGGGATGACATAATTCAATTCTTTAGAACAAAAGAAATGTCAAGATTACCGTGTCGCTACAACAAGTTATCTACTTAGAAAACCACTTCAACCATCAATATTACATAATTTCTTAGTAATAATCAGTGACAATGGCGAATATTAAATTCAAACGAACTATGATCATAAATAATACCGCAAAATTGAAGATAGGCTACAGCAGTGCTATTCTCTAAGCAAAATAGCGTCGACCTCGACATTGAACTCGCTCAAAACTTGCAAACTAACTAGCTAGGTTGAAATTCGTTTGCAAGTTATGAGCAAATTCAACGTCGAGTTCGACGCTGTTTTGCTTAGAGAATAGCGCTGCAGTGAATAAAACCTCGTAAAATTATAAACATGCATGAAAAGCACCATAGGGGCGATATATTGAGGTGACTAAGTTAAATTGTAAAGTGACAACTCTAGGTCCAGCTGATTCAAGTTCAAGTTCAAAGCCGTACAGAAGTAAAAACACGTACAAATAAATGTTTTTAAATGGAAATAAATGTTTTATTTCCATTTTAAATTTCCTTTATTCCTGGTTGCATAGCTGTTTCCTTTATACAGCCAAGTATAAAGACACCGTGGACATCCATTACCAATCACCTTGTATATAAAACACACATTAAAAAGTCCTGGATCATTCGATTACGTTTACGAAAACAAAAATTAGTATGGCATTGAAGCAGCGCCTTCTTGCGACATACAAGAAAAGTTAAATTTGCCATACTAATTCACGTTTTCATTAATATGAAACTCGCACTTAGCACCCTGATTCACTCGCTAACTGACTCTCAACGCCCAGCCCAGTCCTTGGACCTAGAAATCTGAAATTTTGCACTGAGAATAAGGCCGGAGTCTTTAAAATTCCCACGGGACTTGTAGGAGTGCTTACGTGAACGAAGTCGCAGGCGTTCGCGAGTCAGCTCATAAATCATGACATTTATTTTTATTTTGCCATTCACAATGCTATATTTACCTACAGCGGAACTGGAAGTAACAGTAGACAAAATAACTCGGAGAGTTGTCGGGGACCGCCCACGACCTTTTAAGGGTGTTCAAGGTGTAATACCTAAACATTATGTCTTTTTTCTTAGGCCTTTAACAAACGACGACGTTCTTTTTTTCTAACAGCAACGAAGTGTTTTTATAGGTAAAGTAGCTATAGTAGTTCATTTAATTAACAAGAAAAAAGGGTTTGATTCATTTTAATGTACAAAAAGAGTGGTGTAAATACGCGCGGTGTTTGGTTAAAGGCCTTAGGGTGAAAGGATTTAAAATCTGACGACATTTTACGCATTTGACTGCATTCTTTGGCACGTTCAATTAAGACATCACCAAATTGCCTGAAACATTAAAACAAAAACTAACAACTGAAATTGCGGCGCGCAAAATAAAATGTCAAGTAGGTAAACGTTCCCTCAATCAAGTTAATATTTGAATTTCAATAGGTTCTTGGCGGGAAAGTGAAGCGTCATGTCTGCGGTTATGGTTTATTTTCCAAATTTTGTGTATGTCGAATATTAATGTGAAATAATGGTGGATTATTAACCGTTAAGTGTTCGTGAGTGTGCAAAAGTGTTGGCAAATGAAACAAAACAGTGCAACGTCACTTTTCAAATTCTCTCAAGAAGATTGCGTGAGGACTTAGTAAAGCCCCACATCTTTACTGAGATACTCGAGGGGTTAGGGGGTATATCATTTCTCACTTCCCATTTCTAATATCATTCATCATCATCATATATGGAAATATTGTTTATTTATGTATTACTTGTAAGATAAATTACTTTGACACTGGCTAAATGTGCTAATCGCACGAAGCCATCAATTAAAAAAAAAAAGTTAATATTTATATTTATTTAATTTTGTATTGTTGTGTTTATTTGTAATGGAAAGATTCCTTCTATTATAGGAGACATTTTCCAATATTTTTGTCGCTGTAATGGAGAAAAGAAATGTCCTTACTGAGTTTCTTGTCGGTTCTTCTCAGTACAGTCAACACCAAAAGTAGATAATGTTTACTAGATTTCAAAATTAAGTTTCGATAGTGTAAGTCGGTATTTTCTATATAACTACAGTCAAAGTCTGCAGGTACTAGTAGACACTCGAAGGTTTTTTGATATGCGTTTAAAAAGTTTTGATTTTCATACTGATTTCATATTTTGAAACCTGACCAATCATCAGTTACCTTTGCTGTTGACTGTACAAGGTCTCCCGCCCTGTGTAGATTACGAACCGATGGCAAAGTGACATTCACAAGAGCTATTTGTAGCCTAAACTGAATAATGATAATGTTTTTTTTTTACGAATGTCGTCTGTTAATGCCCTAAATCTACTCCACCAGATACCTTTTTCTGTTAAACATTAATGCCTCGCGCATTTTTCTCGTCTCGTTTTAATCCTAATGGCCCTAAATCGTCCCTAGATATTCCGTCGCTAAAGATCTCCCGTATTAATCATTCAGAATATTCTGGGATAATCGAAACGAAGTAGGTTCTCGGTAATAATGTAGCGATCAAGGGTGTGTTTCATTAATATAATTTTTTTCTTGAATTTTAAAGGCTGGCAACGCATCTGCGATTCCTCTGGTTTTGCGGGTGTCCGTGGGCGGCGGTGATTGCTTCCCATCAGGTGACCCGCCTGCTCGTTTGCCTCCTTATAATAAAAAAAAAGCTACAAAATCAATTGTATGTACTACCTATGTATGAAATAAAATAATATGGGTATCGTATTTTTCGATGGGCATGTGATCAGCCGGGGATAGTGTTCAGTGGCGTGCACTGAGAGGTCTAAGTCCAGCAGTGGACTAGTATAGACTGATGATGATGATGATAATGATGTGATCACCGACCGGCATATGGCAAGCGTGGTGATTAAGCCAATACCCTCAATTGTAGCGGCGATTTGGTTTCAATTACGGAGGCAAAGGCTCAGCGGTGGGACAGGATATAGGCAACACTTTCTTCTCTTCTTCTTGTGCCATCTCCTATCAGAGGTCAGCTATTTTTTATTTATGGTACACAGCACAGATTATAGCTAAACATGAATAGGGTACGTAATTATATATAAAGTATTTTGATAAACTACAATCCAATAATGAATGCACACCATTACAGCCAAAAGACGTCCACTGCTGGACAAAGGCCTCCCCCAAGGATTGAGTGCACACATCTTAACTTAAATATTTAGACTTTAAAGAGGTGGTTTATGCTACAATTTGAACAAACAAATAAATTAATTTTATTATATAAAGCTAGGTTGTAGAGGAAGGTTTTAAGGAAATCTTTAAGAGGCCTATTACATCTCAACTGTGATTTTTGCGTAAAATGCCCATTCTGGAATCCTGCAAGACTGAGATGAAATAAATCTACACTTATTATTAACTAGCCATCACGTCACCCGCCCGCTTCGTAGTGGGAAAATGGGTCAATGAATGCTAATCAAAATAATTATTAGGTTTATCAACATCATAATTATATTATAGCCTATCATTTGCACAATCTCAAGTTCTTACTACATACAAATTTTCACCAAGAGCCGTCACTCGCCCGCTTCTTTTTCTTCTTCAGCCCGTCGCCACCCAATGCTGAGTGTAGGCCTCTCCCTTTGCACGCCATTTCTCTCTGCTGGTAGCCATTCCAAACCAGTTCAAACTCGCCCGCTTTACTACATACTAATTTTCATCAAAAGCCGTAACTCGCCCGCTTCTTCTTCTTCTTGTTCTTCAACCCGTCGCCATCCAATGCTGAGTGTAGGCCTCTCCCTTTACACGCCATGCCATCTCTCTCTGTTGGTAGCCATCCCAAACCAGTTCAAACTCGCCCGCTTTACTACATACAAATTTTCATCAAAAGCCGTAACTCGCCCGCTTCTTCTTCTTCTTGTTCTTCAACCCGTCGCCATCCAATGCTGAGTGTAGGCCTCTCCCTTTACACGCCATGCCATCTCTCTCTGTTGGTAGCCATCCCAAACCAGTTCAAACTCGCCCGCTTTACTACATACAAATTTTCATCAAAAGCCGTAACTCGCCCGCTTCTTCTTCTTCTTGTTCTTCAACCCGTCACCATCCAGTGCTGAGTGTAGGCCTCTCCCTTTACACGCCATGCCATCTCTCTCTGTTTGTAGCCATCCCAAACCAGTTCAAACTCGCCCGCTTTACTACATACAAATTTTCATCAAAAGCCGTAACTCGCCCGCTTCTTCTTCTTCTTCTTCTTTAGCCCGGCACTACCCAATGCCGAGTGTAGGCCTTTCTCTTTTCACGCCATCTTTCTCTGTTGGTAGCCATCCCAAACCAGTTTTTTTTTTTAATTTATTTAATAATATAACAATGAAATTAAATTATAAAGCAAACCATAAATCACGGA
Organism: Eudonia lacustrata; assembly: GCA_947562085.1. NCBI lineage: Eukaryota > Metazoa > Arthropoda > Insecta > Lepidoptera > Crambidae > Eudonia > Eudonia lacustrata. The sequence continues at coordinate 2,929,421 of OX387321.1, read as the reverse complement.
GATTGGTCCGGTATGCTACAAATAAGTTGAGCTCAACATCTGCACATAACATCAACAAAATGCAAAAACAATAAAAGTAAACATAGGTTAGGTAGGTAGTTCAAACTCGCCCGCTTCGCTGAGCGTAAGCTTGTAAATAAAATTTAATTTTTTTATAGCCTATCTTTTGCACAATCGCATGTTCTTACTACATACAAATTTTCATCAAGATCGGTCAAGTCGTTCTTGAGTTAAAAATGGACATACAGACAGCTTTGAATAGCTTCATATAGTCTCAAATTGTAGCCATTAAGGACCAATGTATTATTATTTATACTAAACATCTGAGGTCACAGCACATCGATGCTTATTCCTTTCCCTACGACCATGGTATATTGTTAGGCCAGTACACGTCATCGAATCGTGGTCATGGGTACATCATACATAAATCAGTAGTACCTCAGTTAAAACGGAGTAAACACTCCTTTTTAAATTATATATTTTTATATTTTTCTAATTGTCAACTTTCTTTTGTTTTGTTTTTCATTTTTCTTGGCTTGTCATCGTCGTTGCTGTATGTTGGCCATAAAGAAACTTGTATGCCGGCTTTCTTGTATTAGGTATGTTCACATTCATTTTATTAAGGGCTGATTTTTCAATCGTCAGTTAAAATTTATTCATTGAATAATTTTGACATAATGACAGATTCTTCTTAGAAAATATGTCACATTGAAAATATTATTCGTTGGATGAAACTTATCTGAGGATTGAAAAATCGGACCTAAGTATAATTATAATTTGCTTTTTTCTCTAATACAGTCCACAACAAGTACTAGCTTATCTCTTCTGTGGCATGGTCCATATTGGGTAAGTATACCATTCGGTACACGTTACCACTTTAATGCTATGTTGATAATTTTGCAACAATCTATGTGAGCGGTTTTGCGCTGATACGTTAATTCGATTATAGGCCGTCCGGCGGAGGCCCGGATGTGGGATCTGCTGTTGAGCGCTTCACGCTTCAGATCACCCCAGTGCCCTAGCATTATAATGTTTGCGCCCTACCGATCCTATCAACCTGACCTGTGAAACTTTAATTAAGCACGTTTTGAAGGAAAAATTTGACCGAGGTAATGTAACTCACTTCGGTGTGTTTATTTTTCTTCTATTGGTCAGGATCATTAAAGTCATATTCAAATAGTCACAACTCCTAGACTATTTGACTTTAAGCTTTGTTTTAATATCAGTTTTTAGGTAATGACTTAGTACATCTAAAAAGTTTAAAAAAAGGTATGTTAATAGACTTTTAACTTTAAATCTATGGAATACTATTTTGTAATCAATATACTTAACTACAATTGTTGTGCTAGTGATAATACATAAAATAAGTATGCACACCAGAAATATAAATCAAAACCAATTCAAAATATATTTCACATTGTCATAATTTACTGTTAACACAAACTAGTTATATGATGATGTCAGACTCGATAGCATTATATTAAGGCCATAAATTAATAGTGGGAGGTGTTGGCAACAGATTGTTCTCTCTCCTACCAGCCACTCGCAATTACCCAATAGGCCTGGGAGGCTTGCGCCGAACTACGACGACAAATTGCTACTAACTATCACATGCTGATAGTCGAGTAACAGGTTGGCCACTAATGAGTTTTGTAGCACACACTAAGACCCTTCTTACACGAGACTACTCAAAACAAACAAGTTACAAATATGAGCCTACAGCTGGAAGACATTTTTGATGTGTAACATCTTTCTGCTCGCCTTCTATATATACAATTTGTTGGAGTGATTACGTAAAATGTGACGGAAGTTGGACGTAACAGTGTGACAGGAAGTTTTTTTTTTTGGCGCGCGCCATTTTATCATTTTAAAATCGATATTGAACAAGACATATTATTAGTATATGTGATATATTGTGTTATTTATCAAATGTCTTCTAATGAGTATTTACTGCATTCTCTAAGATTTGTAAAAAAAATATACGTTATTGTTAATTCTTTATTCTATTTTCTATTGTAATATTGATTTGAACCATTTCGTGTGTAATAGTATAGAATAGAATAAACGTTTATTGTGTACCAGTACAAACAGAAAAAAATAACAAAAATTTAAATTAAAACAATGAAATTAAACTAAAAAATAAAACTAAAATAATAAACATCAAATGTAGGTATACCAAATAGGCCTCTGCTCAGTTTGAGCCGCGACAACGCGACTAATAGACTTTTAAACTATATTAATAAATATTTACTGATGATAATAAGTCTCAATAAAGTGCAGATCATTGATAAAAAATCCAAGTAAATAATAATGAATAATTATTCGAATAAAATATTTTAGTTTAAAGCTTTTTTAAATTTTGAGGTTAATTTCTGTCACTGCTTAAGGGTGGGCGACCAAAAAATGCCAAAAATGCAGTTACGGTTAAGTAAATATAATTGAAAATACTATCGTATTAAATGAACAAAATATATATTTAGTATCATAAGGAACGTGTTTACAATTTGTCAGAACCATAAATTCATAACACGCTATAGTTTTTTCTACAATATCTTTTAAAGTTGGGCAAAGATCATGAAAACGAGTGGCGGCGTTTAGTAGATTTCTTATAGCTTATCTAAATTATTGTACCTCTGATTTTGTCTAAACAATCATCAATGGATAAACTACAAATTGCTAGACTACATTTTTGATTCATCAAGTGGTTATTTAAATAATATTTTTTTATTAAGCACCTTAAATTCCCCATACAAAATTAGTATGGCCGCGCGGCATCAAATAAATATGGACGACGACATTTCAAATAAAACATATGACACTTGTCACTTACGGACGGCGCACCCTTAATTGAAAAGTTTCCGTATTTTATGTTACACATCATATGCGACTACTAAGTAAGGCTAGCTCGTTTATTTTATTTTATTTATAGGTTTTATTTTGTCATTAATTTAAGTTATCTTCGCTTCTTTTGCTTTATTTTTTCTTTAATGTGGTAAGATAAGTTATGTTTCTTTTCTTATATAAGCTTTATACCACATGTGTGCAATAAATAGTTACAAACTGTATTTGCCAAAGGAGTATCTAGAATGTTACAGCACTAAATTAATATTTCAATGGAGGTTCGTACACGATGCTACCAATCACGAACTGGTAACTGGTACTAACGTTACAAACCAGAATGTGATTGGTTGCGTCGTTTTCTATTCGGAGAGAGTTTACCGATTGCCTCCGACGGCATTTTTTGCGTCACCAGACTATTTTGAAGGGGCGGCCGGCAGCGGCGAGAAACTTAAAGTGGAGAGAGAACCTCGGTGGCCGAGTTAGTTTCGATGCATAGCACGGGTTTGTTCACCAACCCGCATTTGGTATACGTAGTGATTTAGCCAATACCCAATAGTTTGCAGACACAATGATGGAGGCAGCACTTGCCTTGACTTCACCACGCTTGCCAAATGCGGGTTGGTGATCGTTAACCCAGGTTGTGCATCGAACAATCCAAAACAGACTTTGCCTGACCTGGGGAAACTTATTCTTGGATCTCCGAGTATCGGGCCGAGCAGAGTACTACTGTGCCACTGAGTTACTAAAATTGTCTTCAGTTGAATATTGCATCTAATTATTTATTTATTTCTATAGTCACGCAAACAGATTACAATCAATGCCTGAGTACAGTAACATATTTGGTTAATCTTATTAGTTAGACAGTTGTTTTAAAACTCAATAGAACGGTTGGTAAGTTATTGTAAATTATTTTGCTAATTCTATAATATTAAAGTAATTATAATCAATCATCATCATCAGTCTTAACTAGTCCACTGCTGGATTAGGAATAAGGACGGACACGTTAAAAAACGTATTTTTAAAATTATAATTTACACTATTTTTTTTCATTAATTTTATAGCTTTATAAGCAAAATTGTGTTTATGAATGAATATGAACACATTTATTTTATATTCATATTCATATCCATTCATATATACAGGGTCTAACAAAATCAATAAGCTAACGTTTAAGGGCGGTATCTATACATCATTCTGAATACAATAACAAAAAATGGGCTCCAGTTTTATAGTGATTTTTCAAAGTTATGTTCTCTAACAAACTAAATCAATTAAAATAATGCACATCATGAAACATGCTGTATCTTTACTAACACGCACGCAAGCGTTAATAAAAAGATAATGTACAGATACACGCACACAATTGGCATGTTCGGCTATCTCTGTGTGCGTGTAGTGCAGCTGTAAGGGTTTGGAAAAGGTGTATTTTTTGGTGAATTATGATAATGTTTTGTTGATTATCTCGGTAACGAGCCCGTAGTTTTGGACCAAATTTGGTAAGCATGCTCAGTGTGATGTATAGATGCTCCCCTTAAACGTTCGCTTATTGATATTGTTAGACCCTATATATAGTTTGTAACGTTGCGTTGAAACAATACAAGTTCTAAATATCCTGATGACAAAGGAGGAGAGTTAGTTTTGCCAAACTCATTTGAAGAAGAAGAAGAATGATGAAGTAATCAAATGGTGAATGACAGTCGCACAGCCGCACTTGACATCACCACCCCTCTAATACGACTATGTAATGTAATCTGTAACAGCAGTTACTGTAGCGTAGTTTGTTAACGTGTGTTCACTAATTGGTTTAACTTCATATCAAATCTAGTAACATATTAATTCGGAAATTCCATTAGCGCGCGAATGGTGAAGTGAGGATTTCAATTACATCGGTTTTAGATACATTATGGAAATAGTATTAGTTACATTTATTAGCAACTAGGTATCACCTAGTTTAAAATCTTGTTTTATAGCACAAATATGCAAACTCCAAACTGCAAACGGGCAAACTGGACAAACGTGCAAACTGGACAAACGTGCAAAACGTGCAAGTCGTGCAAATAGTTACTTAACACTGACTTTAGCTAAGGATTCATCATCATCATCATCATCTCAGCCAAAAGACGTCCACTGCTGGACAAAGGCCTCCCCCAAGGATCTCCACAACGACCGGTTTTGTGCTGCTCGCATCCAGCGGCTTCCCGCGACCTTCACCAGATCGTCGGTCCACCTTGTTGGAGGCCTGTCCACACTGCGCTTATAAGGAATACTTATTGTAAAATATAAGGTCACATTTTATAAATTCAACAACTTATATAAACAATTTTTATGAAAAAAACCTTAAATTTTTATACGCTAGTTTTCACGAAAAACGCCAAAAGACATTTCGATGAAAAAGTAAAATAAAGCACTTTCGGTAGTTTCAATTCAAAGGAGCCAAAACAGAGAGGCCGCAATGCCTTCACCGCTTACACGTGCCCGTAGTTTCATTCAAAGGAGTCGACAGAGAGGCCGAAAAATATTACAATTTTTGTGTCAGGAAAAGTAAAAAAACTAGCCTGATTTTTTTTTAAATGCTAGGGCCTTATTTCTCTGATATAATTAGATGTTTTGTCAAAATATTTGCAGTTGATAAAATGTGACCTTATATATAAATTGAAAATATAAATACATTTATTATTATTAATAATCAATATATATATTTTAAACTTTATATTTTTGGCATAAGAACAGTAGTTCGACAGACTACCCTCCACAAACAAACAGAGTCAAAAACTTTGCCTCTTAATTAATAGTATAGTGGCGCCCAACTGGTATTGCTTCAAGAGCTATTTTGAAAATCCCGAAGCGTCACGCGAGCACCGCCGAGTTAATAAAAAACCTAAGTGAGATAAAGGAGAGTTCACTATATAAATATACCATTTTTTATCACAATATGACTTCACTTAAAAATTAATAGACCGCAACAGCAAAAAAATCTATTTATAACTGGCTGATTTGAAAATTATATATCAGTAAATTACTGGATCGATAGCTGTAACTACCAGGTTTAAAAATGCATATAACATTTAGTTTCAACGGAGTATTGAACACGCACAACAGGTGAACTATTGTTTTAGAAGGTTTTGTTCGCCGCGTATGCATCGCATGCTATCATGGGGGGTAGAAAACACTCGATTTCCACATTAAACGTTGATTACTGGGAACAATGCAAAGAGGCAATTAGCATGGCCTAGATTGTGGTCGTGAATGATGTATGTGTCGCCACAGTGGCTCTACTGAGACGCCACAGTGTTACGATCGAACAGAGTAAAGGTATTTTTTTTTAGTGGGTCATAGTCATATCGCGTCATCATCATCTTAGCCAAAAGACGTCTTTCCGCTTTCGCTGCTCGCATCCAGCGGCTTCCCGCGACCTTCAGCTGATCATCAGTCCACCATGTCCACAGAGATTTTTTTCCATTTGCGACCACAATAACATCCAAAGTATCAATTCGCAAGTACTTACCAAACGTTACCAAACGCAATATTCTGTTTCAGTGTTCATAACTAATTTTTTTTAAACACCTAACAAAGAAATCTCACTATTTAAACATTTTCACTTCACTCAAAATAGCAATGACCAAACTACACTGTTTTTGATGACTAAACTACACTATGACCAAACTCCCCTAGCATAATGTAATTAACTGAAGGTATTCACGCGAAACGAACACCATTGCTTTTTAGTAACATCGTAACTGAATCGCAACGCATTCATGTATTTATCTTTTATTTGTTAGACACGCATATTCGTTCAAAGTAACGGTAGGCTTAAAGTAAAGGCAATTCATTGATTTGTTATTTTTTTTTAAATATTAATGTCAGTATTATCTATCCAATAATATATTACCTATGAAATTGTCATTTTTTTCTCACTTATTAATAAGTGTATTACTTCTAATAGTCAATACCGGTTGTTAATATTATTATACGACTTTAATTAGGACTGTTACTTAGGCTTCAGTAATAACAATGATTATTCATGTTGTGTCCTTATTGCCCATTTTTTTTAAATTGACTTCTCATTTTGTTGGCGGTATTGACCTTTTGTTTCATTGTAGCTTTGAAGGGTCTTGATTTTTTTTCTTTTTAATATAGCAGTATATTCAGCTAGTGAAATAAACACACTACTCTACAATTTTTGTAGTGTTAACATAAATAGATGCTAAGAAAATTAAAAAAAAACGTTAGTATGAAAAATATAATTTTAGAAAAAATCTTCATACAAAACGTCAATTTCATAGGTAAGGACCTAATACTGCCCCACTCCCCCTCCTCCAAAAGCCTCCATCGTTCAAATATTGACAATCACAATAATTCCAGAACATTATACGTATAAAAGACATCACATAACAGTTCTATAAAACATTAACCTTTTATTTATTTGATATAAGCATGAGTTTCAGTAACCTTAAAAGTTACTCAATTGACGGAACAGAATAGTGACGTCATAGTTTTTATTCACATACTATTTCTATTGAAAAACAGTTTTGACAGTTGGTAAAATAATCAACTACCTAGTTGATGGGATTAGTAACCACGCTTGCCAAACGCAAGTTGACTACCGCAAAACGGGCTATGTATCGAAAAATACTAATCAAATGGAATATTTATAAGTATTTATAAAATATAGTAAAAAATTAAGACCCAGATTCGATTCCTGGCTGGATTGGGTAGGCATTTAATTTTTTATCACTATATTTTATTAATATTTAATTAAGCTTAAGTGCAACAAATTAGCACTTAAAAATATAATCTAAGTGAACCCAGGACCTTTAGATATCGGGCCGAACTCTTTGCCACACAGTCACTGAGGCCTTTGGTAAAATATTGTGGAAGGATTCTGCCTAGTATTCCGCTGCTGGATGGCAACCGCTCCGGTACCTTATTACTGCTATTACTGCTTTTAATAAATATAATTTTTATTTGCATACCACTTTTATGGTTTAGTAGCTTACGTAGATCACTTCTTCTTTAATAATGAGTAATCTATGTTTGATGGTGTTGATGGAATAGTTACCTTTACATAAAAGGTAACGTCATGTTATAATTTACTGAGTTCACAGTTTGTTGACCCAAATATAGTTTAAAAAAAGTACATAATGTAAAAAAAGCAAAAATGTTTTATGGACGTAATTCATTAATTGCGTTCCAATTCACTCGTACCTTACCGTTCGTGCTACACAGAACAACGGTTGTTTTGATTTCATTTCCGTTTCCGTTTGAATAGCACGTTAATTTATTAAAGTACCTACTCCGGCTGAGCACTTAGCCTTTAGGTAAATGACGAGGTGGGAGCACTTCACCCAGTATTCTTGACTTAAAAGGTATTGGCTTTCTTTTTTTCTGTTACCATTTTGTTTCGTTGTAAAGTAACTGTGATATTTATTGGTAAACCTGACATGAACACTACGCATATAGAAATAAACTCATTTTATGATTCTATTAAATATAGTCATCATCATCTCAGCCAAAAGACGTCCACTGCTGGACAAAGGCCTCCCCCAAGGATCTCCACAACAAACCGGTTTTGTGGTGCTCGCATCCAGCGGCTTCCCACAACCTTCACCAGATCGTCGGTCCACCTTGTTGTAGGTCTGCCTACACTCCGCTAAATATAATAGTTTCGTCAAACAACGGCTGTCTTTAATTGGTGTTTGTAAATAGTAAGTAAAGTAATTAGCCTAACTTCGTTGTGGCTGCAGTGTTCGACACTTTAAGCCATGAACACTGGGCCTGGACATCCGGAGGTCTTGGGTCCAATTTTCAGGTCGAGCAAAGCGTTTTTCGGATTTTTCCAATGCATAACCCGGGTGGGTTTGTGTTCACCCGCCTACAACTCGGCAATCGTGATGATTAAGCGAATATATAATTTTTAGACACGACTTGATTTCTATAATAGAGACTTTTTCCCGGCAGTGGGCTAGTATATATGCTAATAGTAATACTACTATACATTAGGAGCTTAACCAGCTTAGCCAATAATGAGGGATAAGGACAACGCTATACGTGAATCACATGCTTGCAGCGAGTGAACGACGAAAACCGGTAATGCTGGCTCCAGCTAATACTGCCATAACTGCTACGCGTGCAGCTACGTGTCCGCTACGAGTACTACTAGGAGTGCTGCTACGAGTACTATAGTAGTGGCAGTGGCACCAGTGCTCGACACATTCGTGCCCATCGTTCGACACAGTTAGGCTAAACGTAGGCTGAGACGCAGGTGACGCAGCACAGTGCAGATTTTGCGGGGCAGGGCAGTTGGGGCAGATATAGGCCGCGAAAGCATACTGCGACGCAGGTAAGTGACACAGCACGGATACATGAGTTGTCAATGTCAATGTCAGTGTCTGATAATATGAGTTACTTTTCTAATGGATAATTTGTGCTATCGAAAGAGTTCTGTTAATTGTTCTGTCATTATTACAAAATTATAATAAAATGGTAAAAAAAACATGTGTCGACGCATGCGTCGCGCAGAAATCTTTGCCGGCACTACAACGAGGCGCAGGGCAGGGCAGGCACATATCTGCGTCGCACGTGCCTGCGCCGCAGCGTATGCAGCTCTTGGCACGACCATGCATTACAAAATCTGCTCTGCTCTGCGCTGCGCGGAGCTGCGTCGCCTGCGCCTCAGCATACGCTTAGCCTTATCGTCGCCAAAAAAAAACCATAGATTGCCATTGAAATATTAAGGGATGACAGCTAGGTAGCAGATAGTCTGTATTAAATTGCTGTTAAAGACTCAAATTAGTTGTAGACCCCTACTTTTACAGATTAAAGGAAAAAATGTCGGTCACTGTTTCCTGTCGGACATTGATGCCACTACCCTACTGTCCCACTTTTTGCCGTGTGATGCCGGCTTAGAATAGCATTACCCCCTATCTTCCCGTGGGAGTCGTAGAAGGCGACAAAGGGAAAACCGCCTGAGGAGACGGGCAGCCAAACAGTAGGCCATACTGCGATCGCCAACCCACCTGCCAAGCGTGGCGATTATGGCAAACCCCCCAACATGAGGACCGATCGTTGTGGCGATTCTTGGGGGAGGCCTATGCCCAGCAGTGTAGGCGTCATATGGCTGATGATGATGATGATGACTGTCCCACTGCTGAGAAAGACCTCCATCATTGGTATCAAATCATCGCTACAATAAATTGATGGCTATTGTTTTAATACCATCAACATCAGCTCATTTTATGTCCCCACGCTGGGGCACGAGCCTCCCCTATGGATAGATAGGGAAAACTGGCCAAACCACCACGCAGGCCCGGTGCGGATTGGTGGTTGTTAACGACTGCTAATGCAGCCGGGACCAACGGCTTTACGTGCCTTCCGAAGCACGGAGGGGCGAGAGATAAAAAATTTTTGGTCACCCATCTGATGACCGGCCTTTGAGAAAGTTGCTTAACCTTCAGCACTTGCAGACCGAGCTCCCCAATACCATATATACGCTTGTAAAATGCGGGTTGGAATCCGAAACACGCTTCGCCCGACCTAGGAACCACCACCACCGAGGCCACCGAGGTGTTTCGCTGTTCTTTTTATAAGCCCACATTATTGTATCAGTATTTAAAGCGGAATCCGTACCACTTTAAATACTCCGTACTCCGGTACGCAGTACTTTTTTGTTCCTAGAAGTCAAGTAAATAGTTTTTAATTGTCCCACTGCAGAGCAAAATTCAAAAAGAATCAAAATTCAGAATTCAAAATCATTTATTCAGTTTAGGCTACAAATAGCTCTTATGAACGTCATTATGCCATCGTCGGTTCGTAAGTCTACTCTGGGCGGGAGATCTTGTACTGAGAAGAATCGGCAAGAAACTCAGCAAGTGTCCAGCTCTTTTCTCCCTTACAGCGTCAAAAATATTGGAAAGTGCCCTATCATAAAAACACACTTTGCATCACAAATAAACACACAAAAAAATAAAATAAAGGACAATCACAACATACAAAAAAATCAACAAAATAAAAAATATCTAAGTTTGCAAAAATTACATCAGGTACCAATTTCAATTTTCACAATGTCATACAGTAATAATATAAGTCGAAAATTGTCTAAGAAAAACAAAGTTATAGTATACGAGTATAATAATAATAAAAATAAAATAAGCAAGTAAGAGGTAATTTACGAACTTAATGAATTGTTAAACGCAACATAAATATTGTTTGTAGAAAGGCCAGGAGCAAAGGCCTCTATCGTTGGTATCAAGTAATCAATACAATTTATAGGTGGCTTAATTTCCACGCTTGCCAAATGCGGGTTGGTGATTACAAACCCCGGCTATGTATCGAAAAATCTGAAACACATCTTACCCGACTTTGGGAACCGGACCTTCGGGTATCGAGGCGTTTTCGAGGAGTTTTTGTTCTATGTTAATATTAATTTTTGTTCGCAGTTTGTTAACATGTTGAGACTAATAAAAGGTGTTCCTTTCTTCTTCTTAATACAAAAGCGTGCAAAATTTTAATTTGTGCCTCTTTTATTTGCGATCACATTCCATCACAGTCAATTCATCAAAATCTACGCGAAACGTCCTTTGATGGCCCCTCGAAAGGACAATGGGCATATTTGTACGGGGTGGGGCCGCGGGCGAAATGAGAATCCACGGCTGCCAAAGGCGACAAATACGCAGTAGGTATTTAAAAAGTAATATTATTTTTTATAAGTACTTGGTATACGATAAACATCGTTATAATCATTACGAGCTTATTTTTTGTCCCCACTGCTGGCGCACAAGCTTTCCCTATGAATGGATAATAAAATAAATAAATAAATAAATAAAACTTTCCTACACTCACACCAATTATCTAGCCCAAGAGAAGCTTCGTTATGAAACTCGTTAAAATGGTTACTAGACAACGGATAAACATACTTAAAATACTTAAAATACATACTTATTATACATAGAAAGCACCCAGACCCGAGGCAATTTAAAAAACAATAATTTTTTAAATTGACCCGACCGGGGATCGAACCCGGAAACTCAGAGATGGCGACACCATGAAAACCGGTGTACAAACCACTCGACCAAGGAGGTCGTAGATATATCTTACTAATACTATAAACGCGAAAGTTTTTAAGTATGGATGGATGTTTGTTACTCTTTCATGTAAAAACTACTGAATGGATTTGAATGAAATTTGGCATACAGATAGTTAATAACCTGGATTAACATATAGGATACTTTTAACCCGATATTCCCACGGGAACGGGAACCACGCGGGTGAAACCGGTGGCGTGTGCGTCGGGTCGATACGTTCCCTAAAATATGCTTGAGCGAAGCGATGGCTGATTCATATGTCATACTCGTAAACGGGTGCCGCCTGTGGAGGCTGGTCTGCTCTTGCACACTTATCTTATTTTTAGTATTGTTCACTATATAGTTTGACTTTGTTTTTTTAAACATTTTTGACTTTTACTAGAGTACTGTAGTGGTACTGTATGACATTGTGGAAATTGAAACTTTTACATAATTATCTGATGTAAATTTGTTAACTAAGATTTTTTTTGTTTTTTTTTACATGGTTGTCTTCTATATTTTTTGTGTTTGTTTATAATGGCAAGTGTCCTGCTATGATAGGGCTTTTTCCAATATTTTTAACGCTGTAAGAGAGAAAAGAGCTGGACACTTGTTGAGTTTCCTGCCGGTTCTTCTCAGTACAAGATCTCCCCGCCCAGAGTAGACTTACGAACCGATGGCATAGTGACATTCACAAGAGCTACTTGCAGCCTAAACTGAATAAATGATTTTGATTTTTTTTGATTTTTTTATCCGAAAAGCAACCACTGGTTATCTTGTTTGATCGCACGCAAGCACCCAATTCACTCTTAGAGAATCTAGTAGGGAAAGTAGACGCGTTTGCGTTATGCTATTATAAGATAAAAGATAATTTATTTGTCAAAACATGTGTAGGTTGTACATATATGGCACTTTGGTGGAAATAAAATAAAATAAAGTATCAACATGTCTTGCCATAACTTGTTATAAAAAAATAAAACATATTATAAAATTAAAATTCATTACAATTGTGTTTGATTAGGAATTGTTAAATTGAGTATATCGATATAGAATTTCATTATTCCATAAATTGTTACATAGCCAATGTCCAAATACAAAATAAAAAAACAAATAATAAAAAAGGATCGTAAATAAAGAAATGTCAAAAAAATAAATAAACATCAAAAACAAATTCACTCCAGAAACTCTGTGAGAGTGTTTCGATCAAGCTATGTGAGCTTGAGGAACCCTTTAAGTGTCTCGCCGCCCTAAAAAAGTTCGGTAACGCTATAAAGGCTGTTTGGGGCCATCAGCAACATCCTCCAAAAACCTCAATGAGCTCTGCTCACGGCAGACATGGTCTTACTTATAAACAGAAAGCTTGTACGAGTAATAGATATTCCATTTTTGTTCCCGACTCTTAAGCTCCATTTCTGTAAGGAGTAAAAGATATAAAACACGCTCTGTTTATTAGTACGAAGTGAATAGTGTTTTTCGTTATTAAATCGAAGCCGAGCCAAAATATTACAGTCAGAAAAACCTTCACTCATCCTAACTGCGTGCGGTGCCTACGTTTTTTTAGTATTTCATATAACAAAATTGGAAACGAAACACTTGCGGAATCATAACGAGATGGGATGTTGTCATTTTTTCACCGGGACGGATGCGAAAACTGGTTTTTGATTAGCGCTATACGTTTTGATGGCGCCCGCGGAACGGTACGTGTGGAGCGATGAAAAGTTATAGGAGTAGGAGAATCGTTCTGGTTGTTTTTTTCCCTTTTGTAGGGTTCCGTACCCAAAGGGTAAAATGGGAACCCTATTACTAAGACTCCGCTGTCCGTCCATCTGTTTGTCTGACTGTCCGTCTGTCCGTCTGTCACCAGGCTGTACTGTCTGTCTCATGAACCGCAATTTTTTACGCATAAAAAATTAAAAGTTACAAATTTAGATTTTGATGACTTGATTTTGATTACCTATGTATCTAAATATTATTCCGGCAGTGCAGCACAATCTTGCTGTGTTCGCATTTAGACGCCACTTCTGCTGAACATCAAAGAGAAACAAAATCATTTGTCTACGCCTCAATAAAAAAAGTGCTGTAACTACGACCCCAGCCCCCTGACTATGAGCTCTTGTAGCAGTATTATTGCAGTTGTGGAAAAGAGACGCGTGTATATTCGCTGCTACACGCGTCTCGTTTTCACAACTGCATTATTACTGCTATAAGAGGTCGTGGTTACCCCCCTGACCGTATATACGCGCATGTATGAACCGACCCTTAACTGTTGACTTAAAATTAGCTGTCATCTGTATTTACTCGCACCGAAATCAAAGATTGTTTGTGTTTGAACAGCATTCGGATACATGAATATGAATAAAATTACTCGTATGTGTAATCGGTACGGAAAATTTTAATATCAAATTTCACTCGTGCCTGAAGTTTATTAGATTTTAAGGGATATCATTAAATTGGCTCGAATTTAATTAAACCTACAAGTTCGTACAATAGCTTAATTTTATTAAAAACTGTAAATGGGAATGTGCGATTTATTATCCTGGAATTTGATTTTAGTTCCACCAATGATTATTCAAATTCTTAGTTTATTCTTTATCTTATTCTCGCGTGAACTTGATTTCGATACCTAGGAAAGGAAGATCTCCCGCCCTAGACTTACGAACCGATGGCATAATGACGTTCATAAGGGCTATTTGTAGCCTAAGCTGAATAAATGATTTTGAATTTATTTATTTTTTTAATTTTATTTTGTTTTTTTTTTTTATTTTGAATTTTTGATTTGTATTTTTAGGTTACTTCAAGTTACATCAACGGAAACGGTGTCGTTTTAAGTGGAAAAATGTAAAGGCGGGTTAGTAACTAAATAAGTCGTAAAAGAGTCGACTACTTATTTGATTTCAACCATCAGTACCTATGTAGGTATTCTTCAACTTATAAAAAATAAAAGTTTCCGACGAGTTGAGAGCCTTCTCCTTTTTTGACGTCGGTTAAAAATAAAATGTGTACACTCCGTCATTAACTGTCGAAACAAACGAAACTCAAGGCAATAAGGCTTTTAAAAATTAACATTGACATTACGTTTCAATTAAATTTTTTGTTTAATGGCTCTCGCTATGATTTAGCTAGAGTGTCTAGTTTTTGACATTACGCTTAACATTTTGTTTGAGTCGACTGTTCAACGAGGGAGTAACTGTAATTTAAAAACATACTTACTTATTTGTACTAGAATCGATTCGGAAGCCTAAACCATAGAGCAACACGAGCCTCCGGCGGACCGGAGGGGAGTAGCCATACGCAGGCGTTCCCCTCTGTCAAAGTACAAGTCCACGCGGACCTATGCGTACAATAAAACTAGTTGCAGCCCGCACTGCTCACTAGTGAGATTAGACTGAATCTAGTTGCGCGGGTAAAACGACGTCCTAGAAAAATGCCGAATTGTTCAGTTTTTTGCTGCAAAAAGAGATCTGCCACGTCAAATTTACAAAAAGATGGCGTTACCTTTCATATGTAATTAATTTAGATCACATTATTACTATGTATTTCTCTTTATTCAAAAAAATACAATAATAAGCGGCCGTGTTGTTTTGGATTTCTTTACCAACTGAGGCCGCTTGCCCTCGTACAATATGTGGATCGGTCAAACGACTGATCCGAGTCTGTATCCAAGTTTACGCTGTCACTGAGCGATAGTGTTGTTATCATTTTCATCGATAAAAATGACAAAGGTAAAGTCTAGACAGCCACGTCTCTCGTGCATTTAATCATTTTTAGATTAGGTAATGTTTTCTAATATAGTAAAATGTATTTTAATATAGTATAATAATGATACGTATCTGTTAAAATTGATTCAAGTTAAATATAAAACTAATTAAATATTTTTTTCTAAAGTTTTTGCGAACACTACACGTTGAAATGAAACAACTTTTACGGATTTACTCGCGTTTATTTTACGCGTTTTTTTGTTTTGTGGAATGACATTTACTACCTGCAAGTAGAGGGTGTTGCCATGGGTTCCCCTGTTTCACCCGTCGTCGCGGATATCTTTATGGAAGACTTCCAGGAGAGTGCCCTGAGCACAGCACCGGTAACCCCTAGGTTCTACAAGCGGTACGTAGATGACACTTTCACTATTCTACCAACTGACAAAGTATCTGCTTTTCTAGATCATCTTAACTCTATACATCCTAAAATACAATTCACAATGGAGTTAGAGGCAGATAGTAAGTTAGCTTTCTTGGATATTTTAATCATCAGGAATCCGGACCATAGTTTGAGTCACACTGTGCACTGTAAAGTAACCCATACAGATAGGTACCTCAATGGTGATTCTCACCACTATCCTAGACAGTTGGCTACTGTAGGAAAATCTTTGTTTGAGAGAGCACGCGGCATCTGTGACAACTAAAAGTACCACGGCTTTGTCACAGAAAACGCAATAAACCAACCACAGTCGAGCGCCAACCTGCTGTACTTCCATATAATTGTGGTTTATCAAATCTGATGTAATGGTTGGGCCCCTCTAGGGAATGTTCGCATACTGCAGACTTATTTTCGCGCCTATGCTTGACGTCGGCTATATGTTCTTTAACACGGGTTCCTATACTTCTCTTTGTTTGCCCGATGTAAGAGAGCCCACAGTCGCAGTCCAGTTTGTACACGCCTGCATCTTGAAGGGGTATGTTGCACTTGACAGGTCGTAAAAATTGGTTGATCTTCTTCGGCGGCTTGAAGTAAGTGTTGATTGAAGCTCGCTTTAAGATATGTCCAATCTTGTCAGTGACACCTTTCATATACTCGTTAAAGAACAACGATTCATCCCCAGGATGATACGCGAGGCTATTGAAATTAAAAAACGTCCTAATTTTAATAGAGAAGATGGTTGGAATCTACCACCAGCCTGGGATCCCATCATGCAAAATATTAAATCCCAGCCCCGACACCATACTGCCAGACCAAAAGATACTGTAAGCTCTTTCTGCGTAAAACGGAACGCACCTGATTAAATTTAAATGAGGTTATACAAGCTACCAACTA
This sequence comes from Eudonia lacustrata, assembly GCA_947562085.1. Classification (NCBI taxonomy): domain Eukaryota; kingdom Metazoa; phylum Arthropoda; class Insecta; order Lepidoptera; family Crambidae; genus Eudonia; species Eudonia lacustrata. The sequence goes on along the minus strand of OX387321.1, from coordinate 2,912,490 downwards.
ATTATGAGATGACCAACACCTCAATCTCCCTGTGACCACGGACCCTGCAAAGGGTCCGAAACGTCAGGATAAACATTAAATAAGTAATGTGTAAAATACGTTTATTTTAGTAGATCCGTAAAAGTTGTTCCTAATTAAATATATTACTAAATGACAACCTCCGTGGCCCAGTGGTGTACATAGTGGACTACTGACCTCGGGGTTGTGGGTTCGATTCCCACAGAAGACAAACATTTATTTATTTATTATTTATTTATTTATTTATTTTTTATTTTTTATTTGATGAACTTACCTAAGTTCATCACATAAATGTTGTTTGCCTTCGGTCTAAGTGTGTTTGTTTGTATGTATTATAAGTTTGTTTACAAAAAAAGTATAAGTATATGTATTTAATATCCGTCGTCTAGTATCCATAGCACAAGCTTTGCTTAGTTTGGAACTAGATGACGCTAAATGTAGTGTCTAAAGATTTTATTATATAAGTAGTTTATGTTATTATTGTTTTAATACATTATATCATTATTTCATTATATTATAAAAAGTCAGTTTACATGAGAAATTCAGCAGAAATGAAAATCAATTAATTTGTGCATAGTTTTGTTTTATTAAAAACGGATTCTAGGTAAAACATCAACATTCGATAATCCTTTCATATTTCTTTATTTAATAACTTTTGTAACTTACCCATGTAAACTGACTTTTTGAACAGATTCTGAATGATATCGTAATAAATAAATCCTTTTTATAACATCTCACCTGTGTCCCACTTTTAAACCATTATCCTAACCGAGTTCTCGACCTTATCGATACATGCATATCGACAATGTCGCAGCCACGGCAGTCGCAACTTGTCAATGTAGCTGCCTCACCCCCCGCAAAAAATGACAGACAAATCTGTATCGGGAATAAACGCTATGGCTACTCCCCTCCGGTCCGCTGGAGGCCCGTGTTGCTCTATGGCCTAAACAAACTAATTTCAGGGTGTCCGTTTATTACGCAACATGTTGTAGAGAGTAACTAAACTACTATCGGTCATGTTAAATAGTAATTAATGAGAGCATGCAAGCATATTCATTGTCTTTGTGTGTAGGTACGTAGTATCCGTTGCCGCTGGCGCTGGAAAATGTTAATTAATGTACGCTTGCACGTTTCCCAATGAATTTTGATGGCATTGATTTTCACTCTTGCTTTGTTTAGTTCTAATTTAGTTCGTTACTAAAGAAATAATTCTATTTCAAATCAAATTAAATCTTTATTTCTAGATTTAAAGATAGATTACACCAATTAATTTAAACTATTATATTATTATTAGTTTAAACGATGAAATAATGAATCACTTAATTTCTTTACAGTTCCTACCAGCTCAAACCCTTTAGTAAAGTGTACGTTATCGTTTTTTGTATTTTTTGTTTGTTTTTTTTTTATATTAGAAGGAGGCAATCGAGCAGGCGGGTCACCTGATGGGAAGCAATCACCGCCGCCCATGGACACCCGCAAAACCAAAGGAATCACAGATGCGTTGCCGGTCTTTGAACAAAACGTTCCCAATATTACAAAAAACATTGATTTTTTAAAACATGCAGTTTAATATGTTAGCCTTTAAATGTTTCCAATGAACGTCTAATATAGTTGAACAATAAAAGAAATACAGTTCTAAATAAAATTGATCATTGGTAAAGTTTTATCAACAGATGTTGCGCGTTGCCGGTTGACCGGAACTAACTGGAAATGTGATTATTTAGATTGGCGCGATCGCTCTCCGCGCCGGACGCTGGGAATTGGCCTCATTCGATTACACTCTTCGACCAACCAACAACTGTTTAGAACTTCAAATTGAATGAGGCGTTTGCTTTTAGATAAAACAAGTTGTACAACACTTTCTAAATGGCTTAGTAACAGAAAAGGATTTGGGGTGCGATTTTGGAACCGATGGCAATTGGTTTTCACACTATGATGATAGCAATTACGAGTGTGGAGCACTTGTGTTCGCCGTCTCAGATGACTATTTTGCAAAGGAAAATCATCATATATGGTGAATATGTACCTAAATACATTTTTTTTATATTGCCTTGATCTCACCTGTTGTTAAGTGATGAGTTGTTAAGGCCAATGATGGAAGCGCACTTCACCCTGGATCCTCAATTAGTAAGACACGGTAAAATGGTAAATGCAAGCTTATTTATTTTTAACATTTTAAAGTCACAGAAATGGGCTATTGGACCTAAAGGTGAGTTGTCGTTGCTCGCGTCGCACGACAGGGAGTGGTACTAGCCTATATTTGGTAAATGCCTAATACAAGTCTTTCACCTGTCAAAAACGACAACAATATTATTTCACATTATAAAATAAATAAATAAACTTTCCTACACTCTCACCAATTATCTAGCCCAAGAGAAGCTCCGTTATGAAACTCGTTAAATGGTTACTAGACAACGGATAAACATACTTAAAAACATACTTATTATACATAGAAAACACCCAGACCCGAGACAATTTAGAAAAACAATAATTTCTAAATTGACCAGACCGGGGATCGAACCCGGGACCTCAGAGATGGCGACTCCAAGAAAAAGAAGTTATAAAAAGAAGTCATGTCAGATTAACGATCAACAACTCATGGCTCAAACCGCTCGAGCTGAAATTTTGCAGAGACTCATGACTTGGGCAATAGATGAGGGGTGCTCTAAAAATCCTTTGAGATCATGGAAAACAAGTATGCAAGAAGGCTAGTTATTATTAGTATAAGAAGTGAACTCACCCGTCAGAAACGACAGCCGCCTCATAGCAGGGAAGGGGTGGTTGCCCGACGTATCAAGCAGGTCAAGCTGATACACCTCGCCCCTGATGCGGTACAGCTTCCTGTGGAAGTCCTCGATGGTGGGCGTGTAGCTGTCCTCGAACTTGGTGCCGAGAAACCGCGCCACTAACGATGTCTTGCCCACCCGCGCACTCCTGGTGAATAGACCCATATGTCAGCGACTTCAACGTTTGCGTTTTAAACAGAGTTTTGGACAAAAATGAAACATCATCATCGCTTATCACTCCTGTTACGCTGTAAAGGCCAAAAGCAGCCAAGAACAAATTACTTTCCTAAAAGAAATTAAGGACCTGTGGTCTTACAAGTAAATTACCTATCCTCTTTTCGCTAGTTTAAAAGCTTAAAATTTCTAATAGGTAATAACTAGAATATGATCACTTAGCTAATGGATTATCTGATTCAATGTACTGTTAAGGAACGTTTAAAGTAGAGGCGGTAACTCACTTAGCACCCATTTCGCAGTTTCTGTGAGAACTTTTGCCATTTATGTAAATACAGACTAGGAAGACGCTTCATACAGAGGAACACTTTAATTTTATTTAACCCAAATGAGACTTTATCATCATCATCATCATCTCAGCCAAAAGACGTCCACTGCTGGGCAAAGGCCTCCCCCAAGGATATGAGGGGTGTTTGCCGTAATCGCCACGCTTGGCAGGCGGGTTGGCGATCGCAGTAGGTTGAGGGTAGCCTCAGAGAGATGCTGCTGCCCATCCTCTGAAATGGTCCCTTAGTCGGCTTTTACGACACCCAAGGGAAGAGATGGGGTGGTGCAATTCTTTATCCCCGGCACCACACAGGGATATCATTGTTTAAATATGGGATGGGGTGGTATCATTGTTTAAATAGGCTTTATTTAATAAAAAACATTATAAAAAACTGTGAAGTTTAGACAGTCGTATAGTTTGTTCTTTTTATATCTAAGTAGGTATTTAACAGAAAAAGTCATCTGTAAAACTATTGCTTAGTTCCAAGTAAATTACTACCATTTTCTTTTAGGGTCTTCTATCATTTTAATATGTCAATTTAAAGTTTTTTCTCTCAGTCTCTTAATTCATTCTATTTCAATGTTATCATCATCGTCATGATCATCAGCTCATTTTATGTCCCCACTGTTGGGGCACGAGCCTTTCCTATGAGTGATTAGCGAGAACGGCCCATAAACCGCCACGTAGGCTCAGTGCGGATTGGCGGTTGCTAACGACTGCGAATTCAGCCGGGACCAATTGCTTTACATGCCTTCCGAAGCACGGAGGAGCTCGAGATGACAAATTTTGGTCACACATCCGATGACCGGCCTTTGCGAAAGTTCCTTAACCTCAGCACTAGCAGACCGGACGCGTTAACTGCACCATCGAGCGATTTTTTAAGTGTCCTTAAATAATTTTACTAAAGTCGTATAAACTTACAGGCGTTATAACTTGTGCGACCTACGAAGTCCTACCCTTATATGAGCTGCTCTTCCTACAATCCTTAGTGTAACCAGATTAACCAACCCCTTAACTTGTGAATCGAATTAGACGATCCTAAAATAAACAAATGCTAAGTCCTTTGTTGTGGCGGCGAACGAAACAAATATTATTGACCGAAGTATTACTTAGCGCAAGTTACTGCTTACGGAATTAAACCGTCACTAAACTTTTATTCGACAAACATAATTGTTTTTTCTATCAATAAGGCATCTCGTGCCTTGCGGAGACTATCACATTATCATTATGTTTGAATGACGATAGTACGAAGCACTATGGGGCGAACATCTTTAGGCGAAAGCTAGGCTTGATTAGCCGAATAAGGATCACAATATCGATTGTATATACATTTGTGTAAAACTCATATGGTTGAATGTTTTTGTTCGAAAGATACCCATGTTGATTCATATTTACTTATAAAAAGGTTTTGTTACTAAGCTGTATAATAATAACAAAAGAGTAATTTTTCTTTCAACTAAATCAAATCAAAATCAAATAAAATAAAAATAAATCTCTCTCACTGTAAATTGTATAAATTAAGAAGAGAAATTTGTATACCTTCACGGTTCATTATTACAAAAATAAATATTCCTCGCCAGTAAGTCTTTCAAACAAAGCAAGCCTGTAAAAGCTGGGATTCAAGGACAAATGGGTCCTTTCTTTTGTAATGAAATCACTTTCATAATTTATAATAATTGTAAATAACAAGGATTTACAAACCAAAAATCTTATAGGGAATAACATAGTCACACAAAACCGTTTTTTTTTAAAACACAAATGTTGAAAAATTTTCCACGAGCAGGATTTGAACCTGCACCCTTCTGATATACTTACCGGGTCAGATGCTCTCCCAATTGAGCTATGGTGGTTCTAACCATTTTTTATTGTTTTTATTTTATTACTTTTTGTTTTTTATATTTTATAATTAAAAAAAGAAATAATTGAGCCATTCATAATTTTGCAGAAATAGCAGCTACCAAGTTAAATTAACGTTAAAAAAGTTAATTACAATTTATATTTATATAAAATTAGTAGAAACCACCCGGGACCCCAGAGCTAGCAGCTACTTGGGCCAGCGTATAAGCATTGCTATCCCAACGTGTCAATGCTGCTAGCTTACTGGGCACTCTGCCTGATGGGGATGATTTGAGGGATTTTTTTATTTATAGTTAGTAGTAGTTATAGTTTATAGTTTTTCATAAGTAGTTTAATTATTATATTGTTATTGTAAATAAATAAATAATTTTCAGAATATAATAATATTATTATAATCTAAAAATTATTATTACTAAGGTGAGATGTCAAATGTTACACATTAGATGCGACTACTTAAGGTTCGTTTTTTTTTAATGTTTCATCCACTATGCTTGGACATTTTAATCGCAATGCTTTTTCCATCATTGCAATACTGACTAAGCTTCCTTAAATTCTTTTGACTAATTGCAGGCGCCGGAGACGAGCCGACTTATCTGTCGAATGTCGACATGTCGTTAGCGCGCTCCGCACTGAAGCGGGATCTGATACGTTAATCTGCCGGAGTCGCTATCAATTCGTTATCAGGCTAATTGGCCCCGTTGCGATGGATCAGCGGGATCAGGAGCCACTCTCAGACTACATCGATCAACCACATACATACATCATGTTCTTTGCAATTTTTGTCACTGAAGTACTACAGTAATCAACTAGTACTAAGAATAAACGTGTCATAAAGTCATACATCTTTATTGTTAAATGTTTAGATCATACTAAGTTAAACGTACTCAAATGGGCCCTGCAAGCCCTGCACAAACAAGAAATTTGTATTAAAGTAATAAAAATTAAAAATTAATTAATTAACTTTCCTACACTCGCACCATTTATCTATCTATCTCCTTTCTTTTATTTATCAATACATTCAAGTAAATAAATTTCTATTAATGTGTTAAAGTTATGTATCTTGATGCATGCATGCCCATGCAAGGGCGTTACAATATAAACAGAAACACTTATATTAAATCTATACTTGTAAACTATTATAAGTTATATGAAAGGTACAGTTATACATATACATTTTTATTATTATTATGTCGTATCATTATGTCGCTGTTGAGCAAGCGCAACCCCGCACTATTCCTACGTCTTCCGGTCTCCTACATAATAAACAATTTGTTTTTATTGTCAGTCTAAAGTAACTATCAAAGTCTTCACGCCATCTCCACCCAGACCGCCTCTGTGGTCTAGTGGCTAAGACCACCGGTTTAGACCCAGAGGTCCCAGGTTCGATTCCCAGCGGGGGGTATGTTTGTGTACTCGGTTTGGTTGGTGGTAGGGCTTGTTTGCCCGCCTGGCTAGCTACCACCATCTTCTTTAAATATGTCGCCATAACATCAATGTTTGTAGCATTGTTGTGGTCCGGCAGCTAGAGATAAGATAGCCAGTACCTCAATAGTTGAGGATCCCGGCTGAAGTGTGCTTTCATCTTTGGCCTTATCATCACTTATCATCACTTATCATCAGGTGAGATCAAGGCAATGTGCTTACCCGTTAAAATAAAAAAATATTAAAAAAGACCAAAAGTACTACCTCTTCCACCATTTCATTTTCATAATTATTATTTATGTTAAACAAGTTCAGACAAACACTGTAAATTTACATATATGATAAAAATATTTACAGCAAACTCACCATATTAAGTCAACTCATAATTTGCTTGATGTTGTAATTTAAAATGTATTCGCTCGTCGACATCCAATTTTCCATCCAACAAATTCATTTATAACAGTCTATTGGCGTATGTGCCATGTCAGTTCGGCCCGACTTCATTATTAGTTTCGTGACCCGAAATCATTCAACATGCCGTACTCCCTCGGCGACAAGCGAAACAGTTGAAATATTTCCCCTGTTATTAAATGTTTTTTAAACAATCAAACTTTTTGGTTTATCACGGAGAGTGAGCGAGTTCAAACATTGGAGGTTGGATGATTGAAACAGAAAATAAGTATTACCGTTCTGTATTTGAAATAATTGACGTTTTCTTTTGTTTATTCAAATGCTTTTGTTTTGTTAGATTATTGTAGTTGCTTCTGCTTTTGCGTTATCATGATTATAATAATAGCAATAATTTATTAAATAAAAAGACGACAATGATCCATAATTGTTAGTAGATTAAAACTAATTATTATAAAGCAAAGGTAATGATAATAACCATCATATTTTTTAGGGTGAGAGGAAATACTAAGGTCAACTGAATTGAAAAATTTGTATGAAAAGTAGACAAAATCAACGTTTCGTAGTCCCCTGATTCCTCATCTAAAACTAGACCGATTTAATTACTTTTTCATTAAAAATTAAAGAAAGGCTTTGGCTGTGTCCTTATGTTTTCCTTTTTTTCATAAATTAATTATTAAAAAAAATATGAACTTTTAAAAACCTCAAAAATTGGCTAGATTTTCTACTGTGTTTCCCAAATTTGACGAGATTATATAAAAACAAAGCAAAACATAGGTCAATATGTTAAACAGCTAAAGTCTTTCCTTAACTTTTGATGAAAAAAAAGTAATTAAATCGGTCTAGTTTTGGAGGAGGTATCAGGGGACTACGAAACGTTAATTTTGTCTACTTTTCATACATATTTTTCAATTCAGTCGACCTTAGTGTTTCCTTTTAACACTAATTAATAGTTTTCTTCAGCTACTAAGCTAGTAAGCTAAGCTATAAAAAATGCTAAGCTGCAATTTGGTTTACAAAGTGAGACAGACATGGCATTATAATATTTAACTAGTTTTCGGGTTACATTAGCTACTAAAATTTAAGCTCAATAATATTGCCATTTTGTATATCAAATTGCTGTTTGCAAAATAGCTACTAGTTCATAGCTTGCGCCCAAAACGTCCCACGGCTGGGTTCAAGCCGTCCCACACGAACAATAGTACAAGAAAAGACGCTTGTATTAACTCGGTGCTTGCTATTTTCGTGGCCGATCGATCCCCGTAGCAGAGAAGTGAATGGTACTAGGTTTTTAGTGGGTAAGCCTCCCCTGTTACCAGCGAGTTTTTCGTAGCTATTCAGGGCAGGGGAGGACAATCCCACTTAACCCAGGGCCGCCCCTGTTCCGGGATACGTTACACAGTATTATGACTAGCTGCAAAAGGGACTTTGCTTGTGCATAGTGTCTTTATTACAACAGTTTTTGCACAAACGATTTTTAGGCTATTGTGTTCAATTATTCATTTTATCCAGTGTTTTTGTGACAGATATAATAGGTCCTTACCTATGAAATTGGAGTTTTGTATGAGGATTTTTTATAAAATTTTATTTTTCATACTAACGATTTTTAATTTTTTTTAGCATCTATTTATTTTAACACTATAAAAATTGTAGAGTAGTGTATTTGTTTCACTAGCTAAATAGCAGACATTAAAAAGAAAAAAATCAAGTCCTTTGGAAGCAACAATAAAACAAAAGGACAATTCCGCGAACTAAAAAGTTAATCAATTTAAAAAAAAAATTGGGCGATAAAGACACAAAATTAATAATCATTGTTATTACTGAAGCCTAAGTAACATAGTCCTAATTCTTTAATTATTCTTTAATTGTGTATAATAATATTAACAACCGGTATTGACTTTTAGAAGTAATACACCTATTAATAAGTGAGAAAAAAACTCCAATTTCACACATTATATAGTGATAATTCACATTTACCAAAGCGTATAGGTAGACATCCGTCCCGAATTCTATTTTGCGATTCACTTGGCGATACAAAAAAGGTTGAAGTAAAACTGTTTACGTCGCCAAAACAATTTAGAAGCAAAACATTATTAAACAATCAACGGTATAATCGATTTAAACAAAGTTTCCGCGAACAATAAACATTTCAGTGAAACTGTTTATCTTGTCTGTCGTTGCGGGTTCAGCGGCCGCAAGGAGAATTAGTTTGTAAAAACTCCAGCAAATACCTACACAGATAGCGGCATTACAATATTTACTTACAAAGACTCCATTGTACAATATGAAAACGATACAACAGACATCAAAATAAATAAAAAAATATTGCAGTTTGTGTGTGTTTGTGTGTGTGTGTGTGTGGGGGGGGGGGGGGGGGTGTGAGGGTGTGTGTGTGTGTACATACATACGTATGTAGACATATTATGTTTACATTTCGGTCGGCTATCATTATGGCCACTAGGCCCGTGATGTTGCGGCTTGAAAAAGTTTGTATTACCCAGATTGTACCACTCGGCGAGGTTATGTAGCCATTGAATATTCTACGGCAATGTCTTCTATTGGTATTTTTTTGCTTATTTAGATCATACGACTACAAAGATATAATCAAATCAAATCAAATCATTTATTTCAGACACAAGTCCTTACAGCAAAATAAAATAATGGTGAATGCTCTGAGGAGCTCTTTGACCTAATTCCTCCCTCTCCATTCCTTTCCAGATCGACGCGTGCAGGTCTGAGAAGCCACCCTCATACCGTGCTGACCATCAAGACACGTACCAAAAGGTTTGGACAATCGTTCCTTTGCCGAACTGCCCGTATGTAGAATGCGCTTCCCGCACACGTGTTTCCCTCCTCTTTCTCTTCCGGGTTATTTAAGCGGGGCGTGAAAAAGCATTTATGCAGGCCGCCATAGTGTGAGCGTTCGGCATAGCGTGGTAGCGCTGTGATGAACGCTTTCACTTCTTGGGCTTTACTGGCTGCTTGCTGGATGAAGCCATTTTGGCGTGCCACAATAAAAATAAAAAAAATAAAAAATACATGCAGTCACGGAAATTAAAACATCATTATAACCAAAAAATAAATAAACATAAACAATACACCTACGTAAATACACCTACATTTATTACCCCACAGAAGTTTCAACAAACATACACAATATTTACCTATATAATTACCTATACAGTATTCGTCTCCCATTTTATTTACCTCGGTTCAATGTTTGTGACATTCAATTGTTTCTGATATCATTCCACCCATTGTCGTCAGCGTCAGCAGTGTAATATCATGCTTTTTATATCAAGCCTTGCAGCGCTGCATAAATAGTTGCTACTGGGTACAGTCTAGCCTTTCAGCGCTTCTGCTATCGCTGCGCTGGCTGAATATTTACGCTGTTAACGTTGGCTGAACATCGAGAGATATGATGCGTGCACATTAAGGATACGATTTATGAATTGACAAAATATACAATGAGAATTTTTTTGTTATATTTCACAGTGCAATGCATAGTATAAAAAATTATAATAAAACTAGCTGACCCAGCGGACTTCGTATCGGTTTAACAGTTTCTATGTCAACAATACAATCAAATCGTTTCTATGACAACAAAACAAACAAATCGTGGAACATTTTGTATTAGAAAAAAAATGTTTGGGGTAGACCACCTTTATCACTTAGGGGTATGAAAAATAGATTACGATCGATTGTCAGACCTACCGAATATACATATAAAATTTCATAAAAATCGATCCAGCCGTTTCGGAGGAGTATGGCGATCCACATGTGACACGAGAATTTATATGTATATAGACTAGCTGACCGGCAGACTTCGTACCGCTTTGACAGTTTCCATGACAACAAAACAAACAAATCATTCGTCCGTTAAGAACACCCATATCCCATGATGGACCCTTGTAGTAGCGCCACCTACAGGGTCCAATTATAAATCTAAACCATTCTCGAATCCACTTGAACACACACAAAATTTCATCCAAATCGGTCCAGCCGTTTAGAAGGAGTTCAACAAAATACACACGCACAGAAGATTTATATATATAAAGTTAAGTCTGTTCGAGAATATTGTCAGTGTCAAAAAATCAGCGTTGAATACGGTTTTTGAATTATTAAGCTCGCATGCAACATTGTTAGCATTAATACGTGACGAGGAAACTTTGTGCCCCTTTTTAAGCACATTGCCACAGAAAAAAGACACTACATTGCGCGCATTTTGCGATATCGTTAGCTGTGTCAGTGGTATTTAGCTTTTCTGTTTAAATCAATATTGAGTTTTGGTTACGAAACACAAAGTATAGTAGTAGGCAACCATAATTCGTAATTAATGTAATATAACTCGTTAACCACACATTAATCCGAGCACTTCCATATTGTTAGTGTAATATTAAATTGACAATTTTAAACCTGCGACAAAATGACTGTGCTCGACGTTCAGGTAACATGCAGGGAAAATGCTTTATCTTAGGTGTGTGAAAGTTGATAAAGTGCCTACATGTTATTAGAAAACAAACTTAAATAAAATACACGTGATATTATTATAAAATAAAGAATACCTTCAGTTGCATAAAAGCTGAAAAACGTAAACTTGAAATCAGGGGACTCGCTTCAAAAGCGATATTTTTTTAAACTCCAGCCTACGAACTTAAACAAGCAGTTATTCCATATAAAAATATATTTGAACGCACGGTACATCAACAGAACCACCGATAAATCGGATCTTTCAAAAGCTCCGATATTTGATTGATTGTCATAATGCAAATGGATTGAGTGATATTTTATTTCTTGTTCGCCTCCTTTTGCGGAATACCATATTCCTTATGTGAAATACCATATTCCTTCCCGGAACTGAAATTACGATGAAGATAATATAGTAAATTTTTACTTTTTTTTATTTTCAAGTGCTAATTTCTGCACTGAAGCTAAATTAAATATTTATAAAATAAAGTTAATTTTTTTCTCTGTATTTTATAAATTTTATAAATATTTAAGATAATATAGATTTTTTTTTTCTTTATTAAGAAAACCAACTGCGTAACAATACAATATTTTCTTTCATAGTACTTAAACAATAATAGGTAAAGCTAATTACAGGTTTCCCTTAACATAATTAATTGCATAAGGCGTAAAAAAAAAATGTTGATAAATACATTTTAATATATAATATTAAAAAAATATAAATATACAATATATACACTATACATATATAATATATACACTAAATCCATACATATATACACACACACACACAATGTATATATGTATTTATGTACTTCCACGTATATTATAATTTTTAAACATTAAATCTTTGTCCCAGGCTATATTTAACCTTAGAATTCCAATAGAAAATTGATATTAATGATGATGATGATTCCATCTCCATCCCTAGGTTGGTTGGAAGATATCGCTTTTAGTGATAAAGCCGCCCTTAGTACGACTCCAATTTTTATTTTTTTATTTCTTTGTTAACATATACTCGTCGATATGTGTTTTTTTATGTGTACACTAAAGTATTTTATTATATTCTTTTCTATGATTGGTCCGAACGATGTCGGTTATGGCGACCACGTCGACTCCTAGTTGGTACAGCGTATTTAGCATTATAGATTGCCACTAAAACAAATGAACATATTGGCTCATGTTAAATGTTCTTCTACTTTCACATATACGATTAGGTAGTGGAATTTCCGCGCATTATTAAAAAAAAAGTATTATACAAGCCTTGATCGCAACAAGGTATTGATGGACTCATGTAATATGCGTGCCCTCAGCCCACATTGTCACGTCCACCAATCTGTTTGCTGACCGATGACGATTATATAGTATAGATGCTACCATATCTATACTATATGAACTACAATATATAGGGTCTAACAATATCAATAAGCGAACGTTTAAGGGGAGCATCTTTACATCACACTGAGCATGCTCACCAAATTTGGTCCAAACTACAGGCTCGTTACCGAGATAATCAACAAAACATTATCATAATTTACCAAAAAATACACCCTTTCCGAACCCGTACAGCTATAAAAGATAGCAAAGAAAGCAAAGATAGCCATGTGTGTATGAATGAATTGAAAAACTATCAACTATCATACACTATCTTTTTATTGACGCATGCGTGCGTGTTAGAAAAGATACAGAATGTTTCATGATGTGCATTATTTTAATTGTTTGTTTGTTAGAAAACATAACTTTGAAAAGCACTATAAATTATATAGTCTATTAGTCCACATCGCATGCCGTGGCTGTCTGTAATTGAAAACTGTACTTAGAATAAGTTTTGCATTTACCCTATTACTACTGTTTGTTTGGTGGTACATGTTTTTGTTGACTGCCCAATAAATAAATAAATAAATAAATAAATAAATAAATAAATAAATAAATAAATAAATAAATAAATAAATAAATAAATAAATAAATAAATAAATAAATAAATAAATAAATAAATAAATAAAAGTGGAGCCCATTTTTTGTCATTGTATTCAGAATAATGTATAGCTACCGCCCTTAAACGTTCGCTTATTGATTTTGTTAGACCCTGTATATATATTTAAAGATAGATATATACGATCTGGTGAAGGTCGCGGGAAGCCGCTGGATGCGAGCAGCACAAAACCGGTCGTTGTGGAGATCCTTGGGGGAGGCCTTTGTCCAGCAGTGGACGTCTTTTGGCTGAGATGATGATGATGATGATGATATTGATATATAAAGAGGTGAAGTTTGGGACTTTGTTTGTTTTTTGTTTGTTTGTTTGAGGAAGTGAGGTGGTCAGTGTATGTACCACTAAAAATAAATAATATTTTTTTAACTAAAGATAAAGTCTGTATAGAGTAACTCAGAGTAATACGTTATTGTGCTATCATTGAGAGAGATAGAGCGAGCAGAGCTGAATTTACTCGGTAAAGTTAACATTTTATTGTATTCTTATAACTATAGTTTTGTTAGATTTTACTACAGAAACTTCCACGACACAAGCTAACTTCAATTAAGTTTTGGGAATTATATCACATTTAATTCAGAGATTGATAACGAATTTACTTCAATATGGAATAATATATACATAAATAAGGGGCATCCTAATATACGGAGCCACTATAAGAGATTAGCAATAATGGTAATCATAATAATATTGGTTATGATAGTGTGGTGTATTAAATATAGTAATGGTCGATCCAAGATTCACACCATTAGATTTCAGGAGAATCACGATTAAATGCATGAAACCAGGTGGTAGAATGGGAGTGGTAGAATGGGATAAATCGGGAAGGCAAGTTATACCCTAATGTATTACACGTGGTTTAGAGAAGAGAACAATACTTGTGTGTGTGACGAGAGAGTTTCTTGTACTACATAGATTGTGCATGTTAAGTCGTTATAAATGTAACTAGGATTGGTCTATGAGGTTTTTTGTTTAGCCGAATGGTTTTTCCCTCATTATCGATGACCTAGGAACTCAACGGCTGGCCATGTAAAGTCAAACGATTTTACACGGTCTCAAAATAATGAAACAGTTTCGTATCTTCTAGTATAATAAGTAAATAATTAAACTTTTGGCAGTCCTATATTAATAAATTAAGTGTCTGCCTATGTCTTGAGTTTTATTTAATAAGGTTAAGTACCTGAATCATTATAATTAGTACAGCCGCTAAGATTGCGAAAGACCTAGGTTCGATTCCTAATGGTCAATGCTGCCGCAAGGATTGCGGAAGGCCCAGGTTCGATTCCTGGCTAGATCGAGAAGATATTTTAAAGTTTTACTGTACTTTATTTAATTATGTTACTTACCAACTGAGAAAGAGATAACTATACCTATGGCCTTTGTTTAACCCAGCAGTGGAAATTATAGCTGAGTGTCATTGTTATAACCTTTATTAATATGGCTTTGGTTACTCGATACACGAATATAGATATTTAATCAATCACAATTAATTTTATGCCAACATTATTATGGACAAATGGCATTTTGACAGCGCACCTGACCCGGAGTGTCATGGGGTACGGGTTCGATTCCCGAAAGTGCAATCTTGTCAATGTGTTATGAGGCACGGGTTCGATTCCCGAAAGTGCAATCTTTTCAATGTGTTATAAGGCGCGGGTTCGATCCCCGTGTGTGAAACTTTTTTCAACGTTTGTCTCTTTAAAGCATTTAAGTTGAATAAGAACTCAGATAGACAATAAATAGATAAGCTGCGGAGCTGGATGGCTGGAAGGAGAAATTGATGCAGGCATCATTAATTCGTCATAAAGGAAGTATTTATTGTAAGATCAGGGGTATAAGAGATTTGAGGAGTACATAGGACTAGTACAGAGATTTGCGATAATTGGGAGAGCACAATTATATTTGTTATATTGAGAGTAAGGCAATCGCTGCTATGCGAAGCCTGAATTATGTTAATTAAACCAGTGCACTGTCGTGGCGGGTAGTGGCAGTCTGGGGTGTCAACAAATACACGTCCCTGTCCCAACCGATCCTTATCGCTTTGTAGTCTGGCCAGACTAACACACAATTTATTTGAGAATAATAATGAATAAATAATAAATCCATGGAAAAGGGGGCAAATGAAATGAGAAAAGAAGCGCTCAGCGCCATGTAAATGATATTATACGCTTCGCAGCGAAAGATAAGGACGGTTCCCCCATCTGGCTATGCCAGCGGCTCTGCCATCAAGTAGGAACCCTGACATCAAGGTGGACTGGCTACCGATCGGAGGGGGGCCCTTAGCCCTCACGGGTACAACACATCGATTCACGCGATCCTATCACTTGCTATGGCTAGTCTATAACTCTTAAATTAACAAAATGCAAGCACTCTCTAGAGTGATTGTGTGCACTTACTTCAGCTCAATGATTAAAAACCTATCTAGACTTACTAGAAGGCTGAAGGCCCGCCATAAGTAAAGCAAGCTAGGTGGAATGGAAAGATGTTTGTGCTTGGTTCACTCGATGATGCATTGGTATAGACATGCGTAATGAAGATTGAAAGTGATTCAATCTAGATAATCAAGCTCTCCTATAATGTAGAATCTCTGTATCTGGCTTGAACCACCACAGAAGGTAATATCTGGAACTACTGGTCCAATTCCAAAGAGTGTTTCATTGATAGAATGCTACATTCTTATGTTATTGTATAACTAATAGTATATTTAAGTATAAGACCTTATATTTAAGTTAGATAAAAAAGAGTTTATATTTAAAATCTTAAATCCACGTGGACGAAGTCACGTGTAAAGTGCTAGTGTACTTGTATACTATATCTACTTTTCTAAGTGAGCTGTAATTTTGGTAAAACATTTTTTTTTAAATATTTGTTTTTGTTTGTGTCTTGTGTGTTGCTAATTATTTTTAATGTTGTGTTGTTCGTATGCCGTCTCCTGTGTCGATTGAACACTTAAAAACCTACCGATGTTTTTTTTCTCGAACAATCCTATTCCCGACAGTTACATAAAATACGTTATCTTTACTTATAGGCAAGTTTATAACAGACAGTGTTTATATTCAGCCAACCGTGTAGAACAAGAGGAAACTTCGTTTGAGACTTGGTAATGTGAACAAATAACAATTAACAACAACTCCATCAAGCATGAACTTTACTTTTGAATTTAACACTTCACTGCATATCTGTTAACTAGTTGTCGCCCGCGACTTCTTTCGCGAAGACTACACTATCCCACAGGAACCTGTTACCGGGATAAAAAGTATCCTTTATTCTAGTCCGGGTCATGGTCTGATTATATGCAAAGTTCCATCCAAGTCCGTTCAGCCTTTTTCACGTGATGCGCGGTCAAATAAACAGATAAACACAAACAGATAAATAGACAAACAGACAAAAAATCTAAAAACTGTATAGCCAACTTTTTTCGAATATCTTCCATGTACAGACCTTCGACTCTCTTTAGCTTTATATGTATAGATTAATGAATTGATCATCAACATATGACTGCTCAACAAAAAATGCAATGACCCATCGGGTTTTGGTGTGCATGTTTGCATGCATCCATTGATATATTTATATATTTATTTATTTGTGCTTTGCAATTATTCAAATACAATGACCATAAAACTTTGAAGAAAAAAACTTTTACTATTTTTATTATTTTGAATTTTGCATTCACAATATCACAATGCTATATAAATAATTACTAGATATGATTTTCATTTACGTAGTAAATGTATATATATAATCTTGTATTGTAAGTAAATAAATACCTACTATTTGATGGTAAGTTATCTAACAACATAATATTTTTCTTAGCGTTGTATGTTGTATACTTTTAATATAAAGCATGCATATGTGAAGCGCATTTCATAGCTGTTATCAGCGCTTTAATTTAGCCGCGATGTGTTCGCGGCCGTCGACGCGTCCCAGCCCCATCGTGGAATTCGCAATTCGGCTGCTGTTGTGGATTCCGATAATATCATCCGATATTGCGGTCTCGATACCGGAAAATGTGACCGACGATTATCGGGATGCAACTCGCTGTGGGCTTTAAAACAATAACTTTTTGTTCTGGAGCGCTATTTTGGAACCGGTGACTAACTCTCATGGTATGATATCAATTACGAGTGCTTTTTCTCACAGTTATTAAAATAAAATAAATAAATAAATAAATGTTTCCCACACTCACACCAATTATCTAGCCCCAAGAAAAGCTTCCTTAAGAAACTCGAGAAATGGTTAACTAGACAACGGATAAACATACTTAATAGACTTAAATACATACTTATTATACATAGGAAACACCCAGACCCGAAACAATTTACAAAAACAGGTATTTCTAAACTGATCCGACCGGGGATCGAACCCGGGACCTCAGAGATGGCGACACCATGAAAACCGGTGTGCAAGCCACTCGACCAAGGAGGTCGTCAATTCAAAGTCACTAGTAGTTATATGGCGGAGCTCTAGGGTGCCGTGGTTAACACGCCCGGTATGAGATTGCTAAAGTTAAGCAACTTTCGCAAAGGTCGGTCAATGGATGGGTGACTAAAAATGTATCATCTTGAGCTCCTCCGTGCTTTGATAGGCACGTAAAGCCGTTGGTCCCGGCTGCATTAGCAGTCGTTAACAACCACCAGTTCGCACTGGGCCCGCGGGTGGTTCTTTCCGTGGTCCCTATTCATCCATAGCTAAGGATCGTGCCAATGACAAAATGTATACCTACTGGTAAAGTAGTGATGTGAAGTAATCTTATTATCAAATTATTAGGTCCTTACCTATGAAATTGGCGTTTTGTATGAAGATTTTATATAAAATTTTATTTTTCATACTAACGTTTTTTTAATATTCTTAGCATCTATTTATTTTAACACTATAAAAATTGTAGAGTAGTTTGTTTGTTACACTAGCTAAATATAGCAGACGTTAAAAAGAAAAAAAATCAAGTCCCTTCAAAGCTACAATGAAACAAAAGGACAATTCCGCGAACAAAAAAGTTTGTCAATTTAAAAAAAAAATGGACGATAAATACACAAAATTAATAATCATTGTTATTACTGAAGCCTAAGTAACATAGTCCTAAATAAAGGTGTATAATAATATTAACAACGGTATTTAATTTTAGAAGTAATACACCTATTAATAAGTGAGAAAATAACGTCAATTTCATAGGTAAGAAGGACCTATTAGATCGACCGCTAAACGTGCCTACTGAATTATGATCACATATATTTTCATGTATGTGATCGTAATTCTTTTTCTCTGTTATAGCACGAAATATATTAATCTCGAGAACTAAAATAAACTATAAAGGCAAGAAGATTCCTTACAGGATTAAGAAATGGTTTCAAAGTTACCTCAGGATCTTGGGATAAAGGACGATGCATCAAGACGTCCCCCAAACCAGCAAATTTGATAATGTATCTCAGTCAAAACATCTTAGTCAAGTAATATATTTTTGCTGCGGCGACAATATCTCAAAAATGCGGCGTTTTCGTGCGGGAAAAGTCGTGTTTTGATATTATAATTTCTTGTTTATACAACAATGAATAAATCAAAATTTTATAAATCAAGATTTCAAAAACTACCTATTAAATATAATTATTTGTTTGTTTGTTATTGCATATTTATGTACTTCTTATGCATTGATACATTTATTAAAAATTCTATATATATATATATACGTGATTTTTTGACGATTGGTGTTAGCTGCAGATGGAATTTACAGCGTTACCGATTTTTTGTGGGCGACAAGAAACTTTAAAGGTTCCTCAAGCCGTGTGATCGAAACACAAAAGAGGTTTTCTAGAGAGGTTGGCATCACATCACGCAAGCGTGTCTCCGTCTCCTACTAGATTCCCCGAGGCGTTCGGTTCGGAATCAAGAAGTACACTCACCCCAACATGACGAGCCTGAAGCAGTTCTTCGGTGGTGGTACTGACTCTTCATAGCTGGAGCTTGACAACGGCGCACTGTGCCCGGGGACCGCACAGGGTCAGACTTCTTGCCAATCCCTCCTCGTCTGCACAGCCAGGAATTGCCGCATTTGTCCCTCCCATCCTTAAAGTATCAAGCACACTTACCCCAACATGATGAGTCTGAAACAGTTTTTCAGTAGCGGTACAGACTCTTCATAGCAGGAGGTTGACAGCGGCGCACTGGACTTGGGTGACCACAGAGGGTCAGACACCCTGCCAGTCCCTCCTTGTCTGCACAGCCAGGAGTTGCCACATTTTTCCCTCCCATCCTCAAAATATCAAGCACTTACCCCAACATGACGAGGCTGAAGCAGTTCTTTGGTGGTGGTGCAGACTCTTACTAGCTGGAAATTTAAAGTGACGAACTCGGCCCGGGTGATCTCTGGGTCAACTTCTCACCAGTCCCTCCTCGCCTGTACAGCCAAGAGAAACCGCAATTTCCCTCCTGTTATGTAGGTAGTTAGGAATAACTTCGGTGCGCTGCGACCACCGGCCAATTGCATAGAAATAAACCAGTGTGTAACTGACTAACGGACGTTTAACTTGTGTTCCCTTCTCCATACTTATCAGTGGCGACGAGCTACCCACGCAAATATAAAAAATGAGTTCCCAAAATCAATTTGGATTAATATCAGGTTTTGATCACAATACGCAAGACTGGAAAACTTACAAGAACAGATTATGTCAGTGGTTTATTGCTAACGATTACGATAAGCTAACGATTACGGCGGAGATAGACAAAGTGGGAATCAAAGGGCGTGCCAGTTTGCTCAGCGCACTCAATGAGTCCACGTATCAACTGGCAAGTAATTTGGCTTTGCCTGCGGCGTTGGAGAGCAAGAGCTTCGATGAGGTTGTCAAGTTGCTAGATAGCCACTTCACGCCAAAGCGCTGTGTGTTTGCGTAACGGTCTCACTTTTATTCGGCGAGCCAGCAGGTCGGTGAAGGTCACGCGCAGTGGGCGGCGAGATTAAGAGGTCTGACGGCACATTGCAGATTTAGAAGTTTGGAGGACGCCTTACTCGACAGATTTGTCATGGGTATGCTGCCAAGCCCAGAGCGGGAGAAGCTGTTTTCTCAAGATGCTTCGGAGCTTACGTTATCCAAGGCGGTCGATTTAGCAGAAACTTCCCGGTGCTCACGGGAGACCGCGGTTGCGTCGACAGCAGCGGCGTTAAGCAGCAGCACAGGAGTGGTTTTTAAGATAAGTGACGGTAAACAGCCTACGCGTGAAAAATGTAAAGTTTGTGGTTATTCGAATCACAAAAGCAGTGAATGCCGGTTTTCGAGTTACAAATGTAAAAAGTGCAACAAAAAAGGCCATTTGCGTAAGATGTGTAGTGGTATCAAAATCGTGGAAACTGTGGATATGCAGGAAAGCGATGATGACGGTGAGTTTTTTAATATTCGCTCGGTAGGCGGTAGTCCAATGGTCGAGTACGTTCAAGTTAATGATTTGGATTTGAAGTTCGAAATCGACAGCGGTTCCGCGGTCACGGCCTTTTCGGAACAAACCTATAAGTGGTATTTTAAAGATGTGCCATTGCTGCCTTGCCGGAAGAAACTAATAAGTTATGCAGGTGATGTAATTAAATGTGTAGGCGTTGTTAAGTTACCTGTGTCGTATAGAAACCGTACTGAACAGTTGGAATTTTATGTCGTGCCTAACGGGGGCCCTTCAATCTTGGGTAGGGATTTCATATCAACTTTTAATTTACAGTTGCAACCCGTTAATGTCTATAATGTGTCAGACGGGACCGTTAACATTGTTGAAAAGGTTATGGCTGATTTTCCAGAAGTGTTTTCCGGTGAATTAGGTTGTTTTAATAAGTTCAAGGTTAAGTTGCCTTTGAAAAGTGACGCTAAACCTATTTTTTTTAAAGCCCGCCCTATGGCATTTGCACTAAAGGAAAAAGTAAATGGGGAGCTAGACCGACTAGTGGATTTAGGTATACTTGAACCTATTAAGTATTCGGAGTATGCGTCGCCCATTGTACCTGTCCTTAAACGCGATGGCACAGTGCGCATTTGTGCCGACTATTCACAAACCATAAACAAACAACTAGTTGTTGAAAAATACCCATTGCCCACCGTAGAAGACTTATTTACAAAATTGTTAGGTGGTGAACAATTCACTAAGTTAGACATGTCTCTTGCGTATAATCAGCTGGAAATAGAGGACCCTGATAATATAACCTGTATTAATACCAATCGCGGGTTATATAAGTACAATAGATTAGTCTTCGGTCTAGCTAGTGCACCAGCTATTTTTCAACGGGTTTTGTGTAGCGTTCTAGGTGATATGGAAGGCGTTTTAATTTTTTTAGACGATTTGCTCGTAAGTGCCAGCAATAGAGATTTACACACAAAAAGACTTTACACTGTCTTGGAGCGACTACGCGACGCCGGGCTGACGTTACATAAGGACAAATGTTCCTTTTTCCAAGACGAGATCAATTATCTTGGCTATGATATCATTAAACATGGATTGAAGAAATCGCAGAATAAAGTAGATGCAATATTAAAGTCACCGACACCGAATAATTTAAATCAATTACAATAATTTTTAGGATTAATTAACTACTATCGAAGTTTTATTAAAGGTGCTTCATCTATTTTAAGTCCATTGTTTGAATTGTTGAAAAAGGGAGCAAAATGGTCATGGTCGTTGGCACACGACAATGCTTTCAATTTAATTAAAAAATGTTTAGCCTCAGAACAGGTTCTCGCTCATTTTAATCCGTGCGCTAAAATCATTTTAACTGTCGATGCGTCACCGAATGGCTTAGGTGCTGTATTATCTCAGATCGAGGCAGACGGTAAGGAGCGGCCTATTTTTTAGGCCCGTTTTATAACCATATGTACTTAGTCATAGTAGATGCATATTCCAAATGGGTCGAGTGCTATAATGTTACAAACAACACCACGACTACACAAGTTGTCGAAAAAATTTGTGAATTTATATCGCGATTCGGTATTCCCGATAGTATAGTAAGTGACAATGGTACATCTTTTACATCGGGGGATTTTAACTTTTTTTGTGATTTGAATGGAATAAAACACATAACTTCGCCCGTCTATCACCCTGCTAGCAATGGCCAGGCGGAGAGTTATGTCAAGGTCGAGAAAAAAGGAATTAAAACTATTTTATTATCAAATAAGAGACATAAAAACATAGATGTAGACTTAAATCAGTATCTTTTTAATTATCGGAATTCTGTACATTCCACTACGGGACGCTCGCCCGCGGAGTTAGTGTTTGGTCGACAACTCAAATCCAGATTGGACTTACTTCTACCTAATAAAAACTCACCCTCATTATCCAAGATAACTCATAAAGTTCAAAATGAACAGTACTTGCAGAATAAATATGCTGGCGGTACTCCTAGAACACATTTTGTACCTGGAGAGTATGTTCAATTCAAAATGTTTGTAAATAAAAATAAGTATCATTGGGTCACGGGAATTATTGTTGAACGTCTCGGCAAGGTGTTATACGTGATTGAGGACTTAAATTCAAAAGCCACAGTGAAGAGGCATATTAATCAGATTATAAAACACCACGGTTCACATATTGATGATGATGATGATAGTGGAGCGGCGAGTCTTCCTCAGGTTCTTGAGTACCCAGTGGAGGCTTCAGCATCTTTTCAACCGATCATCGGGGGTTCAACGGTTACACCCCGAGGAGAGGGTCAGAGGGTACCTGTACCCTGCCCTGATTTACCAGCAACATCGCTAGCGAACACGAATGCGAATACAAGGGGGGCAGAGAGCATGCAGTTACGGACCTTGCCCAGAGTAGATTATAAGCAATGTTTTTAAAAATTGTATGTCACTTTTAACTATAAGGGGAGGAGTGTTATGTAGGTAGTTAGGAATAACTTCGGTGCGCTGCGACCACCGGCCAATTGCATAGAAATAAACCAGTGTGTAACTGACTAACGGACGTTTAACTTGTGTTCCCTTCTCCATACTTATCACCTCCCATCCTCAAAGTATCAAGTACACTCACCCCAACATGACGAGTCTGAAGCAGTTCTTTGGTGGTGGTGCAGACTCTTCACAACTGGAGCTTGACAGCGGGGCACTGGGCCCGGGTGACCGCTCCGGGTCAGACTCCTCGCCCGCCCCCGCTCCTCGCCTGCACAGCCAGGAGGTGCCACATTTGTCCCTCGCATCCTCGACTGGAGCAGCGAACTGACATTTCCTCGGTGACCTGTATAATATAAATTTAATGGTCAACTAAAAAGAAATTTAACGGAACGGAAAAGGATGACTTTTCGCCACCACAGTCCTGACCGGTACGCCAAGCATTCAATTCAGAGTTAAAACTTTGTCGATTATTGTCGTCATTGGCGTAAATACAGGGCACGCTATCGCTTGTCGATCGACTGTGGCGGTGACGGTCAAGAGGTAATTTTTTTTTTTATTATTATGTGTTGAATGTTGAAACTTTCAATATGATTTAAATTGTTCATGGGAAATAATGACTAACCTTTGTCGACCACTCGATAGTGAGGACTTCAGAGGTGAGGATGGAGCTCTCACAGGACTCGGAGACGCTCGCACCGGTGACGTGGAAACTTTTACAGGAGACGATTGGAGGGACAATCCCCCGCGCTCCGTGGTCCCGTTCAGCATGTTTAATTTTGGTGGCACATTTTGACTACAGTCTTTCGAGATCACTTTTACTTTTCATTGAAACCACTAATCTTTTGTGACGCAAATATAAACACTTTTGCCATTCACCATATTTTAGCTGTGTTGGCACATGATAGTATCACTGGCTTTCAGGATCACTTTTGTTTTTCATTAATATCACTACGCTTTATGACGTACTTGTAAAAACTATTTCAATGATTTCATTCATCGACACGAGTAACATTTCTTTCTGTTGATGCAATATTGCAACTGTCCAACAACGTTATTCCACTTAAATCCGAAAACGTTAATGGTAAACATTCTACAACCTGTGAAAACAAATAAACCCACTCAGTTGTTCTTGAAGCAGACACAATAGAAATTCAATTGTTCTATAGCACTGTGGTTACCATGGGCGTCCAAGTATTAGAACAATAAACCCCCTTACAAATAAACAAAGAATAAGGTCCAAATAGTTATTCCGTCCGGGGATAAAGAATTGCACCACCCCATCTCTTCCCGTGGGTGTCGTAAAAGCCGACTAAGGGACCATTCCAGATGATGGGCAGCAGCATCTCTCTGAGGTTAAGTCTCAACTTACTGCGATCGCCAACCCGCCTGCCAAGCATGGCGATTACGGCAAATACCCCTCATATCTTTGGGGGAGGCCTTTGTCTAGCAGTGGACGTCTATTGGCTGAGATGATGATGATGATGAGTTATTCCGTGTTTTGTCTCTTTTACTCTAATTTGAAATGACGTTTACATGACAGGAACAAAACACGGAATAACTATTCGGACCTTAATCTTTGTTTATTTGTCCATTTTATTTTTATATCTAGGTAATATTTTAAACAATGGTACAATCATGTCTATTGGCTTGGACAATGAACAAGTGATAAAATTACAAATTGCAATACTTAGTTCAAACTCCATCATTATTTCAGCCAATCAGCAGCAACTATTTGGTACAAACTTTCTTTTTAAAACTACAACTTAGACGACCTTAGCGAAATAAGAATGAATAATGACAGAAGATTTTGCCAAACTGCTAATCCATTTTTTTGCCTACTGCAACCTAAACTACTGGTTTAAGATTCCGGGTAAACTGCGCTTCTACCTTAGACCTTAACACCACTTAGTTCTTACCCGTCAATAATAACAAAAACATTAACATTTTAAAAAAGACATACAACGTAGAAAAATTGGCAGGAGCCAATTTTTTTAACACCTTCATATGAGTTCAGAACTGGGACCAGTGGCGCCGACTTGTATCAAAGGCCAAAGCTCACTTGAGTATATACCGTCAGGATAGTAATAAGTATGTATTTTATATATTATTATTAATAATTTTACGCAAATTTTGTTGCGAACAAATTTCAATTAAAAAAAAGTAAAAGTGTTGAAAATAAAAAATATTTGTTCGCAACAAAATTTGCGTATAATTATATAAATATATATAGCTTCCCTAATTCTTAATTAATATTTGTAAAAATGTAAAAAGACAACAAACGGTCTTTAAACGTTATGTTTGCAGTCAATAACAATGAACAGATCTCGATTGCCATTAATTTTAAACAAAAGCAGCACACAGCAAATTTAATACAATATTTTACTAGTTTTAATAAATATTTTACTTAGTGTAGGTATACTTATGGATATTAAAATCAACAATCAATACAAGGGTGACCTTACGTTAATATTTTTATATTTTACTACAGAGGCCATCTTTTGTGAATATAATTGAGTGACTAATAACATTATTAACTAACAAACATTGTGTTGTAATATGTATGTTAATATTTAAGGTATGTATTGTATGGGCCATAGTTGCCTGAAATAAAAGTATAATTTATTATTTATATTTGGGGGTTAAAGTTACTCGCGTCCGTAGGTTTACCCTTGAGACCCTACACGTGACCCCTGGGTGGTGCTAAATGAGTAACACTGCCTGAGTGGTAGAGCCACGTTGCGTTGCAGCACGAAATGGGCCGGCTCGCCCGGCGTAACACCACCCTTTCACAGAATATCGGCGTGAAACAACGGCGTTGCTGTTGTGTTTCGTCCGGTGAGTGAAAGTACCGGAGGCCCATCTCTCACCCCTCCCCCCTCCCAATTCCTACTCCTTCCTCAAGATCCAACTCCTTTCCAAGGTTGGCAACGCATCTGCGATAACTTTGGTTTTGCGGGTGTCTATGGGCGGCGGTGATTACTTTCCATCAGGTGACCCGCCTGCTCGTTTGCTTCCTATTAAAATAAAAAAAAAAAAAAAAAAAATATTCTATTCAATTGTAATTATCACAAGAACCTATATTACATTGAAAACATTTTAACTTCGAAGTGTGCATGCGATATAATATATAAAGACTCAAACCGGGGCTTAGACATTCTATCAATACTACCAAAAAGCCTATATTAGCATAGGCCTACGTCTACAAACAAAATATGATATCATACATCAATGCGCAAGGTTCCATTAGCCCTTGTCAAATAAGCACTTCTTATTTCTTAATACATGATGGCAAGGGACCCCCTATTTGCATACACGTCAATAGCATTACAGAACCCATATCACACCAAAGGACATCATTAAATTTAATACTGTTGTTATATTTTATTAATATATTTGTGATTGTCCTTTATATTTTGTGTTTTTATTTGTGATGGAAAGTGTCTTTTTATGATAGGACATTTTCCAATATTTTTCACGCTGTAAGGGAGAAAAGAGCTTGAGACTTGCTCAGTTTCTTGCCGGTTCTTCTCAGTAGGTACAAAGTCTCCTGCCCAGAGTAGACTTACGAACCGATGGCAAAATGAAGGCGACGCATTGGAAATTTACGTAGCGGGGATCTTGTTTTTTCCCAACAATTACAAAACATATGAAAGTGATATTTGATGACATGATTTTTCATTTAATTGACTTCATTTTATGTAACCTCTTTAAAAACATAGATTTGCATTTTACAGGCAAACCAGACCGATTTAAGCATCTAAATTTTCTTAGTAGATTAGTCTTAACACACACTTCAAAATTGTAGTTCATTTTTTTAAATTAATTTGAAGGAAAAAAAAACAGTTTTTCTTATGGTACGGGACGCAAACGCTCGTATCAAAACGTATGAGATTTATTGTTTAGCGGTGCGTTGTTTCGTTTAGCTATTTGTAGCCTAAACTGAAAAAAATATTTCGAATTTTATTATTATGAATTTTATTACTTTTTATACGATCGTGTCGTAAGATAAAACGACCACTCATTTATGTATAAAGCTAACCCCTCGGAGAATCTAGTAGGGGACGCGGGCGGCGGAAAAAAACCCAAGGTACGGACATCTTTCCTGCACGAATCCAACTCACGCTTGGCCAGTATTTATTGTTTATGCCATCCAATCACTCGGGGAATTGAAATAAGGCTACCTAAATCGTAAAATTTGGGTCTGCCAATAGAAACTGAGGTATCCTTTTTATGGCCAAACGTGGAAAAACAAATGAAGCCCTAATCAAAATACAGAATGCAAGGGATGGTGCCACGATGATGCCAGATGCTTTTATTATGAGACTGGAGATCGCTACTTGGAGACTGCGATGATTGCATCGCAGTCTCCAACAAAAACATAAAAAAAAGCGAGTAACCTATGTTACTCGCTTTTTTTTAAAGTTTTAGTTGGCCTTAAACGGCCTTCATCCGTCACTGGACTATTTATTTATTTATTTATTTTATTTTAAATGGCCTACCAACAGTTTTTGTACTAATACATTCACTATAATACCTACATAAAATAAAAGTAACAACAGGTCAATACAAAAAACTAATTAAAGGTAGACTCTACATGACAAATAAAAAGATTAGTAATTTATTTACTAACTAAGTAATAAAATTAAACTGTATCTCTAACTTTTTTTTTAACTTAATCATACCACTTTTTTCTTGGCCACAAAATGTACGCCTAATGCTCCGTGTGGAGTCATTAAATATGTCTATACAGATACTGTGATTGTTTACTAATCTGCAAAGTCTAGGTATGGCAGAGTTAATCCCAAGAACGGAACGACGATTTTCTAGGAATACAGCGTGGAAATCTAAAATTTATTTTGCTTAATAAATCAGGACAATCTATTATGCTGTTAACTATATATAAATCATTATAATTGTAGCCGCAGATCGTGCACAGTGACGTGCACTTGGAGAGGCCTATGTCCAGCAGCTGACTAATATAGGCTGATGATGATAATGATGAAAATGATAAAGAGCCCACAGTTAGAGGAGGACTTGGATCTTTTGTTCGTAGGTATTTTATTTTTATTTACTAATTATTTTACTTTGTTGTAAGTTAACACTCGTATCCCATGATGGACCCCTATAGCAGCGCCACCTACCAGGTCCAATTGTAAATCTAAACCATTCTCGAATCCACTTGAACACACACAAAAAAATCATTCAAATCGGTCCAGCCGTTTAGAAGGAGTTCAATTACAACCACACGTACAGAAGATTTATATCATCATCATTATCATCATCAGCTCATTTTATGTCCCCACTGCTGAGGCACGAGCCTTCCTTATGGATGGATAGGGAGGACGGGCCTTAAAGCACCACGCGGGCCCAGTGCGGTGCGGTGGTTGTTAACGACTGCTAATGCAGCCGGGACCAACGGCTTTACTTGCCCTACGAAGCACGGAGGAGCTCAAGATTAAACATTTATGGTCACCCATCCGATAACCGATAAATAATAGAGTAATAATAGAGATAAATTAATAGAGTGTCGTATTGTACTACATTAATACTTATTGGCTGTACCATATGTTAATGGAAACTACAGTCAGCTTTATCTACGTCTGTCGCGTTCCAATGGGGGACAAACTCAGCAGAACTCCGACCGGAATGTGGGTAACTCGCACAATGTGGACGCTCGTATATGACGGACAAAGCGAATCGAATACACTGATATTTTGTTTTGAACCGAACACACAGAATGTTGTGCGATTTTTCAGTATTTGATTGAGTTCAAGTTAGGTAACTACAATTACAAAAATATAATTTATTATGGAATATTGTAAAAAAATATAATGTAATCTCAGTAGAATTTTAATATTTTACTAATAAAGTCTTAAGTTATTAACAAAAATGGATATATGTGTCTGCTGCTCAGATCATAAATGCCGGAATAAAATATATTATTTTTATTAATAAGGTTAATGAAATTTTATTCCTCATTAAGACAAACAGTTACTTAAATGAGAAACATTAATAAAAATAATATAGGTATTTTAAAAGGTAGGTGGCAGATGCAGTCGGTATTTATTTGATATTTTAGTCTAAATCATCTGGTAAAATGTATTGTTTCAATCTCCACGTATGACATGCGGTACGGCAGACGTCATGACGCCTGCATGCAGCGACGCGACCGCGACGTTGCCGCTCCGTCGACAGAGTAGCATAGTTTTGTATGTAAGCTGCAAGAAGCGTATAATGACGAATACGCGTCTATGAAGCTACGCCTCCGTGGATAGTAGGCCTAAGGCCTAAAGGCCGAGGATCAGTACGCTGGGCTGCTTAAAAGCTGTTTGGCGTATTTTGAAGCGTCTATGAAGCTACGCCTCCGTGGATAGTAGCCCTAAGGCCTAAAGGCCTAGGATCAGTACGCTGGGCTGCTTAAAAGCTGTTTGGCGTATTTTGAAGCGTCTATGAAGCTACGCCTCCGTGGATAGTAGCCCTAAGGCCTAAAGGCCGAGGATCAGTACGCTGGGCTGCTTAAAAGCTGTTTGGCGTATTTTGAAGCATCTATGAAGCTACGCCTCCGTGGAACCTATCTAGGCCTTACTCTTATCACTATGATCAAATTATATATCAAAATAATACTGTGATGTTTATACAAATTAGAAATATTTAAAAAAAAATATTAAATAACAGAATCATTAAAAGGTGTAAAAAGTGTTTCAAGATGGCCCGCGGCACCAATAAAGAAAATTACGATTACAAGACGGAACCGACCGAGGGAGGGCGCCTAAAGTTTCAGCAGTATCGTATAGATAGTATCGTTTAAACTTTTATTCTCCTTTACAAATCGGAGCGAAGTTACTTTTTATTGTGCCAAAGAAACCCTTGGGCTATTGACACCCACCAAACTTGAATGTTGAATGCCATTTTGCTTCTCGAGCGGTTATTGCTGGAAGACTCACTCTCACTCTCACAATACAATGATTATTTGTTAGACAAAAGAAATCCGTTATAAAAATAAAAGACATCATTGTTTGTTTCGTAAGCGGACCTATACCATACATCCGAGTACCTAGTGCGCGTTTCATTCGCCTTACGATCACGATAACGAAAACGAGAATTTGAACG
Source organism: Eudonia lacustrata (assembly GCA_947562085.1). NCBI lineage: Eukaryota > Metazoa > Arthropoda > Insecta > Lepidoptera > Crambidae > Eudonia > Eudonia lacustrata. The sequence goes on along the minus strand of OX387321.1, from coordinate 2,882,082 downwards.
GCAAAAATTTAACTTTTTTTATTATTATTATTGCTCAATAACATGATTACGCCTTAAAATTAGTACAGCATTTAAAACGACTGAGCTTTGTGTTAATGCCGTTTTATCTACATCGATAATACAATAATTGACATAGATACTATCGACAAATTTTAAGGATATCCAGTTACAAACATTTTTGCCTTAACGTGGCGATCGTAGTTAACGCCACCATGAAGATGACCAGAGAATGACCAATATAAACCTGCCGACCTTTTTTTTGTCAAAGCCATTTGTTTTAGTTCGTTGTTAAAGCCTCATTGTAAATGCCGGACCCTGCACATGTGCGGGGCGACAATTAAATTTCTATTGTGTCTGGTTTTAAGGCAGTCAACGTGTTAAATAGAAATTCATTTCTTTCTTAAGATTCTTGATGGTGGATATCTAGAAAATTTGTCAAAAATAAAAGGGGCGGGTAAAGCCACTGACTTGTGCACAGAAAAATCGCCCTAAGGGTGGATATCCAGAAAATTTGTTGATAGTACATTACATTTTAAAATATATAATATAAGTAAGTGAACAAAATCACAATATAAGTAGGTACCTACCTTGTTATATACACTTTTAAATTTTCGCGTTTCATTATATTTATATAAACACCAAGACGGGGATCAATGCCAGTCACCCATTAAAGGCATCTCTTCTCGTGTATTGCCAGGAGGCTCTGCTTCAATGCCATACAGATTCTTGTTTTCATAAACGTGATCGAATAGCAAATGAAACTCGAACCAGTAAGCTTAAGGCCTGTTTTCACTTAGATTAGTGCGAGTGCAGATGTGTAGTGCAAGAAGTGTCCAATTTTGTCAAGTGGCTGTGTTTAGTAAATTCAGTTGTTAGCGTCCGACGCCAAACGCTAAACACTAAACACTGCTGTCCAAACGTGTGTAGTGCAGCACAGTGCAGGCAGGCTGCGAGTGAGGGGAAAGGGAGGGCGCGCGGGACGTGGCTACTCGCAGTCCACTCGCAAAAAAATAGAACCCGCGTCTAATCACTTTACTACGCAGGTTACTAATCACTCGCACTAATCAATCGCTGTCCACACGAGTTTACTCCTAATCACTAAGCACCTGCACTCGTCACCTGCACTAATCACTAATCAAAGTGAAAACAGGCCTTTAGCCAAAGTAACATTGAGAAAACGATAGCAAAGTTCGAATCCCGTACATTTTATTCTTTTCGAACTTCGCTATCGTTTTCTTAATGTTACTTTGGCTACCGCCACAGGCACCCTGATTGCGATGTGTCTTTGGTAAGTTGTTGTGCTGACGATCGCTAAGGTTGTGTTGATCCACCATGGTACCGATGAGACGCAGTGCCAGGGCCGCTCTGACATGAACTTGTATTGTAACACTACAGGAGGAAGAAACAGCCCTTGCCGAGTTTCTTGCGGCTTCTTCTCGGTACAAAGTCTCCACCCGTAGGGTTTACGAAGTCATCGCTTTGAATTGACGTTCAAAAAACACTTGTAAATATTCATTTTGAATGAAACATTTTGATTTTTTAATTTTTTAATTGACCACGACCGGTACAACTCGGTCTATACATCGTGTACTTATATACTTACTGCCTTACAAATAATAAGGTCCGAATAGTTAATCCGTGTTTTGTATCTTTTACTCTAATTTGAAATGACGTTTCATGATAGCAACAAAACACGGAATAACTATTCGGACCATATTCTTTGTTTATTTGTAAGGGGGTTAGGGTATGCCCCGGGTTTGCCAGTCGACAGACAAAACATTCACTAATACAGCCTAAAACGCCATAAAGTGTTTAAAAAAAATTTAAAATAACGAACGAGCCTTAGTAGTCGCATATGATGTGTAACATTTGACATCTCACCTTTGAAAGAGTTAAGTGCTCGCCTTATCGAGGCCTCCGGTGACAAGAAGGCTGGCAGCTACCTCTGCCAGCGTATTAGTTTGCCAAAGGGGCAATGTTGCCAGCATTCTTGGGACCGTTCCCATGAGCCCACAGTTGGAGGACATCTATTATTTATAGGTCTTTAGTTTTTAATTTTCTAATTATTTTTCTGTTTTATATTTTCAAGTTAAGTTTTGTAATGTTTCTTTTTGTTGTGTAAATTAATAAATACCTTTGAAATCAATATTACAATAAAATATAGAATATAGAATTAACAACGACGTATATTTTTTGTCTTTTTTTTCCATTTTTCCTTTTCTTTTCTCTTTTTCTTTTTTTTAAATATTGTTTTAAAGTCTCTATTACACACGAAATGGTTGAAACCAATATTACAATAGAAAATAGAAAATAGATTTACAAATAATAAAAAGAATGCAGTAAATACTCATTAGAAGACATGTCACTCTGTTATTCTGTTACACTGTTACGATCACATTTCTACGAAATCACTCCCACAAATATTACGACCTACAACGGACATTGGGCTTAAAGTGTCGATCACTGGTGGCTTCCCCGACTAACACGTAACAGTTACAGGATCACACTGTTACGACCCTACTTCCGTCCCTTTTCTACGAAATCACTCCCATAAATTGTATATAGCGAGCGGAAAGATGTTACACATCAAAAAGTGTTTAAAAAAAGTGTAAAACACTTTAAAACGTCACAATAATATTCAACAGCTGTACAGCTTAGCCGGATGTCAGCAAACGTTGCTCGCACATAAGTTTTAATTGGGTCATTTAGGGCTAATCGCCGGGCAAAGATAAATTGGGACGACACGATGGGAATCGCCGACATTGTTCCGCGTACAATGTGATTGATGAAATGTATTTAGGGTCCGCGTCTCCGTATCATCTTTCAATTTAGAAAATTGTTAGTTTCTTTTGTTTTTCTTGTCTTTTGTATTTCGAAAATGAAATGAAAATATTATTCTTTATTGTTCACTATGGTAGTACCATAGAAGCTCGATGGCGCAGGCGCAGTGGTAAACGCGCCCGGTCAGCGATTGCTAATGTCAAGCACCTTTTGTAAAGGCCGGTCATTGGATTAATGACCAAAAATTTATCATCACGTGCTCCTCCGTGCTTCGGAAGAGGGTTGGTCCCGGCTGCACTCTGCGGTCGTTACCGCACTGGGCACACGTGGTGGTTTATGGCCCGTACTTATCCGTACATAGGGAAGGATCGCGGCCCAGCAGTGGGGACATAAAAATGAGCTGGCGATGTGATGTTATGGTAAAACATAAATCCATCTGTCGACCTTCATGAAAAAGGAAATTAAGTGTCATGTGCCGGCTGTTCCGAGACGCACCATATGTCGCCGTCAAACCGTGTTAAATCATGCTCATACTAATATTATAAAGGGAAAGCTTAGTAATTTTGTATGTATGTTTGTAACGAATAAACTCAAACACTACTGGACCGATTTAAAAAAATCTCTCACCATTAGAATGCTACATTAGCGCTGAGTAGGATCATAGGATAGTATTTTTTTTTAATGTCCACCCGTGCGAAGCCGGGACGGGCCGCTAGTAATATAAATGAGTGTTAGCTTGTAAGGTAACTACTAGATATATGTGCCACTTCGTAATTTACATAATTCTAATGTTTGTTTGCTATGCTTGTACATTGTTTGCCTGAAATTAATAAATCTATCTATTCTCTAAAGAGAACAATACAAGTATGACAACCTTATCACTAAAAAGCATATTCTTCCAGGCAACCATTTCTTGAACTGAACAAAAATAAGAAATGAGCACTTAACATTACCTTTATTTACACATATAATAAACAAGAATTATATAAAGCGCAGTGTGGGCATGCAGGCCTCCAACAAGGTGGATCGACGATCTGGTGAAGGTCGCGGGAAGCCGCTGGATGCGAGCAGCACAAAACCGGTCGTTGTGGAGATCCTTGGGGGAGGCCTTTGTCCAGAAGTGGACGTCTTTTGGCTGAGATGATGATGATGATGATATGCACATACAATGTTTGAACGTTCATAACATATATATGTGTTTATTTTACAATTTGATGCATTATTTAATAAAGAATATAACTTGTGTGTGACCTTTTTAGTTGATGAGCCGAATTAGATGTATACAAATAAACTGTCGTAAGTAGCTTAACAAAACACTAGTATTGACCTGCAGATACTGCTTATTTACTTTTTTCTTTACACAAAAAAGTACTAGCTTACTTACTATGTTAGACGCTATCTTAAGCTTCCGTGTTTACTTCGATGATATACTCGTAGCATTCGAGAAGCGCCGGGATTTCTGTAGGTACACTAATCCCGGGCCCGTCACAAATCGTTGCAAAAAGTGAAAAAGCTGACGTTAAAAACATCGTCTCCGCGACTCCCTTAATCCGCACCCTACTACGTAGCACAGCGACCGGTTGTGATTTCTAAACCGATAGTGACGTCAGCAATACAATAGAATAGTTAATTCTACATTCATTTCGTGTTTAAAGATTTACTAACACGGTATTCTTAAACTTAATAACTTAAAACTTAATAGTAATTGAAATAAATACAACTTATCAATGAAAACGAAACAAAAAAATCAAATAAATTTTATATATAAGAGATGTCCTCCAATTACTGTGGTCTCATGAGAAAACAGTCAACAGCAACAATACCTCTTGTGTGTTTAGAAGAAAATAGTTATTTATTAAAAGTATTATTATCAGTGTCTTTACAACACTGGTTCATCGGGAGATGTCCTGAGAAGAACCGCCAAAAATAAGGCTTAGTAGCTGACATGACTTTCTCTCAGCCACCATAGTCTCAGGTGACCACTGCTAGAGGAGAATGAAACAACGGGTGTGTGTACACTTACAACGTTTACGAAATTAAGGATGTTATCTTATCTTATCTTAGTGGGACCTACTTGGAATGATACCTCTTCCAATACCACTTCGAGTCATCGGCATTTGTTAAGCAAACCCATCCTACTTCTCTTCCTCAGCCAGAATGATTGTCATAACTTTGGCAATGTCATTGAGTGCGAAGAGCCTGCAGCGCTATTCTCTAAGCAAAACAGCGTCGAACTCGACGTTGAACTCGCTCATAACTTGGAAACGAATTTCAACCTACTTTTAAATAGTAATAAAGTCTACATTTCTTTTGCAAGTTATGAGCGAGTTGAATGTCGACGTCGACGCTGTTTTGCTTAGAGAATAGCACTGCTGAAGTCAAGAAGGTATAAAAGGATAAGGAGGCGCGATGCCATTGCAACCGGTAACTTTTTGCTTAGTCAGTCTTCGTCCGAAATGTCAGTGTTAGCTGTCTTTATACAGAACTTTGCGCGAGAAGTATGAAATGGGCAGAGCGAGCGTCGTGAATTACCGAATTATTTCTTACGGAAAGGTCGAGTGCTAAGAGTTGACTTGCAACTCCTATTTTAAATACTTTCCTACTAACTGTTAATTTTCGTACAGTCAGAGCAAAAAAAAGGTGTTTTCGCTTCAAAAAAAATTTTGCAAAAGAAATTTTGTTCTTTTTTGGCATTAAGTACTAAGTTATTTTACCGAAAACCATTGAGATACTCTCCTAAGTGTATCATTTTTTTTTCTTCTCCAGTCTTAGAGTCTTTCCTATCTAAAGAAAATATTAAAGAAGTGTCATCAGCGAATAATGCTATTTCCGACATTTCTTTAACCATGAAAGGAAGATCATTAATATAAACAAGAAACAGAAACGGCCCTAGAATAGACCCCTTAGGAACACCCATCTTTACAATCGGACCTCCTGAGACTATTTCATTAATACCTACTTTTTTATTTCTATTGGACAGATAAGATTTCATTAAATCTAGTGCAGTCCCACGAACGCCATATTGAAACAACCTACCAATTATTGTCAATTATATTTTATATTTGAACTAAATTATTACTAGGTTCTAACTTATGTCGAATTTCTTTAATATTTTATGCAATATAGTAAATAAGTGCATAATTATATTTAATGTTTTTTAATTTCATTTTAATAATTTGATTAAAATAATGTTTGTGAAAATACAACACCATAAACACAACTAAAAGCATTTTTACTGACTCTACCTAATTCCTATTAATGTTGTTTTGGTATTAGTTTTTAAAAGTGGTATTCGTTGGGAATACAAAATAAATATGAATAAAAAGAAATACCAATGGTATTACTCGAATAGATCATTCATCATATTGGGAATAGATCAAAATATTGGTTATCATTTATCATTAATCTTTCATTAACTCACTCACTCATTATTGTATTAAAAACCAAAGACAATATTGTACGTACAATATACGAGCACAGAATAACTACTAATAACTAATAGTACTACCGTACAGAAGACTCACTTTCTAACAAAAGTCAAGTTTAGGTATAAAAAATTGCCTACTCTTACGACTTTCACGCGAAATTGAAACTTATTGGTGTGACCCGAGCGTTCATATTCCGTTAGGCAACGCTGACTCGATATCAATTTGACGTCAGGAGCGCAGGGTCCCACTCATGGATATATCTAAGTATATATTCAAATAAATTAATAAAGATAATAGTGTGAATTAATTCACAAACATCCTTTAAAAAGTTTTCGTTCATTTGTCAGGTATCTACCTAATGGTAATTTGTTTTAAACAGTCTAAAACGTTTAATTTTATGTACCTTACCTACATAAAACTATATTTCATCAAAAAGGGAATCAAATATTTGTGATCAATACGAAAATCTGGGTAGGTAAAATTTAAAAAAATGTTAATTTCGATTCATTGTTCTTTCTTCAACAGTATCTTTTATACGGATTATAAGATCGTTTAGTAGTAATTGTCCGGTGCACAAAAATCACAGAAATTATCGTTCGTTTTAAGCGCGACGACGCGCGATGTGGAGCGTGCGAGCTGAGCGGCAACCTACTGCCATACGCCTTCCCGTACGGCGCGCTGGCCAAACGTACCTAAGCTGCGGAGTGGCACCCCCTAAAAAGAGTAAGCAAGCAGATATGACATATATCCGCACCAAACCATTAAGGGGAAAAAATCTCTTTTAATACATTTTGGACATTCGTTTGCTGACACTTCATGATTTCCCCTCGGCTTACATCAGTGCCACGTACCTTATTACAAGAAGGACGTGTTTTTAATACCAAATTTTATACTAACGATGTTTGTTCGCAGAAATAAACGCGCGTTATATCAACTCGCACCGAAGTAATTTATTAAGATTGACGTATGTATGTATTTTTTTGAGTATGTGTTCTGTTATACAGCAGATAGCTCTTGGTCTTTCGTCCTCTTATTTGAAGGTAAGTGTCGATAAAACTGAAGAAAAAAGCACACAATTAGGAACTGGCTATCTATCTCTTAACGTCGGAACGCTATACCGCTAATAGCATTTTCGTTATGGTGATATGCCAAGATAAAATGGTAGCAGGCTGACTATAAGGCCGCGCAAACGGACCACCGACCACAGCCCCTGGTGGCTGTCGCGCGCCACGTCCGAATGTGGTGAACGAAGGTGGTCGGTGGCATCTCACTCTAGCGTAGGGCAGACAAGACTACGTGGAGTCGGTTTTGCAGCGATTCGTTTCTGTTAATGATGACTGACTGTTTGACTTTAGTAGCGCAATATTACAGAAATCACAACGTGTTAACTTTTTTAAACAATATTAATAATTTAAAATTAATTACTCACATTGATTATTTATTTATTTATTTATTTATTTATTTATGAACGGTACATTGACAGATTAATGTCATTACAAAAACATAAAAACATTTTCCACATAATAAGACAAGACAATAATCTAAATTGAGTGTACACAGCATGCAATCATTTAAACTTACAGAACAATTTTTTTTCTTTTTTGATTATGATAAGTATTGTATCCCGTAAAGTAAAGGACAAGAAAAATTAAAATCGTCGGGTTTAAAAGGTATGCCTGAATGAAAGAAATGCCTTTACTTAGTAGTTTTGCATTAAATCCCGTTTAAATATGTGAACTTTGTTAGTATTTTGTATTTTCGATGTACAATGACTTATGTGAAGTGAAATTTGATGTAACCGACTATTTTGCGAACTGAAACTCACGTGGAAACAAAATTATAAGAAACGAAACATCGATCGATCTAACAATATATCGATGAACAAAAAAAAACGAAAAAAAAATACGATGAAGTGAGTTAAGTGATAAAAACTATTCGAGAATAGTACATTATGATATAAGTGCGGTAAGTTGAAAATGACAGCCGAGGCGATATTGCTACAAGAAAGCAGAGGCTGTAATTATCAAAGCGCACATATGTCATACGACGTTTTATAACATATTTGCGAGGAAATAAATAAAACTCGGACTTTCGTAAACGAATAAATCTTTAATCGCTTGTTAAAGCAGTTATAAAAAATTGAACAATTTGTAAAAACAGCGTACAAAACACCTACTTAAATTGAAAAAGAAATACGAAAGCGAAAAAAGTTAATAACAATAATTTAGTTTCAACGACCTTTGTTGCTAAATGTTGGCAATCCGGAGCTTCTTTTAGGAACTTTTTAACATTGTCAGCCGAAAATACTTTCGACTTACTCACATGGCCACTTAAGCGTCTTTTTAGAAATGCCAGCAAGTTGGAGTATGACTTGAAATCAATACAATTTTTTGTTTACACAGTGCTTTTTAGCATTGAATAGTAGCACCACAATGAGCTTGACTTATATTTTTGAGAAAGTTCCATGAAATAGGCACACATTCTGAAATGAATTTGCATCTTTGCTTGTTTTTCCATGTGACAAAATTTTGATACGCTTTAAGTATCTATCGGTCGATTTTTCGGGCATGAGGCTTAGAGTAGCCTTTTTCGCTGCCTCTGAGACTTCTGGCGGTGTCGAATTAATAAATTCATCACTACTTGACGAGACTTTCAAATAAAAACAATACAGCGAAAAGAAAAAGCGCGCGGAATAATTTATAATTGTTCACAAATTAGAGATGCGCGCGCATCAGCGCTATTTTAAGGAAAAGGCATAAAAACAGCCATTATTATTAATAAAGTAAATTAATATTTTTGTGTTTTTGTTACAGAGAAATGGTTGTAATTTATTGTCAAAATTAATTAAATTAAAGAATTAAATGTTATTTATTATATTTTATCTCCCAAAGTTAATTTTATTCATAAAATGTTGACCACTTTTCTGACATAAAAACTTTTTGCTAAGATTTTAAAAAGTACCGTTCGTATTAGACGGAGCATCTTGATAAACCGTGCGTTACATTACAATAAGGCACAAGTGCGTAATGAGATACAATACGATATTGAAATTAGTGAAGTAAGAGATCCTTTACGAGCAAATATGTTATAAAATAAATATGCGATGTAATGAGATTCGCGGAATTGTTCATTAATGAATAAAAACATCGGTGAATAGTGTTATGGGAAATGAAATTCGATTTAATTAATTGCGATAAAGTGACGGTTTCCCGATGAAAAGGTATTTTTTTTGTAGCATACTCGATGAACCTAATAAACAAAAACCAAGCATATTTGTAATTTTATGTACCAGATGAGTATCTAATCTATTAAAAGCCAACAATTAATTACTAAGGAAATGTACAAATCAGACGGATCGCATCGCAGCGCGGGCCCACAGGAAAACAAGGGTCGAACACAAAACCATTAGGTACTGTAGTGATCGGGACTGCTTGGAGGCGCGAACCTACTGGCAGCCGTCGCGTTCTGACGATACCTTTTTCAAATAAGACGACACGAGAGGAGAAACAATTGAGGAAAGACTTCAACTTGATCCGCCGTAGCGACATCATTCTTTTAATTGTTATATTCGTTAATTATTTAAGAATATCAATATATAATTAACTTATCCAGTTGTCGTTATTACGTCTTACGCCCCCAAATATAAATAACGGCCAAGCTGGGTACAACACATGGTGGAGTGCGCCACAGCGATTCCGGATACATTCCATATTTTATTAGCTAGGGCCAGTCACGGACAGTAACTGTGTAGAGTAGGTCTTCGCAGGATAAGAAGCAAAAGGCGTTGCAGGGAGCAACGATCCGTTATTTTTTTTTGCAAGAGTTGTGTGTTGAGACATTCGCATACACGGAAGAATCCGCGCAAGAAGTTGTGTGCTGAGACGCTCGCACACACAGAAGAAGCCGTTAACTGGAGAACAGGCGATATATGATTTTAAATATTTTTAAATGAGCAACCATGCCGAGTATTGAGTATTTCAGTGGATTTGATGGTGTATCCGTCGCTGATGTTGCTCGCGAGTTTAAACGTGTCGCTGCTATTTGCGAATGGCGAGAGAAGGATTTGCCAATTATTCTTCGTGCTTATCTAACAGGAGCGGCTCGTCATTTTTATGACATGATATTTAAACCTGAAATGCACTTAGATAATTTTTTTCTGTTCTTGATAAAGAATTCCCTAAGAATTATTATACTCCGCCATCTCCCGTAACGTACCCTCCGAGAGATGAAACAGTTTCGTCACGTATACTACGTGAAAATAACACTTCGATTTCCAATAGCGCAAGTCGAAGAAATTACAGCCATCATAATGGACGACAGCATAGTGACGCGTCGAATTGGCGTGCCAACCGAAGAGGAGACGCTGAGTTGCGCACCGAGTGCGAGATCCGAACAAGGTCTCCGATGCCCGCACCCAGCGTAGACACACATACTGTGTCCCAAACGCAGTCACCGGTCCAACGCGCGCCGAGCGTTGAGACACACGTAGTGTCTCGAACGCAGTCACCACCACGAGCTTCGAGTGCTGAGATACGCTCCGAGCCCCGAGCACAGTCGCCACTACGCTCCGAGCCCGCAGAAGAAGTTACGTTGTTTAATTGTATTGATTCCCCTATATTCCCAAGTCCCGATATTGAAAATGTTAAAATAGATATGGTAGATGATGGTATGAAAGAAGATCAAATCTCTTTCGCTCCAATCCAGTCAAATTCTAATAATTTGTCTATTACTAATAACGTATCTAGTTCTTTTAATGTGTGTTGTGTAGAGATAGAGAAGGTGGCTATAGATGGTCAGAATTATAGTCTAGTAGGTGAGTTAGGAAGCGAAATCGCTCCTCCTACATCCTGCGACGACGGGTTGCAGATCTTGCAAAACAAAGGTTCTGATGTTTTTAATAATTTAGAGGTCACTAATCTACAGGAAGATAGTACGAGCAGATGCGGAAGCGCTTTATTAGTTGAAAGTGTAATAGAAGATAAGGTGGGCAGCTCAGATGTTGGTAAGGTAGTAGCTTTGCCAGGAGATAGGTCTTCAGACATGATGACGCATCGCCAGCTGTTTATGTAGGTTGGTCTAGAGCCTTATCCAAGGTTCGGGAGAAGTGCAGTTTGCCGGAAGCAGAAAGGAAAGCTGAAATGAAGGTCACGAATTATGTTAGAGTTCGTAGTAGGAGTCGGGTGAGGAATAAAATTTTGCCACGAGCTAGTAGTAGGTTTAAGGTTTCGAGAGTTTATTTTTATAAGGTCGAATCTAGGAGGACGCAGCACAAGCGGAAGATCCGCAATGCAAGGAAGGCTGCAGGTCAGGTGTTCAGTCCAGGTCGTTTGGAGAAGGTCTTTACCCCAGGGCGATTCACTGGCCGAACATATAGCTTAGCTAGGTCTTTTGATAAAGCTTTTCGTGTTTCTTAGTATTTTCTATTATCTTTTTTTAGTAGCTTTAATTGCGTCGTAATTTTATTTATCTACACTAATGTTGTAACATTCTACTTATGTTTCCAATACTTGACTTATAATTACTACTGTTATAGCGCAGACAACAAAACACTCAATTTAAGCAATTTCACATGATGGTATAATATCCACATCGATATCGTAAAATCTCATTATAACATCAATAAAACGCGACCAATTAACCTGGCGAGCCTTATGTCAAAATCCTCATACAAGTTGTATAAAATTTTGACATTAGGCTGGCTTTTGAAAACAGTTGGGTTATACGTGAAAACTTCGTCGAAACTACTAAACTTACATACACAAAACTCTTTGGTAAGATCTTGTGCCAATTAAATAAAAAAAGAACAGCGCGCGCTTGCTCCTGATTGGCACTGCGCGCGCAGCTGCGCTCTCATTGGTTAGATTTTAATGGCGGAAATTTGAACAATTATTATAAATAAACTATTGTCAGCTTTTACTCTTGTTGTTTGACTAATTGCATTAGTGAAGATAAAGTAGTGTATGCAACTGCATATAACACGGGTATTAAAACACTCGTTACTATTATGAAACTCGCTGCGCTCGTTTCATAAACTCACACTCGTGTTTTAATACCCTTCATTATATGACAGTTGCATAAACTACTATAATTTGTTCGTTTTAATTTGTTGTTGTCATTTTAGGTTTGACATCGAGTTGTCATTTGAGTAGATGTCAAATGCCTTCTATAGAGGGGGATGAGAGCAAAGAGTTTTGATGATTTTTGCTCGATGACGCGTATAAGGTGCACGATGTCATTTAAGTCGATGTCATTGTGAAAGAGTTTTTTTATTGATAAATAAACTTAATGAAGTTTTGAAAAGTTGTTATCATGACAAGTGTCTAAGTGATGGTTGACACTCTATTACTAATAATTTATTATTATAATATTTACGTAGTTTAGATGTGTGCACTAACGATTTGAGTTCCAGAAAACGAAGCCCGTAGTATAGTTACTTGTCGCTAAAATATCCGTCGAAATTATGAACTTTGGTTCGTTTACTGAAACTCACCAACGGACTTATATAATCCGGTGAGGTGTTCGAGTCGAACACACTCAGGAGGCTGCTAAATGTTTATAGTTGTTTACGGTTATGTTTACGATTGAAGTATCCAGGGAACGTTAGATGTAGGTTTCATTTGATTGTTATATGGTGTAAAAACTATATTTATAATCTAATGTATATCTAGATGTTAGGCAGGTAAAAGGGGGGTGATAAATAAAATGATTTATTTGCTTTGTCTCTTATATTTGTAACTTATGTTTAGTTCGATGAGTCGACCTTTCGATGGGGAGGTTTTGTCGACTCTAGCTCACATCACGTGTCAACTTCAAGTACCTCTTCCAGGTACTCCTCTGGCAGAATGTGATGTTAGCTAGCAGACATGAGCTGCATCCATATTCGTCCTCCCCTGAAAGGCAGGCATACTCTCAGCTGTTTTACCTTTGTTACAGAACACGACGTCTGCCGAAGGGGCGTAGCTCCTGTAGTGATCGGGACTGCTTGGAGGCGCGAACCTACTGGCAGCCGTCGCGTTCTGACGATACCTTTTTCAAATAAGACGACACGAGAGGAGAAACAATTGAGGAAAGACTTCAACTTGATCCGCCGTAGCGACATCATTCTTTTAATTGTTATATTCGTTAATTATTTAAGAATATCAATATATAATTAACTTATCCAGTTGTCGTTATTACGTCTTACGCCCCCAAATATAAATAACGGCCAAGCTGGGTACAACAGTACACACCGACATAATACATGGTGTAGTCGGCACGGGAATTAAGGCTTTATTGCGTTAGGTTAAGGTAGCGATTAGTTAGAATAGTTGACTGTATCAATTGTTAATGTTTCGATAATGCGTGACAGTGTTTTATTGCGGTGTGACTAGCGTGAGTCGTCGGCTTGCTTTATCCGAGAAGTGAAATGAATCGATTAAAATTTTCAATGGATTATTGTTTTAGGAGATTAGAATCAAAACTTATGGCAACAGATTCTGATCTCTCAGAACTTTTGATCACATTTGGATACAACGCACGTCAATAGTAAGTTATCCTTTGTGATCGAACATTTCAAAGTCAAAATAATCACGAAAAGTGCTTTTGAATCGTCCATACATTTTTTACCTACATCCATTCAGGACGTCTATTTTTTAGGTGTAGAGAAGAATGGGCACAAGAAACTCCACAGCTTTAATAGAAGTAAGATATTTACAAAAAAAAAAATGTCGTTACTAAATCATACAACATTTCGTATTTTTTAAAGTAATAACTATAAAAATAAATAATTTAATCGATCTATAGATTTTTCAATAAAAATAAAGAGAATGAAGTTAATCAAAAGCACACATACATATGTACATTGCGCGCTCTCTAAAATTACTCATCATTGTATTATGTACATCTGATAATCAAAACAAAGGCCCATTTACAGTTTAAAGTTATTATGATCGCCGCTCTGGATTCTGACTACAAAGTTTAAATAGACAGATACTAATCAATACCTACTTAGTTGTTTTATTTAGAACTTCTCTCTAATAACATTGTAACGATATGCAAAAAAGCAATTGAAATAATTATGTAGTGTTAATTCCGCTAAAATCATACCGCCCGAGAAAACATGCACATGCATAGGAAACAAAGGACGCCAACACCGATTCCCAAAATTATTTTGATCGCATTTTTGTGTGCCATGGATTTCCGCAAAGTAACGCCTAATTCTATTAATTATCTAACGATATGCCTATCGGTATTATAAAATCATGTTGTCACACTCTCACACATACAGCAACAATCAATATGAGCGATATTGTCGATTGCAAAGTCCAATTAAGCTGTCACCACACCATATAGTCAAGCAGGGGCAAGGGTAAGATAGCCAGTTTATCAGTGATTATGGATTCTGGATTAAGCTTCCATTCTTCCGTTTTCAGCTTTAGCCTCACTTACAATGCCGGCGTCAAGCCTTCTAATTCAATAACTCTATAGTGTGTCGCAGCCTGAGGGAGTAAACATTCTTTTAAGCAAGGGCATTCCCTTGCTTAGTTTCTTGCCGGTTCTTCTCAGTACAAGATCTCCCGCCCAGAGTAGACTTTCGAACCGATGGCATAGTGACGTTCATAAGAACTATTTATAGCCTAAACTGAATAAATGATTTTGAATTTTGAATTAAAGCCTTTACAGAGAGTTTGCGGTGTAGGAACATGCGCGTTGAACTTGACCTTTACGACAAGAAATATCCTGATACCTAATTGAAAGTTAAAGCTCATAGGGCGCGGCTCCGCATCCATAGAAGCTATATACCACTCACTCCTTGTTAGTAGTTATGAATAAGGCACCTGGTACCAAACAATAGATTTCCCGCGAGCGGGCTCGCACTCCCTAGACGCCGCCACCGCAGATATTAGCGATCACAATAAAACAACGATAGTAGACTTTTCTTGAACGATACAGTATTCATTGTTACTGTGGTTCCTGTTAAGAATTTATTTTTCTTTCATCATCAAGATTCGTCAGTTCAAATGAACTGTTAGTCAGTCTCACACAGATAAAAGCACATTTACTCTTTTATTTAAACTAGTGGTCGCCCAGTGGTCAAAATTCGACCGTAATTTTATTAAGGCTGCACGTTGTATCCGCAATGAAAAATTAAAAAAGATAGAATGTGAATTTGGATTGGCATTGACAGATTTCGGCCGCTCCTCTTCTATTTTTGAAATTTTTGAAAAGAGTATATATGCGTGTGTGTCAAATACATGGTAGTGTGTGTAATGTTTGTTTTATTGATTTAATGTACTTTTATGCATAATTAAAAAAAATATTAACATTCGGATAACCTTCTTTATATAAACTATAAGTGTGCGAAATTTTGTACTCCTCCGTCCGCGCAATTTTCGTAAAAAGGGGTACAAAGTTTTTGCTTCGCGTATTAATATATAGATTCAAAAGCCCTGTTATACAGTTAATTCAAATCGTACCTATACGATTATTTACATATAATTTTACGCAAGGTCATGTGCGCTACCAACTTCAATGATAGCATAGTTGGTATTGCACCTGACCCGGCATGTCATGGGGTGCGGGTTCGTATCCCGCTCGTCGAATTTTTTCAACCCTATCTTTTTTCAAAGCGTATAGCTAGCCAATAAAATGGTATTTAACTTAAAAATCTTAACTGATGGTTAAAAAAGGGTAATATTTAGAAAGAAAGGGCAGCGTCTTATCCCTTTTATTTTTTGATTCCTTACGGGCAGCATTTAGTCTTTATCTGACTCGATTGATAATGTTAAGTATTGATAAGGGTGAGAATAGAAGCGCACTTCACCCGATGCCCACAACCTCTAAGGAACTGGCCATCTTATCTCTAAATGTCGGAACACAACAATGCTACCAACATAATTGTTAAGACCATTCCGGACCAAAGTCACCCCTGGAAGAAACCACTGGGAGTGCCACGGGAACTTGGATTCAGACCCGTGGCACCCTCAGGTCATTTAGTGCTGTGCTTTTGAATGTATAATTAATATACCTACTTGATATTAAAACTATGTACACCTACCTACTAATACATAATTTTGATTTCTGTATTAGTAGGTGTGTTTTTTTTGACGACATATTGAAGATTGTTGAGCAATCAAGACATAAAGCATAGCAAACTTATCACCTAGACCAGGGATGGGCAAACTTTTTCATTCACGTGACAATATTAACTATCAAAATCTATGGCGGGCCAGGCTATTGAATTGTTTGCTGTATTTTTTTAATAAATTATTTTTTTTTTTTGTGAAATAAAAATATTTTAGGTATGCATTTTCTGAAGCACACACGCTCTTGATTTTTTGTTTTATGACCATCAAACAAAAATTCAAGTGCCGGGCCGGACTTCAATCATTCACGGGCCGGAGATGGCCTGCGGGTAGTAGTTTGCATGGGCAAACTGCGGCCCTACTGAGCGGTATGCACCGCTGGGGTCTCATAGGGAGATGGACTAAAACCTTAGAGCATTAAACCAACTAGTGCTCTAAGACCATAACAGCAGAAGAAATCTATAACTAGCCTCCAGCCAGAAATTAAATAGAATAATTATTGTATGGGATTGACATAAAAGTCATTTATACGTATTGTCGACTTATGTCAATCCCGTACAATAATTATTATTTTTCATTTCTATTCTATTAGCGTTATGCCACTTGTCAAGCTGTTATACTCTACCCAAACTTGATATAGAATAAAAATGTAAGCAAACCAAATTAGGGTCATCAGTCATCACAAATCTGGGCAAAAATGTTTTTATGTTTTTCTTATTATTACTTGATTACTGCATTTTACATAAAAGATATTGCAAGACTTATATTTTACTACACATATCACTAAAATCAGTCTCTCAACGTCGGTAAAAACGTTATAATACGAAGAATGTAAAAAAACGTTAATTATTTTCACTTGTTAATTAACCCTTTTAAACAAATGTCATTATTATAATTGAAGTATTCTAAACAATTCCGTTATTATAAACTAGCATTCCAAATGAAGATGACACTAGTATCCATATGAGGTGTGTAAACAGTGCATTTGCAATACAAAACAAACATTCATGAACAAATTGAATTGACGTTAAAGAAAATTGGATTATAACAGCAGTTAATTAATTTATGTAATAAATCAGTTTTTTGAATCTTTAAGTGCAGTTTTTTAATTATTTTAAGGTAGCTAATTTATTCACTCATTTATGTTAAAACTAAGCTATGATTGTACTATGGTTTTTAAATTTTTCATACAACATTTAATATAAATAAATCTTATTTAATATATTAAAATCTTACCTGTTGACCAACTGGAAAAGGTTGTCAATACATGCCTGTCACTGGATGCTTGGCAACGCTTTGTTGGTAAACATTCTATATCGAATTTGGCTATAGTATAGTGTTAGCACAGGTGGGTATGCGCATATACGGTTTGATAGGTAATAACGACGGCCGCCTTACGATAGTGATCGGTACCAACAACGACTTAACGTGCCTTTCAGCTATCTCTTAATTAAATCGCGCATCCACGGACATGCGATTGCGAAAGTTGCCTAACTTGTGCGATCAAAGCCCGAAAGTGATCATAAACCGGAGACTGTTAAGTTAGAGGTAAATCTTAACACTGCTTAGCACACACCTATAGCGTTATAAATTGAATGATTAGTACAAAGGCTGAGAAAAGGAGATATTTGTTTTTGAGCCCTTATTTTATTACAGTTTTGAAGCTTTTCTGATAGATCTGCCTTCTGAAATGATGTTTCTAAAGAGAAAAAAAATATAAAAAGGCCCCAACACAATTTAAAAAATATTAAAAAACTTGAAATCTTGTTTTCTTCATCAAGCTTTTCTTATTTCTAATGAAAGTTTTAAGTGTTTATTATATATTGCTGAACTTGTTTATACATTCTAAAAGGTATTTTAAGGTTTCAATGCAATTTCCTGAAAATGAAACCATGCGGTTGCTGGCTGTAATGGATAGTACCATTGCATTACTAATTTAAAAAATAAGATTTGACATCTGACACTGACACTTCACTTCACGAAGTTGTCAAGACATTAAAAAAGCGAAGTTGCCAAGGTAGAAAAACTTTAGGGTTGCTATTTTATGAATTTTTATTATCTGACCTTTTTTATTATATAATACAATGTTTGGGTATGTTTAAAAAATATATTAATACATGGAAAGGTTCCTTATTTTGTGCTCTTTTCATAAAATGTAAGAATCAGGGGGCCCAGCCTCCATACAAAAATGGAACATTTCCTTTATTATATAAAGTAAGAATTAGAAACATCAACTGTTAACAGTTTTTGATATATACTCGTAAGTGGTTGCCTTTTAACCATCAAGCAACCAATTGCGAATGGCACAGTCAGTTTAGTTTTCGGTTTACAATAACTATTTAGACGCATTAAACCAAAAGCACACCTTCAAAATCCTTGATTTATTGATAACAACTTAATGCTATTTACTCGTACTACGAGCAGGTATAAGTTAGTTCACCGTTTAATATTTTCGTTGTGCCAAGAGTTTGAAAGTTTCAGTGAATTCCTGAGATACGCGCCGAAAGTTCTAAGCTCTGAAAATATTATTAGTGCACCCAAGAAACAAATTCTGCTGGTAAAAAAGCTTCTACGTTAAACGCGTTATGTAAATAAATAAGAAGAGGCTTGTGTCTTTTTGTAACGATCGCAAAATTAATTATTTAATTAATTAAAACTAGTGGTCGCCCGGTGGTCAAAATTCGACCGTTATTTTATTACGCTGCACGGATCGTATCATAAGCAATGAAAAATTTAAAAAGATAGAATGTGAGATATCGGCCATTCATTCTTCTCTCTCATTCATCTCTCTCTCTCCATCGGCTCTTCCATTGAAAAGAGTATAAGTATATGCGTGTTTGTCAAATACTTAATGTGCGTATGTGCAAATACATGGTAGTGTGTGTAATGTTTGTTTTATTGATTTAATGTACTTTTTATGCATAATTTAAAAAAAAAATAACATTCTGTACTCCTTCTCTATATAAACTAATAAGTGTGCGAAATTTCATAATCCTCCGTCCGCGTAATTTTCGTAAAAAGGTGTACAAAGTTTTTGCTTCACGTATTAATATATAGATACACAGTACAAACTTATGAAAAACAAAAATCAAAAATTGAATAATGTGTCCTAAAGGGCACGGCATCATATGCCACTCAGCATTGATTGACCGTGAACAAGTCACTATAACGCTGATCTTCCATGGAGACCCCAGTTCTGTGTGAATGAGCGCGGCCGCCGGCGGGCGTCGCGCTTTAATTTTTTACAAGCTTTTATTTAACTTGCAATGTATGTGTGTATGTATGTAGGTATGTATGTATGTTTGTTCGGGTGGAATCTAGCAACTCAATTTTGAAGCAGATATCATCAACCGATTAAGCTGAGATGTTTACATGTTCAATTCGGATAACAATGCATGGTTAATTGTGTGACGTCATTCTAAATCCAAGATGGCGGCACATCCAAGATGGCGGACTAATTTTTTTAATGCATTTCTACAATATGGGTATCAAATTAAAGGGCTTGCTGAGAATAACTCGAAAAATAAAGTGACGTCACTCTAAATCTAATATGGCGGACTTCTAAAGCTTGAAATTCAATTTTGAAGCAGATATCTTCAACCGATTGAGCTGAAAATTTGTATACACGTTCAGTTTGGATGACAATGCATGGTTAACTGTGTGACGTCATTCTAAATCCAACATGCCGCCATGTTGGATTTAGAATGCACACCCGGACGGCATAATACTTGCCTACAATATGGGTATCAAATGAAAGGACTTACTGAGAATACGAATGTGAATTTTAAAAGACGTGTCCAGCTAACTTAGCTTTTATAACTAAAAAGTAAAAATAAATTAAATGTAAAAACCTTTTTAAAAAACAAGCTTTTATTGAAATGCGCTAAAAAGAAAAAAATAAACTTTTACTTTAAAACTTTTACTATCTACCTATCAACTTATAACGTCATTACTCAATTATGTTATACTAGTGGCCCGCTCGCTACTTCGTCCCCTTAGAACACCCGTATCCCATGATGAAACCCTATAGCAGCGCCACCTACCGGGTCTAATTGTAAATCTAAACATTCTCGAATCCACTTGAACACACACAAAAAAATTCATCCAAATCGGCCCAGCCGTTTAGAAGGAGTTCCATTTCACACACGCACAGAAGATTTATATATGTATACTTACTAGCTGATCGGCGGACTTCGTATCACTTTGACAGTTTCCATGACAACAAAACAAACAAATCATTCGTCCGCTTCAGAACACCCGTATCCCATGATGGACCCTTATAGCAGCGCCACCTACCGAGTCCGTTTGTAAATCTAAACCACTCTCGAATACACTTGAACACACATAATATAACACATATACACACACACACACATAACTCACGTTTACCAAGGCACAGGAAAAATAAAATCATATTAGTTATGTAACGAAATTTCAAAAAACTAAAACAAAAACAACAATAATATTATCATACGGTAGCATCATCATTATCATCATCAGCTCATTACATGTCCCCACTGCGGCATGGACCTTGCCTATAGATGGATAAGGAGTACGGGCCATAAATCACCACGCGGGCCCAGTGCGGATTGGTGGTTGTCAACGATTCCTAATGCAGCCGGGACCAACGGCTTTACGTGCCTTCCGAAGCACGGGGAGCGAGAGATGATAAGTTTTTGGTAATCCATCCGAAGACCGGCCTTTGCAAAAGCTGCTTAACCTTAGCACTCGCAGACCGTGCGCGTTAACCACTGCGCCATCGAGGTTCTCATTTCATGTTTTGCTAAAGACTAAAATCAGTGGCTGGCTTTTCAATCTCATCATTAAAGTTAATGATTAATATGTCGATCAGTGGCTCTTGTCGAACACTCGTGCCTCTACCCCACCAGTGTATTTATTAGTGTAACTTTACCATGATACAAGCTGTTTATTTTAGATTTTTTTACAATTCCTAACACGATCATCACTCACGGTGAGTCTGTATGTTACCTACTAGTGCGCAGGAAAAAAACTGAAAAAATATCTAACAATAATTGATATTATCATCATTATCATCATCAGTGATCATCAGCTCATTATTATCATACGCTGTTTATTTTGCGGTGCACTGAATCCGCCTTAATTTACTGGCCATTTCCATTTCGACCAACATTTTAAATGTAACCTTATCCACCTTAATTTACTGGCCATTTCCATTTCGACCTACATTTTAAATGTAACCTTATCCACCTTAATTTACTGGCCATTTCCATTTCGAGCAAAATTTTAACGAATAAAAAAGCAAAACAAGATTTGCATTTTGAGTAAAAAAAACTCTTTGCTTCAATTTTTATGTTTTAAAAATCCTTCCAAATATCCCAGAGGTTTATCAACATCATCATCATCATCACCGATGATGTCAGTGTCCATTTCCATATCAAAACCTACAAAATGTTGCAAATAAAAAAGGAAACAATATTAAAACATTTCGAATAAAAACTTTTTGCGTCAATTTTTCGTTCCGAAAATCCCGGAGGATATCTAGTCAGATAAGGCCGAAGCTATAAAAATAACCGTTTGCCAGCAGAGTAATATCAAAACTCGGCTCACTGTCTGTACGTGACGGGTCGGACAACTGCCTTGGTGTGTGGAGGGACTGCTTAAGCACATTGCCACTTCAAAAGGCGTAAACAGAGTGAAGACGACTCTTTGGACGCGACAGGATTGATTTTCGGTTAACACACAGTTTCACAAACGCCTTATTGACAGAAAGACTTAACGAGTATATCATTGAAGCAGCGCCTCTATAGAACGACGACGCGGTAGGCACCCTGATAATAAAGAGTAGAATGAATAAAAGTGATATTATAGAATAGAATGGAATAAAAGTACTTACTTGTAAATTGTTGGTTAGTTTTATATTAAGGCGAGGGTTTCCAAAAAAACTGTGTTTTTAAATGAGTTTTATTCGAAACGTATAAAGATTTTAAATCCAAAAAAAATATATGGTATTATTGGCCTTTTATCTAGTAATTTCGGCTGGTATTTTCACGACATTTTACAATTCCTGCATCGAATATAATATCAAACAAACGTCTTATTAATAAACTAAATATCATTTTATTCAGGCTATACACCGTTTCAGACAAAAAAAAATTGTCTATTGTCTTTGAACATGTAAAAGTTGTCGGCCATTATAATTTTAATAATAAGTAAACGTTCAATAAAATCCACATTATTGCCTAATTCGACGCTCGCGCCATCATTCAGTCCCGAGCGGAACGCCTTGGAAATCTCACAGTCGGAAACGCTCGCCTTAATAGATGTTTATGTCATTTTGGTATCACAACATTTCCGCCTTCGTCAAGGCGTACAAATGTTATATTAATTCATATAATAATCAGATTGAACCCGATTTCACTTATTTACTTTATTGCTTCTTTTTGTCCTAAGGTGTGTCTCCAACTAGTGAAGGTTGGCAGTCAGCTCTGAACTTCATCAACACACATTGCCTCTACATTTGTTATCTTTATAAATAAATAAATAAATAAATGTTTCCCACACTCACACCAATTATCTAGCCCCAAGAAAAGCTTCCTTAAGAAACTCGAGAAATGGTTAACTAGACAACGGATAAACATAATTAATATACTTAAATACATACTTTTATACATAGGAAACACCTATACCTATATCCATACCTTCAATAGTATGTGTATCGTATCTGTATTTTTGTTTTTTGTGTGTACAATAAATGATTCTATTGTATTCTATTCTACTCTTTAAAAGATAAGTCTTGACTTACTGACTGATAGAACGCTGAATTTTTGCATCCATAGCTGTATGTGACGTAGGCGAGAGATAAACCGGAATTTTCCGAAATTATCTCGGGATCACGGGTTTTAGGTTTTTACGAAAACGAAATCACAGGCGGTCAATAATAGAAATATGAAAGAGACAAACTTACCGGTAGGTTATCTTACTCATATTGGGTAGTAATGAAACTTACCTTTAATATTGTATGTATGTATGTAGGGTGGGAAGGAGTATACCGACAGATTTTAACCATGGATTCCTGGTGGTGTTACGAGTAAATAATGTTATCTCAACATTGGTCCAAAACTGCTTTATTAACTTACTTAATTTGTGGAACAAAAAAAATAATTTTCGATAGTACTTCCTTGTGAACGAAGCCTTAGTCAAAAGAGTGAAAAAGAAAACTTCACACTTCACGAACGACTCCGACAAAATACGATAAACCACGAGTGGAGTGTGACGTCCGTATGACACTTGATTATTAAGAGCTCTAGACAACAAACGTTAGATAAACATAAATAAAATTATAAAGTCATATTATAAAGGCGTGTTACCCTTGAGATTTTTCAACTTGTGAATTACTTAAATAATTTAATATCTCGAAAATTAGGCTTTACCGAGCTCTATTTGTATTACTTTTTTTGTCCAAATAGGCACTAGAATCATTGGTTTCAATCTGTTACACCTTCCCACCCTGTATATTAACTTACTACATACTTTCACAACATAAAGCTTTGAATAAAAAAACCTAGAAATAACAATTTTAACAAACCAATATGCCTACTGTTACTAAGCGAAACGTATATATTATTTTAATCATAATTCGGGAGGAAAGCAAACCGAATTTTAAATATTCCCAAACATTGAACAAATAATAATGTTCCCCTTCGTTCTGTGTTTACAGTTGACTACTAAATAGGGTTCTACAGCGGCTGAATAGGATATTTTTTTTCCAAAAATATTTACGAGAACGGTTATTTACTCGTACATTATACGCTGTTTAATTTACCTACCTATGTAAATGGTTTGAATATGTTTTTAAATTTATCTTATTTATTTTGATATCATTAAAACTGAGAAGTGTACGCAACGATACAATTTTGAGAGTTTACATACACATTACATGCACAAGTATGGTCAATTCAGCACTAAGTGCTGCCATAATTCAAAATTAAAATATGTTAGCTTAGTAAAGAGTTAAGTGCTCGCCTTATTGAGGCCTCCGGTGACAAGAAGGCTGGCAGCTACCTCTGGCTATTGGCTATTAGCTTGGCAATCCAGACGGGCAATGTTGCCCAGCATTCTTGGGACCATTTCCATGAGGCCACAGTTGGAGGCCATCTTTTATTAATAGGTAATTAGTTTTTAATATGCTATTTATTGTTCTCTGTTTTTTTTTAAGTACAGTTGAGTCATGTTTCTTTTTACTATAACTAGTTATAAGAATTTAATGTTAAAATGTACTTTTAAATAAAATGTTCTTTAATTTCAAAATAAGTGTCCATCAATATGATCGTAAATTAAACTACTTAAAAGGAAACTTATATAAACTATAAAGAACTGCCCATCAGGCAGAGTACCCAGTAAGCTAACAGCATTGCCTCGTTGGATAGCAAGACTTGTTCGCTGGCCCAAGTAGCTGCTATATTGCATGCTTAATTCGGGATACTTTAATACTCGTTTTATTATGTTTTAATTCTTAACTACTCGTAAAATATAGATCTTAATTTGTCTTTGTCAAAGCGTTTTCTCAATACATTGTATATTTAATTGGCAAACGTGTGGCAACACACAGTACACATACATCACATATTATATATTATGCATTATCAGTCAACGTTACTTCTGTATATAAGTACAAGTATGTCACGTCAAGCGTTGTGATGTGAGAACGGCTCAAAGACATAACAAGTGTGACTTGGAATTTCTTCAAAGGTTCCTTTACGAACACATTATTAGTATGACTATGTAATCCTGGTCTCAGAAAGAACTACAATTATAAATATTTATTTCAAAATATAGCATCGCAATCGCAATCGCTTGCCTTCAGATATTTATTTGTAAAAAGTATTTTTTAAATTAAAGAAATCAAAATATAACCTACCTAAGACACAGGCAATCTTTTTGCTTAGCTTAGGTATTACATAATTTATTTTATTGTATACCCTAACATTAATTACATAGTTTAAGTTTTTGTATCTAGGCTAAGTTTTATACAGCAATAAATTATCTTATAACATCTGTACGAAACGTCGAAATAAACTTGAAAATACTACTTAACTACTAAGATCAAATTGTGTAAGCTATATTATATATGTCTATTTATTTGGAAGTAGGCGAAAAGGAGGCCTTTAAAGTTATAGTACTACCACAGTCTATGTGCTACTTAAACATTTCTTGCTTATTTATCCCCTTGTGTGGCAAGGAGCCAGTTTCTGGTTGCATTAAAAATAACGCGTATGGCGGACGCCCTACCTTACCTACTCGCCATGATATAAGCGGTAGAAAACGCTGAGTGACGCTATATCTCCGCGCAATTGCAGAGATTCGAGAGTATTTATTTATTTTATTTTTAAACTTTTGCAACATATATTACATGGCGGACTTAATGCCTGAGGCATTCTCTACCAGTCAACCATAGGGTGGTGCAGAAATAACAAGGTAGGTGCAATTAGGTAAAGACAACAATTTAGAAATAAAAATAATATATTATAAAACGCACAGTATATGCCTACATATATACAATTTATATAAATATACTTATATAAAGAAATATAATGTATACTATCACATAGACTACTTTACGACTACTTTAGTATTGGTGTCCTAGCATCATCATTTAATGCCATCTTCATACTGAAGTTTGGATATCAGTATACAAAATTTTCTGCAATCCCATACAGCTTGTTTTAACTGGCGATAACTAAGTCCAATCCACTTTATGATGTCGTCCAGTGCTCTCTTTCCCGGAATTTTGTCTTCAAGGAATTAGCGCGACTCATATAAGAATTAGAAGTTAAGGGCGTTTACGCCGCACACTAGCGCCGCCAATAAAAAAAAACATATCTAGTAATTAGAGATAGAAAATCAAATTATGCTCAACAAACTATTTGAATGAAGTAATTTAGCATTTTTACGGCACCTAATGAACACCTCACATGTTATGGTTTAGTTAAATATGGCGTTATAGTTAAAAGTGGCCGTAAGGTCTTATTTAACTAAACCATAACATGTGAGGTTTTCATTAGGTGACGTTAAAATGCTTAATTACTTCATTCAAATAGTTTGTTGAGCATAATTTGATTTTCTATCTCTAATTACTAGATATGGTTTTTTTTTTCATTAGTGGCGCTAGTGTGCGGTGCAAACGCTCTTAAGTACCTCTGTATTGCTGATAATACGTATAGCGCGATTTAAGTCGGCTAGTGACGTTTGTAATCATATGATATCTGTACGAGCCACTGAACCCTAAACTAACACTTGTGTATTCATACGTTGTGGCAGGTGCCGTGAATCAGTGTCCTCCTTTTTTTTGAGGAGTTCTCGCCAGATTTCGATTAAGTGAGTCGTAAATTCGAAGTATAAAAAAAAATTATCATCATAAGCTTTATAGACTTCCCAGTGCTGGGCTCAGGGTTTCCTACGTGAACAATCAGCACATGGGGAGGGCCATGACCCACGACAATGGGCCAATGGGAATTGGTTAATTTTTAAATACCGTTATTTTTATGGTTAGCGGGAATTTGTTTTCAATGATTAGTTTTGTACCTAATACATAACTAAATTAACTGATTAACAAATATATAAAGTCAAACACAGCATCCATTAAAGAGTGTGCCCAAAATATGTAAATTGTTTTACTCATCCGGTGGCGAAAACAGCAACAAGACATTAGTAGCCGCTGCTCGATCGCCACATGTTTGAGTTACTAGCATCAAATCTATATATATATTTATGAAAATGGCGCGGACGGAGGAGTATGAAATTTCGCACACTAAAAGTTTATATAGACAAAAATTGCAGAATGCTAATATTTTTTTTATTTAGCATAAAAAATACATTAACACGTTAGCTGCCGCGTAGGTCACCGGTGACCTACGAACGAACAATAAATTTTCTATTGTCTGGTTTTGCGGCAGTCAACCTGTTAAATTAAATAAAAATAGATTCATACATTTTTCAAAAATTTCAAAAATGGATTAGGAACGGCCGAAATCCGTCAATGTCATTTCAAACTCACATTCTATTTTTTTAATTTTTCATTGTTTAGGACAAAATCCGTGCAGCCTTAATAATATATTGTTTAGTAGTTTAGTTAGTAAACAGCTTTTTATAAAAATTACGGTTGAATTTTGACCACTGGGCGACTACTAGTATCATTAGGGTAGTGTTCGACAATGATAGACATGTTGTTCCTTTCATCATTAAACATAGGTATCAGCAACTGAATTTAGTCCCTTTCGGCATATGCTATCCGTTTCCCAAAACACCCGTTCCCAAAACATCCGTTCCCATCATTATATTTTCCTAAATTACCCTTTTCTCAAAATATGCGTTTCCTAAATGACATGTATCTTAAAATATGCGTTTCCCAGAATATGTCTTTCCCAAAAGATCCGTTTTTCAAATCAATCTTTAAAAAACGCACACACTCGCCTTCCCACGCGGGGTACGCTAACAAATATAGGTAGGTACTGTGTTTTGCTAGTCTGTCTAATTAATCTATTTTAAAGATTACGCTCGCAAGGACATCACTCTAACTGGTTATCTCGGAGCGAATTCGGGTGTTCTGGGAAACGTTTTTTTTTGGCTTATGGATGTATTGAGAAACAGTTATTTTGGCATACGGATAATGCGAGAAACGGCTCTAATAGAATGGATGTTTTGGGAACAGGTGTTTTGGGAAACGGATAGCATGTGCTGAAAGGATTTAGTCCTTAGCAACAATTGAATACAGACGACTTACTTCCTAACTGTCATCCCGTAAAATTTATATGAAAACTAGCTGACCCAGCGGACTTTGTATCGCTTTGACAGTTTCTATGTCAACAATACAATCAAATCGTTTCTATGACAACAAAACAAACAAATCGTGGATCATTTTGTATTGAAAAATCTAATTGTAAAAAAAAAAATTGGGGTGGACCACCCTTAGCATTTAGGGGGATGAAAAATAGATGTTGTCCGATTCGCAGACCTAATCGATATGCACACAAAATTTCACGAAAATCGGTCGAGCCATTTCGGAGGAGTTTAATTACAAACGCCGTGACACGAGAACTTTATATATTAGAAAGATGTATGTTACTTTTGGCCACCCAAATTATGTCGAACACTCACCATTACCTTACAATTAAAACTGGCTACTTCCAAGAGAGGTTCAAAGTCAAGATGACCGAAAAAAAAAACAAAAGAGCTACAAATACTCCGTATTGTTTCCACTCGTTTGAAAGCAATCGGCCCATGGCACCGTGAAAATGTAAGCCTTGCTTTCCTTACCCGGATTCGAGCGGAAAATTTCATCCCTTATCTACCTTTCTGTGCCTCCAAACACATTTACTACGTGATTTAGTATGTGAGTTCTACGTTTATTCATCCACTCGCGCTCTGGGGTTTCATATTTGTAGAGTGTAGAGAGATATGGGACTTGTGTTTTAGTTATTGAAAAAGATTTTGAAACTAAGTCGGTGTGATGTCTGCAATGATGTTCTACAAATTGGCTCAATGTACTCACAGCGTGTTTTACAGTAATTTTTACATAAAGGACTTTTTTACTAACACATCCTTTCTAAACAAATGTCTACATCCAATAAAGATGATAGCATACCTTATAGATGTATTTCTTTAAAAACAAACAATAGCTGTGAAATACTCGTACGACGTATATCCTCCTGTTCTTAAGCCATGCAAATTTAATAAAAGAAAATAAATACTAATAATAATGGTAATATAAAATCAATAAAAGAATTAAAAAAATTAAAGCAAAGTAATTTTTTTATTCGAACATAATAAAGCAAGTACAAATGTCTTATCTTGTAGTAAAAAAAATTTAATTTAAAAAACGCCTGATTCCATTAATTATCTTGTAATATTAAAAAAATATATGAAATAAACATTTAAAATAATCAGCCTATTAACAATATTAGTATTAACCATTACCAAATCTTACACCGTTACGCTGTACCTATAAAGGTCGAAAGGTAAGGCAGTTAAGTCTATAAATAGATTTATTAAGTCTGCGATAAGGACTTAACACACTCGACCCTTGTCAACAAATTGGTTTTGAATGGAGAGAGGAGTATACACAAATACTTATAGCAGTTTCAAGCAATTTCCTCTTTACAATTTAGATTGAGTGCGTGTGTCGGCGGTCTAACTTCTACAGTTTCGGATGGTAATGTGTAAAAATACCTACAAATACATATTTGACAGCTAAAAACAAAGTTTAACAAAAACACTATCTTACAAATAAACAAAGAATATATAAAAACACAAATGTTGAAAAAAATTCCACGAGCAGGATTTGAAACTGTACCCTTCTGACATACCGGGTCAGGTGCTCTCCCAATTGAGCTATCGTGGTTCTAACCAGCCCGCCGAAATTATTCAACACTATTTACTCTTTACTTTGAAAGCCAAAGGCGCCCATTCAATGTCAACAACTACCGTCATTAACATCCGATCATAATATTATTTTTACAAATACTAAAGATCAGTTAAGAAGTAGGCAAGCTATTTATAAAATGTTTTTGTTTTTTTTTATAATTTTAACGCAAATTTTGTTGCAAACAAATTATAAAAACACAAATGTTGAAAAAATTTCCACGAGCAGGATTTAGTATTTTTGACGCTTTGTAGCTTTACATGACGGGAACAAAACACGAAATAACTATTCGAATCTTTCTCTCTGTTTATTTATAAGGCCCTAAAAGCATAAAGCTTGTGTGTCGGTGACTTCTCAGTTCTATTCTAAAGCTTTGCTCAAAAAAAATGTGTGACTGAAAAACGAAATGCTCTCCCAGCACACGTATTCCCTCCTTCCTACAATATGAGCTCCTTAGGTGTGAAGAAGCAACTTGAAGGTTGCCAGGTGCGGTCGGCTAGTGACGCACAACCCTGCTCTACTAGTGGTCTACTGTTTTCGCATCTATAGAATAGAATAGAACAGAAAAAGTTTATTAATGTCATAATTATTACAAATATCACAATATAAAATAATACAATACTAAATAAAACAAAACATACAAAACAATACATAAGTATTACACTAAAAGGTGTCCACTCAGCATAATGTTAGGTAACCTAAAAGAGTAACCTGACGCTCTGGTCATCCCCGAACACCTTAGCGTGAGAGCATCTGGTCTTCGCTTCTGCTTAACATCTTTCTCTCTCTCTGAGGAGTAATTTGCCTACTCTATAAAGAAACTCGATGGCGCATTTTAACAACGATCTAGGAAGTCAGCCTACTTTCACAATGCAGGGTCATTGGATGGGTAACCAAATAAAACTTGAGCTTTTCCGTGCTTTGGAGAGTACGTTAAGCCGTTGGTCCCGGTTTGGGTTGGTCACCTTTGGGTTTTAGTTTGATCTCCTTGAGTACTTTTAGCTATATGGGTTCGCAGAAAATTTTGTATACTGATCTGTAAACTTCAATATGAAGATGGCACTAAATGATGACGATCAGTACTTTTAATAGCGTGGGAAGGCATTTGCCCAGCTGTGGGCAAATTATTATGACAAGTAATTAATAGATATCCATAACAATTATCTCGTTTAATTACTCGCTCGCCAGTTCAAATGTTTGCAGTACACAAATTCGTTTCCCGTCATCTCGCGAAGCTGATGAGATTAATAAAAAAATATAATAGAGAGGCTGTTTACTCGGGATCCCATTATGCAGTTCATTAAAGAGGGCTTTGGAACTCGGAACAAAACGTTGTGTTTCATAGAAAATGTTCAAACAGAATGTTGAATTTTTTTTTTTAAATGCCTTATTGAAGCATTTGATGAAGGTAGAAGCGCACTTTACCCTGCGAGTGTGTTCCCTTAAAGGTATAGTTAAATGTATAGGCTATTTCTAGGCAGGCATTGTTCCATCCTCGACCGCACCGTCACTTAACATAAGGTAAGGTGTGGTC
Source organism: Eudonia lacustrata (assembly GCA_947562085.1). NCBI lineage: Eukaryota > Metazoa > Arthropoda > Insecta > Lepidoptera > Crambidae > Eudonia > Eudonia lacustrata. The sequence continues at coordinate 2,850,876 of OX387321.1, read as the reverse complement.
AAATGCCTGCCTATAACCAATAAAAATAAATAATAAAAATAATTAACCGCCTCTGTGGTCTAGTGGCTAAGACCACCGGCTTAGACCCAGAGGTCCCGGGTTCGATTCCTAGCGGGGGGTACATGTTTGTGTATTCGGTTTGGTTGGTAGTAGGGCTTGTTAGTCCGCCTGGCTAGCTACCACCATCTTATCTAAATATGTCGCCATAACATCAATGTTTGTAGCATTGTTGTGTTCCGGCAGCTGATAAGATAGCCAGTGCCTTACTAGTTGAGGTTCCCGGGTGAAGTGCGCTTCCATCATTGGCCTTATCATCACTTTACATCAGGTGAGATCAAGGCACTGTGCTTACCCGTAAAATATTTAAAAAAACAAACTCTTACTGAAACACTGGCTATCTTATCTCTTACTGTCAGAATACAACAATGCTATTAACAATAATTTTATGCTAACTTATAGGGGTAGCTAGCTAGCAGCATCAAAGCTAGCTAGGCAAAACAAGCTCTACCATCAAAGAATCCGAGTTCATTTGCTTCCCGCTAAGCATCAACCTCAGGTTAAGGAGCCCGGTCAGCGATTGCTAAGCAACTTCCGTATAGGCCAGTCATCGGATGGGTGACCAAACTTTATCATCACGAGCTCCTTCGTTCTTCGGGAGGCACGTAAAGCCAATGGTCCCGGTTGCATTAGCAGTCATTAACAACCACCAATCGGCACTGGGCCCGCGTGGTGGTTTATGGCCCGTTCTCCCTGTCTATCCATTGGGAAGGCTCGTGACCCAGTAGTGGGGACATAAAATGAGCTGAAGATTATGATGATGAAGCATCAACCTCTGGGTCTGTAGCCAGAGGTCTTCGCTAGACCACAGAGTCAGTTAAAACTATTATTTTCAATTAGTAGTAAGTACTGCGTTATCTTTGGTAGTAAATGCTCTTTAGTGGCTTTACCCTACATATTAATACGTGAAGCGAAAACTTCTTGCCCCTTTTTAAGCACATTGCGCGCACGGAGAAACGAGAGATTTGGTAACAGTCAAAGTTTATATGGTAAAGAAGCTGTATTATATATAGTATTAGCTGTATTATATATTATACAATTACATACATAAAATGTATGTATAATACAATATAATATACGTGTTACAATTATCTATGAAACGGTCGAATTTCGAGCACTTACCACTAGTAATAATAAAAATACTTAATATCTTTACCTACATCTACAGCAATTAGGTAGATTATTCGTATTTCGTCGTGTTATAAAACTTCTGTACAGAACGCAATAATTGAATGATAGTAAATTTATGCATGCTCACAATTTTTAATTGAATTTTGTGATAAGTTGAGTAAAATGCCTGCCTTTCTCTCTCCCGCATTTCTAGGAAATTCCCGCATCTAAAAGTGCATGTGATTATTAGCACTACCAGTATCTATATATTAATACGTGATGTAAAAACTTTGTACCCCTTTTTACGAAAATTGCGCGGACGGAGGAGTATGAAATTTCGCACACTTATAGTTTATATCCGAACGTTAATATTTTTTTTAAATTATGCATAAAAATACATTAAATCAATAAAACAATCATTACACACACTACCATGTATTTGACACACATGCGTATATACTCTTTTCAAAAATTTCAAAAATGGATGAGGAGCGGCCGAAATCTGTCAATGCCAATCCAAACTCACATTCCATCTTTTTTGATTTTTCATTGCTTAGGATAGAATCCGTGCAGCTTAATAAAATTACGGTCGAATTTCGACCACTGGGCGACCATTAGTTATATTATATTTTACATAATTGTAATATCGTATGTCACGCAATATAAAAATTCAGTCATATATAAATTAGACAGTTTCAAACGCCCTATTTCACTATTTCTTTTTGTTCAAAAATCTCACAGTCGAAAATATTGACAGTAAATTAACAGACCATTAGCACGCTATATTTTTGTTGTTTTAAATTCGTATTAATAAACCACTAATCCAATTTAGTAGTGCCCTGACAGAATTTATGTATTTGTATTTTTTGTGTTTATGTGTTTTTGTGTTGTTGTGTATAAATAAATAATACATCAATTTAGTCAAGATATCATTACGGTTCAGATAACTATGATTGGTTATTAAATGTTGAATAGCGAAACAGCATTACAGTAACTACTGTAGTTTGTTTTACTGCATTACATTAAAATAAAGTTGGAAACTTTTTTTTTTCTTGTTAAAATCTTTCTCATACTTACAACATACCTACATGTACGTAAAACTCGCTTTGATTCATGTTTCGAAACATAACAGACACCAAATAATAACTTTCTCTAATTATTACTTACTTTTGACAGAGGTTATGCCCTCATTTGCGCGCGTATAATGAGTTTAGAAGTATTAGAATATTTAGAATGATGTATAATGGCTATCGATTTACCAATTGAAATTTGTAATTTTATCGACTGTTAACACCTTTAAACTATTTTAACTTAAAGTTTTGTTATAAATCTATTTTTTAATTATCTTAAGCTATGTTTACCATGACATCTGATTGAGTAGAATAACGTTATTACTTCGAATATAATAATATAATAATCGTAAATAAATGTCACAGAAATCCTTCAATGCAAACTAAACACTTCACGTTCATTGCACTCGAAAACGTAATGTCTTGCTACGTGAACCGCACAGTCAGTCCTAGTTCGTAACGGTCTCCGCTAGCGGGCGAACCGTAGCGCGCCGTCTACGCCGTAGCCGACACTAACCGGCACCGCTACGAAGTGATGCCAGCCTTGCTACAAATTACCCCAGAGCGCTGAAAATTTTACGATCACTTTTTTAGGGTTGGACTATTATGGGCAATAGATGTTTTATTCGTAGGACATCTGTGAGCTTTATAACTTGCCTAATAAAGACGAGAGATAAGTGAACCGTATAACAAACGTGGAACATTTGAAATGGTTTTTATTGTGTTACTAACTCGAAAATGTTTAGTTAGCACTTACCATAATTATAAAGTAATACTTAGCTAAATCGTATTTAAAAAAACTGTACTGTTACTCTTTGTCACTTATAGATACAGGACAGTTTTAAGTAAGATGAAACTTAATCTAGATTGATTTTTTTTATGTTCGTGTCAATTTCTGCCTGATTTATCATTTATAATAAATAATAATAATAATAATAATAATAAAATCATTTATTTCTCCTTGTGTTTTTCAAATTTAATAAGATTTCTGATTTCTTAATACTAACGGATAATGAGAAATGAAAATATAATAGGTACAACATTTATAACATTAAAGTTTAGAAAAAATCTAAAGTTAAGTAACTAACTCCAATTTAGGGTAAACAAAAATAATCTGGCAACCCCTTTGCTAAATGCAACAACAGATATCTGTTGCGCTACCGCTCCGATACATTTGCAGATCCCATTTATCAAATAAATGGGTAAAAAACATCAGACCATTATTTGTCGTACTGTACAGATCTAGGTTATACGTATTAGGTGTTAGATGATTCATGAGAGACAAAATCGATTGTATTTGAACCGGTTTACATTGAAACAGTTTAAAGATAAAGATGAAGATGTTTTATTTCCAGAAAACATGTTTACTCTAAAACTCTACCACGTTATGTACTATATGTATGTACTATATGTTGTGTACTATGTTATGTGATATCACAAGTTGAAATGCACACAATACATGCTATACATTATGTTGTTAATCCATTTTATTTTTACTTAAATGATTTAATTAAAAATATTTCTTGTTTAATTTTTACATTAAAATTTGTTGTTATCCTGACATTTAAAAACTTTTAAAGGGTTCGTTGTCATGTGGTAAGTGACAGAGTTTATTCGGCTTTGCTTAGCGGGAAGGCATAAAAGATTTTTTATTTTATTTTATTTTACTCGGGTTTTTTGTGTCTTTCCCACTACAACAATGTAAGTATCATTGTTGCGACCTCACGGTTAGAGATAAGATAGCCCAGTTTCAGTAACTGCAACGTAAGTTTAAACATTACTTATTTTATTAGGCAAACTAGCAGACACTGTAACAGAATTCAGAACCACTATGTAGTGTAATAAACCTCTATTTGAGTTTACAACTTCACAGTTACACTGTACCACGTTTTATGGCTAACTGACTGAATTATAAAACTTTGACATCGAATCCCTAATAAAATTGGTCCTTCGATACTTGGACGCTCAATGTAACCACAGTGCCATAGAACAATTGAATTTCTATTGTGTCTGGTTTAAGAGCAATTAATCGATAAGGGCGCGGTTATCGTTATCGTCGTCATCATCGCCATCGTCGTCATTATCTTTTATGTCCCCACTGCTGGGGCACGAGCCTTCCCTATAGATGGATACACCACTGGGAGAACAGGCTATAGACCACCACGCGGGATAAGATAACTCACGTTTACCAGGGCACAGGAAAAATAAAATCATATAAGTTAACGAAATGTCAAAAAACTAAAAAAAAAACAACAATAATATTATCATACGATAGCATCATCATTATCATCATCAGCTCATTACATGTCCCCACTGGAGCACGAACCTTCCCTATGGATGGATAAAGAGTACGGGCCATACACCACCACGCGGGCCCAGTGCGGTGTGGTGGTTGTTAACGACTGCTAATGCAGCCGGGACCAACGGCTTTACGTGCCTTCCGAAGCACGAAGGTGCTCGAGATTTACATTTTTGGTCACCCATCCGATGACCGGCTTTTGCGGACGTTGCTTAGCTTCCGCAATCGCATACCGAAAGCGTTTACCACTACGCCATCGACCTTCTCTGAGCTCCCAAGAAAGTCATGAAGCAATATGATTTGCAAGGTTAGGCAGAAAGCAATCATAACTGAGCTAGAGTTTTAATCCTACTAATATTATAAACGCGAAAGTTTGTAAGTATGGATGGATGTTTGTTACTCTTTCACGTAAAAACTACTAAATGGATTTGGATGAAATTAGCATACAGATAGTTTATAACCTGGATTAACACATAGGATACTTTTTATTCCGATATTCCTACAGGAACGGGAACCACGCGGGTGAAACCGCGAGCGGCCGCTAGTACCTAATAATGTAAAAAGATACGAAAAAGCTGTTATATGGACATTTCTGTATCTAACCTTGTAAGTAGATTAAATTGCAGTTTAGTTCATCTTGAACTACAAAATAGCTCCTATAGCTGCTAGTTAATGGGACCGCGCCCTAAGGCAGCGTTCTAGACGTCTGCGGTGAGCGGGGCGGGAGTCTGCCAAATGTCTGGTTACTTTTTTGACGCTGCGTGTTTTTTTTAAAGAGTTTGTTAGTTGCCTCAGACGGCATTTTCAGCTTCACCGGGCTTAAAGGGTTCCTCAAGCCGTGTGAAACAAATCACCTTCGGAGATTGTATAGAGGGAACGGCATCACGCACTAGTGCGTGTCCCCGTGCCCTACTAGATTCTCCGAGGGGGATTGGATTCTTCGGATCGAATCGGGACGCTGCGTGTGCTCGCCCGCTGCCGTCGAAGAAAGGCATTGCCGCTCTCCAACCGCCAACGCTCCCGCCTTACTCACCGCTGTCGTCGAGGACGCGGCCTAAGGTTCCATTCAAACTTTTGAAAGCAACTGGACGTGACAGAGAAACTTTAAAAAACGCAAGTTAAAAGTTTCCTTTCTGATGGTTCGACAGCTAAATGGAGATCCTTTTAGCACACTGGAGGTACAGATCAATGTTTGGAGTTAATTAAATTAGGATCTCGAAACATGGTATGCGAATTTGGTAGCAAGATATTTTAGCAACATTATTACGTTAAAGTGAATGAAGCCTTGTAACCTACATTAAAAAATCACGTTATGAAATGCTTGGTTCTAAATTGTTCTGACTTTTAATATAAAATATTATAATTACAAATTAGAATAAAAATTTGTACCTAAAAACAAAATACTTTTGCATTACATACGGCATTGAAAAGGGGTGCAGATGTATTTATAGATCCTTAGGTCTAAAGAAATATAGTATTTATCTCTGTTACAATTATTTATTATGTTAATTATGTACAGTATTGTCAAAAAAAAATTTTTTATGTAATATCCTAGCATATTATAAGCGTGATGGCTGTTGTACTCATATGTAGCTGAAAGTTTATATGGTTATTTTAAATAAATTTATAATCAAAGTTAGCACTTAAACTATCGGTGATTTAACTTTTTGTCACCAAATCGGGGAAGCGCTAAGTTTTTGTTTAAGCTATAAAGTGAAGCTCAACCACTCAAGAACTGGTTATCTTATATGTAACGTAATGATGTAATAGCAACCAACTTAGATAAAATAAGTAAAAAGATGGTGGTAGCTAGGCAGGCGGACTGAAACAACTCTAAAACCAACCAAATCGTATATGTATCCCTCGATGGGAATCGAACCCCGGCCTCTGTGTTTGAGACCGATAAGTCTAACCAGTGGACCACAGAGACGTTTGAAACAAAAAGTAACATTATTTGGTCACATTTCCAATGACTAAGGTATTCAAGCAAGCGAGTGCAAGAGCGTGGTTCATTGAATATACTATATTTGGAAAGCTACCAATTTTAATATGCAAAAGGGAAATTGAAAACTGATCGCAACGAAACAGGGAACTGAAATAACTTTCGAACTATTCCATCGGGATAAAAGCTGGCCTAGATCACCGTTCGGTGGGGTGTGCAAGTATTCCAACTAGGCCGTTTTTTTAGAAACGTCAAATTACGTCATCAGAGGTTTAGGGTTGTCACCGTTTTGCATTGTACACACGCCTGCACATCAACATACCACAACCGTCAAAGGAGATGTCCCAGAATGTATGGAGTCTAGGCGTGGTATAAATAAAGACAAAGACACGTAGAAACAGTTTTTGATTATCCAATTGCTCTAAAATAGCTTTGTTTTTTGGAAGGAACAATTAATTGAACAATAGAATTGCAACACACAACAAACAACCTAATAATATTATTGACATTTTGATGACGTTTGTCACTGTCACTTGTCAGTCAATTCAATTCAACAAAACTTGCGAAACTTGTGAATAACTGTTACAAATTCAATAAACGAAATCCTGGTAGGTTGATAAAAAGAACTTAAGACACTCAAACATAACGATCACTACGAACAAGCGAAACAAACGAACCAAACAAAGCGAAGCGACATTTTACATTGACATTGACCGTTTTTTTTTTTGTCTTTGGTAATCCGTCGTCTCATCGTATCATAGTGTAGGTAGCCATTTTTATTACCAATTAATGTTGAAAAAAGGTTATCTTTCGATGTATAACATCTTTTCTCTCGCTTTCTTGCAATTTGTGGGAGTGATTTCGTGATATGGGACGGAAGTGTGTAACAGGAAGTCGGGGAAACGCGCAAGCGCGCTCCATTTGATTTGACGAATGACCGCGCGGTATTGCATTACTCTTAGTGTCAATTAAATAAAATACAATTTTCATTAAAAAGAATAATTCTTGGTTATGAAAAATCATTTCAAATAACACCTGACCCATTTTTTTCAGAATACAATGTTAAAATTGCTTATTACTAAGGTGAGACATCAAATGGTTCACATCATATGCGACTACTGCAAGGCTCGCTCGTTATTTTTATTTTATAACCGCTAAAATATGCATTTTAAGTATGTAAGTAATTTATTGTATTTTTCTCTTATTAATTAAATTATAATATAATATTAATAATTATTAATAAATAATACTAGCTGACCCGGCGGACTTCGTTCCATTTTACAGTTTCTATGACAACAAAACAAACAAATCGCATTTCTATTTATTTATCACTATGTCCCTGCATTTCAAATCTGTAATATCTTTGAAAATATTCATTTAAATTACATACTGTAAAGGGCCATATTGATTTATATTAAATACACAATGTATTTAAAGTACTTAATTGGATAAGGATTAATGCTGTATTGCTTAAAATCGCTTCGTAAATAAGCCATTATTTCTCGTAAAATGTAAAGGATAAAAAATGAATATTGTAGGTTTATCCCTAAGAGTTAGACATATACCATCGCAAACTTTTTGTAGACCTTTTTAAGGTGTACAATACTGTAGTACATTATTTTGATCTATCTCGTAAGTTTCAGCCAAAGCGCTTGCAATGTAAGCGCTAAAAAAATGTGAAATCTCTAAAATCATCAGTGTTTCTCTACTATATTATGCATGTATTTATACATATAAACCTTCCTCTTGAATCACTCTATCTATTAAAAAAAAATGGCTTCAAAATCCGTTGCGTAGTCATCAAGATCTAAGCATACATACATAGGGACAGACAGACAGCGGGAAGCGACTTTGTTTTATACTATGTAGTGTTATACCTACGCTATAGAGAAACGCTTTGCATTCATCTCCATTGGTGGTAAACGACGATAATGCAGTGCGCCTAGTGTGAGTTTAATTTGACATTCGATCAATTTGTATTGTTTTCTAAAGTTTACGCGAACACTACACATTGAAATGAAACAACTTTAACGGATCTCTCGCGTTTATTTTACACATTACTTATTTAATGTTTATCCTGACGTTTCGAACCCTTTGCAGGGTCCGTGGTCACAGGGAGACTGCGGTGTTGGTCATCTCATAATTAGTTGGTAGCTTGTATACCCTCATTTAAATTTAATCAGGTGCGTTCCGTTTTACGCAGAAAGAGCTTACAGTATCTTTTGGTCTGGCAGTATGGTGTCGGGGCTGGGGTTTAATATCTTGCATGATGGGATCCCAGGTTGGTGGTAGATTCCAACCAATAATTTATTCATTGAGATGACCAACACCTCAGTCTCCCTGAGGCCACGGACCCTGCAAAGGGTTCGAAACGTCAGGATAAACATTAAATAAGTAATGTGTAAAATAAACGCGAGTAGATCCGTAAAAGTTTTTTCATTTCAATTAGAATTTGTATGCCAAAATTTTAACTCCTCGTTATTGTAATTTTCATTTTCGTAATCGATTAAATACGAATATTAAACAAAAGTCCCTCTAGACACTCAGATGTTGTGAGAACACTTCAAACGCAGTTCTCATTTACTGAGGAACCCGGGTGAAGTGCGCTTAACTCTGCTACATATCTAGCTATCGCATCTCTAATAACTTCCCTGTTGTGAGTTGTGACTAAACATATATTAATTAATTGGAAAAAAAACCATTTCGAACCGTAGATTATTATTTGTTTTATTTATTTATTTAGAGTACTGTAGTGGTTACTGTATGACATTGTGAAAATTGAAAATTTTACCGGATGTAAATTTGATGACTTAGATTTGTTTATTTTTTTGTTTTTTTACATGTTGTGGTTGTGTTCTATATTATTTGTATTTATTTGTAATGGAAAGTGTCCTGCTATGACAGGGCATTTTCCAATATATTTTTTTGACGCTGTAAGGGAGAAAAGAGCTGGACACTTGCTGAGTTTCTTGCCGGTTCTTCTCAGTACAAGATCTCTCGCCCAGAGTAGACATACGAACCGATGGCATAGCGACATTCACAAGAGCTACTTGTAGCCTAAACTGAATAAATGATTTTTGAATTTGAATTTATTTAAAGGTATGCTTACAGCAAAACATATAATTTTTACATAGCAGAACACTTAATAAATATGCAGCTATATATATGTTAGCCAATTAAAAGCATACACAACATTCTTAGAAATTAACAAAAACAGGATAAATGAAATACAATATAATATTATATAAACTAAATAAAAATTAAAAAATCTAGGAGAACGTATAGGACAAAATACACTGAACCATACTATTTGTTCCCATAAATTGGCTGGCCCCAGGCGAAACTAATCAGTGATTTTGTTGCAGCTACCTAATGTTTACCTGTTTGAGTAGAACATAGTAACCAGTAAAGTAAATGTCATTATGTTTTTACCTTTGACTTTTGCCCACCTACCCACATTGGGTCCGCGTGGTGCAATTTCTCAATATGCTATTGTTCTTACGGGAAAGCCTAAAACTTTTTTCGTTTTTTGACTAGGTACAAGGTTTTCCCTGTGTGGTGCCGGGGATAAAGAATTGCACCACCCCATCTCAACCCGTGGGTGTCGTAAAAGGCGACTAAGGGACCATTCCAGAGGATGGGCAGCAGCATCACTCTGAGGTTACTTTCAACCTACTGCGATCGCCAACCCGCCTGCCAAGCGTGGCGATTATGGCAAATACCCCCCATCTTGGGAGAGGCCTTTGTCCAGCAGTGGACGTCTTTTGGCTGAGATGATGACAAGGTTTTGGACACACCGAGGCAATGGGCGACCCCAGGCTATGTAGGATCCTTCTCCTCTTCCTTCGTCCAGCTTCTAAAGATTTGAAGAGGGGAGGGTAGAGAGAGATATACCCACAAAAAACCTAGTGCCATCAATTCTCTGTCATGGGGATAGGATTACAAATAGCAAATGAGGTTTGAAAGTTGACGATGATGATAAATTACAAGTGCTATTTTCGGTCACTTGTTGTCGCTGTCATGTAGTTTTGATTTCCCAACATAGGTTTCATTGGTACTCAAGAGGAAGGCCCAAGGTAATATTGCTGATCTATGAAAGATCTCACTACATCCCCCCTGACTATAATGACCTGACTATAGTTATAAATAGCAGTGTACACGACATACAAAAAATATTTATTACATTCAATATATAAGCTGCGTACAAACTCCATAATGGGATATTAAACTAGAAAAGGCGTCAATAACTTCCGGCCCGAATCAATTGGCGAATTTATGAATTATTGCGTCCGGACCCGCCCGGGACTCGGCCGGGTGCCGGGCGGGTGCCAGGCAAATCGCATCCAATTACAGAACCTCTAAAATGCCGAGTGAGTGTATGCTTGTCTATATTTGCTAAAGGAACTTTATAGGTATACCCTTTTACTTACTGATGATTGGAAAAAAATGCCGTTTGGAACACTGAAACTTACGGGTTTTACAGAGCCTCACGATAACCTCGTTGGTAGTGCACCTAACCCGGTTTAGAAGCTTTGGTGCACCTGACATGTTGGGGACAAGTTTGAGTCCCGCTTGTTTAACTAATTTAACAACACTTTCCATTTTGATAAAATTCAAATTCGGAAATGCTACTCGTGCAAAGGAACACTTCTCCGAATAGTAATTTGCGTAAAATTTATTTATACGTATCTATTAAGAGGTTAATGGCGCAGTTAACGCACCTGGCTTGCAATTGCTAAGCAACTATCGCAGAAGGCCGGTCATCGTATGGGTGACCAAAACTAATCATCTCGAGATCCTCCGTGCTTCGGTAGGCACGTAAAGCCGTTGGTCCCGGCAGCATTAGCAGTCGTTAACAGTTGGTAGTTACCAATCAGCAACCATCAAACTCTAAGTATAGAACTGCTGCGGTTTCGATAATTGGTTGGGTGACGGCAAATGTCAACCCTAATATTTATTATGTTAAGTTTCAATTCCCGTAATAACCACCACAAATGACTTAAGTAGTAGGAAATAAACTTGTCGCGTCACCAAACGCTCATTTCTCATTACAAAGGTAGAACAATGTTAGCCATTGTGACAGGTGACACACGTTCCTCGTTCCACGAAAGTGATCCTTTTGAATGCTCGTGTTCAGAAGAATTAAACGGTAAAGTGTGGGCGGGACCCGACCGCTGCCACTGTAAAGGCTACAAAATAGAATTTTGGAGAAGATAATATACGTTCATTATCAAAAATATTCAAACAAAGTAAATAAAAGTCACACACATTAGTGCGGAAAATATTCAACCAATTAAATAAAGCACATATTTAGATAAAAAGTTGTCATAATTATAAAAGAAGTAGGTAACTACTGATTATTTTTGTCATTTGATTTTAGGATGAAGGAAAGTATTACAATTAAAACTATTGAACCAAAAGTCTTTGTTTTATAATCAACATTAAAATACGATTTTTTTCTAGATAACTAAAGTAACTTGAAAATATACAAAAAACCGGACAAGTGCAGAGTCGGACTCGCCCACCGAGGGTCTCATACAAATTTATGGTTACATATTATATAGTTCAGGAACCGAGTCTTGAACTTTTCCCGAAATTCAGTTTCCAAGGGGTTTCTATTTTCATTCTTCGTCATAAATCGAAAACTTTACATCATAAAAATAATTAAAAATCTGTTTAAACTTGTGTAAATGAAGCCCTTTCATACAATACCCCACATGACACGGTTAGCTAACCTTTTCGTTAACTTAGAAGTTTGAAGTTTTTACGCTTCAAGGGACCGCAGACCTAAGTATATGGTTTTAATTTCAACTCGATACCTCTACGCGTTCTAAAGATAAAGAGTCTTGACAGACAGACGGACAACAAAGTGATCCTATAAGGGTTCCGTTTTTTCCTTTTGAGGTACGGAACCCTAAAAAGTAATGAAAATTCAAAATTCAACATTCAAAATCATTTATTCAGTTTAGGCTACAAATTAGCTCTCATGAACGTCATTATGCCATCGGTTCGTAAGTCTACTCTGAACGGGAGACCTAGTACTGAGAAGAACCGGCAAGAAACTCAGCAATGGGTCTGTGGGACCCAGTAGCGAGTACTATGTTAAAAATAATTTTGAAAATCGGTCCACAATTTGACAGAGAAATCAATGCACATACATAAAAAACACATATAGTGGAACATAGAATCTCCTCCTTTTTTGAAGTCGAAATAGTCAGTTTCGCAAAATGTGAGATAAAATTCATTCGTTACAAAAAAACATTTAGGACTATTATAGCTTTAGTTATTATTCTGAGACTATTAACGTCAGGCGTAAATGCCTAATTCCTTTTGGATAATTAGTTTAAGCAGGCACGACTAGTAAAAGCTTTTAAAACATCAAGTTAGCCACTTTACTATTTCAATTAAGTAGTTATTTTTAGTTTTGTGCACGAGTTTAATCTGGTGAACACTGTGACGTAATTTTAGTTTATGCAAATCCCACTGTTTCACTTGAATAAAAATGATTATGAAAAAAAATATATTATAAGAATAAAATAATATAATATTATAAATTAGGTCTTGAGTTAACTTCCCTGTGTATGTCTTACTGTTGCACTCATACTGCCGTACTCAGAGACGTCAATTAAGTTTTAATGACAATTAAGTCTCCTGCTGTCACTTTCTTATGTATAGTACTAAATAGAGAAGAATTGCACCACCCCATCTCTTCCCGTGGGTGTCGTAAAAGCCGACTAAGGGACCATTCCAGAGGATGGGCAGCAGCATCTCTCTGAGGTTACCCTCAACCTTCTGCGATCGCCAACCCGCCTGCCAAGCGTGGCGATTACGGCAAATACTCCTCAAATCCTTGAGGGAGGCCTTTGTCCAGCAGTGGATGTCTTTTGCCTGAGATGATGATGATGAAATAGAGAAGGAAAGACATTTAGAGTGCGGCAGTAAGTGTGTCACTGCAATCATTAATAAATGCCTAATTGTACCTATCTAGTTGGTGTTGGTTGAGTGTGCTCGGGCCATTATGAAAAGTGTTGATCTAAAAGCCTCTCAGTAGAGGCCATTATAGACTATGGGTGGTCATTTCGACGCTACAGTTCATAAGGGTAACCAGCTCTTTTAAGTGATTTGGGACATTACTTTTATGCTTTAAAAACATAAACTTTGCTTGTCTATTCTATAACTTCAATCTAAAGTTTCAATTTTTTTTTTATTATGTGGTTCTCCACATTTCCAGCAAATCAGTAGCATAAAGAGTGTTATTGTTATAAGTTTGACGCCCGTTTCTGACGCTATTCGTTTGATTTCTCAAACAGGTGCTCCGATTTCTACACAGTTTTTTTCCAAGAAACTTTTTAATTATTTCCAGGATCTCTGATCTATCTAGGACTATTTCTTACAATATTGCTGTTAGTTAATATTTTTATTCATACAAATTAATCATTTGCATTTACTAAATTAATAAAACTTTATAAAAGGCAAAGGCAGCTTCTGTAAAAGTTAGTAAATAAGTAAATAGCCTCTTAACTGTTTCACTGCTTATAAAAATAAAAAAAATCATTGAAGTCAAGTCATCACTACAATTGATGGGTAATGGCTTAATCACCACGCTTGCCAAATGCGGGTTGGTGATCACAAACCCGGGCTATTCATCGAAAAATAGGTTTATAGAAACTTTATTCTCATTATAATACAGAATTCACTGACATGAGATTAATAATTATAATCATTATAAAAAGTAATGAAATTGCCTTGTGACGAAACAAGCATTTATACTAGGCTTTATATAATTTTCACAATAGAAAAAAAGAACAAAAAATCTGATCATTCATATCATTAATTTCATTCAGATACTTGTTTGAGTTAACATTTTTGATTTTTATAGAGAGTTATTGTGTTTTTTTCTGTTTTTCATATATCTTCGCGCCTTGCGCACTATATTATTATTTTGTTTTCTAAAGTTTACGCGAACACTACACATTAAAATGAAACAACTTTTACGGATCACAGGGAGACTCCCTGTGACCACGGACCCTGCAAAGGGTTCGAAACGTCAGGATAAACATTAAATAAGTAATGTGTAAAATAAACGCGAGTAGATCCGTAAAAGTTATTTCATTTCAATATATTATTATTATTAATATCCCCAAATGCGCAGCGAAACATGGTCACCCCAGCTAGTAGGCGCCGGATTGGGTAATGGGGATTTGTTTAGCCACTTTAATGTGTTTTGATAATACGAGGCAGTGTGGTTCGATTAACGATATCCTTTTTAGGGGTCCGTTCATCCGATGAGAAAATACGGATTTCCTATATAGGATCCTAAAAAATGTTTGTCCGACACAAACACACAGACAATTTTCTTGATAATACAATAACTATTTGATGGACAGTCATGAGATTTAGCTTATACTTACGGTTACTTCAATTTTTTTGCTAGGTATTGTTCGAGTAATAGCCAGCCCAGTTTGGCAAACCAAGCCAGTTTTTTTTATTGTTAAAATTTAAATAGTATTTAAAGTTTGTTTATATTTTAGTTAAAGTTTATATTCTTATATAAGTAAGTTTTAAGTAGTATAATCTACGATTATTTTTTCTTTCTTGGTCAATATAATATATATATATATATCCTACTAATGTAATAAACGCGAAAGCTTGTGAGTATGGATGGATGTTTGTTACTCTTTCACGTAAAAACTACTGAATGGATTTGGATGAAATTCGGCATACAGATAGTTTATAATTTGGACGGGAAAGGGAACCACGTGGGTGAACCATATAGATTCAAACCCACACACCACCCATATAGATTGTTCAGGTACAAAGTTTAATGAGCTGACCGTACTTTACCGTTGGCACAAAGTCAGGAGACGGCAGTAGGAAAGCTTTATACAAACGCCCACGAGCCACGCACACATAGACAATGTCTCACAGATACGGAATCTTGCAACAGCCGCGCTCGATCAGAGAGCCTAGTGCGAGTTTTGTTTTATCCGTATTCATTCGATTACGTTTACGAAAACGAAAATTAGTATGGCATTAAAACAGCGCCTTCTGGCGACATACGAGAAAGCAGCATCGCTACACACGACTTTAAAGTTTATACTGACACCCCCCACCAAATAGCAGGGTCTACAATGAGACGGTTGCTAAATACCCGGAGATTGACATTTTTGGGCAACAATTTCTATCATATAAAAGATTTATCAGATTTAATATTTTGACCTGTGTGGTGCCGGGGATAAAAAATTGCACCACCCCATCTCTTCCCGTGGGTGTCGTAAAAGCCGACTAAGGGACCATTCCAGAGAATGGGCAGCAGCATCTCTCTGAGGTTACCCTCAACCTACTGCGATCGCCAACCCGCCTGCCAAGCGTGGCGATTACGGCAAATACCCCTCATACCCTTTGTCCAGCAGTGGACGTTTTTTGGCTGAGATGATGATGATGAATATTTTGAGCTGTTGACTACTCCCTCAAAGTGTTAAATTTGATGAATCAAGTCAAGTCAAAATCAATTTTAATTATAATTCATTTCCATGTAGTGTCTCCTTTTTTGTCGTATGTTGTAATGTAATGTATTTATTTTAAATTAAATTAATTTAATGTTTTTTTTTCTGTATTAATTGTCGAATTTGGTCAAATTGTGTACATTGTTTTGGCATCCCAGCTCTATACTTTCGATATTAATTTTTGTTATGCAATTTTGGATGTGACCTGTTAATGTAGCTAAGTAAATAAATAAATAAAACCGTTAGGTCATAAAGTTAGGTGTCAGACATCCTTGCGCAAGCACAAGGGACCATCTGCGTCAGGTCATAACGGCAGATCAGGACGCGCCGAAGCGCATTCTTCATCCGGTACTCTGTCTCGAGCGAGTTGACCCGTGGACACGTATCGTCCACTACCTAATATCCAGATAGGTTACCGGAGCTGTAAGCTAGCTCACTTCTCGTTGCTCTAAGAGTACAACTCGCAGTTTCCACTGCTTGAGTCGTCAACTCTAAAGTCGACACCAAATGTCCCCTTTGGTGGCGGAGTTGTAAGCCCACTCACTTCTCAGTACCCATCCAGGCACCTCGTCAGTTCCACTATCCTAGGCGGCTGACTGAACCGGAGACATTGCATCTAGCGGGCGCCTCTACTAGTTATCCAGACTAGTGCCGGAGGTGTTGGAAGCCTACTCAATGAAAACCACCGAGCAGAACAACCAACTATGGACAACTCACGTGCCCCACACATCCTTTCACCTCGGGCCCCACCAAGACCGCTACTCAGACGCTCTCGCAGCACACGAGAAGGAAGCCTGGCCATACCTCTACAGCTAACTGTAATGTATGTGTTAGATATTAATTTCAACCTTATCACAATGGATTAAGGATGTGTTTAGTGGACTATAAGTCAGCATTATAAATATTGTAAGTTGAAGGTATCGGCGCATCTTTTTATTATTTCATTGTATGGTACTTACACTCTCTCGCCCAATAAACCATTGTTCGATACAGACGTATTTTATTGTACTCCGCAATTCACAAACTTTTCACTAACCACATAGCCACCACGAGTTCGGCACCATGAGTTCACCAACCCAGGTTCGGGCCCTGCCAGAGACGCCCGTTACAGGATAACCGGCAGGGGGCTGGATCCGAACTCCCGTGTTACCCTTGAAAAGACAGCCGGACCCGTAGTTCCAACTGCCATACCCCATCTATCAGGGTCAGAGATAGAAATTTTGCCATAAGTACAAATTTTCGTTTTCCTAAACGAATAAAACTCGCACTATGCACCCTGTTCCGATGGTTCCGAGTTCGGTGTCCGTGAGAGGGACGTGTCCGTGAGTGGGACGTGTCCGTGAGAGGGACGTGTCCGTGAGAGGGACGTGTCCATGAGAGGGACGTGTCCGTGAGAGGGACGTGTCCGTGAGAGGGACATGTCCGTGAGTGGGACGTGTCCGTGAGAGGGACGTGTCCGTGAGAGGGACGTGTCCGTGAGAGGGACGTGTCCGTGAGAGGGACGTGTCCGTGAGAGGGACGTGTCCGTGAGTGGGACGTGTCCGTGAGAGGGACGTGTTCGTAGCTCGAGCGCGGTATATATGTATTAAGTTTACCTTCTGTGTCTCCTTATTCTGTCCCGTTGGTTTACTCCATTAATTAGATGTACTACGTACACGTCTGGAAAGTTCCATCATCTCGGAAATAGGTCAGGTACGGTTACCTACCTACCAACGAGTAGGTACCGACGAGCGGAATTTTGAACGGAACAGTCCTAGAATAACTTCGGAACTGCTTTTACTTCAAATTGAAATCGCAAGCATCGGTGGGCTCAAACTTTCGCGCCTCTATTATGCAAAGTTGCGAAGCTTATACCTATATAAATACGTAAGTTATTGTGTTGTAGGTACCTACATACATTTATTGTACAAGTAAGTGCGTCAAAACTCAAGAGCAAGACCAACTTATAGTTAACTTGGCTAATAAAATTTTAATCGGTAATTCGGTTAGAAACTAACTAACTAATCCCGCCGGCGAATGCTACACGCTCGATACGGATCGCGATATTTGGATCACGATCCAGGATCACGATATTTATCGAGTGTGTAGTACTGTGTATCGCCGGATCGTGATACGGATCGTTGGATTTCTAAAAATCCAGAAATCCAACGATCCGTATCATGTATCGTTGATAAATATCGAGCGTCTAGTCTCTGCTCGATATTTATCGTGTCAGTATCATCCAGTCAGCGATGGAAGAGGACGCGTTGAACGATACGGCACACGCCGCAGCCCTTACGAACGTTCAAATATATTTAAAAGAGTTTATAATTATGTTGGAGACACTAGGTACCTGAGGTTTGGGACAGCTTAAGTCAAGATAGTATGAATAAAGTAAAAAGACCGAATGTGTATGAGAATATGCTGCAAATTTATAAAAAGATAAAAACCCGCTGCAACTATCATCTATCAAAAACGTTATTGCAAAAATTAACTTATTGAAATCTAATTATACAAAAGAATTTAAAAAAGTTTTCTCTGTCTTGAAGCCAATATTTTGCCCATTTTTTTCTTTTCACACGCCTTTTTAACGCTAACGCTATTATGATAGCAACACTAGCTTTCTTTATATTGTCACTCATCGCGGACCCAATGCACGTCTTTCTTGATTGAATATTTACCGGCGTACTGACGCGATCCGTATCGAGCGTGTAGTATCTGCTTGCGATCCAGATATCGTGATCCTGGATCGTGATCCAAATATCGTGATAAATATCGAGCGTGTAAAATTCGCCAATGAGAGGATCGTGATCCAAATATCGTGATAAATATCGAGCGTGTAGCATTCGCCAATGAGAGTTCATGTTCCGGTTTCCTAGTGTGAGTTTTGTTAAATATCCCTAACCATTCGTTTACGTCTACGAAAACGAAAATTAGCATGGCTATGAAGCAGCGCCTCCTGCCCTGCTATTCTCTAAGCAAAACAGCGTCGAACTCGACGTTGAACTCGCTCATAACTTGCAAACGAATTTCAACCTACTTCATAATAGTAATAAAGTCTACATTCGTTTGCAAGTTATGAGCGAGTTCAATGTCGAGGTCGACGCTGTTTTGCTTAGAGAATAGCACTGCTGGCGACATACGAGAAGAGTTAGCATTTTGCCATACAAATTCTCGTTTACGTTAACGTGAACGATTGGCGAATGAAACTCCCACTTGGCACCCAGAGCTCATGTTTGAGAGCTTGAGGTTAATTAATTAAAATGTTTATCTATTACTCGATACGCTTTGGCCGAGTCGAGTAGCAGCGCGCTTGGCCCTATTACCGGAGGTCCGGGGCTCAATTCCCAGGTTGGATACAGTGTTTGAGTCGCAGCGTACTGCTGCTGCATATCGCCACATACATTTTTCATTTTATTAAGATTCGGGGAAATTAGGATAAACTAGTGGTCGCCCAATGGTCAAAATTCGAAAAATACCACGCTGCGTTGCAGCACGCAATGGGCTGGCTCGCCCGGCGTAATACCAGCCTCTCACAGAATATCGGCGTGAAACAACGGCACTCGTAGCTGTTGTCTTTCGTCCGGTGAGTGAAAGTACCGGAGGCCCATCTCTCACCCCTCCCCCCTCCCAATTCCTACTCCCTCCTCAAGATCCAATTCCTTCCTTAAGGTCGGCAACGCATCTGCGATTACTTTGGTTTTGCGGGTGTCCATGGGCGGCGGTGATTACTTTCCATCAGGTGACCCGCCTGCTCGTTTGCCTCCTTTTAACATTAAAAAAATATATATTATAATATCCGTAATTTTATTAAGGCTGCACGGATTGTATCCTAAGCAATGAAAAATTAAAAAAGATAGAATGTGAGTTTGGACTCAGAATAATAACTATATAAAGCTATAGAAACCGGACTAAAATAGCAACACTCATTCATCAGTTCGTTCTATTTTAACAAATGAACCTAAGTGATGTATTGGAAAGAGATCGATTGTCCCTTTTCTTTCGTTATTTCGAAGGTGTCACCAGATTTGTGACGTCATATTTGAGGTAATGTAGTGAATGACTTTATAAAGGACTCAAAGATTTTTTTTAAATCACCGATTATCTGATGACCGTTTGACATAACAATACAAAAAATAAAAACTAAGTGTCAACCATTTGTCGCACTCCAACCTCCTTTTCATAGAACGGAACTAAACATAGTTGCACGATTTTTATTTTAGCCATCCTTCTATAGAAGGAAAAGAATAACTAAAGCTATAGCTTTAGTTATTGTTCTGAGAGTTTGGATTGGCATTGACAGATTTCAGCCGCTCCGCTCCTCTTCCATTTTTGAAATTTTTGAAAAGAGTATTATGCGTGTGTTTCAAATACAATTGAATACTTAACTGATTTTTCAATATTTGTAAAAATATTAAGATCGGATGTTGAGGACGTAGTTGTCGACATTGAATAGGGCTCCTTTGGCTTATAAGTAAAGTAAGATAGTGTTGATTAATTTCGGCGAGTTGGATTGAGCCACGATAGCATAGTTGGCAGTGCACCTGACCCGGCATGTCATGGGGTGCGGGTTCGAATCCCGCTAGTGGAATTTTTCAACACTTTGTCTTCTTTTAAATTGAGTACAGTCCACCTGCCTGACATCCCGTAAAATTACAATAAAAATCTATATTAATTTTTGCCGATGAAAATTATTTGATGAAAATGTCAAACACTGTCAAACAACGCCAAGCACTAGTACCCCATATACCTCAGAACAATAACTAAAGCTATAGAAGGATGGCTAAAATAAAAATCGTGCAACTATGTTTAGTTCCGTTCTATCTTATGGCTAGAAAAGGAGGTTGGAGTGCAACAAATGGTTGACACTTAGTTTTTATTTTTGATATTGTTATGTCAAAAGGTCATCAGATAATCAGTGATCAAAAAAAATCTTGAGTCCTATAAAAAGTCACTCACTACATTACCTCAAATATGACGTCACAAATCTGGTGACACCTTAGCTAATTTAGTCCGGTTTCTATAGCTTTAGTTATTATTCTGAGCCATATACTAAGGGCCTTACAAGTAAACAAAGAATAAGGTCCGAATAGTAATTTCGTGTTTTGATCCTGTCACGTACACATAATTTTAAATTAGAGTAAAAGATATTGTTTTCTAAAGTTTACGCGAACACTACACATTGAAATGAAACAACTTTTACGGATCTACTCGCGTTTATTTTACACATTACTTATTTAATGTTTATCCTGACGTTTCGAACCCTTTGCAGGGTTCGTGGTCACAGGGAGACTGAGGTGTTGGTCATCTCATAATTAGTTGGTAGCTTGTATACCCTCATTTAAATTGAATCAGGTGCGTTCCGTTTTACGCAGAAAGAGCTTATCACTTAGAGAGTATCACTTGGTCTGGCAGTATGGTGTCGGGGCTGGGATTTAATATTTTGTGTGATGGGATCCCAGGCTGGTGGTAGATTCCAACCATCTTCTCTATTAAAATTAGGATGTTTTTTAATTTCAATAGCCTCGCGTATCATCCTAGGGATGAATCGTTGTTCTTTAACGAGTATTCTAGGGAGCCCCTCTAGGGAATGTTCGCATACTGCAGACTTATTTTCGCGCCTATGCTTGACGTCGGCTATATGTTCTTTATCACAGGTTTCTATACTTCTCTTTGTTTGCCCGATGTAAGAGAGCCCACAGCCGCAGTCCAGTTTGTACACGCCTGCATCTTGAAGGGGTATGTTGCACTTGACAGGTCGTAAAAATTGGTTGATCTTCTTCGGCGGCTTGAAGTAAGTGTTGCTTGAAGCTCGCTTTAAGATATGTCCAATCTTGTCAGTGACACCTTTCATATATGGAAGTACAGCAGGTTGGCGCTCGACTGTGGTTGGTTTATTGCGTTTTCTGTGACAAAGCCGTGGTACTTTCAGTTTATTATCCTGTAGTACGTGCTTGACATGCTGAAGCTCAGCAGCCAGGTGTTGGGTGTCACAGATGCCGCGTGCTCTCTGAAACAAAGATTTCCCTACAGTAGCCAACTGTCTAGGATGGTAGTGAGAATCACCATTGAGATACCTATCTGTATGGGTTACTTTACGATACACAGTGTGACTCAAACTATGATCCGGATTCCTGATAATTAAAATATCCAAGAAAGCTAGCTTACTATCTGCCTCTATCTCCATTGTAAATTGTATTTTTGGATGTATGGAGTTAAGATGATCTAGAAAAGCAGATACTTTATCAGTTGGTAGGATAGTGAGTGTCATCTACGTACCGCTTGTAGAACCTAGGGGTTACCGGTGCTGTGCTCAGGGCCCTCTCCTCGAAGTTTTCCATAAAGATATCGGCGACGACGGGCGAAACAGGGGAACCCATGGCAACACCCTCTACTTGCAGGTAGTAAATGTCATTCCACAAAAGGTAGCCAGATGTTAGACAATGCTCTAATAGTACTGCATATTCATCATCATCATGGATGGATACCATAGGGAAGGCTTGCCCCAGCAGTGGGGACAAAAAATGAGCTAATGATGATGATGATTATTTCGACAGAGGATCTCCATTTGTTATTTTATTGATGAAGCTAATTGACAGTGTGGGTAAGGTCACAGCTAACAGTGTAAAGTTATATCACCGTTCCTATTACACGAGCACGGAGCTATCTGAAAATTAATAGCTGGGTTTAATATTACCGCGCGTTTCATGTACGGGATTAATGGAAATTAATCTGATTTTCAGTGTGCTATTTTACTCGGTTCTAGGGTGTCCGTTCAAAATGTGCAAATCTCTCAATTTACAGTATGAGGCAAAAAGCGTATAAGACAATTATGCTGTTAGACAAATTCTTTTTGGAGCAAAAAGCGATTAAATCAACTTGCTTGAAGGCAAATTAAAATGAAAATGAAATAATAATTTATTGGCACACTGTTACATCTTTTACATTTGATACAATATAATATTTCACTGTTTATTTACGTATTTACTTATTTATTCCACATGTAGCTACAAATATTAGACTTTGTAACAAAGGCTGGGCTCAGCTTAATGCAACATAGGCATAATGCCTATGTAGCGCTGGTTTTCTGCCAGTACCGTTTTTCTTAAAGGGTACATGCAATTAAAAAGAAGAAAATCCTGCTTTAGCAATTCACAGAAAGAAAATAAATAATACATAATGCATCAACATGAGCACATTTACTTGACTAGCTCGAATAAATGCTAAATGCTATATCTTCATGCCGGTCACTGTTCCAATCCGAAACTACCCCCTCCCTATAATTTTGTTGATTGAGAAATACTTTTTTTGAAATGTACCTTCAAAGTATGTTCAGCTATGTTTTGGCGCAAAGGTGGAGGAATATTGTTCCACACTTTTGACGCCGCATAGGTCAAGGATCCCCTGAAGCCCTGCGTCCTGTGCTTTGGTATGAGAAGAGCCAACATATTTTTACTGCGAGTGTTCCGTGAATGTGCGTCCTTAGCCCATCTGAGCTTTTCATATAGATACTCAGGCGTTTGCTCTGAAAAAAAATCATCTATAGGATAAAATACGGTCCTACGTAAAGCATATATGACAAAACACGATCGTGGCAAAATGCGATTAGGGCAAAACCTGACTGGTAAAAAACGTTCGATGCACCCATCTAACAAATCGTTTTATACACCAACAGCTCGAGTTAGCGTAAACTAACTAGAATAAGTAATTTGTAGTCGTCAATTTCTCGATACAAAGCATAAAATTGTAGTTATTTTCAATTTATTCATGGTTGCCTTGCCGGTCGAACAAATTATGTTTAGAATTTTGATCACCAACCCGCATTTGGCAAGCGTGGTGATTAAGCCATTACTTATCAATTGTAGTGATGACTTGACTACATTGATGGAGGCCTTTGCCCAACAGTGGGACAGTCAGAGGCTATTTACTTAACTTATTCATGCATTAGAATAAATATTATTAGCGGGATTATTACCATGTTTATTGTCGTGTTTGAGTATCCGATATTTCGGCACAGTTGCATGCGCCATGATAACGATATTATTCATGCATGGTTATTTAACTGTATCTACTTCAATTATCCGCAATTGATTCAAATAGAAGACCTGATTCACTGACGAACTGCAGAACGATCATCGCACAGCCCAAATCGATAGAGCTAGAACGTTGACATTTTGCAAGCAAGTCCCTTAAAAACTTTAACATCTACACGTGACGGGACGACCGACGTAGGCAAGAGATAAGACGGACTTTACCTAAAGTCCCTCGGGACTACGGGTTTTACGACGAAGTCTCGGACAGTGGCTTCTCTTCACTTCACACACATATTAATATCGTTATATTGGTGTGTATGACTTACATTTGCAGCTTGTTGGTATCCAATATTAATATTAATACGGTTATATGAACGGAATGTAAAGCATAACAAACGATCTCGCCGCCTTTACAACGAAACGTGACCGGTATAATGCGGTATATGCGGAAGGATACGAAGACGCCAGATAAAGTCGGGGCCAGACGTTTCATGAAGGGCTCTTCTAAGATGTTTAGCTTTTTCGTTCTTTTGTTTGTTCATTTTACAAGAGATCATCGTTGAGTTCATAACCTACCCACCCAATGCGGATTGGTGGTTTACACAAATAATTTTTAATCGAAATAAAATCACTTTTACGGATTTACTCCCGTTTATTTTATACATTATTTTTATTTAGATTTATTCTACCAAAGTATCAGCTTGTTATGCGTAAAAAACAGTATTCTAGTTACTAATTAATTATTTAACAACTAACACCCCGTACAGGGTCCGTCCCTGTAAAGGGTTCAAAACGTCAGGATAAAACTAAATAAAATCAATGTGTAAAATAAAAGCGAGTAGATCCGTATAAGTTGTTTCATTTCAGTGTGTAGTGTTTCGCCTAAATTTTAGAAAACAAATTGTAACTGCCTCTGATGGTCTAGTTATTAAGACCGGTCTTAGACCCAGCCAGGTCCCGGGTTCGATTCCAAGCGTAGGTACGTAACGTACATTTGGTTGGTGGTAGAGCTTGTAACATTCCGGGTAAAATGCGCTTCCATCTCCGACAAAGCAAGGAAGGACTGAAAAAACTTTAAATTCATTAATAATTTACAGCAAAAAAAGCAAATCCTTAGAATATATTTTTAACTAAGTTACACACATTCTATCTGTAATGGAACGTGAAAATTTTGACGTACCTACTTTGATCCTTTTACAAGTCAGCCTTTTATTTAATACTAGCTGTGCCCCGCGGTTTCACCCACGTTCTGTTAGTCATAGCGTGATGTAAGCCTTCCTCAATAAATGGACTATTCAACACAAAAATATTTTTTCAATTCGAACTAGTAGTTCCTAAGATTAGCGCGATCAACCAAACAAACAAACAAATAAAACTCTTCAGCTTTATAATATTAGTACCTACTTATAGATTCTCCGTACCCCAGCATGCTGCTTCAGCATAATCGTTCAAGGTCGTAAAGTCGGCAAAGTTCTGAGCACTCAAGTAAATACTTTACTAAAAGATAATCTACGAGGCGAACACCTGAGTTCACTCTGCCTGAGTGCTGAAAGCGAGTTTTAAAACTATGCAATCCAAATTCAAAATGATTTATTCAGCTTTTTTAAGCTAGTTCTGTCACAATAAAATCATATACCTAATATCATCGCGGTTCGCAAGTTTAGAGACTACGGTCTCCTTGACCTTGTAGGTACCTACTGAGAAAAACCGGTAAGAAACTCACCAATAGGGTTTTTTGAAGTGAAAACTTCTTTAGCGGCGTTGTACACTTTTTTTGTAATGGGTAAAAAATGTTAAATTCGCGTCAGGACACGTGGCCTGATCGAAAATTCGTAAGACGGATGACAGCCGGCGCGGCGTAGGAGAGGAAGTATCCCCCTCTCTTTCTTTGGCGCGGCGAAAATGTATGCCTGGTGTTTCGTTTAGGCGGCGCAGGGCGCTTGCGCGAATGTTCGAGTGCTTTTTAATGTAATAATATAAATTGTCATGTTTGTGTACGATAGCGCAATAAATAAATATTGTATTCTACCACATAAATGATAGTACTTTTATACTGATAATTGAAGCAGTTGGTGCAAAATTATTCCCTAACCATTCCAAAATATCAAAAATGCACAACGTTAATATTCAAGTTTTCACTTCTGCCGGCACTCCCGGAGTGCAACCCGTCGTTTTTTTTTCTCCCTTTCGTTCACACACAACATCAACTGGAACTGGAACTATTGGAAAAATGCTTTAAAAATGACAATTTTGTGTGTTTTTGTAATGGAATGTATCCTATGATAGGGGATTTCCCAATAATAAGTATAACGCTACAAAATAAATAAAAAATGCCATTGTCGAGTTTCTTGTCGGTTCTTCTCAGTACAAGGTCTCCCGCCCTATGTAGACTTACGAACCAATGACATAATGACATTCATAAAAGCTTATTTTTGTAGTCATAGGTAGGTAACTGAATATAAATTATTTTCGTCCAGCTACCAAATTGCACCTCCGAAAACGGGGTTTAAATTACATACATCGTTTTTTAAGATAAGTTGAATTTAAATGTTTTCTTTAACATTCAGTGCCAACTTTCTGCCTCTGCATAAAATTTTCGGGAAAGATGTTTAAGATTTATGTTCAAACCTTTGGCTCAAACATATCAACGGCTTCATTTTTGACGATAGGGATGGATGGGAAGACGTCATGGATGGAATGGAAGTGTTTCGGCAGTTTTTTTTTCTTTTAATTGATGGCTTCGTGCGATTAGCACATTTAGCCAGTGTCAAAGTAATTTTTCTTACAAGTAATATATAAATAAATAATATTTCCTTCTTGTATAGATGATGATGAATGATAATAGAAGTGAGAAATGATATACCCTCCAACCCCTTGAGTATCTCAGTAAAGATGTGGGGGCTTTAAAAGTCCTCGGGCAGAATTCTTAAGAGAATTTGAAAAGTGAAGTTGCACTGTTTTGTTTCATTTGCGAACACTCATGCGCACTTACGAACACTTAACGGTTAATAATCCACCATTATTTCACATTAATATTCGAAATAACACAACTTTTAGAAAATAAAACAAAACCGCAGCTATGACTCTTTACTTTCCCGCCAAGAAGCTTCGTTTCAGCAGTTTTGAGTAAAAGGTTTTTAATTTTTTTTAACAAATATTTAGTATTTATTAATCAGACCTGTCTAAACTGTATCGGAGAATAAATAAAGCTGTTCTGACAAAGACGGCTTACATATTACGTCCAAACATACATTTGATCAATTTACTTTATAATGAAACGAAATGAAAATTGATTGCTTCTTTATTTTATATTTTATTTTTGTCTATTATTTTTAATTTGAAAATGAATAAATATTTTGATTTGATTTGATTTGATTTGAATAATAATAAACACAAATAATTAAATAAAAACATTGCTTTATTCCAGAAAATGCAGTAGTTGATTGTTGCATAATGTTCAATCAACCATCAGCATTTTTCGTTACCGTTTTAAATGTAATTGAAAAATATAATTAAATAATTATGTACATAATGCGACTCTATTAATTTTGTTCAATTACCGTGTTGCGATTGTTTTGCGATGACCTGTCCGAGCTATGTAATAAATGCTTACTACTTAACGATATTTAAACGAGTTTACTTTATTATACAAGTACTTAACCATTTTAAGTTAGTGTCCAAACTTTAAAGTAACTTTATCTAAGCAATAAATTTTTGCTGTATTTTGTGCTGGTGCTTAATTTATCAACTCCAAATCCCAATCCTTCTAATATAATAATCGCAGTTTGTACTAAAATCAACGGGTAGTAAACAAGTTTCAAATGCGCAAGTCAAAGTAGCGACAAACTTGGAACTCCCTGAACTTTGGTAAAGAGATTAAATTGGGTATTTGGACTTCGGCCTGAACTGGCGCCGCCCAACCACGGCTGTTTGCGGTCGGCAATGCTGAATGCGACTGGCTATTCGATTATTTCTTCTGTGCTATCGGTGGCTAGCTATTCTATGTTCAATCAGGTTCAGTTCAATATGAGTTCAATACTAAGTACTTTGATTATATAGTCAAAGACAAAGTATTGGTACCTCAGAACAATAATTATTAATCTGATTGGTACACATGTCATGCTATACACACTGACACAGACAGGTTTGCGTGTTCACCGCCAAAAAGGATCCATTCGTCGTAGCACCACAGTTCCAGAGCATTCCACTTAACATGTAATTGGCTTTTTGTTGCTATTTTTAAGTTTCTATTTTGTTTATTAGCTGTTGGTTTTCCAAATGAATAAATAAAATAAAATAAAATAAAATAAAACATCTCAAGCAGCATTAGGATCCTTGGTGTTGACATATCCAGTGATGTACAATTCCGCAAGTACCTATCTAGAGGACAAGGCGAAGATAGCATCACAGAAATAAGGAGTTCTTAGGAAAGCGAGACGGACGTCTAACCAGCTTTTACAGTTGTACAAAGCCCAAGCTAGACCTTTCATGGAGTACTGTTCTCACCTTTGGTCCGGGGCTCCTAAATGCCAGCTTGACCCTCTAAAATCTTTGCAGCGACGTGCCACTCGACTGGTCAACGATCCCAAGCTCACAGAACGGTTGGAACCCTTAGCCTTGAGACGTGATATCGGCTCATTGTGTGTGTTCTACCGCCTGTATAATGGAGAATGCTCTAAGGAACTTTTTAATTTGGTGCCCACTTCCTCCTTCTACTATCGCACCGCTCCCCATCGGAACAGGGAACACGCACACTTCCTGGAGCCGCTATTCGCTCGAACGGTTCGCTTCCCCTCTGGAAGCGAACCGTTCCGAACTTCATTCCACGTACCATCAAACTGTGGAATGAGCTGCCATCCGAGGTTTTCCCATTAAGCTACGACATGGGCTCTTTTAAAAGGGGTGTAAAGAGGTTTTTTTCAGGTCAGCAACACAAAAGCAACATCTCTGATGTTGCTGACATCCATGGGCGGCGGTGACCGCTCACCCTCAAGCGGCCCGCCTGCTCGTTTGCAGACAGTTAATATAAAAAAAAACAGACAAATTATTTTTTCATTTTATTTGGCCTTTGACCCTACCCGTTGAATAATGTTTAATGCATTTTTATCTAAGATTTTCATGGTTTTAAAAATGAAATAAAATAGTGCAACATTTTGGCGAGGTTGCAGTAAAGGTTTTGTAAATCTTTAGTGAAACTAAGGGAAAGGGGGAATATTATTTATCATGATGATTCATGATCCATCGTTTCAAATGCATCGGATACGTTTCTTTGCTTTCTATTTTCTATTTTGTACAAGTTAAATAAATTTTTGCATTATTTTATGTCAGAAAAAACTTAAAAGACTGTTTAGGTTTAACTCCTTTGAGCAACAAGTGAAAAAAAAAACAAAACCAGATATGTCAGTGTCATTGTGCTGTCAAGCTGCCAGTGTCAATCTTATTGACTGTCAATTTTTTGTTTTGCTAAAATATTATTACGGATGGTGCTTGGTGCTTACTCACTGCTCATCTAACAAAGGATTTTCGATTTATTATAAGTTTTCACGTACCTACATTTTCTAATTTTTTCTTTGATAACGATACAAAGTGTATTACAGTAACGGAAAATCATTTTCAACTGACGTCATGTCGATGGATAACATTATTTCCGCTCACGAGGACAACACTGGTTCCGACGGAGATGAAGAACGCAAAAACGAAAGTAATGAAGCGGACCATGACGCCCATGAAGGATTTTCCACATACACGCCCAACATGCTGCACGAAATGGAAGAGAAAATGCGCCGGAAGCTACAGTTTTTCTTTATGAATCCGATAGAGAAATGGAAAGCTAAGCGGAAGTTTCCATACAAATTTGTTGTTCAAGTGATCAAGATAGTGCTGGTGACATTCCAACTATGTTTGTTTGCCCACAATCGTTACAATCACGTCAACTACACGTGGGACAATCGTATAAGTTTTTCGCACCTTTTCCTCCTTGGTTGGGACTCTACTCGTGAGATCAATGCCTACCCTCCCGGGGCAGGCCCGCTCGCCATTTACAAAGTAGACGAATTCTACAAAACATTGGATTTTGCATATACCGGCTATCTTAATCTGAGCAATGCCATTGGCCCTTATTCTTACAATAACGAAAACAATGAAAGAGTAGACCCAAAATTTTGCCAGTACAATTATAAAGAAGGCATTATCAATGGCTTCAATGAAAGCTACGAGTTTAACTCTGAGATTGTTGAAACATGTACAACGTTCTTCGGCAGTGACAATAATCTTTTCAGTTCTCAAGATGCTCTTAAAAGTTCTGGACTAGACATACACTTTGCATCATTGGTGCGGGCTAAATTAATGTTTTCATTGAAAACTATAAACTTTAGAGCCGCTGGACCGATAACTCCTCCAGACTGCTACAGATTTGATGTAGCCATTGTGTTTGATAACGAAGATCATGATGGCCAGATGTCACTTTCCCTGGAAGCTGACCCTTTCAAGTTGGTGTGTAAAGGAGATCAAGAGTATGTCACTGACAACAAAATAGATCAAGTCCTTAGAAGTATACTTAACATCTTAGTGATAATCATTTGTTGTGCCTCTCTGATGTTATGCAGTAGAGCAATTTACAGAGCACAACTTCTGAAAGAATTGACTGTTCACTTCTTCCATAGAGCTTATAACAAGGAGTTAAGCTTAACCAGTCGACTGGAGTTCTTGAATATTTGGTACATTATGATCATAGCAAATGACATTCTGATCATAATGGGCTCAGCTATCAAAGAGCAGATTGAACGCAATCAGTTTACGAATGACCAGTGGAATGTCTGCTCGTTGTTCTTAGGAACCGGTAACTTGCTTGTTTGGTTTGGGGTCCTGAGATATTTAGGCTTTTTCAAAACATATAATGTAGTTATACTGACATTGAAAAAAGCAGCACCAAAAATATTTAGGTTCTCCATATGTGCATTATTGTTGTATGCAGGGTTCACATTCTGTGGTTGGCTAATATTAGGTCCGTATCATATGAAGTTCCGCTCACTATCAATGACATCTGAATGTCTATTCTCACTCATTAACGGAGATGATATGTTTGCAACATTCTCTATCATGTCCAAAAAGTCACCGATGCTGTGGTGGTTCAGCAGAGTATATTTGTATTCATTCATAAGCTTGTACATATATGTTGTACTTAGTTTATTTATTTCTGTGATCATGGACGCATATGACACTATTAAGCAATATTACAAAGACGGCTTTCCAAAGAGTGACTTGCAGCAGTTTATAGGAGAACCTTGCTGCGAGGAAGTCTCCTCAGGCTTATATAGGTCTCAAAGTTCATCATCCCTCAATGCTATAATGAATTCATTGTTTTGCTGTAATTTTTATAGAAGTGCTTACTCGAAAATTGGTGAAGGTACTTCTAATGACCCAAATCAAAACCCGATATGATCTCAACAGTTATGTATAGAACTTGAAATATTAGTCTAATCAAATGTATATAATTTATTATCAATGTTATCATTTCAATCATGTAATGTGTTATGTATTTATCTATCATTTTCGAAGGGCAGCAGGCATTTACAAGTTGTAATTATATTATTTATCTAATTGCAGTATTTTTCTATAATTTTGCCAAAACCACCAAAGATTAAATGTGTTTTGGCAATTCAGAGTTAGGTACTTATATGGTAGGAATGTCCCTACCTATTTATTATTAAATTTTTGTTATTACTATGTAATCCAAGCATCAATGCAGTTTATTGTTTAAATCTAGTTCTAGAAATAATGTAAATAGAATCTAAAATGCTGATCCTTCTCAAAACATCCTCTTTCATTCAACAGCTGATAGTGTTGAGGAAGTACTGTCAAACAGCAAACTAAAGGGCTCAATCTTATTCTGTTTTTGCTTTCACACATACTTTATAAAAAAAAAACCAACCAACCAAACCAATGAAACCGTACCTTTAAAGTACCTAATCGTCTGTTGTAGGTTTTCGAATTAATAAACTAGGTAGATCAAATAATAATATACGACAAATAAGAGCCCTTGCCTTTTAAAATGATATTTGAATAAAACCAATTTAATATAAAATGTTAGTTCAATATATTGTACATTATTACCAATGTCAGTTACCATGCACGCTTATAGCAATTATGTTTAACTGTTGTACATTTCGCTTATTTATTTTATTAAGAATTAGCCAAATTAAGAAAGTAACTCAAGTATGCCTTATTTATTAAGTACTTTTAGTTAAAGATTTATGGGATTTCGCTGTTCATTGTAAACACGTCTGCATATCATGCTACCACAAACTGTAAAAATGTCCTCAATAGACTATGAGCTTTATGTAAATGGCATACGGTTGAACATTTATTGCAGACATTTGACAGTTTTGAATAGGTTGATGTGCAGGCGTCTGTTAGGGTTGCCAACCGTATTATCCTACGTTTGAGGAGCTCGATGGCGCAGTGGTTAACACGCCCGGTCTGCGATTGCTGAGGTTAAGTAACTTTCGCAAAGGCCGGTCATCGGATAAGTGACCAAAAATTTATCATCTCGAGCTCCTCCGTCGTTAACAACCACCAATCCACACTGGGCCCGCGTGGTGGTTTATGGCCCGTTCTCCCTATCCATCCATAGGGAAGGCTCGTGCCCCAGCAGTGGGGACTTTATGAGCTGATGATGATGATCCTACGTTATTTTCCATCCCCATACTTTATTCTTTTTATAACAAAAACAAAGTATGGAAAATACTTTATTTCCGACTAATGCGTGCGTATGAACAGAATATACCTGTTGTCTTAATTTCTGAACTACTGAATGATACTCAGACTCAGGTGAAGTGAAACGAAACGCAACGCTAATTTCTGAACGCGCTATAAAACAATAAAAAAATATTAGATAGTGCCAAGAATACAGAGAAATATGTTTTTAAACATTTAAATAAAAAAAATTGGAAAATATACTTTATTTTTTCTTCAAATAATTTTTTTATACTAGTTAGTGATAAATTTATTTTAATTTCCTGAAAATTGTTGGCAACCCTAGCGTCTGTACATTAGTAGTAGAATAATAACCAAATATATTAATCGAAATGTTTGATATTAATTTTGTATTACTCCCTTTGGTGCTGCGCAAACGTAGACACTTGTGTTGTGTGGGATACAAGCTACCAGTGAATATGAAATCAGCCCTACCTGCGCAGACGTAGACACTTTTTGTGTCCAGTTACTTCCACCTGACACTGATACAGCAACTCTGGTTTCCTTGTATGGTGTGCCGTGTCGCTGTCGGTAACAAAAAGTGTCTACGTTTGCGCAGCGCCTTAAATTTTCGAATATAATATTAACTTGATAATACAAACAAGTTATTGCAATATAATCATAGTTAAGGAGAATGTGTATATTTTTGTTAGTGTAAATAGCGAAGGCTATGTATAATGTATACATGTTTTATAAATCATGTGTAGAGAATATAAAAACCAAAATAAACATGTAATTTTGTAACAAATGCGACGTTTAATTTTATCTGCTCACAATCACCCCTTAAAAAAGAGAGTTGTATCGCACCCATAATGATATTTAGTCATTATTCAATTGCCCTTAGCCACCTAAACAATTTTGATAATAAGGCGTAAACTTTCGTGACCCTGTTTTGTAATGGTATCTTAGGATTAATAGAATGGTTTGGGTTTTTTTTAGAAAGTTAGGCAAATGGCTGAGGCACTAAGATTGTGGTCAGAAGCTAGCCAGGCGCACAAACAACGCCCTACCTACGTTAGTAGCCGAGCTCGGGCTGAATGCGACAAATCGTGGTTTATTAGCGTTGCCAGGTGTCCCGGTTTTCAGGGGTCTGGTGACAGGTCCCGATTTACCCTTGATCGGGACGCGAAATGTCCCGATTTTTCACTAACCCACCTAGTTAGATCGATAATATTGACAGCAAAAATGAATTCTTTCCCGCCGCGGGAGTGAGGGAGAATTCATGTTGTTATAATTATGTAGAAGTTTATCTAGTTTTAGTTTCATTGTTTTCGTTACGTAAATAAATGACGATTCACAAAAACCTGCATTTTTTTTTAGTAGTTGTAGCTGTCCCGATTTGAAATCCCAAATCCCGATTATTTTTACCTTCTGTCCCGAAATTTAACACACTGACAATAATCCCCATAGTTCCGTTAGACTACACGTGAACCTACTTTGCTTTCTAAGTGAGTAAACAGGATTTTATAAAAATACGACGAGATTTTTCACAAGTGACAACAACCGAGAGTCGCTAGATGGCGCTGCTTGACAATTCCATGCTAATATTGAAACTAGTATCATGCACGCACGCAATAACAAATAAAATTGATGATAAACAATCTGCAAATGTAATTTTAAACCAGCATACCAGCCACATTAATATTACACTGTAGATAAAATGAGGTGTGCGACCTGAGAGGCGATTGTATTACAATATTGGAGACGAGGTCGTGTGAATAACACTATCACTATCAAAGTGCACGCATGTAGACTTTGACATAAAGCATAAGTCCGTACTAACCTACAAAAATTTCCAATTTAGTGCTAGCAAATCAGGTTTGAAATATATTGTAATACCGCAACATTTTTTTGCCATAATCGTCCGCAACTGATTTCTGACTTTAGCATCGATTGAAAACGGGGTCATTGCTTCCTAGTTCAATAAAATTTAAATGAACTGTATCGAACACTAAGTAGGCATAGGTAAGTAACCAGCATAAGTTTTCAAATTTATTGCAAGCAGTAATGTCCAGCGGTGAACTAACATGGGCTATAAGATGTGAATAATGAAGTTTCAAATATCTTGTCATATTTTGGTATTTATATATATTGTTATCTATTGTTTATTCGCAATGCTAGATCGAGACTTTGGTCGCGCCCTCGACATCTGCGGGGAGCGGTCGCGGGGCGGAAAACGGAAATATCTTTACTCGAGGGCAGCGGGCGGGCACGTCATCATCGTTCGGAATTACCGCAGCGTCAAAAAAGACTCAAAACAGTCGACAGTTACCCCTTTTGCACCTTTTTTTGGAGTTTGCTGATTGCCTCAAACCTTCAGCGTCACCGGACATTTTTGGGGGCGGCGAGGAACTTATAGGGTGCCTCAATCCGTGTTAAACGAAGCACCGTCTCCGGTTTGCAGATGGAATGTTCCCTACTAGACTACCGAGGGGTTCGGATCGGAGAGCGGAACAACCTGAGGGCGACTCTAAAAGCTAGAGCCTCGGCTCGGGTCGACCGGGTCGAGGCTGTCTTGTCCTATGAGTATACGGGTGTTTTGGGCCAGCTACTGTGCATGTTTACTGTATTCTGTAAATGTGTAGTGTCATTTACAGGATCGGGCGGGGGCTCGTATACCGCCTTTATACCTACATACCGCTCTCTTGTCGCGCTGCTCCCGCTGTCGTCGATGACGGTCCTCTGTTAATGTATGGGTCACCGTAATGGAGAAAATGGAGTCCAGACGCGAAAATTAGTGTAAAGGAGAAAAAACAGCTAATAACTACCTAAACTAATAAATTAAAGTTCAGCTGGGATACCGCTGCATATTCTACCCAATTTCTTTCCAACGTCTCTGTAGCTCAGTCAGTTGAGTAAGGTCATTTAATACCTTGGGCCCTAGTAGTAAATAGCCTATAACTGTCCCACTGCTGAGCAAAAGCCCCCATTGAAATCAAGTCATCAATCACTGGCTTCAATGGTTTAATCAACACGCTTACCATATGCGGGTTGATCACAAACCGAAAAATCCGAAACACACTGTCCGACCTGGCAATTAAACCCGGGACCTTCAGGTCGGGCCAAGCAGCTTGCCACTCGGCCACCGAGGCTTTAGACATTAGTATCTATGTGTACTGAATAAAAGGTGGAAAACGGTCACCGCAGCTTTCAAACCGAAACTATATTATTTTGGTACTGGCTGCTTGGCGGAAGAGTTAGGTTTGAAGCAAGCGAGTAACGAGCTGAATCTTATCAAATATTGTTGATACTCCATCACCAGCTCATTCTATGTTCCCACTGCTGGGGCACTGCTGGGGCAGTCGTCCCTATGAATGGACAGAGAGAACGGGCCATAAACCACCACGCGGTCCCAGTGCGGTGCGGTGGTTGTTAACGATTGATAATGCAGCCGGGACCAACGGCTTTAAATGTCTTCCGAAGCACGGAGAAGCTCGAGATGATACATTTTTGGTCACTTATCTGATGACCGGCCTTTGCGAAAGTTGCTACAGACCGGGCGCGTTAATCACTGCGCCATCGAGCTCCTCGATAGCATGCACTCTAATCTTAATCTTAATCTAACGTATGAACCACGGACAAGCAAAGATAGTATACCTTGCATTATATACCTACTTACCTATGCAATGAAACAAAACAAATATAATTAATTCGTTACATTTATTTAACCTATCAAACTATTACCTATCAACGGCTAACAACAAATATATACAAAAGATAATAATTTACATTATAAAACAGAATATTCACTGATTAAAAATATACAGTATGTAAGTAGAACGTAATATATTAGGTAGATACCAATTTATTTCAAAAAATCTGAAATACCGTCACAGAATAACTAATAGTATGATACCGTTATAGTTTAGTTATACGTAGTCACAGAATAAAATACCAAACGTTACAATAGAAACATTACAATTAATTTATTTTTATAATTCATGGTCCATATCCTTTAGAGAATTACATAGCACTGTATTATTATTAATTATACACAAACTGAAATTTATTGGCAAGCTCTTGCAATTGTATTGTTTTTAAAACAATAGATTTATTGTTTTCTAAGGTTTACGCGAACACTACACACTGAAATGAAACAACTTTTACGGATCTACTCGCGCTATTTTACACAAACGTGCGTAAAACGGAACGCACTTGATTAAATTTAAATTATTTATACAAGCTACCAACTAATTATGAGACAACCAACACCTCAGTCTCCCTGTGACCACGGATCCATCAAAGGGTTCGAAACGTCAGGATAAATATTAAATAGGTAATATGTAAAATAAACGCGAGTAGATCCGTAAAAGTTGTTTCATTTCAACAATAGATTTATCTCTTTAACCGGCAGAGTATGTAAATAATAGTTTTCAACCGTAATAGTAACACAGATTACGGTTGAAATTAGTCTCCATTGCCAGACGAAAGATAAAACTAATATTTTGACATCATTCCGTCTTTTTGTGCTTTTCACTAAAATAATCTCGGTCACCAGCCTGATTAGGCCCACACAGCTGCGAGCATCTGCATCATAAACTGTCTTATTACTTTAACAGACATTGAACTTTAAGTCAATGGCATATGGTTAAAAAAATATTGAAGAAATTTGACTAGGCTAGTCTGTTCCGACGAGCAGCCGTCTGTATAATAATGTTACATAGATGTTATAAAATTATTGACCAACAACGTAATCTGAGCAAAGTATATTTGTAACATTCACAACAGTCGAGAGCTCACGTAACACCAAGTATCAAAGCAACTGGAATCAGTGCGTAGCAAAACTTGTAAAAAGCTGTCACCTCACGGAATCAGAATGTTTCAAGCCGAAACGGTGTTCGCTTGAAAGTGTTACCCAATCAGATTAAAATGTCGCCTCTCTTACAAGAGAGAACGAGATCAAGCTGATTTTTAAAATAGCTGGTTGAAAACATACCCGAGTCGAAGAACAGTTTATGAGGGTTGAAAAATTGTTCCTCTTACCTAAATAAAATAAATGCTATCAACATGACAAAATAATGTGTGATGATTGTACAGACAGCATCAAAGACACACTGACATGGCGGTCAAAAAAATTAACCTTAAAAGTAAAAACAAAAAACAGTGCAACTTTTTGATGCAAACAAAAATAGACTCAAAACTTACGTGTTAAGATTTATTTACCTAAATAGTTAGATATTCTTGATTACAAAGGTATTTTGATGCTGACTATATACTATATTTTTTACATTTTACAAAAATAAAGACAACGAAAATATAGTAAAAGGCCGAGGCATTTATTTTAATATATCTTTCATATGAGGCCTGCAAAAAGCGACATTACTAAGAACTGTGTGGAATTAATGTATGAGGTATACAATTTAAACTGATTAAAACAAATTTACATTAACTTTTTTCCAACTACAGCTATATAATTATAACTTTTTTTCTTTTAAACTGACTAAAATAAATTTACATAAACTTTTTTCCAACTACAGCCATGTAATTATAACTTTTTTTTCTTTTAAACTGACTAAAACAAATTTACATAAACTTTTTTCCAACTACAGCCATGTAATTATAACTTTTTTTTCTTTTAAACTGACTAAAACAAATTTACATAAACTTTTTTCCAACTACAGCCATGTAATTATAACTTTTTTTTCTTTTAAACTGACTAAAACAAATTTACATAAACTTTTTTCCAACTACAGCCATGTAATTATAACTTTTTTTTCTTTTAAACTGACTAAAACAAATTTACATAAACTTTTTTCCAACTACAGCCATGTAATTATAACTTTTTTTTCTTTTAAACTGACTAAAACAAATTTACATAAACTTTTTTCCAACTACAGCCATAAATAACTTTTTTTTCTTTTAAACTGACTAAAACAAATTTACATAAACTTTTTTCCAACTACAGCCATGTAATTATAACTTTTATTTGTTGTATTCCAAACATTTTATCAATCGCTAACCAAACTTTAAATTGACTCTCTACTCTACTCTAAATTGCCCTACTGGGTAGTAAACCCATGGTAATAACCCACCCACCAAGTAGAGAGTAACTAAACGCAGTAGCGTTTCGTTACTCTCTACAGCTTTTTAAATTTTGTTTCTAAAAGCAACTACGTTCACACAGTGTTTAAAACATTACAGAATGGCGATTAAGAAATCCATTTATGTGCCAATTTAATTATCATAATTGTCATAGACAAAAGAACACTAATTTATCAATAGATTCACATGCCCAGATACCATTCGTTCCGTTCACTATCAGTCAATAGCACCGGAACAAATCATGATAAATTAGCCGTTTAGGTATAAGTTTTAATTTCAATTCTCATATATTATATATACCTACCCCTAATCACATACATTAAACATGCATCTAAAACACTACGTAATAAATATTGTTATAAAAACTATAGCGGCTTCAAGATGGAATGCAG
The DNA here is from genome assembly GCA_947562085.1 of Eudonia lacustrata. NCBI lineage: Eukaryota > Metazoa > Arthropoda > Insecta > Lepidoptera > Crambidae > Eudonia > Eudonia lacustrata. The sequence continues at coordinate 2,811,692 of OX387321.1, read as the reverse complement.
TCCACATTATAAATATATTATTATATTATATTATGGCATCGTGATATGACGTCTACATTCTGAACTTACATTAATAAATCGTGACTTTTCAGACTAAAGCTTATAAATCCACTTACATCGAGTTACATATAAAATCTACAACGCTGCCATACAACCGCAGTCTAGGTACAATAATTTAACAATCGTATATTATAAATAACTATAAGTTATTACAATCTCGTAAATAAATTATAAATAAACTAACAAAATGTCACAGAGCAAAACGCCTTAATCCTATTTCGACACAGTCACCGTTTTCGCGGGACGACGGACGCTCTTTGGCAGGTAACTCGCAAACAAAATTACTCTCGAAGCACACATATCATTATTTGTGTCACCAAAGAGAACAGCCTACATTCCGAGTCTTTGTACAAAAATACCTGTGATGACGTCAGAGCGTTTACTTCTTTGTGTCCACATTACTCACCGCGGGCGGTTCCGCTCCTAAAAGCAGTTGGATCTCGTCCACACTCTTGCCCTTAGTCTCAGGGACTACGAAGAAGATGAACACGAAGGCCAGGACCATAATGCCCGCGAACAGCCAGAACACCTGCCCGGAGCCGATCGCCGAGTTCAACAAGTTAAACGTGCTCGTCACAGTGAAGCTTAATAGCCAGTTCAGAGTTCCCGCGGTAGACCCGACGAAGGACTTGATGTCGATGAGGCACAAGTCACCTGCCATCATCCAGGGGATCGGGCCGAAGCCGAGCGAGAAGGCTACTATGAAGAGAGACAGGGACAGAAGCGGCAGCCAGGATATAGCCTCCACGATGGCCGCGTTCGGACCGTGCGTGTCCTGCAGGAAGAAGAAAACGCCTAACGCCGTTGAGCACACGCACATCACCAAAGCGGACAGCAAAAGGAGGATGCGCCTTCCCAACTTGTCCACGACCAAGCTGGAGACGAAAGTAGCGATCACCTGGATCACGCCGATAATAATAGTGGCGATCGCGGGGTCGATAGTCGCGCCCGCGGAGTCAAAAATGGCCGACGTGTTGAATATCACCGCGTTGATACCCGAAAGCTGCTGGAACAGCATGAGCGCGTAACATATGACGATGGCTTTCACGGCCGTCTTCTTCGTGATGGCGGACATGAAGGAGACCGGGTTCGCCTTCGCGTCTTCAGCTTTCACCTTAAGATTGTTGAGTTCGCTGTCCACGTCGTACGCGTCACCGCGAAGCCTGACCAGCTCTTTCCTGGCGTCCTCGTTCCTGCCTTTCACTACTAAGTAGTTCGGGCTTTCCGGCATGAAGAAGAAGATTACGCCGAATATTATAGGGATAATCGTACAGAGTATATTGAACACGAAGACGGAGGTGTAACTGCCGACGGCGTACGCGAACAGGATGCCCACAGTGATCATGAGCTGGAAGTAGCTGCCTAGGGTTCCTCGGATGGAGTCTTGCGCTATTTCGCTGGTGTAAGCTGGAGCGGTGACGCAGAATGCTCCGCCGGCCACGCCCGTGATGAATCTCCCGGCTATCAGCATCCCAACACTGGAGGCGAACGTGATCAACAACCAACCTAGTGTGAATGGGAACACTAAAAGCAACATGGTCTTTTTCCTTCCTATCATGTCCATGATAAGGCCTATAGGAAAGCAGATTGCTGCGGCTCCGAGGTTGATTATAGAGGAGACCCAGTCACCTTGGGATTCGCTGACGGGGAAGTCGTATTCGGTGCTGTTCGCTTGGATTATCTTGAACACCACGGGGGAAGACCAGCCCAGCATGGATCCGGCTGCCAGCGCCCCGAGTGTGGCTGTAATGTAAAAAATTGAGAGATCAGTAACTATGCAATCGTTTTGTGTTATAAAATATTTGAATCAGTGAAAAAAAAATTTTCATGAGTAAGACAAATAAAAAGTAAACATTCAAAATTTATAATTTGCCAACATAACATAACATAACATAACATAACATAACATAACATAACATAACATAACATAACATAACATAACATAACATAACATAACATAACATAACATTGTGTAAACGGCTGTGCTTTCTCTTCGTTTTGAGGATACACATATAATTTCAATGTTTTGTACGGCAGGCTTTAATAATATAAAAAGGCGGACAAACCAATTTAATAAGAAAACCATGTACCCCTGCTGGAAATCGGCAACTTTAGCTCTTCTACGGATCTTCTCATTTCGGATTCGACCCTGAAGAGAAACTGCAAGCATAACCCTCTCCATTACTCTTCCGGCAACCTTGAGCTTTCGTATAAGACCTATAGTGGGCGTTTAAGAATCATCATCATCAGCTCACATATATCCCCACTGCTGGGGCACGAGCCTTCCTTATGGATGGATAGGGAGAACTGGCCGGGCTAATGCAGCCGGGACCAACGGCTTAACGTGCCTTCCGAAGTACGAAGGAGCTCCAAACGATAAATTTTTGGTCACCCATCCGATGACCGGCCTTTGCGAAGGTTGCTTAACTTCAGCAATCGCACACCGAGCGCGTTAATCATCGAGCTCCACAGTTTAAGAATAATCAGCGATATTACCTGATAGTGCAGCTAAGTACTGCGGCAGCTTTCGGCCTTCACCCCTCGGCTCCACCAGCACCGTTTGCGAGACGCCAACGTCTGCCATTGCACCGTTGTTGCCTTCTGACCGCTGGAATACAAACAAAGTAATAGGTCAGTTTTTTCAAAACAAACGCACTGATTAAAACAATAGACCGTATGCAAGTTACAATTTTTTTATGAGACGAGGTAGGTATACCAGGGAGGCTGCTAGGTATACCAGGGAGACTGGTAGGTATACCAGGGAGACTGGTGGGTCTCCCTGTGACCACGAACCAGGATAAAATAATACGTAACATTAAATGTAAGTAAATTAAAAAAAAAAGTGTTCGAGAGGTCAACTTTGGTGACTATGTTGAAAATGGAAAAACCCAAAATGCATTTGTTTATTCAAAACTCATATTTATAAATTTTACTTTTTTATTTTAAGAGCTAATTGCTGCACTGAAGTTGAATTAAATACTTATAAACAGTACAGCAGTCCCGGTAGCATAGCGGTCAGTGCAGCCTCCCGGATTGCGGAAGACCCAGGTTCGATTCCTGGCTGGGTCGGTAGGCGTTTAATTTTTCCATGGTATTTTATAAGTATTTAATTCATATTTATAAATATTGCTTAATCTTGCCCATTCTTAACCGATCCGTGATATTTGTATTCCTGATTCCTGATATCCCTAAAACTTGTAAAAATGTTGAGACTTATGCTGATGACATAATTGTTGACATTGAAGAAGGCTCCTTTGGCTTACGTAAGCTTGTAAGTAAGTAAGACAGAGAGACAAGACAAGACAAGTTAGACAGGTTTTGACTTTTACTAGTACTGTATGAAATTGTAAAAAACTAAACTGGTACCTAAATGATGTTTTTGCAAACTTAAATATTTAATTTATTTATTTTTTCTTTTCTTGTTTTTTTTTACATGTTGTGATTATTGTCCTTTATATTTTGTGTTTTTATTTGTGATGGAAAGTGACATTTTCCAATATTTAAGATGCTGTAAGGGAGAAAAGAGCTGGACACTTGCTGACGAGTTTCTTGCCGGTTCTTCTCAGTACAAGATCTCCCGCCCAGAGTAGATAGACTTACGAACCAATGGCATAATGACGTTCATAAGAGCTACTTGTATCCTAAACTGAATAAATGATTTCGAATTTAGAATTTTTTTTTTGAAGTGAGTAGTTAAAAAATGTAGATTTTGCTCAGCTCGGACAGTGTCACTATAGCATTATTAGAAGTGCACCTCATCCAGTACGTTTCCACCAAAGTTGTGTGAGGTAGCTCTGCAATTTTTATTTTTTTGAGTGATTGCTGATTGCCTCATACGGCATTTTCAGCTTCACGAGAAAAATATCCTCCAATAGGATTACGTCCGCTTCCTTGCGGTGCAAAATGGAGTAATCCTATTGGTGGATTTTTCCTCACTCACCTCCTAGCTATCTTGCATAGCTCTGGTGGAAACGCAGCCTTAATGCCAGAAATTGAGCCATTTCTAGCTCACTATTCAGTTCAGGGTAAATTCAACAGCCAGAGTAAATAGGTACTTAGATTTCGGTCCCCTTTTTGGGGGGGTGTGCGGGGGGGGGAGGTATGTGGGAGTAAATATTGAAACGTAACTCCGGCAGCCGAAATTGTTTTAGGGGATCTTAGACGAGCTTCCCTGAGCCCCCTACACATTCAGTTTTCTCAGATTCAGGGGATTTCTAAGTCCAACCCCTACTAACTAACTGTATATGTATAAGGCAAAGAATTAAATAAGTTATCATCAGCATCATCTCAGCCAAAAGACGTCCACTGGTGGACTAAGGCCAAGGAAGTTGTGCTGTTCGCATCCAGCGGCTATAATTAGATATCTACAAAGTATATTGTTAAATGCTGTACATACCTTTGATGTATATAGTCAAAGACCTTTGTATACCAAATAATATAAGTATTCATATTACCTTCAAAACATAATGTGAAATGTTAGGTACCTATGTAAATTGCTAGTGTGTATCAATAAATACCTACAAATGTAAGTTTGGATTTAAGTAACCAATAAGATTCATAAACAATTTCGTTTTTGATAACAAACTTCAATCCATGATAGATTATGACAGCATCTTATTGAGCTGTAGGTAAAGAAGATTTGCAAAAAAAGTTAAGTAGGTACCTATATAGTTGCATGCAACTTTTTTCCAAGAGAGAATAAAGTATGATTCAATACTCCTTATTGAAATATAAGAAAGCAAAGTACATAATAGCAACGAAAAAGTAATTGCTGTATCAAGTGACTAAGATCAAAGTTATTTCTATTCCAAGCCCGCATAATGGCACAAATTGCATCTCAGATGGGGCTAAGGACATTTTTTGCGCGCGCAAACAATTACGAGTATGAATGAATAAATCGTACCTCATTTAAGTAACTTGTAGAAGCTTGGTTAACAGGAATCGCAGCCAACAATGGTTCACTCTCGTCATCGCTTCCCGATCGATTTCGGAATAAAGACGACCTCATTTTTAAAGTTTGGACGGAATAGTTGAAAATGGAATAAAAATACGTCTTATCACAGCGAAATCAAGTGAACACTGTTTTTGTTTGCGTCAAACAGTCAAACGAACGAGTCGAGAATACAATAACAACACGACGCAAAAACACAGCTGTGTCTGACACGTCTGTCATTGACAGCAATTAACATTATGTTATGCCAAAATAAACCTTCCCCCAATTACGTTAAAGTTCATTCTCACGGTTTTAATTTGGAAAGTTATTGACAGATAGCCGAGCAGATTAGTGTTGGGAAAATGATGCTACAGATAAAGTAAAGTTATCGTTAGTTACCGGTTGTCAAATCATAACAGAGACTAATTTGTAAAAACAATCAATTACATAGAAAATAACGATCTTTTAAAACATTGATGAAAAAAAGAAACTTGTGTTGTGTTGACTTACAAAGCGCCTACTCAGTTTCATCACAGATTAAATGTAAATTAAGTAGGTGATGCTATAAAAGTTTTAGCAGGCGTTTTGTTAGTAGTAAGTACGACCTGTACCAAAAAATAATTATCTATTAACCTTATTACAAAGATATCACGTTTATCTTCTAACTGCTCTATGGTGATATTTATGGAAATTACATTTATTGTTTGGGGTTTGGGCAACCTTTATCTTTTAGCCTATTACCGTTCGCTGCTGAACGTAAGCCTCCCATAAAGAGCCCCAACCATCTTGCATGACTGCATGAGTGTAAAGCATAATAGCATTGCAACTTTTTGCATTTTTTCAAATTGCTGTTTTCTAATAAAGGGGGAGGATTGTAGCATGCTGCCTTTGCTTATCTTTATGACATGACGCGTTCCGTATGATATGAAATATTCGTTGTACGCGGCGTTTTGCCATAAAATCTAAAAATATGCACCTACCAGCGAACGCTTCCTTTTATTTTACTGACCCTTCTTTGATATATTATAGGTATTTGAAGTCAAATCAGAAGTTATATTCAAACATTATCAAGTTTAGTTTTAAAAACATCTAAATTAATTGTGGTAACTTATCACGGCTATTTAACCAAAAATTACAGTCAATTTAAAAGTTAAAGTACTACGTAGTACTAGCTGTATCTTTTAAATTGACTAGTATCCAGATACTGGATGCCTAAATATCTGAAAGTCGTAGAGCAATTGGATAATTGGATATTGATTAAAATTGTTGATTAATGCTTTTTTATCTAGATCTATCGCACTATCGCACCATGCCACGAACAATGGTAGTATGTAGATATTAGTAACACGTAGTAGGTACTATTAATTAGTTATTCTGTGGTAACACTAATTAACTTTATAGCTGCTAAGGTCATGTATAGGCACTTATACCTAAATCACAGTAAAATCAAAAATGTTCTTAACCTCTTCTGTGGTCTAGAGGTTAGACCACCGCCACCGGTATCAGACCCCGAGGTCCCAGGTTCTTTTCATCGTGTTTCCTCCAATACCTTAAAGGTTTGGATGGTGGTAGGGGTGTTAAGTCCGCCTGGTTTGCTACCAATATCTTATTATATTACGTCACCATAACATCAATATTAGTAGCATTTGAAATGCTTGCCCAGTGTGAATTGGTGGTTGTTAAAGACTGCTAATGCAGCCGGGACTAACAACTTTACGCGCCTTCCGAGGCATGGAGGAGCTCGAGATGATTAAGATCGTTAAATTTTGGTCACCCATCCAATGACTGGCCGATGCGAAAGTTGCTTAACTTTAGCAATGGAGCTCCTCCAGTCGTTAAGCCCGGTGAAGCTGAAAATGCCGTTTGAGGCAATCAACAATATCTCCGAAAAAAAAATCCTCCAGCCGAACAGTTAACTAAATAATGGATGACAATCCTTAATTACGAATAATATGAGGAATGGATCCTGATTTACTTAGCTAGCTCGTACGTAGTGATAATAATTACTTTTCCTCCTAACTTCAAATAATACAAAACTAACAAAAGCGTATCTAATCTTATTAGTAATCTTTTAAGATTGTGAAAAACTGTACATATTAAATCTTCGTACCTTAAGATGGACGCACTAGAGCTCCCCTACACCGATTTGAGGCCCCATAATTATGAAATGGATGTAGATAATTAGGGTAGAAGGGTATGAAGGGTACACTACATAAATACGGGAAAACTTATATCCGAATATTATTATCACGAACTTCAAAATACCAAATAATAAACACTGAAAAATTTAAAATGGCTTTCCTCTCCTTCGCGTGTCATGAAGTTTAACATTACCTTACCGTAGACAGCATGCTGCTGTAGCTTAAATAAATTTGATTATTAAAAATCACAAATCTTATCAATCAAATCAAAGTTTTTGAGTGTTCCCTGCACGCCAACGAGCACGATCTGCGGCTACCTACTCTAGAATCAGGCATAATTTTGTAAAAATCCATGGCATTCAAAAATGCAATAAAAACAATCTAAGTACCTAGTTACCTATATATTAATACGTGAAACAAAAACTTTGTACCCTTTTTTACGAAAATTGCGCGGACGGAGGAGTATGAAATTTAGAACACTTATAGTTTATATAGAGAAGGAGTACAGAATGTTAATATTTTTTTTAAATCATGCATAAAGAATACATTATATCAATAAAACAAACATTACACACACTACCATGTATTTGACACACACTCTTTTCAAAAATTTCAAAAATGGAAGCGGAGCGGCCGAAATCTGTCAATGCAAATCCAAACTCACATTCTATCTTTTTAATTTATCATTGCTTAGGATACAATCCGTGCAGCCTCTAATAAAATTACGTCGAATTTCGACCACTAGGCGACCACGAGTATTTAGTTAACAGGTTACAGTGACAGGTATCGGTTTTGTTTGTATGTTTGCTTGCATTTATTGCTCCTAAATCCTACTGCATGTGCATAAAATTGGGGGGCTAAACGAATTAGTTAGCGGATTAACACTACTTACATATTTTTATTGAATAGATATCATTTATCATACAAATACTCGTCGTTAATAAAACTCGCACTAGGTGCTGTTCGCCAAACGATATACGTATTATGGATTAATCAACATCTGATAGTCACAAGTCATAACAAAGAATGTATAGACTTCCCCTCTAATCAGATTAAGGCAGGTATTTATTTAATCAAGCGCTTAAAACAATTGAAAGGCTAAGTATGTATGATGTATGATGTGCAAATAAAATTTTTCTAGATAATTTTGTGAGAGTGTAAATAAAACAGCATTCCACGGAATTTTATAACATTAAATGGCTTGCAAACACACTAGTTGAAAGTGCCCGGATTATATGAGATTTCTGTCCAAACGGGTATATTATGTAGGTAGGTATGCCTTTGTTCTATATACTCGTAGTTGAGGATTCTGGTGAAGATGCGCTTCCACCATTCGTACTTTTTTTATCTTTTTTTATTTTGGGACTTTTATCATACAGTGACAATGCCAGTCCCTTCATATCTTATTCCTAAACTTGACGTCTACAAATAAACAAAGAATAAGGTCCGAATAGTTATTCCGTGTTTTGTTCCCGTCATGTAAAAAACGTAATTTCAAGTTAGAGTAAAAGAGACAAAACATGGAATAACTATTGGGACCTTATTCTTTGTAAGGTACTAAAGGTAATATACCATAAAAATAATAAATTTTCCGCTGGCGGTGACATCGGATCTAGTAGGAATAAAAATAAATGCAAAAAGATTGTTTTTAAAAATCTATATAATTACCTATCATGACGATTTGTGACTGAAGCGACACGTCGTAGATACATGGTTAAAGTCAAATTTAAACAAATGTTTATATTAATACATTTTAAACAAATTGGAGTGTCAAATACCTATAGATAGATAAAGATTGCAAGTGACATGTGTTAGACGATACGGTCATGTTTAAATTACTTTAATTTACCTACCTATTTGCTTTTCAGCGTGAAAAAAATGGGATAGGATCATGGGTAGAGATGAAAATGACCAAAGTGACTGAATTTGACTGACTGTCAATTACGGTCAAATTGGTCAAAAACGGTCATTTACTGTCAAAAAGGGTCATATATGGTCAATATGATCTTTAGTGTTTGTTAATATTTATTTTGAATAAAAATGTAACAAAAGCGTTTAGCTAGATTTAGGTTTCAAATTCTTTTTATAACGCCGCGTCACGCGTAGTTGATACTTGTCACGACTTGCACCACCGCAGTATGAGTAAACAAAGAGTAAATTGAATTTTCTTTAGCTAATAAATACTTAAATATATTACTTTTTTGGAAACGTGACATAAACATCATAGAAACGTACTCCTCCATGAACACAGAATAACAATTTTGTTTTTTTAAATAAACTGAAATCGTGTCGCGATGTTGGCAGAATTGGCAGTAATGTAAATTTATTTATTTATTTATTTTGAAAGGTACACCAACAATGTTCACACAGTTTTGATTAAAATTAGATGTTTGTAGTAATAAGATATGTATGACATTTATTATGACAGGAATACACAGCATTTACAAAAAACATATGAAGCTAAAAACAAAACCAAACAAATTCCAAATAACGTTCTAAAAAAAACATAAACCAGTTTGGTATACAATGGAATTTTACAAATAACAATAAAAATCCGAAAATTATGTCCTATGTTCGCAAACCTAGGCTCGTTAACCAAATCATTATAAGTGCTACACATTCTATTGATCGTATTTAATAGTTGTCACTAGTTATATTTAGTCACTTTAACAGTTAGAAATATTAATATGTTTAAGTCAATTTGATTGAATTTGACAATAAATGACCGGTCAAATACGGTTTTTGACAATATTGACTGGTCAGATTCAGTCATTTTACATCTCTAATCATGGGGTCTTCTAATTAGCAACTCGTATAGTATCGCAACTCGTCTATGTCGCATTTGATCTAAATATCTATCGTTATAGGTACCTACTTACCTAACTTGTTTTGTTTTGACAGTGGACTCGTCAAAAATAGGTACCTAGGTACTTTTATAACATCAATAATTAAGCCAATAACGACTTGTATAGATACGCTACAAACTTTTATGTGTTACATAAACTAATACATAAAATAGGTATATACCAACATATAAATGTTCGATTTCTCTTCAAACAAATATCATTGTCATGCGATGCCCAAATGGGCTCATAACGTTCAAACTATATATTGTAACACTTGTTTAACTTAAGGAGGGCAATAAAATGTTTTATCAATACTCTGCACTCGTGTGCACGTACTTTTGTTGTTAATATCCTTTTCATTTTATGTTACCTACACGTAGTTGTGAGTCTCTATGAATGAATTAGGTAACCAATACTTAGTATATGCTTCTATAAGCTTAAGGTCTAAAACAGTCGATGAATTTGGCGGTAGGTAGTGCATTTTTCAAACAATTGGCTTAAAACAGTTCTAGGTAAGAGCGAAACCTACCTATCTATATAAATATTATAAAGCTGAAGAGTTTGTTTGTTTGAACGCGCTAATCTCAGGAACTACTGGTTCGAATTGAAAAATTATTTTTGTGTTGGATAGTCCATTTATCGAGAAAGGCTTTAGGCTATATACCATCACGCTGCGACCAATAGGAGCGAAGCCTCAGTGAAAAATGTTGCAAAAACGGAAACAAGAGCCAAAAAAATTAAAAATGCTGCCGAAAGTCACTATTCCACACGGACGAAGTCGCGAGCACAGCTAGTAATATAATACAAACGAACGTCTTGGTGTCTAGTAAGAGTTTTGTTTGCCATTAGTTTAAGAAAATTAATTTAACTATCTTCAAAAAAGGAGATTTTGTATGACAAAATGTTTTTTGATAACATATGTCCGTACCCAAAGATCACGTGACTACCCAGTTACCCACCCACACCACAACGCATTGAAATGTTTAGCTCTCAGCCGCAGCAGGCAATAACTGCTACAACCGCACTATGTTTTGGAAACTATTCGCATATCGTTCAATCGACAAATGGAATAAACACTTTGGTAGAATGCGCGAACGAAACGCGAATGACTCGTTTATGTACACAGTTGAATCAATGTTATCTTTCGTCTACGTGTTACCCGAATAATAGTCTTGTTAACCCTCTGCGACTGACGTGGCTCAATTTCTACAATTCTACTGACGTACGGTACATGAGACATCATTCCGACAGCAAATATTTTTATAGATTTAAATTATGCAGCTATTTAAATTACATTTATTAAATTCTTAGCATATCCTTTTTTATTAAATTAACATTAAATAAAAAACAATTCGTGTTTTCAAAGTAAAACAAAAGTCAATAAACAGTTATTGACTTCACTCAAATCAGTCTTATGAATACCTTATTAAAATGACATATTATTATTTGACAACATCATATACATATTGTTCTAATCTCAAGGTATATAAGTAAGCTAAAGCACTCGTTTTATGGAAATCAGAAACAACGACGGTACCACAACCACCCAGATTCGACACAATATAGACAAGTTCGTTTTCGACATTGACCCGACCGGGAATCGAACCCGGGACCTCAGAGTTAGCGCCGCCCAAAGTCCGGCATCTTCAAAATCAAAGCTTTGTTTGACAATTTTGTGGCTTAGAACACTGAAGGCAAATTGGTTTCAAACAATCACAGCACACTGATCGACGCGCGAGGTCACTGTGGTAAGGTACTGAGAGTGGCAACACTCAAATTTAAAAACTAACGGTAATAAACTGGTTTTTCTATTTGGCGGTGTCTGTTGGACTACCACTACCAAGTCAGTCACAGAGGGTTTAAAAAATATAGTTTTCGATTTGACCAATAAGGAGCCTGCTCCTGTTTATAGAATTACCCTTGAGCGATGAGGATCAAGGTGGCTTAAGAGAGTAGGGAGTTACGGTCTAAAGTAAACATCTCTAATCAGCTCAGCTTAGACGTAGAGCCTGTGACCAAGAAAGCTGTAGGTACGTAAAATAAAGGCGAGTTAATTCGCATAAAAAGTGTTTAATTTCAGTGTGTACTGTATGTAAGCGTAGGTCTAACCTTTAGAAAATAGGATAGGCTAACTTCATCATGATCGTTTTAAGCTGGCCCATTCTTCTCAATCTCAACATCCCCAAATCGGTAAAATGTTTTATTTTTGGAGGACAAAAATACTTGGCCATTATTGAATAATGATATTTCGCAGTCAAAGTCAAATTTTCTTTATTCAAATTAACTTTAGAAAAGTGCTTTTGAATCGTCCAAAATTTTTTTTACCTACTACCCATTCAGGACCTCAGAATAATAACTAAAGCTCTAGAAACCGGACTAAAATAGCAACACTCATTCATCAGTTCGTACTATTTTAACTAATGAACCTAAGTGATGTATTGGAAAGAGATCGATTGTCCCTTTTCTTTCGTTATCTCGAAGGTGTCACCAGATTTGTGACGTCATGTTTGAGGTAATGTAGTGAGTGACTTTATAAAGGACTCAAAGATTTTTTTGATCACCGATTATCTGATGACCGTTTGACATAACAATACAAAAAATAAAAACTAAGTGTCAACCATTTGTCGCACTCCAACCTCCTTTTCTAGCCATAAGATAGAACGGAACTAAACATTTTATTTTAGTTGCACGATTTTTATTTTAGCCATCTTTCTATAGCTTTAGTTATTGTTCTGAGTTCAGGACGTCTATTTTTTAGCTGTGGAGAAGAATGACTTTCACATTGACTATGACTGTACCTTCCTCTGCGGCTTTCGCCTGGGCACCGGCGGCGGCACTGTCCGCGCCGGCCTTGGCCCCAGCACAGCACTGTTCATGCTAGTTGTACCCCCCACGACCCCCGACACTATGGCCCCGGCTATCAAAGGCCCCGGCCCGAACACGGCCACACCCAACGGCGTCATCAGGTTCGAACCGAACCCCGAACCCCACATGATAGCACTTAAGATAAAAAACGGAACAAAAATTCTGACTTCTCGTTGCGAAAGAAACACTTGAGTGCGGTTTTGAAACAGTAACATTTAGATAGAGGTAATCTTGAAGATATATCCTCACTCCTATCAGCTAGATGTCGAGTTTCATCTTCAAGTCTTTTCATTATCACTATTAAATTTCTGGGAGATGTTGACAGTTGCCACCACGAATCGGATACATAGTATTGATTGATAAGACAGGATAAGATAAGATACAATTTTATTGCCATAAAATTGTGTAAGTGGTAGGCATATAATAATGGGAACAAACAATTTACCCTAAACGGGCATGCAATTTTTAGTAGGTAGGTACGTTACATAGAAACAGCTGCTATGCTGTTTTTGTACCGAAATATTCAGTCAAACTGTAGAACGCCTTGTCTATAAGCCATCTTTTTAATTTCATTTTAAAACAGCTTAAATTAACAGGCTTTTTGATCTGTGGTCAGATGATTGAATACTTGGATACCAGTTACATAGGCACTATTGTGATATTTGGTAAAAACAAATCATGCATATCTTGTTTACACGTGTCTCACAATTTAGAGCACATTATTAACTTTTAAACGATTTTAGAATCAACATCCCTTGATTCATTATTCTTTATGTATAGTCGACAATGAAATTGCTTTACCACCTTAGAAGTGAATTTTGTTTGCATATAATATAACAACAAGTTCTATTTTTGTTTAAAAGACCAAGTGACAGATACGTTGTCATCATTGACAATGAGCCTTAGCGAAATTTTATTGTAATGGAAGTTTTTGTCAAAAGTGATAAAGCAATTTCATGGTCGACTATACATAATAAAAATCAGTACCTATTTTTGGATTGCATAAAGTTTGTTTATGACAGAGCAGCATTGACTCTCGCTTGTTTTAGAAGATAATAATATTTATTTGACTTTGTAATTTTTTATATTTATTAAGTGCTTTTAACCATGTCGAACTGTGTTGTCGAGTAGATAATAATGTGACGAATATTGTACGAATTTGAATTATAAGAGTAGTTTGTCCACATTATTATCTTATTTTTGACAGATAGCATACTCGTTCGACAATTTGCTAACATCACAAAATAATGCTAGGTGGGTAACGTTATCTCGTGATTAGATTAAAATATATCTAGCTCCTCCGTGCTTCGGAAGGCACGTTAAGCCGTTGGTTGCCGTGAGATATCATAAGGCGTCACAGGAGAGAGATTCCCCAGCATTGTGGGTTTTGGCCTGATATTCCTGCGTGCGTTTTCTATATAGACATTAGTTTACTTATTAGGATTACGAACTTGCAAGTTTATCACTTTTTTTTATGGGTTTCTACAGTGCCTTGATCTCACCTGATGTAAAGTGATGATAAGGCCAATGATGGAAACGCACTTCACCCATGAACCTCAAATATTGAGGCACAGGCTATCTTATCTCTAGCTGCCGGAACACAACAATACTACAAACATTGATGTTATGGCGACATATTTAGATAAGATGGTGGTAGCTAGCCAGGCAAACTAACAAGCCCTACCACCAACCAAACCGAGTACACAAACATGTACCCCCCGCTGGGAATCGAACCCGGGACCTTTGGGTCTAAACCGGTGGTCTTAGCCACTAGACCACAGAGGCGGTTAGAACCGCGGTCACCTTTCACAATGCCGGCCAGACAATGTGATTATCTTGCTTATTAATGCGCAATTTAAATTAATTTAAAACTAGCCAAATCAGACCTTTAGGCTTCAATATATTATCCTAAATTATAAGAAGAAATGATATTTTAAGTTGTTGTAAAATATTCTATGTTGATAGAAATAAATTTCAGGATTGACCATTACACTTGGCACCCATTTAGATCTCACTTCTTTGTCCTTGAAGCATCGATTTAGAATCGATGCCTTGAAGTCAACAACCAAGGCATCATAATATTGAAGTTGGCTCTCATTTCACATTTATGTTTTTGACGGTATAAAATATATCTTGAATATTGAGGCGATATGGAAGGCAAGTCAAGTCGTTGTCACGGTAATTTGTTATCATAAGTTGACAGTGTCGGCAAAAAAATAAAGAGACTGCAGGCAGAAGTTAAGGTACGCAACGGCTGCTTTCAGTCTGTTCCGAGCTTTTTTTTTCAGCGTAACCGGGTTTTTTGGGGGAGGCGAGGTACGTAAAGGGTACCTCAAGCCGTGTGAAACGAATCACCTTCGGAGGTTTTCTAGAGGGAATGGCATCACACACTTAAAAGTGCTTGTCCCGCGTGCCCTACTAGATTCTCCGAAGAGTTTGGATCGGATCGGGGAGCAGAACAACCTGAGGGCGCCTCTAAAGGCTCGGACCTCGGCTCGGGTTGACCGGGCCGTGGTGGTGGAGAGAAGCGCCCAGGTACATGTCTGTACCTGGTATAGAGCGCGTGTGAACCGGTTCGTCGTACCCTTGTTCTATGAGTGCGGTGTCTTGGGCCTAAACTAGTGAGCATGTTTAGTGTATTCTGTAAATGTGTAGTGGCATTTAGAGGATCGGGCGGGGACTATGTGTGCGTTGCTTGAGTGCGTATGTATGAAGCTTATCTTCTTCAATCTCTTTATTTTGTGGTGTCCATAAGAACTACTAACTCTTGGGCCAGCGTGGTGACTTATGGCCCATTCCCCCCATGTCTATTATTCATGCGGGATTGTGGGTAGGTCTGTAGGCCTTTCCGTTTTCTAAGCTGTGTCTCAGGTGTTCGCAGGCATTAAAATTCTAAGTAGGTATACTGCAATATCGACTTGGAGAGTCGTAAAATATATACTTTCATGTGAAGTGCAATAAAGATAGGCGATACAATACGATTCAGTTATAACCGATAAGTTAGGAAGGTCCACACTTTCACTTTTTTTTATATTACATTCCACGCAATGGGAAATAAAGTTTATACGTACGTAGTGGCGAGCTCAGATATTTATAGTTTTGACTCTTGACTGCCCATGACTATGTATAAAATTTCGAGAGAGCTTTTTTCAAAGCAAAGAAAATGAACTTTTAAATCTTCCCAATTTTTATTTGTTTTCACACCGAATCGTTTTTGGTGTGTAGAATAATAACCGTCTCCATGGTTTACTGGTTAGACGAGCGGTCTTAGACCTGGACGTTTCGGGTTCGTTTCCTAGCGGAAGCACATGCTTTACGGTATGGTTGGTGTACCACCCATCTTACCTAAATACTTTGCTATTAACATCAATGTTAATAGAATTGTTTTGTTCCGATTCCGACACTAAGCCCGGGCTCGACCGCGAAATGAGCGAGGTCATTAATGAGCCCTCTTAATACGTGGCGGGGATCTTGATTTTTCCCAACAATTACAAAACATATGAAAGTGATATTTGATGACATGATTTTTCATTTAATTGACTTCAATTTGCTAGTTGCAGAAACACGATTTGTCAACTTTTATAACAGAGAACAAATATCAAAGTCACCTCTTTTGAAACATAGATTTGCATTTTACAGGCTAACCAGACCGATTTAAGCATCTAAATTTTCTTAGTAGATTAGTCTTAACACACACTTCAATATTGTAGTTCATTTTTTTTAAATTATTTGTAGTGTTAATTTGAAGGATTTTTCTTATGGGCGCAAACGCTCCGTATGAGATTTATAGTTTAGCGGTAGTACGTAAACAGCCTATAATTGTCCCACTGCTGGGCAAAGGCCTCCATCATTGAAATCAAGTCATCGCTACAATTGATGGGTAATGGCTTAATCACCACGCTTGCCAAATGCGGGTTGGCGATCACAAACCCGGGCTATGCATCGAAAATCCGAAATACATTTTGCCCGACCTGGGAATTGAACCCGGGACCTTCGGGTATCGGGCCGAGCGCTCTGCCACTCGGCCACCGAGGCGTTTGTTTAGCGGTGCGTCGCCTTAACTCGCAACGATAATTTTCATAGTTGAGACTCGACCGCGAAAGAGGCTAACGGAGAGCTTTATAGTTAAGATCAGATTTCGGGTGAAAGAGAGCGCTTCCACTTCCGGTTTTATCATCATTGAATATCAGGTAAGATGAAGGGAAAATGCTTACACGCAGAGGGAAATCGTAATAAAATTACTTCGTCATTAAATAGCGTAGTAAAATAGCCTGGGAATCAGCAACGCAAGATTTATTCTTATGGTGTTGCAAGCTTGTTGCTGTGTTGACGAAGACTACTTGCCGATTCAGTCGAACAAAAAAAAAGTGTATACATTATCTCCTTTATAGATTAAAGTACTTGCGAGTAGATAAGTGGTTAGCCTTCCTTGCATCCGTTTCCGTGCGGATGTCATTGTTTTTTAATACCCTTAACGTTATGTATGTTATAAAGAAAAATGGGAGTTTTCTCATTTCATTTCATGACCCTAATCATAATGTACTCATATAGGTATATAGGCCATATTATGTTGCCTGCTATTTACTTAAACACCAAAAGTGTGACGACTAGACAACGAATTATTTAGATAGTGTATGATTAGATAAACATCTTTCTTGGTAGAGATTAAAGGTACTTATTTGTGTTTGTTTCTGTCACAAACTTGTTTTCGTGGGTTAGGGGGCAATACGTCCCACTGAAAAACTTTTACTTGTGTGTGTTTAATGTCCCTTTGTTCAAGCTACCTGCACATTGGGACCAATAAACCCCTAGAGAATATTCAGTAGTACAATCGTCCCAAAACCTAAATGTATGTGGTCCCAGTTGACCACTATCAAATTAGAAAAGGTGGAAGTGGTCCCAGGTTCAACTTTTTCAGTGGGACGAATTGCCCCCTAACCCGTTTTGGTAAGCAAACGCCAAGTGTTTATTTTTTGAACTTAACTTGTGTTATAAATATTATAAATAATTTATTTTGAGGACTTGCTTGGGTTTATGAAAAATTGTTTTAAGTTGCCTATGGCTTTTACAAGATAACCAGGACTAAAGGCGGAGACTCTTATACTTCCTTAAGGAGTAGTGACCTGGAGGTTTTCTAGGGACTAGTGCCATGTCATTCTGTGATAGTATCGCGCAAGCGTTATAACGCCAAGCACTTTACCTTATTATTATAATCTTTACGTTACTAGATTCTCCGAGGAGGGCAAACACAGGCGGTGTGCGGCGCGACGTGCGTTTTCTCGGTTTTCGAACAGAATTTGATAATTACGTCTGACGGCATTTTCAGCGTTACCGGACTTTTTTGGGGGGCGGCGAGAAACTTAAAGGGTTCCACAAGCCGTGTACAACGAAACACCGTCAGAGGTATTCTAAAGGAAACGGCATGACGTACTAGCACTAGTGCGTGTCCGTACCCTACTAGATTTTCCGAGGGTGTGGATCGGCTCAGGGGTTTTCTCTGTTCATTGACTTTTTTATATTGTCATTGATGAGACGGCTGTAGTACAAAAACACAAAGAGCCAAGACTCGTATGACGCGTCGCAAACCGCGCTTGTTCGCGCCGGAGACCATACATACAGGCTATTGACCTTTTCACCGCCACAATTGGAAAAATCAGATGCTCGTATCCATTTTGCCTGTGTCATGTTTACACGGCAAATACATAGCGATACCGAAAGTATTAATTAACGTAAGGAACAAACCACTATTTTACAGGAGATCCAAAAAACTTTTTCTTTCTTAGTTTCTTAGTTTTATCTTCTCTTTCTTATCATTGTTGTTAAGTTTCATAAAACTTAGTAGTTGCAAAGATAGTATGTCCCTTAGGTTCATTAAAAATAAATGTTAACATGCTTCTTACGTTACTGAAATTTAAGGTGTAAATAAAAATAAATGATGAAAAATAATGTACGCGGCTATAGAAGCTTTAGAAAAATATACGTTAATTTGCTGTAAAAGATAATTTTAAATGAAATTTAATGTAAGTGAATAATAATCAAATATTTTTGAGAAAATCGTTCTGGATTGTCTGAACATGGTTAACGTAAGGGACATTCATTGAACGATAGAGCAATTCTAAGTATACCAAACCACTAGATAGAGCGGAAAATTCTGAATCTTCATATATATAAACTCATTTTGGCCAAAATGTCCCTTACGTTAATTGATACTTCTGATATCGATATATATACAGGGTGACTGGTACAGGACCCGCCATAGCAAAATCACGTATGAAGGAGGTCGTATGCTACCTATTGAAGCTTACTTTTCTTAACAAAAGTTTTAAAGTTTAGGAGATAGGTTAATTTTTAAACTTATTAAAGATTTTCCCGAAATTAGACTTTAAAGCTGCCATAACTTTTTTTTATTTAACGTTCTAGTGAACTATTCTTTTTTTTTGTAAGCACATACAAATGTTTGATCAAACTACGTCAGAACTCTGCTCAAACAAGGACTAAAAAAAAGATATTACGCTTGAGAAAGGAGAAATTACCGAAAATAAAAACGTTAAGATCTTTTTTTTTTTAATAATTAAAAAACTACTAAGTTTCAATAATTTATTATACTCTAAATAACTTCTCTAGTTTATCACCTATCCAACGGTACCAAATTTGTATCCAAAAAGTTGTTAAATTATAAAAAATCGTAACTTTTATTGTAAATGCCAGTGCATTCAGGTAAAGGTTTATTGTTACTATTGTTAAACAAACAGCGGCAACGGTCCCTTAGCATGACGTCAGAGGTCAGAAATGCAATGTCATGTTTTGTCTCTTATAATAAAACAAGGGGCCATGCCACTCTGATTTTGGCGAGCATTCACTGCATTGAACATCATGTTCAGTCGTGTCTTACCGCTCATACGTACTACCGACCGTGCTCTGTTCTCTTTCACCATTCCTTGCTATTTGTGAACTGTTATCTGTTACTGCTATCTTGTTGATTGTTTTGTTATTGACTGTTTTCGTTAAGTTTCGTTATTGTTTCATTTTCGTTTTCAAATGCCTGAATACACAAACGAAGAATACGCCGATATGCTGTTGGCGTATGGCGCTGCTCACTGTAATGCCCGTGAAGCGCGGCGTATTTACCAGGAGCGATTTCCAAATAGACGCTTACCTGACCGAAACACATTTTCTACAACATATCGTCGGTTAAGGGAAACGGGTAACTTGAACGCCAGAGAACCCCGAAACAGTGCACGTCAATTACCTGTCGAAATCGACGAGCAGATTTTGGCAGCGTTTGAGCAGGGCCCCACTACTAGTACCAGAGCAGTAGCTGCAGCTTTGGGCGTCAGCCAATGGAAGGTCTGGACAGTGATGCATCGTGACAATCAACACCCATATCATTACACACCAGTTCAAGGTAATTTTCAATTTATTTATTTAGATTAATAAGCTTAGATGTAACAATGTATTTAACAATGTTTATCGTTAAAATTTTAATACAAATTGAACTGCTTTTAGAATATCAAGTAGTTTGTTGCTACAACCATGTCAAAAGTACATTTACGAATCAAATTTAAGTACAAACCATTAAGAGTTGGTTTTTGCTTGTTGACAGGGCTTGAAACTGGTGACTATGCAAGGAGGACGAATTTTTGTCGCTTGATTCTGCACCAAGATGTCGACGACTCAACGTTCCTAAAACGCATCTTGTGGACCGATGAGTCACACTTCACCCGAGAAGGCATCAGTAACTTACACAATTTACACCATTGGTCTACTGATAACCCCCACAAAAAGAGGGTAACATCGTTACAGCGGAAATTTTCTGTCAACGTGTGGGCCGGTGTGATTGGCCGAACTATCATTGGGCCTCATTTCCTACCCGACATTTTAAATGGGGAAAATTATTTAGAATTTTTAACGGACATCTTGCCTGATCTGCTGTCGGAAGTTCTAAACGACGATATGCGTATTGTGTTTCAACACGATGGGTGCCCGGCGCATTTTAGACTGGACGTCCGAGAATTCCTAAACAACACATTTCCTGAGTCGTGGATAGGGAGAGGTGGGCCAACTGAATGGCCGGCCCGATCCCCAGATTTAACACCTCTGGATTTCTACGTTTGGGGTCGGGCCAAAGAGTTGGTCTACAATCAAGAAGAAATCAATACAAAAGAGGAGTTGATACAAAAAATTAATAATGCTTTTGTTATTATGAAAGAGGAGATTAGGCTTAATCTTACTACGACAGAAATTAGGAAAAGATATCGGGCATGTATTAGAAATCGCGGACAGCAATTCGAGCAGAACCTGCAATAACGATGCTTTTCAATGCCCGATATCTTTTCCTAATCACAAATGTTTCTCATCATTGTAAAAGATAACCTTCAATAAATAATGTACCATTAAACACTTCTTTTATTTAATAAGTAATACCAACACTGATCAAATTTTATTCGTCAATACTTGTTTACTATTATGGATTAAATTGGCTTTGGTGGAATCTGAAAATCCTATCAATTACTAGCTAAATATCAATATTTTGTTGTAAATTTGGTACCGTTGGATAGGTGATGAACTAGAGAAGTTATTTAGAGTATAATAAATCATTGGACCTTAGTAGTTTTTTAATGACTTTAAAATAAATTTGATCTTAAAGTTTTTATTTTCGGTAATTACTCCCTTTTCA
Organism: Eudonia lacustrata; assembly: GCA_947562085.1. Classification (NCBI taxonomy): domain Eukaryota; kingdom Metazoa; phylum Arthropoda; class Insecta; order Lepidoptera; family Crambidae; genus Eudonia; species Eudonia lacustrata. The sequence goes on along the minus strand of OX387321.1, from coordinate 2,790,170 downwards.
AGCGTAATATCTTTTTTTTTGTCTTTGTTTGAGCGGAATTCTGACATAGTTTGATTAAACATTTGCATGTGCTAACAAAAAGAAAAGAATAGTTCAATAGAAGGTTAAATAAAAAAAGTTATGGCAGTTTTAAGGTCAAATTTCGGAATAATCCTAAAAAAGTTTAAAAGTTAACCTATCTCCTAAACTATAAAACTTTTGTTAAGAAAAGTAAGCTTCAATAGGTAGCATATGACCTCCTCCATATGTGATTTTGCTATGGCGGGTCCTGTACCAGTCACCCTATACACCGAGACATTTTAGTGGTTGTTTTCCCGCGAGTGGGTAGATCAGGCCATGAACCTGAACAACTTTCCCCAAGGAACATAGGTCAAAAAACGAGATAATTTGTTCACTTTTCTATACAAAATCTATTGACCGAGCATGGTTTGTATGGGAAAGTTAAAAACCATCTCGTTTTCTGACCTTTTTTTTTTCATTCATAATTATACCTACATACAAAAAGTATTAATATCAGCAACATATCAAACAATCATTTACAGTTTTATAAGGACACTCATAATATCATTAAAAGCGATCAAACTAATCTTTAAAGTTAGATAAATGTGTTTTTTTGCTTTATAAACGTTGAGGACACCACAACCGATGTGATACCAAGCGGTGAAAGGGTTTTTCGTTTCTAATTCAAATGTAGGTAAGTACTTTTCATAACTCGCAGAATCCCTGTTTTTGTCTGGGATCAAAACAACCTCCTCCTTTTGGTGATAAACAAGGAGAGGTTAAATTTTGCCATAAAATTAACGTTTTCGTTAAGTTTATGGTGAATTGAAACGAAACGCAACGCTCAAATAAATAAATTTGGAAAATACTTTATTTTTTCCTCAAATCCTTTTTTTATACTAGTTAGTGATAGATTTACTTTGATTTCCTGAAAAATTGTTGGCAACCCTAACTGCGGTACTCTTTTATAGTGCGTGCTCTTTGGTAGCTTTACCCTATAGCCAGGCCACAAAATAAGACCCAGAAGGTAAGTAAGCTTCTTGGCGGGAAAGTGAAGAGTCATGTCTGCGGTTTTGTTTTATTTTCTAAAATTTGTGTTATGTCGAATATTAATGTGAAATAATGGTGGATTATTAACCGTTAAGTGTTCGTAAGTGCGCATGAGTGTTGGCAAATGAAAAAAACAGCACAATTCATTTTTCAAATTCGCTCCAGAAGTCCGCCTGAGAACTTAGTAAAGCCCCACATCTTTACTGAGGTACTCAAGGGGCTGGAGGGTATATCATTTCTCACTTCTCATTTCTATTATCATTCATCATCATATATACAGGAAGGAAAAATTGTTTATTTATATAATACTTGTAAGAAAAATTACTTTGACACTGGCTAAATGTGCTAATCGCATGAAGCCATCAACTAAAGGAAAAAAAAGGTAAGTAGGTACCGCGCTCGAACAACGCACTAACAGCACGGACAAGGATCTGATAACAGTCCACGCTCGATCCGATCCGAATCCCTCGGAGAATCTAGTAGGGCACGGGGACACGCACTAGTGCGTGATGCCGTTCCCTCTAGATAACCTCCGAAGGTGCTTTGTTTCACACGGCTTGAGGTACCCTTTACGTACCTCGCCGCCCCCAAACAAGTCCGGTGAAGCTGAAAATGGCGTCAGAGGTAATCAGCAAAGTCTCTCAATAAAAAAAATTCCGAGCGCAGCTGTTGTATCCGTTAGAGAGATTGCCTTCTGCAGTCTCCTTATGTTGTGGCCAGGCTAACCTAGGCACAACAACATTGAATAGGTGTGTGAATATAACAGATTTTTTTCCAGGGCGATTTTTGAATCTCACCGGGGCAGTGGCGATCTCGAAATTAATAGTGACATGAAATGAAATACACTGTACCTTAGAGAATTGAAGCAACTGTACTATAATATTTTTGACTAGTGGTCGCGCTCTGTGGTCGAAATTCGACCGAAATTTTTATAAAAAGCTGTTTACTAAACAATATTTTATTAAGGCTGCACGGATTGTATCCTAAGCAATGAACAATTAAAAAAGATAGAAATGTGAGTTTGGATTGGCATTGACAGATTTCGGCCGCTCCTGGACTCTTCCATTTTTGAAATTTTTGAAAAGAGTATATATGCGTGTGTGTCAAATACATGGTAGTGTGTGTAATGTTTGTTTTATTGATTTAATGTATTTCTAAGCATAATTAAAAAAAATAACATTCTGTACTCCTTCTCTATATAAACTATAAGTGTGCGAAATTTCATACTCCTCCGTCCGCGCAATTTTCGTAAAAAGAGGTACAAAGTTTTTGCTTCACGTAATAATATATAGATAATAGTTCCAGAGATTTCCGTGACAAAAATATGTAATATAAGAGAAAAAGGAGCAATCGTTATCGATAACATTACGTGAGAATTAGTCAGCACATCAAAAAATCGCCCTCCAGGCCAGGCTTCTAACCAACTGGCTGACTAATCAGTAGCTGAGTCAAACCATTTGTGTAAAGACAAATAGAGTCCCTTTACAAGTCTTTCTATACAATCACAAAGTAAACACATTCATTAGTACAATTCCACGTTCATTCTGCATTTTACTTCAGCACAATTGAAATGTAACGCCGCGCCGCCGCCGCCTCTAAAAATAGCTCGGACGGTATACATCGTGTAACAGGTGTGGTCAAAATGAAAAGATCCAACGTGTATCCGATCTAGATCTTGTATGCAGAGTTCATCATCACATCATCATCTCAGCCAAAAGACGTCCACAGCTGGACAAAGGCCCCCAAGGATCTCCACAACGACCGGTTTGCAGAGTTACTGAGACATAATTATTAACTTTAGTTTGCCATGTAATTGTAAATTAAATACTTATATTAGTGAAATCATGCGCGTCGGCGCGCATAAGCAAGCAGCAGTGATCATGAATGTAAGTACACAGAGGTTACTAAGTCACTAGGGATGTAACTTGTTTATTTTGATTGTCACGTCACGATTGGAATATTTTTTAAAAATTACATAACAAATTAAAGTTAATAATTATGTGTAAGTAACTATACATACAAGATCTAGATCGGATACACTTTGGACCCTTTCATTTTGACCACACCTTTCTGTTACACGTCGTATAGGTGCCTAATGAATAGTTGCACTCCGATTTGATTAAACATAAAGGGGCTTATTATTAAACAAAGTGTACGCTTGGAGTAGTTACTCCGTGTTTTGTCTCTTTTACTCTTATGTGACTTGGAGTAGTTACTCCGTGTTTTGTTCCCGCCATGTAAACTTCATTTCACATAAGACTATATACTTTGATTATTAATACGGGGGAAAAAGTACAAACTAAGGAGCTTGGTACTCTACCTGCTAATTCATGTTGAATTTTTAAAAAACACAAAGATTTGAAAAAATTCCACCGCACTTCATGACATGCCGGGCCAACTGAACTATGCTATCGTGGGCTCGTTGCTAGTGCACCTGACCCGGCATGTCATGCGGTGCAGGTTCGGATCCCGTTCGTGGATTTTTTTGACACATTGTCTTTTTTCAAACTGTAATTTGTTTGCAACAAAATTGGCGTAAAATTATATAAGTATCATGAATTCAAGAAATTAAGAAAATGCTATACAAATCATAGATTCCTAAGTAATTCTAATGTTTAGCGCCATAAATTGCAAAAAATCCATGCAGGTCGTCTCATGCTCACATTATATTTTTGATCGATGTCATCTCATCTTTTGTTACTCTATGAGTCTATGCATTAATTTATTTAATTTGAAAAAAGGCTTAGTATACATAATACGTTTTTATTAAAACCAAACAAATTGGTAAATATTAAATAAGTAGGTAGGTGTTAAGGTACTTTTTGTAATCACTATTTTATTGAACATTTTCGTGTATCAATCAACCTCGTCCCACTTTCCAAAAACCTAGCTGTAGGTACCTACAAGTAAAACTTTTTTGTCAGAACTGATCATCGTTCAAAACCTGTTGCGAGCACGTTGCAATAAAGTAAATTGCACGAGAGTTTCTTCACGAACGTGTACGAAGCAATAACATTGGGTAAAGCCAATCAGTTTCCCAGGTAATCCGCTAGATAGTTTTAAAGCCATAAACCTTTGATTGGACGCGATAAACTAACGATAAACATTCTACAGCCAAAGCTTTATCTAGTTCCACTATCGATAGTACCTCATTATACCTTATGTGCATAATTATTCAACGATATATTTTATGCACTTACTCTATGTCACGCTTGTGACTTCGTTAATTAATAATTATCAACGAGAAGTACCTATTAAATCCAAAATAGTTTTACAATGTACATACAAATTATGAATGATCAGAGACCGATACAGTTGAGTTATGATGATATAGTGCTTACTATGAGTTGCGCCAAAACTTTGTAGCTGCATATATCTACGATACGTATAAAATCGTCAACTGTTTTCAATATAGTTTATGTCGGTTAGTTCCGCTATGGTTTATGGTTCCGTTATGGCATGGCTCCGCTATGGCATCATCACAAAATGCCTACCAAAAGTTCCCACTTTGGCACCCTTCAGTTTCTGGGACTGACAAAATGAAAAGTCTTACGATGTTTTATGAAAATATACACCACATAGTCATTAATAGCAGAAAATTTAGAAAACCTGGACATAACTATATAATCTGTGACCTGAAGTTGTCAATATATGTTGTATGATATCTGTATTATATTTTGCACACAAGAAATGTTTAAATTAATCGCAAATAATTTGTAAAAGTTTTATTTTATTAAATTTTTCTGGACTCATCCTGTGACCACGGACCCTTTAAAGGGTTCGAAGCGACATTCAGGATAAAAACAATCAATCATACCTATATCAATCACTGTATAAATAAATAGTCAATAATCGAATGTTTAAATTATTGATAGTCGTAAAAGTTGTTTCATTTCAATGCATAGAGTTCGCGGAAACTTAAAAAAACAAAACTATTTATTAGAGCAACTAAAATGAGCACATAAAATCATGTTTTTATTATACTTGATAAATTACAGGCTACCTACGAGACATTAATGTCTACAAATTATTTGGCTCAGTCCGAAAAAAACGATAACATGGAATAGTACCCATAGCAGATTTTTAACTCTTGAAAATCTCCGTCATGGCATAATTATTATGTGCTATTATTGTAATTTCCTTAGATAATAATATGTCAGGAAGTGTACAATTATTATGGCATACACGCGACAGTGCACAAGCAAATCATATTGTTTTTCAATCATGAGAAGTAGCCAGATGATGTGTCATTTCTGACTGTTCATTTTTAAAGCAAAAAATAGTTACGTTTAAAATCTATATATCTCCTCCTTTTTACGAAAATTGCGCGGACTGAGGAGTATGAAATTTCGCACACTTATAGTTTATATAGAGAAGTAGTACAGAATGTTATTTTTTTAAATTAGGCATAAAAAATACATTTAATCAATAAAACAAACATTACACACACTACCATGTATTTGACACACACGCATAAATACTCTTCTCAAAAATTTCAAAAATGGAAGAGGAGCGGCCGGAATCTGGCAACGCCAATTCAAACTCACATTCTATCTTTTTTAATTGTTCATTGCTTAGGATACAATCCGTGCAGCCTTAATAAAATTACAGTCGAATTTCAACCACTGGGCGACCACTAGTTAGTTATCATCATCAGCTCAATGTATGTTCACAGGGAACATGGGGCCCAGTGAGGATGTATTATTTTCATTAGAAAATTATTATTGAGCCTAACTAGTTAGTTGCGTTATCAAAATACTAGAAAGACAGATTTTAAAAAAGATATGGACAAATATGCGATTCGCGTAAAGTGTGTCTGTCAATTCACCTTCAAAGAAAAAAAAAATTTTAAAACATTGACATTTAAAAATGTCGATTCTATTTGATACACTTTATAATTCAGTATTGTTAGCCATTTTACGAATCTCTATAGAAACTAAATACGAATAGTTATGCAAATTATAAATAACTATGAAATTGTCAAAAAGAAACTATGTATCACACGATGCGAAATTTAAATTATAATAGAAAAACAATTTGAAATGATCCAAAAGAACTATGGCGCAGTGGCTTACGCGTTCAGTTCATGATCTTGCAAGTTAAGCCACTTTCTCAATGTCAGATCGCTGGATGGGGGACCAAAATATCTCTGACTCCTTCTCCGACTCGGAAGGCACGTTAAGCTGTTGTTTCCAGTTGTTGCCGTAAGATGGCCGTCGTTTAAGCTCATCAAACCGCATTGAGCCCGCGTGTTTTTAACATCTGTTCAAATCCGGCTCGAAGGACCAGCCTTCGAGCCTATTAAGGTATTAGGGTTAAAAATTAATCCGCTAGTAGCTTCCTTGATCTGATGTAGGTAACAACTTTATTAACCACTCAGTCCTGATCTTCCCATGTTCTTTTATTCATGTAAACCCGTGGTGGGTACGACCAGCAGTGTGGTGGGTTAATGACCCGATCCTGTAATGTTCTATTGTTCATGTGCGAAAGCCTGAACTCAGCAGTAAGCATTTACAGGTTAATGAAGATTCCAAAAGTGGTTTTTATGAATTGCTGATATAAATATTTTTGTATAACCTTATTTTTATTTAGCTTAGTAGGGTAGTGGCTCCAGACACTTATACACCAGTATCCGACACTTTGAGCCTAATGTTCGCATAGTTTTCGTCTCCAAAAAATTGCATTTTCATTGAAATTTGTTTGTGAAAGCAGGTGATGGTCCTGGATGGATGGATGGATAGACGAACTTCTTGGTCGAGTAGCTTGCACACCGGTTTTCATGATGTCGCCATCTCCGAGGTCCCGGGTTCGATCCCAGGTCGGATTAATTTAGTAATACCTGTTTTTCTAAATTGTTTCGGGTCTGGGTGTTTCCTATGTATAATAAGTATGTATTTAAGTATACAAGTGGTCGCCCTGTGGTCGAAATTCGACCGTAATTTTATTAAGGCTGCACGGATTGTATCCTAAGCAATGAAAAATTAAAAAAGATAGAATGTGAGTTTGGATTGGCATTGACAGATTTCGGCCGCTCCTCTTCCATTTTTGAAATTTTTGAAAAGAGTGTTTATGCGTGTGTCGAATACATAGTAGTGTGTGTAATGTTTGTTTTACTGATTTAATGTATTTTTTATGCACAATTTTAAAAAAAAAAATTAACATTCTGCACTCCTTCTCTATATAAACTATAAGTGTGCGAAATTTCATACTCCTCCGTCCGCGCAATTTTCGTAAAAATGGGTACAAAATTTTTGCTTCACGTATTAATATATAGATTAAGTATGTACGTTTGACACCACCCTTATACAACCATAGAGTCTTAATGACTTGTGTTTGCTTATCTGTCGCTCTACTCTCTCTTGTCTACGACCCTGTCTCGGGTGATGTTATTATTAACATATATAAACATTATGTTTATCCGATAACTAGTTAACTATTTATCGAGTTTCTTAAGGAAGCTTTTCTTGGGGTAAGATAATTGGTGTGAGTGTGGGAAACATTTATTTATTTTTTTTATTTTATTGTTGCTAAAAACTAAACTCATTCACTGACCCCTATTTTTAACGATTGATGAAAATGGCGGTTAGTAGTTCCTGTAGAGCACTGCTGGTGCCATCCTACCTGGGATACTTAGGTACTTGAGTGCGAAAGCCGTTTCATCGAATTTTGATTCTTCGAAAACCTTTCAACGACATCTCTATACTGCGAAGCCTTGTTAAATCGATGACGTCTTGTTACTGCGCTGTTTCGTTACATCGAAAAACTGTACTGTGAACGATTTTACTGTGAAAATATCATACTGCGAAGCCCTGTTTAATCGACGGCTTGTTACTGCGATGTTTTCGAAGAAACTATATTCGATGAAACGGCTTTCGTACTCAAGTAGGTATCCCTACCTACCTATCACATTTTTAAAAGAACTAATAATTTAAGCAAGCTAACTTCCGCATGATATCTGAGCACGAACCCTTGGACTGTATCGCGGGATTGGGTTTATAGTAGCGTACCACACGAACGCTAGACATCGGCTTAGAAATCTAGTGCCTTTGTAACCTACTTTAGTTTTAACTTGTAGGTGTGGACTGAATTAGTACCTACCTAACTTATATTTCAGTACTTTAATTAACAATACACGGAGTCTTCTTATTAAACTTTTCTCGTTTTCATCATCATCGTCATCAGCTCATTTTTATGTCCCCACTGCAACTTTCGCAAAGGCCGGTTATAGGATGGGTGACCAAAAAATGTATTATCTCGAGCTCCTCCGTTCTTTGGAAGGCACGTAAAGCCGTTGGTCCTGGCTGCATTACCGTTCGGTTATAACCACCAATCGGCACTGGGTCCGCGTGGTGGTCTATGGCCCGGTCTCCCTATCCATCAGGGAAGGCTCGTGTCCCAGCAGTGGGGAGCTAGTCATGAAATGATGATAATGATATTCTAATCCTATACACAACCATTTCAGAAATCGTTCAATGTTATCTCAGCACCACACTATGGTTGACTAGTAGAGAATGCCTCAGGCATTAAGTCCGCCATGTAATATTTATGTTGCAGAAGTTTAAATAAATAAAATACTTTTTAGGGGGGCGGCAAAAAACTAACTGAACTAAACTAACCACATCAAACTAAACTAACTACAAAACGATGGATATTGGTGATGGAAGTCAGTTTCCAAGTAGGTCTGATTCCATGTACGACATTTTCCGGCTAGGTCATTTTCCAACTAAATCAGATTTTGAGTTGGTAATGGTTTATGGTACAGTATGCGCCGAATAAGTTGGCGGCTGTAAAGTTAGTCTCGAACACAGTGTACGAAATGGCTATAGTTAGACACTGTCTAAAATAGATGCTGTCACTTTTTAGCTAATACTTTTAGACAGAGACACAATATTTTAGAGAAGTATTTAGCCATTGTTTTACGTTAAACACTATTTTGTAGGGTAAACGTTCCTCAAGCCGTATATAGGGGATGAACATCCTCAGAAGGTTTCTAGAGGGGATAGCATCACGTGAACGTGCTAACGTCCCCTTCTAGATTTTCTGAAACGTCCCCTACTAGATTTTCTGAAGCGTTCCCTACTAGATTTTCTGAAACGTCCCCTACTAGATTTTCTGAAGCGTTCCCTACTAGATTTTCTGAAGCGTCCCCTACTAGATTTTTTGAAGCGTCCTTTTAAACGGGATGTGTTTCCATTGACACAACGCTATGCATTTTATATTATTCTATTCTTAGCCATAGATCATACAAGAGTAAGATTCTACATGCTTTAATGTTAGGTATATCCGTTCTCCCTCGGAATTAGGTTATTCATCCAATTTAACAAATTATCTTATCTTAATTACAATTATCAATAAAAATATATAGATTTTATTTATCATGAAAGTTGTTTTGGTCAATGATAATATTTATGACATAGATTTTATTCATTATTTTCTTTATAAAGTTAGAAATTTAGGTAATTTTCTTGATTTCCTTTGATTTTATACTTCAGGTTCTTTTTTCATTTTTAAGTTTCACTACACAGCGTTAATTTTTTTCAGTCTTTCATACATGTCCGTCATTTCTACGTCGAGGTATAGTTTACAAGAATGTCACGTGTGTATTGGATATTATTGATAAATTCAACACATAATAGGTATTTGGTTCAATTTCATATTTAGAACGAGGCTAGAGATAATGCGGTAATGATTGCGTTAATAAATTAAACGTTCCAAAGGTCTAATGTAAATCCTACTTCATATTTGTATACACAAATCCATCCTCTAACACTTCCTTTGGCCCGTTCTCCCTATCCATCCATAGGGAAGGCTCGTGCCCCAACAGTGGTGACATAAAAATGAGCTGATGATGATGAGGCATTTCAATCCCGGGAAAACCTCTTTTCTTCTCTTTCCTCTTTTTCACAGAACAGATAAGTCAGGTGACTTTTTTATCACGGTCCAAACCTTCTGAGATGACCCCCGTGATACAAACGAACAACTCTTACTATTAGACAAACTCCCTAACTCGAAAATAAAATTCAGCTGTTCCATGGATACACTTTGGTCGAATGAATAATGATGTTTTGTATCGAACAGCTGAATTTTATTTTCGAGGAGTTATCTTAGAAGGTTTGGACGGTGATAAAAAAGTCACCCTGTATATCTCTCTACCTATCTACGTAGTTGTGATAAATAGTACCTACGCATTCGAGCGCCTCTATATCACGTACTTACTTTACGCATTTTTGTCATATAATTATGTTTTGTGACTGATGTTATTCGTTCTAATCGTTAGATTGTTGTTATCAGCTTTCGTAGATGTACGATTGTACAAAATGTTTGGGGCCAAATGTTTGATGTTAGAACAAGTACCTATTGTGGAAAATTTTATGTAACTAGGTAACTAATAAAATATAAACATGAACAAAAAAAAGGAAATTATTTACAAAATTACAATTTGGCGGTCTTATCGCTTTAAAGCGATATCTTCCATATAAACAGTCGGATGGAGAGAGCTAATAAACTTAAGACCAGAGGTGAAACTATTAAAATATCAACATCATCATTCCCTACTATATTTATGACGAAAACTAAAAGAGGTTATTAGCTTTAGATATGTCTCGAACCCACGACCACACCTAATAGCTCAATGAAAAGCAGATCCCAGATTGTATTCTTTAATAAAAGTTTTTTCTTAAAACACGCGTGAAATAAATTATGCATTAAAAAAAAAACAAAATAATGCCAACAGATCACTACGACCACAGACATAAGTAGTTAATAATACAATAAGTTATAGTTACAATGCAATAAATAATCTAAAGTAATCGTTACAATGCAGTTAGGATATAATGTCACCACGGAACTTTATCATTAATGGTTAATTATTGAAAGTATTTGTAAGTGTCCCAGTATGGGAGTATTATCTTGTCTAACGACATCATATTATTACCTTCCGCTCTCGCTATATCCGCAAACTTTATAATATAATTCCGTTAAAATAATTATGATACCTGGCTAAGTAGATATATTATATTAAAATAGAACACTTCTTAATACAGAAATTCGTAGATTTTTTCCTTTTTTATTCTTTGTAAGAAGTTTTGTTAGTGAAATGTTATAACAATATGAATATAACTACAACAAAAAAACTAAAATACTACTGCAAAAATAAGTACTACACTTTTAATATCTATTTATTTTCTAAACTATAGAAGTTAGAGATTTTTAAATAAAAAACGTTTTGCAGCAATTTTTATCAGCTTTCTTTAAAACTAAAGTAAATTATACATTAGTAACATTTTCCTTTTTGTTTCGAAAGTATATCTTGTGTACTTAAAAAGTTATTGCAATTTTAAAAGTGTGATACTTAATTTTGCAGGCCAGTGTAGTTAACAGCAGCTAAAAAAGGTAATTTACCTTTTAAAGGTAACTTACATATTTGCATTTTATAAAAAACTGTAATTAAACTTAGTTGCAATAACTCATTTGTGTTTGCGAGTAGATACTTGTGCTCTTGACTTAGCATTTGAGCCTAGGGTTGCCAACCATACTTTAAAATAACGTATCTTACGTTATTTTGCATCCCCATACTTTATTCTTTTAAAAAATCTTTTCTTTCCTTTTGGAAAATACTTTATTTCCGACTAATGCGTGCGTTTGAACGGAATATTCCTGTTGACTTAATTTCTGAACTACTGAATGATACTCAGGTGGAGTGAAACGAAACGCAACGCTTAAATAAATCAATTTGGAAAATACTTTATTTTTTCTTCAAAGCTTTTTTTATACTAGTTAGTGATAGATTTACTTTAATTTCCTGAAAAATAGTTGGCAACCCTATTTGAACCTGACGTTTCTAACCCTTTGCAGAGTCAAAGGTCTTTCTGTAACCATGGCTTTAGTAAGAGTTGCAACCTGTACCTATATTATAGCATTGTTACTTTTATTCTGCAATTGTAATCCATAATAACGAAAAAAAAACGCGAAAATACTTTATCTCAGATTTTTCTGGATTCATTGTTGTACGTAAATGTACGCAAATTAATTAATTGTTTGTAATAAATAAACAATTAATTAGTTTTATTATGTGTCAATATATAGTTAGTAATTGCAATAGAATCGCATGCCGGCCGTGGCTGTCTTTAATTGAAAACTATACTTAGATAAGGCTTATTTTTGTAACTGTATCATTGTTTTCGCTAGTATATGTTTTTGTTGTCTGTCCAAATAATAAATAAATAAATAAAAATTTTTTTGGATAACCGTTTAAAAAATACTTAACTTTATACATAATACCTATATTTTTTATTAGTTAATTAAAAATACCTATACCTACCTATATTGTATAATAATAACTTAGGTATGTATGTACTCACCACGAAAAAAAATAAAATTCAGAGAAAATCGGCGCCAAAACAACGGCAGAAAAACAAAAATTTTACACCGCGTGAAATTTTTCGAAATTCGAATCAAGCTAATATCCACAGACAACTTTTGACTCGTAACTTTTTTTCTCCGTCGCGTAAAGCAGAGGGAATAGGCCCGGTACGGCCTATTTCTCTGAACTCCGCGCTGGTACTGCCGGCACGTCCGACCGTCCGTTAGTGCGGACTGCGGATACTCGGCAAACGTCACGCAGGCAGGCAGCGTTACAGGAAATTTATGGATACGTGATAAGTGTATGTGGTCGCTTGTGTGACGTGTGCACTGCTGTAATTCAAGCCAGTGCTTTGATACAGGGCTTCTTATGTTGTATGATCAAAACAATTTGTAAACAGACCATTGAACTTTGATAGTTGGAAACAGAGAGTAATAATCACGTCATAATACCGAGTATTATTTAAATTGCTTTATTTTTTTTTTCTTTATCGGAAATGCCTAAATTGGCCAGCAGGCTACATCATTTATGTATAATTTTACTTTTTTAAATCTCAAATAGAGACTTCTTTAACTCCTCTTAACAATTGAAAAGGAGACTAGGCTTTGCTTACCTATTAGATTTACCCAAGTTTTGTTAACTACGTGAATGAAACTTACACTGGGCACTCCACGAGAGTGGTATTAAGCTTTTGTATAGCTAAGTGAGATTATTGTTTTATTTATATTATTCATTCGTAAATGTACCTCCTTAATTGTTTGTGATTTTCATCCATTGTAATCTTCGATTGCCTGTTTATTTAATTTTGTTTGTCTAGATAAATCATTAAATAAATACACAAAGCAATACATTGTTAACAATAAAATTGATTGATTATATGCAAGTAAGACTGGACATTTTTGACAAATTGCCGAGCGTTCACATAACTTTTTATTCAGAATCAGAATCTTTATTGGCCAAATAACAAAACGTTACATCTAGCAAGTCACATGCACATATAAAAATGTAAAGGTAAATTGGTTTAAAGAATATAAAAATAATTGCAAAAAATGAAATATCAATAATAAATAAATTGAATTGAATTTTTTTTTTAAACACGTACATATAACAACAATGGAACATTATATTAAATTATTGAGCGAATGAACATTTATTCTGTCGTAAGAGTTGTAACTGAGTGAAGTATTCATCACATACCTATTAAAAATATAAAGTTAAAGTAATTATGAAAAACTAACTAGATTTTTGCATATTTTGTACTAGCTGTGCTCGCGACTTCGTCCGCGTGGAATAGTGACTTTCGGCAGCATTTTTAATTTTTTAGGCTCTTTTCCCGTTTTTGCAACATTTTTCACTGATGCTTCGCTCCTATTGGTCACAGCGTGATGTTATATAGCCTAAAGCCTTCTTCAATAAATGGACTATCCAACACAAAAAGAATTATTCAATTCGAACCAGTAGTTCCTGAGATTAGCGCGTTCAAACAAACAAACAAACAAACAAACAAACAAACTCTTCAGCTTTATATATTAGTATAGATTGAAATATGAGTATTGTTATATATTTTGCTTATAATAAAAAAATGGATAAAAAATATATATATTTTAAGTTACAGATTTAATTTGACACCTATTTGTACGTTGTTGGTAACATTATTTTTGTTTTTTCGAATTTTGTATCTTCGATTTTCCCGAAGAAGTTTTGATTTCAGGCTTCGGACTTATAATACCCATGTCCCATACCTTACATAGATGTTACAAAACTAAATAACGATAAATATAGCCTAATAATATTATTTTTATGATCGTGTTAAATTTAATTAAAAAAAATATTGATAATATTTTTGAATAAAATAGGTGTATTCAAATTACTTTTATTATTTTTATTTTTTGCATTCACAATCCTAAATGTTACAAGATAAAATATTTCTAGAAAAAATCAACTATTCTCAGATTTTTTTATTTTTTATTTTAAGTGCTAATTGCAGCACTAAATATTGCTTTTATAATTAATTAATTCAGTCTCAGAAAGCTCGAGTGCCGGTCTGTCCAATGCTCACACCGCTGACCAGGGACTCGGTAGCTTAGGCAACGGTCAGAGCATTGGTTCCTGAGACTGGTTGTATTTTTCTAGTAGAATTTCATATTCTACTTACATTATTTTCGCTAGAAATAACCTACACCCGTGACCCTGTGACTACGGACCTTGTAAAGGGTACTAAAGAAACATCAGAATAAAACAATATTATTTTAAATTGAGGAGCTCGATGGCGCAGTGGTTAATGCGCCCGGTCTGCGAGTGCTGAGGTTAAGCAACTCGCAAAGGCCGGTCATCGGATGGGTGACCAAAAATGTATCATCTCGAGCTCCTCCGTGCTTTGGAAGGCACGTTAAGCCGTTGGTCCCGGCTGCATTAGCAGTTGCTAAAAACCACCAATCCGCGCTGGGCCCGCGTGGTGGTTTATGGCCCGTTCTCCCTATCCATCCATAGGGAAAGGCTCGTACCCTAGCAGGGGGACAAATAATGAGCTGATGATGATTTAAAATATGTATAAACCCTATTTAATAGATAAATTTAGTGTTTCATTCGAATGTGTGAATGAATGAATTCAAATTCATAGTGTTCGCAATAACTTAACAAAGCATAACAAACATTACTAGAAAAGTTAACCAAGCGTCATACCTTTAAATATTTTTAATTGTATAAACATTTCTATTTTATCTAATTTTAAATTGTCCTTCTGTACTGGCCTACATGTCCAATAGAGTACACAATTATCGGAAAATGTATTTAATTCATTTTATCAGAACTGCAGTCGAGTTGAAAGATCACCGATTAAATTCTATCGATGTTGCATGCTTAATCTCGATCGTTCGAACGATTTGTTTATGAATCGATAAGACGCGTGCGTGTGGCTATCCAGTCAGTGTGACCCGAAGGTTTATAAACTTCTCCAATTCATTTCATAATGGGTATTGTTTCGGTTTCACTTTCGGATTTCAATTTAAAACATATTGTTCGGTGAGAAAATTCCATTCCAGGTGAGGAAGGAAAATTTTCCTCATTTTCATTTTGTTTTCCTGAGTTGTTGCGTATAGATATATATCTTAGATTGCATTCGAAATACGGTTGTTTAGGATATAGTCCGTCTGTACGAGCCCGTATGTACTTTTACGAATGTGAAGAATTATGTCAATGTTGTCACTAAATTTAACAATTATTATTCTAAGCACAGGGTGCTAGTATGAGTTTTTTTACTACCCGTATTCATTTGATTACGTTTACGAAAACTAACATTGGTATGGCATTGAAGCAGCGCCTCCTGGCGGCGTACGAGAGGAGTTAACATTTTGCCATACAAATTCTCGTTATCGTTAACTCGATCGAATGTCGAATGAAACTCGCACTTGGCACCCTGGTTGATCTATGTGAGGCTTATGTGAGGTGTAATTAAAATAACTCAGAAACAGCCGAAAGTTTTTATTAATAAAGATAGTAGATTTATTTATTTCAGGCAACAAAACAGTGTCATCATCAGCTCATTTTATGTCCCCACTGCTGGGGCACGAGCCTTCCCTATGGATGGATAGGGAGAACGGGCCATAAACCACCACGCGGGCCCAGTGCGGATTGGTGGTTGTTAACGACTGCTAATGCAGCCGGGACCAACGGCTTAACGTGCCTTCCGAAGCACGGAGGAGCTCGAGATGATAAATTTTTGGTCACCCATCCGATGAACGGCCTTTGCGAAAGTTGCTTAACCTCAGCAATCGCAGACCGAGCGCGTTAACCATTGCGCCACCGAGCTCCTCCAGCTCCAAAACAGTGTACAAGGTGATAAAATACAAAAAGGTCCATAGAATAGATACCTTACAGACTAACATATAAGTATACAAATAATATATAGGTATAAATTAATAACTATGCTACAGATAAAGACGGCGCGGACGCAGCGTGGTGTCCGGTAGCCGGTAGTTATTAAGTCGGGTATTATTATTATACTCTTTATTCATTTTTTTCCTTAAAACTAGATTTTTACAATATTTTAATATAAAAGCAATAAAACATTATAAAAACCTAATCCTAGAGTACCGCCAGCAGCGAGGCAGGGCCCAAACTACCGGTGGTCAGGGCTGCAGAGTGAGGAACCTCCTGACAATACGTGCCGTGTCAAGGATTACTGCCTTTTGCATCTGACCCTTGACCCAACCTTTCAGCGAGAGCCTCTCAAGGTGTTGATCGAGGCTCTTGGCTAAAATACCGTTTGCCGAAACGACTATCGGTACAATAATGGTTGAATCCACATCCCACATGGCGGTAACCTCGTGAGCCAAGTCAAGGTACTTACTGAGCTTGTCCTTCTCGGCTTTCACGAGGTTCTCATCATAAGGTATGGTGATATCAACCAGTATTGCCTGGCGCTGGGATCGGTCGACCACCACGATATCAGGCTTATTGGCGACAATAGTCCTGTCCGTAATGATAGAGCGATCCCAGTAGAGCGTTGCATGACCATTTTCGAGTACTGGCGCAGGTGCGTACTTATAGTACGGCACCTCCGATTCAACAAGGCTATATCCAAGAGCAAGTTGCTGGTGAATTATTCTGGCTACTTGGTTGTGTCTGTGCAAATACTCTCCGTTAGCAAGATGAGAACAACCAGAAATAATATGTCGGAGTGATTCTCCAGGACGGCGGCATGCCCGACAGATGTCGACCGTACCGTCCCTCATAATATATTTCCGGTAGTTATTCGTCTTAATAACTTCATCTTCAATGGCACAGACAAAACCTTCAGTTTCCCCAAAGAGGTCACCGAAACGTAGCCAGTTCACCGAGGCAGTCAAATCTACCTCAGGCCCAGTTAGAGCCCGATAGTAGCGACCGTGTAGCACCTTGCTCTTCCATATATCCTTGCGATCGAGAGTGCTTAGCACCACTGGTTTGCGCCAGTTTTCTGTTGCCAAGGAGAGCGGCGTAAAGTGTCTATCAACTGCCACGAAATCCAAATGCATCCCGCACTCACTGTTAGCAAGTAATCCCTGAGACTGCACACCTCACGGTTATGTAGGTTCTTGGCATTTAAAAAGCCCCGACCCCCACATCTCCGCGGGATGTACAGCCTCATAACAGATGAGCGCGGGTGTAGCATTCTGGAAGTCGTGAGCATTTGACGGACTCTTCTATCCAAGGCGTCCAATTCGGTCTGAGACCACCTTAGTATGCCAAAGGAGTATGTGAGCAGAGGCATAACCCAGCCATTAAAGGCACGAGTCTTATTGCCACCCGATAAAAGACTGTTAAATACTTTTCTCAAGCGGCAAAAGAATCGCTCCCGTAATGACTGCTTTATGTCCCCGTCATCAACACCCAAAGCCTGTGACATACCAAGATATTTATATGTTTCAACTTCAGAGAGAGATCTGATGTTTATCGCATCGGAGAGTTGTAAATTGGTTGAATTTACTACTCTCCCATGCTGTACATGCATAACCGCACATTTATCTACCCCAAATTCCATCTTGATGGCACTGCTGAAAGTCTCAGTAATTTTCAGCAGTTTCACCAAGTCTTGGCGGTTTGGTGCGAATAACTTGAGATCATCCATGTACAACAAATGCGACATAACTTCACCCCCTCTCCGCAGTCGACAGCCTAACCTTGAATTTCTCAACAAAGTACTGAGCGAATTCAAAGCTAGACAAAACCATAAAGGACTCAGACTGTCGCCCTGGAATATGCCACGCTCTATCCTTATAAAATCCTGCGTGGCAGAAACACTATCTCGACATCCTGGTTGACACAAGACCGTGGTCCACTGCCGCATACATGACATCAAAAAAGATTTTAAAGTTATATCAATTTTATATAACTCTAAAATCCTTACCAACCATGAATGCGGCACCGAATCATAGGCCTTCTTATAGTCAATCCAGGCTGTGGAGAGACTCCCTCTGCCACGCCGAATCTTCTGGCATATGGTCATGTCAATGAGGAGAAGCTCCTTAGTACCACGGGACCCAACCCTACATCCATTCTGAGTCATGTCCAAAATATTGTTTGCAACAATGTGTGAGTAAATTTTTGTTCTCAGAATGGATGTAAGGAGCTTATAAAAAGTTGGTAAGCACGTGATGGGTCTATAATTTTTCGGTTCCGTGATACTACCTGATTTATGAAGCAGAAAAGTGACACCAGTAGTCAACAAACTTGGGAGTGAGCCGAGCTCTATGGCTTCTTGGAATTGCGTTGCCAGTAACTCGTGTGAACATCGAAACCATTTGATCCAAAAGTTGTGCAATCCGTCCGGTCCTGGGCATTTCCAATTTTGGGCCGTTCGGATCGCACAACTTACGTCAGCTGTGCTAATGTTTATAGCCTGCATGGTCTCGATAGGTTCACACGCCTCCCTGACAACACTCATCCATTCACCTTCCGTGTGCTCGACGGGCACCGACCAAATGCTGCGCCAGAAATTAGTCATGGCATCAACATCTGGTAGCTGCTCGTCGCTCACACGTTGATCAGTTCCTTCCCAGCGTCTGTATACTTTTCTTTGGTCACTTTGAAAGAGGCGATTTTGTTGGTATCGGTCCACACGCACTTTGTAGCGACGTATACGGTTTGCCCACGCATAGACTTTTTGCTTCAGAAAGTCAATACGTTCCGTCACACAAGCCATATAGTTTTCCGGACGAACATCAGTCCCGACAAAGGCTTGTGTTACGAATCGCATGACACGAGGCCGATTATTGCCATTTCTGAAGCAAATTAGCTTTGCAATGAGTGTCCTGAACCTAATAATACGCCCCTCGATCCTCAATTGCCAAGCAGGGGCAGTCCCGATTCGCCGCGGTACTCGGCCAGAATATTATTATCTCTCTATTTATTTTTTTACATATTAATTTACATTTTTAAATATTTTCTAAAAAACAAAACAAACATTTAAAAATATAAAAAATAGGGGTCCACCGGCATCGGGACCAGGGTCCAAACTACCGGTGATTAGGGCTCCAGAGACAGGAACCTCCTCACAATGCGTGCCGTATCGAGGAGAACTGCCTTCTGAATCAGGCCCTTGATCCAGCCGCCTAACGAGAGCCTCATGAGATGTTGATCGAGGCTCTTGGCCATCAGGCCGTTGGCCGTAACAACAATCGGCACAATGACAGCCAAATCCACATTCCACATGTTGACAACCTCATATTATTATTATTATTATTATTATTATTTACACTGTCAATATCTGCAAATAATTGTTCCATACATAAAAGGAACCTTGATGGCTGAGTAGCAAATCGCTCAGCCTGTTATACGGAAGTTGTAGGTTCATATCCCAAGTCGGCTAAAGTGTATTTAACCCGGGTTTATGATTAAAAACCCGCCTTTCACAAGCGTGGTGATTAACCCAACGAGCCTTCAATTATAGCGATGACTTGATTACAATGATGAAAACTTTGCCCAGCAGTGGGACAGCCCATTAAAATCTATAGTTGTATAAGTCACTGTATTTTCCCTTATAAATAAAAAAGAACACATTTTTTTTACTGCTACACCATGTCACAATCTATAATACCAGTAACATATTGAAATTAGATTGACTTTAAAAGGCTCTTTGTGAAGCATGAAATTAAACTCTCAAGTAGAGGTGTTTGACTGAAGAATCCGCAATTCTACAAAACAATACAATAATTTAGATTTATGATATGGACAGAAATGACATCAGACAGCCTGTACACAAAATATGAGACCCAGAAAGTAAGTTTAACCTCTCGGCTGCGGCGAGCATTGAACATTCCCATAAAGTTTATGGGAATGTTCTGTTTATGGCATAAACAATTAAAATTCTATTGTGTCTGTAGTAACAGCAGGTTAATAATAATTACTAACCATTTATTTATTTATTTTATGGTGCTGGCATACAGTGATGTCACTGAACTTTTATTTATTTATTTATATAATTATTTTTCTGGTTTCCACGGAAGGTCAGCGTCGGGGTGCCAACCAGGTATCTCGACATTATGCTGAGTGGCGACCGTTTCAACACCACTTGTTCTAAGTCTTTTGTCCATGTATTGTTATTAATATAAGGGGTTATGAATATTTTTTTTCTATTTCTATTTTTGTAATAATAAATACTAATAAATAAATTTATTTGCTTATAAACACGCTATTATAAGGTTTGTAAAAAATAAAAAGGTATATAAAACAATAAATTGAGTTTAAAAAAATATATCAAAGTTAATAAATATGTCAAACATACCGCGCTCGAGCGCCATACACGTAGACCCCTTGCACGGACATGGATCTCGAAACATCTCGGAACAGCTCGGAACAGTAAGTGCCTAGTGCGAGTTTCATTCGCCATTCGATCACGTTAACCACAGACGTTAACCAAAACGAGAATTTGTATGGCAAATTTCAACTCTTCTCGTATAAGTTATAGTGTTTTTATCTACTGTTCTGTGGTTCACAGATTTCAGATTTCACTTTAGTCCTCTCTTTTTATGAATAATGTGATTATTGTTAGTTTTAGTGTTTTTTGTTATCAACTTATGCTAGCTGTGTACATTTATATTGGCCTTGGCTGTTTATGTACCAATAAAAAAAATAAAAAAATGTTTTTTTTTATTTTTTATTGTGGCACGTCAAAATGGCCTCACCCTGCCTGATGAAAAGCAGCCAGTGAAGCCCAAGAAGCGGCCTGCATAAATGCTTTTTCACGCCCCGCTTAAATAACCCGGGAGAGAAAGAGGAGGGAAACACGTGTGCGGGAAGCGCATTCCACATACGGGCAGTTCGGCAAAGGAACGATTGTCCAAACTTTTTGGTACGTGTCTCCGGGAGGCGCTGCTTCAATTCCTTATTAGTTTCAGCTGTTGCGCGACTCCGTATCCATGAGAGGTTGTCTTTGTGTGCTTTAGCGCGTTTACATGAATATTACCTTCTGCAGTTACCTTACTTTGCGGCCAGTATGTCTGACAAAAACAACAATGGCATTTTTCCGTTTATGTAAAGTACATGTTTCTTATTAAGTAAACGCCGTGGTAATTTTGAATTGATTACTGCTGTTATATTATGTTTCAAAGTAAAGTATAGGTATTATTTATATATTTATTAGTCGTCGCCCGCGACTTCGTTCGCGAAGACTACACTCTCCCACAGGAACCTGTACCGGCATAAAAAGTATTCTATATCCCAGTCCGGGCCATGGTCTGTCTATGTGCAAAGTTTCATCCAAATCCGTTCAACTATTTTCACGTGATGCGCGGTCAAATAAACAGACAAACAGACAAAAATTCTAAAAACTGTCGGAACGTGTTCTGCAATGCTATTCTCTAAACAAAAACAGCGGCGATCTCGGCATTGAACTCACTCATAACTTGCAAACGAATGTAGACTTTATTACTATCTAGAAGTAGGTTGAAATTCGTTTGCAAGTTATGAGCGAGTTCGACGTCGAGTTTGACGCTGTTTTGCTTAGAGAATAGCGCTGCTGTTATCGATTCTAGTATCCCCAGCCAACTTTTTTTCGAATATCTTCTATGAACAGACTTTCGACCATCTTTAGCTTTACTTTAAGTATAGATTTCAGAAATAATATATTTGATTACGCACTCGTACAGTATTTGTATTTAAAGTTGATATGACACGCATGTCTCGCTGATAAATCTAAATCACGCCATGATTTTAGCTGCTTATCAACGACCATCATCATCACTACCTGATTTCATGTCCCCACTGCTGGGACACGAGTCTTCTATGGATGGATAGGGAGGACAGGCCATAAACCACCACGCGGGCCCAGTGCGGATTGGTGGTTGTTAACGACTGCTAGTGCAGCCGGGATCAACGGCTTTACATGCCTTCCGAAGCACGGAGGAGCTCGAGATGATACATTTTTGGTCACCCATCCAATGAACAGCTTTTGCGAAAGTTGCTTAACCCTAGCAATCGCAGACCGAGCGCGTTATCCACCGCACCGTCAAGCTCCTCTTATATCAACAAAATAAAAATGTATTATAACACTTTTCGGACAAATGCACATTTTTAGTGCAAACTAGAGGTGCTGTTTACTTATTTATTTTAAACAAAAGGCGGACTTAATGCCAAATGGCGTTCTCTACCAGTCGACCTAAGGGCTAAGCAAAAACGTTAGAAAACGGTTTTCCTGCATCAATTTAAAAAAAAACCATCGGCTACATAAATTAACTTTCCTTTTATTAGTTACGCTTGCAACAAAACTAAAAATATTTTTTTAGTTCATTATAAATATTTTTTTTATCTCACAGAAATAAAAACATCTTATCATCATCATCAAAAATATAGGGTACTACCTCGTACCTACCGCGCGCGGTTATCTGCCAGATAGATAGCGCGGCCGCTATCTTTACGATTCGTCGGTATTATACATATGTAATGTCTCGCTATCCATTTAAACTTGTCAATAAAGATAAACTAGAGTTGATCTACATTTCATAGCCCGCAACAGATCGACAACAACAAACATATTATTTTATTTGGATTAATGAAGACTGCAGATAAGACTGAGACTGCCAACTGTCCAGGTTTCCCCGGATTTGTCCTAGTTTAGAAGACGTCCGGGGAGCGTCCGGGCGGGGTTTTAATTGTAGTCCGGGTTTTAAAGTTTTGAAGTGATTAAAAAACAAAGATTTAAAAAAATGTATGGAAGAATAGTTATCACAATGGCGGTACAGTGCCGGAACGGTAACTTCACTGAGGAAGAGTGTATGAAATGATGATTTAAAATCAAAAACCAAAAAAACTTGATTTATTTATACCAATTAAAACTCGATGGCGCAGTGGTTAACGCGCCCGGTCTGTCACCGGTCGGTCGGTCAAAGGCCGGTCATCGGATGGGTGACCAAAACTTTATCATCTCGAGCTCCTCCGTCCTCCGTCCTTCGGAAGGCACGTAAAGCCGTTGGTCCCGGCTGCATTAGCAGTTGTTAAATACCACCAATCCACACTGGGCCCGCGTGGTGGCATAAAATGAGCTGATGATGATGATGATGATGATGAAAACTATATTTTATTTTACTGAGTAGTAAAAAACTGTTCAAATGTCCGGGTCTTAAGGTCCAAAATCCGGGGTTTTCACACTTCTTGTCCTGGTTGACAGATTTTAGAGATGTCAGCCTTAACTGCAGACGTGCTTAAAGATTTTAATAAACAATTTTTATTATTGTTCTTAAACTTTAGGTACGTAAGATAAAATTTTACTAGAAAAAATCAACCAGCTCAAGAAGCTCGAGTAGGAATCGAACCCACGACCTTTGGATAACTGGTCCAATGCTCTGACCGCGACTACGCGACCCCAGAAGTATCGTTGAATGTTTCTAGTAGTTCGTGATTACGGTGCAAGTCAGCGGTATTACGTCACTGTAATGTTACGTGGACGTGTGTAGGCTGATGATGATGATGATGAATGTTACTACTCTCACAGACGAAAAAAAACTTTTGCAAGTATTTCATCATCATCATCAGCTCATTTTTATGTCCCCACTGCTGGGGCACGAGCCTTCCCTATGGACGGATAGGGACGGGCCATAAACCACCACGCGGGCCCAGTGCGGATTGGTGGTTGTTAACGACTGCTAATGCAGCCGGGGCCAACAGCTTTACGTGCCTTCCAAAGCACGGAGGAGCTCGAGATTATATACTTTTGGTCACCCATCCGATGACCGGCCTTTGCGAAAGTTGCTTAACCTCAGCACTAGCAGACCGGGCGCGTTAACCACTGCGCCATCAAGCTCCTCAAGTATGTAAAAGCAAGTATTTAACAATCGATAAAGACGTAATTGCATTAAATATGTTATATTAATATTTTGTTGATTTTCCTGTAAAGCTCTTTCCACATTAGATAAATTAATTTACCGTCGGGTGACGCTACGCCCCCTGATCCGATTTCTAGAATTGTTTCACTGATAAGCTACACTATCCCCGATTAGTATGGTAAAGTAATTGCCTAACTATTTACTATACACTTTTACCCCCTTAATCATAAAAACTATTTAAGCATTAATCATTGTTTTGTCTCTTTTTCTCAAATTCAAAATGACGTTTGTGTGACGAAAAACAATATTTAAATTTTAGTTTTAGATGACTCCTAAGCAAGTTTAGGTGACCGTTCAAAATTAAAAATCATTTATTCAGTTTAAGCTACAAATAGCTCTTATGAATCACGATACCATCGGATAAGTCTACACAGGGCCTCCGCCCTGTGTAGACTTATCCGTACACTTACTTATGACTTATGACATAAGTGTACAAGGTCTCCACCTTGTACTGAGAAGTACTGGCAACAAACTCAGCTAGGATATTTCTTTTCTCCCTTACAGCATCAAAATATTGGAAAATGCCCTATCATAAAAGAACACTTTCCATCACAAATAAACACACAATTTACGTTTTACGTACCAGACATGGCTAGGGTTTATTTGTGGAAAATTGTAAAGGTATATAATAGTCTGATTTTTTTTCGTCCAAACTCACGGTGTTTACATCAAGGTGTGAAAAAACTTTTGTTTCCTTGTTGCCGTGTAATAAAAATCCTAACAACGCAAATTGATTACAACTCAGTAAATTGTAAGAATATTTGTATTTTGCAATACAACGGGCAAACTTGCAGTCAGCATAAAGCGCATGCCACACTGAGAGCGAAGCGAAACAAAGATTAGTTAGTGTTCGCACGGCTTTGTTCAAGTCGCTAGTCCGACCGTGTCTTTTTATACTTGGGTTCACACTGTACATTGCAGGACATCATCAGTCCGACTCGAATCTCCATGGATCATTCCGGACTACGAAACCTCTCAGCTCCTAACGGGCCACGGGTGCTTCAGGAAGAGGCTATCGGAGATGAAGCTCAGGGAGGGTAGTACTTGCGAGTGTGGGGGCGCGGAGGAGGATCTCCACCATGCGTTATGGGAGTGCCCGCTGTATGAGGACATTCGGGGGAGAATGTTGGATGGGGTAAGCCGGGAAACCGCGGGACCGGTATATTACACAGATTTGGTAAGTTCGGAGGACAACTTCAGGAGACTGCGGGAATTTGCGCACCACTGGCACCAGAGACGAAGCGGGTTGGAGTAGTGGTCGGGACGGAGCAAGCGTGGAGCGTGTAGCCCGTCGTCGAAGGCATGCAGTTGCGTTCATGCCCCAGAAGGGGGAGAGTGGAACAGGGACAAATGGACGAAGAGTAAATACCTAACTTGTAGGGAGTCTACAAAGTGCGCGCGGTAGAGTGCAGTCGCAGTATCCGCGCGCATCTCCCGTAGTTTCGGCCATTATAACCACATCGGTTGGTATGGCCATGGGAAGGTGGTGGGATTTGTACATTGCAGGATATACGTAACTTCTCGTTTTCATTAACGTGATCGAATGGCGAATGAAACTCAAACTTTGGGAACCCAGAGCTAGAAAAACTCGAGTCCGGCAGTATTATGTATAAACTAAACTCAATTTTGCAAGCCTCGGTAATTAGTAGCTATCATGAGTTGTTCACAAAATATTATCATTATATTACAATAACACATCAAGTGCAGGCGAGCAGACTAGGATGAGCACGCAATCTTATCATTAAGATAATCATCAATTTTATAATAACCTTTCTTAATTAGACATTCTTTTATTCAGCCTTAAACTTGCGCAGTGGCAATTCCGTTAGAGTGAATGGTACTATATTGTACATTTTTATACATTTCCCTACAAATGAATTACCGACCTTATTGAGTCTAAGTTTCGGAACGGAAAGTTTTTTTTTTATTGTGTTAAATTTATGGTTATCACATTTTTCGAACTGATTCAAGTTTAACATAAACAATATTTGCATAAAAATAAACTCGAAACGAACTTATCTTCGTTTCGTTCCGCACCCAGTGCGGCCACCGCTTAACACGTAGTTGCAAGTTTTATCAAAACAAAGACCCTAACGACCTGGGTCCAAGTCACGCGGCGCACGTGTGCCGGCACTCGGACCGACTGAACAGAGGAGATTATCACTCTGGTCTGCACGCGAACTGTTATTAACGACTGTGATTACCACCTACTTACGTTGCGAACACACAAACAGAATAAAAACCTACGTACAGAAGCCTGTACCTCAATCTATCCAAAACTGTTAAATAAATAATAAATAAATGTTTCCCACACTCACACCAATTATCTAGCCCCAAGAAAAGCTTTCTTAAGAAACTTGTTAAAATGGTTAACTCGACAACGGATAAACATACTTAATATACTTAAATACATAGGAAACACCCTGACCCGAAACAATTTAGAAAAACAGGTATTTCTAAATTGATCCGACCGGGGATCGAACCTCAGAGATGGCGACACCATGAAAACCGGTGTGTAAGCCACTCGACCAAGGAGGTTGTCTAAATCTCTTCAATAAATGTTCAACCATATGCCTTATACATAAAGTTGAAAGTCTATTCAGGACATTTGACAGTTTGTGGTAGTATTTTTTTATTTTATTTGTTTATGACCATGGATACTTGTCCTTCAGTCGAAAACTTAAATTGTACGTTTCTCAAAATTAAACTCTAATAGGATGATGATGAATGATAATAGAAATGAGAAGTGAGAAATGATATACCCCCCAACCCCTCGAGTATCTCAGTAAAGATGTGGGCTTACTAAGTAAGTCCTCACGCGACTTCTTGAGAGAATTTGAAAAGTGCCGTTGCACTAATTTATTTCATTTGCCAACACTCATGCACACTCACGAACACTTAACGGTTAATAATCCACCATTATTGCACATTAATATTCGACTTATCACAAATTTTAGAAAATAAAACAAAACCGCAGACATGACTCTTCACTTTCCCGCCAAGAAGTCCGGCCGAATTTTTGTGGTAGTATGATGTGCAGGCATGCCATGTCCTTCTCCCAAAAAGGGGTTGACAGCATCAAAATCACCAACTTTGAGTAAACGGGCCGATAGTGACCTTAAACCCGCATTCAGCATAATCAGGGGTTCCGATGTGGAATAGTTATCTATCATCAGTGACTAGTTGCTTGCTCGCCTGATGTGCGATCATTCATCATCTACGACATGCACGGGAAGTTAGCCAGCTAGTGAAGTGGTAAAGTCCTAAGCCAAGAGCCAAACAAAATAGGTGTATAGCAATGGTAAGGCTCTAAGGACAAAGGAGGTAGATAGATTGAAAGAAGGAAATAAATAACACATCTGTAAGAGATAACGAACAATAATAAAACGTTAGTGCAGTTTTAAAATAAAAACGAATAGGTTTTTTTTATTGAAAATAAAATGAAATGAAAATACGCTTTGTTGTACACCATACAAAACACATAAAGAGGACAATACAAGAAGAAGTACAAATGGGGGCCTTATCGCTAAAAAGCAATTTCTTCCAGGCAACCATGAACTTGAACTGAACTGAAACGTTGTACTGGACAAAAAAGATAAGAAAAGGGCGGTTAATGGTGTTTTCAAAATTATGAGTTTATTTACAGACAATATGAATATACTTAATCATCATACATACATATACCTACAATGAATATACCTACATACATATATTATTATATAAATTGAATACATACATACAAATTAAATATATATGATATGGGCGATATGAAATATATATTTTGAATTGAATATTATTGAATTATATATTGAATTGAATTGAATATTATAAATAACTTAAATTTCATAAGTACTAGTTTCAAAATGTTTTAATTTTTTTATTTTAATTTTATTTTTTTGCGTACCAGTTTCTGGTGAAATGTGTGGACTTCAATGTATTTACTATAACACCACTTATGTACCACGTTTTATGCGAATAAAAAGTCTTTGTCTTTGTCTTGTCTTGTCTTGAAGTATTAGATTATAAAGGAATGAATCACAGAACAGTTAAACCTTATTTATCTATTCCGTGGAATGAATAGTAACATTATAGTGATAAAGGTAGCTCAGTTTAGCGCAGTTATAGCAATTGTTTGGTTTTTAATATACAATTTTATAAAACATAACTATTTATTGTATTATCATGAAGGCAGTTAGTAGTAGTTTATGTATTTAATGACGTATATAAACATATAGACAAACAAAACATTAAACTTTACTATATAATTTTCAAGTTTTCCTATAATTAACGATTCTATGACACAAAGGGGCACTGGTTACATATTGCTAACTATACAATTTTACTTTGTTTCAACAGAGCGAAGCAAAATATAGAAGAACAATAAAAACATAAAACAAATGTTAATTACTTTTTGGACAAAAATAACTAAAAAGGATTTACGTAAAAGGTTTTAAATAGACATGTTGGCCTTTAGAATTGGGATAATGTTATTTTTTAATTAAATTACCCATGTTTCAGTACTTCTTATGTACCCAGATATATAAACAAAAACCGTCACATATATGTTCTAAGCATTCGTATAGTGAGAGCGTGGAACAAGCTCTCGGAAGAAGGAGTCTCAACCCAAAACTTTAAAAAAAACTGACTCGAAAAAAATATTCTCAACAAAAAAAAAAAAAAAAGTGATTTAAGTATAGTAGGTTTTTTTATTACTTACGGGTAAGCTTTTCATTTATCGCAACTGATTTTAAGTGAAGATAAGGCCGAAGGTAGAATCGCACTTCACCCGAAACCCTCAACTAGTGAGGCACTTACCACCATTACAAATAAAGATTTCATCTATCTTCTTCTTCTTCTATCAACCAGTTATTTCCTCTTATTATGTTTTATTTTTTAAATGCAAATGACTGCTCTTTCCGGTGTCAATAAGAAGCAGAGTCCAGATGCGAAGATCGCTTAACTCGATTAACCGCCTCTGTGGTCTAGTGGCTAAGACCACCGGTTTAGACCCAGAGGTCCCGGGTTCGATTCCCAGCGGGGGGTACATGTTTGTGTACTCGGTTTGGTTGGTGGTAAGGCTTGTTTGTCCGCTCGGCTAGCTACCACCATCTTATCTAAATATGTCGCCTAAACATCAATGTTTCTAGCATTGTGGGTGTTCCGGTAGCTAGAGATAAGATAGCCAGTGCCTCACTAGTTGAAGATCCCGGGTGAAGTGCGCTTCCATCATTAGCATTATCATCACTATCATCAGGTGAGATCAAGACACTGTGCTTACCCATATATTTTTTTTAAAGCGCTAGTGCTAAGATTGTGCCTCACGAGCCGTCGTCACGTTGCCGACCCGCAAGTTGCTTCTTTACACCTCGCTTAAAGGACCCCATGTCAAGAAGTACGTGCCTTCCATTCATTTATGGTGCGACATTCCATTAAAACTCGCCTATCACCAGTATGCCTTGAAAGAATGCTGTATTTTTTTGGCCACGTTGATGCTCGCCGGGAACCTAGTAATTTGGAGAAGCTTTTACTGGTGGGTCACGTTGAGGGAAGAAGAAGCAGAGGGAGAGCGCCTGCCCGGTGGACGGATGCTATTCTGGAAGCCCTGAAATGCAACACGCAGGCGGCTATCCGTCTAGCCCAGGATAGGACCTCTTGGAAAGCCCTGGTCCGCGATGTTGTTATAGGTGGTCACGACCCTCAGACATGAGGACTCGACGACGAAGAAGGAGATGGTGCGACAAAGAGATGATTCATTATATTAAACAAATTCGCCAAATTGTAATTTTTTTTTTTATGGTAAGAGGAGGCAAACGAGCAGGCGGGTCACCTGACGGAAAGCAATCACCGCCGCCCATGGACACACGCAAAACCAAAGTTATCGCAGATGCGTTGCCAACCCTGAGGAAGGAGTTATTAATTGTTTTATATCTACTCAATGTTTATTGTTATGGTGTTGAAATAAAACTATTATTTAATCTATATATCTATCCGCATGGGGCTAGCATGATCTCTGCTTCGATAGATAACGAAAAAAAAAGATGGCGACTTCACTGCATGTTTAACTGCAGAACATTATAGTATAGAAAAAAACGTAATAAAGCAAAGTTTTCATTCGAATTTTGTTTGTAAAAAACAATGCGTGCATGGGCTATTAATTCTATTTTAGGAAAAACGGTGACGCTACCTTTGGGTGAACGAATTGACAAACAACGTTTTTGCATTGGCTATATTAGCATATAAGCTCACGGAACTTGATCTAAATATCACTTGAATTAGGTATTTAATGAAAACCTATCAATTTAATTATTTATATTGGTGAATATTTTTATTATAAAAAGGTTACTTGATGCCTAAGTTTTGGGTGACGTTTGCCGGAGTAAAACGCTGTCACCTAACATGGCCTAAGGGTTAGACTTTTTAGGTAACCTAAACCTAAGGATTAAAACCTTTCTGAGCTTCCGACACATTTTCGACACGATTTAGATCTTGTTTGTAGAGTTACTCAGGCATTAATACTTATTAACTTTAATTTGTCATGCAAAATTGTTAATTAAATATTTCTACTAGTGATGTCATGCGCGTCAGGTATAAGCAAGCAGCAGTGATTTTAGATGTACAGTCGGCGGCAGATCAACCTACCCAAATCTGTCAAATTTCTCCAATGAATATTGATCCTTATAACCAAACCATAAAGTTCAAAATTGATTGTAGAAATTTGACAGTTTTGGGTAGGTTGATCTGCCGCCGTGTGTACACAAGTAAAAAGTGAGTAAAGTACACAGAGACTACTAATTCAATAGGGCTGCGTGACTTGTTTATTTTGTTGTGACAATAGAAAAATTTAAAAAAACATGACAATGAAATGAAACCACTTTTACAGGGTCCGTGGTCACAGGGAGGTCTCCCTGTGACCACGGACCCTGCAAAGGGTTCGAAACGTCAGGATAAACATTAAATAAGTAATGTGTAAAATAAACGCGAGTAGATCCGTAAAAGTTGTTTCATTTCAATGTGTAGTGTTCGCGTAAACTTTAGAAAACAATAAAACATGACAAATTAAAGTTTATATTTGTGTCTAAGTAACTTAATAATTGTGTCTAAGTAACTAAGTTGTAAGCAAACAAGTTCTAGATAGAATACAGCTTGGATCTTTTCATTATGAGCACACCTGTCTGATACACGTTATAAGTAAGTATAGAGCGCTGAATTTCCCCCAGAAAAGATCCGTAAAGGAAAAACGCCATCAGATATATTGACACCTGACTTCCTTAGCTGCACAAGATCGTGTGTGCATTAGTTTGGCATACAGATGGAGAGACCTCTGCTATCCTGTCTTCATTTAAATATTGAGCAGCGGAAACCTGATTAGTTGAAGAGATAGAGTTTATTCTCAAACCCATAACAATAACTTAAACGTTGATTTCGTGTTTATGTGAACTTTTTTTTTTAAAATATTTAGACAACATCACATACATTGTTCTGATCCCAAGCTAAAGCACTCGTTTCATGGAAATCAGAAACAACGACGGTACCACAACCACCCAGACCCGACACAATATCGAAAAGTTCGTTTTCGACATTGACCCGACCGGGAATCGAACGCGGGACCTCAGAGTTAGCGCCGCCCAAAGTCCGGCGTGCAAGCCACTCGGCTACGGAGATCGTCAACTTTGCTATCAAAATGATCATTGGATTATAAAATACTTTTTACGGATCAATTAATTACATAGGTAGGTATACAAGTTTTTTTGTGACTACGGACCCTACAGACTGTTTTAGAGTATCAGGATAATATTTAACTAAGATTTAAAGGCTTATGTAACTCTAAATTGTGAATAAGAGTGCCATTCACAATTCGAATACGTTAACGAACACAACAATGCTGCAAACATTGATGTTTTGGCGACATATTTAGATAAGATGGTGGTAGCTAGCCAGGCGGACAAACAAACCCTACCACCAACCTAACCGAGTACACAAACATGTAACCCTCGCTGGGAATCGAACCCAGGGACCTCTGAGACAGGTGATCTTAACCATAACCATAACCATGTATGTAGCGTTTGCGTAAACATTAGAATGTTATCATCATTATCAGCCAATAAACGCCTTACTAGACTAGGTGGATTGCTTTTTTTTTTGAAGGATTTGCTGATTGCCTCTGGGATTTTTCAGCTCCACCGGACTCTTATGGGGGCGACGAAAAACTTAAAGGGTTTCTCAAGCCGTGTGAAACGAGGCACCGTCAGAAATTTCTAGAGGAAACGGCATCACGCAATAGTGCATGTCCCTATTCCCTACTAGATTCTCCGAGGGGTTCGGATCGGAGAGCGGAACCCGAGCACGCCTCTAAAGGCTCAAACCTCGGCTCGAGTTGACCGGGTATTGGGGGCGGAGAGAAGCGCCCAGATATATGTCTGTTCCTGGTATAGAGCGCGTGTGAACCGGGTCGTCGTACCCTTGTTCTACGAGTACGGTGTCTTGGGCTAAATCGTGTGTAGTGGCATTTAGTAGATTGGACGGGGAGGTGGAATAATGATCTACGCATGTGGCTGGCAAGAGCTGAATGAGAGTAGCCGCGGATCGTGCTCAGTGGTGCACTTGGAGAGGCCTTTGGCTAGCAATATACTATATAGGCTGTCGATGAGGAGCTCGATGGCGCAGTGGTTAACGCACCTGGCCTGCGATTGCTGACGTTAAGCAACTTTCGCAAAAGCCGGTCACCGGATGGGTGACAACAAAATCATCTCGAGCTTCTCCGTGCTTCGGAAGGCACGTAAAGCCATCGGTCCCGGCTGCATTATAGCAATCGTTAACACCTTAAACGCCATTTGACCGACAAACAATTGAATTTCTATTGTGTCGGCCCGACGGCGGTCAACGTGTTAACAACCACCAATCCGCATTGGGCCCGCGTGGTGGTTTATGGCCCGTTCTCCCTGTCCATCCATAGGGAAGGCTCGTGCCCCAGCAATGGGGACATTATGAGCTGATGATGAGGCTGATGATGATGAATAAACATCACACTACTGGTTTCAAATGAAAGCTCGAGGTAACACAAGTGGAGTTAGAACTATAATCACACCACGCAGCACGCTAGCCCCAATGCTGGAGGGAACTCGTAATTTTATTTACATTAACCCAAAGCAGGTTTTTATAATAATCTTGAATAATGGTATTAAAAGAATAAATTTACATCAATTAAGCAGAGCGAATCGCTGTTTAATTAGTTAGTATGCGTTTTTCATTATTTGTATCGTCATTACTACTTATTATTGTTGAAAATATGGCAGTACCTGTAAAAGGTAGCTAAGTTGTAAGCACCAAATACTTTTAAACACAGTACTTTTTTTAAACTTTTTATGTACATTTAGTTGGCAATAAATACCTTTTTACTTTGAAAAATCTAAATGAAATATGTACATTGAAATGAAACAACTTTTACGGATCTACTCGCGTTTATTTTACACATTACTTATTTAATGTTTACCCTGACGTTTCGAACCCTTTGCAGGGTCCGTGGTCACAGGGAGACTAACTAGTAATGTGTAAAATAAACGCGAGTAGATCCGTAAAAGTTGTTTCATTTCAATGTGTAGTGTTCGCGTAAACTTTAGAAAACAATATGAAATATGTACAGTTTTAACATCTTTTTGTTTGGAAGCTAAAACAAAATAAGTATTCCTATCAATGTTAAATTAATTCAGAACTTTTGCTATGATATAACTATCACCACATCATCAGAAGTATTAGTTAAGTCATTTAAGTAACTTTGGATATAATATGTTAAATGTTGTACTGTTACTGTTTATTATTATCATTAAAACTTATTTTAAGTACATTTAATAGGCACTAAGTATGTTAAATTATATTGTCGATGGTGAACTTAATAAATTGACTTTTCTGGAAGGTATTTGTGTCAAAAATTCACAAGACCAACAAAACATGAACTATGAAAATTTGCTAAATTAAAAATAATGAATTACACTTATTGATAAAATTACCTATTCTCAATTATAATTGGTATACCTACTCAGGTCCAAATCTTTTTGAGTAGAAAGTCTTACTCAATCTTTTTGAGTAAGACTTCCTTTTTCTTTTTTAGACTTTTCTTTTTACTTTCAAACAGACCGCACTCTTAGTAAACAATTTAAAACAGTTAAAAAAGGTTTAATTAAACCTTACCTTCTCCCCATAATCATCCGGGTAATACTTCAGCGATACCGGAACCACATCATTAATGAAAACACTATCTTCCGCCAACATTATCACTTGCAAACTTCAAAATGAACTACCAAGTAAGTATTTAATTCTTTAGCCACAAATTTTATAAAAAAAAAAATTGTAGAAATGCTCTTAAAAAAATATAATACTATTTGGAAAGCGTTCGAAATCGCACTGTTCCTCAGGCAGGGCATTTGAGGCTTATATTCGATTTTGTAGGACAGTTTTCCTTAAATACCGTGGAGGATGTATCTAGACTCGTGGTTTGTATCAAGTCTAGGGTTGTCAACTATTTTTCAGGAAATTAAAGTAAATCTATCACTAACTAGTGTAAAAAAATAAATATCCTTTATATGAAGGAAAAATAATGTATTTTCCAAATTTATTCATTTAAATGTTTAAAAACATATTTTCTTGTACTCTTGGCACTATATAATATTTTTTTTTAGTTTTATAGCGCGTTCAGAAATTAGCGTTGCGTTTCGTTTCACTTCACCTGAGTCTGAGTATCATTCAGTAGTTCAGAAATTAAGTCAACAGGAATACTTATTCCGTTCAAATTCACGCATCCTTGGGGGAGGCCTTTGTCCAGCAGTACACGTCTTTTGGCTGAGATGATGATGATGATGATGATGAAAGTATTTTCCATACTTTATTTTTATTAAAAAGAATAAAGTATGGGGATGGAAAATAACGTAGGATACGTTATTTTAAAGTATGTTTGGCAACCCTAATCAAGTTAGTCAAGTTATACATGTCAAGCTAAGTTTATCACCCTCACAACACCCACAAGTGATAAAATATGAAACAAATATTGTTATTACTTGTTTTTTAGCGATGCTTAATAAATATATGCCGAGAGAACGTCTTTTATAAGTGGGAAACTAATTTTAGTGTGCCCCTTTAGTTAAAACATATTTTACGTTTTCATAAACAATTTTTTGTTAGATTTAATTGCGATGACATGATTTCGAATACTAGAAAGCTTTTGTACCTAAAATATTTATTTTTATTACAAAACTCGAAACAATCGAAATATAACACGATAGTCTTATTATTTACGAATCAGAACTGTATTTAGATATGATTTTTTATGCAAGTGTTCTATAAAGTAAATGAATATTTTATTCAAAATTACTTATTTTATCAATTCAGTACTTACATTATAATAATATTTTAATAATGTTCTATATTGTAGCTATAGCAGACATACATGTTACCGATGATGTCTTAACAACTGTAGTAAATACCTAGATAATTTTTTACACAATTCTATTGTTACAATGAGGTAAATATAACAATGAACATATATCAAATTGTTATTATCTACGAATGGGTAATTCCAAAGATTAAATAACATAGTTTGGTATGTACGTCTACAATAGTGGTAGAATAACAATACAACTATAATATAAAAGTAATATACTGTCTAAGGAGCTAGGATTCTAGGTCTGAGGAGCTCGATGGCGTATTGGTTAACGCGCCCGCCCGGTCTGCGATTGCTAAGGTTAAGCAAAGGCCGGTCTTCAGATGGGTGACCAAAAATTTATCAATTCGAGCTCCTCCGCGCTTCGGAAGGCACGTAAAGCCGTTGGTCCCGGTTGCATTAGGCGACGCATTGGAAATTTACCTACGTGGCGGGGATCTTGATTTTTCCCAACAATTACAAAACATATGAAAGTGATATATGATGACATGATTTTTCATTTAATTGACTTCATTTTGCTAGTTATAGAAACACGATTTGTCAACTTTTATAACAGAGAAAAAAATATCAAAGTAACCTATATTAAAATATAGATTTGCATTTTACAGGCAAACCAGACCGATTTAAGCATCTACATTTTCTTAGTAGATTAGTCTTAACACACACTTCAATATGCTAGTTAATTTTTTTAAGTAATTTGTAGTTTTAATTTGAAGGAAAAAAAAACAGTTTTTCTTATGGTACGGGGCGCAAACGCTCCGTATTAGATTAATTGTTAGCGGTGCGTCGCCTTATCAACCTCCAATCCGCCTGGGCCCGCGTGGTGGTTTACGGCCCACGTCACCCATCCGATGACCGGCCTTTGCGAATGTTGCTTAACCTCGGCACTCGCAGACCGGGCGCGTTAACCACTGCGCCATCGAGCTCCTCAGTTACATAGACCTTCACGTACATACAACTTTAATACTGTAGAAAAATAAATCATTTCGAAATAGCTAAAACTTTGTTGATATTTGAGTTAAAAATAATTCATATATTCTGAGATTATAAAAAATATTGCGTTTTGTCGCGTCATATTCATGATGGTGTAGATAGAGGGGACATAATCACACATAATGGTGAACGCGATAGACCTTTTTGGTACCACTTACAACGACATAATTTGTTTTGTATTTTGGGTACACGTTTGTATTATCAAAACGAAACGTCACTGCTTAATGACACTTTTTACAAGCCTACAAACAATACAAACATATACACGTTGTTTAATTTTAGGACAGTTTACGGCTATTTTTACCGGACATTTTAAACTATGTGTAGTATAATTTTACTTTAGCAATAATTGAATACATACCAAGCCCGATCCTCTAAATGCCACTACACATTACAGAATACACTAAACATGTACACTAGTTTAAGCCCGAGACACCGTACTCGTAGAACAAGGGTACGACGAGCCGGTTCACACGCGCTCTATACCAGGTACAGACATGTACTGGGCTCTTCTCTCCTCCACCACGGCCCGGTCTACCCGAGCCGAGGTCCGAGCCTTTAGAGGCGCCCTCGGGTTGTTCCGCTCCCCGATCCGATCCGAATCCTTCGGAGAATCTACAGACACGGGGACACGCACTAGTGCATGATGCCGTTCCCTCTAGAAAACCTCCAAAGGTGATTTCGTTTCACACGGCTTGAGGAACCCTTTAAGTTTCTCGCCCCTCCCAAACAAGCCCGGTGAAGCTGAAAATGCCGTTTGAGGCTATCAGCAATCTCTCTCAAAACCCTTGTTTTAGCGTAAATTTGAAAATATTATTTTCAAAACTTATTGAACTAATAAGTGCTTAATTAGGTGCACAAATATTGATTGTGTATGCACCTAATTAAGTAGTTTTTATTTCTCTTTATAAAGTTACCTAACTAACTTAACAAAAATATCATTAATTACCTACTAATGTTACTTGTGGCCTCACTTGCAGTCTGTTTCTCTGATTATAGAGCAACTAAGCCAGATTACCACCGTCGAAATTGAAAAATCTGTATCTAATGTGATTGTATAGAGTTCGGCAATGAGCACAATGTTATTGAGCATGAGCTACATGTTCAAGGCGAGGGACCAGGGTGCCTAGACCAAATTTCATTTGACATTCGAGCACCTTAACGAAAATGAGAATTTGTATGAACTCTCCTCGTTAGTCACCGGAAGGCGCTATTTCGTTGCCATACAAAGTAACGAGTACGTTAAGGTTTACATTACATTTTCATTAAATTCAAAGTCAAAGTCAAATATTTTTTATTCCAATAAACTTTAGAAAAATGCTTTTGAATCGTCAAATTTTTTTTTTATCTAGTACCCATTCAGGACGTCTATTTTTTAGCTGTGGAGAAGAATGGGCAAGAAACTCCACAGCTTTAATTTAATATGTAACGACATTTACAAAATGATATGCCGTTACCAAGTTATACAAGTTTAAAAACCTTAACAATATTTTAAATTAAAAATACCTGTTGGAGTGATTGGAGCATTTTAAACGCATGCTGTTTTGTCTTTAATGTAATCAGACACTTTATAATAAGCTTTTTTATAAAGCTTTTCTTTAATGGCGATTTAAAATTTATTAAAATCAAGTTTTTGGATATTACTTGGAACTTTATTGTAAAAGCGTACACAAGACATTCATTGGAATCACATAACAAAACACACAATTAAACATACAAAATGTGACTCTAGAAATGAATTATTTACTTTGTGGAGCCTAGCAAGGTACTGCTACTTTGTTTTTATTTCTAGTGTTTATTTGTGAATATTTTGAATATCACTATGTTTAGAAAAAGTTTCAAAATGTTTATAAAAATACATTAGGTTCTCGTAAATATATTGTGATGCAACTGTCATTATATTAATATCTTTAAATCTCTCCCTGAGAGAATTAACGTAATGAAATGCTGGACTGGGACGCGAAAGCAAAATATCAGTTAACTTCCCATGTACATCATAAGAGCCGACTAAGGGACATCAAGGGTTCCAAGATGCTCGCACATCAGGTGATCGGCCAACAACCCATCACTGATGTTATATATTCCGCCTCGGATACTTTGATTATGCTGCATGAGTCGTCGTGGTCTCTATTGGCGAATTTACACAAAATTGGCGATTTAGATGCTCCGTCCCACCCCTTTTTGGGAGAAAGACCTGAGAATATGTATGTTTAGCCAGGCTTAGACCTAGAGGTCCCGGGTTCGATTCCCAGCGGGGGGTACATGTTTGTGTACTCGGTTAGGTTGGTGGTAGGGCTTGTTTGTCCGCCTGGCTAGCTACCACCATCTTATCTAAATATGTCGCCATAACATCAATGTTTGTGGCATTGTTGCTTTATTTTGAGAGAGATGGCTCTTTGCCTCAAACGGCATTTTCAGCGTCACCGGGCTTTTTTGGGGCCGGCGAGGTACGTAAACGTACGTAACGTAACGTACGTACGTGAGGTTTTCTAGAGGGAACGGCATCACACACTTAAAAGTGCGTGTCCCTGTGTCCTACTAGATTCTCCGAAGGGTTCGAATCGGATCGGAGCATTGTTGTGTTCCGGCAGCTAGAGATAAGATAGCCAGTGCCTCACTAGTTGAGGTTCCCGGGTGAAGTCCGCTTCCATCATTGCACAAAAGATCCCAATGGGTCGAAGTGTTACTGGGAGGTGGAAACCTCGGCAGACCCCACTAAGATAAGATAAGATCATTGGCCTTCTACTTTACATCAGGTGAGATCAAGGCACACTGTGCTTACCCGCAAAAGATTTAAAAAGAAATGTATGTATGTAAACGAATGCTGGACAAAGCAATCGTATCATAAGAAAAAGTTAACTATAACTAGATCGTATAGTGAAAAGACCACCTCTCTGACCGAATAGGAAGTATAAGTGAAAACAGTACAAACACGCAAAGAGTGACGTCACGAATCTAATGATTCCGGAGTCGGGAAATCGAGCACGTCAGCGGTACCACCAATGATCGTAGTATCAATGAATAATTTAAGCGTACTACGTGTCGGACGTGACATGTATCGTCGTCGTTAATTAACTTTTGTTCGTTGTCAACTGGGCCTCATGTCTGGGTCGAGAGTCTATTATGAGCTCGATCGCGCTCGCTGTACGATTGCTGAAGTTAAGCTACTTTCGCGATAACCAATCATCGGATGGGTGACCAAAATTTTGTTATTTCGAGATACGTACTTCGGAATAGACGTAAAGCCGTTAGTCTTGGTTGCATTAGAAGACGTTAACTACCATCAGTCCACATTGTCCACATTCTCCTAGTGGTGCTTCCATCTATAGGGAGGGCTCGTGCCCCAGCAGTGAGGACATAAAAACGGGCTGGTGATAATAGCGGTGACGATGGGAAAATTGTTTAAACCAGGCCGACACCAACACACGATTGTGAACGTTTTTAAATAGCAGAATAAAGGCCTGGTCTATAGAAAATTATAATGCTAATTATGCTTCCTAACTGATCACAGACAGGGACTGGACAAAAGAAAACCTTCATAATAGTTATAACTAGTTGCCGCCCGCGACTTCGTTCGCGAAGACTACACTATTCCACGGGAACCTGCTACCGGGATAAAAAGATAAAAAGATAAAAAGATAAAAAGTATCCTATATCCTAGTCCGGGTCGTGGTCTGTCTATGTGCAAAGTTTCATCCAAATCCGTTCAGCCATTTTCACGTGATGCGCAGTCAAATAATCAGACAAACAGACAAAAAATGTAAAAACTTTTGGAACGTGTTTTGTTATCAATTCTAAGTATCCCCCAGCCAACTGTTTTTCGAATATCTTCCATGTACAGACTTTCGACCCTCTTTAGCTTTATTATTACAATCTATTTATGTTCAGCAATTTGGTTTCGGTTTTGGTTGAAAGAACACGCCTGAATGATTCTAACCTTCAACCTATTTTCGCTTTCAATCATCTTTTACAGTTTTATTATCTATCCTGTAACACTACTCGCTGCTATATGTAACTGCATTTCCGCTTGAGGAGTAAAAGAATCAGTATTTATTTTTATTATTTTGAATTTTGCATTCACAATAGGTACTATATAAATTTACTAAATAAATTTTTACTAAAATTAAAACAAAAACCGGCCAAGTGCGAGCCGGACTCGCGCACAAAGGGTTCCGTACCATTATCTATAAAAATATTTCAAGTTTCTACCTGTTATCGTTATTAAGACCAAGAGAGATTTTTCGAGAGAAAAAAATTGGAAAAAAAACACGTTTGTTGTATGGCAGGCCCCTCTTAAATATTAATTTTATTTTAATTTAATTATATATTTTTAAAGTGAATAATATAACTTAATATTCTGTGAAAAAAATCACGT
Source organism: Eudonia lacustrata (assembly GCA_947562085.1). Classification (NCBI taxonomy): domain Eukaryota; kingdom Metazoa; phylum Arthropoda; class Insecta; order Lepidoptera; family Crambidae; genus Eudonia; species Eudonia lacustrata. The sequence continues at coordinate 2,749,101 of OX387321.1, read as the reverse complement.
TTGTTGTATGAGTATGGGGGGCTCCCCCATAAATATTAACTTTATTCTGTTTTTTAGTATTTGTTGTCATAGCGGCAACAGATTTTTTATTATATTTTAATTTACGTATTTTATTTTTTTATTTAAGGTTAAGTTTGCCAAGTTTAAATCATTATTGCCGCAGAAGTGGCTGCACAATATTACTGATTTGTTATTTGTGTATTATTGTTTCATTTAACCCCCTAATAGTTATTTTTTTATTATTAAATAATAGTAGTCTTTAAGTACTTAAATGTTCCTATTGCCTTCCTTTTACCTTCTTTAAAATTGACATGGTTGAATTTCCCTATCTCATATTCTTTCGGATATGTCCATACTGACGTATTTGATTCGCTTACTCCGTATGAGCACAATATAAGTAGATTCCAGAAGGTAAGTTCATACAAACGCGTACGAGCAACGTACACATACACAACCTCTCACGTACACCGAATCTCGCTACAGCTGCGCTCGGACGAGATGGTCCTAAAAGATAAAAAGATAAAAGATAATTTATTTGTAAAATCATGTGTAGGTTGTACATAAGATTCCGTATCTGTGTATGTGTGCGTTCAAAGTCAAAGTCATATATTTTTTTTAACATAAGCCCTCACAGGCACTTATTGACGTCAAGCCTCTTAAATACAAATACTTAATAATAAAAATACAAAAAAAAATTGTTTAGACTAAACTATTGAATCAATCACCAGTTCGGGTTTTGGAAGAGCCTTCGACGGAGAACAGCTGCCAAGAAACTGAGGAGGCTTATTTCTTTTTCTCCATCTTTTCAACCAAGTTACAATCATCCTACTAATATTATAAAGAGGAAATCTTTGTATTTTTGTATGTTTGTAACGACTAAACTCAAAAACTACTGGACCGATTTAATTCTTTCACCATTAGAATGCTACATTGGCGTTAAGGGTGCGCCGACAAAAAAATGCCAAAAATGCAGTTACGGTTAAGTAGATATAATTGAAAATACTATCGTATTAAATGAACAAAATATATATTTAGTATCATAGGGAACGTGTTTACAATTTGTCAGAACCATATGTGCGTTTACGCCGCACACTAGCGCCGCCAATGAAAAAAAAAACATATCTAGTAATTAGAGATAGAAAATCAAATTATGCTCAACAAACTATTTGGATGAAGTAATTTAGCATTTTTACGTCACCTAATGAACACCTCACATGTTATGGTTTAGTTAAATAAGACGTTACGGCCACTTTTAACTATAACGCCATATTTAACTAAACCATAACATGTCAGGTGTTCATTAGGTGACGTAAAAATGCTAAATTACCTTATTCAGATAGTTTGTTGAGCATAATTTGATTTTCTATCTCTAATTACTAGATATGTTTTTTTTTCATTGGCGGCGCTAGTGTGCGGCGTAAACGCTCTTAAAGTTGGGCAAAAATCATGAAAACGAGTGGCGGCGTTTAATAGATTTCTTATAGTTTATCTAAATTATTGTACCTCTGATTTTGTCTAAACAATCATCAATGGATAAACTACAAATTGCTAGACTACATTTTCGATTCATCAAGTGGTTATTTAAATAATTATTTTTTATTAAGCACCTTAAATTCCCCATACAAAATTAGTATGGCCGCGCGGCATCAAATAAATGTGGACGACGACATTTCAAATAAAACATATGACACTTGTCACTTACGGGCGGCGCACCCTTAAGTAACATAGGCTACATTAAAATAAAATGTCCACCCGTGCGAAGCCGGAACGGGCCGCTAGTGTAATATACAAATGTTGTATGTTGCTCGAGCGCGGTGTGTAGCTTACCTTCTAGCGTCTCCTTATTTTGTTTTATGACTTAAACATGAAAGGTCATCATCATCATCATCATCATCATCATTATCATCATCATCATCATCATCATCATCATCATCATCATCATCATCATCATCATCATCATCATCATCATCGTCGTCATCAGCTCATACTATGTCCCCACTGCTGGGTGGCAAGGGCCTTCCCTATGGATGGATACGGAGAACGGGCCATAAACCACCACGCGGGCCCAGTGCGGATTGGTGGTTGTTAACGATTGCTAATGCAGCCGGGACCAACGGCTTTACGTGCCTTCCGAAGCACGAAGGAGCTCGAGATGATAAATGTTTGGTCACCCATCCGATGATCGGCCTTTGCGAAAGTTGCTTAACCTCAGCACTCGCGGACCGGGCGCGTTAACCACTGCGCCATCGAGCTCCTCACATGAAAGATAACATCTTGAAATCAGGAAATGTAGCGAGCCACACGCATACTCACGGCAGAGACGTGAGCCGACTGTCAATGGGCATTGATGGCTGTCCACGGCGCTTTGTAATGCGAGTACGGGCACTGCTTCACAACGAAATAGGAATTCCTCCTTACCTGCGCAAAGAAACAACCTTTATAACGATGGTTATAATTTAAAAATACAAATCATAAATAACTTCGATACGAAACTTTTTATACGGATCTTCTTTTTTTTATATAGCTACTCCATCCCACCTGATGTTAAGTGAAAATGGAGTCCAGACGCGAAGATAACTGGTGCAGCGTGAAAACAAACGTAGCATCGGTTAACCTCACACTGCCGGCCCACAAGGGCCTTTTAAACATGGGGCCTTGATTGTGCCATTTTAAAATGATTGTCAGATGGTATTAGTAGCCTAATTAGTAGAAGACATTTGAATTATAGGGACAATGTTAGGATCGGGCCAATGGAGTAAGATTATCGACGTTTTAAAAAAGCGAACAGTGGAACATAGATCGTAGGGCTTAGTTTCGTTTCGGCACCTTCCCATTTCGGCACCCCAATTTACAGTCCTTAACCTTTTTACCGCCAACAACTTCTATAGAAGTTCGAGATTTTCGTGCCGTCCACGCCAGCACTTCTATAGAAGTTTTTCTTTGTACCTACTTTATTAAAATACATTTATATGTTGGCGTACAGCGGGACATCGCGTGCTGGATAGTTGGGCGGTGAAAAGGTTAATATAGTACCTCCTACTTTTTGAAGTCAGTTAAAAATAGCAAAATTAAACCCAGGTGGCGCAAACCAAGCGCTTCTCCGTTTTGAAATCAATAACTAAATAAAAACTAGCGTCACAGTAAGTCTCACTGACAAGGAGGTCCTTGTCTCCTCGAATCACAGTCTCTTTAATGGCTTAATGTTTAATCTATAAAATGAGCGATAGGTATCCGATCCGTTTAAAATGTTTCATAACAAAAACTATAAAAAGCAGTAGTTATTACAATAGTTATGATGACGATTGGTTCAACGGACATAGCTTCAATCCGAATCATTATTAGGGCAACAAAGAATAAGGTCCGAATAGTATTTCCGTGTTTTTTGTCTCTTTTACTCTAATCTGAAATGACGTTTACACGACAGGAACAAAAAAAAACAAAAACACGGAATAACTATTCGGACCTTATGCTTTGTTTATTTGTAAGGGGCTTAATAGTCACCACTTATATGCTTTTCAAAGTATTTTTATTGAACAATCTTATGACTAACTATGGAATATCTTGAAACTGGTTGAGTTACAGACGACGGGGTTCCCCACAGCACAGGGCATGCATTTCTTACAGGTCAATGGAGTACTTACCTATAAGGAAAGTAGACACGGAAATATCACATCTGTATTTACAAAGTTAGCTAAATAATGGTATAAGGATGTTTCGTACTTTAATCACGTTTAATTTTTGTAATAAGTAGACGTTGGGCTGAATTTAATGTAAGTTTAGCGTTTTTTGTAATAATTAAACTGGGTAACGATCCTACGTGTCTTTGCTTTATTATTATATTATACTGTACTTATATTTCTACTGTCTACAAAATTACTTTTAAAACAGTATTTTTCCAAGACTTGGGAAAATCTTAACATACGTACATCTGCGTACATTTGCGTACATCAGAGTCAGGGGCGATATCTCTTGGAAAACTCTGTTGCATAACCATGAAAACCGTTTCATGGTTATGCAAGAGAGTTTTTTAACAACATCATGTAGAGAGTCATATCATATTATATCGCCCCTGACTCCGATGTACGCAAATGTACGCAGATGGAGAAATATAAGTACCTGGGAATTAAACCACTACCAACAGGTGGTGGCTTAATTCCCAAGTCGGGCAAAATTGTTTTGGATTTTGGACTCAAAGCCCGGCTTTGTAATGGTCTTTGGACAGGCAGTGGGACACTGGGCAGTATATATGCTATTTGCATACTACTCTATAAGATAATTACGACATTTCAACAATGCATACGATTTTCTTAGAATAGAATACAATAGATATATTTATTAGCAATGAATGTAGGTACAATTTGTACCAGTCGGTTGTTACATTCGAAACCTTTGTACACAGCAATTAAACAGTTAGTTTAATTTATTAAGTTTTTTTATTTTATCGGTTAAGCAATCTTGTACCGAATAATAACATTTTTGCAACAGTAATTCTGTAAGATGTTTTCTTAAATATCCTCATTTGGTTGTTATTTTAAGCTAACGGGTAGGTATTTTATTAAAAATCTTTTTTTAACAAACGGAAGCGCAAAATTTTCATCCTCCCAAACCTCTCAATCGTTCATTTACATGCTACATGCCTACTTAACACCAATACTTAACAACACAACACCAATCACCAGCCTTGATTGGTTGCCAACAGATCCGCTCAAGGCGCTCTGAAGCAACGTGACCATTCGACAGGCTTTCCTAAACGCTTCAGGAAACACTTGATCTGATTTATTTTTATTACCTAATAGTAACTTGGTCTTCCGAGAGCTCGATGGTGCCGTGGTTAACGCGCCCGGTCTGTGATTGCTAATACTAAGCAACTTTCGCAAAGGCCTGACATCGGATGGGTGACCAAAAGTTTATCATCTCGAGATAATCATTGCTTCGAAAGGCACGGTCCCGGCTGCATTAGCCACGTTAACAGCCACCAATCCGCACTGAACCCGCGTTGTGGTTTTTAGCCCGTTTTCCTTATCCATCCATTGGGAAGGCTCGTGTCCCAGCAGTGAGGACATAAAAATTAGCTTTAAATGGTAACTTCCATAAATTTAACCAACATTTTATAATATCGTAAAAGTCGCGTCTAATCCAATCTACAATCAGTTAGTTAGTAGCCTTTATACTATCCAACAGTTGGGTAATCACCAGCTTATTTTAAGTCCCCACTGCTGGGACACCAAAGACGACATTTGGTAGTCGACTTTAGAGTTGACGGCCCGAGCAATGGTACACTGCGAGTTGTGCTCTTAGTGCAACGAGAAGCGAGCGAGCTTACAGCTCCGGAGACCTATCTGGATATTAGGTAGTGGACTATACGTGTCCACGGGGCAACTAGCTCGAGACACTAGTCTTAAAAGTACCGGATGGAGGATGCGTACCGGCGTGTTCTGATCTGGCGTTATGACCTGACGTAGATGGTCCCTTGCGCTTGCGTAAGGATGTCTGACACCTACTTTGTAACCGGAAGGTTGGTAGGGGTGTCAGTATAAACTTTAAAGTAGTGTGTAGCAGACCTTCCCTATGGAAGGCTCGTGTCCCATCCATAGGGATGGTAACACCAGAATACTGAAAGGATCCCTCCATCATCTTCCCTATGAATATTGAAAGTGCGAGAGGAATAAAGGATAGAACTTGAATGAAAGAGAAAAATTAGAATATAATGCCTCCCATCCTGTGGGAGAAGATCATTAGCAGATTAGGAAAAAAAAACACCAGAATATTACGCAAACGTCCGAATCGTGAGCGCGCCTGCGACCAAGCTCCGACCTTGACATAGACATTGTCATATGCAACTACTGGTTAGTGACGTCATGACGGCCATTATTGTACGCGCCCGTTTAGGTTCGCGTCCGTATCGCTAACAACATTGTGTGAGTAACGTGTCTTTGTTGACTTCAATCTACTATTTTCTGCTATGGTTTGAGTGGTTACTCCTCACGAAACACCGTTGAGAGTCCCAGATAATCGCCGCGTCTCCTCGGATGTGGATGGATCAGAATATTCCTATCTGTCATCCCAATTTTTTCACCAGGGTAACAGATGGAAAGAAAAATTAAATTAAATTAAATTAAATAGGTATATATAAACAAAAAATATTAATTTAAAAAAAATTGTATCCTACAAGGAAATCCACTTAGCATTTGTTGCAGGGAACAAAATCTACAACGCTGATATTCCCCAGTTTTGTGTAAATGTGCGCTACGCGCCGGCCGGCGCTGGCGTCGAGAAAAGTTTCATCTGTTCACCAGTCGCTATTAGGGGCATTTGTTTGCCCATGAGAAAAAAAATAAGTTTATAAGCCCCAGATTATATATTTTTTTATTCCATATCTGGTAAGGACTTGGCTTTTATCGGACCTGATGTAAGGTGATGATGAGGGAGGCCGAAGGTAAAAGGGAATCTCCAATCACAACAACGTTACCAACTAACATCGTTATTAAGACGGACTAACCAAATCGGTTACAAACATGTGGGCGCCGCTGGATATCGAACCCGGGACCTCTGGGTCGAATATTGATCTTACTACTAGCTAGACCACAAAGGCGGTTAAAATATATTATAACGTAGCTGAATACATACTGATGTAGTAATTCATTAAAAATATTATATCATTACAATTTACATTATACAAAAACAATGATTATTAATTATTACTATTAATAATGAGGTAAAATTTGTTTGTTTGTTTGCGGAGGGTAATCTCTGGATCTCTGGTTCAATTCCAAAAATTCTTTCGTAGATAGAATGTTGTTACATCCCTGATCCCTTGTGGGTAACATAGTCTGATTGGCTCCCAACATATTAACAGCGACTTTTCATGGTACATGGACTTTTTTTTCGGTATGCTGCAACTAAGTCTTGGAACTATGTAAGTATAAAAAAAATACAATTTAAAAAAATCTACACCGTTTGAGAACGTCAGAATATGAGGCCTTTTTTAAGGTCTTGTTTACTATTTTCTAAGTAATAAATGAATTTGAATTTGAATTTGAACAATTTACCACCACCAGTCCGTAACTCTGTTTCAGTGGGTTCCTTTAAGGTTAACAAAAAGAGACATTATTTGAATTTGCAGACAACTGATAATGTGTAAGATTTCGGATTGGGTTTTAATTTAATCGTACCTTAGTTGTATTCAACTGAATTTGTTGGGATATCTAGTGATATCTGTTGTTAGTACAACATTATCGAGAATTATAAAGTTAATCCCTTTTTTTAATATATAAAATTTTGAAACCAGTAGGTATGTGCTCATAATAATGTCACATTGATTTTAAATAATTTATGTACAGCGCGACGACGCCCCGCGCACATTCACACAAAGAACACATCTTTGAATTATTATTTTTTTACTTTTTTATACTGTGTTCTAATAAATATATTTCATTTTATTTTATTTTTTAATTTGATAAAAAAGTTTTTTGTTAAGAGTGTTTACGCCGCACACTAGTGCCACTAATGAAAAAAAAACATATCTAGTAATTAGAGATAGAAAATCAAATTATGCTCAACAAACTATCTGAATGAAGTAATTTAGCATTTTTACGTCACCTAATGAACATCTGACATGTTATGGTTTAGTTAAATACGGCGTTATAGTTAAAAGTGGCCGTAACGTCTTATTTAACTAAACCATAACATGTGAGGTGTTCATTAGGTGACGTTAAAATGCTAAATTCATTAGTGGCGCTGGTGTGCGGCGTAAACGCTCTTAAGTCTCAAATGTAAGCAGACGAAGACGCGAGTGAAGTGCTCGTTAATCATAAATGTACTCCTCGGTTTTCCCTACGTCCGTCGCCGGTTATAACAAGAGTTTAATTAGTTGGTTCGTGTCAAAACAAACATGCAGGTGATAACTCAGTTAGTGCGCTTAGGAAAATTCACAAAGAAAATATTGGCAAGAAATTATTATTAATTATAGATATGGTATATTATAAAGTATGGTAGATCTATATATTGATACGTGAAGCAAAAACTTTGTACCCCTTTTTACGAAAATTGCGCGGACTGAGGAGTATGAAATTTCGCACACTTATAGTTTATATAGAGAAGGAGTACAGTATGTTATTATTTTTTTTTAATTAAGCATTAAAAATACATTAAATCAATAAAACAAACATTATACTCACTACCCTGTATTTGACACACACGCATTCATCTCTTGTCAAAAATTTTAAAAATGGAAGAGGAGCGGCCGAAATCTGTCAGTGCCAATCCAAACTCACATTCTATCTTTTTTAATTTTTCATTGCCTAGGATACAATCCGTGCAGCCCTAATAAAATATTGTTTAGTAAACAGCTTTTTATAAAAAATACGGTCGATTTTCGACCACTGGGCGACCACTAGTATATTATAAAAGTAAAACAAAGATACGGATACATACACAAAATAAATGTCAACATTTGGGTAAAATATCGAAAGATAAATGCAATTGCAATGTCAAGCTCTTTTATTAAATCCACTTCCAACTCAAGAGACTTGTTTTGCAGAAAACGGTTTAAAAAAGTTGTAAAATTTAACGATCAGTATAAAAACTGTAAGAAAAAATTGGCACTACCGTTATAATCGTTGCTTAATCCTATACCATGGCATACCAAGGTATACCTTGGGAAATAACGGAGTGTACAATGGACGACAGTAAGTACCTACGTACTTTTAGTAAATGAAAAAGTTACATGTCTGTACCTGGTATAGAGCGCGTGTGAACCGGCTCTTCGTACTCTTGTTACACGAGTACGGTGTCTTGGGCCTGTACAATTGTGCATGTTTAGTGTATCAATTGAATGTGTAGTGGCATTTTGAGGAACGGGCGGTCGAGCCATGATCACAGTCACGTAAAACGTAAACCAGTAAGTAAGTAAAATAAATAGCCTATAACTGTCCCACTGCTGGGCAAAGGCCTCCATCATTGAAATCAAGTCATCGCTACAATTGATGGATAATGGCTTAATCACCACGCATGCCAAGTGCGGTTTGGTGATCACAAACCAGGGCAATGCATCGAAAAATCCGAAATACATTTTGCCCGACCTGGGAATTGAACCCGGGACCTTCGAGTATCAGGTCGAACGCTCTGTCACTCGGCCACCGAGGCGTCAAACCAGTTTAGTTTGAAATTCTTCATTACCTATAATGAAGCCTTATTGTTAAGTAAAAACCTCACCTCAATGCTGATGGAAAATTTCGAAAGGCCGTTATCGAAAGTCAAATGAGGGTGTGTGAGGAAAATGTCGAGTGGACACTACGTGAGTCAGCCGCTAATTACCAACTAAGGAGCAAACGGCGCTTTCATGCTGAGCTAAACAACGTCGTAAGAGAATGTAGCAATCTTGTTAAGGGTGCGCCGTCCGTAAGTGACAAGTGTCATATGTTTTATTTGAAATGTCGTCGTCCATATTTATTTGATGCCGCGCGGCCATACTAATTTTGTATGGGGAATTTAAGGTGCTTAATAAAAAAATATTATTTAAATAACCTCTTGATGAATCAAAAATGTAGTCTAGCAATTTGTAGTTTATCCATTGATGATTGTTAAGACAAAATCAGAGGTACAATAATTTAGATAAACTATAAGAAATCTACTAAACGCCGCCACTCGTTTTCATGATCTTTGCCCAACTTTAAATGATATTGTAGAAAAAACTATAGCGTGTTATGAATTTATGGTTCTGACAAATTGTAAACACGTTCCCTATGATACTAAATATATATTTTGTTAATTTAATATGATAGTATTTTCAATTATATTTACTTAACCGTAACTGCATTTTTGGCATTTTTTGGTCGGCCCACCCTTAATGAGACTAATCGGTAATGCCCAACGAGGCCTGAACAACCTTTGAAAAGAAGATTGGCGCCTAGCAGCGCAAGACAGAGAGGAGTTGCTCCTTTGGCGCCGGAGGCTACGATCCTCTTTGAGTCGCTGAGCCGTCGAATTACGTAAGTAAAGTATTTCGTTTTTTTTTTGGAGAATTTGCTGGTGTCCTCAGCAACTCTTCCCGTTTAGGCCGTTCATACCGTGGCCGTGGTACGAACAGCGCGTTATACGAACGGCCTAACGACCCCACTTCTCTTCCAATTGCTGCCAGCCTTTTAGCGTATATCGCCGCTCCTCCACGCTAAAGAGCGTCTTGACATACTCGGGGTTATCTCAATCCGATTCCCAAAAAGCCCGGTAAACCCCCAAAAAGCCCGGTGAAGTTGAAAATGCCCAGTAGCAAACAGCAAACTTCCTTAAGGCGACGCAACGTTAAACAATTAATCTAATACGGAGCGTTTGCACCCCGTACCATAAGAAAAACTGTATTTTTTTCCTTCAAATGAAAACTACAAATTATTAAAAAAAATGAACTAGCATATTGAAGTGTGTGTTAAGACTAATCTACTAAGAAAATGTAGATGCTTAAATAGGTCTGGTTTGCCTGTAAAATGCAAATCTATGTTTTAAAAGAGGTGACTTTGATATTTTTTTCTCTGTTATAAAAGTTGACAAATCGTGTTTCTCCAACTAGCAAAATGAAGTCAGTTAAATGAAAAATCATGTCATCAAATATCACTTTCATATGTTTTGTAATTGTTGGGAAAAATCAAGATCCCCGCCACGTAAATTTCCAATGCGTCGCCCGAAAAAAATATCGGGGTTATATCTAAGACTATATCTTTGTGCACACTTCTATATTACATAGCTTTACTTAATTATTAACTTTTATTATAAACGGGATAATATTTATCAACTTTCGATTTGTAAAACAAGGTTGCAAGATCTGGGTCATTGACCCGTAAACTAGGCAATCAGACCAGACTTCAATGCCATGATTATTTAATAATAGCTGCTACCTAATCTGTTATACCGTCCATGGTAAAAACTTAAGCAGTTTTTATTGAAAATGTATTTAGTGATAGGATAACTTATTAAAGTTACTAAATTCGTAAGTCACTCTGGTTGAAACTTAAAATCATTTTATCAAAATGGCCTACTTGTGTTAAGCGATGTTTTTTACGTTAGTGATCAAATGTATAAATAATTAATATTTTAAAAAAACTTTCCTTTATCCGTAAACCACAGCATAAACAAATAATTAACGGTTTAATTGAGTTATAATAGGAGCGATTAAAAATGTATTTACTGTTCTAGAAATGATTATCTTCTAAATATAAATAAATTTTCGGATTTATGGCGTTTCTTTTTTTAGACTGTTTTCTGATGGTTTTAGACGGTATTTTCGCGAAACTTAAAGGGTTCCACAAGCCGGAGAGTCTAGTAGGGAACGGGTAAGCTGTGTAATACGTATGTACGGCTTCCCCGTTCCCTAGAAGACTCTTCGAATCCTACTACCTACCAGGCAAAATAGATTCTTGAAACTTGAAGCATAACATTTCAATGCGCAAGTTGGAGGTAAATAAATACATTAACGTCGTGTTAAAAACCCATCTGAACTGGAAATGTACTGACCGCTCCTATCCATCTTAACGTTGTTATCAAAAAGGTGTTATTAAAAAATGAACTAAATATTAAACCCATTAATGAATCGTGGTATGTGGTATAATGTAAGTATTTATGTATTTCTGCTATAAAAATATAAAAAGGTAATGTTTAAGTGTTCATATTCGGTATATTTCGCATTAAGTAACGTCATCAATACAAAATGCAAAGACGATTAATCCATTCAATTGTGAAACGCGCTGCCTCCTTTAGAGCATTAAAGTATGCTACGAGTCGATGGCGAAGCTTTTAAAAACAAAGTCCGCGGGCTCTTGTTTGATAATATCATGACAGTCGTATTAGAATTGTGTATTTTATGTATGTTTATTTATTGTAGTTTACGTCTTACAATACACATAATTATATATTTATTTAATATATTCTATTTATGTATATACATTTAAAATTATTTCTACCACCAGTATCTACTTTAGTCTTTGCACATAATTGCCCGTACCAAGGTATTTCTAAATCGATGCGTACCAATGTTATCTCTGCACTACCTTAATGGTTGACTGGTAGAGTGTGCGTCAGGCATTATGTCCGCCACGTAAACTATAATGAAAAAGTTAAAATAAAAATCAAGTAAATAACATACTCGAGTATAATAATATATTGCTAAAATTGCTTAATGTTTACAAACAATTTTCCTCTAGGCTAATGCGCTTCCTCGCTCGCAAATCAATCGATTTCCACATCTCGGTTTATCGCCTCTACTCACGACAAATCAGTTTTTTATTGTCTCTCGATTGAACGAACAAACACGCAATTTAATTACCTAATGTTTCTAGAGACTTATTTGAATAAATAATTATAATAAATACTAACTATTCTCTATTATTTAGACAAGGATTATGGCTGGTAGAGACTATACGGTACGTATTATTTTTGCATGAACAATCAGGTAAAAAAAAAGATTTGTTTTGTGTAGATTATATCCTATACCATTACTTATATATGCAGTTAAAATTATCAATGATATAAAAAACTTATTATTTGTGTTAAAAATAAATTACTATTTAACAAGAATAAAATATATATTATGTCTTTAAGGCAAAAAAAAGGCTTCTACTACTGCTTCGGCACAATTTCAATGTTTGTAGCATTGTTATGTTCCAAGTGCTAACCAGTTAGCAATAAAAAAAAATTTTTTAAAAAATTTTTTTTTTTAAATACGTAGTGTCAGGATTTGTAAGACTTACATAACACGGTTTGCACTTAATACAATGTGTTTCAGTCCAAACTAATAAATCAAATCCTTTGATAAGTTTTAGTAAAATAATAAGCAAATTATTGAACGATTTGTTATTTTAAAGATTACAATGTTTTTTTTAATACATAGGTATTACAGAACAGCACTGAACGCCTACTTGGTCGTACTTTAACCGGACTTCTTTGAAATAATATATATGTTCGGTCTAAACCTTATAATTCGATCAAAATCATCATCATCAGCGCCTTTTATGTCCCCACTGCTGAGGCACGAGCCTTCCCTATCGATGGATAGGGAGAACGTGCCGTAAACCACCACCCGGGGCCAGTGCGGATTGGTAACCACCAATCCGCACTGGCCCGTGTGGTGGTTAACAACCTGTTATAATGCATCCGGGACCAACGGCTTTACGTGCCTTCCGAAGCACGGAGGAGCTCGAGATGATACATTTTTGGTCACCCATCCGATGACCGGCCTTTGCGAAAGTTCCTTAACCTCAGCACAGACCGGGTTAACCACTGCGCCATCGAGCTCCTCTTTAAAGATGTGATTCGATCAATCATATCCTTGAAACTAAGTAGTTAAATATTACTTCTGACCCAGTTGTTACTACCGACCCGATCGTTATAACGATCAATAAATGTAATGTTATTTTACATTTTTTTGTATTATCTCTCGTTATAACGATCACCATTTTCCAGCTTTTCCAGGATCGCTTTATTTTTTTTGTATTTTGTCCCATGTACTACATATGTATTATTAATATTTGGAAAAATCGTAACAATCTGAGATCAAAAATTGTTTCAGTAACAACTGGGTTAAAAATAATAAGCACATTAAATATACGATTAATTAGCGTCATGGCGTGTCTTCAGGTGCATGACACGATCTGGTGACGTGATAGTTAATTAAACGCACCTAATAAATTATTATTTTTAAAGGTAAAGTGACACATTTTCTCATTCCAACAGCAATTCTTATTCAATCTGATTAAGTCAAAAATCAATAATATTATAGGCAAATAAGCAGAGTTCCTTTATATTTTTCCGTTCGGTTAATTATTTTGGAAGTCGTCTAACAGAGGGCGTACCCTGAACCTCTTATTCCCATTTAAAACTGGTTTTATTTTCGATCGGAAAGACTATAAATATACTGACTTAAAGGTATGAGACGACGATAGTTTTAAAAATATAAAAAAACATCCAGTTGGGGTTTTGTGTTCTGAATATGAAAGCTATCCGTATTGTACTATCCGTTTTTGGGATGTAAACTACTTACTTATACAATGTTATTTTTAGTTTATACGAAACCTGAAAACTGTTTGTTCAGAATCAGTAATAGAATCGATTTCAATATTTTTATACCATATTTCTTTTTACCAAATAATATTTACAAAATCTCAAATAAATTATACCCTACTAAAAACACACCACCACGGTAAAAACAGATTTCTTTGAATAAGACAAATTGCTTTGCATCAAAGCAAATTTATTAACTCCAAGAATACGATTTCCTCCCTATAGACGTTAGAGAATATTTACTTGTTAGCAGCAAAAAAATATCTTAAAATTGTTTATTTGTAACCAGACAAAAATGTTTAATGCAATAAATTAAATTAATTCACTCAAGAATTACAGATGAATTCATAGCTAATAAAAAAAATTGTTCAAGTGAATGTTTTTGTTATTTCCTTAAAGACACAAATTACTTAAAATAAAATATATTATTCTTGTTTCAAGAAAATATTTCATTATTACATGCATTTACTGACTAAGGTTGAGAATGTGCAATGATAAATGAAGAGATCATTTATTGGATTTATATTTATTTTCTCTTGACTTCAATCATTGAGAATCTAAAATTAAGATAATATTTATTTACACTGAAACAGAATTTCTTAAAAAGTTGTTGTAAATTTCACTATGCCCAAATGGTTATGTTTTGAACCAAGATTATTTTACTTAATATTAATAAGACTAAAGTATTACAAAAAGATTTTACTGTCTAAATTACAGCATGGAGTTTACTTAATTTAAGTTATATCTTTTCTTTGAAATAAGGATATTTATTCTTAATATTATTACGATTATACTTTTAAAATAAGATTTAACTGTCTTAGGTAAAGCGTTGGGTTTAATTAATTCAAGTCATGTCATTTCTTTGAAATAAGTAGGTACCTACTTATACGGGTGTAACAGGAATGTGCATCACTTTTTGGAGTGCATTACACATTTACCTATGTGATTCGTGTAAATGAGTACATTCACTCCCTAAAAAGATGCTACACTATATTACTGTTACATCCGCACAGTGCCTGAAGAAATACCGACTTTCCGTGGTGAGGTGACTATATACTCTTTATGTATTATAATATTAAATAATAAACTTTAACGAAATTATCAAGAAATTACCCTGGCATAAAATTATTTTCTAAAACGTTACACAATGGAACATTGTAGATCAACAGCGAGTAGGGTCACTCTAACGTTACTAAAATACTATAATAAAACAAAATTTTCAATTATGTGTGCATATATTTTCATAGAAATGGACAAATTCTTCATTACTCATAATATATTAATATAAACTAAGATTATCATGATATTATTAGTTTTTTTTTATTATAGCAAATACGAAAATAGACAAACATCAATATCTTTCGTAATACGAATTCGTTCATCGTCAATATCGTTAAATCTTTAATTCAATATAATTTCCTATGTTCATATTATAATATATTACTAAATAGGTATATATCGAAATCACAATCTAATATTTGGTAATAAAATTCCCCTAGGAGGCACTACATGTGCGAGTATCTTTATTTGAGCAGGAAGTTTTTCTGAAACAATCAAGAAACAGTTTATATTATAGGTATCCTGAGTGAACATTGTCCGAGAATGAAACTGAATCATATATAAGTAAATGGTTGTACTTACGGTATTCTTCGATGTTCTGCAATGACTGTTTAAGGTTTATAACTCCTCCATCTCGTGTTGGTTTCAATCGTATTAATTTTTCATAAAATGAATTCCAGTTTAATAAACAGTTTTTTTCCTTTTCTGGATACAGCAAATCAAAGTCAAGGTTTATCTGGAAAGTAGGTAATCATTAATACTGTAAATTAGAATTGATACTCTAAATGAAAACTTTAAAAACAGGCAGCATTTAATATTTTCTATTTTAAGGTGTCTTACCAATACGTCACTCCGTGGATCTGACAAAATTTTCCATTCCTGTAAGAATTCGTGATCACACTTTTATGTTCCCCTTTCCTTCTGAGGCTAAATGTGGCCTTCCATTTTTGTAGCAAATGGTCCCAAGGTGCCGAATTGGAGTTTAGCCACAGTTTGTCTCGAGAATGTATATCTTTAAAAAAAAGTAAGTTGGTAACTTTTAGTGCAACATAGACTTCATCGACAGGCTTAGTCCAGTACTGGACATAGACCATAGGGCATAGTATTAAAATATAAAAAAATAAAAACATTCAATATTACTTTGCAACTCCTCAGTTCCTTTTATCTTTGCTGGTGATTCATTTTCACAGTCACATTTTCTATTGCGATCTCCATATTTATAGAGGAGGTTGCGAACTTTGATAACTAATTTTCCTTGTGCTATTGTAGAACGCCCATCTACAGAATTAATTTTTCTTATAGGCTTTGAAAAGATTGTGCCTATAGTTTCCTTTGGGAACAATGTTCTTATTTTTGCTGCAATTACATTGTATTCTTCATAAGTTATTCGACTGAAAGAAAAAAAAAAAAAATGTTTTGCTATACAACCAGAATTTACCTAAAGAAATAGAATCGAGTAGAATATAATTTATTGCCAATACTGTGTACAATAAAATATTGTTAAGGTTTTCTAAACTGTATAACTTGGTAACTGCATATAATTTTGTAAATGTTGATAAATATTATATTAAAGCTGTGGAGTTTCTCGCGCCCATTCAAAAATAGACGCTAAAAATAGACGTCCTAAATGGGTAGTAGGTAAAAAAATTTATTTGAATAAAAATATTTGACTTGGACTTTGAGTAAACAAATAAATAAAATACAACAATTATTCCTGGGCAACATATATTATCTGGTATAATATTATTGAGCACTACAATTTACATTAAGGTTTTTTATTTACTTACCAATTAACAATGTATGTATTTAAATGTTTTATTATTACATCCGTCAACCGATTCCTTCTGCTGTTGTCGAGGAAACCATATGTTTCGTAATACTTTTGACATAATTCTTTCAAAATTTCCTGGGTTAGTTTTGGATAGTGTTCAATTATATCGTTATCTGAAAAAAAAAACAAAATATAGTACATAATAGAAGTGTCACTATCACCACCAGGCCTATATCACTGCTGGGCCTACCAATTAAACAGTCGCTTGCCAGGAGTTCTGCTTGAGGATATCACATGCCGCGCCGGTACCGGCGCGGCGTACCGGCACGTACCGGTGTAGTACGGTCGGTTTGTATCTAAGTATTATACGTAAGGCACTAAATAGATGAGCGCATACTTACCCAAAAAATGTTTTATTACATCTTCACGTATTCCCCACAAAGTAGGCACTTCCACAACAGAATCCATGTGGCCTTCTTTTTGAGAGATTGAACTTTATTTAACTCCAATAACAATTATATTAAACAAAACTCTGTGTTAAATTTGACTACCTGTAGCACAGAATAACTAATAGTACTACCGTACCTGTAGTACAAAAGAACTCACGAACGGCGAACCTCAAATAGGTGAAACTGAAAGAAAATAATGTAAACAAAACAGACAAGCTGCGACCTGCATACCTGCAACTGCCACTGCACGGCAGAAAACGAGCGTGGCGCGCTGCGCATACCAACAAAAAAAATCTTGAGTTCAAGGTCAATATCTCAAAACAAAATGTTTTGATTAAAACAAAATTAATTCGTGTTTATATTAGACTACGTTACTCTTGTTTTCTAAATTAAATTATCTAAATCCAACAAAACACAAAACAAAACGAGAAAAATATTGTTTTATACACAAACATAATTAAAATGTTATTTTGGACCAACGTAAAATATTTCGAAACATTAATAATGAAATTTTGACTCAAGGAAATATTTAATAAATAATAAATAAAATTTTCTGGAACTGAATCAAACATTATTACATTTCAGAAAGCCATATTTTCTTAAACAGAAAATATTTTTTCTTCTTACTGTACCACACAATTCTTATTTCAAGTTAAAAACTCTTGAATCATTAATTGAGAATACTTACATCTTATCCAAAGATGTTATTTATTGATTCAAGAGAATTTAAAGTTCTTTATTCAAGTGTAGTTTAGTTTATCAATCCAATTGTATATGAATCTTGAAACGAAAATATTTCTCTTAATAATACAAAAACTTTGAGAGCAAATTTGTATCAGAAAGAGATAAGCAGATTTTTCATAACAACAATATATTTTTTGTCCTAGAATATATTTTATCGTAATTACGAAATATTCTAAGAAAGTGCTTTGTCTTATTCAAAGAAATCCTTTTTACCTGTGGGGGCAGCACAAAAAGCTTGTAACTTCGTGAGTTTTCAAGTTATTATTTTAATTTTTTTTTGTACTGATTCTTTAAATGAAAGTATTTGACCCGTGTTTCGGTTTTCGTAAATAAGGTTGTATACAGTCTACAACACACGCAAAGTGACTGGCAGCGGTTGAATGAGAGGAGCCTTAAATAGAGCTCAGTAGATGTATTAGGAGAGGCTTATGTCCAACATAGACAGTGGAAAACTTCTGGGGTTATACGATACGATCTCTACTCCTACATCTTGAGGAACCTTAGGTTTCTCATCGCCCATAAACTCGGAAAAGTCTTTCAAACCGTAAGGTTCCTCTTGTTGATTTGATTTAATGTTTGGACGATTCAAAAGCACTTTTTTTTAAATTTATATGAATTAAATATATTGGTAACGGCATATAATTTTGTAAATGTAGTTACATATTATATTAAAGCTGTGGAGTTTCTTGCGCCCGTTCTTCTCCACAGCTTAAAAAATAAACGTCCTAAATGGGTACTTAGTAGGTAAAAAAATTTTTGGACGATTCAAAAGCACTTTTCTAAAGTTTATTTGAATAAAAATATTTGACTTTGACTTTGAAAAAAAAAAACGTATGTTAAATCCTACTCTCATATTGAACACCATTACAAATAATTAGCTACAGTTAAATAAAGAGTCTTCAACGATTAGTTTTTTCTGCGTTTTCCTACAAAATATTTAATTTTTGTTACACTATAAAAACATGTCATTGGCCTTAATTTAAGTTTGTAGTTATTATTTGTAAATGCTGTTGGTTTTCTGAATATATTAAAGTAATTTTCATTATTTGACTGAACCTTATTTATGGAACAAAATTAATTATTTCAAGTTGTGTAACGGAAGGAAGGATCGTCCGAGGCTCTCATGTTTTTTCGTTATAATTCTATAAGCTACAAGTTCATTGTTGTTTAAGATTAAGATAAGATAAACAAACACACGTAAAACAATCGATATTTTATATAGCTTTAATTCATCCGTGAAATTTTCGTAAATGTACATATACTTCTTCGGCATATTTCTAGCCTACAGCAATAAAGAAAATTTGAAGTTTTACGAGCAATAGCGTGGTTTATGACCCGTTCTCCTCGTGGATGAAAATTCCTGAGTTCGGGCTCCAAGGCGTGTCCCAGCAGTGGGGTCATAAAATAAGCTGGTGAAGATGGTAATGATGAAAGTATAAAGAAATAAACATTGTATCAGTATAGGTATTTCCTAAATAGTAACTTTTTGTAAAAATTACAAAAGTCAATTTTCTTTTCCTATGTTTTTAAGTAAATTTTCTTTTCTATTTGACTAGGTATGTTTTTTTACTTCAATCTCAAATCGCACGCGTGACTAAAAATCACGGCATTAATTAATTTATGTGTAGGTATTGATACTATCTGTCACGTCACTTCACGGTCCGCAGAGCGCTGCGAACGCGAAACCGAGCGAGGCCGAAGCAATTCCCCGAAGATCCTTGCGTTTATTTAAAAACAAAAAACATTTACAAATTGAATTCACATAATAGCAAGTATTACGCTGACTGCAGAAAATATTATTAATCAATTAGTCACACTCTTTCATAAATCTGGGCTCTATCGATTGCCTATTGTTATAAGAATGCTTCCATTATGTTTGTGAATCAAAGCATATACAATAACTTATATTATAATTTAGTAGATAAAATTGATAAATAATTGGTTTAAATATACAATAACTTATTTCAGTTTCAGTGCAAAAAAATATTAACTTTCGTCTTTACATTTGAAAGGAATCCATTTAATCACCTTCTTATTTACCTGTACTCTCATTAAACCAAAAAATTTTTTTTTAATAATATTACGTAATAAATATTTCCGTTTTTACTTAAAATATTCAAACTCTATTACCTTTGTAGGCCAAATACTTTTCTCCGTCATCACATAGCCACTGTTGTCGTATCCATATTTCTCCTTCGCCATTTTCTCCTTTTCGAAAACTATCAAATCACTGGACATAATATTACTACACGAATCACTGTTAAATATTTAAAAGTTAACTCTGATCACTGGCCGCACGCGCTTCTGTAGCAAACTCTTTACAACCAACGCCGATTTCTTAAACACGAATGCGTATAAAAAAGGTTGAGACCACGTGCGATTAAAAAGAAAAATAAACAGCTTTCCCGCCGATTTGTGTGTCAATCTGACAGCCGGCAGCGCGGGAAACCGTGACGTTTGTGCCACTGATGAAGACTGGCCGCGCGCGGACAGTTGAACCGAATAAATACGTAACAATGGAACCGGCATTTCAGCGGGCACCTGTAGTATTAGCATTTTATTAATCAACTCGAAAAACTTAATAAAGAACTCATTTAATTTGTAGTAATTACAAAAGACTTCATGTAGGCAGGTGATGCTTTCATGCGTAGAACATTAGAACTGTTGCAAAAATCTAAGAATCAGGCTACTTGATACAGTGTAAAGTAAAATAACATTGAGTATAAAGTTGCTTCCTCTGTTAGTCTATCAAATACGATTAAAATTATTGTATTAGGTTTTTCTTATAACATTGAAACAATGTAGTTTACGTTTATTCGAAATACTTCGCCTATTTTAATTACCTACTTACTCAATGTTTTTATCACTTTCTGTGATATTTCACAACTACCTAAGTTGATTTTAACCGACCTAATAAATAGAGATGCTTACAACTTTACGATTCTTCACACAACAATTTGTGTTATTCTACTTTTGATTGAAATAAATTGCTCTTATTACTTATTAGGCACTTGATGTCCCTTGAAGTTACGTTGAAATAGAATTAAAATAATAGTATAAATAAATATAGAAATAAATACTTTATTCACAAAAACTTATATCAGAACGTTTATTTTTCATAAAGGTTCATTTAATTAATAAAATGAAAAAAAGTTTAATACTGTCTCCCTGGACTATGTACAGACTCTGCAAAAGGATTTCATACGATTTATAGAACTTTGACTATGAAAAATTACTAAACAAGAATGATAAATGGAAGTCTTACAATATTTTCTTAAAATCTTGTAATTAAAATAATAATATAATTACTTTTTGTGCGTGGAGAATTCTGTTTCCGTGTCTGGTTTGGTAGGTAACTTAGGTTTAAATACAGTCAGTATTTCAACGATATATATATTGATATATATAGTAAGTAAACAGCCTATAACTGTCCCACTGCTGGGCAAAGGCCTCCATCATTGAAATCAAGTCATCGCTACAATTGATGGGTAATGGCTTAATCACCACGCTTGCCAAATGCGGGTTGGTGATCACAAACCCGGGATATGAATATAGGTATATCGAAACATCCGAAATACATTTTGCCCGACCTGGGAATTGAACCCGGGACCTTCGGGTATCGGACCGAGCACTCTGCCATTCGGCCACCTAGGCGTTTCCGATTATCTATTTACTAGAGCTTCTAATTTTGGGATCAGAACAATGTATCTGATTTGATGTGGTAGATGGCGCTGGCGTGCAGTGATTACTTTTTATTTATTTATATCATTATTTTTCTGGTTTCCACGGAAGATCAGCGTCGGGGTGCCAACCAGGAATCTCGACATTATGCTGAGTGGAGACCGTTTCAACACCACCGGTTCTAGTCTTTTGTCCATGTGTTGTTATTAATATATGTGGTATTGATTTTTTTTCTTTTCTATTCTATTCTATTCTAAATTACCACTTAGTACCTTATCGAAAAGTAGCTGAGTTTTTGTTGCTGACTGTACAAGTGTGTGAAGTAAAAAGGTCTGACATGGTGTTATAATAAAATTGTTTAAATACATTAAAAAATATTTTATTTTACTATTATGTGTAGAATAGGTACACGATTGGTATTGGATGATTGATACATTAACTTAAGTATGAAATTAAATTCTAATATCAGTAAGTACCTAAATAATGAATATATTACCTAGTTTTAAACATTTTGGCAAAATGTTAGTTTTATTTAAGCCCTTAATTTTATAGTCATACTATTTTTCTTCAACTATTGCTATCTAAAAGTACGCGAACACTAGATACACTTTAAACTGACAAAAATGCTACGGTCATGAAATAATAGGTATCTAAATAAACGCGAATAAATATCCGTATCAAGTATTTGATTTTATTACGCTATGTATTATTATTATTATTATTTCTTTTATTTTTATTACCTATCGTTTGTATGGTACTTATTACAAGTAAACATCTCCTTTTTCGAAAAACTATTAAAATTACCCATAAACGTATTTTTTTGTTCCCCTTTAACGGAAACCTATTATACTTAAAATACTTTCTTGTATCGAACGTTTAGTTTCCAACAAAAATTGTCGCACGTACACACACTTAACTCCGTACAAAAAGAAACAAAAAGTGAAATTACTTTTACATAGTTGTTAGCCGTTCTTTTGTATCTTATGTTGTGTGTGCATAGTTGCTATTGTGTATAACATATATTGATTTGTGTAAAAACTTTACTGGTTTTTTATGCACTAACAGCTTTCCCGCGACTTTGTTTACGTCGATTTCGAATTTAGAGCAACCAAAAATTTTATCAAAGCAAAATAAAGCCGCTGAAGTCCCGTGATCCTAAAAAAATTTCGCAAAATCCCGTATTATTTCAGGCTTACGTCATGAAAGAGACAGTCACGTTTGTAAAGAAATAGTTTTCTCAGTGAGTGAGTTCGTCAGGACTTATCTTTTTATACACTTTAATGATTTAATTGGGACTTTTCTTCTTGTACTTTAAATCTATATGTTTCCAAAATAAAGAAAAATAAGGAAAAATGTTTTTCGGCATCCGTTTTCCATGAAATCAGTTTACGTAGCTCGAAATATTCCACAGTTAATAATACATTAACACATTACATACAGTCAACGCCTCTTATTCATAGCAATGTTGTCGTTGCAGTTTAACGAATTACTATTAGCTTATTTAATTAACACGATGAGACTTTTATGAGGAGCTATATCGATGCTTATTTTTGTGGTTTTTCTTAATTTCGTGTCAGTGGCATAATTAAAGACTCCTTCGACGACACTGGACCTCGATTCTATTTTAAAAACGTGTAGGGTGGTGGCACCCCAGGCTTCGGCAGGACCCAGTTATAAACATTTTATTCCTCTAAAGGGATGCGCCGACGCCGACTAAAAAAAGCCAAAAGTGTAGTCACGGTTAAATTGAAATATAAAAATACTATCGCATTACATAAACAAAATGTATGTTTAGTATCAAAGGGAACGTGTTTACAATTAGTCCTATCCATAAATTGACGACCTACTTGGTCGAGTGGCTTGCACACCGGTTTTCATGGTGTCGCCATCTCTGAGGTCCCCGGTTCGATCCCCGGCCGGATCAATTTAGAAATACCTGTTTTTCTAAATTGTTTCGGGTCTGGGTGTTTCCTATGTATTTAAGTATATTAAGTATGTTTATCCGTTGTCTAGTTAACCATTTTAACAAGTTTCTTAAGGAAGCTTTTCTTGGGGCTAGATAATTGGTGTGAGTGTGGGAAACATTTATTTATTTTATTTTATAAATTCATCATCATCGTCTCATTGCAAGGGTGGTGAACTATCCTCCCCACTCCCCGCACACACTCCTTAGTAAGGCGCCTTCTTATCTTATCTTATCTTAGTGGGGACCTGCTGAGGTTTCCATCTCGCAGTAACACTTCGACCCATCGGGATCTTTTGTGCAACCCCATCCTTTCACTCTTCTTCCTCTGTAAAAATAGATGCCATAAGTTTGGCAACGTCAACGGCAACGGGTAAGGCGCCATAATAAGAGATATAGGTTGTACCCCGGGTCGTGAACGTGAACTCACGAGTTGTTAGGATTCCGTCCAAACGGTAGACGGTTGTCCTTGGTTTTTAGTGGTTCGGCCACCACATCAGTCTACCTCACATACCCCACTGGTTGGACCGCGAATATTGGTTGCCAATTTTCCTAAAAAAGGGTGGTATTCGGATCAAGTCTGGTAATTCAATAACATCTCAATAGTGTAGTAATAGTGAAGTACAGTACTTTTAGTGTCTCTCTGTAATCATCGCATTTGCGAATGGAACCGAACATTAATTCCCATGTCTATTAATTATTAGATTTATCATGTATTACGAGTATATTTACGACGTGTTATTGTTGTTTTGTTTTGGTTTTTCGTGTGAACTAAATAGAGCTGTCTAACTATAAATTGTAAATCAGTTACTTATGCCACAATAGTATTTCATTCTAAAATAAATAAATAATAAGTAAAAGGCGAAGCCACTCTAATCGGAATCGGACCTGTAGTTCCAGAGATTAGCCCCGACAAACAAACAAACAACATACTCAAGAACGTTACCTCTTTATTAATACTAGTGGTCGCCCAGTGGTCGAAATTCGACCGAAATTTTATTAAGGCTGCACGGATTGTATCCTAAGCAATGAAAAATTAAAAAAGATAGAATGTAAGTTTAAAATTGGCATTGACAGGATTCGGCCGCTCCTCTTCCATTTTTGAAAGTTTTGATAAAGAGTATATATACGTGTATTAAAAAATATATTAACATTTGGATAACCTTCTCTATATAAACTACTAGCTGTGCTCGCGACTTCGTCCACGTGGAATAGTGACTTTCGGCAGCATTTTTAATATTTTTGGGCTCTTTTCCCGTTTTTGCAACATTTTTCACTGATGCTTCGCTCCTATTGGTCGCAGCGTGATGTTATATAGCCTAAAGCCTTCCTCGATAAATGGACTATCCAACACAAAAAGAATTATTCAATTCGAACCAGTAGTTCCTGAGATTAGCGCGTTCAAACAAACAAACAAACAAACAAACTCTTCAGCTTTATAATATTAGTATAGATAAGGTGAGCGAAATTTCATACTCCTCCGTCCGCGCAATTTTCGTAAAAAAGGGGTACGTATTAATTATATAAATACTCTATAAACTGATAGAAATCCGACGACAGCCAAAATATGAAATTTATGTAAGTAAGTAGTAATCTTACCGACAGGTATTAAGTTTATAAATTATGTCTTTGCCTTGTAATTTTGTTAATAGAGCTCTCACTCTTCTCTGTTCATTCTTTGGTTGGATACCATCAACATCCCGATCGATGCGATAGGCTTTCAAATGCGCTCGTCTATATTTTACGACTAGCTGTGCGCGGTTTCACCCGCGTTAGTGAGTCAACCTTAAAAGCTAGACATATGCTGTCGCGGACTTTTTTTTAGAACTTTTAAAGAGGAACAATTTCGTGATACATAATTTTTGCGTATCTTTCACCGTTTACGCAGCGCACGCAAGGAAAGCTCTCAAAAAAACTTTTTGCAACATTTTACATTGCTGCTCCATTCCTATTAGTCGTAGCGTGATGTAATATAGCCTATAGCCTTCCTCAATAAATGGACTATTCAATACAAAAATATTTTTTCGATTCAAACCAGTAGTTCCTGAGATTAGCGCGTTCAACCAAACAAACAAACTCTTCAGCTTTATAATATTAGTATAGATTTCTTTACTCGTAAGTGTATTAAAACGTCAGAACGAGAACGTCACTCATGATGACGCTGTGCGGTGATTAAATTGAACAGTGATTTTCAAACCAGTTAATCGATTAGATTGTAGCTAATTGACAACGATTACACTCCGCTGTTGACACAGGGCTGTCCATAGAAGCAAGTAAACGCAATAAGCCTTTTTTTTTAATGAACATAGACATTTACTTTTGTTTCAACTGTGTCAACGAAAAACTGACTCTAACTTACTTAATTCTTATTTTATTAGTAGTTAATTCAACGTAAACTTAAGATCATAAATTATATCTGGAAGGGGAACTATAGATGGTAGGTATCTACCTACTCAGTTATACTTAAGTTCGGCACACAGCTATCGTTCTGTTCGTTGTTTACAAAATTATCGAAAAAATTAGGTTGTAGCATGAATTTTTAAATTTCAAACGAAAAATACATGTTCGAAAATTGTCAAGGGTTGTCACTACACATTTCTAAATCCTGTTCTATAATAAAAACTTACTAGTGGTCGCCCAGTGGTCGAAACTCGACCGAAATTCACAATGTTATGTAACATAAAGTTTATCTTTCGGGACTTCTTCTCCATAATTATTACAAACATGTCACACTCCTCTGTGCGCGCAATGTGCTTAAAAAGGGGCCAAAGTTTTCGCTTCACGTATTTATAGATTTACACAATCTTTTAACACTTTTACAACGAACAATAAAAATAATATCACGTTTTGTAAACATTATGGTTACAAGCAATAAATATTAAGAATACAATTTATAAAAATACATTATACGTAAATAGTAAATAAAAGTAAAAAACGGGATGAACCATAACCCGCCATACATGATGGCCTCATCCGAGTTGGTCTGTCACCAGCAATCGGCAGCTATCTAACAATGAAAACGCTTCACGTACAGTCATCCATTATAAGGTTTTATTTCAAAGAAGATGTGTTTGTTGATTTGTAAAGCACAGTAGAAAATTAGGAAACTTTGGAAGAATTTACCAAGAGCCTTTACGCAGCAGTGCAACCTTGTAAGTTGCTCAGCAAAAATAAACCGATTTGAGATTTTTTTGATTTTTGAAGAATTTGATTAGATTGGACTAAGTTTTTACTAGTAACAATATACCTACGGCTTAAAAAAGGAAGCTCGGAAAAACAAAAAAGTTTTTGGATAGAGATTGCTGTGGCCTCAGACAGCGTCGCCGAACTTTAAAAAAAAACAACTGTAAAAAAAAAATCTTTATTCAACTACCGTTCTTTATGTGGCAACCCTAATCTGCAGACAGGTCGTGCGGCCGTTGCACCCTCGTAATGGCTAGTCCACGCACCTCGCGTGCTTCGCTGAACGTGCTTCTTGCAGTACCAACAGCAGTTCAGCTGCGGAGACAGTTTGCAAGGCACATTGAACTCTAAAGGTCGCAATAAGGATAATGTTTAAACCGATTTTCGTATTATAGATAGAGTATTTTTTGCTATTGAAAAAATATAATAACAATAAAAATCACTTCATCATCATCATCATCAGCTCATTTTATGTTCCTACTGCTGGGGCACGAGCCCTCCCTATGGATGGATAGGGAGAACAGGCCATAAACCAGCTCATTTTATGTCCCCATTGCTGGGGCACGAGCCTACCCTATAGATGGATAGGGAGAAATGGCCATAAACCACCACGCGGGCCCAGTGCACTTACAAAAATCACTTGCTTTGAGAATAATTTCATATGAAATATACCTAGGAATCACACTAATATTATAAATGCGACAGTTTGTGTGTATATTTGTAGTTTCTTCACGCAGCAACAGATGGATGGATTTGGATGAAATTCGGCATACAGACAGTTTATAACCTGGATTAAAACATAGGACACATAGGATCACGATATTCCCACGGGAACGTGAACCACGCGGGTGAAACCGCGAGCGGCGCTAGTACTGAATAAAACTTGCATACACATCACTCCCCATGACGCCTCGGGTTCAACTCCCAGGTTGGGCAACGTGTGTTAGGTTGCGATGCCTACCCTGGGTTTGTGATCACATACCCGCATTCGGCAAACTTGGTAAATAAGTCAATACCCATCAATGATGGTGGATAATAACAAAAAAGGTTTAATTATGCTTACTTTACTTACTTACTTACATCAAAAATGCAAAACTTTTACTATGGAACCATCGATTTATGGAACTAACTCTGAAATCGTAAAAAAATATCAGCTGATTCAAACATTATGTAAGCCTTAGCTCGATCAAATTGTATGGAACAGCTTAATTTATAAGAGTTCTCAGTTTTGCCCATAGTAAAATGTCTGCCAAATTATGGGGAGAGACTTTATTGTAATTAAAAAATTACCCCTAAAGATTTTATAGTAATTAAAAAAGGTGGGTGTACAAAACGAAGGTTGGGTCACCCATTACTTCACCTGGGTTCGTGATGACCACCAGCCGTGAGGTTTTATTTGAGGCGGTAAATGATTTTGTTATGCCATTCATTACGTCGCCGGCCGTTCTCGTTAACGTTACATTACAATTGTTACGGCCACAGATTATATAACGGTATGCAGGCTTTAACAACGATTTTAATTATTTATATTGTAGTTGATATATTTAACTACATAAGTGACGGGAAAAAAATTTATTTATTATGGCATACACAACAGGATACAATCATAACATAATATCTAACAAGAAATGGATTGAACTAGATTGATTTGAAATCCAATACAATTTAGTATTATCTAACAATTATACAAATATCAGTTAAGGATGGGCTTTGTCCAGCAGCGGGACACGTATGGGCTACTTTAAAAAAAGTTAAGAATTGGCATGAACTACCCCAACTGGCTCAGGATAGAGATAGGTGGAAGGATGAGGAGAGGCCTTTGCCCTACAATGGTAAAGTAATGGCTGATAATAGTAATAATAATAAGGTAAGGTAAAAATTCAAAATTCAAAATTCAAAATTCAAAATTCAAAATTCAAAATCATTTATTCAGTTTAGGCTACAAATAGCTCTTATGAACGTCATTTTAAGCCATCGGTTCGTAAGTCTATCTACTCTGGGCGGGAGATCTTGTACTGAGAAGAACCGGCAAGAAACTCAGCAAGTGTCCAGCTCTTTTCTCCCTTACAGCGTCATAAATATTGGAAAAAGCCCTATCATAAAGGACACTTTCCATCACAAATAAAAACACAAAATGTAAAGGACAATCACAACATGTAAAATAACACAAAAAATAAAAAATAACTAAATAAAATATTTAAGTCAGCAAAAACATAATTTACCAGTTTAATTTTTTACAATATCATACAGTACTAGTAAAAGTCAAAAAAAACTATAGTTAATAATAATAAAAATAAAACTAATTGTAATGTTCAATGCAACGCTATTTTGTTATCTGCAGGACACTATTTATAAGTAGTATTATGTATATGTTTTTTATTATAGCCAGGCTGTTTTATCTTCTAAATATTCTTTGACTGTATAATAACCTTTTTTTAATAAAGAAGACTTTACATGTTTTTTAAACTTATCTAAAGGTAAATCTAGTACAGTATTTGGTATTTTATTGTAATAGTGTATACCTTGCCCCAAGAAAGAACCAAGCACCTTCTGTAACCTGAACAGTGGCATTGCAAGTTTTGACTTATTTCTAGTATTAAAATTGTGTACATCACTGTGTTTAGCAAATGAATTGATATTACAACGTACAAGAACTATACAATTATAAATAAATTGAGACGCCACTGTCAAGACATCAATTTCTTTAAAAAGATTTCTTAAAGAAGTTCGTGAACCTAGTCTATAGATTGTTCTTACTGCTCGTTTCTGTAAAATGAATATAGTTTCAATATCAGCCGCTGTTCCCCACAGTAAGAGGCCATACGACATGACACTATGAAAATAACTAAAGTAAACTGTTCTAGCAGTTTCAACGTCTGTTAACTGCCTTATTTTTCTAATGGCATAAGCAGCAGAACTGAGTTTGCCGGCCAATTTCGAAATGTGAGGATTCCATTGAAGTTTTGAGTCAAGGGTTATACCTAAGAAAACTGTTGAGTCTACCAAATCTAATCGATCACCGTTTATTCTTATATCAGTTGGTTCATTTTTGACATTTGGTAATTTAAAATTAATACATTTTGTTTTTTTAGCATTAAGCTGCAAATTATTAATAGTAAACCAACTGAGTACATCAGAGAGTGCTTTGTTTACATCGTCGTAATTTTTCTTACACCTACTTACATTAAAAATGAGTGAAGTATCATCTGCAAATAATACGATTTCACAGAAGTTCTCTACAAAGAATGGCAAGTCATTAATATAAATCAAAAACAGAAAAGGACCAAGAATGGACCCTTGTGGAACTCCCATTTTTACATGAGAACCAGATGATTTAGTTCCATTAATATCGACAGTTTGTGTTCGAGAGCTAAGATACGACTGAATTAAATTTAGTGCGAAATCTTTGAGACCGTAGTAATTTAGCTTCATCACCAGAGTTTTGTGCTCAACGCAATCGAAAGCCTTGGACAAGTCGCAAAACACTCCAAGGGCGTTTTGAGACTTCTCCCAGGCATCAAATATATGTTTTAATAGAGCAACACCTGCATCAGTAGTAGAACGACCCTTTGTAAATCCATATTGTTTATTATGTGAAAGGTTGTTTATGTTAAAATACGACATCAACTGTTCCAATATAACTTTTTCATAAATTTTGCTTAGAGTTGATAGTATTGAAATGGGTCGATAGTTACTGGGGTCTTCTTTGTAATAAAGGATTGGATTCTTTGGATCTTTTCATTTTGACCACACATTTCTGTCACACGTTGTATATAGCTTTGAATTAAATAAGTGTACGTATGTACTTTTTAAGGAATAGATTGATCGGGTACGTCCCGCTTGGACAACTTCCCGTTTCGTAGCACTAAAATACCTAACCAAGAGCGTTCCGTAAACTTTTTATATGCCATACATTTAGTCGCGTTTGGACAACTTTCAATATTCCATACATTTATTAAACTTTTGGACAATCTATAATTCGAGTAGTACAGTACAAAAAAAAACATAGGAAAAGTGTTGAATACATTTTTTTCTTTCTTCATTTCATATTTTTTTATTTGATACGACTGTGATTAATTTAATCAATGTCGAAGCGCAAGAACCAAAAAAAACTTCCAAAATTGTAGGTGAAATTATTAATTCACACTATGAGGAACAAAACTATTTAAAAAAAAGATTAATAATGAAAACTTTTTTTAAAACAACACTACCATATGAGTTCAAGTACAGTCGCAATAGTTTTTTTTTATAAAAGAAGGAGGCAACGAAGCGGGCCGGTCACCTGATGGAGAGTAATCACCGCCGCAAATGGACACCCGCAAAACTAGAGGAATCGCAGACGCGTTGCCGGTCTTTATGAAAGGGACAGGCTCGTTTCTTGAAGATCCCTAAGTCGTAACGGTCCGGAAATACCGCCGCCGAGACCTGGTTCCACAACACTGTAGTTCGAAATAAGAAAATTTGTGAAAAACGCACAGTAGTAGACCGCCATCCATCAAGGTGATGTAGGTGGAATGCAAGTCGATTGCGTCATGTGCGGTGAAAGAAATCCGCAGCAGGGATCAAGCCGAACAATTCCTACGAACGCTCCCCATGATATATGCGGTACAATATACAGAGAGACGCAACGTCTCTCCGAAGAGCCAGTGGATCGAGCCGATCTGAAAAACCACGTTGTCGACAATTTGAGCAGCTCTGCGTTGAATGCGGTCAAATGGAAGGAGTTGGTACTGGGGTGCTCCAGCCTAAAGATGGGAGCAGTATTTCTTATGCGGCCTGAACTGTGCTTTGTGTTTGTAAACGGTGGGCAGCAATGAAACACTGACCCGCTCTATTAAGCACAGCACACCCAGATTTTTCAAAGTTTCAGTTTTACCTTCCAAATGACCCCGAAACTGAACGTCACTCGAAATATCGACGCCAAGGATTCCAATAGTCGAGTTGGTATCAAGGAAAGTTCCTCAAAGTTCAGAGGTACGACGAAGGGATGTTTTTTCGCGGTAAATGCGCAAACTTGTGTTTTGGAGGGGTTAAAGTGGACTAGGTTACGTCGGCCCCAGTTCGAGACATGACTTAACATGTTAACTGATGGCCGCTGGGGCGGGATAGTCCTGGAGTGGCGACCGCGTACCGGAAAGCGCAGTGTGGGCAGGCCTCCAACAAGGTGGACCGACGATCTGGTGAAGGTCATAGGAAGCCGCTGGATGCGAGCAGCACAAAACCGGTCATGGTGGAGGTCCTTGGGGAGGTCTTTGTCCAGCAGTAGACGTCTTTTGGCTGAGATGATGATGATGATGAACACAAATCGGTAGTAGATGACAAATCGGATAAAGATTTTTCTGTGAACCAATATGGACCTACATTTATCCCACTAGCCTCGCACCTCCACCGCGTCGCATCGCGTATTCGCTTAGCGTTTTTTTTTTTTACTTTTTTTAAAGGTCATAGCGTGATGTTGAATAAAATTGGGCTATCAAATGCAATTATTTGCATATTACTAATAAACCTGAGGAGCTCGATGGCGCAGTGGTTAACGCGCCCTGTAGGCGAGTATTGAGGTTAAGCAACTTTCGCAAAGGCCGGTCATTGGATGGGTGACCAAAAATGTATCATCTCGAGCTTCTCCGTGCTTCGGAAGGCACATAAAGCCGTTGGTCCTGGCTGCACTGGCAGTCGTTAACAACCACCAACCCGCAGTGTGCCCGCGTGGTGGTTTATGGCCCGTTCTCCTTATCCATCCATAGGGAAGGCTCGTGCTCCAGTAGTGGGGACATAAAATGAGCTGATGATGATGATGATGATAATTAATAATTAAACGAACTTACCTTGTGAAGTTCGATTATAATTATACGAGTATCACGAAGAAGATGATTACCAGTTAACATGCAGCAGTACGTAGTCTGATGCAGTCCTTGTCACATATTTTAAAGCTACTAAAGAAAAAAGAAAAATATCTCTGTCTCACTTCCTGCCGCCCTACACAGCCGGTCGCCAGATGGCCGCCATTAATTTTAGAGGTAACTGAAATCAAATTTTTCAAAGGGGTAAGGAAGGAGAATGTATTCGAAGTTGGGTTGGGTGGGAATATGGTAATCATTTTCTTCGTGATACTCGTATAATTATAATCGAACTTCACAAGGTAAGTTCGTTTAATTATTAATTATACTTCGTATCTCTTCGAAGATGATTACCAGTTAACATGCAGATGTTTAGAGCTTCAAAAGAAAAATTTGATTTGTTACATGAAGAGTTCTTATGAAATCTTTGCAGACTGCCTATAATACATAGGAAAACACTCATTTTAATAACAACATTTTAAGCAGATAACAAAAAGTGATTTATACATTATTTAAAGAAAACGATACCCATCTAACTTTTCTAGTATTATTATTGTAAAAATGTACACAAATTTATGTTTTATGTATTAAAGAAAAGAAAAAGATTTGCTAATTTGTTATTGTTTACAGATGTACTGATATCTCGATTATAATATTTACGGGAAATCTTGCCCGCAGTCTTAAGACCCATGGTTAATCCAAAAGTGGCGCGAGGCCGAGGTGGCCGCATGTGCTGCGTGCACTAAACAGACCTGTTATACCATATATATTCCACTTTTATGCTAATTGTACTTTTTCTCAACTCTCATGATTCTAATATTTAAAGTTTTGTTTGTTTTGACTGTAAAGCCTGTGCTGGACATATATTGGGATTTTCTTTAATTGAGGGCAGTCGACAAGTGGTTGGTAGGCGCTGGGTCTGTATGTTTTAATTAGATCAATGATTTTTATTGATATGTAATACTTTTTAACAAGACATATGTTTTAATTTTTCATTAAACTTTGCATTCGCTGAGCAGATGCAATTGCAAGTAATGTAATTATTTTAAGTGATAAATTACAAAAACTTAAATTATCAAATGGGTAAACATCACTTTAATAGGACATAAGATTTGGGTTCCATGTATCATGATATTTTGGCTTAGGAGATCTTTACTCGGAAACGCCCTTTAACAGTCTAGTAATCATACCATGTGAGGATACTGAAGTGTTTAAACTATAGTTGATCTTGCCGTATCCACTAGCTCTTGATATTAAATGTTGTGTAAAATATATATAAATATACTTATCACAATAATTGTAATAATTAGCTTGGCAAAACTCCCGCCAAGTCTTTAAAGATGAGTTAAATTGATTCAACGTGGTTTCAGAAAAAGAAGCCATATTAAAAAAAAAAAAGACAGATGGAGCTCCTCTTTTCAAAAGAGCTTGCCGGATAATAAAAGGGGGATATAGCAATGACGTATTTGGCTTAAATATAATTTCGTGAGAAACAAACCTTTTTTGATACTTAAGGTGCCACTTCTGAAATGACCAGTGTGGCACGACAACAATGCCTTCCGCTTCCAATTTAATTTTTGAATATTTTTTTGGTAATGAAGTGACACGGTAGGAATGCGAAAAAAGTAAGCAATGCACTGGCCTTGCTTACTCTTTTCCTGTAACTGTACTGGTAAATTCATTAATTCGGATTGAGGATGAAGGTTCCATGAAGCGCATTTCTAGCATTTGTCATTTTATAAGCTGGTAAAAGGTCAAAGTTCGGCTAGCGAAATGTTCTTATGATTGGTATAAGCGCATATCCAGCAAGTTGCCATTCGGTATCAACATTTAACTGACGTGACGCACGATCGACACGATCAATCCGAATAAGTATATTAGACATAAATATGAGAAGTAAATGTTTCTAATGCATGGATATCAGCTTTTAATTCAAGTTGACCATATCATATTTGTTTTTTCAAATCAGAAAGAAACTACTTTCTACTTGTTATTATTGGAATACTAAAAACTAAATATTTTTCCCACTTCAACAATTTTGTGTAAACCCAGCCATAACGAACTGCTGGGCGTGCTAAGGTCAGAAGTTCAATAAATTCTGAAAGTTATCATAAAGTAAATTTGTTGGTATTGAGCAACTTAATTACCTTATCCTTTATTCAAGATTAATTTTATCTGTTAAAGATTTTGTCATGGTTGTTGTATTCAATAAAAAAAATGCACAATATGCTAGGCACTATCTGACACAATACAGGCCTTAGAAGCACAGAATAGATATAGGATATTTACTCATGTGTTAGAAGTTTCGTGTAAACAAAATGGTGCAGTACACAAAACAAGTAAAATACAAAAAAAGTAGTAAGATTAATTTGTGTAAAGAACGATCTTCAATATTCATACATGCTAAAAAGTAAGTATATTGTTCTATTGTTGCCATGTTAGTCATTTTGATCCATGAGTTTCAAAACCGTACGGTCTTGCTCATCACTCATTGCTCATGGCTCATAAAACTCATTGAAAATCTTCAATTTTAAAGTGTTCATGATTAACCTTTTAGATTTAATATAAGCTGTGTTTGCCGTTCAGTTTAGAAACAGTAAAAATTGCTGAAATATATTAGTTTTGCGCACGGACTGCAAGTTGAAGTAAAACTAGACTTAGTAAGATTAGAAATACAACCGTCAATAATTTCGGCCTCTTTTAGTGTACAGCTCTTGTTTTGTAGTAGGTTGTATTCTATTGGATATCTATTAAAGAATTTTTGTTGCCATTGACCCAAGATAAAATTATAGGGTCGTTACTAACTAACTAACATTTAGGAACTAGGTACCTCTGAAGTAAAGTTCTCCTCCCACGATTTCGTTGCGTGGTCTTCGAGCTGTAGTTGTTTCGGTTGCAAAACGCCAAAGCTGGAGCCGCCTGCTCCTTCTCGGTATGGGGCACGCTCGTGACTCGGTGGCTGATGCTTGCGGCGCCCCCCTTACGTTTAGAGTCGAGCCGAGTAGATGACTTTAAATGTTCCGCAAAATCGGAACTTAACAATTATGCATCTATTCTAGTGTTGAAACAAAAAAATTAAATAAAAGGCAATTAAACATACATAGCATTATAGAGTCTGTGTCGTTCACAAAACGATATACGTGAAGTTAATACAAAATTATCCTCAACACGGTTTACGTGGAGTTTAGCAGACAATCCTCAACAATACTTACGTGGAGATCTGCAGACAATCCTCAACACGTTTTAAGTGGAGCTTAGCAGACAATCCTCAACACGATTTACGTGGAGCTTAGCAGATAATCCTCAACACGATTTACGTGGAGTTTAGCAGACAATCCTCAACACGACTTACGTGGAGATCTGCAGACAAGCCTCAACACGTTTTACGTGGAGCTTAGCAGAAAATCCTCAACACGATATACGTGGAGTTCTGCAAACAATCCTCAACACGATTTACGTGGAGTTTAGCAGACATTTCTCAACACGACTTACGTGGAGATCTGCAGACAATCCTCAACACGATTAACGTGGAGTTTTGCAGACAATCCTCAACACGATTAACGTGGAGTTTTGCAGACAATCCTCAACACGATTAACGTGGAGTTCTGCAGACAATCCTCAACACGATTTACGTGGAGTTTAGCAGACAATCCTCAACACGACTTACGTGGAGATCTGCAGACAAGCCTCAACACGTTTTACGTGGAGCTTAGCAGAAGATCCTCAACACGATTTACGTGGAGTTCTGCAAACAATCCTCAACACGATTTACGTGGAGTTTAGCAGACATTTCTCAACACGACTTACGTGGAGATCTGCAGACAATCCTCAACACGATTAACGTGGAGTTTTGCAGACAATCCTCAACACGATTAACGTGGAGTTCTGCAGACAAACCTCAACACGATTTACGTGGAGTTTAGCAGACAATCCTCAACACAATTTACGTGGAGTTTAGCAAACAACCCTCAACACGACTTGCGTTCTGATCTGTGTATCTGTGATCTGTGTATTCATTCAATTTCATTTCAATTCATTTTAATTAATTTAATTTAATTTAATTTGATTTAATTTGATTTGATTTGATTTGATTTGATTTGATTTGATTTAATTTAATTTAATTTCATATAATTTAATTTCATATAATTTTATTTAATTTAATTTAATTTTATTTTATGTTATTTTATTTTATTTTATTTTATTTTATTTCATTCAATTAAAACCCGAATAACAAGTGGGTAATTGTTTGTTTTGTCTGAGAACACACATCTTTCTTTTGATTCATTTTTGTGAAAGCCACTATAACTTCTAGATTAAGTATATGCTCACTCACACTGGGACAGTTTTCTAAAGTCATGGACGTTTTTAACAACTGTGACTATTTTCTTCGATAAATCATATAATAAAATATGTTACCTACAAGTGGAAACATGTTTGTACAAGTTGTCACTGAATGGTGCAGATTATAGCACTAGAGTTATCGCCCAATATTTTTGAAATAACTTAGTCAATTCAGGATACAACTACATATAAAATTACTTATACCCAAAACAACTCTAATATAAAATTCGTAAAATATTTCCATTCGTAAAGAAGGATACATAATGCAATAAATACTTATGACTAAGATTACACTGTTATGTTATTATTTTAAATTTATCAATCTATATAGAATTCTATTGATGCTCAAATACAATACATGGAGCTCATGATATTTGGTCAGTGTAAATAAAAAAGGAAGTAGGTACGATAAACTCTTTTAAATAATTATGTTATTTTATACCATAATACCGTACCGTACCATACCGTAGTCGTTTTAAATTTATATAATTTATTGTATCCTAGATTCTAGGATCTAGGACCTAGAATACTGTTCACTGGTACAAAAGCCAACGCAATAATATACCTAGCATCGAGCAGAATTTGAATACGCTTAAAACAAAAGCCGTCGCGACATGATGGCGCCGGCCGGCGCGGCGCCTATGCACTGTTGGTGTCGCCGAGCGTGTGCATTGGCTTATTAGAAAATCTTTTAGCAAACAAAGGAATCCTACTTACAGTGTGTTCCTTAACCGTTTTTAATGAGATGACTCGTTTTAAAGATTTACTTTTGGAGGTTAATATTTTTCTACGATGCACATGACGATAACGCCGTGATTTATTATTTTGTTCTAATGAACATAATCGTCGTCTCTCGACCGCTTTTTTCCACTCATAGTAGCACTAATGATCGCGATTGAAGTATTACTAACTATTAACAACACGAACGTGTGACTTAGACCGCACAAAAAAACGTAATGGCGGCCATCTGGCGACCGGCTGTGTAGGGCGGCAGGGAGTGAGACAGAGATATTTTTTTTTTCTTTCTATATATCTATATCAGCCTTTGGGTTCGTCTTCGAACATAGGCCTCCTCTTCATCTTTCCAGCGTTCTCTATTACCAGCCACCTGCATCCAGTTAATTCCGGCTTGTTGCCGGATGTCGTCTGTCCATCTTTTAGGCGGTCTTCCCCTGCCGCGGGTGTCATTGCGGGGTCTCCACTCTAAAGTTCTTCTAACCCAGCGATCGTTGTTCATCCGTGCAATGTGTCCCGCCCATCTCCACTTACGGCTCTCAATCTCCTCCACCACGTCGCGGACCCGTGTCTTTCCTCTGATCCACTCGTTTCTCCTATGATCTTGGAGAGAAATGCCAAGCATCTGTCGTTCCATTGCTCGCTGTGCAACTCGGAGTCTTTCAGCCGACCTTTCTGTCAACGTCGTGGTTTCCATCCCATACAGGAAGACCGGCAGAACACACTGGTTAAACACCTTGGTCTTTAGGTGTTGAGGTATCTTTTTGGACCGCAGAATATGATTATTGGCGCCAAATGCTGCCCAGGCTTGCCCAATGCGCCTACCTATTTCCGCAATCTGATCTTCGGACCCGAGAGTAATTTTGTGGCCTAGATAGATATAATGGTCGACCAACTCTACAGGTAGGACGAGATTTTTCACATTGTCGATGTTCGTCATGGTTTTAGTTTTTGACAAATTCATTTTCAAACCCACTTTTGCTGATTCCCGTTGTAATTGATCGACCATATCAATCATATCTTCGATGTCATCGCTGATCAGTGCGATATCATCAGCGAATCGCAGATTGTTTAGCCTTTCCCCATCGACTATTACACCCTTAGTTGTCCAGTCTAGTGCCTTAAAGATGTTCTCAAGGGCAGCGTTGAACAATTTAGGTGATATGGTGTCACCCTGGCGAACTCCTCTCTCCAGTCTAAAAGCCTTTGTTAGTTTGTGAAGGCGTATCGAAGATGTTCCAGACAGCTGAAGATGTTTAATGAGCTGGATATATCTTTCATCGACTCTACTGTCCGCCAAGGCCTTCTCTACTGCCCAGGCTTCTACTGAATCATAATAATGGGCTTTCGATATTCGTGGCATTTTTCGATTACTGTCTTCAGGGTATGTATGTGATCGTTAGTCCCATAACCAGATCGGAACCCTGCCTGCTCTCTTGGTTGGTACGCATCTAATTTACCCCTTAGTCTGTTCAGGATAGTTCGAGTGAACAGCTTGTAGATCTGAGACAGAAGACTAATGGGGCGATAATTATCTAGCCTCCGAATATCTCCCTTTTTATGAAGAAGGACAATGATCGCTTTGTGCCATTCATTCGGGACCCTGCTGCTTAATATGCAGTTTGTGAAAAGCAGTGCTAAAGCTTTCCAGACTGAATCAGGCGCCAACTTGAGCATTTCCGGGATGATATTGTCCTGTCCGGGTGACCTTCGGCTTTTAATCTGGTTAAGGGCAATACGTATTTCCTGCTCAGTAACGTCTGGGATTTCTTCAGAGCCAACATTCAAGATAGGAGCCCTGTATGGATGTACGTCCAATGGCGAGGTGTTGATTGGTAGCCTACTTTTGTACAGGTTTTCATAATACGTTCTCGCTACCTCTAACAGCTGCTCTCTATTTGCCACAACGTCTCCATTCTCGTCCATAAGCTGGAAAATCTCCTTTCGTCCATTGGATAATTGAGATCGCAAAATACGTTTACTAGTGTTCGACTGTATGGCACTAGTAATTTTGTCCTCTTGGTATCTCATCAAATCTTGTCTTATATCCTATGGCGAACTTCTTTATGGAGATGACGATAATCTGGGGTGTCCGACTTGCCTTCTATTCTCATTTGATGACGGCTTTTTATGAGATCAAGTGTTTCAGCTGTTAGCTTTTTGGGCCTGAAATCGCCATTATCTGGCATGACATCTTTCTGTGCTGCCTTCATTACCGATGTTAAATGTTCATTGAGGGCTTCTATTGACATCGTTTGGTGTATATCCATGTTGTGTAGGTGGTTGCTGATATACTTTTTGTATTCTTCGGCCCTAACTCTAATCAGATTCAATCAATTTTTTTCTTTAGTAGCTTTAAAATATGTGACAAGGACTGCATCAGACTACGTACTGCTGCATGTTAACTGGTAATCATCTTCGAAGAGATACGAAGTATAATGATGATGATCAAATGCATTTTTTTTCAAATATGACATGTACCTAGTTCTAGAGATTAGCGCGTTCAAACAAAAAAAAAACTCTTCAGCTTTATTCCATCAGGGCACCTAGTGCGAGTTTCATTCGCAATTCGATCACGTTAACGAAAACGATAATTTGTATGGCAAAATGGTAACTCATCTCGTACGCCGCCAGGAGGCGCTGCTTCAATGCCATACTAATTTTCGTTTTCGTAAACGTAATCGAATGAATACGGATAGTAAACAAAACTCACACTAGGCACCCAGTATAGATAGGTACAATATTAACCAACTATGAGTGGGAGTTGCAAATTAGTTCAAAAGTACGCAGTCTGTCCGTCTCAAGAGACGGGCGGAAGTGGTTCATTCCGCGCATTAGTCTGGTAGCTAGTGGACCGGCCGAAATAGCCCTCGATCGATCATACAGACAGAATAACAAGTTCGTCCTCGGTTAATTGTGCGATTTTTATTTACTCTATGAAATTGTGAAAATTTAAATTGGTATCTCATGTAAATTTGCTAATTTAGATATTTATTTATTTTTTAAATTTTGTTTAAGTATTACAGATTTAAAAGACAAACACAACATGTCTTTTTAAAATGTGCCTAATCTGAATTAATATTTTTTATTGAAATGAAACAACTTTTACGGATCTACTCGCGTTTATTTTACACATTACTTTATTTAATGTTTATCCTGACGTTTCGAACCCTTTGCAGGGTCCGTTTTACGCACAGCTTACAGTATCTTTTGGTCTGGCAGTATGATGGGATCCCAGGCTGGTGGTAGATTCCAACCATCTTCTCCATTGAAATTAGGATATTTTTTAATTTCAATAGCCTCGCGTATCATCCTAGGGATGAATCGTTGTTCTCTAGCGAGTATTTGTGGTTTATCAAATCTGATGTAATGGTTGGGCCCCTCTAGGGAATGTTCGCATACTGCAGACTTATTTTCGCGCCTATGCTTGACGTCGGCTGTTGTTGTTTAACGCGAGTTCCTATACTTCTCTTTGTTAGCCCGCATAGTCTATGGCCCGATCCACAGTCGCAGTCCAGTTTGTACACGCCTGCATCTTGAAGGAGTATGTTACATTTGACAGGTCGTAAAAATTGGTTGATCATCTTGGTTGATTGGTTGATATTGTTTTCTAAAGTTTACGCGAACACTACACATTGAAATGAAACAACTTTTACGGATCTACTCGCGTTTATTTTACACATTACTTATTTAATCTTTAACCTGACATTTCACCCTTTGCAGGGTCCGTGGTCACAGGGAGACTGAGGTGTTGGTTGTAATGTAATAAGTAATGTGTAAAATAAACGCGAGTAGATCCGTAAAAGTTGTTTCATTTCAATGATTGGTTGATTTCAATGTGCAGTGTTCACGTAAACATTAGAAAACAAAATATTTTTCATTTTATTTCATTTCATATAATATATTTTGTGTGTTTATTTGTAACGGGTGTCCTTCTATTTTAGAGCATTTTCCAATATTTTAAAGCTGTAAGGGAGAAAAGAAATGACCTTGTGAGTTTCTTGCCAGTTCTTCTCAGCACAAGATCTCCCGCTCTGTGTAGACTTACGAACCGATGGCATAGTGACATTCATTAGAGCTACTTGTAGCCTAAACTGAATAAATGATTTTGAATTTATTTGTCATTCGATCTTGGTAACTAAAACGTATGGGTGCGCCGACCAAAAAATGCCAAAAATGCAGTTACGGTTAAGTAGATATAATTGAAAATACTATCGTATTAAATTAACAAAATATATATTTATTATCATAGGGAACGTGTTTACAATTTGTCAGAACCATAAATTCATAACACGCTATAGTTTTTTCTACAATATCATTTAAAGTTAGGCAAAAATCATGAAAACGAGTGGCGGCGTTTAGTAGATTTCTTATAGTTTATCTAAATTATTGTACCTCTGATTTTGTCTAAACAATCATCAATGGATAAACTACAAATTGCTAGACTACATTTTCGATTCATCAAGTGGTTATTTAAATAATAATTTTTTATTAAGCACCTTAAATTCCCCATACAAAATTAGTATGGCCGCGCGGCATCAAATAAATATGGACGACGACATTTCAAATAAAACATATGACACTTGTCACTTACGGACGGCGCACCCTTAAAGCGCCTACTGAGGTAACAAAGGAGAAGAGTGAAAATTTTGTCATGGAAATAGAACTTTCAAAATGTAGGTATCTTATTTTCACAGTACGTTTTCCTTCTAAAAAAAATAATAAGTGTTACAGAAAGTTTTCCTTTAAGTTGAATTTTCGACGATAACATAAGAAGATTTAGAATAAAAACTATTATTGAAAAGAGAAGTCTTGACTGAGGAGTGATCATCATAATAATATATCGGATACCGCACCACCTAAAATTTTGCAGGCAAATCCCTTTAATAAAAAATAAAACAAGAGTTAGGATTTTCAAAAATTTCCACTACCTATATCATCTCGATACGGGTCCTAACACAGCTAGTTTACTTATTTATTTAATTAATTTTATTTAATAGGACAACCAACAAATACAAGCAAAATTGTTTTCGTACAAAAATGGACTTAAGCTTAGAGTGTCATCTTACTTATAGGCATTTATCTTATAACAGGTCGCTAGTTTATCTTAAAATTTGTAATATCGATATAAGTATATGTATTACGACACAGACAAATAGTGAACTGTCGACCTCATGTACGTTATAATCTCTAACAAATATCTTTTCATAACACAGGAAGCTACTTATCAAGGAGGCTGGACGACAATTGGCATTTTTTCTCAATTGTACTGTACAGAGCTCTATTCAGACTTTAATCACACTAATAGTATAATAAATGCGAAAGTTTGTGTGTATGTGTGTTCGTATATTTGTTGCTTCTTCACGCTGCAACGGATGGATGGATTTAGATGAAATTCGGCATACAGGTAGTTTATAACCTGGATTGAAACATAGGATACTTTTTATCCCGATATTCCCACGGGAACGGGAAACACGCGAGTGAAACCGCGAGCGACCGCTAGTATAAAAAAACTAATAAGA
Source organism: Eudonia lacustrata (assembly GCA_947562085.1). Lineage (NCBI taxonomy): Eukaryota > Metazoa > Arthropoda > Insecta > Lepidoptera > Crambidae > Eudonia > Eudonia lacustrata. The sequence continues at coordinate 2,705,773 of OX387321.1, read as the reverse complement.
ATTATTGTAGAAGCACCTTTTTTTTGAGAGAGTGTACTGCGACTGGGCATTTTCAGCATCACCAGACTCTTTTAGGGCGGCAAGAAACTTAAAGGGTTCCTCAAGCCGTGTGAAACGAAGCACCGGCACCGTCAGTGGTTTTCTATAGGGAATGGCATCACATACACTAGTTAGTGCGTGTCCCCGTGTCCCCGAGAATCGATCAACAATACCTACTACGTGAAAATACGTATTCTGGTAATGAAAATATTGTTCAATAGGTACGTACGAACTTTATGGGTACACTATGGGTTTATGCAGAAAGGCTTCAAATTACAACAATATTATTAAATACATTATTATACCTACTAAGTAAACATAAAACGGAACTGTGTATCCCCAAAACATCTGCGGACATTACTTGTGTTTGTATAACTTGCAGATCTTGAACTTTTTCAGTTTTTTTAAAGTTATGTTTATTTTTGATGTTACTAATATTGTTTTTAAATATTACAGTATTGCTTACTAAACCCTATATTCTGTAGCAATCTGATAAAATATAAGTCTAGCTTAATTTATATGTTTTATTTTCATATAAGTAAGTATACGTAACTACTTACTTATTTAAAATAATAAACAATATTACATAATATTATGTCAGGTTTCGAATACATGTGTATTTCACCACATTTATTTATAAATTATGTAATAATTAAAAAATATAGGTGGGTTAAGCATGTAAATAAATAATAATTAGAATTTCGTAGTTATCAGCGGTAGTTATCACTAATAATATCATAAATAATAATTGGATATTTCAAGTTCACTAATTGTAATAATATATACACAATTATTAATATAAAAACAACAAAATACACCATATAGGTACACTCACAATACGTATGTACCTACACCCTACTTGCGTCACCAAAGCCGAAATCGGGATGCAGGAATTTGGCCCTTACCCCAAGGACTTACGAAAACCACCCCTTAGAGCGCCGTGACCTTTCATTGACATTACATCACATGGAAACTGGAGGTAATGAAACGAACCTTTATGTCGAGCAGCCCTATAGTCTCGCCAGCGTTGATTTCTTTCTTCTCCACCATTATTTGGACACAAAACTGTTTAATATCTATTATTCGGCTAATGCCGCGGCGAACACGCTTACGTGTTTAGTTCGACTGTCATCGTAATTGTGGGACGCATGCGCGCTCGCCGTTTCGCGCCCCGGACCCTACTTCGTCAGAGGACGTCACTATTGCAATATATTTGGGGACCCGCAGGACCTTTGCGAATAACGACGTTTGTCGTGCGTCAGCTTTTAGGGTGACTTTTACGAGCTTATTGTCAGAGATGTACAAAATAGTTTAAGAAATATGCAAATACTTTTTCGATTTACTATTTCAAACGCAAATACCAAATAGTTTTGCGAATTGTATTTTAAATGCTAAATGCAAAATAGGTATTTTCAAAATACAAATACCTTTTGTCCAATTCAATTCTCTTTATTTTTATTTATTACACTTTTTAACAATACCAGTTGTTCGAATACCTACATCATCACTCATTTTTCTTCTGTGAGGTCTCATTATCATCCCACCATAATGAAAAAAGTCTCTCCACTGGTGCTGAGCTTGGTACTGGTAGGTACTTGGTACTTGGGCTAGTAATGTTGGCTAAACTTAACCACAAAGTATTTTTACATTTTAAAATTTTAAAAATGCAAAATACATCTCGAAAACTACCTATTTCAAATAAAATACAAAATGTTTTTTATGAAAAGACATTTAAATGCAAAATAGGTAAGTATTTTGCATTATGTATTTGCATTTTTAATACAAGTATTTCAAATAAATCGCATCTCTGCTTATTGTCATTCGATTTGACCACGTTATCGAAAACGAAAATTGTATGATGGCATTGAAGCAGGGTGCCAAGTGCGAATTTCATTCGCCATTCTTTTGAGACTTTGTATGGAGCAATATGCATTAAAATGAACACAACCACTATGCCAAAATTTTAAATCATAATACTCATAGGGTCCATAATTTTAAGAGAGGGCAATAGTACTCGAATAAAATTAGCTGAACAGCTGTCGCTGTCAGGATTGGTCTTATTTGGTTTCTAATGGTACGTTGTTGAGTCCGTCTCTAAAATATATGATATTTATCAATTAATGAATTAAAAAGTATAATAACATCCCTTTTATAAATAAGATAGACAATAACTTCCCGATTTGGTATTCTAATTACTTAAAACGAATATCAAAAAAAAGAAGAAAAATAAATTTCATAATAAGTAAAAAAGGGTAAAAATCCTAAAGACTATGATAGCTTTGCGTCTTTGAGAACTCTTTGCAAAAAACTCATACATTCATGTTATACTTCATATTTATGTTCTGTGGCTATTAAGGGTGACGTGAAATAATTTTGGAAATACGTAAACAACAAAAAATCTGCCAACAGCATTCCTCAGACGATGCACTTCGATGGTGTGTCTGCTTCGGATGGCCGTGGTATCTGCGAACTCTTTTCCGGATTTTTCGGTTCTGTGTTTGATGATGATGTCTCTCACTCGCCTGCTGGTATAGTTTCACCAGATGTGGAGTGCACAACGCTGTCTAGCCTAAGAGTAACAGAGGGCGAGATTATTTCAAAGCTTATATCACTAGATGTTTATAAAGGTCCGGGCCCAGATGGCATACCTCCATTATTTCTAAATGTATGCGCGAATGAACTGAGCGCATCGCTTGCATTATTAGTGTTTAAAGAATCTCTGCGATCTGGCAAGTTTCCTTCTTTATGGAAGACGGCTGACGTGGTGCCTATCCATAAATCTGGGGATAAAACTGACTGTTCCAATTACAGACCTATTAGCATTCTCTCTAGTTTAGCCAAGTTGTTTGAGAGGGTTGTTTACGATCATATTTATCATCACGTTCAGTCACTGATATCACAGAATCAACATGGTTTTGTCAGACATAGGTTAACGGTACCTATCTAACCTTCTTGAATATAAAAAATATATTTGTACAGTCTTTGCCTCGGAGGGGCAAGTCAACTCAATATACACAGATTTCAAAAAGCTTTTGATAAAGTGAATCATTCTATATTGTGTCAAAAACTAAGTTCAATGTTTGGTTTTCATGTAGCTTGCTCCGGTGGTTCTCTTCATATTTGGATAAAAGAAGTCAATTAGTAACATTGCAGGGGTACACATCTGTACCAATTACTGTCAAGTCGGGGTTGCCGCAGGGCTCACATCTCGGCCCATTACTGTTTGTTATGTTTATCAATACCTGGCGGCTCATCTGACGTGCAAGACACTCCTGTACGCTGACGTCTTAAAACTGTTTTTAGAGATCAAAAATAGTGACGATTGCGTAAAAATGTAGCGTGACTTAGATATAATATCGACTTGGTGCCACAATAATAGAATGTACTTGAGTATAAATAAATGCCACATCATTACACTCTCCAATAAAAGACAAAAAACTATTTTTGATTACCGATTGGATGGGCAGTCCTTGAATCGTGTTCGTTCTATCAAGGACTTGTGTGATTTTTGACGAGAAGATGTCTTATAAGGACCATTATGACCAAATAGTCTCAAAAGGTCACAATAGCTTCTAGAGTTTGTAGCCAGAAATATCAAATTCTTTAAAAATTCTCAAAGCTTTCTTCATCTGTCTGTACAGATGAAGAAAGTAGCCTTATAAGAAGTAATTTGGAGTATTGCTCTGTAATCTGGTCTCCACATTATAGGCTAACAGTAGCCTTATAAGAAGTAATTTGGAGTATTGCTCTGTAATCTGGTCTCCACATTATAGGCTAACAGTAACCTTATAAGAAGTAATTTGGAGTATTGCTCTGTAATCTGGTCTCCACATTATAGTTCACTCACAACGTATAGAAGGCATACAGAGGAAATCTTTGAAGCTATTGGGTTATAGATGTGGACTTAACCGGGTACTAACGTCTTATTCAGACAGGTTGCGACATTTTAAAATTGTTGCTCTAGATCATGGATGCACAGACTTATTAAGACTAGGGGCCACTCGGGCAAATTATGAACTGATGGTGGGCCACCAGAAGTATAGGTAATTAAAGACAATGAAAAATTGATAATAATGTATTCAAATTGAAAAAGAATTTATTAATTTGAAGCGTGGCACTGCATAGTGCTTACAATCTTTTTTATATTTGGCTCAAATTTACTTGTAGCAACACGTAAAACTGCTTCCAAACTTTCATTTGCAAGGCGGTTTCGATTTTTTGTTTTATTATTATTTAGGATTGAAAAGGTTTGTTCACATATATAGGTAGAACCAAATAAGCTTGCACATTTCAGAGCGTTTATGCGCAACTCTTTGTACGTATTTTTATCAATGCAGCGGTAAAAGTTCAGCAAGTCTCCTTCGTTGAATTTGTTGCGTAAATCTTGGTCGTTCTGAATGTCGATAATTTCTAACTGCATTAACTCTGGCGCATTTTCAACTGAAATCGTGAAAGGATTGCTAAATATGTCCAACAGAGGTTTCACTGTTTTAAACTCCGAAAATCTGTCTTGAAAAGATTGAATCAAAATATCTAGCTTTTTTACATAACTGAAATTAATAGCAGTTTTTTTGAATTTTTCAGCCATTTTCTTATAATTCGGAAAATGATTGTAATTTCCAGAATTCAATTGCGATCTGAAAAGTGTCAGCTTGCATTGAAAGGATGATACATGTGCGTAGAGCTGGGATATCAGTTGATTTTTGCCTTGAAGCCGTGTGTTCAAGACATTCAAATGATTTGTAATGTCAACTAAAAAAGCCAAATCACACAACCAATCAGGACTTTTAAGTTCCGGGACGTCCCTTTGCTTTTCCGCCAGAAAAATATCAATTTCTTCTATTAAATTTAAAAATCGTTCCAGTGTCAATCCACGACTTAGCCACCTTACTTCTGTATAATACAGTAAATCTCCATGTTCGCATTCAATGTCATCAAGGAATTGTTTGAATTGCCTGTGATTGAGTCCTCGTGATTTTATGAAATTCACAGTCGAAACTACCACTTTCATGACATTTTCAAATTCATTTTTTTTAGAACAGAGGGCTTCTTGGTGTATAATGCAGTGAAACTGCATGAGATCTTCAGCGTTTAAGTTTTTTTCTTGCAAATGCTTTTTCAACAAAGTAACTAGCCCAGAATTGACACCAATCATCGAAGGAGCACCGTCAGTCGAAACTCCCGATAATTTCGATAAGTCCAAATCAGTTTTTGAACACTCGTCCAAAAGTACATTGAGTATATCAACTCCTCTGGTTTGACCTTTCAATGAACACATTCCTAATAACTCTTCGAAGACTTCAAAATCTTGAGTAACACCTCGTATGAATATAAGAAGTTGAGCTGTGGAACTAATATCAGTGGATTCGTCGAGTGCTAATGAAAAAAAATCAATTATCTTAGTTTTTTCATTTAATTGTTCCGCAATATTATCTGACAAAGACATAATTCGTCTTTGGATGGTCATACGATTCAGTTGAATTTTCTCAAACTTTTTTGCTGCTTCTGGACACATTTTCTTAGCGGCAATTTCTATGCATTCTTTTACAAAATCCCCATCATTGAAGGGGCGACTCCGCTTTGCTATCATTCGAGAAATTTCATAACTAACTTCTGTAGCTGTTTCTGTATCTTGAATGGGTTTTGTAAACATAGCTTGTTGACCAATAAGCTCCCGTTTTAAAGACAAAACTTTTTGCTTTCTTAATTCGCCTGTAAACTTCGTAAAAGTAGGATGCTGCGTTTCATAGTGCCTTTTTACATTATATTCCTTTGCAATCGCAACAGAATTCTTGCAAATTAAACAAACGACTTTGTTATGCGACCATACAAAAAAGTATTTCTCAGTCCAAATTTCTTGAAACTGCCGATTTTCATCTTTAACCTTACGTTTTTTACTAGTTCCTGGCATGTCCATGTTGCGTTTTAATCCTGACTAGGATTACCACAGCACCTAAAACCAATTACAGTTCCTAATTAATTACCAAAAATAATTGATAAAATATGTAGATAAAATTAATAACAGTTTTACTTACGATTTCACAACACAATTATACACGGCACTTGACGGGAAATCTACGTTGAATGTGGATCAAAATATATTATAATTATGACACCGGCTAGTCGAGTTAAAATCTACACTAGAACTAACGACACTTTACTCAAATTAAAACCGAACTGTCGGTCGCTGCGGTTAGCGTGGCTTTTATACCACGCGCATAGAGTCGAAAACTGTCTGGAGAAATCTCGAAACCGACTCTGGAAGCTTCGTGTATCTACCTACGCGAGCTATCGGGAATTTGGGACTATTGCTATCTCGCTCGCTCGAACAGTATAATAATAACGCGGCGCGCTTCCTCAAGAAAACGAATTTAACCGAGATCAGCACGAACATTACCGACCGCTGTTACCGACGCATGCACGGCGCACCGATAAGATTGATAGAGCGCGCGCGCGAGATTCAAATTACTTTTCGAACATTTGTTATTGGTTTTATTCTGGAATAGAACTCAATATTTTCGAATGTACGAGAGTATTATTTTTGCTGTCGGCGGGCCACCAGTATTCGACCGGCGGGCCGTAGTCTGTGCATCCCTGCTCTAGATAAACGCCGCCAGCAACAAGACCTTTTCCATTTGCACAAAATCGTTCACGGTTATATTGATTCTCCGACACTATTACAGTCTATCAATTTTAACGCCAAGTTACTAATTCGAAATAGAAGTAAAAAAAAATATATTTGTTCTTCAACCATTTAAAAATACATAGTTTTTAACCCCATTGTAAGAATGTGCCGTCAATATAACGAAATAATGCCCTTATCCGAACAGCTCGATATAGTTATACACTTTAAAACATAATATTTTTAGGATCCAGGTTAGAAAAATAATTTCTTGATGAAGTTTTGCTATAATTTAAATAATAGTATATATTAAATGTTTGTATAATTTTAACGCAAATCTTGTTGCGAACAAATTACAAAAACACAAATGTTGAAAAAATTTCCACGAGCAGGATTTGAACCCGCACCCTTCTGGCAGAGTCAGGTGCTCTCCCAATTGAGCTATCGTGGTTCTAACCAGCCCGCCGAAATTATTCAACATATTTTTAGTATACTTAATATTATTTTATTTTTCTTATTGCAAATTACTAAATTATTCTGATACAATTTTGAATGTTATTGAATTAAGCATACACTGCTTAACATCATAACATATGTTAAAATTATATTTAATTTTAAATTTATTGTGTGTAAGTATTATTTCAAATGTTTTCGCATCTGCATGATTAGCTGCGTGTACACGTTTTCTGGATGTCGGTCTTGCACTGTTCTATTGTAATTGCTATTTTAAGCTAATGTTGACTATCATCTGTTGTGTGCTCCATAAATAAATAAATAAATAAATATGGCAAAATGCTAGCTCTTCTCGTGTGCCGCCAGAAGCGCTGCGTCAACACCATACTAATTTGCGTTTTCGTAAACATAATTGAATGAATACGGATGGTAAACAAAACACACACTAGGCATCCTGAACTCACATTGCACTCAGCTAGTTTTGCCGATTTCGCTGTATAATTTCTCGTTCACATTAACAAGACCGAATGGCAAATATAACATGCACTAGACATAGACACATGGAAAGCTTTTTGCTGGTTCATCGATTGCTAGTTACAAACCTCCAATATCCAAGGCCCATTATATCTGACACACTTTTTTTAGACTTTTAGAGCTTTCTACGTATAAATTGAAGATAAAATAATTTTTGATCGACCAAACTTAAACCTATCCAAAACTGTCAAATTTCCTCAATGAACTTTGAACTTTATCTCTCAGACATATAGTTCCTCACAAAACCAAAGTTTCGCTCGTTTAAGTAAGCCTTTTTCTCCCAATTATTGAATATGCTGATGTTTGCTATCCCGATTTAAATAAGGGCCTTTATAATAAATTGGATCGACTTCTCAATAACTCAATACGCTGTGGCGGCGCCACCTACCGCATACGCCGCACATTATTTGACACGAAGCAAACACCTTCTCAACCGTGCCAACAGATGGCGCCACAAACGCAAACCAACAACGTCGCCATACTAAGACGTAAAATAGTATAGGAAGCCTGCATCGCGGTAGCGAAATTTCACTATCTCCTTCGCTATATATAGCACCTCCAACCTCGAGAACCTCGGTCCCCGAGCTATACCAATACCACTCAGCTCGGAGGAAGATCTTCCCTTTGCCCTTCTTCAGTGTGGCATACCACCTACCATCGGCTTCCTACAACGCTTTATTTTTGGTTTACGCAAATACGACCATATTATTTTCCAATCGTCTTCAGCTTAAATGGCTGACCACCCGCAACGTCGTAAGTCCTGAATTCTAACAACTCTATTTTCTATTTTAAATGATCTTAATTCTCCTTCTTACTTAAAATCGGTCTGCCTGCACATTTCTGCAACTGGGTCGCTGGCTTCCTGCACGATTGTAGAATCGCTGGATGGATGCGCTTCGCGGCTCATGTCAGTGAACGCTGGTGTCCCTCAAGGTTCCGTTCTGTCCCCTACGCTGTTTCTTCTGCATATCAATGATATGCTTCCACTTGGAAATATTCAATGCTATGCAGATGATAGTACAGTGCACGGTGGGTATAACGGTCACCCTGCGACTGGGCGAGTCGATATTGAAGAAAACGAGTCAATCTTGTCATTGAGCTCAATCGGGTATTAGACCTCATATCTAATTGGGGCTCCAATAATCTTGTTGAAAAAAAAACACAAATGTTGAAAAAATTTTCACGGGCAGGGTTTGAACCTGCACCCTTCTGACATACCGGGTCAGGTGCTCTTCCAATTGAGCTATCGTGGTTCTAACCAGCCCGCCGAAATTATTCAACACTATTTACTTTTTACTTTGAAAGCCAAAGGCGCCCATTCAATGTTAACAACTACCGTCATTACCATCCGATCATAATATTTTTACAAATACTAAAGATCAGTTAAGAAGTAGGCAAGCTATTTATAAATGTTTATATAATTTTTAACGCAAATTTTGTTGCGAACAAATTACAAAAACACAAATGTTGAAAAAATTTTTTTTCACGAGCAGGGTTTGAACCTGCACCCTTCTGACATACCGGGTCAGGTGCTCTTCCAATTGAGCTATCGTGGTTCTAACCAGCCCGCCGAAATTATTCAACACTATTTACTTTTTACTTTGAAAGCCAAAGGCGCCCATTCAATGTTAACAACTACTAATTTTTAACGCAAATTTTGTTCGCAACAAAATTTGCGTTAAAAATTATATAAACATTTACAATCTTGTTGAGTTCAATGCCAAGAAAACACAGGTATGTGCGTTTACGGCCAAAAAGTCATCATTCCTTCCCCTTCCAACTCTTCAGGGCACATCTCTAAGCCTGCAGAGCAATATCAACATGCTCGGTATGACGATTCGCTGTGATCTGAATTAAAAGGAGTACATCGAAACCGTGATCAAAACAGCCTCACGAAAACTCGATGTCCTGAACAAAGTGCGGCGATTCTTTACGCCTGACCAGTTGTGTCTTTTGTACAAGACTCAGGAACGGTCTTGCGTGGAGTATTGCTCGCACATCTGAGACGGTTCCGCAAAGTCGATGCCTTAGACAGATTGCAGCGTCTTGCTGTAGGTACGCATTATCGGCAATGCAGAGGTCACTAATACTTTCGAACCCCTACAATTGCGTAAGCGTCACTCAGCGTTTTCTATCGCATAAACCACGGCGAGTGCTCTGAAGAACTGTTTGACCTTATCCCACCTTCTTCCTTCCTCCATAGGAGTACACGTGCTGCTCTCCGGAGTCATCGCTTCACTGTCACACATATCTCATCAAAGAAACTTGGTGACTCGTTTCTTTGTCGCACCTCCAAAAGATGGAATAGTCTACCAGCACACGTTTTCCCTTCTTCCTATGATATGGGGTCCTTCAAACGAGGCGTGAAGAAGCACCTTGTGGGCCGGCAGAGTGAGGTTGACAGATGCTGCGTTGTTTTCACGCTGCACCAGTTGTCTTCGCGTCTGGACTCCATTTCCACTTAACATCAGGTGGTATGAAGTCATTTGCCGTGCTAGGTATAAAAAAAATGTAGTTTCAGTTTCCTTAGCTCAACTCTTGCCCGCCAACTTCGCTCATCAAAAAATCATCTTCTCGCCACTCCTGTGCATTATTCAGGATTCGTTGCAGATTCCTTCACGGTTCAGGCCATTCAATTATGGAACGCTCTCCCCGAATAAGTCAGAGAAGCTCCAAGTAAATTGGTCTTCAAAACAATGGTGTATAAACTGTTTCTACAGGAATCAACACCCACGTAAGAGATTCCCATCATCTTTTCTTCAGTTATATGTTTAAGTATATTTTTGTAGTCTATTTTTTTTATGTTAAATAGTATGTATATTATATGATTATCATTTAATTTATTAAACTTAATATGTATATATCAGTTCTTATAAATTTATGTAGTTCTTTGTCGCACCACTTACCAATTTTTCTGACTAGTCCTTAGTTCGACTGGTAGAGAATGCCTTAAGTCCGTTAATGCCAAATAGCATTCTCTAAGTTACTTTATATAATTTTATTGTGCAATAAAGATTAAATAAATAAATCAAAGTAACACCGCCACAGAAAAACAATACACCGGCAACGGCCCAAAGAGGAGAATAATAAACTATTTTTTTAAATTACCTCCATTACATTAATATGTCAAGTTAAGTAACTTATAAGAAATAGTCCAAGAACCTTACAGATTCAATTTTATCAAAAACTTACGTAGCAATAAATTAGAAAAGTTTTTTCATTTCTATGGGCATGGATGAAATTCGGCATACAGATAGTTTATAACCTGGATTAACACATAGGATACTTATTATCCCGATATTCCCACGAGAACGGGAACCACGCGGGTGAAACCGCGAGCGGCCGCTAGAAAGTAAATAAAATAAATAAATAAACTATTAACTACTAAACACATAAATAAAAATGCTTGCTAAGTGTGTTTTCATATATTTTATTTTACAATTATAATTACAAACATTCTTATTGGGGCCGAATTTTTATAATTTACGAGATATTTATTAACAATATAATAGTCTTAAAGTAACATTATTTGAGATGGCATTTCTTTTAATAATTATTAATATCAGTCCACATCACAACTTTATCATTTAGAGCAACATTATAATAACTGCTACTTGTTGCTACTTGTTTTTTAGCTATCTTCATACTTATTTTTAAGGATTATACTGTTTATTTGTTACAAAATTATCAAAAAGTCTATATTGGTAAATTAAATCATACAAAGCGAAATTGAAATAGCGTAAAACCCCAACAATTTTTTATTGAAATGTGATATATGAGTCATATAGAAGCAAAGGCAGCAACATCCACTTTTTTCACTATTGCAACTTTGAATGCAGTCTTGTAGTGTTATGTCGATATATTTGAGTCGAATATTAAATTCGTAGCAAAACCAGTAATATCCTATACAAAACAGACATTTTAAATTATGGTTTGTAGCAAAAACAGCATCATCCCAAGTGATTGACGCAAAGACAGCATTATCCTTATCAACCAATCAGGTGACGCTATTTGGACGCCATTAGTATGGCGACATCTTCGTGTTTGTTTTCGTGTGTGTTCATTTAATTAGTGAATTAAACAGAAAAAAGTGATAATTTCGTTACAAACCATAACAAACTTAAAGATGGAATGTTTTCCTAGCCCCTGTGACAATAAAAGCAGTCGAAAGAGAAAATCAGAACCCGAAAAATGGAAGAGAACCCTGGCTAAGAAGAAGCGGTAAGTGTAGCAAATAAAACGATCTTGATTGTTGATTTTTTTCTATTCTATCGATAATATTATTATGACCGTGATTTTTTTTATTTCGAACTTTTGATGGAAACGTTGTTCAGAAGTGTTCAGAGACGAAAAACCTCGACAAAACTTATTTGAATGTATTCCGTTATTAACGATTTCAGATAAAGTTATGGTATCACTGTCTCATCAATATTTTTTGGATTTTATAACTTTAATATTGTCTGTCCGAGATATTGGTGATTTTGACGCCGGTATATAATAACCGGTTTACAATAACGTATGCAGTAAGTAATAGTAATAATAAGTTTCTAATTTATTTAATCTTTTGTTCTAGGTATTCTGCTAAAACCCTTCCAAAGAGATTGCTGTGTCGCCATAAGAAAACTTTTAAATGCATGTCTTTGAAAATGTGTGACATAAAATCGTTTTTTGACAACTTTTATGCAAAGCCAGATAAATTGACACAGGATGCATTCATTTTAAAACACTGTTTAGTGAAAAAAGTAAAGCGTCGGCGTGCTATTAAAAAAAAATATTCAGAGCAAAAATCCCAAACAAAGTATTACATTTACAGTAAGATGGAAAAAAAGTACCTACAAGTTTGTCAACGTTATTTCTTGACAGTTTTACAAATTACGAAGTATAGAGTGCAGAGTGTTATGAAAGAATACTATGAGACAGGAAAACTTAAAACTGAAAAGAGAGGAGGTGACCATGTTTCTATGAAATATGTCCATAAAAAAGAAGCTGTTATGAGATTTATAAACTCAATTCCATGTCAAGAGCCCCACTACTGTCGTAATAATTCGAAAAGGTATTATTTGGCATCTGAATTATCTATAAATAAACTATGGGAACGCTACAATTTACAAGCCTCCCCTAATTTGAAAGTAAAAAAGTCCTATTTTCGGCAAATATTTAACACAAAATATAATCTTGGATTTGGTACTCCCAGAACGGACGTTTGTGCAACCTGTTTAAAATTTTCATCAGAAATGAAACGTGATAAAGACACGGAAACACGGAACAATCTAATAATAGCTCAAAGATTACACAAATTAAGAGCTAAGGCATTTTTTGATAAAATTAAGGAGGAGAACCCAGTTATAAAGATTTTTTCATTTGATTGTGAAAAAAATTTAAATTTGCTTAAAGTCCCTGACCAAGTGGCGTATTATCTCAGAAATATTTACTTGTACAACTTTACAATAGTCGAGGGCTCTTCAAAAAGCAAACTGACTCCTAAAAATGTGTTTGCATATTGTTGGACAGAAAACGTTTATCCTAAAGCTGCCAACGAAATTGCTTCGGCCTTATACCACCGGCTGAATAATAGTGACTTAACTTCATGTCAAATAATAAGACTTATAGCAGACGGCTGTGCAGGCCAAAATAAAAACACAATAATGCTAGCAATGCTATCAAAATGGATGACTGAAGCTCCACAAAATATAAAACAAATTGAACTAGTCTTTCCAGTTGTTGGGCACTCTTACATACCACCTGACAGAGTTTTCGCTAGGATTGAGAAGGAAGTACGTCAGCATGAAGTATTAAATAATCCCCAAAAATACTTGGAAATTATTTCAAAATTTAGTACTGTCACTAATCTCGGAACGCCTGATTGCGAAGTTTTTGATTGGAAAACCGCTTCACAGAAAATTTTGAAACCCGTTGGTAGTTGGCACTTTAAATTTAAGCAATGTAAGAGGTACATTTTGAAACGTTCAAAGAAACAGGGAAATATTTTAATCCAAGGCCATCTTCATTACAAAATAGATGACGGTGTTTCCAAAAATGTCAATAAAATAGGGAAAATAAGTGCTATGATAAATCCCGAAAAAATTAAAGCTTCAAACAATTTACCTGCAAACAAAAGAAAAGATATCCTAACCTTAATAAAAAGTCATTGGGGCAATGAATGGCAGCAAAATGAAGAATTGTTATTTTTTAAAGAACTATTACAGGATAATGAGGGTGATCACCAAGATGAGGAGGAGGAAAATAACCAAGACGAAGAGAATGAAGAACTTTGTGAGCCACAAGAACAAGTAGATGATATGCATGTGTGATACATATACAGAAAAGTAGAAACGTGGATGGATGTTGATTGAAGCACAAATACAATTAATAATAATTATATTGATTAAGTATTAAATAAAGTTGTTTAATTCAGACACATACTCATTTAATTCGCTACACAGTTTTTTTACATTACTTTTATTTCCATTTCACATTAAGTCTCCTATTCATTTAACACTCAACATTCCGACAGCACTGGCGTCATTTACTATTTGAATAAATATACAAGTATCAAGAACATTAATCTGCTTAAACTCCAAAACACACCATTGCAAATGCAGCAATATCCAATTATAATTGATGCAAAAGCAGCAACATCCACACATTCGATGCAAAAACAGCAACATCCAACAACAATTTGTTATTTTAATGAAAATTAAATATCTCTCATGACTTTTGTTATACGGAGATTGTTATTACATAGTTTCTTTAACTATAAATGTAACTAATCATGATTAGAAGCTGCTGTATGCCGTGTATATTAAGAATATCTTCTGCTGGCATTTCAGCTAAAGTGGATGTTGCTGCCTTTGCTTTTATATGACTCATATATAAAAGTTTAAAACAATTAAGTAATTAAATATTACGATATTTGCAGTTTTTTGTGTCACTATTATTCTGATTTATTCATGGTTATACATTCAATAAGAATAATGAAATTAATTAAAAGTTTAAAGTTGTGTAATCGATTCTATTTTCGATCCTGAACAAAATTAAATGATTAACAGTTTTTACGTTATTTGAATTACACGTTTGTATATCTTGTCCATCGGAACTAACATAATAAAATAGCAAGCTATAATAATCAATCAGTCCGATATAAAGGTATATATTCCTATTCTAAAAAAATCTAACCTTCTGGTCATGTATCTATAACCTCAAATCATATAACAAAGTGATTTCTTTTTACCTTACTTCAATTTAGCTTCGCTCACCTGGGTAGTTTAATATTTTTTTAATACTACCTCTTTGATAGTAAACAAGTTTTAAAAGAGAATAACTGACCGCACATAAAACGTAACAACTTGACATTGAGTCCGCCCTTATACCGTAGGTAATAGAAACGGTTTTTGCAAAGCTACTGCTACACTTGCTGTTTGGTCGACTCTACGTAACTCCGATAGCTGATTTACTGAAACGGTACATTTAAGCGACTTATCTTTTACTTTATAATAATATATCTCAAAATTTAAATTAATATTAAAAATACGTAAAGCTACAGTGGGTCAAATGAGATATTATTACTTTGATATGAATAATTAAAATAATGATAAGCTACAAAAACTTTATAAAGATCTCACTCGATAAGATAGAAACCATACGTTTTTATCTTTAATTATATTATTAACCCACTAACTAGTAAAAGAGTGGTGTTATAACAGTTTTGAAACGTTATATAAAGCAGCAAATTCGACATCTCTTAAACGAGTTTGATAATTAAAATATAACAGACTTTAGTTGCTTTCATATTTTTATGACATACTTATAGATTGGCTATCTGACACTTAATAACAGTGGTAAAACAGCCCCTTATTTGTTATATAAAACGAAGTTATATAATTTTTCAAAGAACGACTGCCATAGATTCTGGTTCTCATTCTTAAATTCGTGTAATTTAATTAATCAAATGCAAAAAGTATACATAACAGACAGTGAGAAAATTAAAAAGTGAACTACGAAACAGGTCCAATATGCTATACTACAAATTACAACATAATTAATTCTATATCTGTAATAAAATATATAATATTAAAATTTCGCTCTCTACATGAGCGTGGCAAGATAAAAAATAATAATTTAAAGCTATTCAGAAGTTTATAACCAGATATTTTTTAAGTGCCAACGTTACAAAGCGATCAATAATAATATCGACACCAAAAAAATTTTCATAAATTATAATCCATCATTAATTACTAACGATATTCATAGTCAGGAACTGAATCGGCTTCCTCATTCGGGTTACGATAACACAAGTTAAACAACTCTTGCAATGCCGGTTACCGGATGGGTTATCAAATTCAAACATCTCAAACCTCCATGGGGGAAAAGTATAAAAATATTTTTTGATTTTAGTTAGTTTTAAACAAATTCAGTTCAAATCTTGTAAAAGAAACATTAAATAAATATTAAAAGCGCATTGCTTGTAAAATACATTTAAAGCACGGAGGAAAATTGCTAGCCAAATTTTTGGTAACCCAACCGCACCAAGAGAGGTTTAACTTTGCAATCGTCGAAGAGAAAGTACCGGATCTCCTCACACTTAAACATCCTCACATTTTTCGCTAACAAACGTCAATCTAAATAGTTAATTATTCGGGAGATTACAAACAATTTATTTACAACTAGAATAATAAAATAGATATATAATTATAATTCTAGATAAAATTTAAATTACATTATAAAAGTTTCTGGAAACTTCGTTCGTTAATTATTAGGCCGGTCCTACTACTCGATGATTCTGTTGACATTATTAATAATAACTAATAAATATGATTATTACATAATTGACGATAATAATAAGTTATGTACAGACATATTTACATACCGATGGATGGATAAATATAATCAGATCCAAATTAATATCTAAAGACACGTTCAATATCATTATTAGTTCCTTTATACTATATAATTAAATGAGGCTTTCAAGAAACATATAAATCATTGTCTATCGAATGATTGAATGAGGTTGAATAATATTTTCAGATATTTCTTTATGACAAAACACTCTCAGATAGCTGTAATTTTAAAAACTAATATTACAGAATTATTTTCGTAAACTTTTGTTATAATCATCTTGAATGATCGTGACATAATCAAAATTTACAAGAATACAAGATACGAACAATAATCTAAATTACAATTACAAATATCATAAGAAAAGTCTAGGTTGCACCATTTTTAGGTACATAGTTGACATCATTTTTAAATAAGACAACATCATTCTCCTTTCGTGATAGAATATCTACCGCAAAATAGACGTATACAAAATCTTAAGAATAACTTCAGCAATGAAATAGACAGGTACTCAGATTGTTTTTATAATTATAATAATAATAATATATTCCTTTTTATATGATATGTTTTCATCATAATCAAGACGAAAGACGAATATTATTCATCTGCATTTTTTTACAGACCAACCTTTTCCTGGAGGGTTGCTGATTTTCAGCGTCACCGAACTTTTTAGTGGGCGACGAGAAACTTAAAGGGTTCCTCTAGCCGTGTGATCGAAACACCGTCATAGGGTTTTTTGAGGGAATTGCATTACGCAAGCGCGCCCCCTTTCACTACTAGATACTCCGAGGGGTTCGGAGCGGATCGGGCCTGTGCCCGATTCTGTAAAAGTCTGTATTTTTCTACTGATCATGAAAAATTATTAGCCGCCGTTGTTTCATATGGATAAACCAAACACCAAAGACCTTTTACATGGGTAAAAGGTCTTTGGTTCGCATCCCACATAAGGCAAGTAATCTTTTCCAGTTTGTTGTAACATGACTGAAGTAAAAAAAATATCATTTTGACATGCAACCGAATAACTTCGGTAGGTAATAGATATATATACATACTACGGTATAGTTTTCATAATTACATTTTTTTTACATTAAATGACCTAAAAACTGTGGAACACCAAATGAGAGAGAGAGAGAACTTTTTTCACCTTTTGACACTACACAATTCGTTTAACGCCCTCATTCCAATAAGTTTCAGTGTGGTAGGTTATTGCCCAATCTATCTATATCTCAGAGCTGAAATATGCAAAATAAACTCGAATAGTAAAGTATTACATTTCAATTTATTATTAATATTTTTTTAGTATCCACTATACAATGTCCGTTTAGCTTGGACCTAGATGTGGTGTGCTATATGCATATTTAATTCAGGTAAAAAAATACAGGGCTTGGTTGCAAAAGAAAAGATCATAAACCATTCATTCTTCATAACCTTATAGGGTTTTTTATAGAGCTCTGGCATTATATTGAACACCAAAGGTAGAAAAGCAATAAAAAAAATTCAAGATGTTGTTGCCCGTTTACAGTTTTCATTTCAGTCCACAAAAGTATGACGAGGCTATTGATTGCTAAAAAAGAGAAGCACATTGGCCAATTTATCTTTACCGGTATAACCATTATGGAGTATTTGCATGTTTCAGTTCACAAAACTATGACAAAGCTATTTATTGCAATACCATTGACTATCGCTATAACCCGACCTTAACGGAGATGGCGTCTATGAGCTGCCACAGACCAAAGTCAGTCTTCCTGCATCATAACCTGACGCCATCGTCATCCAGGCTGTCGCCGTCGCAGCAGGAGGCCAGCTCCTCGAAGGTCATGCCGTCCAGGGTCATGGACACGGAGGAGATGCTTCTAAAGAGTGCTTCGGGGTCCAGGTCCTCAGGCAGTTTGGTGAGGAACTGAGCTGCCGCTATGAAGTCCATGTCTTTGAGCTCGTCTTGGTACAAGTGGAGAATACCTGGAAAGGAAAATATTATAGGTTTTTAGAAGCATATCTAAATGTTTGTAGTATTGTTGTGTTCCGGCAGCTGGAGATAAGATAGCCAGTGCCTCTCTAGTTGAGGATCCCGGGTGAAGTGCGCTTCCATCATTGGCCATATCATCACATAACATCAAGTGACATGAAGGCAAGTGCTAACCTACCTACCTATCTATTTAAAAAATAATAATAGTCGTTTATTTTATTGTACTGTCGACAACGAAAGTTGCTGAATAGTTTAGTGTTTTTTCGCAGCAACTGAACACTTTCAGGGGCTTGTCAATTCTTTGTAGTCATTGGTTGAAACCGGGGTCCGGCTTGGATTCTCAGCATTCCCAGATACAAGATTGTACCGATTTGGTTGGTAAGTCTTGTTTAAATTGGTTGGCTAGTCACTACCACCTTGTCTTAATGTTGGCGACACTGAAATCTTAATAGCATTGTTGTGTTCCGTCCGACAGCTAGAGATAAGATAACCAGTTTCTCAGTGGTTGAGGACTCTTGATTTTTGTTCCTAATGTTTAATGCATTATCATTTGCACAATCTGTACCCAGTATTGTCAATAAATGATTTTTCTATTTCTATATCTTAATAAAATTTCCTCAAAAGACTATGAGCTTTACTTCTATGGCATATCAAAATTCAAATTCAAAATTCAAAATCATTTATTCAGTTTAGGCCACAAATAGCTCTTATGAACGTCATTTTAAGCCATCGGTTCGTAAGTCTATCTACTCTGGGCGGGAGATCTTGTACTGAGAAGAACCGGCAAGAAACTCAGCAAGTGTCCAGCTCTTTTCTCCCTTACAGCGTCATAAATATTGGAAAAAGCCCTATCATAAAGGACACTTTCCATCACAAATAAAAACACAAAATGTAAAGGACAATCACAACATGTAAAAAAACACAAAAAATAAAAAATAACTAAATAAAATATTTAAGTCAGCAAAAACATAATTTACCAGTTTAATTTTTTACAATATCATACAGTACTAGTAAAAGTAAAAAAAAACTATAGTTAATAACCTATATCATCATCATCATCATCATCATCATCATCATCGTCAGCCATATGACGGCCACTGCTGGGCATAGGCCTCCCCCAAGGATCGCCACAACGATCGGTCCTGCGCCAGCGGCTTCCCGCGACCTTAACCAGATCGTCGGTCCACCTTGTAGGGGCCTGCCCACGGAACGTCATCCGGCGCGTGGTCGCCAATCAAGAACTTATGGCATATGATTGATCATTTCATGTAGAAAATTTGACAGTTTTGTACAATTGATGTGCAGGCGTCGGTACATTAAATATTAATTTATTTATTTGTTTGTTTATTGCACATGTAGCTACAAACATTATTAGACATTAGACTTAGGGCTAAAATCTTAATAATAGGTATATGGACCCTGTTTAAAGGATGTTGCAAGTCTGGTATTTTACATAAGTGGGCGCTTAATTATTAAAAAAAACATATTAAATTACAGTACAATCGTGATAATTCAGGCAAGTTTAACACACATTGCATTATTAAATAAAATAAAATTGCGTTCAATAAATTAAGGACTGCGCTTACCCAAAGCCGCGTTGAACAGGAACGTGTCCCCGTCCCTCAGGAACACGTCCCACAGGCGGCAGGCGGCGTCCAGCGGCATGGCCTTGGCGAACGCCGTGTACAGCCACTCCAGCAGGTACAGCTCCGGGGCCAGCGCGCCCGCCAGCGACGGCAGGTTGTGCTGCAGCAGGCGCGTGTACGCCCGCCATAAGCGCTGGGAAAACATATTAATCACGTTGGCCTTGTGTACTCGACTGTACGTAGTTGTTTTACTAAAAGGGGAAGAAGTGGGATCACAAAATCAAAAAATGTTCATTCTGCGATTGTACATTCTACGAAGTGCTCGTTATGAGAAGTGCACCAAATGCGAAATGCACGTATTTTGTCGACTGTACAAATTGCAAAGTGTACATTCTGCGTCAAACCCAAATAAAAACTATTGGTTTTATAATAATGACATTTATATAGGGTAACTAGCTGACCCGGCGGACTTCGTACCACAAATAAGGGTTGATCGTAGAAGGGTGAAAATTGAGGATTGTATGTATTTTTGTATGTTGTATCATAAAAAAATAGAAATTAAAAATTTTGTCTAAAAAATAAATAAAAAAATTTAGGGGTGGACTACCCCTAAAATTTAGGAGGATGAAAAATAGATGTTGGCTGATTCTCATAGATACCGGATAAGCACAAAAAATTTCATCAAAATCGGTCAAGCCGTTTCGGAGGAGTATGGCAACGAAAACTGTGACACGAGAATTTTATATATTAGATAATTAACTGTTTTTTCATTATTCCTAAGCTCATTCACCATTATTACAAATTGAAAGCCGTTTTCAAAAATACAAAACTGTAGAAAATAAATAGTAACACGAGTCTAGTTACGCTTTACCGCCAAGAAATCACTGTCTTTTTCATTCTTTTATTTTGAACAACTCGTCCATTAGTACCATCTGAAGTCCATCAGATGGTACTCAGATGATTTCTGTTTACTATCCGTATACATTCGATTACGTTTACGATAACAAAAATTTGTTTGGCAAAATTTTAACTCCTCTCGTATGTCGCCAGGTGGCGCTGCTTCAATGCTAGACTCATTCTCGTTACCGTTCACGTGATCGAATGTCAAAAATGTCTCACACTAGGCCTTCTGAGATGGTTATGTGCGGTTCTCACCTGCATGGCGCCGCCGTCGCGTGCGAAGGCCGCCCTCAGCACGGGCCCGTCGAGAAGGTTGGCGAAGCACACGAACGCCGGCGCCGCCTCCATGTTCAGAATCAGTACCGCCGCCACGAACGACATGCCCTGCCGTCACCATCGCCGTTACAACATCATCCACATCGACCAATGTGCAACAATATGTGAGAACTATTGAAACTATCATTGTCGCTTGCATTACAGTAATTAATATAATAATAATACTAACTACTCTAATATTATATGAGAAACTTTCATAAAAGATTTTTGAAACTTAAATACATACATTACTAATAAAAAAACATGAATTTCAATTTTAAGTCCTAATATTCTTAATAAAATAATAATGTAGGTAAGTAAGTAAGGAAGGTAATAGGAATGGGAAATAAACTGGTAATATACGAAACTACTAATAGGTAAATATGTCTAATGCCATTTTTTTAAATATGTATGTCTTATGTGAAATGCCTTCTCATACGAGTATATTTGAAATAAAAACACACGTAATTTCTATTACTGTGTTTATTGCTTTTTTAAATCTCAAATTGGAAAAGAAGAAAGAAAGAAAAACCGTTTACTTGAGCACAAACACGAGACGATAATACAAGGAATTAAGAGCGTTTACGCCGAGCGCGAGACCTTAAGTTTAGGTTTTTAAGTCCAAATATCACGCACACAGAAACGGGCTGTGAGCGCGCGTGAGTGTGTGCGTAGAGTAGGCTAGTTCTGCTCACTATAGTCAAACTCACTACTTTGATCCGTTCGAATTTAGTTTTTCGGTATACTTAGAAATTATTGAAGTGAAATCTTTTTTAGCGGCGTTGTACACTTTTTTTGTAATGGGTAAAAAATGTTAAATTCTCATCAAGACACGTGACAGGTCACGAATCGAAAATGTAAGACGTAAAATCGTAAGACGGATGGAGAGTAGACAGCCGGCGCGGTGTAGGAGAGGAAGTATCCCCCTCTCTTTCTACGGCGCGGCGAAAATGTATGCCTGTTTCGTTTAGGCGGCGCAGGGCGCTTGCGCGAATAAGTTGTCATGTTTGTGTACGATAGCACAATAAATAAATATTGTATTCTACCACATAAATGATAGTACTTTTATACTGATAATTGAAGCAATTCGTGCAAAATTATTCCCTAACCATTCCAAAATATCAAAAATGCACAACGTTAATATTCAAGTTTTCACTTCTGCCGGCACTCCCGGGGTGCCACCCTTCGTTTATTTATTTTTAACTATGGGCGTAAACAGATGACTAAACTACGGATACACGAAATAAGTACCTAAGTATAATATTATATTGTATGTATTTTTATTAATGTTGTAATTAATCTTATATCACAAAATTATAATCAATACCTATCTGTTCCTCAACGATTTATTTTGGACGAATTGATTTGACGACGACACATTTTATTTTATTTTATTCATAGCTCGGCAAATGTTGATGTTAAGTGGAAATGGAGTCCCTGTTGTTCCCTGCATGACGTTGACAGTTGACAGTTTGTTGATGGTTTGAGATACGAAACATTTAAGAATCCTTCTTATTTAAGTTTTTCTTCCAATATTTTACAAAGAAATGATTAATTGTATGGGCAGTCAAATAAATTGACCGATTTTTTAGAATATATCAATAATAATATGTTGTCTATTACCAAGCCCAATTTTGCTAAACTCCTTTTAAAATAAATTTTGTATAAAAATTACTTGGAAAATATGAGCCACATAAGCACAAAGCGCATCATGCAGCAATAAAATAGGTGCTGTCAAAACTCGGTCAAGTTATTTGACTGCCCATACAATTAATCATTTCTTTGTAATACATTGGAAGAAAAACTTTAATAAGTAGGATTCTAAAAACCATAATAATAGCTAAGGATACTTTAAAAAAATAAAAAAGCAATACACTTATTAACAAAATAAATAATTAGTCTACAAAAGTCGCACTGCTATGATATATGATATGATGCTGGATATGGCGAGGAGATTGGGCCATAGCCCATAGCGCACACTGGCACGGGTGCGGAGCAGTCGTGACAAAAACTGGGACCAACGGTTTTACGTGTCTTGCAAAGGAGGGGAGAGAGAAACACACACATAGATGGTATTTCCCACCCATCCCGTGGGCCAGTTTAAAAGAGCATCTAACCTCTTTGGCATACCTACATGTCCGCCATTTTGAAAAATACGGGTTTTGGCGGCCAGTGATGAAACGCATGTCAATCGACAGAGTAAGTGATTACAAACAAAAAGTGTTCCGTGATGAAATCTCTAAGTGATACGGTTTCTGAGATATTAGACTCCAAAAACAAATATTTTATTTTAATTTATTTGGTTTCCTTGAATGACAAAATAAGTATATGTCGGCGGCGAGGTTGTTTGTAGGTAGAACAGTCGAGCAAACTCGGATTCGTTGATAACGCAGTTAATCTTGGATCTTCAAAATAAAGACACAGTCGTATTCCTTACAGTCAATTTAATGTTATTTTAACATCAGAATTAAATTATTTAAAAATAGTTGGCCGATGCAAATGGATTTTAGAAACGAAGTGAGTTCTGCGCGTGCGTACTCTCCGGCCGC
The DNA here is from genome assembly GCA_947562085.1 of Eudonia lacustrata. Taxonomy (NCBI): domain Eukaryota; kingdom Metazoa; phylum Arthropoda; class Insecta; order Lepidoptera; family Crambidae; genus Eudonia; species Eudonia lacustrata. Next base: position 2,681,974 of record OX387321.1, on the reverse strand, counting down.
TACCGTTCAAATGTGTCTAGTCCGTTGTTGCGCCAACTGACGTTGACGTTCCGCGTACCATAGAGCATAGGCTGCGCAGACCACACTCAAGTATAGACTATACTTGTCGTTTCTAAGCGATGCTAGCGCCATGTCTCCGACATATATAATACGAAACATACATATATACATATACATTATACATATCAGTCAGCTCATAGCTTCTTAGCTGCGGCCTAGGACGGCGTCCCTCTATACAGGTGGCTGTACTGAACTGAGTTCACAAAACAAACACCGTGATCCCGGTGGACCGGTGGACATGATAATGCAAATAACAATAACAATAAACACAACGTAACAAAAAACTGCTCGTGAGGAAAATAACCATTCGTGCACTCACACCAGAGGTTAGAAGCCGAATGAAACGATTCACTAAATAAAAAATGTTTTTTTTTGCTTAACTTTCTGTTTTTGGAGTCAAATATCTCAGAAACCGTATCACTTAGAGGTTTAATCACAGAACACTTTTTGTTTGTAATCACATACTCTGTCGATTGACATGCATTTCATCACTGGCCGCCAAAACACGTTTTTTTCAAAATGGCGGACATGTAGGTATGTCAGGTTCCATACAAAAATGATCGAACCTCTTTAATTTGTTTATGCTCTCACCAATTATCTAGCTCAAGATAAGTATTCTTAAGAAACTCGTTAGTATAGTAAGATAATGGATAAATGCATAGACATGCATGCATGCATAAACATAGAAAAAACACCTAGACCCGAAATAAATTTAGAAAAACAGTCCTTCTCTAAATTAACCCGACCGGGAATTGAACCCGGGGCTTCGGAGACGGCGCGACGCCCGACCCGGCGTGCTAACCACACGACCAAGGAGGTCGTCCAATTTAAAAATCTTGCAATTCATCAAAAGTAACATAAAATAATTTATTCACTAAAGTACTAAGATTTGCTTATCGCGCTATAAATTTGAACTATCTTCGAAGTTACGGCAATTGTTCGACAATCGTCGGGTAGAGCGTCGAGCGACGTGACCACTCTCTCAGAGGCCTCGCGGCGGACTGATTTGACACTAATAGAACGCAGAGTTTTGTAGTAGTTTTAGAGCAGTTTTAAAATATTTATAGAAAAATTATAGAGCTAATTTAGTAAAAAGAATTTTGCGCATAATTTAAAGAACACTTTTTTCTATAGTAAAAAGCTTTTATCTCATATTTATATAGTAAGTATATTAGAGAAAACAATTATTTTATCACCTATAATTTCTTTAAAAATTCAAAATGTTTGGATTTTTATAGTTTTTGTTAGTAACTAAAATCTAAAAATGTTTTCAACAAACTATTTTGCTGAAGATCTTTCAAATTGAAATAAAATTTTTGTTCTTAGGTTTGTCAGTAATTTAAACACATTTTTAAGCTTCGAAGTTGACGCGGAAAGTCAAATTATGAAAACCTCTGTTCAATTATCTTGTTATAAATTCCAAAATATCCATAAATCTAAAAATGTTTTCAACAAACTATTTTGATGACAAGATCGCCTAATGATATAAGTAATTAACATATTTGTAAAGTAAATATTCATAGATATTAAGAGGTTTGAAAAGTACAGTTTTTGAGCAAAACGGCGTAAACGCTCTTAATAGAAAACAACAATTGCAAGGAGTGAGCACCTATATCGACAGAGAAAATTGCACTTTTGATATTAGTGCATGAAACAAACAGTTGAAAATTTAAGATCACTGTCACGCAAATTGCAAAAGATCGTGAGGTCGACCTCCATCTGAGGCAACAGTAATTATGTAGTAGTTATAAATACTTACATACCAAAAAATCAAGCAAAGGTTATAACTAAATAATTAAACTTAAAATTTTGGTGCGGCAAAAAAGTTATTAAAATAGTAAGCATTTCTCACCTGCACATATCCAATATCCGGCCTGTAGCACACATAAGCCGCCAGCAGTTCATGCAACACATCAAAGTACGGCCCGCCCGGTTGAAATATGCACAGATGCGGGAATGTCCTCGCAATATCCAGTTGTATCAACTCCATAGAACATTCGTCACTATACTCTAGTAAATTAGGGTTGGATTTCGAGCAGCACCTCTTCACCGGTTCCGCCGTATGACACTTCAAGTTCTGCTCGCTTAAGTTCCTCGGTATACTCAGTCTGGGTTTATCGCATTCATCTGTTTTAGCTTTCACTTCTGGATCTTCTATTTTCTCGCAGTTGCAATCTTCTTGGTTGATTTTCAGCCGCTTTCTTCTTAATTGTGCTTCGTGAAGCTTCCTCTTGGCTTTGGCGACTAGTTCTTCGTAGATGTCGTGTGAGATCTTGAGTTTGTTCTCGATGGCCAGTTGCCAGACTTTGCCGCGTATCGAGGGTGGAAGACCGCTCCACCATAGCTCGAGTGTTCGCTTGGAGTTTTTCCTGAAACAATGGGAAGATGTGAGTTTATGCTTAGTACTTCAGTGGTCTAACGGATAGAACATAGATAATGTAGGTAGTAAGAATATTCTTAAAAAGGGCTTTTAAAAAATATTTATCAGAAATAGTGGAAACTGTAAATAAAATTTCTTAGTATTAATTACCACGTATTACAATCACCAACATCCACCTTATCTAAATATGTCGCCATAGAGTGTTCAGTGCTTCAGTAGTTCGCTTCCACTTTTTTTTATATTTTACGGGTAATCACAGTGCCTTGATCTCACCTGAAGTTAACTGATGATAAGGCCAATGATGGAAGCGCACTTCACCCGGGATCCTCAACTAGTGAGGCACTGGTTATTCCTTCTCTAGCTGCCGGAACACAACAATGCTACAAACATTGATGTTATGGCGACATATATAGACAAGATGGTGGTAGCTAGCCAGGCGGACAAACAAGCCCTACCGAGTACACAAACATGTACCCCCCCCCGCTGGGAATCGAACCCGGGACCTCTGGATATAAACCGGTGATCTTAGCCACTAGACCACAGAGGCCGTATCATCACTTAACATCAGGTGAGATAGAGTCCAAGTGCTAACCCTTAGTAGGATGTAAAAAAAAATCGTATCGATACTATCGATATGCCTGTCGAGTGTGGCCGTTTTAGACAAAAACTATCGATAGTAAAACTATCGACAGTTCGGCAACACTAATGCAAGTACAGTATTTCCCCATGGTATAGCAATCAACAATTTCCCTTGAGACAGCGACGCATCGCATCATCTTTTATTAGATGCGAGACAGAGCACGCTCCAGCGGATCAGAAAACAATTACAAGGCTCGTTCTGCAAACAAAGCGAATAAACGCGTCCTCTCCATCATAACTGTGTGAAAGTTTTGTTTGTACACAGGCGCAGCGAGCGTAGCAAGCGCACTACGCCGCACGAGATAAGTATCTTATCAGTTTTACTACTTTTACTATAACGTTTTTTATATTAATGCGCCAGGGAAGACACTATAGGATAGGATAGTTAGAAGTAGGATTCTACTCCCGCCCCGGCCCCCTTAAGGGGGGAGGAGGGCATTTACCACTTTAAAATCCTATATGTACTTCTTTCTCCTCACGTGCTGCCAGGATGATTTGGAACAGTTATAAATAATCACCGAATTTTACTATTAGGCCCTGCACTGCAAGTTCAATTCTAAAGTGTACAATAAAATATTTAGATACTATTATTTTTTTGTTATTACAAATATTGTTATTTGCATTGGGTATCTAGCTGTCAAATTATTAAAACTAGCGAACTTGTAACCCAGGTACGGCGCAGTCGAACAAAGCAAATGATTTATGCACACTTAAGACGACGCATTGGTAATTTACGTGGCGGGGATCTTGATTTTTCCCAACAATTACAAAACATATGAAAGTGATATTTGATGACATGATTTTTCATTTAATTGACTTCATTTTGCTAGTTGCAGAAACACGATTTGTCAACTTTTATAACAGAGAAAAAAAATATCAAAGCAACTTCTTTTAAAACATAGATTTACATTTTACAGGCTCACCAGACCGATTTAAGCATCTAAATTTTCTTAGTAGATTAGTCTTAACACATATTTCAAAATTGTAGTTATTTTTTTTTAAATAACTTGTAGTTTTAATTTGAAGGAAAAAAAAAACAGTTTTTCTTATGGTACGGGGCGCAAACGCTCGTATCAAAACGTATGAGATTTATTGTTTAGCGATGCGTCGCCTTAAAGAAAACATTTCAGACGTCTACAAATTAGTTGATGCCAGTCTCACACGGTGACACACACAAGCGAAGCAGGTCAAACGTATTGTCCCACACAATGTATTTGACCTATTGTTTTGACAGTGATTTGTGTTTTTGTTCTGCATTCTTTGCTTTGACCGTACCTGTCTGGTTTGGTGGGCTGACTTGTACACATTTAACCTTTTTACTGCCAACAATTTCTATAGAAGTTCGAGATTTTCGTGCCGTCCACGTCAGCACTTCTATAGAAGTTCTTCTTTGTACCTACTTTATTAAAATACATTTATACGTTGGCGTACAACGGGACATCGCGTGCAGGATAGTTGGGCGGTGAAAAGGTTAATAAAACTTGAAAGCTACATTTCGACTACAAGATTCACAAACAAACAAAATAAAATGCAATTTATTTTGTTTGTCACAAGTCGTATTTCTTCATTTATAGGCATATAATTATTTCGGGATTAAAAATAGAGTACTCAGTTGCTAAAGCGTTTTGTGTCATCTGTTTTATTCCACTAAAGGGATTTCTGTTCTAATGTTAAGGGATTTCTTCCCTGCCGATGGTGAACGTGCTCTCCTGTGACGTCACATTCACTCACAACACATGTTATGCCAGTCGGGCAGGATGGTGTGCCTCCACTAGGGATGCCAACCATATTTTAAAATAAAATAGAATAGAATATAGAATATTTTGCGTATGAACAGGAACAATAACATATCCTACGTTATTTTCCATCCCATACTTTATTCTTTTTAATAAAAATAAAATATAGAAAATACTTTATTTTCCGACTAATGCGTGCGTTTGAACGGAATATTCCTGTTAACTTAATTTCTGAACTACTGAATGATACAACAACAACTGAATGGCAACCCTAGCCTCCACTCGCGCGCGTGGCTCGCCAGCCGTTCCTCCGGCACTCTACCCCACGCCTACCCTGAGAAGTCACATTCGCTCACATGTTATGCCAGTCGGGCAGGATGGTGTGCGTCCACTCTCGTGCGTGCCTCGCCAGCCGTTCCTCCTGCCGTATGGACTCCTGCAGGCGCGCGTGGCGAGCTGCCACCTCACGTTCGACCCGCCGCCGAGCTGCCTCCACCATGCGGGCATGCTCTGCTTTGTGACGTAAAGCCTCTTCAGTGCACTTCGCTGGCAAGTTCGATGGTCTGAAATGGATATAACGAAAGCTTTAATTAGGAATGTTGGTGTGGAACGCATGAAAAGGGCCGTTTAGGAAGAGCTGCAAAAACTATACTACGACGATAGATAGAGGTTGTTGAACGTTGTAGGTTGAGTGCGAGTAGTGTGAGTTGTGACCGTGTGTACTACCTTCGAAAGCGAGTAAAGCATTTGCTCTAGCTGGAAGTCGAATCCGGAGCCTCCAGATTTGAGACTGATAGTCCACCATAACTTCTATTTATAACGTGTTGTTTTTTAACTAAACATAATTTATAATTTATTATTCATATTATTTATTTATGTGAACCACAACAGGTACCTATCCCATTTGCATTTGCAGTGTTGCGGAACTATCGATAGTTACTATCGAATTGTCGACCTCGAAATACAATTACTTACACAATAAACAGATTTAAAAAAAAATATATATTTTTATTTTATGAAATAATGGAAACGATTCGTCTACACCGCACTTCCTTACATTGTTTCTCAAATGTATCGTGCTGCCGCCGCGCCGCCGGCCGGTGACAATTGATATTTTAAATCTATAGATATCATGAATATTTTTTTGCTCAAACATATTAATTATACTATCGAAAGCATTAGCGTTTAACAATAATATTTAATAACCTAGTTTAACAATAGTGTTAATTTAAAAAAATATATAATACTTAAAGAAATAAATTATTTATTTATTTATTTAGCTAGATTTACAATTTTCTTATAAGTACCTAGTGAGATTTAAAGTATTTCACTGTAAAGTATTAATGCTATTAAGTGTACACGTGCAAAAACAAAAAAAAAACACCTGTGAACACTATCGATAGTGTAAGTAACTTTCGAGATCACGATACTATCGATAGATCTTTTCGCTCGCAACACTGTTTAAAACGTGCGCCTTTGTCCATAACTAAGAGTTAGGCCCCACCGTTTACCTCCTAAAACTGGTTTGATGTGAGAACTTTAATGATGCACGATTGTTCAGCATTGTTATCACTATTCATTAACTAATTCATGCACACACAACGCGTATGGAAATGACCATCATTATAATATGGACTTTGCATGAGTAGGAACTATCCATGGCCAATCTTTTTTTTTACTGTCGACGAAGCGCGTAACACCGTCTTATAGTAAGTCACTGCAAGCCTGTGATACAGGTAATACATCAATACCTAGACTTTTTCTCATTAGGTACCTACCTCTATCTACTGTCAATCAAAAACTGGAACAGAAAATATATTGCTTCGTGATGACAAATTGAGGTATGAGGAAAAAACTTAAATACTAGATCTATGGTTAGTAAAAAGTTGCAGTAAGTAATAGAGATGCAGGAAACCATAGAACAGATAGAGGCCAAGTGCTTATCCGTAAGGAATATTTAACCTCCTCTGTGGTTAGGGTTGCCAACCATACTTTAAAATAACGTATCCTACGTTATTTTCCATTCCTATATTTTATTCTTTGTAATAAAAATAAAGTACAAGTGAATGATACTCAGACTCAGGCGAAGTAGTAGTTCTTTCGCTAAAAAAATATTACATAGTGCCAAGAGTACAAAGAAATATGTTTTTAAACATTTAAATAGGTACCTAAATAAATTTGGAAAATACTTTATTTTTTCTTCAAATCCTTTTTTTTATACTAGTTAGTGATAGATTTACTTTGATTTCCTGAAAAATAATTGGCAACCCTGTCTGTGGTCTAGTGGTTAAGACCGCCGCCGGTCTTAGACCTACCCTATTCATAAAAACTATCTAAGCATTATTTAGTTAAATAATGTTTTGTCTCTTTTTCTCAAATACAAATTGACGTTTGTGTGACGTTGACAAAACAATATTTAACTAAAAAATGCTTAAATAGTTTTAATGAATAAGGGGGTTAGAGTCTAGGGCGCAATTCCCAGTGATGTTTGTATACTCGGTTTGGTTGGTGGTAAGTCTTGTTTATCCGCCTGGCTAGGCTATCACGATCGTATCTAAATATGTCGCTAGAGCTAAGATAGCAAAGTGCCCAAGTATTTGAGGGTTCCGAGTGAAGGGCGCTCCCACCATAATAGGCGAAAGACGAACTCCTTGTTTGAGTGGTTTGTACACCGGTTTTCATGGTGTCGCCATCTCTGAGGTCTCGGGTTCGATCCCCGGTCGGGTCAATTTAGAAATTATTGTTTTTCTAATTTGTCTCGGGTCTGGATGTTTTCTATGTACAATAAGTATGTATTTAAGTATTTTAAGTATGTTTATCCGTTGTCTAGTAACCATATAACGAGTTTCATGACGAAGCTTCTCTTGGGCTAGATAATTGGTGTGAGTGTAGGAAAATTTATTTATTTATTTATTTATTTATAGGCCTTTTATCATCACTTAACCCTTAACTCTCATGGGGTCAACGCCACTCTACTCGCCAAAAATTTAAACTTCGGTCTGTCGGGAAGTGCTCCCACCTACATTAGCTTCCTAATTCGCTCTAAAGATGATATTTTAGTGGCAAACAAAACAAACTTTGATCCTCCCCATCATCAGCCAAGAGAGGACGGTGCAATAATTGCCCTGGAATCATTGAAATGTACCAAAAATGCATAAAATGCACTAAATTTGCGTGCAATGAGCACTCCATCCCTCATTTGTTAATTAGTGGCTTTAAAAGTAAAAAGTGAATAGTGTTGATAATTTCGGCGGGCTGGTTAGAACCACGATAGCTCAATTGGAAGAGCACCTGACTCGGTATGTCAGAAGGGTACGGGTTCAAATCCTGCTCGTGGAAATTTTTTCAACATTTGTGTTTTTGTAATTTGTTCGCAACAAAATTTGTGTTAATATTATATAAACAGCACAAAAACATTTTAATTAATAATCTTCAGAATAAATTGGGGTCAGTGGGGACCCCGTGCGAATAATTGCGTAATTTCCTTCGTGCGAGTAACTAAGGGTGAGACGAAGGCACTGCGCTTGTCCGTAAGATATAAAAAATACCTATATAAAAATCTACTACCTCAAGCTACTTTCTTAATAATGTACTTGTTAGATCGCAATTATCGCAATAGCAAACTTTCTAGAGGTTACCCTGGCGTGTTAATCGAAGCAGGAAGCTGTGGAGACAATGGACACGATCCGACCGACGAAGACGACGACGTGGAGAAGGCGTCGGAATTCTGCGCACTTTTTACTACCGAAACTTTATGTCTATGTTATATGTTTAGGTAATGTCTCTTTGAGGAGCTCAATGGCGCAGTGGTCAACGCGTCCGGTCTGCAATTGCTAAGGTTAGGCAACTTTCGCAAAGGCCGGTCATCGGATGGGTGACCAAAAATGTCACTACCACAGCCACAAGTCGTTAACAACCACCAACCAGTGGGCTCCCGTGGTAATTGTAACGTTATCAAATCACCAGCCTATAAACGTCGCACTGCTGGGGTCTGGCCTCCCCACATGAAATTTAAATAAATAAATAAACTTTCCTACACTCACACCAATTATCTAGCCCAAGAGAAGCTTTGTTATAAAACTCGTTGAATGGTTACTAGACAACGGACAAACATACTTAAAATAATTAAATACATACTTATTATACATACATAGAAAACACCCAGACCCAAAACAATTTAGAAAAACAATAAATTCTAAATTGACCCGACCGGGGATCGAACCCAGGACCTCAGAGATGGCGACACCATGAAAACCGGTGTACAAACCACTCGACCAAGGAGGACGTCAATTCAGGTAATCACGACGTCAATTTAGGTAATAACGTTATGGTAAGAATTATATCATAACCCACCATAATGCAGGTTGGTGGGTTTAAACGACTGGATTAGAACCATACACAACCTCTTGGTTGACTAACAGCTTAACAGTAAACCTTTCGAAACAAGTAGAAGGTCCAGATGATTGAGTTTGCCGCCCATCCGATAACCCGACATTGCGAAAGTTACTTAACATGCAAAATCGCAACCTGAAAAACCACACTACCTCGAGGAGCTCGATGGGGTAGTGTGGTTTTTCAGGTTGCAATCATCATCATTTAGTGCTATCTTCATACTGAAGTCTGGAGATCAGTACACAAAACTTCCTTTGGTCCCATGTAGCATTATTTTAACTGGCGATAGCTAAGTCCAGTCCAATGTTAGACGTCGTCCAGCCTTTGCGTTCCAGACGGACTAAAGTGATTAATTAATTCTCTCTTTAACTCTATTACAAAAATAACTGTAACATGAGTTACAGGTAAGTCATATAACAGAGACGGTGTCCGAAGATAGCGTGCGTTGGTTATAATATGTATGTATATAACCGATTACAATATACATGAATTAATTTCAGAACAACATGCAAGATGTACAGTAGGCATGCTAATTGGGCAGGTGCATAATTCAATATCAGATGCTGTTTATGCATAAAGACCCGTTTTCATTGTTCCAATTTGAATGTTATTCAATATTCATATTGTGAGCAAAAAAAGGAACAACATGCGTACATCAACCCAAAGCTTTTAAGACTGGTACAGACTACAATAAGACTTTAATTTGTACTAGCGGCCGCTGGCGGTTTCACCCGCGTGGTTCCCGTTCCCGTGGGAATATCGGGATAAAAACTATCCTATGTGTTAATCCAGGTTATAAACTATCTGTATGCTGAATTTCATCCAAATCCATTCAGTAATTTTTACGTGAAAGAGTAACAAACATCCATCCATATTTACAAACTTTCGCGTTTATAATATTATAGTAGGATTAGATGTGGTTAAGATCTATTACTAGAAAGAGTCACTGAAATACTTGCAGTGAGTAATTGTTAAAAGTAATGATTTTCATTATAGAACTTTAAAAAAAAGAGACAAAATTGACAAATTGACATATTTACCTTTAAAGATAACAAACACAAACAAAATAGGTACTTAATACGTTTAAGAAGATATAGTGGCCTATGACTCTGTCCTGTAGCTAAAGGTATTTATATCCAGAACACGTTAAAAACAAATAAATTACATGAGTTGTACAATTTGTTGAGAAGAATTAAATAAATTAGTAAACAAAGAAAAAAATCTTATAGTTGACAGAGTTAGTCAAGAACACTATCCATATTTTAATTAATTTGTTTGATTTTAATGGTTCTTAGAAATAGAAATAGAAAATAATTTATGATTAACTATGCATGCCATGTGGCTAAATACGGAAAAACATTATGTACAATAATGTTTTAAACCTCTATAACTACGTAACGTAACTTCCTAGTCTGTGATAATAACAGTAAAATTAGTATTTCTCAAATGCCAATGAAACGCCCTCAGACTAGGTGGAGCGACGATCTTCGCAAGGTGGCTGGCAAGAGCTGGATGAGAGTAGCCGCGGATCGTGCTCGGTGGCGTGCACTTGGAGAGGCCCATGTCCAGCAGTGGACTAGTATAGACTGATGATGATGATAAAATGCCAATCCAAAAAATACCCAGTGTGAAAGCACCTTAACAGTGTGAAAGCACCTTAACAGTGTGAAGCAGGTGACGATCACAACCATCGAACGTGACGAGAACGAATCGCGATGCAATCACAAACTTATTTCAATATTGAAATCCACGCCGCGCTTTATAGTGATTTATATAACTGACCAGCAATTAGCATTATGATATGACACACCAAAGTTGGAATTCTTGTATCAATTATTGTTATTCAATTATATTTAAGACATTAGTAATTTAAAGTAATCTGCCTGTAAAATCACGCTGCAAATTTCAATTATCCTTTACTATTTATGCATATCACCTATTAATTTTAAACTACTTACATTATTAAAGCTTTGATTTCAGTAAGTAATTCATCTTTTGTATTTCAGCCGCACCTATTTTATGTTTTTGGATTGCATATAAGTGAACACTGTGTAAATGAAACAACTTTTATCTTCTTACAATGACAAAGAATTATTATTATTTATTATGCTGAAAAACATAATTCACACTAATATCCTAATCCATTCGAATAGTCAAACTAAAACCTATCAACTCTCTTCAGCACCCGCAGGCTCTAAACCCATTGTTGCGAGAACGGCAATTGAAAGATCCGCAACATCTCCATCGTGGCCGAGGGTACCAAGTGGCCCCATTACAGCCCGGGCACAAACCAAGGAGACTACAGAAGGTAAGTAAACAGCCTATAACTGTCCCAGTATACTGGGCAAAGGCCTCCATCATTGAAATCAAGTCATCGCTACAATTGATGGGTAATGGCTTAATCACCACGCTTGCCAAATGCGGGTTGGTGAACACAAACCCGGGATATGCATCGGAAAATATGAAATACATTTTGCCCGATTGGAAATTGAACCCGGGACCTTCGGCTATCGGTCCGAGCGCCGAGCGCTCTGCCATTCGGCCACAGAATGTAAGTTTCATAAAATTTTTTGGATAGTTTGCTGATTGCCTCAAACGGCATTTTCAGCTTCACCGGGCTTGTTTGGGGGCAGCGAGAAACTTAAAGCAAGTTCCTCAAGCCGTGTGAAACGAACCACCTTCGGAGGTTTTCTAGAGGGAACGAACGGCATCACGCACTAGTGCGTGTCCCCGTGCCCTACTAGATTCTCCGAAGGGTTCGGATCGGATCGGTCATACGAACGCGCTCAAGCATAACGCAAACATAGACAACCGCTCACGGACACGACCACCCGTTTGCACTAAACTTATGAATCGCCTAAGTCTTGACTTAATTACTACCCGGTCAAGTTAACTTGGTATCTGGCTCGAAAACGTCACTTACACCCAGGTGCCGAGTTAACTTGACCGGGTAGTAGTTAGGCAAAGACATAAGCGATTTATAAGTTTAGTGCAAACGGGTGGAAGTCTCGCAACTGCTGCGCTCGTACTGTTCCGAGATTCAGTGTCCATGTCTACGTGTACGTTGCTCAAGCGCTGTATGCTAAGCTTATCTTCTAGACCTCCATATTTTGTGGCCCAAGCAACTGTCCGCCTCGCTAGCCCTAGAGGGGTCACGACTCACGAGCAAATTGCTCCGGCGGACAATCATTACTGAGGCATTTCCGCTGCCGTGCGATTCGCCTCCACGCTACTTAGAAACATCGTCTAACTGCGGAACGTTCGTCGTGTAGTGATTAGAACACCGTTCTCAGCAATAAAGGTAACAGTGGCGGTAGCCAAAAAAATGTATGGGATTGACATAAGATTGACCACGTGATTTAGCGCGGCTTATGTCAGTCCCATACATTTTATTCTTTTCAAACTTCGCTATCGTTTTCTTAATGTTACTTTGGCTAAGCCTACAGGTTCAGTTACGAGCGAGGTGAGAAAGTGGAAAGTACTGGATTTGATTGGTGGAAGGGCTTATTTCTATGTTCAACAATAACAGTATGTCGCCATCATTGTGATCAAACAGTAAGATTCTAACCAGGTTACTCCAATTCCTGGTTTATAATTGAGGCTGCCTCTATCTGCCTACCACTTACGTAGCAATCAGGCATACAGTCTCCCTGATGTACCATACTATACTCATTTGCGGATACTCGGCAGGAAGCTCAATCCAGAATCTGAGCATATGCGGCCAATCTAAAATAGCATGGTACACCTGCATTTAGTTTTTAAGGTGTGATAAAATGCCTGCCGATGGGGATCGGTGACACAGCACCAGTTTTTACTTTATTCCATATTTTCAACACTCTTATTCTAAACTGTTTTATAAAGGACCACGAGCCAGCATGAAGCATGATCTCAACTTGCTGCGTCCTGAACACGCTTACCACAGTGTGCCAAAGGTCCTGGGCCCTGTTTTTTTATCTGTAAAAGTTAATGTATTTCTACAATACCTTTAAAAATTCAGGGTGGGTAGTTGCAGAAAGCTACAGTAACGAAAGCATGAATAAAAAATACATGCCTAACCAAAATACGTCGAGGGAAAAGTTGATTTAATATCCACCCCACAAATCGAATATTTATTGAATTCACAGATTCATAACGCTGCAAATTGAACCATAAATATTAATACTCGAGGGTTCTAAATCTACCTTGGATTATTGGTCTCGTGGCAGCCAGTCTGCAAGTCACGGACTGAAATGGTCAGTTAGGAATTCCCGGGTTATTACCGACACGTATCGACACCTGCAGCACGCAGTTACTCTAGAATCTTGATTAAACAATTAGCTGGCACCGTGTTGCTGCGATTTCTACGATTTGAAACTGGATTTCTAAAGAGTACCTTAGTAAAGTTAGAATTGAAGCTAAGGTAAATGGTATAAGTATAACAACTTAAGTATAAACGTTTGCCTCTTATGACAAATGCCTTTAAGTAATTTAGTTAATTTTATTGGAACCTGATGATAAGCTACAATTAGATCGATCAGACCGCGCACTTTACCCGAAATCCTCAACTACAAAGGAACTGGATCTCGTATCTCTAAGTTTCAGAGTACAACAATAATATTACCAAAATGTTTTTGTTTCGTTTATATAATTTTTAACGCAAATTTTGTTGCGAACAAATTACAAAAACACAAATGTTGGAAAAAGAAATCCTACTCGTGGAAATTTTTTCAACATTTCTGTTTTTATAGTACTATTAACATTTAGTTTCACAACTAGTTGGCCTTAGAGGACGGATGCTAGTGATAGCTTGCCGGGCAACCACCAACTAAATAATTTGGACCAAAAGCATGTAACAAATATCCTAATTATTAACTTTATCAAAGTTATTCTGATCTTATTGTAAAAATACAAACAGTAATATAGATAATTCAAGTACAAACGTACGTAGTGTAAGACGAGGCTTACAATTTCAGATTTAATTAGCATGACATGTAACACGTGTTTGTATCATCGCTCTGCGATCAGCCACCTGCAAACGGTTTCACTATTACGGGTTCAAATATTTCATTTGTCACGTGTTGATTGATAGCAACAGAATGCCTAGCATCGATTTAACAAGAAGAAAAAGCCCAAGCACTATCGCTAATATTTCCAAATCAACCTTTAATGGACGAGTCCCGAATTGTCAATAACTCTCCCACCGATTTTTCCAAAGCAGTGATATATACCTTAACACTCAAAACATACCCACTACCATAAATCAAATTTTGACGACCTCCTTGGTCGAGTGGTTTGTCCACCGGTTTTCATGGTGTCGCCATCTTTGAGGTCCCGGGTTCGATCCCCGGTCGGGTCAATTTTAGAAATTATTGTTTTTCTAAATTGTCTCGGGTCTGGGTGTTTTCTAAGTATAATAAGTATATGTAGTATGTAGTAGTATGTATTTTAAGTATCTTTATCCGTTGTCTAGTAACCATTTTAACGAGTTTCATAACGAAGCTTTTCTTGGGCTAGATAATTGGTGTGAGAGTAGGAAAGTTTATTTATTTAAATTGTCAAGTACAGTCAACAGCAAAGGTAACTGATGATTGGTCAAGTTTCAAAATATGAAATGAGTATTGAAATTCAAAACTTTTTAAACGCATATCGAAAAACCTTCGAGTGTCTACTAGTACCTGCAGACTTTGACTGTAGTTATATAGAAAATACCGACTTACACTATGGAAACATAATTTTGAAATCTAGTAAACATCATCTACTTTTGCTGTTGACTGTACGAAGGCCCAGTTCACCCACATCAGGTAGGGACGCCTGCGCACATCAACCTGTCCGAAAACTTGAACTTTATGTCTACCTACACGGCTGCTCGGTCACTAGTCAGTACATATTGGTCGGAGACACCACCACGTTCCTCCGTATACCTAGACGTCCAACGACAAATTTTTTCCCAAATAAACAAAAAAGAGTCCCAAGATCACAAAGCAATCTTGAAACAACGATCGAATTACAACAAATACGACAAAACCAACGTATTGCAATTAATAACAGACCGAATTGCTCTTGATACGAAAGAAGAGAAAGTAGACACCCTTATCTCTGATCACAGTCACACACAGCACAGTCGCAAACGGCCTGCAATGCAGGGTTTAAGTGGGAACAATGTAAACCCCTTATTCATAAAAACTATTTAAGCATTATTTAGTCGATTATTGTTCTGTCTCTTTTTCCCAAATACAAAATGTCGTTTGTGTGACGTTGACAAAACAATATTTAACAAAAAAAATGCATAAATAGTTTTTATGAATAAGGGGGTTAATCTTTGAGTGTAACTTTAAATTGTAATTCCACAGCTATATATACCTTTCCGTTGTCGAAAGTACTCTTTATAAATGAAATGCGCCGAAACTTATTATGCCAATCGCCAACCAGCTGCTACAGTCAATTGGAAATTACAGATACTTCCATTAATTTCTTTCAAACACCTTAATAATATAATTATATCACTAAAGTTAAAGTCTAGATAATAAATCAATGCGTGTAAAACCCATATAAAGTTTTAAATGACTTGTTTGAGTTAATTTAAGAAAACTAAACATATCAACCACTAGCGGCCGTTCGCGGTTTCACCCGCGTGGTTCCCGTTCCAGTCGGAATATCGGAATAAAAAGTATCCTATGTGTTAATCCAGGTTATAAACTATCTGTATGCCGAATTTCATCCAAATCCATTCAGTAGTTTTTACGTGAAAGAGTAACAAACATCCATCCATCCATACTTACAAACTTTCGCGTTTATAATATTAGTAGGATTTATCATCAAGAAACAAACAAAACTCATTTATTTACTGTAGGTTTTGATGCCTAGGTTTTATGCGGAGTACAATGTACAGTAGTACAACAGTTTCAATCTTAGTCACCTCCCCGGGTGGGGAACTAATTTAAATTAGATTGGGTTTAAAATAATGTTGGCTGTTTTATAATCCGTGATACTTCATGTGACACATACAATTAGTCTTAAAGCGCCATTATCATCTTTATTAGTCTATTTCGTCGACCCACTGCTGGGCATAGGTCTATCTTTGTTTATACAGTCGTCTAGTATCTCCCTAGGCTAGCCTAGAAGTCTAGTCTGCACTACTCCTTATAATTTATATCTGCAATCACCAACTAAAAGAATCAGATTCAAAACCTCTATTCAAAGTTTTTTTAAGTTGAAATTTATTAGATAACGTTAACGAAAAAAGTTATTAGTATGTCATTGCAGCAGCGTCTCCTCGTGAGAAACGAGGTGACTTACAAATTATTCATGGAAATTTTCGTTTCGTTAGCGTGATTGAAATTCCAATGGTATATGTAAGTAAATAAAACTAGCACTCTTCTGACATAAGAGACGTCTAAGGACTTAGTTAAATCCAACAAAGGTCAATAACCTGGTGAATTTCAGCATTAGTACCACGATTAGTGCGACCGCAGACACGAGAGCGTGACGCCGCAGAAGCGTGGAAACGGATCATTGGGACACCGAATGTCGGTGCGCCCGCCGCCCGCCGCTGCCACACCCTAGCAACTTAGTGAATTGTAATTTTACATTTCCTTTTGTTGCCGGCCGATAGGTAAATGACCTATTTCCAGTTAGATATCATGACTTATTAACAACGTTAACTAATATTGGATATTTTAGATATTTTAGGGCAACTTAGAATGTAGATAGATAGATAATACTTTTATTGCAACACTATGAAACATAAACATGAACACAAATATAAATAATTTTACACAATTTGGCGGTCTTATCGCTTTAAAGCGATTTATTCTAGACAACCAGTCGGACAGAGAGAGCTAATAAACTGTAAGATCAGAGGTGAAACTATTAAAACATACAAGAATTGTGTGTATTTTATAAATGAAGCAAAAATAATAATTATGATAAATATATCATAATAGTATCATTAAATAAACCTACATAAACATAATAGTAATCTCAGGTAAAAAAGTAACGGATATGGCAGCTAAAGTCGATAAGGTCTAATGAAATAATCAACAAATCTGCAAACATTTCTACGCATCGTTGTCTAAAAAAAAATACTCATTTAACAAAATATATACGTTAATTAAATACCTACTAAGAACTAAAGGCTCACATACAATAATGGTAGGTAACACTTTGAGTTAAAGTATATAATCGATCACGCGGAGCGTTCCATGGTACAGGAGATTCAATCAATTAAAATAAGGGGTCTCTACTAAGTGTCTGAGGTTAATTGCGCTTTTTGCCCTTGACCTTTCGTATTCGATAACTGTGATAACAAGCGACGATTATAGACGACGGTAGTACACTAACAAGGAACTGGCCGAAACCAAATAAAGAATTCCACTGTGCAAAGTTTTTTATCCACCCCTTAAGAAATCCTTAGAAGCCCCGACACTCTTAGTAAATCATGATTTTATAATTTGCTAGGCTATACTGACCGGTCCAGACTATACATGTTGAATGAATATATGAATAATGGCTGAGTACGCTGCCCTGAAAACATGGGTGCCGGAGCCGGAGGACTGAACGCCAACTAGTCTACATACTGATTATGTGGGACAGCATTATGTTATTCTTGAGGTAAAAATTTGCTATGTATGCCTATGACGTTTGCTGCGTAACCAGGTTTTTAGGCTACGAGAATCTTATATTGTTCCAAGCCGTAGTGACCGAAAAAATGACAGTTAGAAAACCTAGATACTCGTACCAGATTCTCCGAGGGGTTCGAGTCCAGAAAACTAGAGTCTAAAGGCTAGACTCGTCCCGGGTTGACCAAGTGTCGTAGGGGAGGGATTCCACGGCAGAGTTGTTTTTACTTTACCTATAACATTATTTTCGATAGTGTAATTGTCACATGCATAAGTGTGCCGACCTTTACTAAACCTTTACAAATCTCAGTTACAAGTATTTCTTAATTAATATGCGGAAATTGACCCATAGAACTGAATGTTTAGTCTAATGTGGGTCGCACTCACATGACCTCATGAACCGTTCAGACAGGCTGACCCAGTGTTTCACATTACAACGGGGCGCGGAACTCTGACACTGTCTCAATTTGGACTAAATTAAACATAATAAATAACAAAAGCGGGCGGGCCCGCATGCGACTTGAATCGTCTCCGCATGAATGACCACCGTATTAGTACTATTTATTAAACAAGGTTTATCGAAATCCGTCCCGGTCCATACCGGCCGTGTGTGTAAGCATTCCTACTGCAGCTTGGTGAGTCCTTACTCTTGTCAGATTCCCTTGTGCCTCCCGCAGCAGACAAGAATTCCATCCTTGAACGACGACGTAATGTTCTTATGATACCTACGCAAGATATATGCTCAAGACCTAAGTAAGCATATCGCATCGCATCCTCGCATCATTAGTCAGTGCCCGTATATCGTGATATTCGTGATGGTTTAACCAACTCAGAAAGCTTCGCGGGCGTCCTCGTAACTACTTACATAACATTGACAATGCATAATACTACTAAGAGTAAAGCTATATGGGAGGCTCTCATGGGAGAGTCCCAACTTTTTATATTACGCTTGAAATACACATTTATGTTTGTATTAAAGAAAAATCTAATAGTTTCGTGTTGAGTACGCCCATGTAAGGTCTCTTCGAAAAATTAAGAACAAGTTACGAAAAGAAATTTGATTACTTTGAGATCTACATAACTCGTATTAACAACATTATAATTACATAGACATACAATAGTGGATACAACCAACAGATGCTTCCATAGATAAAGCTATATTATGTATCCTCAAATCAAATAACAAAAAGCAATGAACATTACTATTCTTGAAAGGGCTGGAAGATCACACGCCTCGCCTTTAATAAAATGAAAGTCAGTAACCATGGGAGCATTTGTTGGGCTTGAGTTCATAGGGGGCAATAAATCGTGGAGGCTACCGGTATCAAGCTTTGATACAGGTTGAATGCCCCAATTTCGTGAGCACCCACGCTCAGTTACCGCTTACAGCAAACAAAGCTAAATTCTTCATAAATCACGACTAGTGTCGTTGCCATTTAGGATTTGAGCTAACCTTCATTAACATAAAATAAAAATTGATTCGAGGTGCACGGAACCCACGCTCGTTGTTGAAATAGAGTCACCAGTAACAGGTCCTATTACAGTTATTAAACATCATATTCTGCCAAATTGACAAAGAAAAATTAAAAAGAACTTAATTTCATTGGGGTGTCTCAATACCATTTAAAATAATCCTACAAATATTATAAATGCGAAAGTTTGTATGTATGTTCGTATATTTGTTGCTTCTTCACGCTGCAACGGATGGATGGATTTGGATGAAATTCGGCATACAGATAGTTTCTAACCTGTAATAACACATGGGATACTTTTTATCCAGATATTCCCACAGGAACGGGAACCACGCGGGTGAAACCGCGAGCGGCCGCTAGTTGAGAAATAAAGCTATTTTTACTTTATTATATTTTTTTTATTCATTTATTTAAAAATTAAAAATTGAAAAAGACCAGACTCTCATAATTTCATACAATGTAGTTACTTAACTAGCAACAATCCTCCATTGTTTTGGTACATTTAAATACACTACAAAACTAATGATGAGAAAGACAGAAGCCGCCGATGAGTAAGATAATGAGTTCCACCAAGCAGCAACTGTCATCAACTGACAATAGCACTGGGACTGGGAGTAACCGGGACCAATTTATTTTCTCTTTTGTTTTGTTTTTTTTATATGTTGTGATTGTCCTTTATATTTTACTAGTGGCCGCTCGCGGTTTCACTAGCGTGGTTTCCGTTCCCGTGGGAATATCGGGACAAAAAGTATCCTATGTGTTAATCCAGGTTACAAACTATCTGTATGCCAAATTTCATCCAAATCCATTCATTAGTTTTTACGTGAAAGAGTAACAAACATCCAAACAAACTTTCGCGTTTATAATATTAGTAGGATGTTTTAATGGTGATTGGAAAGTGTCCTTTTATGATAGGGTATTTTCCAATATTTTTGAAGTTGTTAGGGATAAAAAGAGCTTGACAGTCTTGCTGAGTTCCTTGCCGGTTCTTCTCTGTACAAGGTCTCCCAGCCACGAGTAGATTTACGAACCGATGACATAATGACGTTCATAAGAGCTATTTGTAGCCTAAACGAATAAATGATTTTGAATTTTGAATTTCAAAATATCCTAAGATAGTACTTCGATACAAAGATGTACCGATGGATATCCATATGAGGCTCGTTAGGAATTACTATCCGTTGCACCGCACACTATCTTAGTAGCATCTGAACTGAAACATACCTGTCATGCTGTATCAGGGCAATGGAACTGGCGACGAGGTCTTCGAACTGTTTCTCGCTGGCGGAGCTGCCCTGCCTCTTATGATGGTGCGGTGTGTTCGCCGCCGAGCAGACGGGCGTCAAGGTCTTCTGCGCCTCCGAGCTGATGGTCTTCGCGGCCAGGTTCTGCGTGGACTTGCTGCCGAATAGACGCCAGCTCGTTGAAGATTGGCTTGCTTCTTGAGTTTTGGAGCTGCTCTTCCAGGGGAACACGCCTCTGTAACAAAAAGAAAGGGGTCGTGAGATATAAATAGAATTTGCTGGCGCTTGCTATGCGAATTTATTGTCATTATTATTGCAACTATGATGTTTACAAGACTAGACTAGGTGAAGCGACGACCTTCGTCTTTGCGAAGGTGGCTGGCAATAGCTGGTAGTAGTGGCGTGCACTTCGAGACGCTTATGTCCAGCAGTGGACTAATATAGGCTGATGATGATTATGATGATGATGATGATGATGATGATGATGATGATGATGATGATGATGATTATGATGATGATGACGTTTACAAAAGGTGTTGTTTTAAAAATATTAAAAAAGCACTAACTTTAGACCCTGTTCAGTCATCATCATAATTGAAAGATTACAATGGTTTAAGGATTCTGGGAGCACGCTTCTAGCTTCGACTTCGACCTTATCGTCACTTACAAGTTTACAACCAGGGCCTGGTTTCTGCTATATTAAAATGTTCACAATCTCACACACTGGTCACAGTCTGTGGCCTAATTTTGACAATTTCTCATAGTCCCAAATGTCAACAAAAGCAGGCAACCGATACATTATTGAATTAGCGACTCGATTCTATTCATCGTTATCGTTAGCATTGTAAAACAAAGTAGCAAAAAGTATTTTCCCAATATCATTAATAAACATACACAGTCGAAACCGCGTATTGTCATAATGCGCCACTGGTGCGCATCGGTCGGACCGGAATGAACCGAATAGATTAGAAACCTCGTGGCACACTATTGGAGCGGCGAGTACACGTGCGATAAACGAGTTACATTGTTCTATCAATTGAGAAATAGGTTTTTTTCATATAGAAAAAGTTGACAAAATCTAGCTCTGCTGATGTTTGACAGAATCGGAGTCCAGGGTGCTTAGTACGAGCTTCATTCGTTCGCCAAAGTCATAGTCATCTATATGTATATTAATACGTGAAGCAAAAACTTTGTACCCCTTTTTTACAAAAATTGCGCGGATGGAGGAGTATGAAATTTCGCACACTCATAGTTTATATAGAGAAGGTTATCCGATCCTATTTTTTTTAATTATGCATAAAAATACATTAAATCAATAAAACAAACATTACACACATACACGTATTTGACACAAACGTATATGTATGTACTCTTTTCAAAAATTTCAAAAATGGAAGAGGAGCGACCGAAATCTGTCAATACCAATCCAAACTCACATTCTGTTTTTTTTTAATTTTTCATTGCTTAGGATACAATCCGTGCAGCCTTAATAAATTACGGTCGAATTTCGACCACCGGGCGACCGCTAGTAAGTATTTATTGCATCATGTTGGTATTGTACAAATCTTACAATATTAGGTTAACAATACCATTCCGTCACGTTAAAGAAAACGTAAATTTGTATGGCATCGAAGCAGCACCTCCTGTTGGAAAACGAGAAGAGTAAATTGCTATAGAAATACTCGTTAACGTGATCGATTGGCGAATGAACTCGTTCTAGGCACCCAGATGTGAAGACGGCTAGTGCAGCAGACTTGGGCCTCACGTTACCGACCCGCAACTTGCTTCTTACATCGTCTACTGTCAATACAGACACAATAGAATTTTAATTGTTTAGCGCACTGATCAGTGCTCGTTGCAGACGAGAGGTTAAAGGACCCCAATGTGTAGGAAGGAGAATGTGTTTGAACAAAAAATACAATTTGAGTTAAGGATCTATCAGTTACTCTTGTGTCCTGTCTGGTGGTGGCAGAATTCTGCCTGAATGCTGACATCGCCCTAATACTTATTTTTGCCTCTAAGTAGCGTCGTTTTGCATTGTTGTGTTTTGATTGGTGTGTCAGCTAGAAATTATAAAGAAAATGTTCAGCAAAGTAAATAAAAGGTATATTTAAAGAGTAATATTATTTCCAACAACGATTAAATCTTTTAGAAGTAGGTAAGTGACATCAGTGGCATAAGAATTATAATTACCTAGTCCTACTAGATCCAACGAAATCTCACTTCTAGAGTTAAGCTCATTAAGCTCATTTTTGTTTATATGTCTTGCTTGTGTTTTTGTGCTTTATTTCTATTTATTGGTGCAATAAATAGTTATATAAAATAAAATAAAATTTTGTATAGAATGCAACGTCATCACATCATACATGTCTACTTAATTTAATGGTT
Organism: Eudonia lacustrata; assembly: GCA_947562085.1. Taxonomy (NCBI): domain Eukaryota; kingdom Metazoa; phylum Arthropoda; class Insecta; order Lepidoptera; family Crambidae; genus Eudonia; species Eudonia lacustrata. The sequence continues at coordinate 2,659,066 of OX387321.1, read as the reverse complement.
AAAGTATTTTTTCACAATAAATATTACCCGACCTTCTTTTAATTACACCTATCGAAAAACAAAGATGTGAGAACTTAAAAAACATACGCCGATTTGCATATTTCGACCTTGCCTTTGTCATCCGTACTACCGGTATCGATCAACTACCGAATATATAATTGCTATTTAAATCTGCTGCTTGTAACCACAATAGAATTAATGTTAATTACAAACCCCTACCTATTATTGAGTTACCACAAAAACTTGAAGGATATTCTCTGCTCATCTTAAATAAAGTAATGTAAGGTAAGTGTAAGGTTATTAAAAAATCGGGGTGTCTAACACAAGTACAAACATTAATTTTTATTATGTTTTTGTTCAGACGAGCTTTAAGAATACAAACATCAAAATCGTAATTAAAGCTACGACCTTGTATCGAGAAGCCACAAAACTCTCGGCATGGGTTACTACTTTCTCCGGTCACAAAGTAAATCTTTACTTTGTGCTCCGGTTCTGTAATACAATAAATTACAAGTTTTTCGATCAGATCCGAACGCCTACCTCGGAGAATCTAGCAGGGTACGGGGACACGATTACGAGATGGCATCTCCTTGTAACGGTCCATACGTCACTAGAACATTTTCTAAATGAATAAATAAAAATTATAAATATCTAGGATAGAATTCAGGCTAAATGTTATTTCATTTTAAATTTGTAACAGGCAAATAAAATAAAAGTAACTAATAGATTAAACAACAATACTCAAATAAAATTAAGCATTACTTGCTAGGACTTTAAATATCAAATAGAATCAACCTTTCTACATTATTGTTAACAGTGTTATTTTTACTTTTCAAGCGAGCAATAATGAGACCTTATTACCTACTTATAAGCAAAATGGTTATTGATACATACGAGCCATCTAGCGTCGCTCTAAGAAACTTTTATACACTATCTAATAAGCGTAGCGTATCGTAGGTCTGTTAACTACGCTTTCTAATGTTTCGTCATGTTCGACTTGAGTACCTACCTACGTAGTTTCCGCATCATGTAATAGATGGCGTTAATATGAAAATCAACAGTGTCAAAACAAAATATATCTTTCGTAGATATTTATGTTAAAGATTCATTTTAATGATTAATTTAATTAACTTTTACGCTCACTCTAACCTAGGTAGACTATAAGGAGGCTAAAATACAATAGAAATCTGTACTTTAATGTTACAGATTGTATTTCATGAATTATAAATAACTATTGCGTTTTCATGTAGTATTTACAGGTTTTTCACATTGTTAAACGAACGAAGGTTTAGTTTCTCATATGAACCCGGTCAGGATATGACAACTTACATTCATTTGTTTATTTAAAATTAGAGTAATGCACTGAGTCGTGAGTAAGATTTATAATTGAGATTGTAATTATATGATTTATAATTGAGATGGGAGGGCGATTAATCAATGAATACTTCTGGCGCCGACCAGCGGAGAGTAGCAGCAGCTTTTGCGTGTCTATCGATAAAGGGATACCAAAAAGGAAAGTATAATAATATTTTGTATTGATATGTCGTATCATAACGTGTTGCATGCGTTTGTGTCAATGCATGATATTACCTTTTACTACAATTCAGTTTTTTTATGATGTGTTTTCAAAATGAGTTTACAAATACATACATAGTATTATTTATAGTTTTAACAAATAATTTATGGTTTATTTTACATTTCCTTCATGGGTTTTAATAAAATTATTCTAACCATTTGATTTTACTGGCGGATCCCTAATAAGAGTAATAAGTTAAGTGTAACTCGACATAGTGAGAACACACTAGAAACCTGAACGTTAACCCAAACAAAATTGTTGTTATCTACGTACTTCAGAGATTTAAAATAATCAAAATCGGCCTACAAAGCTAAACAAAGTCGTCTAGCTGGAACTTATACAATGCTCTGATACAAGTTTGTTTTAGTTATTCACATTCATCAGTCATCACATTATAATGACGATAAGTTCTAAGTGTTACGCCTTAGTTAATCATTTTTTGTTTATTTCATTGGGTCATGGGAATACACTTGTGTAAAGCGATACACATGTTATTTTAAACAAACTGTGATATATTAAGTCATTAATATCGTACCTAATTATAGTGCCGTAGGGTAAATGCGCTAAGCGTTGCCCAAACTTCGGCCGTCTGCACATTTTCAGCTTGCGTTCATTCAAAAGGAAATTAAGTGGCAATTTTGCAATTCGAATTGCAGCCTTAGTTCATACTCTATACGTACAAACCGTTACTATTCAATTAAGTTATCAGGGGCCGACTTTAGAAATATTAAAGGTCTTAATGTCTGTCAGCCTCGAAATTCGAGCGCCGCTATACAGAATGATTACTTTTGTATTTCTTCATTGATTGTGTGTGTAGTAATTTTAATTGATCAAATTCATTTTCTTTAAATTGAATATAATTTAATAATATGTATAATTATAAAGAAGTTAAGTTTGTACGTAGAAGTTTACTATGTTGAAAACATATTTATAATAGCTAAACATTGTTTTGGATAAATACCTAATAATGAAAATAAAAAAAAGGAACAAAATTATGCGGATACGATCGCACCATAATAAAAGAAGCTCTTGAGGAAATAAATCATATTAATAATATTTTTCATTGTCTTCATATAAAACATCCTGTACCCGACCAACATTTGGGAAAAATGAGATCGACCATGGGCCGTGAATGAATGAACATTAATACTTTTTCTTTTAGTAGTCAAGTCAATGGTATGTCTAATAAACATTAAATAGATTTCAAGCTTTGTAAAATCGCATCACAAGCTATCCTTTCATTGCAACTGATGGGGCCAGAGCGATCTAAAGTTAGAAAATCTGTAAGGGAGCCGACGTGTGGCGTATTTACCTTGAGTAATGGCCAATAGCGGGGGAGTGAGGAGAGGAGCCTGGAGCCGACGAATATAAAAGGAGGCTGAACATTGGAAGAGGGATTAATATTATTAGTATTCTTTCGGTGATAGTGAGGTCAGGACTGCTCTGGAAACTGTAAGTAAAACTTTGCTATTTTAACTTGATTTTAAACTGTGTAAATGTGTGTATGTTATCCTATGTACCTTCGGTTGAGGTTCGGAAATACACGTATGGCTAAGTAGGTATGTAGAAACTGTAAATTTAATTGTTTAACTGGAATACGGCATTGTATAGGTTAGCTGCAATACGTACGTTTGGTATAAATTTATTTACGTGTGTTATTCATATATTTCGCCTATTAGATACATAAATCGCGAATTAGGCTATACTAAGCGAGACGTTCTTTTACCTGCTATAGCAAGGTTGTCATAAATAAAACCGTTTTAAAAGAGGATAATCGTTGGCGTTAAATATAATAGTGCGTTGCATGTTAATTCAATAAGTTGGTGGTGGTGTTTTAGTTAAATAGGGTCAAGTTATGTGTGTTGATGTATGTGTGAAAACCGGGCTTAGTAGTTTATTAGGTTTATTTTATTCGGATGTCACTAAAACTAACTAGGTATCTATTTACCTACCTAATTTACCTTGAGGAAATTAAGGTTTCCGGTTTTGTTATGCCAAAATGGCTTATACATATAGTTGACGGTATCTTTTGTGAGACTCTAGGGCAAGCAAAGCCGTCCCTGTAGAGATCTTCAAGGAGATGTACTACCATCGAAAGTCTGCAACAATTGCTACCACAACCTACATTTAAATAGTAAAATCTATATTTTGGTGACGTCGGATAATTTAAACATTTCCTTTTAAGATTATCTCATTTATTAACTATTTATTTGGTTTATTTTATTCTGTTGTCATTGAAATGAATATATCTATCTACAGATAGTATTAATACCTACAGTACAAACTGTATTTGAGGAAATCAAGATTTCCAATTCTATATGCCGAAATGGCTTTGACATAATTTGTTGATATCTTTAGTTTGGCTTAGGGCAAGAGTCCCTGTAGATCATCTTCAAGGAGATATGCTACCATCAAAGGCCAGAAACGATTGATAACACAAACTACATTTAAACGATAATATCTATATTTTGATGACTATGGAGTGAAGTGAACAAATAAATATTTAAATATAATTGGATGGGTTCAATTCCCGTTCGTGAAACCAGTGGGTTCGAATCCCGCTTGTGTATTTTATAAAATAAAGTGAATATACGATTATTTACATTTAATTGTACGCGGAGTGCTGTGTACAAATTACAATTCGGATGGGTTCGATTCCTGTTCATGCAATCAGTGGGTTCGAATCCTGCTTGTGAACTTTATGAAATAAAGTGAACATATCCTCTCACCTGTGGAGGATAATTTTACGCAAATTGGTTGCGAACAAACTACAATTCAGATGGGTTCGAATCCCGTTCGTGGAACCAGAGGTTCGAATCACACTTTTGGAATGTTATTTAGTTTGTAAGACTAAGTAATAGGTATATTATCCATTTACTTAATAAACCCTCGTTCAGCGCCTAATGTATTTGAGTGGCTTTTGTTTAGTACAAATACTCAATGTACAAGTATTAAACACCTATAAATAACGGTTTAAATAAACATTAAAATTCCGAGTCAAATATCCACTCTAGAATATATTGGGCATTGTACGAGTGATTAGAGATTGCTAGATTTAAGCATCGATACCGAATTGTTTTGTATGGTTCTTTCGTTGCCTATGTTTGGTGAAATACTAGTTACATGCATTAAATATAGGCAATGGTCTAAATAAAGATTAGTATATGAGAGGGTGTGGATGGATATGGGGAAGGTGGAGTCCATGTAACTTTTCAATGATCATTCTGATCATTTATATAATACAGATAAGTTCGGTATTGTTCCGGTGATGGGTTCTATTTAGGCAAACACTCGTGGTTGTTCGGAGTAACGCTAGGACGATATGAACACTGATAGTATGTATTACGAATTACTATTGCCTCAATATAGTAAATAGATTGTATTTAGGCGCGACACTCGTGAGTAACAAGAACAGAGGTTATATTTATTCTTACTTAACTCGAAATAAGAGTCATGACTGATTGTATATTTTAATCATAAACCACCCTGATTAATAGGATAGTAGTCGTATTAATGAATATTAATTACAGCCATTTAAAGTAGAAATGATGAGATATAACTAAATAGGAATTGCAACTATCGTCGTTAGTTAAGTAGTTTCCTTATAGAAGTTTTGTTTTATTTCTGTTTAGTGAAGTTACTAAAGTAATTGTGTTTTACTTAATCTTATTTTTGTATGATTACGATCAGAACCTCTACGTTAAATATAAGATATTTTATCAAAATTACAAGTTTAAAGAAGATTCTGAGTTTTATTTAAAGCTCCTTATGTTCATAATCAAGATAGAAAAACGATTAAATTATTAAATGTTAAGCAGTTGTTACATAGTTTCATCATGGGATGGGAGACCGCAATGTTTTATGGTTTTAGATACTTACTTAATCTAGCTCGGCGTAGGTCTCAGTTTTGGTTGTTAGTTTATAATAGTAGGTACTCTGTTAGTCGTGTTTTAATGATGAGAGTCATGAATTCATTTACATTGGAGACCGTACGGTTAGGATGAATAGGTAGTAAAGAAAGGTTGGATAGATTTTGTCTTAAGTTCCTTAAAGTTCTTAGGTTATTGTGGACCTTCGTAGGTGCACTAGTCGATCACTTGGCCAAAATGATCTTTTAGATGTGATTGAAACAAGTAGGTTATTCTCGGTTTTGGATTATTACAATAATAATGGTTAGGAGTTAAGTAGGTTAATTTATGGTAATCTAGGTAGGTAATTATGTTCATTATTTACATCTCACTTATATCGTTATATTTGGTGCCGTTAGGTATAAGTAGGTTAAACGATTTATTTAATCTAACTAATTCAAAAAAAATAAGACTGAAAGTAGTTTAGCTCCTTAGCTTTAGTCTTAGCTTCAGGGTTTGTTACAATTTAGTGTGGCCGTGACCAGGATTGCATTACTAGGATTATGTGACCAATAGGTATTAGGGTATCTGTAGGTAACTTAGACAGAAGTAGCATTGAATAGTTAACATCGTTTAGACACTGTAGATTGAGATGTTAGAATGATGTTGTGATGTTGTTGGGGTTCTGCTGGGATACTGTAATAGTGTTTTGGTAGTGTTCTGGCAGTGTTATGGCAGCATCATAATAATTAGGATAATGTTAGAATACTTTCAGAATACGGTTACAATGGTGATGTTACATTGTTATTAGGATGGTGTTAGGTTACTGTTAGAATAGTTAAGGGTTTATTTTATAGGATAGTATCATGTTTTAGATCAAGTCTAGATTAAATTAATTATTTTGGTGAAATTAGCTAAAGATAAATAGATATTTGTTATGTTAGATTCAATCACATTTAGAAGCGCGTTGCGATGCAAGTCGCACAATTTGTTGCTGTGTAAATAGGAAGGAATTAAGGCAAAGATAGACGTTTAAAATTTAATAGGCAAAACCATTTATTATAACAGTAGGTAGGGTAGGTACGTTTATCTAGATGCCAGGTGCGAGTGTCATTCGCCATTTCGACACAATGTTAACTCTTGTCGTATGCCGCCAGGAGGCGTTGCTTCAATGCCATACTGGTTTTCGTTTGGTTGGCGTGATCGAATAAATCCGGATAGTAAACAAAACTCGCACTAGGCACCTTGATAAGTTCTGTAGCCGCGTGGCTTGCATGCCTGGCTTTGGGCGGAGCAAACTCTGAGGTCCCGGGTTCGATCCCCGCTCGAGTCAATGATGAAAACTAACTCTTTGGTTCCGTTGTTAGTTTTGTTTTACATAATAAGAGTACATTAGCTAGTACTTACTTAGGATCAGAACAATGAATGTGATATTGCCTAATAGTTATTTAAAGGGCCTTTGATTTAATTAACAAGTTATTTTTGTTAATTAGTTTTAATTTAAAAATTTGTCAGAGTTAACAAATTGGATTAGAAATTAAGGTTTAGATTGTAGGTAGGTAGGTATCGTTTTGAGTGAAGTTAAGGAATGTTACATAATTTAAGTAGGTACCTAAGAGGTTTAGTTTTACTAACGGGGGGTTGTAATGATTATTAGGCATAATAAGATTAATTTGTTAATTGATATATTCTTATAATTAAGAAACAATGAGGCTTATGCCCAGCAGTGGGTCGTCAGTGGCTAAGTGAGTTTTAGAGTCTAGTTAGTGGGGGGTTGCATCGTATTTTAGTATTATTATTTTTAGGGACAGTTCAAAACAATAAATGCTTTTCTTTTCCTTCTTTACAAAATTTACATTCTTAGGTTGATCTTAAATTCATATTTACATGTAGAAAAATAAACTTAATCCCAGTCTGGGAACCAGATTCGGTAACTTCGGGTATCGGAGTGCTTTGCGTTCGACCACCGAGACGTTAATGTTTACATGTTTACATTATGTTTGCTACGCGTGTAATATTATTTTAAATTAGGATACTTAGTTCGTTTCTACTCATATAATGTACGACTATTCTTATTGACTGCGTTCTGTATTGGTTTTGCATTCTGTATTGGTCACCGTCGTTCCCATGGTACACATTTCATTAAACAGTGAGAGCTTTGTAGCGTCTCAACACTCCATAGCGATAAGCTCGTTAACGTAAACAAACTGTACGGAGAACTATGACAATTAAATACAAGGCAAGGTAACTCGACCGCGGGCTGCGATTTATTAGAACTTATGATATTATGATTATTAGAACACAGTACAAATATTGGGTAATGGGTCTTTTTAGGGTATTAGTTGGGCAATATGAATTTAGGTAATGTAGGTGTACCTATTCAGATGCAATAGTTAAAGTCAATTTTATAGCGAACATTCATTAATTACTTGCCATGTTGAAATAGGTTATCGTAATTATTTTTATCCTGCTTAAATTTGATGTTTATGGAGAGGTTAAAAGTTTAATTAACTGGGGGTTGTAGGTATAACCATAGATTTAATAAAATATATTAAGGTACAACGTAAACAATTACAGTCTTAAAGTTAATGTATTGTTAGCAAGTTCATTTGAACTAGGTTAGTGAAAGCGTTGGTTAGTGACGCGTAAATGAACTATGCTACTAGTAACAATATTAGATTTAGGCGAGTAATAATTGGAAAGGATTATTAATAATCGGTAAATAGGTTACAGTTACAATTTATAGGTGGTATTATTGGATTGGTTATTCGAGGATCGTGGGTTCGATTCCCACTCGTGCTTTCTCAAGCTGATTGACTTTTAGTAAAATTAAAAAAAAAAAAAAACCTATGTACCTATGGTTTATACTGTAGTTTTGATTCTGGGTTTCGAATCTAATTTTAGGATTCGAGCGTTAGGTTAAGTGTTTGTTAGTATCCGGTTTGGTTGATAATAGAGTTTGTTTTAAGTCCGCATGGCTTTCCACAACCAATTTAGTTTTTAAACGACAATGTTGATGGTATCATTGGCGTTTTGATAGTTAAAGAGTAGGTGTTAAGTCTGTTTAATAACAACAAAACTTATATTAGATTGTTGTTACAGGTTAGATAAGATAAATAGATTGAGATGATGTATTAAGACCGTCTGACTTTCTACTACTAATGTAGTACCTAGTTAATATTTTATTACAACAATGATGATGTTAACATTGTGTTCTGACATTTGAAATAATGGGCCTTTTAGCTTCAGATAAACTAGGGAGATATCCATGGTTTTTGATGATACATAGCGAAATACATTTGAAGAATAAGGTCTAGTTAGATGGGGGTTGGGAATATAAATAGATTCAATAGGTATTATGTAAAGTAGGATAAACAAAATTAATTATCAAAAATAATTAATTTGATCATAATATAGTAGGTACAGGTAGGTTACTTTAGAAAAGACAGGCAAGAAAGCAGTAATGTTATGTATCAAATGTTAAGGCGTTCATGAATAATTATTCTAACGGTAACTGAATTCATGATTCTATTGCCAATTATAAGGCATTTATTAAATAAATCGATTATATCTTGAATAGAAACATTTTAATTGTATCTCTGATACAGTTCAATTATAACTAGGAAATTGGTAAATTTAGGTTTAGTAATTTAGTTCAAAAATTTATCAGTGTTCGGGTCAGGCGTTGTTCCGAGCAAATATGAGAACTGGTGTAGTTAAGTTTAAGCAAAATATTATTATAATACTTAGGTATAATTTTCAGCACGGTTTTCACACGGGGTAGTTTTTATTACTTTGCTTTTGTTTTGTCTTTGCTTTGCGATTGAATGTGTGTATGAAAGTAGTATGGAGTGTTACAGCTGGCTACTCAATATATAATCTTATTACTGTTGGCGAGTTAGGAAAAGGTGCAAACTTGTTCGCAGTTTCTTGTCTAGTAATGGTGTTGACGAGTTGTTATAGTGTGTCAGTTAGTGCACATTGTAAAGTGGAATGAAGAAGGATGAAAAGGTTTTTAAAAAAAATATATGTATATTTATTTATATAAAAAGGTATGAACAAACAACTCGACTTTCACTTAGGACATGGAACGATTTGTCGGTATTCGAATTTTGACATGCTGACACTACACAAAATGTTTTGTATGGCGAAGAAGTTTGGTGTTAGGTTAAGTCCGATTGGACAACTTCAGTCTTAAAAAAAAAAAAGACCGTCATAGATAATATTTACTTCACAAGAAGCTGAGACTAAAACTACACTGCACACTCTCCTAATCGTAAATGGTCTTTGTCTGTGGCGGAATTTTGGTGTGTGGCAATGGCAATATAAGGAGTTAGTGCTCTAGCTATGAACGTCAACTGCTTCTGAAGAGGTGCTATTGGTAAATCGCAGCAATCAGGATTGGATGATGAGATGCCTTTAGTAAATCACTAGGATTGGTTGGCCTCACAACCCAACACTTTTGGCAGATTCAGTTGTGCCTTGCGAACAGTAATGACTTACTATTGTTAGTGCCTTAAACACATCGTAGATTTGCCCAGCTTATGACTATTTACCATTCGGTTTAAATACACAAAGGCTTTCCTTGGTATAGCTATACATTTAAATAGATACACGCACGATCACAAGTGCTATGTTCTATTTTTCATTTCATATTTAGTGCTTGATGAGGTGAAAAATAAAACAAATGAATTTTATGGAACAAATTAAATATTACACTTGTTTTAGATAGGTCTTGTCCCTATTCGAATATTGGCGGATTAGAATTTGCACTTGGGAGGGAAGAGCATACTAATGATTAGATTTAGAAAATGTACGAGGGTTTAGAAAATTTCCTTCGGTTAAGTTATTTCACACCTTCGTAAATTTTGGGGGTTGGCTGTAACGGTCCATACGTCACTAGAACATTTTCTAAATGAATAAATAAAAATTATAAATATCTAGGATAGAATTCAGGCTAAATGTTATTTCATTTTAAATTTGTAACAGGCAAATAAAATAAAAGTAACTAATAGATTAAACAACAATACTCAAATAAAATTAAGCATTACTTGCTAGGACTTTAAATATCAAATAGAATCAACCTTTCTACATTATTGTTAACAGTGTTATTTTTACTTTTCAAGCGAGCAATAATGAGACCTTATTACCTACTTATAAGCAAAATGGTTATTGATACATACGAGCCATCTAGCGTCGCTCTAAGAAACTTTTATACACTATCTAATAAGCGTAGCGTATCGTAGGTCTGTTAACTACGCTTTCTAATGTTTCGTCATGTTCGACTTGAGTACCTACCTACGTAGTTTCCGCATCATGTAATAGATGGCGTTAATATGAAAATCAACAGTGTCAAAACAAAATATATCTTTCGTAGATATTTATGTTAAAGATTCATTTTAATGATTAATTTAATTAACTTTTACGCTCACTCTAACCTAGGTAGACTATAAGGAGGCTAAAATACAATAGAAATCTGTACTTTAATGTTACAGATTGTATTTCATGAATTATAAATAACTATTGCGTTTTCATGTAGTATTTACAGGTTTTTCACATTGTTAAACGAACGAAGGTTTAGTTTCTCATATGAACCCGGTCAGGATATGACAACTTACATTCATTTGTTTATTTAAAATTAGAGTAATGCACTGAGTCGTGAGTAAGATTTATAATTGAGATTGTAATTATATGATTTATAATTGAGATGGGAGGGCGATTAATCAATGAATACTTCTGGCGCCGACCAGCGGAGAGTAGCAGCAGCTTTTGCGTGTCTATCGATAAAGGGATACCAAAAAGGAAAGTATAATAATATTTTGTATTGATATGTCGTATCATAACGTGTTGCATGCGTTTGTGTCAATGCATGATATTACCTTTTACTACAATTCAGTTTTTTTATGATGTGTTTTCAAAATGAGTTTACAAATACATACATAGTATTATTTATAGTTTTAACAAATAATTTATGGTTTATTTTACATTTCCTTCATGGGTTTTAATAAAATTATTCTAACCATTTGATTTTACTGGCGGATCCCTAATAAGAGTAATAAGTTAAGTGTAACTCGACATAGTGAGAACACACTAGAAACCTGAACGTTAACCCAAACAAAATTGTTGTTATCTACGTACTTCAGAGATTTAAAATAATCAAAATCGGCCTACAAAGCTAAACAAAGTCGTCTAGCTGGAACTTATACAATGCTCTGATACAAGTTTGTTTTAGTTATTCACATTCATCAGTCATCACATTATAATGACGATAAGTTCTAAGTGTTACGCCTTAGTTAATCATTTTTTGTTTATTTCATTGGGTCATGGGAATACACTTGTGTAAAGCGATACACATGTTATTTTAAACAAACTGTGATATATTAAGTCATTAATATCGTACCTAATTATAGTGCCGTAGGGTAAATGCGCTAAGCGTTGCCCAAACTTCGGCCGTCTGCACATTTTCAGCTTGCGTTCATTCAAAAGGAAATTAAGTGGCAATTTTGCAATTCGAATTGCAGCCTTAGTTCATACTCTATACGTACAAACCGTTACTATTCAATTAAGTTATCAGGGGCCGACTTTAGAAATATTAAAGGTCTTAATGTCTGTCAGCCTCGAAATTCGAGCGCCGCTATACAGAATGATTACTTTTGTATTTCTTCATTGATTGTGTGTGTAGTAATTTTAATTGATCAAATTCATTTTCTTTAAATTGAATATAATTTAATAATATGTATAATTATAAAGAAGTTAAGTTTGTACGTAGAAGTTTACTATGTTGAAAACATATTTATAATAGCTAAACATTGTTTTGGATAAATACCTAATAATGAAAATAAAAAAAAGGAACAAAATTATGCGGATACGATCGCACCATAATAAAAGAAGCTCTTGAGGAAATAAATCATATTAATAATATTTTTCATTGTCTTCATATAAAACATCCTGTACCCGACCAACATTTGGGAAAAATGAGATCGACCATGGGCCGTGAATGAATGAACATTAATACTTTTTCTTTTAGTAGTCAAGTCAATGGTATGTCTAATAAACATTAAATAGATTTCAAGCTTTGTAAAATCGCATCACAAGCTATCCTTTCATTGCAACTGATGGGGCCAGAGCGATCTAAAGTTAGAAAATCTGTAAGGGAGCCGACGTGTGGCGTATTTACCTTGAGTAATGGCCAATAGCGGGGGAGTGAGGAGAGGAGCCTGGAGCCGACGAATATAAAAGGAGGCTGAACATTGGAAGAGGGATTAATATTATTAGTATTCTTTCGGTGATAGTGAGGTCAGGACTGCTCTGGAAACTGTAAGTAAAACTTTGCTATTTTAACTTGATTTTAAACTGTGTAAATGTGTGTATGTTATCCTATGTACCTTCGGTTGAGGTTCGGAAATACACGTATGGCTAAGTAGGTATGTAGAAACTGTAAATTTAATTGTTTAACTGGAATACGGCATTGTATAGGTTAGCTGCAATACGTACGTTTGGTATAAATTTATTTACGTGTGTTATTCATATATTTCGCCTATTAGATACATAAATCGCGAATTAGGCTATACTAAGCGAGACGTTCTTTTACCTGCTATAGCAAGGTTGTCATAAATAAAACCGTTTTAAAAGAGGATAATCGTTGGCGTTAAATATAATAGTGCGTTGCATGTTAATTCAATAAGTTGGTGGTGGTGTTTTAGTTAAATAGGGTCAAGTTATGTGTGTTGATGTATGTGTGAAAACCGGGCTTAGTAGTTTATTAGGTTTATTTTATTCGGATGTCACTAAAACTAACTAGGTATCTATTTACCTACCTAATTTACCTTGAGGAAATTAAGGTTTCCGGTTTTGTTATGCCAAAATGGCTTATACATATAGTTGACGGTATCTTTTGTGAGACTCTAGGGCAAGCAAAGCCGTCCCTGTAGAGATCTTCAAGGAGATGTACTACCATCGAAAGTCTGCAACAATTGCTACCACAACCTACATTTAAATAGTAAAATCTATATTTTGGTGACGTCGGATAATTTAAACATTTCCTTTTAAGATTATCTCATTTATTAACTATTTATTTGGTTTATTTTATTCTGTTGTCATTGAAATGAATATATCTATCTACAGATAGTATTAATACCTACAGTACAAACTGTATTTGAGGAAATCAAGATTTCCAATTCTATATGCCGAAATGGCTTTGACATAATTTGTTGATATCTTTAGTTTGGCTTAGGGCAAGAGTCCCTGTAGATCATCTTCAAGGAGATATGCTACCATCAAAGGCCAGAAACGATTGATAACACAAACTACATTTAAACGATAATATCTATATTTTGATGACTATGGAGTGAAGTGAACAAATAAATATTTAAATATAATTGGATGGGTTCAATTCCCGTTCGTGAAACCAGTGGGTTCGAATCCCGCTTGTGTATTTTATAAAATAAAGTGAATATACGATTATTTACATTTAATTGTACGCGGAGTGCTGTGTACAAATTACAATTCGGATGGGTTCGATTCCTGTTCATGCAATCAGTGGGTTCGAATCCTGCTTGTGAACTTTATGAAATAAAGTGAACATATCCTCTCACCTGTGGAGGATAATTTTACGCAAATTGGTTGCGAACAAACTACAATTCAGATGGGTTCGAATCCCGTTCGTGGAACCAGAGGTTCGAATCACACTTTTGGAATGTTATTTAGTTTGTAAGACTAAGTAATAGGTATATTATCCATTTACTTAATAAACCCTCGTTCAGCGCCTAATGTATTTGAGTGGCTTTTGTTTAGTACAAATACTCAATGTACAAGTATTAAACACCTATAAATAACGGTTTAAATAAACATTAAAATTCCGAGTCAAATATCCACTCTAGAATATATTGGGCATTGTACGAGTGATTAGAGATTGCTAGATTTAAGCATCGATACCGAATTGTTTTGTATGGTTCTTTCGTTGCCTATGTTTGGTGAAATACTAGTTACATGCATTAAATATAGGCAATGGTCTAAATAAAGATTAGTATATGAGAGGGTGTGGATGGATATGGGGAAGGTGGAGTCCATGTAACTTTTCAATGATCATTCTGATCATTTATATAATACAGATAAGTTCGGTATTGTTCCGGTGATGGGTTCTATTTAGGCAAACACTCGTGGTTGTTCGGAGTAACGCTAGGACGATATGAACACTGATAGTATGTATTACGAATTACTATTGCCTCAATATAGTAAATAGATTGTATTTAGGCGCGACACTCGTGAGTAACAAGAACAGAGGTTATATTTATTCTTACTTAACTCGAAATAAGAGTCATGACTGATTGTATATTTTAATCATAAACCACCCTGATTAATAGGATAGTAGTCGTATTAATGAATATTAATTACAGCCATTTAAAGTAGAAATGATGAGATATAACTAAATAGGAATTGCAACTATCGTCGTTAGTTAAGTAGTTTCCTTATAGAAGTTTTGTTTTATTTCTGTTTAGTGAAGTTACTAAAGTAATTGTGTTTTACTTAATCTTATTTTTGTATGATTACGATCAGAACCTCTACGTTAAATATAAGATATTTTATCAAAATTACAAGTTTAAAGAAGATTCTGAGTTTTATTTAAAGCTCCTTATGTTCATAATCAAGATAGAAAAACGATTAAATTATTAAATGTTAAGCAGTTGTTACATAGTTTCATCATGGGATGGGAGACCGCAATGTTTTATGGTTTTAGATACTTACTTAATCTAGCTCGGCGTAGGTCTCAGTTTTGGTTGTTAGTTTATAATAGTAGGTACTCTGTTAGTCGTGTTTTAATGATGAGAGTCATGAATTCATTTACATTGGAGACCGTACGGTTAGGATGAATAGGTAGTAAAGAAAGGTTGGATAGATTTTGTCTTAAGTTCCTTAAAGTTCTTAGGTTATTGTGGACCTTCGTAGGTGCACTAGTCGATCACTTGGCCAAAATGATCTTTTAGATGTGATTGAAACAAGTAGGTTATTCTCGGTTTTGGATTATTACAATAATAATGGTTAGGAGTTAAGTAGGTTAATTTATGGTAATCTAGGTAGGTAATTATGTTCATTATTTACATCTCACTTATATCGTTATATTTGGTGCCGTTAGGTATAAGTAGGTTAAACGATTTATTTAATCTAACTAATTCAAAAAAAATAAGACTGAAAGTAGTTTAGCTCCTTAGCTTTAGTCTTAGCTTCAGGGTTTGTTACATCCTCTAGAGACCCTCTGAGGATGTTTCGATCACACGACTTGAGGAACCCTTTAAATTTCTCGCCGCCCACAAAACGCCTAGTTAAGCTGTAAAAGACATAGACAGCCAACAGCAATATATTTAACCGCCTCTGTGGTCTAGTGGTCGAGACCAGAGCACCCGTTTAGACCCAGAGGTCCCGGGTTCGATTCTCATCAGCGAGAGGTACATGTTTGTGTACTCGGTTTGGTTTTGGTTTAGTTTACATCACAGCTGCATAACAAAAATTTGCAATATAAAAAAGACACACAACTTTTACAAAATAGTATAGAACAATTACAGGACTCTCTTCTTTCCATTACCAAAAAATATGAACTTTCACAAGGACAAATAAAAGAACACATGTTGGCTATGAATGAGCTGGTAGAAACGTGTAATGAAAACAATGATAGATTTAATTCATTTACTTGTAACCACACTTGTAAATGTAAGCAATTACCAGGTCGTTTATCGGTGACATGTGATTCTTCCTCTCCATTAAAATTAATTAATACTGATTTACCTAAAGGTTCCCCTAGCCAGTGTAAAATTATAAATACACCACACTTAGTAAAAAATATCAATCAAGAGGATTTAAATTTAGATAATAAGAGTGACACTGTTATATTTAGCGATGAATTTGGTAAAAACATGGGCCGCTTGTTATTTGACTTAGGACATTCAATTACCAATTACTGTATGCCTGGTGCTTCTTATCAAGATATTTTAACAAAAGCAATTGATTATAAATATAAACCTAATAGTACTGTATTAATTTTTGTTGGAAATAGGGGTAAATTGAACAAATCAAGTTTGATTAAGAGTTTAAAAAAGTTAAATAATTCAAATGTAGGGAAAATTATACTGTTTACTTTACCCTATTGTAATAGCTTGCCACAGGAGGAAAATACTACTAGATATAAGCTTAATTTGACATTACATACATTTTGCAACAATGAAAATTTGCATTTAATTGACACTAACAATTATGTTAGTAATTTTTATTTGACAAAAGATAGTTATTATCTGCCAATTTATTTCAAGCGACAAATAGCTTCATCGCTATCATATTTTTTACACATCTCAGCCAAAAACTTGGCTAAACAAGTTGCTCCTATTGAGCAATGTTTGATAGACATAAATGTCAGTAGTGTTTCTACTGACATTCCAATCAATAATTTAAATTAAATCATAAGACAAAAGAGGAATTCTCTTGCAAAATGTTTGGTAATATTTTAAATAAATGTAAAATTAATTCTAAGAAAAGCCCGTCCCAACCTACAATTATTAAAAATGTTCACTCGGATAATATAGTTCACCAGAACATTCAAGGGATGACGGGCAAAGATCTGGAGATTGAATTGTTCATGAACGATAATAAAGTTGATATTTTATGTATTACTGAACACTGGCTTAAAGATCATCAGTTCATGTTCAATTTTAATAATCATTTGGTAGGTAGTTCGTTCAGTCGAGTAAATTCAATTCATGGTGGCTCCTTAATTATAGTTAATAAGAAATTAAAATTAAAGGAACGAAAAGACATAGTGAGCCTCTCGGTTGAGCGAACAATAGAAATAGCTTGTGTGGAGCTGGAGCGACTTGTTGTAATATGTGTATACAGGCCTCCGTCAGCATTGTATGATTATTTTGAAAAAGTAATGGATGAAGCATTATATAAAATCCGCAATGTAGGTAAAAAGATAGTTATTTGCCGTGATTTTAATATTAATTTGTTAGAAAAGTCTACAGGTTCTATCAAAATTAAAAATTTATTTCAATCGTATAATTTAAATAATTTATTTTTGGAGCCAACTAGAATAACTGCCACTTCGGCCACTTGTATTGATAACATATATACCGATCTAGTACCACTGTCTAAACTCATTATTAATAAACTGGACTCTGATCATTGTGGCCAAATGGTCAGCCTTCCACATCAGTGTAAGCAAGTGAAGAAACAGAATATCACTGTTGTACCAAAAACTGCAGGTCGTCTAGAACGGTTTAAAAACAACCTTTATGATAATATATGTTTTTTAAAGTATAATGATAACCCAAATGAATTTTATAATGATTTCTTTCATAAATATTGTACAGAATTTAATAAAACTTTTATTCCAAAAAGGATCTCGGTTAGTGGTACTGTTACTTTTAGTGAATGGGCTACAATTGGTATCCACAAAAGTAGAAAGCGACTTTATGAGCTATATGATGAACGCAACTATAACACCAGTGAAGATTTTAAATTGTATGTCAAAAATTATTCTAAGTTATTTAAAATAGTATGTCGATTAGCAAAGGCAAAGTTCCTGAGTTCAAAGATTAAGCTTAGTGATAACAAAATAAAAATGACATGGAATATTATAAATAGTGAAACTGGAAATGTCAAAAGTCGTAACAATGAGTACAAATTGAGCTACGAAAATCAAACCTTAACTTCCGATGCTGATGTTGCTGCGGCATTTGAGAAGTTTTTTACTGATATTCCAGTTTCAACTACAAAGGCTTTGAACTCCTCCCCCACTGTAGCTGAAGCGGTTCTAAAGGAAAATGTCAAACCTAGTGAAAACTATTTTAGTTTTCAAAAAATTGATTTTAGAGATATAATTAAAACTTTTAATACTCTTAATAAAAAGAAGACTGCTGATCTGTGGGGTAATTCCGTCGACGTCACTAAATCTGTTATTGAGACAATAGCTCCAGTTTTAGCTTGCATATTTAATGAATGCATTGACTGTGGTTTTTTTCCTGACCTAATGAAGCACAGTAAAGTAATCCCATTATTCAAATCAGGTAGCACATGTGACCCCTCTAACTTTAGACCAATTTCTGTGTTACCTACATTTAGTAAAATATTTGAAAAGATAATTCTAGACCAAATTCATGTTCATTTTTATAGAAATAAACTTTTACATTCTAGACAATATGGTTTCACTAGGGGTCGCTCGACTACTGACGCTGGTGTTGAGCTTTTACTTCAAATATTTAATGCCTGGGAGGATTCACACGATGCCGTAGGGGTTTTTTGTGATTTATCCAAGGCCTGGTCAGGAAGCTCTACCACTATGGAATTAGAGATGCATCACTGAATCTTCTTATCTCATATTTGAGTGATAGGGTTCAGAGGGTTGATGTTAACGGTAAAAGATCTCCGGGATCGGTGGTTACAATGGGAGTTCCACAGGGTTCAATTCTTGGTCCTTTCTTATTTTTGATTTATATTAACGACTTGCCTTACTTTGTAAAAGACAAACATGAGATAGTATTGTTTGCAGATGATACCTCACTTTTATTCAAAGTGAAACGACGACAGCCGATTGATGACGATGTGAACAATGCTGTCTCAAAGATAGTTCATTGGTTTAGTGTTAACAATTTGCTATTAAATGAACAAAAAACCAAATGTATAAGATTTGTATTACCCAACGTTAAGGAGGTAAAAACCAGTGTAAAAATTAAAGATAAGAATGTGGACCTTGTGGACACCACAGTGTTTCTAGGCATTACGTTGGATGCAAAGCTACAGTGGGGCCCACATATAGATAAATTGTCGAGTAGACTGAGCTCTGCGGCTTATGCAGTAATGAAAATTCGTCAGATCACTGACATTGAAACAGCTAGACTTGTTTACTTTAGTTATTTCCATAGCGTAATGTCGTACGGCATTTTACTGTGGGGCAATGCTGCCGATAATCAAACTATCTTTGTGCTGCAGAGGCGGGCTATTCGAGCAATTTATAATCTAAAAGCTGGTAATTCTCTTAGGGAGAGATTTAAAGATATTAATATAATGACAGTTGCATCACAATATATTTACGAGAACCTAATGTATGTATATAAAAATATTGAAATTTTTTCTAAAAACAGTGATATTCACAATGTAAACACCAGAAATAAAAACAAACTAGCAGTACCTAATACTAGGCTCCACAAAGTAAATAATTCATTTAGAGGCCTGTGTGTACGTTTTTACAATAAAGTTCCAAGTAATATCCAAAAACTAGATATTAATAAATTTAAAATCGCTATTAAAGAAAAGCTTTATAAAAAAGCTTAATATAAAGTGTCTGATTACATTGAAGACAAAACAGCATGGGTTTGAAATGCTCCAATCTATTTCTAATCCAAAATATTGTTAAGGTTTTTTAAACTTGTATAACTTGGTAACGTAACGGCATATAATTTTGTAAATGTCGTTACATATTGAATGTGGCTGTGGAGTTTCTTGCGCCCATTCTTCTCCACAGCTAAAAAATAGACGTCCTGAATGGGTAGTAGGTAAAAAATTTTGGACGATTCAAAAGCACTTTTCTAAAGTTTATTTGAATAAAGAATATTTGACTTTGACTTTGGTTGGTGGTAGGGCTTGTTTGTCCGCCTGGCTAGAACAGGCCTGGTACAGAATCAGAATCAGACCTATCTACCACCATCTTATTTAAATATGTCATTGGTGTGTTTCGGCAGCTTGAGATTAGATAGCCAGTGGCTCAGAAGTTAAGGATCTCGGGTGAAGTGCGCTTACACCATTGGCCTTATCATCAAAGCACTGAGGCTAACCTGATATTTTTTTATAAATCTCCAAAAAAAACAGGTTTAAGAGACGTAAAGTATTTATTTATATAAACGTTACCTTTAAAACACTGTGCAAATACAAGAACATTGTGCCACAAAAACTAGTAAGATGAGCGCAGCAGTTTCTCATGTCGTGATGCGCCTGCGCAGCGCACTCGCGAATATAAATCGTGTGATAATCGAGATATAATCGTGTGGGTGGGAAAGCGGGTGACAAATCGGTACAGCCAAAGAGTTTTTTAGCTGAGATTCGACAGCAGTTATTGTGTTGAAACAAATAGACATTAAAGTTTAGACAATGGGCTGTGAAAATCTAACAAATTCGTAGTTCACTTGCTTGGTTCATTTAATACAGTTTAGTTCTTTTTTTGTTCTGAAAAAGAACCAAGTACACTTTTAGAAATACTTTGGTAGATAAATGTTTTGCCTTTAATTAAACAAAAATCCTACTTATCTTGTGTGATGATTGTAAGTCTAAAATAGGAGACCCTTACCACAAAATAAACTAAAAAAAACTGTCTTTATTTTGTGCCTTTACCCCCAGCAGTGGGAAAGGATATAGGCTGATAGATAACTAATAACAAACAAAGCTTATGTCATCACAAGATTAATGTTATCCGTATTCG
Source organism: Eudonia lacustrata (assembly GCA_947562085.1). Lineage (NCBI taxonomy): Eukaryota > Metazoa > Arthropoda > Insecta > Lepidoptera > Crambidae > Eudonia > Eudonia lacustrata. The sequence continues at coordinate 2,638,185 of OX387321.1, read as the reverse complement.
TGAACAATATAATTTCGGTGATGATTTTTATACCTAGTACTTGTACTTATATGTTTCTACGTCAGTTTACAGTCTACGGGCGATACATCATAACCATTGTTCTTTTGTTTCGATAATACAGCCACTTTGAATAATATTAGCTTTTTGGGCTTATCATACAATAATTGGTTACATTACATTGAACAATAATCGATTTAAAAAAATGCAATGAATAAAGTTAAACTATAACCCCCGTACTAATAAACAAAGCATTAGCAGAGTTTAAGTTTAGTTTTGTGTGTTTTATTCTAATTTGAAATTATATAAACATGACGTGAACAAAACACGGAATACCTATTCCAATCCAAGCTTACTACCAAGCTTACTGTTTATTATTAAGGATGGGCCTCCTTAATAAAATAAACTAGGGAATATTTTAAGGGTGCGACAAAAAATGCCAAAAATGCAGTTACGGTTAAGTAGATATAATTGAAAATACTATCGTATTAAATGAACAAAATATATATTTAGTATCATAGGGAACGTGTTTACAATTTGTTAGAACCATAAATTCATAACACGCTATAGTTTTTTCTACAATATCATTTAAAGTTGGGCAAAAATCATGAAAACGAGTGGCGGCGTTTAGTAGATTTCTTATAGTTTATTTAAATTATTGTACCTCTGATTTTGTCTAAACAATCATCAATGGATAAACTACAAATTGCTAGACTACATTTTCGGTTCATCAAGTGGTTATTTAAATAATTATTTTTTATTAAGCACCTTAAATTCCCCATACAAAATTAGTATGGCCGCGCGGCATCAAATGAATATGGACGACGACATTTCAAATAAAACATAATGACACTTGTCACTTATGGACGGCGCACCCTAAATTGGAATGAAATTAAAATTCTACTTTTCTATTCATTCTAATATATCTGGTTATTTCGTAGTTATTAGAATAATAGAATTTTTTTTTATTTTTTTTACTTTTAGAATCTTCATCAAACAGTCGTAGATTTTACGTACTTAATTAAAAACAATAGAGTAAATAGGACGTTTATTTACAAAGCGCAAAACTCAACAATCAATATTCATTTACGTAATGAATCCGAACCACGGTTCGCGTGTACCGAATGCGGACGAAATAATAATGAAATCGTCAATCGACAAAAAAATACACTCGTGCGCATAATTTGAATGCACGGAGCGTGCTAAAAGCATGCGCACGTCCTTCGAGATATTTGCGTCTTACTGTATGCATGACATAGTACTTATTGGAAGTTGCAAAAGATACATGTTTTTCATGCATGCACGGGGCTGTTTTATTATTTATAAACGGAAGTATTTTTTTAATTTACATATTGTGTAGTTTTTAACATTAGGTTAATTGACTGGTAAATTTTAAATAATTTTTTTAGGCACTATTATGTATTCTGTGTTTAGGCTACAAAGCTCTCTTATTCTTCGCCGTCCGCACAAGGAAGGATGATGCAAAACGTTTAGTGCAGCAAGGTGGAATATCTACGACAAAGCGGTGGAGGCCCCCGCGACGCCTTGTCGTTCGATAGAAAAATGGAGATGGTGGAATGAGGTTATGGAGATTTTGAGCGCATTCCCCGTGGAATAGCCTGTAGAAAATAGACAAGCATGCGATTTGGCGGCGATGGCTCAGGCTATGCAGCTTTTTGCTTGTTAGGTCCTTGTCACCTATAATTTTTCGAGCACGTCTGTCTAGCGAATTAAGTGAGTCCAGGTGGCATTTGGCAGCTCCTTCCCACAAGTGTGAACAGTACTCTATGCAGGGTCTAACCTGAGCTTTGTATAAGATTAAAAGCTGTTCCTTAGTAAAGTACCGTCTCACTTTGTTCAGGATACCAAGTTTTTTTGCAGCTGTTTTTGCTTTTGACTCGATGGATCGCCCAAAGTTCAGGTCGGAAGATAAGGTGAGACCTAAGAGGTCCAGTTGGTCTGAAACTTCTACAGGCTCATCACAGAATACGGGAGTCAGAAGGAAACGACTCTTTTTGGAGGAAAAAAGACAGGCTTGTGTTTTTGACGCATTAAACTCGACCCGGTTGGCCTTTCCCCATTGGGAAACATCCATCAGGGTCGAGTTCACACGTGCTACCATACTCTCCCTAAGAGACTCGATTTCGGCTCTACTAGCCCGAGGATCGGAAACATAACTCTCTGATACTGTGCTGTCATCAGCATACCCATAGATACCGGGTTTAAGCATGTCGTTGATATGCAGCAAGAATAGAGTAGCAGAGAGAACAGACCCCTGAGGAACTCCGGCATTAATGGCCTTAAGGTCCGAAGAGCATCCATCGACGACAACTCGAATGGACCGCTCACTCAGAAAGTCTGATATCCAGGCGCACAGGCTAGATGGCAATCCATAAGATGGAAGCTTGCTGAGCAGACTATCATGCCAAACCCTGTCGAAGGCCTTCGAGATATCCAGTGAGACAGCTAGTGCTTCACCATGCTTCTCGATAGCTTCGCCCCAGAGGTGGGTAGTATACACTAAAAGATCCCCAGTAGATCGATTTCGTCGAAAGCCGTACTGGCAATCACTGAGGAGGTCGTTATCTTCTAGGTATCTGAGTAGTTGTGCATTTAGTACACGTTCCATAATCTTACAGAGTATGGAAGTGATTGCAATGGGTCTGTAGTTCGACGGGTCTGCACGGTTACCCTTTTTAGGGATAGGTTGGATATTTGCAAGCTTCCATGACCTGGGGACACGATTTGTTCTCAGTGAGAGTCGGAATAAGCGCGTTAGTACTGGAGACAACTCAGGCGCACAGGTTTTCAGAACTACCGCTGGGATCTCGTCCGGGCCACTGGCTTTGCTCACATCTAGACTACGCAGCACCCTGAGTACTTCTCTCTGGTGAATATGCACCTCCGGCATTGCGGACTCACAGTGAGGAAGATGTGGTAGAGGTTGGCTGGTAGTGTCTAGGAAAGAATTGCTAGCAAATAGAGTTGCGAGTAAATCCGCTTTGTCTTTTGCACTATGAGCCAATGACCCGTCAGGTTTTGTCAGCGGAGGTAGCGAAGAGCGGCAAAAATTCGCTTCGACAGATTTGGCCAGGCACCAGAAAGCCTTACTTCCAGAAGGATAACTGGCGAGTTTGGTACCTACTCGGCTAATATGGCGAAAACGAGCCTTTTTGAGTACTTTTTTGCTATTCCTGGCGGCTAAGTTAAATGCTTTCTTCTTAACGCATATATCGGAAGCCTTACTGCTTCGTGCATTGGCCCACTCCGCGTATGCTGTCTGTTTTGCTGCCTCACTTATAGCACAATCACAGTCATACCATGGACGGGCTGTGCAACCGAAGGATACATCAGAGTATGTGATGAAGTATTCCATACCCTGACGCAAAACATCAATTACACTATTGGCGCAAACAGTTGGATCTTCGGAAGTAAAGCATGTGCCTCGCCAAGGATATGATGCAAAAAAGTGCCGCATTTCATCCCAATCTGCTGATCTGTATCGCCACATTCGCCTATTTGCCTTGGGGCTATCATCAGGTGGTGAAAAGTGCGAAACAGACTTCACCAGACAATGGTCTGAGCTCCCTAAAGGGGAGGATACAACGACCGAGTATGTGTCTGGTTCAGTTGTTAGCAGAAGGTCCAGGCAGTAAGCTGTGTGGCCGTCAACATCGGGTATACGCGTCGGTTGATCAACAAGCTGGGTGAGGTTTAGCGACATTGCAAACTTGTGCGCTTCTCGTCCAGCGTGATCGATGTTCCGGTACGGGCTTAACCACTCTTCGTGATGAGCATTAAAGTCCCCCAAGAATACAAGTTGAGCTGACGGATACCGTTCTTGAACCACATCGCCTGTCGCACCAAGGTAGTCAAAGAGCCTGGTTGTTTCCTGACCGCCACTGTGGGACCTGTACATTGCCGAATATATTATTTTCTCCATACCGGTATCCACCAAAATCCACAACACAGAGAAATGAGGGTCATCAAGGTTACGGAGACGTCGACTGCAAATGTCATCGCGAACATATACACAGACCCCGGCGTGAGGCTTGAAGCAATGCTCCAAGGTATACCCCGGGTAGTTGAGGTATGACGCGTCAATTGGACTTTTGATTTGCGTCTCCGTTAGAAAGAGTAGGTGCGGCTTTTCAGTTTCAAGGTGGCGGTGGACTGGAATGATATTGGAGTGCAAACCACGAATGTTTGTGTGGTGCACTTTTAGCAGGGGGACGTGCAACCGCTATTTAAACCTACTTTTGCTTTAAGACCTTTTCATATTTTTAAAAGTAAATGGAGTGAATGGGGTGAAGAAGATGGAAGTCAGTCGAGGCACCATCAAAAACACCCACCAGTCAACATGGCACTGCGCGCATATGAGACCTAGACTGGAGACTGCGGGGACGCCCGAACCCCCCCGGAAGTGTCTACCGGGTCCCCCTATCCGGTCGCCAAACGGCACGATAGCGCACCCCGGGATTTTTCGCGAGGCGGCGGGGCAGCCTTTTGCACGTGGCTAGCGAGCTACTTGGGTCCCCTACAACCTGCGGTCAGCCAACGGAGAACTGTGCTTCGGATCCCGCTACCCTCCAAGCCCTGATGATAACCCTTTTCCATCGTGTTCTAATTTTTTCTTCGTAAGAATTCGTTTGGCAACATTATTTCAAATTATTACCGTAATTCTTTGTTTCAATGAGTACTAAAAGTAAAATGAAACCTTCGCTATTTCGATAGTATTGAAATAGATTAGTGAAAACTATGTCAGCAATATATTTCTATGACTACACATCATCCATTCAATGTATTTTTATTCCAAGCTACTTTACTTCATGAACTTTCATCGAATCAAGTGCATATCAAAGTCTATGCTCGTATTATGTTTCTTAAACTTATTCCGTTTTATTACAAAAATCTACTTTTGGTCGTAGTTTAGACCAAGACTGCATGGTCTAGGTATGATACGGTATCAAAGTTAGTTCGAGGACTAAAATGTGTTTTTATTACAAATCGAAGACCTTCCAAGGACTAAATGTTATATCTAAAGCTTCATGGTCATATTTAGTCGTTTGATAAACTAGGGGTAGCGTGGGTTTATCTTTGGTGCCATAGAAAGTCCACAGGCTAGGGAAAAACTGTTTTCGTAATAAAGATTTCGTTATTCCAAGACCTAAAGCAGAAACTAAACCCCGTACCAAAGATAGTCCTCGTCTTGTAATAAGACAGATTATATCTCACAAAAAATCTCAAATTAGTTTTTTGTTTTGATATAAGCCGTTTCACTTGTGCGTGTCATCGTTCTTAATGATGACGTCTGCGTCTGGTCTGGTTTATATAATTACAAGCATTTGCTTTTTATGTAAATACAATTTATGGTCCATATTGTTGTTGATCGTTCCCACACTCTAGCCCTCGTACATACAAACTATAAAGCTTCAATTAGTTATTCCGTGTTTTGTATTTTTTACTCTACTCTGAAATAAAGTTTACATGAAGGAACAAAACACGAAAATATCTATTTCAAGCTTAGATTATATAAGACGTGTATATGATCTAAGATTCCAAGCTCTTACTATGTTTCATCATCAGCTTACACTAGTCCACTGCTGGACATAGTGCGCAACCGAGCACCATCCGCGACTACTCTGATCTCTATTTATTAGTTAGGAATTCCTAATTATTATTAATTTATTAATTTATTCCTAATTCCTAAATATTATTGTAGATAACTTTTAATTTTGTTACTATGTCTACCTAGAGTAAATTTCCTTTTGTTGGCTTCTTTGTCATCTCATTTACTGACTCGCTACTTGTGGCATGTAATGTAATGGCTAGTTACATATTTACTTCACAGATTAGACTGTGTAACGTGTTTGCCATTATAATTTATTTGCAGCCATATGTGCATGTTACGTACGTGGAAATATGAACGGATGTTATTGCTGTAATATTCCTTTATATTAGTACTTCTAAGTTCAGTCGCTAAGTATCATTCTCTTCCTACAGGAATGTTAAATAATAGGCAGATTCCCTTTATACTTCTACTACTTTTTATCAAATTTTCATATAAACCGTTTTAGCAAAACATGCGCACACACTTTTTCTTTTTCACAAGTGACAATTCTGTTCAATATGGCCGGCTAGCTAACGTCAATCGAACTATTGACGATCCATTAATACTTATTGGTTTTAGTTTTTAATAATTTATTTACAATTTTGCAATAATATTGATAAAGATTATTCGACCAGTGTTTTTAGAATCGCCGACACAAGTAGTAGTTTAAGGTTAACATATCATAACTGTTCATTCATTTATAGATCGTTTTACAGCAGCGGATCTTCTAGCGGATGCTTGTTAATAAGTAAGCAATATGTTTGATGATTTAATACAAAGTTTGAGTTCAGACAATGATCTAAACTAGCGCGTTACATAATGGCTGCACGCTCAAACCTCTGTGTGCCGTGAGAACTTGCTTAGCTAACACGTGGTATTAAACTTATAGCACAAACTAAGAAGACGCCAGAAAGTAAGCTTAAAGGCCTGCGCAGACTAGGGTTTTTTGTCCGCGGACATTTTTATCCGCTAAAATAGATAGCTTACAACTGTATCGAGTAACGGAAACGAGGGATTAAAAGTACCGCGTACAAAAAGTCCCCGAATAACCGCGGACATGCAGAGAGCGGACCGGACAAAAGTACGGGGGAGTCCCCGAAAAAAATAGAACTCGTGTGACTAGGCGAAGCAACCCACATGGCGGACTTTAGTCCGCGTTGTGCGTATAAGTGGATGGACCCAGTATTTTATTTTAAAATGTCTTCTCTTTTTCTTAAACTTCATGTAAATTGCAACACAACGTAACCTCTGAATATTTGCTTCCATAGCGTGCACTTCTCTACATTTCCGGGCAACAAATGATCGCAAACCGTGTGCGTTGAGTTCGCGGTAAATCCGCGGCGGACTTTTTATTAGTTTATTACTTTTTTCTCCGCCGCGCCGGCCGCGGAGAAAAGTCCGTCGTCTGCGCAGGCCTTAATTGTGCTTGAATGCCAAAAATGCAGTCACGGTTAAGTTGATATAATTGAAACTACTATCGTATTAAATAAACAAAATATATATTTAGTATCAAAGGGAACATGTTTACAATTAGCCCGATCCATAAATTCATAATACGCTATAGTTTTTTCTACAATATCATTTAAAGTTGGGCAAAAATCATGAAAACGAGTGGCGGCGTTTAGTTGATTATCTTATAGTTTATCAAAAATGATTGTTCCTCTTTGTCTAAACAATCACCAATATGGTCTAACTACAAACCGTCCGTCCCACATTTTCGATTTGTCGAGCATTTTTTTTTTAATTATTATTTTTCAAATTAAATACGTTAAATTCCCCATACAAAATTAGTATGGCCGCGCGGCATCAAATAAATAGGGCGGAGACATTTCAAATAAAATATATGACACTTGTCACTTACGGACGGCGTGCCGCGCTCGAGCAACGCATCAAATAAATAAATAAAATAAAATAAAAATAAAAATAAAAAAGCCTTTTATTTCATGCTTTACAGTATTGCCAATTTAAAAAAATGTGCATGCAAAATTAATTAATTAGATTGTTGATAATTTTTTACTTAATGTACACACGACGGCAGATCAACCTACCCAAAGACCTGTCAAATTTCTCCAATGAATATTGATCCTTTTAAACAAACTTGACAGATTTGGGTAGGTTGATCTGCCTGAAATTGCAATAAATAAATAGCTTACAAACTTCTATTAATAAACGCACACATATACCTACCCTCTCACAAACACGGATCTCGGAACAGTTCAAGCGCCGCTGTTGCGAGATTCAGTATCCGTGAGAGGTTGTCTGTAGATGTGTGCATTGGTCGAGCGCGTCTGTACGAAGCTTACCTCCTGCAGTCTCCTATTTGGTGCTTATAGTGTGTGTGCGGTGGTATTGTTTGACAGCTTCTATTCGATATCATCTTTCAATGTATTGTTGCCTTTAGCATGTGGGAACGTCATAAAACAATCTATTTTGAGTTCGTTTAGATTTGTCTGTGCTATTATCGTCTTCCTTACGTCTATTGTGTTTGATCGTAATCGTCATATCAATGTTTGTCGAAACGATGATATGACGACGATAATTATTGTTGGACTCTGCTCTGCTTACGATGGCTACGATATTGTAGTAGATAGACACAATCAAATGATTACTTTAATATGATATATATTAAGTCTCTTTCTAGTTGAATTTCCTTTTTTCGCTCTTTTTTCATATCTGTTTTGTAAACTGTTATTCTGCTTACGATTTAAGGCAGTGTTTTATCAGGTTTCATTCTTTCCCAGTCGTATGTGACGATGTTATATAGTCGCCTTACAGTCACCTGCGGGTCGCGTTGATAGCGATATACGTGCGCACTGCGCAGGCGCAGCGTACCACCGCGTGCCATGCGCCGACGCTCCGCACCGTCTCCCAGATGTTTTTATTGGCGCTTTGATTTAGAGACGACGTCTAACTCTTTGAACGTATATTTTTTGTTGATGTTACAAGGAAAAAGATTATATTTAAAGATTGTTAGTAAGGCTTTTTTCAATTTACAGACTCATTTTGAGAAAAATATATAAAAGAGACCTTAACTCATTGGATGTAAATAAGAGATAAGATTTATTCAGTTAAAAATTTGTGATTTAAAATACCTAGTCATCCTAATATGTACTTAAAATAACTTATGTGATTGGGCATATGATATGTTTTGAGCACATTTTAATGAAGAATTAGAGGAGTGACACAGTTTCGATGACCGATTGTTGTTATTTTAGAAATATTAAATCCATTTTGCAAGTTCCTGTAAGAGCAAGTGGAGATTATCATATCGTAAAATAAGTAGGTACTACAACTGTAAAGGGCATAACCACGGCATAACGAATAGGTTTACTACTTTAGTTTATTTGAGTTAGCACGATCAGCACGACTAGATTTTTGGTTTCGTCTTATAAAAAAACCCATTTTATGTGGCAATTGAAGTAAAATATAAGATAGTGTAGTCTTCACCGCTGAACAGCGAAGGCACAACTGAATTCTTGTTTTGTGGTCACATTTGTGGAGAATAATTCGTTGCAGACTAGGTGGATCGACGATCATCGCAAGGTGGCTGGCAAGAGCTGGATGAGAGAAGCCGCGGCCGCAGATCGTGCTCAGTGGCATGCACTTGGAGAGGCCTATGTCCAGCAGTGGACTAGTATAGGCTGATGTTGATGATGATGATGATGATTCGTTAGAGAAACGTTTCTATCAACCGTTTTCCGTAATCCCTACACATTTCACTTGATGGTTGCCTTTGGCTTACCTAACGACTTAGTAAATGGTCGGTGAAAACAGGCATTGGAACATAAAATAGATAATTATTAAATATGACGCAGTGGTTAACGCGCCCGGTCTGCGATGGCTGAGTTTAAGAAACTTTCGTAAGGGCGGATCGGATGGGTGATCAAAAATGTATCATCTCGAGCTCCTCCGTGCTTCGGAAGGCATGTAAAGCCGTTGTTCCCCGCTGCATTAGCTGTCGTTAACAACCACCAATCCGCATTGGGCCCGCGTGGTGGTTTATGGGCCCGTTCTCCCTATCCTTCCATGGGAAGGCTCGTGCCCCAACAGTGGGGACATAAAATGAGCTGATGAGGATGATGATGAAATATAAAAACGTACATGATGTATTACAAAAGGTTGCATCTTCATAACTAAGTTCGGAACTCTTAAGTGAGGCATATCATCTGCTTTGGATGAACTTAGTATCTATGTGTAGTACAGTCGATTTGCATAATAAACAACATGCCTCGGAGTTCGTAGCCAATTTGTCACCGCTATAAATATCCCGCGCAACAGTTGCTCTCTGAATGATAATGGAGAAAGGAATAGCGTTTTGTTGTTGAAAGAATTATTATTGTAAGTGATAGTACTCGTATAATGTGGTACAATACTGTCCGACCTCTGTTGTTCTTACAAAATGTATGAGTTAATGTGCAAAAATAATTTCTGTTACAAATTATTTCGAAGTTTTGAAAATAATAAATATGATGTACTTACATGTTATCTTGACATATTTTTTACAATATTTTATAGATGGTTCAATACGATAATTCATTACGCTGACCTAACGCGGGTTGATCAGATTTACATTAAAGATTGCCGCAACGACCGGAGCCAACGGCTTAATGTGCCTTTTACAGCATGGAACAGCTGAAGCTATTTTAATTGTATCACTATCAAAGGAAACCGCGTACCGGAAAGCGCAGTGTGGGCAGACCTCCCACAAGATGGACCGACGATCTGGTGAAGGTCGCGGGAAGCCGCTGGATGCGAGCAGCACAAAACCGGTCGTTGTGGAGATCCTTGGGGGAGGTCTTTGTCTAGCAGTGGACGTCTTTTGGCTGAGATGATGATGATGATGATGATGATGATGATGATGATGATGATGATGATGACTATCAAAGGTGGTCATCTTATGCCTCCTCTGCTGGGGCACGAGCCCTTCCTATGGATGGATATGGAGGACGGGTTAAAAACCACCGCACGGACCCAGTGCGGATTGCTGGTTGTTAACGACTGCTATTGCAGCCGGGAGCCCGGTACCAACGGCTTTACGTGCCTTCCAAAGCACAGAGCTTAAAACTTGGTTGATCGTTTTACAAAAGCACTGGTCGCGGCGCTTGTGAGCTTCATTCAACTCTAGGAATGGTTTACTTTTTTCATACAATACTAGCTTTTTGCTCGCTACTTTGCTCACGTGGGTGGGCTACACGACTTGTGTTTGTTCGTATATAAAAGCGGAAAATATGTATCTTGCTTGACACGTGTAAGGAATCAGTAAACGCGTAATTTTTACGTATACTGCAGCAATACCATCCTTCACATCTCAGCCAACTTATATTTATTTATATGTCATAGTCTGGTTATCTAAGTCCCAAATGGATTTGGAACCGAATACTACAAATGTAAGTACTTAGTTTATTGAGACACATACACTTTAAACATATGCTTGACCCTTATCTCGCCAGATGGTAAACGACGCACTTCACCCGGAATACTCAATAACAGATGGACTGGATATTAACTGTCGGAACCAGGGCTTGGAATACCGGTATTTTCAGATACCGGTAATACAGACCTGGACCATGGTCCAGGGCAAGCTTCGCCAGTAGTCTCCTTAAGGGGTTTCCTTCTACACTGCAAATACTCCCTAGCTATCTATGACATAATATGCTTTTTATGAAATGGTGCGAGCCATAATGGGTGTCATTTAACAATTAAGATAATTGCATGAAATAGGCAAGCACCGTCACCAATAACTGGGAAAGCAGTGTGTGTGGCGTCATTGTTCCTTGTGTGTACTAAAGTTACTAAAGTTCAATTACCATAGTGGTTATTCAAAATATTTAGCTTAAATATTTAAAAATTTATTCAAACTCAGAGCGACCGTTCAGCAGCGTGTTGGTGTTGCCTCATGATGATAAGGCCAATGATGGAAGCGCACTTGACCCGGGATCCTCAACTAGTGAGGTACTGGCTATCTTATCTCTAGCTGCTGGAACACAACAACGCTACAAACATTGATGATATGGCGACATATGGTGGTAGCTAGCCAGGCGGACAAACAAGCCCTACCACCAACAACACCGAGTTTACAAACATGTACCCCCGCTGGAAATCGAACCCGAGACCTCTGGGTCTAAACTGGTGGTCTAATGGTCTTAGCCACTAAACCACAGAGGCGTTTATGACGTTTTTATAAAAATGAATTTTCGTCATCATAGGACAATACTGGATAATGGAGATGGGCGTCAATCGAAGCCTATCGTAATGCTATGTACGAGTATTCAAGCCACGCCCGCTACCCATCCATTGTTGCTGATGGCATTCCATTGTGTGTTCGTGACCTTCTGTCCGTCACAGTATGCTGTACAGATTACAAGTTGCAGTGTGGGACGCATCTATCAACCTGTTGGCTGGCTTGGAAATATTGCACGTGGGCCGAATACTTGTGGCATGCAGCGTATTCGCTGAGCGTCTTCAATTTCATTCAATAAAGCTCAAAGTTCATGATTTTGTACATAGACATATTTAGCTTCCTAAAGATTACGCGATGGATGCACGTTGGATAACAAGCACTTATTTATGTGAGCTGCTTCAAGAATAAGAAGTTTTAGAAGAAAAACATTTATTTTATCACGGACAAGAGACAATAGGAAATATAAATACCTAAATATAAATAATAAATAAATAAGAGTGCTTCTACCACAACATGTTTGGAATGCATGAATGCAGTCTTCTATAGAGAAGAGCCCGGTAAGAATCTCAATAGATCCATCTTTGAAAAAAATAAAAATTTAGCATATAACAAACATTTAAGTACTAAAAATAATATAAATAATTATAATAATTATATTATAAATAATATATGTAGGAATTATTATAATTATTTGGGTATGATGATGTATTCAATTCCAGGAACGTCAATACATTTTATACATACACTTAAGAGCTAAAGAGCTGTGTTACATATTAATGTGTCCTAAATTTTAAACGTAAAATTATGATGGAAAGCAAAATGATTTACTTGCGTTTGTATTAAATAATACTTTAGCATGACAGCTTCTTCGTTTTGAACCATTTGCCAGGAGAACTAAGATGTTGAGCGACTCTCAATTATTTTGTAACATGCTGAAATAGTCCTGGCAATAGTAGGACTAAGATTTGAATAACCTTTAAGATAGCCAAACTGACCCGCTCGCCCACCAATACGCTGTAAATAAATTTTGCAAAATTCTTTGGACCAGAATCAACTAACAACTTTCGCACAAGAACACCTTCAAGGAAAAAACAAGACCTTCCTAATAGGATTTCCAGATAGTTACTTTCATTTCCACCCAATACGGTGAGAACGAGATCCTCAATTTACTCCACAAAACATCATCAGGTAGACTCGATTGAGTTAGATATCGTATTTGGTCAACCTTAACAAGTGCCTTGTTGACATTGAAGGCACTGATCCAATTTCCCGATAATAGAGTTTCGGTTCTTAGCCGAATACACTTAAGGTGTACCTTCGGATAATCCAAATGATTCAATTTCACTGAGCCGTCGTTCGTCGCTATTTTTTTCCGCCGCGAACCGTTCCCCAAACAACAAGGCTATAAATAAAAGATGCTTCCAGTGCCTGCACAATGCTTTAGATTTGGGATGCCTCAGTGTATTAATGCGGTGCATTGGTTTTTACAAGCACATTCCGTAAACAGTTTTTAGATTTTGTATTATTACGAAGAAGAAAGGTTTGATACTTTTTTCTTATGATGGACATGTAAAAACGCACGCACATGCTGTCGAGCAAAAAGTCTAATAAATTGAACATTATTTAAACATTTAAATCTAAGTGTCAAGTCGTAAACCCAAAATCAGTAGAGGAGACCTCGCAGCCAAAAGAAGCCGCAAGAAACTCAGAAAGGGCTAAACCTCGAACTTCTAATTTCACATACACCACGCCATTAATAACAAACTAATGGTTTCACAAACCAAATAGGTAGATGTCAAAGAGAGTGCACGTAGCTCCCACTAGCAATCACCAGTGGTAATCTGTGCGCTGAACCGCAAAAATAAGATGGCTTGTTACTCAAACGGGAAACGTAATATAAAGAACTATCTCAAAAGAAATAAATTATGCCGAAGCAAAAGGAATAAGTGATGCAACAATTTCCGATCAACGTGCAAATGCTCGGAATCAGTACGCAGAAGTATTAACGTCAACCAATTACATAAGCTGTTATATATGTGGGTAACTACGAAAAGCGGGCTGCGCCCCGCCCGAGTCTAATTTGCGATTAAACAGTGTGTAACGGACTAGCTAGTTTGATTGACGCGTACACCATCCCATCCTCGTCGCCACGTGTTATGTTCGCAGGTAGGGGTGTAGGGGTGTGTGAATTCCGACTCGCGATATCCAATCGTATAATTTTTTAATTACCGCCTTTGACCCGTGACCGGAAGTCATATCATAGCAATCAACCCATTTACTATACGCATCGACGACTATCAAAAACATGTGATTGTTGTACGGGCCTAAAAAGTCCACGTGGATTCTATAGAAGGGATGCGGTGGCAGATAAAAACTATCGTAGAGATGTGCTATTAGTTAAGTTAGTGTTTAAGTAAATACATGTAATCCTAGCTATAAGGGGAAGGGATGTTATATATGTGGGTAACTACGAAAAGCGGGCTAGTTTGATTGACGCGTACACCCCTACCTGCGAACATAACATAAGCTTTACTAGTTATATTTCTTATACAGCAGAGTTGGTATAAGACTCTGCTTAGAAGAGTATACTATTACTTATTCTGTGGCAGAAGCAGAGTCCCGATGCGAAGACAACTAGTGAAACTGTATTGTGTCCCCAGATCATAAAAACAAGCCTTGAGAGGAAATACTAAGTTAGACTGAATTGAAAAATATGTTTGAAAAGTAGACAAAATCAACGATTCGTAGTCCCCCGATTTCTCCTCCAAAACTGGAGCGATTTATTACTTTTTTCATTAAAAATTAAAGAAAGGCTTTGGCTGTGTGTGTCTCTATGTTTTGCTTTTTAGGGTTACGTACCCAGAGGGTAAAACGGGAACCCTATTACCAAAACTCCGTCTGTCTGTCCGTCCGTCCGTCTGTCTGTCCGTCTGTCACCATCACCAGGCTGTATCTCATGAACCGTAATAGTTAGACAGTTGAAATTTTCACAGATGATGAATTTCTGTTACCGCTATAACAACAAATACTAAAAAACAGAATAAAATAAATATTTAAAGAGGCCCCCATACAACAGACATGATTTTTTTTGTCGTTTTTATAGATAATGGTACGGAACCCTTCGTGCGAGTCCGACTCGCACTCGGCCGGTTTTTATATAATCTCGTCAAATTTGTTTGCTGGATGTCTGAACAGCGAAAAATCTGGCCAATTTTTAAGGTTTTTAAAAATATATCTTTTTAATAATTACTTTATGAAAAAAAGGAAACAGGGACATGGCAATAGCGGCCATAGATTTTTTGGAAAATTTATTACTCTAGTAGTATTATCCAGTCAAGGAGAAAACAGGGGACTACGTTTGTATGGAAAAACGACATTAGGTTTCCTCTTAATGATCTAAGATTGTGTCTTGCTAGCCGACTGTCCTCACCTTGCGCAAGTTGCTTCTTCCCATCTCGTTATTCATTTAGTTTGGCTTACGATTTTATAAATAGGAAATAGTGTACAAAGGTATTACCTACCTACCAACCACTACAATACGCATTTAAAAAGTTTTTCATACCGAAATTCATATTTGCGAAACTTCAACCGTAACTATTTTCATTCATCATCTCAGACAAAGACGTCCACTGCTGGACAAAGGCCTCCCCCAAGGATATGAGGGGTATTTGCCGTAATCGCCACGCTTGGCAGGCGGGTTGGCGATCGCAGTAGGTTGAGGGTAACCTCAGAGAGATGCTGCTGCCCATCCTCTGGAATGGTCCCTTAGTCGGCTTTTACGACACCCACAGGAAGAGATGGGGTGGTGCAATTCTTTATCCCCGGCACCACACAGGGACTATTTTCATTATGAGAATATTAAATGCGAAGTGGAGTATTCGAAAAGTGTCCAACACAAAGTTACGTGTGGAGGGCCGGATATGATGTGGGCATATGGCGCAACCTGCTATGCTGAGCATATGAATGGCTTGAGGTACTAACTAGATTTCGAAATGGAGTTAATTAATAAAACTAGATTATATTACCGCCTTTGCCCAGGAGTGGGACAGCTATGGCTGATATAATAATAATAGTGTGGATTCAACCATTATTGTACCGATAGTCGTTTCGGCAAACGGTCTTTTAGCCAAGAGCCTCGATCAACACCTAGAGAGGCTCTCGCTGAAAGGTTGGGTCAAGGGTCAGATGCAAAAGGCAGTACTCCTTGACACGGCACGTATTGTCAGGAGGTTCCTCACTCTGCAGCCCTGACCACCGGTAGTTTGGGCCTTGCCTCGCTGCTGACGGTACTCTAGGATTAGGTTTTTATAATGTTTTATTGCTTTTATATTAAAATATTGTAAAAATCTAGTTTTAAGGAAAAAAATGAATAAAGAGTATAATAATATCACTGGGCCCGCGTGGGAGTTTATGGCCCGTTCTTTCTGAGCTATTTCTGTCTGTGGGTAAGGCTCGTGCGCCAGCAGCGGGGAAATAAAATGAGCGGATGATGATGATATTCCTACTATACTTAAAGATTCTTAACTTGTGAAATAAGCTTTGGGTCAGCGTGATAGGTTATGTCCCGCCCGATCACCCTATGTGCGGTGATATGCCTTTTTGTGTGAGCCCAGTCATACTAATATTATAAAGAGGAAAGCTTTGTATGTTTGCAACGA
Source organism: Eudonia lacustrata (assembly GCA_947562085.1). Lineage (NCBI taxonomy): Eukaryota > Metazoa > Arthropoda > Insecta > Lepidoptera > Crambidae > Eudonia > Eudonia lacustrata. Next base: position 2,621,738 of record OX387321.1, on the reverse strand, counting down.
ATAAACTCAAAACTACTGGACCGATTTAAAAAAATATTTCACTATTAGATCGCTACGTTAGCGCTGAGTAACATAGGCTATATTAAAAAAGAAATGTCCACCCGTGCGAAGCCGGGACGGGCCGCTAGTATTGAATAATTAAAGGCTGATGCTGAATAAGTTATGACAAAAAAAAATACTATAAAATGACCACCTGATCTATGACCACTTCCGCCAGTCATAAACATCTGCAGCATCTGGGGCCTGCCTATGCGTGACCTAGGGACTTTGAGTGCCTTACCTACACGCTTCTTGAAGAACCCCATGTGATAACGCACGGCACAGGAAACACCTCTCAAGAAAGCCCGTTCTACATCCTACAGGTCCGCGGAAGAAAGAACGCAAAGCCTGCGTTGTTTTGTGCTTCCAGATATCAAGAACGTGGGGGGGGGGGGGACTGATTCTTTAGCGGTTTTTTTACACAAAATGAGGCTTGCGGAAAAGTTAAAATCATATATTTCGGAAATTTGAACACCCTACAATTTGTGTGTTTGCATACTGTACGCAACAACCATGACAGCTTGCTGTTTTGCAACGCTTTGCCCAACCTCCGGCAAGAGGACAAGATTCGGACGGACGACGACACGAACGACCGACGACGTCACAGCCGTGAGAAAAGCAAGGTCTGACGCAAGGAGACGTGAGTGGAGACGAAAGACTTAATAGATCATGCAAATTTTTACCTTGACAATAGGTGGCAAAGCTCAGATTGCCATATCAACGATGAAGAGGATATAGCTAACTGGGTGATTAGCTCAGTTTTAGTCGTATTTCATTGTTTGCTTGCTGATTGTCTTGTAAGAGTTTTATTTGCTATTCGATCACATTAATTAAAACGAGAACTCGTATATATGGCACTGAAACGCTCCTAGTGACAAAACGAGAAGAGTAAAAATTTTGCCATACAAATTCTCGTTTTCGAGAAAGTCATCTAAGGCAAATGATAATGGCCCTAATGTGTTTAGAATACTCCAATAAACCAAAGTAAACACAAAACTAATGAGTGGCATGAATGGACAATAATCAATTCCGTTATTCGTTTATAACATGAACTAAACAATCTTTAATTTTTCGAAAGTTTTGGAACCGTGTACCTTGATAACGATGTCAGGTTAGCTTATCATTGACATAACAATAACGATATCGGCTTAATGATCCCATTATTGAGGAAGGCCTTTGTGTACGTAAATGACTCAAAATTTACGATAACTTAGATATGTTTCTTTTAAGTCGGAATTTCCAAATCGTTACGGATTTCAATCATAGATAACAAAAAACCTAAATTTTAAAGCAGTGCAGTGTTACTGGGTGACTTTCACTGATTTGTATCAGTAGATATGAAAGCAACTTAACAGTACCGTTTTCGATTATTTCGAAATTTCAGAAACAACTAAACTTCATAATGAAATTACTAAAAACGAATAACATTTCACCGGCAACAAATAATACCTTTTTAATTAAGTTTGTTCACCAAAACCGTTAAATCAACCGAAGTGAGCCAGTTTGATTAACCACCAGTTAAATAATGAAACGAAATATTTGCTGAGTCAAGGCCGAAAGTTATCGCGGTGTTAATTATACGTTTTTTTTTTTTTATTACAGTAATAGCTAATGTCAAGGCCAGTCCTTAAAGGTGCTTCGAAAGAAAAAGTAATAGACCAATTCGCAAGTGACCACAGACACAGTTCGGATTCACTAAATAGATCAAAATAGACTAAGACTATGGTAAACATTCAATACAAAGTACAGCTGGTAAGCTTGTCGCTTAAAAGGGCTCCTTTCAGCTGATAGTTGACACACACAGCTACGCATAAAACTTATGATGAAATTAGGATCATCAATACAAAAAGACTAGCTACGCATAAAAAATAACTTAGATGCTGAAACATTATACTCCACTACGAGTACACTAAATATAATATCTACACAAAAAACACAACCTGATCCAGTAACTCAAGCAATAGACAGTAAATGCCTGTGTGTTGCAACGCTAGAAGTAAAAATGGTTTCGGATTTCAATACAACCACGAAAACTGAAGGTCATACAGAACGTCATTAGAACAATTCACGGTAGTTCAACAGCACCCACGCCACGCGAAAAGTAACGTAAAAATTTAGAGCAAATGGTGAATTTCCTATCTGGAAACGATTGTAACATCATAAGCGGAAGTGAGCACTGTAGTGCACTGTTTAATCGGTCAGACAGGAATGTAAAAAACAGCGGAATGGCTGATAGCACGTAGCATGATAATGACATAAATAAACAAGGCACGCCACTAGCGCGTGGCCTCGCGTACAAACGTACAATCCGGGATACTTGCAGCCAAGACCTATTTGCGTTCCCCCCCGCGTCCGAGCTTTGCACAAATGGGAAGCAAATGTTACAACACAATATTTACTCTAACTAAGAAGGAACAAGAAAGCATTTTGAACGAGCTAGATCGCTTTGGTCACAACTGATTTAATAAACCTATGTCACCAATTCTTTCATAGTTTTAAAAAGCACACTGGATAGGATCTAGAATAATAAAGAACTATTCCAATTAGTGACACCTATTTTTTGCCTCGTCACTTTGACAGCTCTCGCAACAAAACAATATATTATTGTATCGTTAACTGTAACCAAGTTCCACTTAACATATGGAATATATCTGTGATCAAAAGCCAGTGCCCTCTTAAAAGCAGACTGACGACATATTATGTAGGAAATGAAACGACTACGCGAGGAATATGACGATGTATAAACCAATTCCTTTTGAGCACATTCAATACGATGTTCACCAAACACACACGTACTTGAAGACATTATTCTTGAACTTGTTATTTCTAAAACATAAGAAGGAGACAACTCGAACCCTTTCCCAGCATTCGACAAGGAAAAAAACATTTATGACCCAATCGTGATCATCAAAAGCATAGACTAAAGATTTAATTTTAAAGCAAATGCTGATTCTTAATCTCTTAGTCCACGTCTTGGAATAACAGGGCAAGCGTTTAATTCAATTGACACTTACATTGTATTTGAACACATGTTATCAGCGCTCTACCACATTCTCGCGACGTGCTAATCGTTTAATAAATATATGAAAATAACAGTGATAACAGACGGCACTAACGAAACACACGCATTTACATAACTCCACAATGATACTGAAAAACAGACGCCACAACATCAGTATAAAACTCTATTGATCAAATTGTATAAGTGTGGATGGATATATTTATTACGCATATAAATAAGAGGTAAGTATTGTTAATGTTTTGTTAATTCTATATAGACAGAGTAACATGTTTTATAATAAGTTAGTCATAGCGTGATATACTAAAGCCTCAAGCCTTCCTCAATAAATGGACAAAAAAAACTATAAAAAAAAATTTTTAAAAAATAATTTTCAATTCGAACCAGTAGTTCCTGAGATTAGCGCGTACAAACAAACTCTTCAGCTTTGTAATATTAGCAAGATAAACAACTTAACATCCTACGACAAAGTGAAGACATTTTTAGGAGCTTCTTGAAATTTTACTCAACCTACAAGGAATTTTGAAAATATCGGGCAATTGTCCATGGCCCTTAGTCTAGAAATACATACTCAATTTTTAGTCTCTAGAATACATTGTAAAAGTAGTTTTCTTTACTGACATCGTCATATTACATTCCTAGTTAAACATATTATGCCAGTTAATAAATATAATAATGTAATGGAATTTGAATTAGCTGTCTCAGAAAATTGTCCGCCCATTGCGTACCCGCTAGTAAATGTTAAGCACAGTCTAGACAAAATTGGGGACATGCTAGACAATTTTGGGCACACGGTAGACAAAAACTGGGTAGATGCTAGACAATTTTGGAAACACGCTAGAAAGAATGATGTCACAGTACAAGCGTACACAACACCAGATAACATTTACAGTAACTTTGATCATTAAAACGGTATGCAGCACTCGAAAGTAAGAGCAATAATAATTAAAATTTGCTTAAATTATGTCGCTAAAGCACGCACAATAGCTTGTGTCGTAATCAAGAAAGCCAAGAAAGAATGTGCGATGATTAGGTAACGAGTTTCGACTACGCGCACAGTATGTGCGCATAGTGTACCAGTACATGCGTATTGCGAAATCGAGTATATTTTCAAAGTACAATAACACTTTGGGAACAACCTCGAAACTGCTAGAATATATTATTACTTGGTCGCCTTATAAAATTCTCTCGTGACCTAAAGATAAGTTTATTATGTTAATAACTGTCGAAATTATACTGAATGCAGTTACATAAAACTTGTTGGTTTTAGGAAAGGCGGCATGTTGTTTTCTTAACGTTTCACAGCAATTAAAAAACCAAATTTCATAAAATTATCGCATTTAGAAATGTAAATCTTATTAAGAGTTGCGCTTAGTTTATTATTTAATCTTGAGTATAATCATTTGCATAATATAATCTCGTATTACGTTAATTGTTAATAAATGCAAATTTTAAGATGTGCATTCCGTAATTTTAAGAATAATTTAAATAGTTAGCAATAAATATTGAGTCTAGCATCGACGCAATATCGTTATTCTTATTACGCGAATAATAAACTTTTAATTATTCCATCTACAGATACCTATTACCTACCTTCTTGAATCTAAAAATTCAAAGATCAATATATCAAAAAATAAAAAATAGAACAAAACTAAACAAAAACAAAACACAAACCATTTAATATGGCACATAACAATTGATTTAACCCTATTGTTATTTCGTTTGGACAGTGACCCTGCTAAAAACTTGATCACTTACAACAAAACATTCAGGTAGCCCAATTTCTAAAGAGTCTAAAAACAATAAACGGCACTTGCAAGATACCTTTCGTAACGTAAGTTTTCGTCAAAGTATACCCAACTTCGACCAGCGACCATGAAGTGAAAAGTTAATTTCATTCTTAGCTATGTTTAGATTATTTACATACATCGATCGGGAAATACTCGTGCGTCATGGAATCATTGACATATTTATTTCCTCGTTTAGAATGGCCATTAGACTTAAAAGCTTTACACTTATCATACCGTAAAAGTAGTGTTTTGTGTTTGAAATTAGATAATGCAATAGGAATGGGATTACGTAGGATTCCGCCTGGAATACAACTGGATGGCGAAGCCACCACCTTTTTCTGCTGTTGTTCCTATTTCCAGTTTGAAGGTTTGCTAGATCCTGTAAAACTTCGGAGCATAAAGCCATAGGAACTGAAGTTTAGGGTTCACACCGTGCACGTGCTACCCTTTGTGTTGGAAGAGTCAACGGACTTCGATGGCAGTTTATATCAGACAGGCTAAGCTGGATAGGCTGGTTTACCAGTTCAATAACACAAAAAAAACTTACAACGGAAGGCTCTACTCTTTGTTAGAATCCTATGAAAAATTATGCAAAACAATCTCCAGACATTCACCATTCGTCATAAACGCTAAGCAAAGCGGTTCAGTTATTTAAGGACGACTCGATTACCTCAATAGAGCTAAATTGGCACCATTTAACATTACAAACACGACCATTTATTCGACATTCAGTCGACCTTATCAATTCAGTAATGTCAGAGTGGTACAATAAGGCCGGGCTAGGCGCAAAGTTTATTCTCCTAGAGAGTATATCTACTCGCAATCTTTGCGAAGGTCTACTGGATAATGTAACAATGAAGCATTTACTAAGAATTCACGGATAAAAGATAAAGAAACTACCTACATTCACTAACTTAACAATAGACATTTCTAATACTTCCTTAGATGCCTAGGATACTCTTCCACATAAGGTTTAAGAAAAGTCAACATAACTCTGGATTGCTTTACAATCTTAATGCATATGGATAAGGTTCATTTTATAATAGTATTTAGTTGCCATTGTCATCCAAAGGTTTCATAAAAATAGGAGCTATGGCTTTTATCGCATTATTTGTTTTAATGAAGTTTTATTTACCTTGATCATTAAAAATTACACTCATCCTCCTCGTGTGATTAATTTATTCAAAGTTCGCACCATTACCGCTCCACGCGACCCGTTTTAATGACGACGAAATTTAGTTTGTCCTAACTAGTGAAGTCAACCAAATACCACTAGGTTCATTGAAACCACAAATCGGTTTTGACTGGCGCGTTATTTCAAAGGCTTCAAAACAACATTACTATAGATACGCGGAGGCATGTCCTGGCATCGTCACGCTCCGTCGATATTCTAATGCCAACTGTACACGAGACAAGGCGAGCTCATTTATGTAAGTACGTTGGCGATTTCAAAAAAAACTATCCCCCATTCTAATATATACTCGTAAATAGAGCTGTTAATATTCTGTGTTTTGGTCTCTTTTACTCTTCAGTAGAAGTCAGTGAAATTAAGTTTAGATGACGGGACAAAATACTGAATTTACATCTATTCCAAGCTCTCTCATTCTATCTCTCACAAGTCTATTATTTTCGCACGAAAAGTGACAAAAATTCAAAATTTAAATTTAGTCAGTTTAGGCTACAAATAGCTCATAAGAACATCATTATTCCATCATATCAGTACATACAAGTCTAACAAAAAAAATGCGAAATCAAGTTAATACAGAAATGTTGAGAAGGGGATCCTCAAAATAATCTTTTAAGAAACATATTGTACGGTTCTTCATGCGAAGAGTTAATATGTGTAAAAGCTGACGATAAACATCCTACGCTCTATTCTTGTCTCAAGCGAATATAATTAATTATAATGGTCATAAAAGGTATAAAGGTATTCCAAATTGTACACAAAGGTATCTCAGGTAGACGTTTATTGTTACACCGAGTCCATCATACGAAGGATAAGCTTCAAAATTTATTTGTACTTAAAGGCGTTGAAGACATAATAATTAACTCATGAATATAAACAACATAGAGTAACATATATATCGATGTAGAGTACGAACATGCACTTTATTTGATGATTAAAGTCCTGCAAAGAACCGCTGCTTTTGGTTCAAGGTTGATTTAAAAGCATCTACAACATATTATGCTATTTGTATTGTAATAGGTAGTAGAACAAAAAACCGGACAAGTGCGAGTCGGACTCGCCCACCGAGGGTTCCGTACAAATTTATGGGTACATGTTATATACCTAGTTCAGGAATCGAGTCTCGAACTTTTCCCGACTGTTAGGTACTACATACACCAAAGTTATTAGGTACCTATACATTATAAAAATAATTAAAAATCTGTTTAAGCTTGTGCAAATGAAGTCCTTTCATACGATACCCCACATGACACGGTTAACTTACTTCAAAATTTGGATTTGCATAAAGACCCTCTTTTTTGTGATTTAATTAAATATGTACAGTTTTCAGATTTTTGCCTATACTTGTAGTATAAGACGATATTACTTGCCAAACTTCATAGTTCTAGGTCAACGGCAAGTACCCTATGAATTTTGATTCCCTTGCTAATGTCGAAATATACGTTTTTTGCGACATAAACGGCCGTATCTTTTTTTTTCGTTAACTTAGAAGTTTGATTTTTCACAGCTCCAAGAGACCGCAAACCTGAGTATATGGTTTTAATTTCAACTCGATATCTCCACGCGTTCCCGAGATAAAGGGTCTTGACAGACAGACAGATAGATAGATAGATAGATAGATAGATAAACACTTTATTGCTTACACAAATATACACAAAACAAATAACAGGAAATTTTAAAATAATAGTAGGCAAAGGCGGTCTTATCGCTTAAAGCGATCTCTTCCAGACAACCTTTGTGGCATAGGACAGATTAGGAGACAATGAGAGGTAGTGCACCGGCAACTAGCAAAAATACAACAAAAAAAATATATATATATTAATAAAATAGGTAATTTAAGATATATACATAATACCTACTAATATATATTGTTATAATAAACTACATATACCTACATACGATACAGTTGTTGCAGACTAAGACCTAGCTAAAAGAAAAGAATGAAGTTTAATCTTAAATGTAGCAAGTGACTTGGAGTGACGAACATCAGGCGGAAGGTTATTCCAAAGGCTGGTAGCCTTAACTGTAAAAGAATCTCTAAAGTACTCTGAACGAGTCAAGGGATGTTTCAGCAGGTTATCAGCCCCGGACCTAAGCACGCGATTGTGATCCATACCTAGGAATCGGAAACGCTCCTTAAGGTAGGGAGGGGTACGAGGGTCATACAGCACGTTGAACAAAAGCGTAAGAACACGCTCCTCACGTCGCAATCTGATAGAAAGCCATCCCAGTTTAGTCCTAAAATCAGACATGATCGAACTTACGCAGGCCAAATATGAACCTAATGCAAAGATTCTGTAGACGCTGTAGCTAGCCTAGTAAATCCTCATTGAGGTCAATGGCAGAGACGTCAGCGTAGTCCAAGATAGGCAAAAGAAGAGACTGCGCAAGCTCGATCTTGGTCTTCACAGGGAGAAGATTCCTCCACCTCCGCAACGAACCAGCGGCAGCGAACACCTTCCGACTGACCTCCGCGATATGAGGTGACCAAGACAGAGTACAGTCGAAGAGGACACCGAGGTTTTTGGCAACATTACTGTAAGGAAGAGGAACAGAGTCAAGAAGGAGGGCAGGAACGTGAATGTATTTGAGTTTGGCAATCTGCTTAGACCCGCCAATAATGATTGCCTGCGACTTGTGAGGATTGACCATTAGACCATGGGTCCGACTCCATTCGTGTATAGTCGCTAGGTCCACATTAAGGCCTGCAATCAAGTTGTCTATATCATCAATTGGAGCTCGCGAATAAATCTGCAGGTCGTCAGCATACAGGTGATACTGACAAGACAGAAGAGGAGTAAGGAAGTTGATGAATATAGAGAAAAGGAGAGGGGAAAGGACACCGCCCTGAGGCACGCCAGCAGTGACATCACATGAAGCAGACAGTTTATCATCAATCCGGACAGACTGACTACGTTTGACGAGATAGCTGCGAAACCAATCGACAACAACGTCCGATCCCAGCATGAACTTCAGCATCGCCAAGAGCACATCGAAATCAACAGTATTGAAGGCGTTGCTAAAATCCAAAAGAACCATAGCTGTGACTTGTTGATTCGACATACCCTCGCGCACATCATCAGTCACCTCCGTCAAGGCAGTCACAGTGCTATGCCCTGGGCGGAAACCGGACTGAAAAGGACTAAGCAAGTGGTTAGAATTGACAAACACACTGAGCTGTTGAAGGACAAGGCGTTCGAGGACTTTGGAAAGAAATGGTAAAATGGAAATTGGTCTAAAATGGGAGGGTAGAGAGGGATTTGAGATTTTAGGAATAGGGATGACTACAGCGCGACGCCAGCAACTCGGGAACGTACCGGTGTCGAGCGAAAAGTTGAATATGTGACAAAGAATGGGAATGACACCAGCAATACAAAGTTGAATCATCCGTCGGCTAATTCCGTCGAATCCCTCCGCATTGGACTTAATAGCTAAAATGTTTAATTCAACTTCACGCTCAAACACCGGCCTAAAGGAAAAGGTGCAATGCTGCAGAGAAGGAGTGGAGGAAAGGGTTTGTAGCGTGGCTCGTTTAATATTATAAGGAATGGAGGAGGGCGATGTGAAAAGGCGGTTAAGGGTGTCAGGATTAAGATTGTGAGGAATACTCGACTTAGGCTTACCAAGACCAAGTGAGTTGAGGAAAGACCAAACCTTAGCAGGATCACCATTAGCGACTGACGCATGTATGTGACGACGCTGCGCATCCCTGCACAACCTACTACAACGATTGCGAAGCTCCTTATATCGACAGCGGGTCTCATCCGAAGCGCTGTTTCGGTATTTCACCTTAGCCACATTGCGCCTCACCATCATGGCCTTAATGTCGTCAGTAAGCCAAGGAGCGGGAAGATGCTTAAGTCGGATAGGTCGGAGTGGTGCATGGATGTCGAATAGTTGGATAAGGATAGAGTTGAATATTTCCATTTTTAGATCAATAGTTGGAGCTTCCATTACCGCATCCCAGTCAATATCCCTAAGATCAGACATAAAACGTTTACTGTCGATATTTTTATAGTTACGCTGCATGACCACCCGGGGTTTAGGTTTAGGACAACGGATTTTATAGGAAAGGAAGATAAGGTCATGATAGGAAAAGGCTTCGGCTGGAAGTTGTCCATGGGAACTGACGAGATCCGTGGAGGAAACAATGGCAAGATCCAACAAGGACGGCTGACAGCCAGGGAAGTGATGAGTTGAAGACGACGGGAGGATATTAAGATTAAGAGAATCCACAATTGAGCACAGGCGGGAAGTGCGAAAATCTTGCTTGAGTAAGCAGGTGTTGAAGTCGCCCATTATGATCGTGTGATCAACTGTAGGAACAAGATCCTCTAATAGGGACTCGAATTTGGTGAAATAGTCGATATGAAGATTTGGGCTATAGAACACCCCTAAAAGAACCTTAAGGTGACCAAGGAGGACCTCTATAAAAAGATGTTCAGACGACTGAGAATACAAAGAGGGTGATTTGTTTAAAATGTTAAAAGAGAAGTGGCTTCTGAGGTATATGGCCACACCACCGCCGCCCTTGCCAGTTCTGTCATTACGGATAAGATGGAATCCAGGAAGGGAGTACGAAGCGGATGGAAGACAAGGTTTTAGGAACGTTTCCGAAATCAAGATTGCATGAACGTTAGGGTTTTTAGAAAAGGTGACAACTAAATCAGTGTAGTGTGCAGGGACACTTTGCCCGTTTATGTGAACAACATTAAAGTTTTTGGGAGTAGCCGAAAACTTAGAATCAATAAGTGAATCCAAAGATTCGGTTGCACTATGAAAACTACAATCGGAAGATGCTGAAAGAAAATCTGCGTCGTCACTCACAGAGTCATCGCCATCATTGTAAATAGTTTGCAACATGTAAATAATAAATAAATAAATATAATAAAATAAAAACTGTTCTACTAAATAAAATAAAATTAAAAATTAAAATAATCTAAAAATAAGATCTAAAAAAAAAAATGTCCAATACCACTCGCCAGCAGCGTGGAAGAAAAACACTTTTACAATAAAAAAAAAAAAAAAAAAAAACAAACATAACCAAAAAAGTGTCTCAAAACAATAAATAATAAATAATTGACACAGCTACACAAATTCAATTAAACTGAACACTATCTTTAACGTATCCGAACGTACACAAGAAATGTCAGTGTCAGAATGACACGACACGAGTCGAGACTGACAGTGACAGCCAGTAAATAAAGTAAATTAATACCCAACCAAAGCAATTTACAAATCGAAAAAAGTAGTACTAGTTACATTATCTAAAGAGAACTGGTTAAAGTGGGTACAAAAACAAAACAAACAAAACTCAAGAAACACGGTTAAGTTTGAGAAATCCAATCAAGAATACAAAAAAAAATATATATAAATAATTATCAAACAAAACTGCAATACCGTACAAAGATGTGTTATGCCTTGGTAGCCGTAGTACTTGCGGAAATAGTGAGAAACTCCTTCAAGGATTCCACTTTATGTCTTCTGCCATCTTGATGTTAATAATCCCGTTCAAGGTCCAGCAATTAGGGATCCCAAATTTATTCCTTGCAGCCATAAAAACATCATGACGAGACTTTGTCAAGAATTCGGAGAGGGTTATTTTAGATCCCTTCAGTGCAACCTTGTTTTTCCACAAAGCAGCGCGTACCGAAGCATCAGCTAATTTGACAACAATGGGTCGTGGATTGCTGTTACCTTGCTTGCCCATCCGATAACTTGCAGCAATGCTGCTTGCAGTGAAACTCTGAACTTTACACCTTGTCGCTAAACAGGAGACCAACTTAGCACATGTGTCTTCGTCCTTCTGCTCAGGGACGCCGTGCACCAGCAGCATTTTGCGTCGGAAACGCATTTCGACCCTATCAATGCGGCTATGAAGGGCATCCACTTCAGCACGCAGCACAGCGAGGCCGTTGCAAACAAAACTTTTGAAATTTACAAATTCGGTGTTGAGTGCAGCTATAGAATTAGGGCTCTTACGTGAAGTCGCTTGATTCAGCTCAGCCTGGAACTCAGCCATCTTCGCTTCAAACATCTTAGCCATATTATTCATGTTTGCTTCCAAAAGTGAGTGGTCCATGATGTGATGTTGGTGTTTTGTGATGAAGGAGAAGAGACGAAGGAAAACAAATACTGCAGGCGAGAGGTACTACTTATGCCTAATAATGTGGCATATAATTTATGGTAAATATTAAGTTTAAATAATTTTAAAATGTAAAATAAACGGAGCTAGTAAAATGTGCTGTTTACTTGGCAACTACCCCCCCTACAGACAGACAGACGTACAGACGGACAACAAAGTGATCCTATAAAGGTTCGGTTTTTTCCTTTCAGGTACGGAACCCCAAAAAACGAGCGAGCCTCGCCTCGTAGTCGCATATGATGTGATTTTGACTTTTCACCTTAGTAATAAGCAATTTTAACATTATATTCTAAAAAAAATGGGTCAGGTATTAGATTATTTTATAACTATAAAATAAATAATGATACTAGTCTATTACACACGAAAGGTTTGAAATCAATTTTACAATAGAGAATAGAATATTTAACAATGACGTATATTTTTTTACAAATCATAAAGAGAATGCAGTATTTACTCATTAGAAGACATTTGACATATCAAAACGACTTTTGATAGTCAAATGACACAATATGTCACATAATAATAATATGCCATGTTCATAATATCAATTACGCTAATATGAACATGACATATTATTATTACACGCGCGCGCTTGCGCGCTCCTCCGATGTCCTGTTACACTGTTGGATACTTCCATCCCATTTCACGAAATCACTCCCACAAATTGATAGAAAGCGAGCGGTAAGATTTACACATCATAAATATCTAATCTATTGTAAGTACACAACAGCCAATAAATTTAAAAAAATCTTTCCATGACGAAATGACTTATCTCTAATCTCTATATTATAAGCTTAAAACTAATAACACACTGCCTGACTAATAATTGAATCTCAGGAAGAATAAACTTGAAATTTAACAGATAAGTCCCTTTAGGTAGCGTAGGCAGATAAAGGATCAAATTCCCACGGCATTTCGGATGTTACAGGGAGACACCGCAGGGGGCGTTAGTAGGTAGGTTGGTATTTAGCCGATATACGTAAGACGTATTCTGTGCTAGTAGCCATTTTGTTTATAAATCACCATTGTCATTCATAATTATTTCGATGTTGCATTAATTTATTTATTTACTTATTCATTTCTTCATTAGCTTACACGTTTCGGCCTGAACAACTTCAATTAGGTAATTGTAAATTTTATTGTTCTTCTTATGTCTTTTTTATTTCATGTACAGCCTGACAAACTACAAAGCAAGACCTTTCACATCGGTAGTGTTAACCCTTAATAGGGCTCTGTCGATATATTGGACACCCTAATTTTAACATTATTAGGTAGGTACCTACCTTAACATAAGGTCGAAAACCAATGAAAAATTTCAAAGAACAGAGCTGTATAAGCTTATCTCGTGGAAGCTAAAGTTCTTTCTAGCGAGTTGCAATGCGCATAGAGCGTACCTACACTGGGCATCAATTAACCACAAAATAGGAGACTGCAGGCACAATACAGGATACTATTACTTATTCTGTGATACAGGGAAGCCTCATGCAAACACGCTCGGGCAACGCACCCACAGACAACATATCACGGGCACGGAATCTCGCACTGTCACCTCAGGGTGCCAAAAACGAGTTTCATTCGCGATTGATCACGTTAACGAAAACGAGAATTTGTATGGCATAGTGTTAACTCCTCTCGTATGTCGCCAGGAGGCGCTGCGCTGCTTCAATGCCATACTAATTTTCGTGCTCGTATTACTTATTCTGTGTTTTCGTAAACGTAATCGAATGAATACGGATAGTAAACTCACACTACGCACCCAAACCTGTGACTGTGCGCTCTGGTTGTTCAGAGATTAAAGCCCGATTTACACTTCAACAAGTGCAGTAGCGAGTTAACTTATGACATCGCCGAGTTAAGTTGTTATTTTGAACGGCAAAAGAGGTTTATTAAGTTGATTTGAACAGATCGGGATCCTATTTTTCGGCTAGTTCAGTGCGAAAGTAGGCCCCTCCCTCGCGTCTCCCGCACCCCGCCAACTTAACTGGCGGGCATGTAGACGGGCGAGTTTAGTACAGTGCATAATTTTTTCTTCTTGTTGGAACGGCAACTTATGGTTACTCACTCGCCTACGTTTGGACGCTACCTACTACTTACTACTTGATACTTAACTGACTGATTTCTTAACTCGCTACTGTACTTATTAAAGTGTAAATCGGTCTTTAGGGTCTATGTGTGCGCCGGCGCCGCTCGAATCGAGCGCGGCATGTATGATAATATGAAGCTCCAGTCTCCTGACCTTGTAAATTAACCCTGCAGCGTGCTCGCATTAAATGGATTCTGATGGCAGATGGAGATAAGCGGCCAATTCACCAACCAACATCGACAGTAGACAGCATCGGCACAGACATGCACTTATACTTAGAGCAATACTTAGAAAATCACTATGATCACGATGATGGTATTATTGCAAATAGGTACATCGATTGCATTAGAGTAAATGAGGAAAATCCTTGAATTAAATCATGGAATGAACATTAAAAATCTTTTGTAAGATCATTATCATCATATTATCTGTGCATGTGTCCCTTAAAATATTGTGTGCAACACTAATTAAGAACAGTGTACGGTCAGCAATGGAAGACGCACGCAGAATACATTAAGTAGTATCATTATAATTTCACCAGATGTCGTTAAGCGCCTCAAAGTACAAAAGTTCAGTGTCATTCCTTTTTTTATGCTAGAAAAATTAAAAGTTCTTATGAACATAGTGAGCCTTACAAATAAATAAAGAGTAAGCTTAGCAAAGATATTCCGTGTTGTGTTCCCGCCAATACCAATAAACTTAATTTAAGATTAGAGTAAAAGAAATAAAACCCCTTAGGTATTCATAGTTCTCGTATCAGAAGCTTATACTGTTTATATGTAAGGCACATGTATTATTTTAAATATGAATGTGAAACGTTTTTCGATCCATGCAGCCATCCACAACAGGCATCACCAGCTTATTTTATGTCCCCACTGCTGGGGCACAATACTTCCATATGGATGGATAGAGAGAACGGGCCATAAACCACCACGCGTGCCCAGTGCGGATTAATGTATGTTATCGACTACTAATGCAGCTGGGACCAACGGCATTACGCGCCATCTGAAACACGGAAGAGCTCGAGAAGATACATTTTTGGTCACCCATCCGACGACTGGTCTTAGCGAAAGTTGCTTAATTTTATCAATCGCAGACCGGGCGCGTTAACCACTGCGCCATGCGCCATCGAGCTCCTCCACAACAAACACCCATTATTTCACAGAGTACACAAAATACCGTTCGTAACTTCCGCAGATTAACGGCTGCGTATGTAGGTATGTAGGTACTTTATATCCACTTTCACTGCCAATTTGATTTCACCGTAATCCGCTATTGTATTGATATGGTTATGTCGAGTTATACACAGAAGAAGGAAGAACACACGAGAATAACATACACAAAGCAAGTGTGCATAAAAGTTTTAAGGGTTTTTAAGATGCAACAGAAAGTACCTAAGTATATAGAAAATGCCATTTTGTTTTTGGCAAAAATGTGTTTTTGACAGCTGATAATATTATGCTCTACACTTATGCTCTTAGATTAATCCAAGGCTCTACACACATATCTGAAGAGAGCTGGTGTTTTTCTGATTTTATAGATATGTTGAAATCTGGACGACTTGCTTTTTTTTCAAAGGGATAAAATGTCGTTTTTTTTTGATAAAACAAATTAATTATGTTCACGGACGAACACATAAAGGAGAATGGTTAAATACAAAAGCGACCAAGAATATAGTTTCCATAGAGAATCAGATTTACAGTTTGATTTAAATTTCCAACACCTGATTATTAAAACAAAATTATTAAACAGAACGATGTTATTCCAAATAATATAGTTAGACGACACAAACACCTCACCAATCTAAGTTAACACACCTCTGGGTGTCGAAATAACTCAAACGTACGGATATTTACGAAACAGATAATGTTGATATAACAGACGATAATGCGATTTGGGTGAGCCCTCCAATATTAACCAGGAAATCTAACACAGAAACTCGAGATTAATCTCGTACTTCAGGTGTCCGGAGATTTAGAGTCGAAAAAAGAAACTTGCTATCAGTTTGAGAAAATTGTTGCTAGGCAATAAATTCACAAATAAAGATGCTATCTAAAAAACATTCGAAATATTTTTTAAGCATCTACCTACCTATTCGGGTCTTAATGTACAGAAAAAGATCAACTTCAATTCAATGACGTAAGCTTTGTAGAACGTAATTGAAATTCTATTTAATATCATTTTTGAATCAACTATGATTAAGGTTGCCAGATCGGAACTTACCGAGTTCGGGACAATTCCATGTCGGGCCGTGACTATGGCTATGAATATGTAAAAATAAAAAAATAAAAAAATATAAAAACATAAATTACGGAATATTTAATTTTATATTTGTATTATTAGGAAAATACATTTTCAACAACAAACCCGCACGCTGCCTGCCGCCTGCCGTGTCATATTTTGTTGTTAATTTTTTTTTATTAGGTAGGTATTAAGTTTTTTCGGAATCCGGGACAATAGTTGGAATTACTGGACACGGGACAATACGTAAAATTCCAGGACAATTCCGGAAATCCCGGACATCTGGCAACCTTAACTATGACTAAGGTCACAATATTATACAGTTACAAAAAGGAAACAAAATTGTCATGTTTGCCATTCAATAGATAAAATGAACTACCTACCTATAGAAAACTAATACACGGAAGTACTAGATGTCGGAATTTCACGCAATCTAGGTAGGTACTTACTTAGTAGGTACTTACATTCACATAAGATGTATTCTAGGCATTTAATTTTCATTATTTTAAGTCCGTTTTGCTTTTAAACGTGTGTATTTCCTTATTAACTTGCCTCTAAATAGGCTGCTTTTATTTTTAGATTTTGTCTAGCAGGTAAACGCGATGATTTACCTTTTACTTTGTATTTGAAACTGACAAATATGGACATAGATAAATATAAATCTACCACAATCAAAATAAAATAATATTGAACGATTGCCACTTAAACTATAAAAAACAACAACAGTGACCTTTATCAGGCAATCTAAAACCTTTCCTTGGAGCCCATTGTTTTTTGTTGGACAGTTTATTTATTTATTTAACCTTTTTACCGCCAACAACTTCTATAGAAGTTCGAGAATTTCGTGCCGCCCACGCCAGCACTTCTATTGAAGTTCTTCTTTGTACCTACTTTATTAAAATACATTTATACGTTGGCGTACAGCGGGACATCGCGTGCAGGATAGTTGGGCGGTGAAAACTGAAAAGGTTAAACTTTTGCACCATAACATGTTACATGGCGGACTTTATGCCTTAAGCATTCTTCACCAGTCAACTATAGGGTGGTGCAGAGATAACATTGGTAGGTGCAATTATGTGCCAAAACTAAAGTGGATAGTACAATATAAATAAACTTATCTATATGTGTTTTGTAAATACGTAAACTGCAATAAATAAACATACACAAAATACATAACTCTTAAGGTACAAGTCCTAGACGGACCGCAGACCGCAAACTGCAACCGCGGACTGCAAGCGACACTACTGGTTTATGAATCTCTATGAAAGTGATTCCAAGCGCGGCGACACTGCTGCGTCCAATTGTGTAGCGAACCGCAAAGAGTTAACAAGTATACATCGCGTACAAGCTTGTGCTTGTGCTTGCACCTTGTGGTGCGGGAGTGACTGAGCCATTGTTCCATGCATTGTGCAGTCGCGGCATGACGCCACGTTTGGAATAGAGGCGACCGCAACTGCAACGCAGTGCCGCAATGTCGCCTGCGGCTGCAGTCTGCGGTCCGCCTCGGACTTGTACCTTTATAGGACGTTAGTACAGTTGGGTCAGTTCAGAATGCGATATTCAGACTTCGCATGGCCAAATTGCTCCTCATATCGATTTGTCACCAGGAACCAGAAAGTGGACCGACGATCTGGTGAAGGTCGCGGGAAGCCGCTGGATGCGAGCAGCACAAAACCGGTCGTTGTGGAGATCCTTGGGGGAGGCCTTTGTCCAGCAGTGGACGTCTTTTGGCTGAGATGATGATGACGAACCAGAAAGCGCTGCCTCAATGCCATTTAAATAGTTAAACACTCAAATAAAGAAAAAAACTCTCACTAGCCACAGTTCAGCTTTACCAAAGACAAGTTCGTAAAATAGCCCGTGCTTTCCGTAATTTCGTATATCTTCTACCCTTGACCTACTGACATGCCCGTCTAGTTGTTGTTCGGTGGAAATTGTATATCCGTTTCTGCCAACACCATGTCCCCCTTTCTCCGTCCACCACACAACTCGAAACGGAGTATTCCCAACTCCCATTTCGATGTATAATAAAGGCCAAAGAGCAAAATTATAGCTTAGAGATGCAAAAGTTATGATTTTGCACTTTGGCCCTACATAGTATCGATTTGTAGGTCTTGGGTAAGCAGGTACGGTATAAAGGAGCTCACAAAAATCGAATATGTAGGTACTGTAGCAAATATGCCAAATACAAGGCTTGAATAATCAAACAGTTCTGAAGGATTTCTCTCTATAAAATAGTACTTACCTAGTTAAGAAGCTTTCTTGTTTTAGATAAGGATAACATTGATAAGTTACAAAAGCATTGCAAAATAAGTAACTACTTCAATTATAACATTATTTTGCACATTAAGCAAGGTATTTAGACAACCTTGTTGCATAGTATGTCCATAAAAAGGGTAATTTATAACGGCATCGACAACGTAACAAGTAAAGCCTATGGCTGTGAACGTAAAACAACTATTAAATCTACACTAATATTATAAAGCTGAAGAGTGAGTTAGTTTGTTTGTTTGGTTGGTTGAACGCGCTAATTTCAGGAACTACTGGTTCGAATTGAAAAATTATTTTTATGTTGAATAGTCCGTTTATTAAGGAAGGCTATAGGCTTATAGCCTTTCTCAATAAATGGACTATTCAACCCAAAAATATAGCCATATTATATCACGCTATGACTATAGAACGCGGGTAAAACCTCGGGGCACAGCTAGCATTGTATATAAACCATAGCACAGAAAGCAGATATCATCATCAACAGCCTATAATAGTCCCACTGCTAGTGCTTAAGTCCACCGGTATCAGACCCAGAGGTCCCAGGTTCGATTCCCAGCGGGGGTACATGTTTGTGTACTCGGTTTGGTTGGTGGTAGGGCTTGTTCGTCCGCCTGGCCTAGCTACCACCATCTTATCTAAATTGTCGCCATAACATCAATGTTTGTACATTAGAATGTAATGCTAGAGCATTGTTATGTTCCGGCAGCTAGAAATAAGATAGCCAGTGCCTAAGTGGTTCAGGTTACCGGGTGAAGCGCGCTTCCACCATTGAAATGCCACACGCCTTGAAATGAAGGCACTGTGCTTACCCGTACCGTAATATACAAAAAAAAATAAGACCATTTATTGCGGAAGACCCAGGTTCGATTCCTGGGTGGGTCGGGTAGACGTTTAATTTTTTCACTGTATTTTATAAATTTTATAAATATTTATGTCATTATAACATTGCTTAGAAGTTGACAGACGAGCCTCTCTGCTTCTTTAGTTGCTTTCACTAAGTTATATAACGACATTCGTTGTACACTGTACGATACTCCAGAAATGATACAGCAACGAGAAAACTAATAGGCGTATATCCTAGTCGGTAGCAGCAGCAGTGAGCTAACATACTATGCTAAAATAATGCGTGAGCGAGCGAAGCGCCTGCAGTCATTTATAAAGTTACAGCAGGCAGTGTTATCATAACTTTACAACTAAACAAGTATGTAAAAAGATTACCAGTCGCTCTGTGCCACAAGTCATAACACACTGGCATTGGTGACACTAAAATACAACATTGGTGTTATAAAAAGACGCCGTTGTCATAACAATATTTGTTTTGCTCCAATTGCCTTGGTGAGTAAGTCAGTGACTAAACCATTACTCATAGAAACCAACTGAGTCGCAGAGTATACAATTGAAAATAATGCTTTTTTTAAAAATATTGTTTTAGTTATTTATTAGGTACAATATATTTTATCATTTTCACACATATTAAATGTTAATTTTAAGTGTGTCGTGGGTCGTGGTCTTAGAGCATTTAATGCTCTAAGGTCGTGGTCGTGGCAGCCATTAATTACAGTAGAGCCATAAATACGATGCAATATGCTTTGTTCGGTGTTCATTAACAAAAAGTATTGGATAGATTGGGTAAATCTCTGTAAGCTTTTTTATTAAATCATTTTCCAATTTAGGGATTTTTATCACATTGTGATTATTTCAACCCCATCATGCCTTTTGTACAGTCAATCAATCAAGCGCTTTGTCAATAAGACGCCGAGCGACGATGGGACGATCATACTTAATAATTCAAAACACAACAGTTAATTTGCTTGCTTAATATAGAATTTTAAGATTTTTTTTCTCTCTTTAAATTTGTCATTTGAACTTTAACCATTTTTTTTTTTACTTTTTTTTTAGCGGTCAGTGCAGCCACCCGGATTGCGGAATACCCAGGTTCGATTACTGGCTGGGTCGGGTAGGCGTTTAATTTTTTCACTGTATTTTATAAATTTTATAAATATTTAAACAATTAGGTATTTTAAAATAACAACACGGCACAAACAATTGTGTATTCACATCCTGAAAATACCATCGGTGAATAAGGGTTGACGTAATCAGCTCATGTATTGAAATCTGAACGCAAAATCCATATAAAAGGCGATGTCATGCACAAAGGAAGTCCACTGAGACTAGGCGATAGCGTTAGTCATACGCAAATCAACAATAGGCCAATTACGCTTGTACCAAAAACATTAACATAAGACAGTCGCAATGAATAGAAAAAAATAATCTATAACTCTAGGTGTAGTTACACTTCAGATAAAAAGACGAAAGAACACGTGATTGTATTGAAAACCGATATCTGTGCATTAAAATCAGTGAAGCAATAGCAAATACGATACGATTGTTGGACAAAACGAAATATGACCTTTCCATATACCTACTTCATTTATTTAACTTAGGTACGACTTGACGTTTTTCTAGTTGCAGGTCTCAATTTATATAGTCTTTCTTTTGAACATCATTTTCTCCTTCGTCGATATTATGTTGGTCTTTCGTTCACAGGTACGATATACTCATAAAAAAGTGTCTTGTAGTTTTACAATTTTAGTTATACTAGCTTAATTAGTTTGGTTACATTAAAGCTGTACAAAATCCTAGACATAAACCTATGGAAGAAGAGCGAGGCATCTGCACCAGTGTCTCTGACTACTAACGGGGAAGCCCCGTCAATGAAATTGTAAGGATTTTTCTGAATAAAAAACTTTTTTTTTTTATTATTTACAATAAACATTAAAGTACGACTTGACGACTACGACGTACTATATTTGTTTTTCATAAGTTTTCACTTTGAAATACAAAATTTTTCGAACTTTTCGATCTGTTTATACGGTCCATATGGAGTCTCCCTGAGCTGAGATCGAACAAGGATTTTAATCTGCTATGTCATCATCATTTTCAGCTTATTAATGTCCCATAGCTGGGCCTTACCACATAAACTAATAGATCGTGATCCGTGATATCCCACCACGCTGGCCTAATGCGGCTTAGTGGGTTTTTACGACTGTTAGTGGGACCAAGAGCTTAATCACAGAAGAGATATGCTTAATTAACATGCCTTCTCTGCCACAGAAACTGGTTCACAGTTTAGTTCACCAAGCTCATTTTTATGTTCCCACAGCTGTGGTACCTCTTCCCTATGGACACGATAGTGAGAACAGGCCATAAACCACCACGCGGGCCCAGTGCGGATTGGAGATTGTTGACTAATGCAGCCGCAGCCTTAGCTGCAACCATAGCTTTACGTGCCTTCTGAAGCCCGGAGGAAACTGGTATTTTTTGCCTAATTAAAGAAAACATTCACTATTACTTATGAAAAATATTATAAGTAGCAAAACTAAATAGTAACGTTGAACAAGGTGCAAATTCGTGAAGGAATGACGTCATTCGCGAAGTAAAAATCGACTGGCACGAATGTGGAGAACCTTGGGTAGCAGCTGACGCGATCATTGCCGAAAGCAATGACATTACCGACCCACTCAAAGCGACATTCGGACGTGACAATAACTGTACCGCTGCTGGCGTTATTAATGGTAAATAGTGGTCGCCCAGTGGTCGAAATTAGACCGTAATTTTATTAAGGCTGCACGGATTGTATCCTAAGCAATCATTATAAATACATTGAATATTGATAGTTGTCGCAGACGAGGATAATCATCAACCAAGCGGCCGCCGCCGTGGCTAGCTCAATTAAATCCGCACTCTCTTTGGTTGGTTGGTGGAGGTAGTCCACTTAGAGCACAAGACCGAATAGTTGGTGATTATCCCCGCCTGCGACAACTATCAATCAATATTCAATGTATTTATAAATACTTTTTTATTATAGATTTTATTATTTAAGTATAGGTATCGGACAAGGAAATATTTCACGTTGCATTCAACATTGCTCAAATGGTATTCTGGGATCGTAGAGCTTGTTTCTTTTTTTTCAGTTTTTTCTCTTTGCAGTTATTTTTTATGTTAGTCTGGTTTTTACGAGTAGGGTAGGTAATAGGGTAGCTGTTTCAGCATTCGGGTTTTTGTTTTTTTTCCTCTCGACGATGCCCAACAAAAACTGATGCGCTTCTCAAGAAACTTGTCAACTTTTTTTTCAATACTTTTTACACGTCTGTAAGCTCGCATGCATAGTGCAGATGGTTGGGTTTAAGGTGTCGGAGTAAGCCAACTCCGCCACCATATTTAACAAGGCTTGCATCCATCCACTAAAAATTTTAAAGGAAAAAATCTACCAACAAAAATAGCAGGTTACTACGAAACGTACTATTTCCATTGTCACCAAGACACGTTTCAGAAATAAATGCACCTTTGTGCATTCAAGACCTCAACCTGTACAAAAAAAAAGCTTGACAAAAAACTGGACGGTCGCATCTCAATGCGGTCCAACCATTGCGGCATTAGTTCTGCTGTTTATGAAATAAGGGATAGGAAAACAGCATGGGATTGCTAAGTTCGCGGTCCAAGGTCAAGTTTGTTGGCGAGGGCGTCGTCGGTCGTGCGGGCGCGGGTGCCAGTTGCCGATGGAACTGGTTTCCCGGTCAAGTGTCGGGTGTGGGGGATTGGCTATTGTGCGAGTGCAGTGAGTGTAGCTAGCCACGCTTGCCTGGTAATAGGGTGCTTGCTATAGCGTAATGCAATGGTGTAACACATGCAGGTACCCAATATAAAGACAGGCAGGTACCCAACCCAATACTCAATATAAAAACATCAAGAACGAAAGTAAGGATCTTTTAGGTACCTACTAAGTTTTTGTATAAAAAATAACCAATACATACATAATCCAAGCAACGGTTATTAACCTTTTTACCGCCAACAACTTTATAGAAGAAGTTCGAGATTTTCGTGCCGTCCACGCCAGCACTTCTATAGAAGTTCTTCTTTGTACCTACTTTATAAAAATACATTTATACGTTAGCGTACAGCGGGACATCGCGTGCAGGATAGTTGGGCGGTGAAAAGGTTAAAAAGTAAACAAACCAAGTAGATCTATTAGATATAGTATAATGTAAGTATGTTAGTAAATTAGTTAGCATGTTAGTTTTAAAAAGAAAATGGAGACTTTGAAATACTTACCAATATTGGCGGTAGCCAACGATAGCGAAGTTCGAAAAGAATAAAATGTAGCGCGGCTTATGTCAATCCCATACATTTTATTACTTTTGAACTTCGCTATCGTTTTCTTAATGTTACTTTGGCTAAGCATATATTTTAGTATAGAAAAGAACTATGAAAGTATCAATAAAATAAAACAAAAAGCTATAATCTAACTCTAGGTGAGTCTACTTTCCGTCAGTGTAAAATTTCAATTAGACGACATAGCCAATTTCGTTCTTTCGCTTAGCTCGTTAGCTGCCTGAACCTGAACTGAGAATCAACCATGTCCAATCAAGTCCAGAATGTACCTACCTTGTGCGAGTTTTATTTGTCACGTTTTCGAAAACGTGATTTTTTATGGCAAAATTTAAACTCTTCCCGCTCGTATGTCGCCGTGAGGCAGTGCTTTAATGGCATACAAGTTCCCGTTTCTTAACGTGATCAAAAGTTGAACAAAGCTCGCACTAGGCACACGAGATACGTTAATAACGTTGATTCATCGTGAGATCGTGACTTCTGTTCCGAAGAATGTTAGTCTTGTCTACTGATTTAAAAAGCTAGGAATGAGGTTGACTCAACTAAGCTAAAATGGTTCAAAATCTTTTCTAGGTGGCTAGCGTGAGTTGTGTTTACTGTCCGTATTCATTCGACTACGTTTACGAAAACGAAAATTAGTATGGCATTGAAGCGGCGCCTCCTGGCGGCGTACGAGAAGAGTTAACATTTTGCCATAAGTATATGTAATGTTGTTTTTACGAGTTATCAATAATAAATAATAGATGACCTTGCTTAAGATAAACTATTACATTTCGAAAGTAAATGGCCTCCCGTAGGGTTTATACATGGTTGAAATAGCCCTTACCCTATCCTTTTACTACTACACTTCAGGGCACTTGGACGGAGCCACAGTCTCAGGAAAGTCAGTCAGGTACAAGGGACGAGCTTGTTGCTGTACAGAAGGAGCTAGGCTGACGAAATAACGCAGTCCGGACTCTTCAGCGACAGATTCCTTACCTTTCGACCCCCAGAGCCGTTAGAGGTATTCTGTACGAGCTAACATCAAGGATCCACTACTAACATTACAGATATTTCACTTACTAACCAACCATTTTTTATTTACCCCCTCATTTTATTATTGTTTTTATGTTGTCTTTATCAAGTAGTTACTTTTGTCGACTAAACTGACCTTAGGACTCCTGGTATCCTTATTGTCTTAGCAATAGTGTTATTTAATTATACTGTATTCACTAAATCTAAGTAAGTCCATACTTATTGTATTGTTTTGTTTAATTTTTTTTTATTAAAATACTATATATTATTGTTATGTGTGGAGCGTTTCTTTTATTCTTTTAGCCTCCCCACAGGAGAAGTAGAAGATCCACATTACACATACAAATTCTCGTTTTCGTTAAGGGTGCGCCGACAAAAAAATGCCAAAAATGCAGTTACGGTTAAGTAAATATAATTGAAAATACTATCGTATTAAATGAACAAAATATATATTTAGTATCATAGGAAACGTGTTTACAATTTGTCAGAACCATAAATTCATAACACGCTATAGTTTTTTCTACTATATCATTTAAAGTTGGGCAAAAATCATGAAAACGAGTGGCGGCGTTTAGTAGATTTCTTATAGTTTATCTAAATTATTGTACCTCTGATTTTGTCTAAACAATCATCAATGGATAAACTACAAATTGCTAGACTACATTTTCGATTAATCAAGTGGTTATTTAAATAATTATTTTTTATTAAGCACCATAAATTCCCCATACAAAATTAATATGGCCGCGCGGCATCAAATAAATATGGACGACGACATTTCAAATAAAACATATGACACTTGTCACTTATGGATGGCGCACCCTTAACGTGATCGAATGTCGATTGAAACTCACACTAGGAACCCTGATGCAGAAATAGGAAGGTCAGTTTACATGGTACAACATTGTGGCATGACAGAGGCGAAGTGGTGGTTCTCTCGAGGTGTCCTTCTCTCTAGTAGGTAGGTACTTTGAACAAAGGACTATGCAAAAAATGTCACACAGAATCAGGTGACATGTTTTTTTTTTTTTGTTTGAGGAAAACTTACACAAACACAAACTTACACCTAAAATAAAACAGGTTTTTTTGTACCCCAATGCGATAGATGATGCGCTTGAATTTATCTATGACAAATTGTTCAACTAGCTAATTTTGTGAATTCGCTCAATTAACAAATGAGTAAAACCGTCCCTTTAACAAAGAGTTTTTATTTTAAATACTTAGTAGATTCTATCCTTATTTTTTGTCTGAGAGAAAATTCGCTACCGAATCATCCCGCGGGGTATGTGGAGTTGAGTTTGATGGTATGGCCGACCAACTATAAACCCTAGAGCACCCTTCTACCGTTATGTGGGGGACTCCGAGAACTGCAGCAAGTCACTCAGAGCCTGCCGTGGTTTTTTACTTTACGTCTCTTGTCTTCCGTCTCACTTGATGTTAAGTGATGAAAAGGACCAAGAACACAACAATGTTATAAACATTGATGTTACCTATGGCGGCATATTTAGATAATCTTATCTGGTGGAAGCTAGCCAGGCGGACAAACACGCCCTACCACCAACCAAACCGAGTATACAAACATGTATCCCCCGCTGGGAATCGAACCCGGGACCTCTGGGTCTAAACCAGTGGTCTTAACTAATAGACCATAGAGGCGGTTAAAGCAGCAAAGGTAAGCATATTCTACCCTGACCTGACGCGATGGTGATTTTAAAATGCTATCATTAGCATTTAGCATCACGCAGCGCTCAGCAGTTAGTTACTTATTGGTGCAATTACGTATTCTGGTTATTAAGCTGTTTTGATGTGAACGCCGGATTCTAAGAAACTAGTCTGACTGACGTAAGTTAAAATAACTGTTTCGATTTTATACTCAACTGGTTCTAGACGCAGGAAGCGTTGTTTGTTATTATTAAGTATGTACTATTTTGTTTTTTTTTTACATTTTAGATTTTGATAACTAAGATACCTACTCACTCACTTCTTGTCTTATGTTGAAGAAATAAAGATTTTTATTTTATTTATGACTACGTAGCTGTGATATTTGGAATGATCATACCTATAACAAAATGGTAAAATAGGTTGCCATAGTACCTACCTATACCTACCAACTGTGATTGCAACAGCAAAACACCAAAAACCAATGCTAGTAGCATTACGTTATGTACTGTGACCACTAATACCTATGTAGGTACCTATGTCTGCTGGAAAAAAACATTTAGAAATAAGATGACATTGTTATTGTTGTGGTAATCATTAGATAGCCAGTGCCTCAGTGGTTGTGTAGTTATTGCGAGTGAAACATAACACAATGGTTAAATCAATAACTGCCATATTATTATGTGGTCTGCGGTACTGTAAATCGGTTAAACCTATTGTAAAATGGTTAGCGAGTTAAGAGCTAAAAAAATACAAATTGTTGATTTGCAATAAATAAGGAAGGAATAGCTACTTACAATAAATATTGGTCATTGTTGGTGGTTATATTTAGTCGTACCTATTTATAAAACAACATGAAAGCATAGATAAATTATTTAAATAACTATAAATTTTATGATACCTATAATACCTACTGACCTACCAAACAACTGTACAATGAACTTCTCAAATAAAGTAATACCTAATTGATTGAGCTAAATAGATAATGAATATAAAAATGAAATGAAAAACTTTAAATGCATAATTAAATTATGTTTACCTAATAAGGTACCTACCTACTAGACAACTCTTAAAGAAAAAACTTATAATTCATAGCAACCTGTTTACCTACCTACCTAAGTACTGGAACTTATAATTTCATAGCAACCAGTAATAAGACGATAAAGATAGAGACAAGATAACACAAGATGGCGAATAAAAGAATAATCAGAAAGTGTAATCAGCTGACGAATACCGAATATACCTACCTACGTCATTGCAAAAATTCCAGCAATTACACATCGGTCTGTGCGAGCATTATCGTTTGCAAATTCGTCATTATGCAATGCAACAACCTCAGAAGTCGATAATGTTGCGATTACCATCCGTAATGTTTGTTCAATAAATAGGAATGTCGATAGCAATGCGTATCGGTTCTCTGAGACGATGGACGGTGACGTCACAATAACTTTAGCTGAGCGGGGCGATGTTAGGTGACGTGACGTCACGCCACGCATCGCCGCAGCTGCAGGCAGTTCAAAGACCCTTAATAAAACTCTGAGAGGGAACGAACGAGCTATTTAGAGGTTCGACCAATTCGATTAAAATTCCGATACACAACGTAACGTAACGTTGAGTATTTACAACAGGATGCCTGGTGTGAGTTTTGTTTTACTATCCGTATTCATTCGATTACGTTTACGAAAACGAAAATTGGTATGGCATTGAAGCAGCGCCTCCTGGCGACAAACGGGAAGAATTAACATTTGGCCATACAAATTCTCATTTTCGTTAAGTGATCGAATGGCGAATGAAACTCGAACTAGACCACAGAATAACTACCTAATAGTACCTACTACTAACTACTAGACCAGCAGATTCGTTCGTTTGTAAACCTAGGCGTTCGGCGTCGTTTGAGCAAGCTCGATTCATCATAGACCTCATAGGTATTATGTTGTCCTATCAGCAATCAGCCTAGATTGAGGTCAAAGTAAACCTATCTACCTAAAACCTAAAAAAGCTGGAATTATTGGTACTTATATAGGTAAATCAACCAATTTGGTATGACGCCAGTTTCAAAGAGAGTGCAACAATTCCATGGCTACAACAATGTTATCGTAATTCACAATAGTACATTCATTCCGAATGACGTGGTGTTGCCATAATTAGTTAACTAAATGACACCAGTAAAATACCAGCGCGTACGACGCATGCGCCCGGCAAACAGCCGGCATCTTTTTCCTGGAAGGTTCATTGTTTGTGTACAAACTCGCCGCTGCCTGGGGCCACCGTCATAGCTTTAGCCATCAGCCAACTAACCACTTAGCCTGCCAACGTGCTTGTCCTGCGAGTTGCTGAGCGACAACAAGAAGGACCAAAAACATAATGGTTCCGTGCAGCGTGAGGCTACGGCCTCTGGAGCCGACGGCAATGCCACTTGACAACCTATAATAATAACATGATTATTATTCATGCGTAGCCACCTAGTTATAATTTTAAAGTTATGTTTTTGTCAAATCAAGATTGGATATTATTACATCATCGCGCTTTAGTTATCCACAAGGCTGAACTACGATAACCCGCTTGCGGAACAAGCGTATCAGCTAATAAAAAAAAACAAACGTCTGGTATTTGACATAAACATAGACAGTGTCGACCTCAGGACTAACGGTACTACGAGAATACAAACAGCATAGCGAGAGAAAGCGTTGAGGATTTCCAATAGAGTGAAAGCAGGCATCGTCAGTGTTCAAGCCGCGCTGCGTGGAGCGGACGAAAACATAACCTCGCAATGTCAGTCGCGATCGCGTCCGTGGCAGTGTTGACTACAGCGGCGGCTGTTTATTGGTACATAAACAGGCACAAACCCCTCAAACACATACTGAGCGAGCTGAGATACACGCTCGATATGCAGGGGGCGGGAGTCGGCGGATTGATCGACGATTGGGTGAACGTCAGAAGAAACAAGATAGTGTTGCCAGACGCGAATAAGAAAATTGCTGTTATCACTGGAGGGGCGCGCGGCATCGGTACCGAAGTAGTAAGGGGCCTACTGAAAGCAAACATGACTGTGGTCATGGGCATAAGGAAACCTGAACTTGCTAGAAAGATGGCTGAATCTATGGAGAATGGACAGAATTTAAAAGCATTTCAATTGGACTTACAGTCTCTGAAATCTGTTAAGGAGTTTGCAACAAGCGTTCTGAAGGAATACCCCACAATTCACATTTTGGTCAACAATGCAGGAATAATGTTTGGAGATTATAAGCTTACTGAAGATGGTGTGGAAACTCAGTTGGCTGTTAACCATCTAAGCCATTTTTACTTGACACATTTATTATTGCCAGCTCTAAAAAATGGTGGTTCAATTGGGGAATCATCTAGAATAGTAAATGTTACTTCATGTGCCCATTACCCAGGCAAGATATTTTTTGAAGACATAAATATGAAACATCACTATGATACTTCAGCAGCTTATGCTCAATCTAAACTAGCACAGGTAAAACTCTAAATTTTTGACACTAGCATTTTAATGCCTATTTGTAGGTAACATGAAAGTTTAATTCTTTTTTTGTTTCAGTTAATGAGTGCCAGATATATAAATAAACTGCTTGAGGAAGAAGGCTTCAAAGTAAAGTGTTATGCTGTCCACCCCGGAATTGTAAACACTGATCTATTTGAGGGAACATTATTCAGACGAGTATTCCCATGGGCAATGAAGATGTTCTTCAAAACTCCCGCTAAGGGAGCAGTTTCTATACACTATGCTTGTTTCAACAAGAATTTGGAAAAGAAAGGAGGTTTATACATAAGTAATTGTACAGAAGGTATAAGTAATAGATTCTCAAAGAATGAAGAGCATCAAAAAAAACTATTCAAAATGTCCTGCGACTTGGCTGGTATTGAGGCTGACAAGTATGGACAAAATTAGAGATCAATTATTATTTGATAATTTGTATGCCTTTTTTATATACCTATATTTATAATTTAAATAACAGCCACTGTATATTTAAAAAATAAAGTTAATATTTTTTATAAAACATCTTATTTACCTATGCATGTAAAACCTGGAAAATATCTTAAACACAGGAGAACATCAGTTCTTAATTTCGATTCAAAGTATAATGTTACAATATATAGAAAACAATAGTGAATTGATGTCACCTAGTGATAAAATAAACACATATTAGAGCGCAAACATTTGGCTCTCCAATGTTATTTTTGAACAGTAGGCTTAGCCAAAGTAACATTAGGAAAACGATAGCGAAGTTCGAAAAGAATAAAATGTATGGGATTGAATCACGTGGTCAATCTTATGTCACTCATACCCATACATTTTATTATTTTCGAACATTGCTATTGTTTTCATAATGTTACTTTGGCTGCCGCCACAGCTTTGATAGGTACCTATTTAGGCACAATATTTTTTAGCAAAATCTTACTAAGCATTAAAAATTTCTTATAAAATACCATTTTTTATAACTTCTACCATGTTCAAGTTTTTTATGTAGGTATTATAAACTGAACACAGATTTTAGTACATGCTCATTCTATTTATAGTTAATTTGTAACTTCCTTAGAAAGTGTTAAGAATGCTACATTATAATGAAGTCCTTTATGTAAGGATGCTACATTTTCTTGGCCTTGGATTACTTTTATATATACCGTGACATTGAACTGAAGTATTAATCACACTTAGAAGCGATAGCTTTTAAGTGGTTATTCATTGTGATCAATTTGATAAGATAATAACTAGGTACAATAATAGGAGCAGTAGGTAGGTAATCATTATTTAATCAAGTGTCTGTTTACTTAGCATTGTTATTGATATTTTTTAAATTACACAAACACATTTGATAAAGATGTAGTGAATAAATTATAATTAGAAATTTTATTGCATTTATTTTATTAAAATTATTAATATTTTAATAGAATATTATCTATGTGTTATCATTCCTCTTAATATTAACAAGGTAGCAAGTTTGCTATGTTTTATTAATGATCTAAGTATGACAACACACAGTCCTAAAGGATCTGAAGGTGGAGCAGATAGCTAGATTTACCAAAGAAACCAAAAGATTAGACGGGGCGCTGTGAAAGCTGGATAAACCTTAACTCCCTCAAAAGGGAGAACGGGGAAAAGGATAAAGTGGCCCGCAACAACGCGGGTGGATCGTCCGTTCGGCTTGCGACGTCTCCATAAGAAAATAATAATGACAACACACAAGAAAAGCAAAATCTTACCTGCTAAAGAAACCGGAAAGGCCTTTCTTCTTTAACTTCGACTGTGCTTGGTCACCTGCGTTCACATCCTTAACTTCATCTTCTCTCGAAGCACTGGACCCTAGGGAACACTCCGAGAGGCTGGACACCGTGCTCGAAAACGATCCACCGTCTTTACCACGCTTGTGGCCACTGACACTGCCACCCCACTGTAAAGTGCTCTTTGGGGAATCACTTGTATCACTTTTCTCACAAGTTGATATTGAGTAGTTACCTTCATCACTGAAACTACTCTTTTTGGACAATTTATCAATGTCGTCTAAAGTTTCTTCAACTGGTTTCTCAAGTTTTGGGCTCACAAAATGTAACTGCTTTGTTATAGGATTATAGGCCAATTGCATGTTATCCAAGGCCTCTCTGAGCCGAATTCCGCCCTTTTGGCACGGCGAAGACGACATAGCGATGCTTTTGTATCAAATAACAATCGCGCCATTCACTAGTTGCATTTTTATACGAGATATTTATATTCTGTTAGAGCTGGAGCCATCACTGTTAACACTTTATCTTTCCCACTTTATTGCCTTTGTTTTTCTCTTGTTAATTACAATGTAACTACCTAGTCATCATGATTACGCTCAAATAATGGATCTATTATTATTTTTCTATCTATAGATAAACCATCAAATAAACACAAACAACAGCTTCACAACGAATTTACAGTTTACTCAATTTATTGGCATTTCAAAATAAAATCCACTAAACAAGTACCTAATCATAATTTATTTAATAAACTATTTTGGTCCAACTAAATATCAAGCAACACACCCATCTCCTTTTACTTTCCATTCCACTGTAAATAAATTGACATCTTGGAATTTATGATGTGACAGTTCAGAAACTTAAACATGGCAGTGGTTGTTGTTACTAAACGGCCAAATTAAAAACGTATTTATAGTTTATGCTAAACAAAGGAATCAATGCCGTTTCACACTAAGTCGTATAATCGATGTCACTTAGCTGACTTCAGAACGTAACATGCGTTTTGATATTGCTGGGGTTTTACTAAAACTATTATAAAAATATTATTTAATAATTTTCTAATCTTTTACTTACTTTAATTTTTTACTTCTACCGGCCAATATTCAAAATTATAACGTGTCTCGTTAATCACTCGACATTGGCGGAATTATGTGTGTTGGAAAGACACTCCAGAAGCCATAACACAAGAAAAAAAAAATACTTTAGATACTACATTTATTATTATTAAATAAAAAACTGACATTACCTGACTTTATCGTTTATCAATCACTATTCACGTCACGTTTCATCCAATACTAAAATAGGCCAATTATAATGATTTCCACAGCAGCCAGTAATGATCCTATTGGTCCTATCTTACCAAGTTGTCTGTCCACATTAAGTTCTATTTTTTTTTACTTCGTTTACTAAGTAGATCCTCATAGTCCCCACGGTAAATCTAACTAAAAGTTGGTAGATATGGCAACACTGGTTGGCAATTAGGTTGTGCCACAGAACACAAGAAAGAGGTCTTGTGTTTTTTTTTTTTTAATTTAAGGTCTACAAAACTGGTTACAAGCATAATTAACTTAAAAATATGAACAAATGTTAACAAAATATCGTTCAATAGCTGCAACCTATTATATGTAGACACAACATGAGCAAACAGAGTTCCAGAAATACGCTTTACTTTGTATGTTTAATCATAACTTGCTTTACTTATTTTTATATAATGTTTTTAATTTATTTCTTAATACATTTAATGAAACAGAAAATAGATCCACACCGAAACGAACAGCGTTACAATATAGACACATCCGATTAATTGGGGAGTGTCTACCAAGGTTAGACTTGTATAATGGCGGTGCAAACATTTTCCTATTGTGAAGGCGACTGTTTACACGAGGAACAGAGAAGTTTAACTTCTCTAGCACATCAGGAGAATCAATCCGAGCGTGTATCAGCCCATGACAGTACAACGTATCGGCAATCTTTCTACGGACTTCTAACGAAGTAACTTTGTAGTGTTTTATACGGTCGGCATAAGGCGCAAGGGTGCGGCACTTGTTGTCAGAGTATGCGAGATGATAGAAAAACCTTTTTTGCACTCGTTCAATTCTATCTGAGTGCACTTGGTACCCAGGATAACAAACCACGCTGCAATACTCTAGAATACTCCGGATGATGCTGTTATAGATGGTTATTGTAAGACTTGGCTGTTTGAATATTTTCATTTGGCGATTAATGAATCCGCTAAGTTGTGACGCCTTTTTACAATATGATCCACATGTTGACGAAAGCTTAATGAACCATCAATGATTACGCCTAAATCACGAATAGTCGTCACCTCCTTAAGAACAACTGAGCCAATCGAATAAAATGCGCACTGAGGCTTTTTCTTTCTCGAAAAAACATGGGACCAAGATGGGATCCTTGTGGGACCCCTGAAGGAACCGCAAACTCATGAGATTGGTACCCACGAAGTGCAACCAATTGTGAACGATTGCCCAGATAAGATGTACACCATCTCAATAATGAGCCATGAATTCCCATGTTGGCAAGTTTCACAATAAGAATATCATGGTTTACTAAATCAAATGCTTTACGAAAATCTGTATAGACAGCATGCACCTCTTCATTTTTATCAAGGGCTTCCGCAATTTCAGTGATATATTCCACCAGATTCGAAGCAGTTGACTTATGAGGAAGGAAACCATGTTGATTGGCATTGATGCAAGTTTTTAAGTGAGGTTGGACTTTTTTGTAGACAATTGATTCAAAAACTTTGCCACATATCGACAGCATAGAAATTGGCCTATAGTTACGAACATCGTTCAGAGATCCTGATTTATGAATGGGAGTCAAGAAAGCAAGTTTCCACCTAGTCGGAAAGCACCCAGATTGTAGCGACAGAAGAAAAATTTTGTGTAGTGGTCTGTATAATGTTTCGGCGCAATTTTGTAACAAAATGGGAGGAAAACCATCGGGACCTGGACCCTTGCCAACATCCAAATTCTTTAGTGCGTCAAGAACCTCACTCTCTTTTATTAGGCAATTACTCATGGGGACATCAACGTGACCGTGATAGCTAAGACTTTCTATGTTTGTGTGTTCTGTGGGTTGTGCCGACTTGGTTGTGCTTGTGCCAGATTAAGCGATTTTGCGCCATTTAGGCTATCATCGTAAAGGATCTCGGGGTGAATAAAAATTAGGATTGCTTCCTATTACAGGTATTTACGGCGCACGAGTGCGTTATTTGGAGCTCTTACCTTCTTCGTGAAATCGATTGTAATGTAAGAATTACTACAAATTTATTTCTAAACTAGTTTCTATTGTGGGGTGGTAAAATTTTACTTATACTTCGGCAGAGAAGGTGACCAGCCAAAAAGGCGGCCAGCCGCCATTTTGGCTACTTATATCGAAAAATAAAAATGTCGATCTTAGGCTACAACAAACTACAGGTTTCTAGCAGAACAACCAGGTTAGGAAATGTTATCTACATAATTTTATTGTTTCATTGTATGTACCAACTAAGGCTATTCTGTTCCAAATATTTGGTTAATTTTCCAATCTACATCTGGCAGCACTGAACTCTACTCCGCCGCCCGCCCTCCAGTTTAGAGAGCGCGCTCACTGCGAAGTCGCGGCTCCATTGAGGCGCGGGCAACTATGCTTTGTTTTCTAAACGCAACTAAGTCCAAAACGAAATAACAAAACGGCAGCGGCGTTGGACACCTCGACACTCCCTCGACTCCAGTAAATGAGCGAACATCCATGTAATCTTTAAAAAAAAACGAGATGCGGCGCCGCGCATTCTGAACGTGTGAGCGCGCTCACTCACAAGCAGCGCAGCGTGGAACGGGACCACACCACGCGCCAATCCTGCGATTACAGACATTTGGACTGCGGCCAAGTTTTAAATTTATTAAATTTGGAGTGATGGAGTGGAGTGCTCGTAAATACCTTAATAACACGTGTTATGAGACTCTTTTTTTTAACTAAATCTACTGTACAATTCTTAGTTTATAATAATAATAATACTTGAAATTGACTGAATGCCTATACCGCAAAGCTATAAAATAAGATGACTATAGGTAGAAAAGGAGTGAGGAAACTATTACTTAATACTGTGGTAAGGGGGCTCCTGAGTGGGAACTCTTGCCCCCGTCTTCAGCCTCCAACTCGCCTTTCGGAAAAATTACGCTAGAAGCAGATCCTTTTTAGTAGGCTGTTATTGTGGGAGTGGCATTAATTTATTTATTATATTATATTATAATATTAGAAGGAACTAACAAAATACAAGTTAAAAAATCAAGAAATCTTATCAAAATATATTTTATTAGTGTATTTTTATACTGAAAACCAGTAAACAGATAAAAATATTTAATTAAGAACTAACAACAATATGGTCTCTCAATATCCTTCACCACAGTAGTGTTACGAAAGAATATTGATTAAAAACTAATACTATAAAAATATTTTTATAATACATTAGAATATTTACATTTAAATACAAAGTACTTCTTCTGCAGTCAACAATTTTCTTTAGAATACACATAAAACAGTCGTTATCACTCGAAAATTTACAACTACGCATAGAAGGTATATAGAACCTATTAAGAGCGTTTACACCGCACACTAGCGCCACTAATGAAAAAAAAACATATCTAGTAATTAGAGATAGAAAATCAAATTATGCTCAACAAACTATTTGAATGAAGTAATTTAGCATTTTTACGTCACCTAATGAACACCTGACATGTTATGGTTTAGTTAAATAAGACGTTACGGCCACTTTTAATTATAACGCTATATTTAACTAAACCATAACATGTCAGGTAAAAAAATGCTAAATTACTTCATTCAGATAGTTTGTTGAGCATAATTTTGTTTTTTCTATCTCTAATGACTAGATATGTTTTTTTTTCATTGGCGGCGCTAGTGTGCGGCGTAAACGCTCTTAACGAGATACAGTTAAACATTATTGATATACACAACTCTTTGTTACATTTAAATTATCAACTCTTTGGTTCACTTGATGGTTTGCTTGTCTCACCCAACTCTGGAAACAGTTCTATAAGGCATAGATCCAATAGATTGTACACCAACTGTAACAAAGAACATAAGCATAATTTGCACTGCTATCGATTACAGTGAGCATGTTGTACTTATTAACTTAATTTATTCAATATAGCAATAACAAAACGCATTTCTAAGGTAGTTATAGGGTAAGGGGGTACCCACTCTTATGAGATTTCTCATAAAAGATGAGAGCGGACGGGCTTGATGGCACAGTGGTAAGCGCGCTTGGTCTGCGATTGCTGAAGTTAAGGAACTTTCACAAAGGCCGGTCGTCGGATGGGTGACCAAAAACTTATCACCTTGAGCTCCTCCGTGCTTTGGAAGGCCCGTAAAGCCCTTGGCCTTTAACAACCCGGTTACTGCTTTACCACAAAACGATGGCTAAAGTTAGACAATGCTACACTTTTTAAGTTTTTAGCTAATATTTTTAGACAGAGACAGAACATTTTAAACACGTATTTATTTAGCCATACTTCTTCTTCTTCATCATCATGTGCCATCTCCTACCGGAGGTCGGCTATCATTATGGCCACTTAGACCCGTGATGTTGCGGCTCGGAAAAGCTCTGAAGTACTCAGATTAGCCGTTGTTTAACTTTAAACACTGTTTTGTAGAACAAGGGTAAGATTGGTCACTTGTCAAGTGCGATGCATGATATGCATGATGAGTGAGCACGTACTTGCTTGTTAAGCTGCGGCTTCTGTATAATGTCAATGGCGGTTCGCGCGGCGGCCGCTAGCCCGCTCCCCGCGGTCGCCGCGGCGGCGGCTGGCACGCACGCTAGCAGCTGCGCGCGCGCAACTTCTCGCGCAGTGTCGGGATCGCAGCGGGGGTAGCGACGTTTTTTTACCGAATAGGAGGCCTGGATACATATGTTACTTATTAATGTTATATTTTACGGCTCAATGGCCTCAATGCATAGCCCGGTTTTGTGATCAACAACCCGCATTTGGAAAGCCTTGCGAGTAAACCAAAACCCATCAGTTGTAGTGATAACTTGAATTTAATGACGGAAGCTTATGCCTAGCAGTTAGACAGTATACAGGGTGTCCCAGAATGGGTGAATCAA
Source organism: Eudonia lacustrata (assembly GCA_947562085.1). Lineage (NCBI taxonomy): Eukaryota > Metazoa > Arthropoda > Insecta > Lepidoptera > Crambidae > Eudonia > Eudonia lacustrata. Next base: position 2,583,754 of record OX387321.1, on the reverse strand, counting down.
AGTGCTATGAGAGGTAACTTGACCTCTGACCTACCCCTAAAGAATATAAAATAAAAAAACAACGCTATATTTTTTTTTAAATTATTCATTGAAATTGTATGCAATATTCTGTAGTTTATGCCTGTAACTATTGCGTTTTGAGTTTATTTTCACTTTTTTCTTACCAATAAAAATTGTAAGTAATTGTTTGGTCTGACTATAAACAAACTTTTTAAAATAATTACTAGATTTTGAGTTCAGAGCACTTTATTTTAATATTTTTTTTCTGTACTAAAAAAAATGATAGTCATGTTGAGCGTTATATTTTTTTCATATTTCTTAGGGGTAGGTCAGAGGTCAAGTTACCTCCCATAGCAGTTTGATTTACCCATTCTGGGACAACCTGTATAGACTATTACTTAGTTACCTATTTTATTTTCATTTAAATAGGTTAAAACACATTAAAGGGCTAGAACAACACGGTGTCAGTTGTAAACAATATTAATTAAAAACATTATACAGACAGTACATATAAACATATAGTTACATAAAAAAAGCTGACGCAATAATTATTATATTATAAATAAAATAATCTATAAAATAAAGGAATACAATGAGTACCAGAAGTTATAAATAACAATACTAGCACAGTACGAACTCTAAGTGCTGGAAATATATAACTTGATAAGATACTTTTTGAATGTGCTGCTAGCAGTTGTTGCAACTAAGGTCACAATATTAAAATTCTGCTGAAATGCATACCATGTCCCAGCCGAATAAGATGTGCGAGTCTCCTCTGCTCCAGCCGCGTGGTTAAGGTTCGATGCAGCCACCCCTCGAACACGTCGTCGATCACTTGCTTCGTCATGCTCGCAACGCTCCCCAACACGCTTGTCAGTAGCCGTTGCGCATAAACCACTTTCTCTACTGAAACCACAATTACATCGTTTAAATAAACTAAATAATATAAATAATGACAAACATTTGTAATAAGCTTCTGGCTAAACTACGGTGTGATTGGAACCCGCGATATTCCGTAACCCAGGCGTCCGGACTTACAACTTCTAACGCTTAGCAGCTTTTACAATACCATTTTACTTTGAACTATTGTTAAATATTTGGAAAAATGTTTCTTTTAGATGTTAAGGTAAAATGTAACATTGTCATACTTATTTCATTCTAACTCCAAGCAAGTGTCTTGCATTGCTACCACAATCACTAAACTTCAACTTTTTATAGAACTCTGTAAACTCTGTATTTAATACCATAATTTCAACTTAATTGTTTTGACAGAAAGTTGAAAACGAATGATACATTTTAACATGATACGCTCGTTAAAAGGTTATTTATTTATTTATTAAAACCAAGCTGACATTACAATGAATACTTATTCTAAAGACAATTTTATTGAGTAAAGCTAATTAGAGGTTTCTACACTTTCTATTTTATCTTTGCTTGTGCAATGTAAATAGATAAACTATTAACTCACATAAAAACATGACGCACTGCGTGAACCCAACCACGGCCGTCTGGTAGTCGCCTCCCTCGTAGAGTTCGGGTTCGACATCGAAGTTGTTTTCGAACACCGAGCCGAGCAGGCTGCGAGCGTTCCGCGGCCGCTGCGTGTGTTCTACTTTCCATTCAACGTCTTCGCTTACTTCCTGAGCCTCTTCCACGTCGCGGGCTGTACCTTGTTTCCTGGTTGGTAGAGGCTAATTTAGAATAACGTATTGTTTTCTGAAGTTTCCTCGAACTATACACATTTAAATAAAACAACTTTAACGGATCAACTCGCGTTTATTTTTCACATTGGTTTAATTTAATTTTATCCTGACGATGACGTTTCGAACCAAGTAAAATAAACGCAAGTAGATCCGTCAAAGTTATTTTATTTGGAATAACGTGTCAGTTGAGACTTAAGAGCCATTTGTAAGTATCCAAAGTGAACTATAAATCGCATAAAATTAGTTACACAAAAGCTTTTTTGTTAAATCATCATCATCATCATCTCAGCCAAAAGACGTCCACTGCTGGACAAAGGCCTCCCCCAAGGATATGAGGGGGGGTATTTGCCGTAATCGCCACGCTTGGCAGGCGGGTTGGCGATCGCAGTAGGTTGAGGGTAACCTCAGAGAGATGCTGCTGCCCATCCTCTGGAATGGTCCCTTAGTCGGCTTTTACGACACCCACGGGAAGAGATGGGGTGGTGCAATTCTTTATCCCCGGCACCACACAGGAGTTTTTGTTAAATGTGTTTTATTAACTTTGAAATCTGAATTTCCACATATGCATAACATTTTATTAAAATCGGCATACTGGTTAGAAAAAATTAGAGCTTTGAAGTTTGTGTAAGATACCAAAATGTGAAATACATGACATTCAAAACGATAGCAAAGTAGTAGCAACTATTAATCGAATGATGACAATGCTCAAACAAATATATAAGTAAACTCAGTAAATACTTCGTTTGTTTGTTTCTTGACGGATTGCTTTTTATATATTATTTATTATGCAAAGATATATATTATGATCATTTGATCATATATATTGCATTAATTAATTAGATACTAGCTTAGGCTACAACTCGCTTATCATCAGGTAAGTTAATTAAATGCTCGGCTACATATTTATAACTACATAACTTTTTAAAATTAGTACTTACAATGCCTGATACCGGTCCATATCACTGGACACTAGCAGATTCCTCAGAAAACTCTCCAAATGCTGTCCCTTCTCTTTCCTCAGCTTGTGCGCCACCGACTGGTAGATGTTCCCGATGTCGTTGCTATTTGCGTTCATAGTGGACGCTTGGACTACCACCGAGAAGTCTCCGTCCACCGTCAGGAATAGGTGGAGCAGCTCGCTGGTCTGTAGCAGACTTTTTTGGAGGAGACGCTGGAGGAAGTCTTCGTATTTGTAGCGGAGAGTCTCCATAGGGCTGTTATCCCTGGAATAATTAGCAATATTTATAAAAAAAATGGAACAACCGACAGTTACACATTATATGGTAATTTGATATCATAGCATTGTTTAATATAAATGTGTAAGCAACTACGTTATTTGCAGAGTAACAAACATAAAATTATCAATGAGTTAGAGTGGCTGAATTTTACAAAACTAATTACTTTATACTATTGCTGTAATTTTTGTAGTTATATGCTTTGTAATATTTGATAGTGTTCGGTGAAGCTCGTCTATTCTATGTCGATTTATCATTTACTAGCTAGCTTCCACTTGCAGCTTCGTCAGCATAAAAGGTCTGTCACATAGAGCAAACTACCAAAGAAATAATGTCTTGCCGGGATGAAAGAGCATCTCGTGTTAAACCCAATAAAAACCAAATGTCATACATCCAAATCCGTGCACGCTCAAACGTTTACAAAATCCTACTGTGTGCAGATATTTTACAAAGTATTAACGTTCCTGTAGCCGTAGGGGTTGGTTATTTCAGAAGTTACACTGGGGTTATTTACATAGGGAGTCGGTGTCGCGTCTTATTAATGTACCCTTGCAACGTTATTTTGTGATGTTTTTTTTGTTGTTGTTTTGTTTTCGTGATATTTTGTGAGTCGTAACTTGGTGTCAGTAAATTCTTCTGCTAGAAGTCGTTACATCTAATCCTACCTATCCTAATATGTAAATTTATACATATTTACATATTTATTTCATTTTAATTATTTATTTCAGTTCAATTACATGTGTATTATTATATTATTAAGCATGTACTAATATCATCGTCGCCTCAATATACAATACTGCTAGAGAAGAATAAGAATAAGAATAAGAAGAGAGACGGTTTGCTTTTATTAGGATAATCGAAATTTAAGTCTAGTATAATATACCTAGTTGCCTCTATGGGCATTTTTGTTATTATCTTTCCGTGGACAACTCTTTAGCCGAATATGTTTTATGAATAATTAGAAGTTAAGCGTGGCTGTAGTCTCAATAAATAAATTAAAAGAAAACTACCTTCTCGAGGGCAGCGTGAGGTCCGGCAGCAGCCGGCCGCCGTGGAACTCGTGCAGCTTGGCCCGCAGCAGGTGGAAGTCGTGCTCGCTGCGGCACAGCGTCCAGAAGCGTGCGCCGCGCCCGGCCTCCGCGCGGTGCACGCCGAGCGTGAACACGCGGATGCTCCCGCGGCGGGGGGGCGCTTGCTAAGGGGGAGGTTGCGAATCGATCAACTGTAGTAGTAGTAGTGGTAGTAGATTAAGGATCCCGAAGGCTTGGCGGGAAAATGACTCTTCATTTTGAGAGTCATGTCTCCGGTTTTGTATTATTCTCTAAAATCTGTGTTATACCGAATATTAATGTGAAATAACAGTAGATTTAAAAAAAACCGGCCAAATTCGAGTCGAACTCGCGCACGGAGGGTTCCGTACCATTATCTATAAAAACGGCAAAAAAAATCACGTTTGTTGTATGGGAGCCCCCTTAAATAATTATTTTATTCTGTTTTTTAGTATTTGTTGTTATAGCGGCAACAGAAATACATATCATCTGTGAAAAGGGGTTTGAAACTTTTTGTATGGAAGCTGGCATATCGTCCCGCAGCTATTTTTTATTTTTTTTTAAATCGCGGCGCACTATGAAGTTGGTATGTTATGTATGGGTAAAAGACACATAGAGGAACAAAAAAATGTTCAATTGCCGCCTAAACGATAGAAATAGCTAGAAAGAAGTTTTATTTTTTCATGTTCATGCTTTTCTAAAGTGTTTCTAATTAGGCGTCAAAGCGACCAGTAACAGAAAATAAGCTATGCATGCTTTAAACTATTTTTATGATTGAAGTTTAGATAGATATACAAGGGTGTTCGGCAGATCGTTGAACATACAAAAATAGGGGGTAGGTAGGGTCATCTTCTAACCATTCAGGCATTAAAAATAAATCCTGGTCATAAAAATCTTTTTAAAGGATTTTTTTATTTGATTTTTTGAAGTTTCGCCACTGTCGTTTTGCCAGGGGTTTAGAGGTACCCCTATAACTTTTCTTTTTTTATAGCTAGACACAATTTTTTTTCTTTATTGGAATCTTAGGGGATGTTAGGTACGGAAAGCGCAGTGTGGGCAGGCCTCCAACAAGGTGGACCGACGATCTGGTGAAGGTCGCAGGAAGCCGCTGGATGCGAGCAGCACAAAACCGGTCGTGGTGGAGATCCTTGGGGGTGGCCTTTGACCAGCAGTGGACGTCTTTTGGCTGAGATGATGATGATGATGATGAATTTAAATTTTGCTCAAATTGAAAACTTATAGGGGTTTAGAGGTACGACAGTGGTGAAATTTCAAAAAATTAAATAAATAATCCTATAAAAAGATCTTTATGACCAGGATTTTTTTAAATGCCTGAATGCTTAGGTGACGACCCCACCTGCCCCCCATTTTAGTATGTTCAACGATCTGCCGAACACCCTGTATACTATATATATATATATAGCATATTTAGTAATAATCTAACGCCTATAGTTTATACAGCCTTATTTTTTAATCACCAGAAAAAAAATATGGTTGATTTAGGAAAGGGTCTTTAATACAAATAAACAAAGTTTTCCTCTTTGGAGTAATAATATTAAAGTTTTCAGGTCTTAAAATTAGGAAAAGTTTCGACAAATTTACTGTCAATAGGTAATTCACTGCATGCAATCATGCATCAATGAAACTCGCGAGTCAACTGAAAATGAACATTCTCTGTACGCGTATTAGTAGAATATACGCTAGCAAGCCGCCCGCCACACCTCGCAGCCGCTCAGCTGGCGAGTTCAAGCGCCATATTTAAAATACGCATAGGGGTAAAACTCAATCTTTCCTTCATACTTTATCGGGCTTAGGACCGACAAAATTACATTGCAGATAGTAATTAATTTACTAAAACTCAATAAAACATCAGGGTCACACAAAAATTGCAAATAAGTAGGTATGTATTAGCGAATTTGGTCGCGAGTAATTTTGGCGTATTTAAAATTGGCGTTTGAATCAGCTTGTTTACAAAATAATTGTTATGCACTACATACCCTTTTACATAAGTCACTGTCTCACACGTATTGAAACAATTGTTCGAAATGTCCTCCTTCACGAACGATGCACACGCGAGCCCGTTTTTGCAAATTTTGTTTTAAAGACATTAAAATGTTTTTTTCTAATTTTACATTATTAAAAGCGTCTATTATGCGCTGTTTTAGCACTACCACAATGTCAAGTTCACTCACATACACCCTACGCTTTATTTCGCTCCACAAAAAGAAGTCTAGGCGCGGGGCCATCGTGCGAAGTAGAGTCAGATAGGTTTCACCCGTGAGTCGGCCTTCAATAAAATATGGACCGATGATTTCAACGTTCAATATGCCAGCCCAGACGTTCACACTGAAGCGATGTTGAAAATAATGCTCCCGTCCAAGCATAGATATTTCGGATCGACCACCAATGTTCATTACGTTGGTTAAACAATCCTATGCGCGTAAAAAGGCACTCGTCACAGAACAAAACGTTAACTTCGGGATTATCTAATACCCAACGACAGAAATTAATTCTCGGCGTTCGGTCAACGGTTGAAAGTTCTTGCACTTTACGGTAATGGTATGGATGCATACCAGCCGAGTTTACGATCTTAAAAAAAGAATCAAAATGGCGGCGGGTCGATATGCCAGATTGTTTTAATCTCCTTTCAACTGTCTAACTATCACGGTTCATGAGATACGGCCTGGTGACAGACGGACGGACGGACGGACAGCAGAGTCAAAATCTAATTAAAATATTTACAACTAGCATATACTATATTGTTTTCTAAAGTTTACGCGAACACTACACATTGAAATGAAACAACTTTTACGGATCTACTCGCGTTATTATTAGCATATACTAGATAACAAAAAGAAACGCTGAATGAAAAATTGCTATTTATTTTATGGCAGGGGTAACTTTATGGTACCTACAAATAGTTACAACTGGCATACTTACAGGATACCAGTTTTTAGTACTCTTCACCTTCATGGGCACAAGGAAAAAAAAAGGTTCTCGAGGGACTGCACGCACATTGACATTCATTTAATTGACTTGTGCAGGTATAAAACAGAACGAGAATACGCAGTATCTTGAAGAGTGAGGGAGATAGCAGATGTTTCCATTGTTGTGTATAGTGCCATGCCGAACCTCTCAGAACCGGTTGCCGATGCGCCCACGCAGCTCCAACAACTGACATTTGTGACTAATAATATAAATATCTTCCTCTCGCTCTTACTTAGACGTCTTATGGAGAGCTGTAATTACGCGTACTATGAATACTACCAATAATCGAGGAAAGTCATGTGATTTTACGTAGTTCCACACAGTAAAAAAAAAAGACGGGTTGCACTCCGGGAGTGCCGGCAGAAGTGAAAACTTGAATATTAAAGTTGTTCATTTTTGATATTTTGGAATGGTTAGGGAATAATTTTGCACGAATTGCTTCATTTATCAGTATAAAAGTACTATAATTTATGTGGTAGAATACAATATTTATTTATGGCGCTATCGTACACAAACATGACAATTTATATTACATTAAAAAGCACTCGAACATTCGCGCAAGCGCCCTGCGCCGCCTTAACGAAAGAGCAGGCATACATTTTCGCCGCGCCGTAGAAAGAGAGGGGGATACGTAGAAGAGGAACTCCTACGCCGCGTCGGCTGTCATCTGTCTTACGAATTTTCGATCAGGCCACGTGTCCTGACGCGAATTTAACATTTTTTACCCATTACAAAAAAAGTGTACAACGCCGCTAAAGAAGTTTTCACTTCAAAAAATCCCTACCATTAAACACATAGCATTTTTTTTACATTTAGCCATCGATTTTGATGATGCGAAATGAAATGAAATGCCACATAGGTGTATGTGACATTTCATTTTTACTAAACAATTGAGATACATTCCTTTTGCGCCAAGCCTGGGTATTTTTTGAGCATTGCCCTTTTGTTGTGAACAAATTAACTTGAAAAAAAGAGAAAGTGTTTGACAAAACCGACAAAGTGCGTGTCGGGTTACGCGCAGTGTAGGGTTCCGTAGCCCATCTCAATAATGCGGATACTACCGGTTTCACACACCTGACAACGTTATTTAAGTAGTTCCCAATGAGGAATTTGTACTGCGCCAAGTACATTTTATAAGTTGGTCGATTGTTACTAGTAAACTTGTAAAGCCGACTTAGCTGTGATAGTTTTCCTTTTAACTTCGTCATAGATATGATGTTAAAAACTGTTCTAATAAAAAAGTATTAAAAACAAGCTACGCAAATATATAGCTTTATTGGAGCAACAATAGAGCGGATAATTTAATTAAATTTAATGTAACGCGTTGTGCATTGTTGTTTTAATTATTTTTTCTCTTTTTCCAATAATTTAAATGTACTTTCTTTTTTTTATAAATATAAATATTGTTTTAAATAACCACCGTAGTAAACAGCCTATATAATTGTCCCACTGCTGGGCAAAGGCCTCCACATCATTGAAATCAAGTCATCGCTACAATGGATGGGTAATGGTTTAAAATCACCACGCTTGCCAAATGCGGGTTGGTGATCACAAACCCGGGCTATGCATCGGAAACAATCCGAAAATACATATTTTTTGCCCGACCTGGGAATTGAACCCGGGACCTTCGGATATCGGGCCGAGCGCTCTGCCACTCGGCCACCGAGGCGTTGCTCGGCCACCGTAGTGCTTGGATATTTTTTATATTATATTTTTTTAAGTTTGTATCTCATTTTAAGTGAACTGTAAAGTTTTTATGAGAAATAAATTTCTTTAAACCGATATACACAACTACCGTGAATTCTTTCACGTATCCAAAAACAACCATTTGGCTGGCAGGGGGGACACACTTGACTCTAACAAAATTTTGCTCTTTCAAGCTTAATAGTTCACATACGGATGCCCCAATCAAAGAACTGTTTCCAAAACCCGCAATATTTTTGAAATATTTATCCAACGACACCCACACTATGGAAGCGACAAGAAAAAAAATTACATCCCCACTTCACGTGTAAGGTAGGTAACCTAAAAAAAAAAAACTTTTTTTTTTTCAAAATTTTACATCACTACTTTGTCGGCGTGATTAATATGTATATCCATGCCAAATTACAGCTTTATAGTACTAAGAGTCTATGAGCTAGGCTGGGGACGGACAGACAGACAGACAGACATGGCAAAACTATAAGAGTTTCTTGTTGACTACGAAACCCTAAAAAATGTGGATTTACTATAACCATTTTTGTAAACGTAAAACAGTGTAACGTCACTTTTTAAATTCTGTCAAGAACTCCGCCCATCTTTACTGAGATAATCAAGGGGTTGGGGGATATGGGTTCCCTGTGTGGTGCCGGGGATAAAGAATTGCACCACCCCATCTCTTCCTGTGGGTGTCGTAAAAGCCGACTAAGGGACCATTCCAGAGGATGGGCAGCAGCATCTCTCTGAGGTTACCCTCAACCTACTGCGATCGCCAACCCGCCTGCCAAGCGTGGCGATTACGGCAAATACCTCTCATATCCTTGTGGGAGGCCTTTGTCCAGCAGTGGACGTCTTTGGCTGAGATGATGATGATGATGATGATGGGGGATATATAATATCTCACCATTCATCATCATATTAACAAAAAAAAATGTAATTTATTTAATACTAGTGGCCGCTCGCGGTTTCACCCGCGTGGTTTCCGTTCCCGTGGGAATATCTGGATAAAAAGTATCCTATGTGTTATTCCCGGTTATAAACTATCTGTATGCCGAATTTCATCCAAATCCATTCAGTAGTCTTTACGTGAAAGAGTAACAAACATCCAAACAAACATTAGCGTTTATAATATTAGTAGAATATATGAAAATTGGATGGATGCGTCAAGCTGAGGACAGGGCGCTATGGCGCTCATTTTCAACTCTCTCTCAACTCACCAATTTCGTCTCAACGTTGGTCAGCACTACTTTATAAGTGCTCAAGTCTTGTTCCTTTAACGTGTCTTCTGCTGCTAAAGCGTCCAAGTACTTAAGGATGTCCATGTTCTCGCTGTCTCCGTCTGCCACTTCAGAGTCAGTATAGCATTCAAGCACTTGTCCGTCTATGGTCTGTGACCTTAGGGCGCCTTTTAGCTTGTTACCTAATTTAAGAGCTGTCATTAGCAGTTTTTCTTGAGGTCTGTAAAGTAATTTTTTTTTATTAGGAATTTAAAAGTATTAAAGTTGGTTCAAACAGATTAATTATGGGTCTCGTAACGTTTTTATATAAAGTTAATTTTTACTTTACAACAAATACATCTTTATATATTAAAATCTTCATTGCGTGTGTATGTTATTGAATTCCTTCTAAACGGCAGGACCGATTTGGATGAAATTTTCTGTGTGTGTTCAAGTGGATTCGAGAATGGTTTAGATTTACAATTGGACCCGGTAGCGCTGATATAGGGGTCCATCATGGGATACGGGTGTTCTTAAACGGACGAATTATTTGTTTGTTTTGTTGCCATGGAAACTGTCAAAGCGGTACGAAGTCCGCCGGTCAGCTAGTAAATTAATAAAAATTCAAATTTATTATAATAATAAATTAGGTAATAAGTATTTTAAAATTATATAACATTACAGTACTTCAAGATAAATAATGAGCATCAGAAAACATCGGAAACAATCGTAAAACATTACAAAAACAATTTTAAAACCATTTCTAATTTCAACTTTATCGCAAACAAATAAATATTAATGTAATTTCTAATAGAAAAGCAAATTAGTTACAAGCCGTGCAAGCGGCGCAGCTAATGAGTCAGTTGCTCTTTGGATTGAAAGCGGAACGGTTGTCGCTACCGTTTTTTGGAACCATACAGAGCTGATATAACTCTCCATCGGATTTATTTTAAGGTGAAAAAATTGGACATTTTTAAGTATTGTGTTTTTTTATAATACCATAGTATATAATAACCATGCCATTGGACTATTAATGTATTGGTAAAAATAACAATAAACCCTTTCACAGGATGAAGAAAATTAAACGTGGAAAGCCACTGAACTCACAGGCAAGACAAATGGTGTACAATGTGTACCTTTACTTCTTACATGAAGCTTTCAAAAAAGCTGAAAACGGGTATTTTCAAAAAGTCCAAATTCGAGTCACTGACGCTACTGGAATTTATAGAAATACGGTTAGCAAAATTGTGAATACAACTGATGAAAACGGGTCGCCTGCTTTTTCGACATCAAAAAAGGGAAGGCAAAAAAAATAATAATTTCAACCTGGACGATTTCGACTACCAGTGTCATTAGCATACTTGGTTTACGATATTCATTTAAGATTTAAAGAACTTCCGACCTTAAAATCATTAAAAACCAGATTGATTGAGGCTATACAATTTGAAGGCTCCATAGAGACTTTGAGAAAAAATCTAAAGGACATAGGTTTTCGATTTAGTCGAACTGAAAGCAATAGACAAGTTTTAATGGAGAAACATAACGTCCGATTAAAAAGAGACAAATTCCTCAGAGAGATAAAAAAATACGACGACGAAAGAAAGTGTGTGAGTATGCCGAATACAGAAAGTTTAAAACCACAGTTTGACAATATCACTGACACTTTTCTCATAAATGTGGGTTCTAACAGTGATAGTTCCGACTCGGATATGTCAGGAAAAGACATGATCCTAGATTCTGAATGATCCACAGTATTAGTTGATTTACTTATTTTACCTACATATTACTAATATTCTATTCAAAATTCAAATGTATTTTTATTTACTTACCCATATCGAGTTATGTAATATGACAGTTACAAATCACATAAATATCTCACCAATCACAATATTTGTTTATTGTAATTTGTATTTATACTTTTATTTTTTAATAATTTTATTTCACTCTCTCGTAGAAAACATAATCGTTAGGGCAATTTAGTAAGAGCAGCTCTATATCATATACTGCCTAGTTTCAGTCGGCCATCTTCGGGAACACGAAGTTGAAGTACTGTACTACTTATCCTACAGATCCATATTAAGTGATTCATTCTAAATAATTTCATTTTTTTTAAATCTTACCAGTCAACCACTTACTTTTTAGTCATTTGCTTCTGATAACCGGTCGGCGTTCTGGAGCCGACGACTAGTTTATAATACTGCAACAATAGGTTCAAGCTGTAATACTTTACTGACATGGTCTAAAGAGTGTATATGAGTTTCAACTACCTCTTCGCTGTGCAAGAACTTGGGTAGCATAACCTTCTCCAAGACGGAATGGGCTTGCCCCGCCGCCAAATAAAGCGCCCTGCTCGTTTGCAATCTACAAACAAAAAATAAATTAATTAAATAAATTCACAATTTGAATTCCTTTTGGCGGGAAAGGAGTTATTGTTGTTTGGGTTTATTTATTAATAAAGTGCACCATCTAAATAAATTATTATGATTAATTTCAGCATGTTGCACTTATACGAGTGGGTATGTATTTAGTTTATAGGTATGCAAACAATTTGTTATCAATAACATAATGAATACAAATATTATTTATGTGTACCTATTTTCCCCGTAAGTATTATTGCAATGAAAAATAATTATTGAAGCAGTACCTATTAACGCTGTCGGGTGGCTTGAGCAGCTTCATCAGTTCCCCCGCCTCTTCATCTATCTATACTATAGCCAAATTCGATGAAGAATTGCCAAGCAACCATTGACAGTCATGTATTGACAACCTTTTCCGGTTGGTCAACAGAAAAGATTTATTTATATTAAATATTGTATGAAAAATTTAAAAACCAAAAACCATAGTACAATCATAGCTTAGTTTTTACCTATGTGAGTGAATAAATTAGCTACCTTGAAATAATTAAAAAATTGCACTTGAAGATTCAATATATTATTTATTACATAAATTATTCAACTGCTGTCAGAATCCAATTTTCTTTAACGTCAATTAAATTTGTTCATTCATTCACAGTTTGACAATATCACTGACACTTTTCTCATAAATGTGGGTTCTAACAGTGATAGTTCCGACTCGGATATGTCAGGAAAAGACATGATCCTAGATTCTGAATGATCCACAGTATTAGTTGATTTACTTATTTTACCAAATATTATTAATAGTCTATTCAAAATTCAAATGTATTTTTATTTACTTACCCATATCGAGTTATGTAATATGCAATATTTGTTTATTGTAATTTGTATTTATACTTTTATTTTTTAATAATTTTATTTCACTCTCTCGTAGAAAACATAATCGTTAGGGCAATTTAGTAAGAGCAGCTCTATATCATATACTGCCTAGTTTCAGTCGGCCATCTTCGGGAACACGAAGTTAGTCAATGCCCATTATTTACCTTGAAGTACTGTACTACTTATCCTACAGATCCATATTAAGTGATTCATTCTAAATAATTTCATTTTTTTTTAGCATGAAAGTTTGTTTTGCATTGCAAATGCACTGTTTACGCTGCAGGTTTCAAATGTAGTTAAGATAATTTAATTTATAAGGATATACTGTTATTTTAATTTGGAATGCTAGTCTATAATAGCGCAATCGTTTAGAATACAACTATTTTAGTAATAACATTTGGGTTATCAAGTGAAAATAATTCACTTTTCTTTACCTCCTTCGTATTTTTACGTTTTTACCCACGATGCTTGACTGATTTAAGTGAGATGTGTAGAGAGAACAATAAGTCTTACAATACCTTTCATATAAAATGCAGTTATCAAGTAAACAATACGAAAATTACAAACACATTTTTGCCCAAAATTGTGATGACCCTAATTCGGTTTGTATACATTTATTATTTATCGAATTCGGCTAGAGACGGCACGCGGCTATGGCATCGGGGGTGATAGGCACATGTTTTTTTTCTTCTCTTTATTTTGGCACAAACAGTCATTACAATAACAATAATAACGTATAGCTACACAGATTATAGACAAGGAGTGCCGAAAGCATTACAGTTTTTTATATAGAATAGATGAATAGATAGAAGTTCTATTCTACAATATCAACTATACTCAACGCAGACTCGTGGCAGACGGTGCCATAAATCACTTTTGTAACAGAGATGCGCACGCCTTACAGGATTATCGATAAAAAGTCATTGTTTGTGAGTTATCAACAACAAAGTTCTGTTATTATAAAAATGTTTTAAACCTAACGGAGTTAAAAGAAGATCCTGCCAAGATAAAAGAACTCGACTTCAACAAACCTCGCGATCTAACAGCAATGATTTGAGAACTATCGATAGAATAAAGAAGGAGTGCTTCTGGCGTTAATAACCAACTTAAAACTTATTGTCATCGATAAACATAGTATACAAACAACGCGTATCATTACGTCTTTGTGACGTCACCCATAAACAGTGTAAGTGCGAGAGAGCACATGATGTGCGTTGTCTCATTCGCACGTTTTATTGCACCGTCTGCCACAAGTGTTTGCGTTGAGTATAGGTGGCGGTCAGTATAAGGCTAAGCGTATGCTGAGACGCAGGTGACGCAGCACAGCGCAGTGCAGATTTTGCGGGGCAGGGCAGTTGGGGCAGACATAGGCCGCTAACGCATGCTGCTACGCAGGTAAGTGACAGTGAGTTGTCAGATGTCAATGTCAGAGTCTGATAATATGAGTTATTGCTTGGAAAACTGTAAGTGATTATCTGAAAAAAACTTTCTACTAATGGATAATTTGTACTATCGGGAGAGTTCTGTTAATTGTTCTGTCATTATTACAAAATTATAATAAAATGGTAAAAAAACATGTGTCGACACGCACGCGTCGCACGCAGCTCTCGGCACAACCATGTCCTACAAAATCTGCGCTGCTCTGCGCTGCGCTGTGCTGCGTCACCTGTGTCTCAGCATACGCTTAGCCTAAAGGACGGTACGTTTTAACGCTGCCGGGCGCGCTGAGCAGGTGCAGCAGGTCCTGCGCCACGGCCGGGTCCAGCGGCGCGCGCGCGGGGCTGCGGGCCGACAGGTACAGCGCGCGGACGGCGCCCGCCGAGCGCTGCAGCGACGCCTGCTCCGCCGACCCCAGCTCCGGGTTCAGCAGCTTCGTTTGGAACAGCTCTGGCATACCACAATAAACATACTATCATATCAGCCCGCATTTGGCAAGCGTGGTGATTAAGCCATTACCCATCAATTGTAGCGATGACTTGATTTCAATGATGGAGGCCTTTGCCCAGCAGTGGGACAATTATAGGCTGTTTACTTACTTTACTTACTACTTACATATCAGCCAAAAGACGTCCACTGCTGGACAAAGGCCTCCCCCAAGGATATGAGGGGTATTTGCCGTAATCGCCACGCTTGGCAGGCGGGTCGGCGATCGCAGTAGGTTGAGGGTAACCTTACAGAGATGCTGCTGCCCATCTTCTGGAATGGTCGCTTAATCGGCTTTTACGACACCCACGGGAAAAGATGGGGTGGTGCAATTCTTTATCCCCTGTACCACACAGGGCACAAAGATACATATAGGTATAAATATGAACAAATGCTAATCGTCGCCCAATCCACAAAACACACTATGTAATGGTGCACATATTATTGAAACTAACCTACTTTTACGGACCTAGACCTTTTGCTAGAAAACAACGATTTATCTCAAGGTTTTTTTTAAATATATTTTTATTTTATTTTATATTTTACTCTATACTAACCTAACCTAACCTAACTTGATGTCAAGTGATGATAAGGCCAAAGGTGGAAGCGTACTTCACCCGGAACACAACAGTGCTTAAAACATAGATGTTACATATTAATATAAGACGGTAGTAGCTAGCCAGGCGGAAACCAACCGAACCGAATACACAAGGAATAAAAAACCTCTAAATTTCTATTATTTACCTTTTACCTTTAAATTTATTTGCATTCCAAAGTGTTACTTAGTTGGTAATTAACTAATTGAAACTCGAAACTCACTGATATCCTTATAGAACTGCAGCAGGTGAATGTTGCTGGTGGTTTTGAGGTACTGCATGAACGCGTAGAAGTACTCCTGGTCGTCGATTACCTGCTCCAACTCCACCTTGAGCAGCCGGCTGCGCTGCACGTATACAGAGTCCGTGTGGCGGACGAACGTCTCCAGGAACTCCACCTGCGGGGGTAAGTAGCTGGTGGTAGCTTTAACCTTTCGGTACCTAGTGCGAGTTTCATTCGCCATTCGATCACGTTTACGAATACTAGTAATGTTTAACCTTTATACCGCCAACAACTTTTATAGAAGTTCGAGATTTTCGTGCCGTCCACGCCAGCACTTCTATAGAAGTTCTTCTTTGTACCTACTTTATTAAAATACATTTATACGTTGGCGTACAGCGGGACATCGCGTGCAGGATAGTTGGGCGGTGAAAAGGTTAACAAAATTTGATGTTTCTGAGTATCGCTTAAAACTCAAGTGGCTTCCTATTCGTCTTCGCCGGAATGCTCATATACTGTCCCTTCTTTATAACATATTGTTTAATCCCATCTATCCTTCTTATCTTAAGGAACGTTGCAGTTATCTTAATTGTTCAGGTTCGCGCTCATTACGGTCATCAGAAAACTTAAGCCTTAAAACACCCCTACACAGCACCACTTTTTATGATTATTCTTTTACCGTCCAAGCTGTCCGTCTCTGGAATTCGCTTCCAGTTGCGATCAGGCGTGCGAAATTCATTCATTTATTTAAAGAGCTCGTGAAAAAATTATACCTTTCTAATTAACCCTGCAAAACTGCCAAATCCGCTACTTTCCTACCTGAGACTACTATTATGTTTAAATAGGTTTATTTATATATAAGGTATATTATATGTTTATCATTATTATCATTACCATTATTATTATTATTTTGCTTCAATTATAAAATACACATTATTCTAGTATGTTTTCATAGTTTCACCTCTGATCTTAAAGGTTATTAGCTCTCTCCATCCGACTGGTTGTCTGGAAGAAATCGCTTGAAAGCGATAAGACCGCCAAATTGTAACTTTGTATTTTTTTCTTTTGTTCATGTTTATGTTTTATAGTGTTGCAATAAAAGTATTATCTATCTATCTATCTAAATGTTAACTCATCTCGTATGCCGCCAGGAGGCGCTGCTTCAACGCCATACTAATTTTCGTTTTCGTAAACGTAATCGAATGAATACGGATAGTAAACAAAACTCACGCTAGGCACCCTGGTTATAATCGTAAAGTGATAACGCACAGACGCCTGCACATCCACCTATCCAAAACTGATAAAGGAGATTTTTCAATTTGGGCCGAGTCTATGTACAGTACTTCAAAAAATAGGAAAAATAAACAAGGATTCTCAGGATTGTTCTCGGATTGCATCAAACGGCATTTTTAACGTCACCGGGCTTTTTTGGGGGCGGCGAGGTACGTAAAGGGTACCTCAAGCCGTGTGAAACGAATCACCTTCGGAGGATTTCTGGTTCCGTTGCGCTGTGTCATTTCATTTGTCAACACTCATGCACCTTTACGAACACTTAAACGTGAATAATCCACCATTATTTCACATTAATATTCGACATAACACAAATTCTACAAAATAAAGCAATACCGCAATCATATCCCTTCACTTACCCGCTAAGAAGTCTAGTAGGACAGTTTTATGCTATTTACTTTACATTACTTTTGACTGTACCTTATAGTTGGGCGTGGTGGGTAGCTGCGCCATGGTCTCGTCGCCGGTGGCCAGTATGATGAGCGTGTTCAGGATGTACGGATCGGCCAGCACGTCAGTCAGCGACAACAGAACCCAGCCCGCGAATATCTCGCGGATCAGTATGCGAAACACGCTGCAATATGTTAGTTATGGTTAACTTTTAAATTCAATAATTCAAAATTCAGTTTAGACTACAGCTCTTATGAACGTCATTATTAGTAGCGTAAATATCTTTTACATATCCAAAAGTCAACCCCATAGGTAGTATTAATGCCTTCTAATGATAAGTAAAATATTTTCAAGGTTTCGCATTTCCGATTTTCTTTAAACTAGAGCTTTAACAATGTATCTGATTTGATGTGATTGATGGCGCTGGCGTGCAGTGATGTCACCTACCTTTTATTTATTTATCTTGTTTTTCTGGTTTCCACGGAAGATCAGCGTCGGGGTGCCAACCAGGTATCTCGACACTATGCTGAGTGGAGACCATTTCAACACCACTAGTCCTAAGTATTTTGTCTATGTATTTACATTAATTTAAGTGGTTTTGAATAAAAAAATTCTATTCTATTCTATTCTATTATGTCATCGGTTAAGTCTACTCTGGGCGAGATACCTTGTACTGAGAAGAACCGGCAAGAAAATCAGTACGGGCATTTCTTTTCTCCCTTACAGCGTCAAAATTTTGAAAAATGTCTTATCATAATATCATGTTATTAAATATACCTTCTATTTGTTTTAGTTTATAACCTCATTTTATTTTTGGTTGCAACTTAAATCTTTATAACTAGAAGTAAGTACATTTTATTACTGTGTAAAATGATATTGTCAATGGTGTATCTTATCAAATAAATAAATAAGTACGATTATACAACTTACTATCACATGAGTAGATATATGTGTTCACTACAGAGTACAAGCTCTCTAACAACGCGCAAAATTGATACATATTCTGAAAGGGCTGACACCTGTTGCACGTTAAAACAATTAGGGAGGAAAAATAAAATAAGGTAAGTGTATCGTAAAACGTGTATTGCAAAAGGTATAAATTAAGGTTTAGTGTAATTTGACACATACTAAAGATAAATTAGTTTATAAATGGCTAACCCTAAATAATTTATTTTTCTTCAAGTATTTATTATTTCTTTTTAACGTGTGGTACAGTCTGAATCTAATATACAGTATCCTCAAATAATTGATCGGAAAACATTCGCATGGCATGTCAAACGATAACTTTACAATTTTTATAAATATTTAATTTCCAATATTTTGGATTCTCGGATCATTTTTAAAATAATCTTGGTATTTTTTTTCCATTTCACCAATAAAATTAACAAAATTACCTGGCGGTATTTAATGGAACCCAGCCTGCACATTACCTACATTATAGTCTTTATGTTGAGTAAATAGGGAGAATCTTTGCTCATATTTATGGCATTTTTTGATCTCATAATATAGGATTCCGATTTTTCGCACTTGTGTCGATCCAGACATTTCCTATACAAATATAATTATATCCGGCAACATAAACCATAGCATTTCTTTCTGGTCATTGTCATGTGACATATTTTCTAAAGAGAATCTGTCACTATATCAAAATTATTCAATGACCAAACTTTTAACTGACGATTGAAAAATCAGCCATTAATCTATATTATATAATTGAAACGCTAAAATGGTAAAATCCCAAATTCGTCACCAAAATCACTCGAATAACTTCCTGAATCTCGTCTAATGCGCGCGACAACTCATGTGGTGCGGCCCTGTCAGTTATACCGCAACTGAGCCGGCGCAAACCAGTTTTTAACCCAGCGGCGCGTCAGTGAACCCGTCGTCGGTGAGAGGTCACGCGTACATCGGCCGCGCTATGTGTGAGTGTACCGCAGCGGGCCGCTTATAGGCAGCTTGTACTCTGTAGTGAACTCTGTAGTAGCACATGAGTAGATATATGTAATATCTACTCATGTGCTACTATAGTCTGTATACATTTTAGTTTCGTTCCTAAGTCAAATCGTTTATTCGCAATTATATCATCGGGTATTTTGATAAAGAAACTAATAATTTTCGCAAATTTGACATATTTGCCAATATGCTTCGATATTTTTAACCAACCACAATTTTAAAAGAAAGAGCTGTTTACTTACGAGTTTTGCACCTCCATGTTGTTCAGCAGGTACGGCATGATTGCATCGGTGATGCAGCGCAGGTACTTGATCTCCGCAGCCCTATTGGCGGCGGCGGGGTGCAGCGGGCGCGGGGGCGCCGGCGGGGGCGGCGCGCCCGCGCACACGTGGTAGTGACGGAGCGCGCACGGCACGAGCCGCGACATTATCAGGCGGGAGAAGTTGATCTGGAAATTAATCAATGGAATCGGGCGTTACTTTGCGGTAATCATGGCACACTAAAATGCAATTAAAATAATTACCATCATCATCATTATCAAATAATCACACTAATATTATAAATGCGAAAATTTGTGTGTATGTACGTTACGTACGTACATTTACGTGCCATCTGAAGCACGGAGGAACTCGAGATAATAAATGTTTGTTCCGATGACCGGCCTTTGTGAAAGTGGCTCAACCCCAGTAATTGCAGACCCGGGCGCGTTAACCAATGCGCCATCGATCTCCTTATTAAAATACTATGTGGTGTTAATTCCGCTAAAATATTCGATCATCAGCATCACGCTTGGATGCCGTACGCGAGTACCACCCTCCCGCCCGCAAAAATAAATATAGAAGGATTAATAATTAATGGATTCGAGCAAATATGCACACCCAAAACCGATAACCCGAAACGTGTTTCGCCCCTCTACGCGGCATCCTCAGGACCTGTTCACTAGTTGAGAGCTACGCACCAACAGTTGGTCTGAATTAACACTTCATATTGTTCAATTTGAGCAGCTCGATGACGCAGTGGTAACGCGCCCCGTCTGCGAGTGCTTCGGAAAGCAGCTTAACCGCCTCTGTGGTCTAGTGGTTAAGACCACCGGTTTAAACCCAGAGGTCCCAGGTTCGATTCCCAGCGGGGGTACATGCTTGTGTACTCGATTTGGTTGGTGGTAGGGTTTTTTTGTCCGCCTGGCTAGCTACCACCATACGTTGAGGATCCCGGGTGAAGTGCGCTTCCATCATTGGCTTTATCATCACTTAACATCTGGTGAGATCAAGGCACTGTGCTTACCCGTTAATATAAAAAAAAAACCACGTAAATTCGCTGGCCCCGGCTGCATTAGCAGTGGTTAACAACCACCGCACCGTAGCACACTGGGCCCGCGCGTTGGTTTATGGCCCGTGCTCTCTATCCATCCATAGGGTCTTCCCTATTGCCGCCCCAGTGGGGATATACAAATGAGCTGATGATGATAATTGCTTAATTGCATTTTTGTGATCAGGAAGTTTTGAACTATGTGTTAGGGCACGCTATACTAGATGCGCGGGGTGAGTGGATGGTACTGTAAGGAGGTTATATGCAGCTCATATTAAAAGTTAGGTTATTGTATTTGTATGTAAGCCTCTTTAGTCTAGATAAATATTTGAATCATCGAACATGTAAAATTAAAAAGGTTTGCAATGGTTTGACACAGTCGTAGACTGGAGCTAGACGACCCGGCTAAGAGGCTCTGAGATCGGTTTTAATCTAATGTAACATTTTTATTATAATACACAAAATTAAGTGCAACTGTTATTCTTATTTTATATCCTAGAAGGATTCCCAACCTTACAGTACTGTGTTTTTAGTGGGTATGCCTCCTGCGGCCCATTCAACTTCTCGGAGTTGGGTGGGGAGGGGAGGGGAGAGCCCCACATAACTCGCAAGTTGCCTAAGACACGTGAGCACGCAGTGTAATGCATTTGTCTCGCAGTTTAAAAAAATGGGCACGCATGGTAGATCTGATGGTAGGGGATGATAAGGTTAAAGAAGCCTACTTTTAACACTTACAAGAAAGTAACTGCTATTCAAGATTATCGAGTTTTTACATTGGTATTTTCTAATAAACTTAAGCATAGAACCCGACTCCCCTCCAAAAATAGAATTCTAATAACACACATGTTAACACTGTAAAAAAAAAGCAAATTATTAGACTGTTGACTGCCCAATTATTTCTAACAGGAAAAGTAGGTAGCAGTATAAGGTGGTCTCCCTGCTGTTATTGTAGGAAAAAACTAATTTGCAATAGCTAATCAAACTAAAAGTAATTTTTTTAATGGTTATTCAACTTTCTTTTCAAACATACCTTTAGAGCTCGCCTTAAAAGACAAGCCGATGCATAACGGAGTTGGTACCGCAACTCGTCAACAAAGAATGGCTGCAGTGTGACCTTGCTGTACCAGGTGTTAATAAACTGGTCCAATATTGTGTTGTAGAACTGTGGAAGAAAGATTTGGAAGCTGCTGCTTTTTTCATAACGGAATATAAATGTGTAAAAAAGTATGATAATTATAATTATTGTTTTAAAGAATGTCATTTACCTACCTACTATTGAACACATCCACATTAAGGCTAAAGAATGCTGATAGAGATGGATTGTTTGAAGTGGAGGTCATTGTCAGCTATGAGTCATCAAGACATTATTACAAAAGTAGGTTAGAAATAGCTCTACACAATATTCTCATTTGAATAAAGTTATTGTTTAGAAAATTTATATAAGCAAGTCTTTTATTAAGATAGATAACATTATTTATTGCAAAAAAGACAATTAAAACTTTAATTTTAACCTACTAATGAGATAAACAATAACAATGGTCTAATAAATTATAATGGATCAAAAGATGGACAGTACCTACTAAAATATGGCATAATAATAATGGTCAAGGTAATTTATATATTTTTTCCACTCAATGTTGAAAACATGACATACATTGTCAACCTTTTCGCAATTAAGTAAATTTTCAACTTACATCTTCTATGGCTTGGTCGAGCTGTTTGTGTACCTGAAGGCCTACCCATGGCTCCACAGGCGTATCAGGGTTATGGCGACCACAACCCTCAGATCCACATGTCACACAACCCTAAAAATATAATTAACACTGGTAATCAAAATAAATAAGTCAATCAAAAATGTAATAGTTCTCATTCTTAGTAATAACAGGACACTTTAACTTTTCCCCATTTATTAAAAGTGTTTGTTACAAAAATCAGTAAGATGTAATACATGCTGTTGCCTCCATCAGTAACTAAATAAATAATACAAAACAAATTAATTATTATAATTATAAATAAAAACCTTTATTATTTTTTATATTGAATTTGCAGTATTAATGCTAGTATTATCAATATTGTATTCTACTATTCAATTTTTAAGATGTTTATTAGCATGGTTGCAGTCAAAACTAATGTTTTTAGGGTTCCGTACCGAAAGGGTAAAACGGGAACCCTATTACTAAGAGTCCGCTGTCCGTCCGTCCATCTGTCACCAGGCTGAATCTCATGAACCGTGATAGTTAGACAGTTAAAATTTTCACAGATGATGTCTTTCTGTTGCTACAATAACACCAAATACTAAAAAACAGAATAAAATAAATATTTAAGAGGGGTCCCATACAACAGACATGATTTTTTTTGCCGTTTTTATAGATAATAGTACGGAACCCTTCGTGCGCGAGTCCGACTCGCACTTGGCCAGTTTTTTTGTTATGATACAAAGTCATACATAGGTGGCTAGAAAACTTACTTTAGAGGGAGCATCTTCTGTTTTCTTTTCCCTTGCTTCTCTGATAAAGAAGGACTTCTGTTGCTGCACATATTTGTGTAGAACGCTCGACTTCAACCCATAATAACAAGCCACACATCCCAAAGCATAACTAAGCGATACCGCGACGAAGTGAAATCTGTAACACGAAAAACTTGGTTAACGATATTCTGTTTATAAGAGCACTTGCATGTTTAACAACGCATTCACCAAACCTGTAATAGTATAAAACGGCAACAGATACGGAGAAAACACCGACATAAATAATATAATTTGTATTCTCAAATTTTTCTATGAACTTCGTTTGACATCTTTCAGTCATGGCTAAGCGAACAATGACGTACGTTGTTGATTTGACACTAGTGATGTAAGAAAGGCGACGCGACGCCATATAACATTTAAAACTACCATTGTATTTTTCATTATTTATTTTATAGTATTTACAGGCAAAAATCTAGAAATTCTATTATATAAAATAAACTTAACTAAACTTATCAAAAAATTCCTCCGTGTCGCTGTCGACTAGTAATGTACCCAAAAGACTGGTGGCATTGCCTCGATGTATGGCAATGCTTAGCCTCTGGCCAAGGTAAAAGCCAGCCTTTGGGTCATGGGAAGAGTCAAACTGCCGTTTGGAGATGTCATTAAACAAAACATGAGCACTCGGACCCCACGGCACGAGGGTTTCAACCCCAAACGGCTCGAAAATATAAATGCCGATAAGGTTATTATACTTTCGCCGCTTGAGGTTTTCTGCAGCCGCAGCAGCAGCACCAGCACAGCAAGCTGTGCTAGGAAGGTGGGATAGCGCAAGAGTATCGACACAAGTTGCATCCCACACTAAAAGGCCTACCCACCTTCCATGGAAATAAAGACATGCCGTCCGGTCACTTGCCATCGTCGCGTGCTAAGCCATTGGGTTCTACTAATACAGCTGGAACGCCGACAGTGACAAGAGCCCGTCGGATGATGGTATTAATGTTCGCGTGCCGGGCTAAGCGGCCCGCACTACGGCTGCAAGACAGGCCATGGTATCCGATGCCGACAACTTCACCAAAGTGACAGCGATGGGGTGAGCAACATGGACTCCTAGACGCAGGGAAGCAGCGAGGCGGAAAGTAGTGTCGTTGAACAAAGTACCTAAGTTTGACGACGGTAGTGCATGAAGCCAAAGACCCGACTCCCACTTGCCCACAGCCAGCAGGCACGCACGCTCCGCAGTAGTAGTAGACGTGACAAGTAAATTATTCAGTACTACTCTGCAAAGCGGTTCATCTCATCCCACCGTCTCTGGGAAGATGGATTGTTGGGTGTATCTGAGTTCGGGCAAATGAGTCTCCAGGCATCCATAGCCTCGGTGAAGCACGGCACATCAAAATTAATTAGTGTGGGGGCTAGGACTTTCCTGATTAATTTTTCAGTGCCATGGACCGAGGATAAGAAAGCCAGTAAACTAATACTGGAAATTTTGCAGACGCCGAGGCCTCCCAAGCGAATGGGAAGAGTAGCTTGTGCCTAAGATCGATCGTCCATGGCTTAGTCCATGGCCACATTTGGCCATTGTTTTGAATGCTCTACCGCCTCTGTCTGGATACTGAGGTTTTACACTTAGGTTTTTTTTAATTATTTGATTATTTATTTAGCAGCATTAACTACAACTAATAATTATTCTTTTTATAATAAAATATTGTATAATTTAGTGTGACTAATATGCATGGGCTCGATCCTTCCTTTTGATTTACATAAACATAAAAAAAAAATAGAATAAAAAAGGAAGTAAAACGTCATTCATAATTTTGTCTACGGTATGTCATACGTTTACAATATTTGATGTAAAAAGATAATTATTAATTTTACGACATTAAAATTAAAATACAGTGTATTCCATGATATGATTGATATGCCTCTAACAGTGGATAAATTGATCAACGATGATAGGTAAGTCCCAAAAGCTATTGCTTATCTTTCGACTGCTATACACGCAGTTTTAGGGGAAAGTGGACAGTACTAAAACTTATCTGTTTACAAGTTTAGACATTCTAGTTTATTCTAAGGACTTGTTTCGTTGTTTTCAGATTCTCTGGCGATAATGTTTTACAATTTATACTATATTTGCCATTTGGACTTGTGCTATTGGCTACGCGTACGATCCTAGCATTAATTCTTTGGATTGCGTCGATTTTGTTACCCAACAACCAGGCTGTAAGACAACTATTGTCCACATTTGCATGTTGGACGTTTGGTACGTATCGTTAGATGTCGTCACTGCGCCCGCCAAATTTCATTTGTGTCTTTGCAAGGTTTTTATTATGACGGTTTTAGACAATAACTATAATAAAAGTTTTATTGTCAATCTAATACTTACAACCAAAACGTTGTTAATAATTTACCTATAAGTCTTGAAATCCTAAAATTAAGCTGTGTATTTTTTGTAAATTAAAAACAGACTATGGCACCATCTAATAACAACAATGTATGCAGTAGGTATTTTATAAAAAAAAAGGAATTTGTGAATGTTTAATTAATTTACTTTATTCTTTAATATTAAAGTACCTAATTATAAGAAAACTTTTTCTTTAGGGGTTTTAATTGTTGGAAAGCAGAGGTTCAAGGTTTGATTCCCAGAAGTTCAAATTGCGTTTGATTTAGTTGATCATATTGGGTTAGATGCTGGCTATCTACCACCAAAGTTTGTTTAAGTTGTATACTTTTTTAAGTTACATTGTTTTGTTCCGACAAGAATTGTTAATGGGGCAAGCTTCTTTTGGTTGAAAATTCTGCGTTTTTATCACTTACCAACAAGTAAGATGATGGCCAAGAGCTACCAGACATTAAAATAAATAAAAAATTTAATTAAGATGTCTTTTGCAGGTGTATATGTCAAAGTGAAAGGAAGTAGAGACCCTCGCTGTAGTGTGATGATCGCCAATTGTGTGTCATGCCTCGACTCACTCGCAGCTTCACATGTCCTGGGCACTATTAGTGTATGTATGATATAACCTTTTTGTTAAGATTAACAGTGGTACTTAAACACTATGGTGCATACCATAGTGTCTGAGGAAACACGGATGGCTATATAGGGCTCTACCCCTAGCTCCTGTTTTGCTGTACAAGTCCGAAGGCTTCAATAAGAATTTTTAAAAAGAAAGCAAGGCATTTCCACTGATAACCAGTATACTTCCTCTAAACATTGTTGCTTAACAGCTGTCAGTGTGTCTGTAAAGTCTGTATTCAGCCCAGCAACTGCCCACGAGAGAAAGCATGATCGTGGATTTCTATTTCGCTTTTGGATTGTACAGTCAACCATGAAATTGTTTTATCACTTTTGACTAAAACTTCCATTACAATAATATTTCGCTAAGGCTCATTGTCAATAATGACAACGTATCTGTCACTTGGTCTTTTAAACAAAAATAAAACCTGTTGATTTAAAATACAAAATAAATTCACTTGTAAGGTGGTAAAGCAATTTCATTGTCAACTATAAAAAATAATGCAGTATAATTTGGGCTAGTATAGTCGACCACGAAATTGCTTTATCACTTTTGACAAAAATTTCCATTACAATAAAATTTTGCTAAGGCACATTGTCAATAATGACAACGTATCTGTCACTTGGTCTTTTATACAAAAATAGAACTTGTTGTTTTATTAAATGCAAACAAAATTCACTTCTAAGGTGGTAAAGCAATTTCATTGTTGACTATACATACATATGCCCATCAGCCTACCACAAACTGACAAATTTCCACAATAGACTTTGCACTTTATATATATGGAATATGGTTGAAAATGTATTGAAGAAATTTGACAGTTTTGGATAGGTTGATGTGCGGGTTGTCTGTACATTAATTATCTAACTAGCTGACCCGGCGGACTTCGTACCATTTTGAAAGTTTCCATGACAACAAAACAAACAAATCATTTTGTATTAAAAAATTAAATTGTCGTTTTTAGTATTTTCTGTTACTAATACAAATATGTTTCTCACCGATTAAACCTTCCCTGAACTTCCACAAATATTTCAAAATCAAAATTAGCCAAATCGGTCCAGCCATTCTCGAGTTTTAGCCGTTTTAGCAATTGATTTTATATATAGATTCCTACATTCGAAGACTTATTTATTTGGCTATTATTATGTTGCTAAACCAGTATCTTGTTATTGACTGTAGTCAATACCATTTCATTAATTAATTCAAGTTCCAATGTGTAATACTAAATGGTGCTGTATTTTTTGTTGTTTAATTCTGAATGGAAATGTTATGTTTTTTTTATTTATTATTATTATTTATTTACATATTTACAGACAACAGTATAGTTTATATTGTTAGTAACAATCTATTGACAACTATGTTTGAACATAGTGTGTAAAATCAAGTTGCTTCAAATTTAGCTTTACTAGCTGTCCTGTTACTAGCTTTACATCTGGATTCTGCTCCTGTTAAATGATGTTTAGAGAGCAGAGTCATTTGCCTAACTTTAAAGTAATTATTAACGGGATTCTTACCATGTTTATTATTTGTGAGTATCCAATATTTCGGCACATATGCATGCGCCATGATCACGGAATCACTGATTTATATTTTTGACTCAGTTTTAGAGTTCCCTACTTTAAATACACTAAACTGTTTAGTCTAAACAGCTTAGAATAATTACGGTATAGAAAGTAAGTCCGCGCGCCCATTTTGAAGCACCTTTTTTAGTTTTCAATGTACATTACGGAGTTCCAAATGTACGCGTGCGTGCTGCCGAGCGCAAGCAAGTAATCGTCACGAAAGTGCGAATCGGTTTAGTGCTTTACTTTTGACAGAGCGTTTCTATGAAGACTATCTTTCTATACGTAATTATTCTAAGCTAAACAGTAACTGTATCACTAGAACCAACTTCTTGATTTCTTCTAGATTTGAAATTTTTGAAAGTGTTAAAGGTAATCAATAACAATATGTAAATTATTAAATTTTTACAGTTAAAGAAATGGAAAGTGCCACCATTTTTTGCATCAACTCTTGGAATAAGAAATACTGCACAATTTGTAAGAAAGTAAGTATAAGTTACTGAAACAAAAAGTAGCAACATTTAAATAGTATCAATAATTAACTAGATTTTAAGTCACTGCTAACCAACTGCTACACGATGATGATGCCACAAGATGTAAATTAACAATATTAATTACATAACACCTAGTTTCTCAATGTGAACCAGTATGCATGTCATTTAACTCTTTTTACTTATGAAAATTTTTTGGTAGGTACTAAGTAATTAATAGTAAAGTAAGGAAAAGTAAATAGCCTATAGCTGTCCCACTACTGGGCAAAGGCCTTCACCATTGAAATTAAGTCATCATTACAATTTATAGGTAATGGCTTAATCACCACACTTGCCAAATGTGGGTTGATCACAAACCCGGGCTTATGCATTGGAAAATCCAAAACACACTTTTGCCTGACCTGGGAATTGAACCCGGGCCATTCGGATCCCAAGCGTTAAATAATAAACCTCAGCAATCGCAGATCGGGCGCGATTAACACTGCGCCATCTAGTTCATGTCTTAGTTTTAGTTTGTATGCAGACCAATATACAGGGTTATTTGAACAAACATCAACAACCTCTCACGACTAGATAGCTAACATCATAGACAACAACATTTGTTCTACTAGTTTTTATCATAACTTAATACATTAATTAAAAATGATTTTCCTAGCTTTTATTGTACTGTCGTGACATTTGTAAGTCTATGTTCCATCCACATACGAAAAGGCGACGCGCGCAACGCTCGCGATGCGATGCGCACAGAGAGATAAGAACATTCAGACGTAAAATTAAATTGATATTTATTTTTGTATGAAAGTAAAATGTGTCAAATTACCAAAATTCGTAGAACAAATGTTGTTGTTTATGATGTTAGCTACCTAGTCTTGCGAGGTTGTTGATGTTTTTTCAAATAACCCTGTTTAGTTTTTGATTCTTTCTTTCTAATATGTCTAACCTCAAGAAAAGTTCATGTATGTGTTTGAATTCTATGTTTTTTATAGGCAACACTTTACTGATGGTTCGAGCAAGGCGGTCCTTCTACAGCCTGAAGGAGGCCCTACCAATGGCAAAGGAGTGCTGAAGTTCAACGATTGGCCGTTCCTACTTGGAAATCGAGTTCAGCCGGTGACATTTGGTAAGTTATTATCTTCTTAACAAGTATATGTTTTCTTAATTAATGGCTTTAAGCATTAAGCCAATTTCAAGTGGTATTATATTATTATAATGAAGAATTTTGCGGAAAATGGAGTCTCACAACACATGTTATTACACAAAGAAAAAACTCGGGCAAATACATAGTTCTATGGTACCTATACAAAGTTTGCGTTAATCCCGGTTATAAACCTTTCATTCATAAAACATAGATACATACTTACATACATACTCTCACGTCCCTGTGTACCCCTAAGTACTCCTTTTTGGAGGACACAAAAAAGGTTAGACAGATCACCATTTTGTGTACCACCGTTAGTGACCAGACACCACATTAAGCATAAACAAAGTAGGGTTCTGAGGTGGAATAAAAGAATCATTTATAAAAGACTGGCTGACTCGACAGACGAGTCATTGTACATATAAACCTTTCTCCTAAATCACTCTATCTATTGCTGAAAACTGCATTAAAATCTGTTGCGTAGTTTAAAAGATCTAAGCGTACCGTACAGACAGCGGGAGCGACTTTGTTTTATAATATTTTTTTTTAATTTATTTACATAACAGACCTAGTGATTTATTTCATAATTACGCTTATGATAAAAATTTATGTTCTGCCACACTGCTGAGCAGTTTGTCGGCAGTAGTTCTCGTACATTGCTTAACTTACTTATATTTAGCTTACATTATAATCTTACAATAACATTATTATTAATACACCCGGCTGCTGAAAGTAATATTACAGTGTCTCTTATAAATTACTAGCTGTGCCCCGCGGATTCACCCGCGTTCTATTAGTCATAGCGTGATGTAATATAGGCTATAGCCTTCCTCAATAAATGGACTATTCAACACAAAAATTTGTTTTCAATTAGAACCAGAAATCAGTTCCTGAGATTAGCGGGTTCAAACAAACAAACTCTTCAGCTTTATAATATTAATATAGATATAACTTATGTACACACGCATGCATATCAACCTACCACAAACTAGTAAATTTTCTCAATAGACTTTGAACTCTATGCCTAAGTCATATGGTTGATTTTTTATTGAAGAAATTTGACAGTTTTGAATGGGTTGAAGTGCAGACATCTGACTACCTAATGAGTTGTTACAATGTCGCCTGCAGCTGTGGAGCGGCCGTTTACGAACGTGACGGTGCACCGGCCGACGGACACCCGCGAGAAGTTCCCGTGGTCGGACGCGCTGTGGTTTCTGTGGACGCCGGTGACGGTGGTCCACGTCACGCTGCTGCCGCCCATGGAGAGGCACGACGACGACCACCACGCATTCTCGCAGAGGATCAGGGAGGCGCTCGCCGCGAGTCTTGGGGTAAATATTTATAACACTTCACCACCTCGCCTCGGTCTGTAGTATAGTAGGGCTATAGCGTGACATAACAAGACCTCGATGCTCGTTGAAGTCATTAAAGTAAAAAAAAACTTTAAAAGTTAGTCTTTAAACTTTGTAGTAATGTAGTTATTGGGATCATTATACCTACAGTGTTATTATCTAGTGGTCTTAGACAAAAGAAATATGTAAGGTTAATATTGTGTAAATTCAGATTTGTATAATATTGTTCAGATTTCGTGTATCTCTAATATTTTCAGATTTCCCCATACTGTCCCAGTAAAAAAAAACGTTCCGTCAATTGAGTATGTGTTAATAACTCTAAGGGTACAGACAAAAATAGGTTATTGTTTTAAAGATTTATCGGATACTCACAAATTTAAACATGGTAAGGTCATGTAACAGTTTACATGATTTCATTTGTACGTTTTATGCTCTAGAATTGATTTTTATTATGGTAATTATTAACGGTATTCTTACCATGTTTATTATTTGTGAGTATCCGATATTTTGGCTCTGTTGCATGCACCATAATCACGCTATGAATATGGTAGAGTCCCGTTAATAATTACTCTAATGCAAGTGACTGTGATAGTTTAAAATAAAAAGTTATTCCTATTGTAATTCATTATGCCAGGTGGAAGTGACAGAGTACCGATGGGAGGAGCTAGTGCGTGCGTGGGCGACGCGGAGCTCGCCGCGGTGGGAGCCTCGCGGGTTTGGGGGCGGGGCGGCCGGGGGCGGGGCGGGGGGCGGGGCCGCGGCCGGGGGCGGGGCCGCGGGGAGGGCGGCGCCCGAGCTGTCCCGGCTGGCGCGCCAGGTTAAAGAGGTTCTGCCGACCGTGCCGCTCGCGGATATCTTGCGAGACTTGGGTATGTATAGTCTCAATGTCTTGTATAGTTGTTCTCCGTCGTATTTAAACTGTTTTGACCCTAAAAATTCTTTAGTAGTAGTAGTCGTACTTAAATATTATGATTGTAAAAGTATTATTTAATAGCGCATATTTTTTCTCATGTTTAACAAGATCACTAGGATATTCTAAAATCGCAACCCCAGCATGATTGAAACACAATCAACTTAGTTTTCTAACGTTTACGCGAAAACAAAACATTCGAAAGTTTTAAAACTTGATTGAATGATTTACACTATTTATTGTGTTTATAGTTTTTATTTTATTTTAAACAAATCTTAACTTTAGTAATGGCACCAGTGTTCGACACAGTAGCCCAGTGTTAGATGCCAGCTTTCGTCACCAAAAAATAAGTATAGCTTCATCGAAATTTTACATAATTTCAGTTAGGAATTCAATTGTTGCTTAAATCGAAAATCAGCTATTGACTCCTATTTTCAAGAAACTATTTAAAATAATGTCAATCACTAGTTACTAACGAACAGAATGATTTTTTTTTTTTTAATAAAAAAACCTTACAAATCTCATCACCTCTACAGCGTCCACTCGCAGCGTCGACATAACAATCACCAACTTCCTGGAAGGCATCACCCCGTACCGCGCGGAGTCTCCCCCCCCGCGGCCCGGGCCCTCGCAGCCCACGACCTTCCCCACCAACGCGAGGCAGCGCCAGCGCGGCTACCAGGAGCGGAAGGCACAGATGATCGCGGAAGCGCGCCAAAGGTACATCGAGAAGCACGGCTTGGACATCTGTTAGGGCGCAGTCACTGTTTGTGGATACTTTTGGTTTTAGATACAATATTGCCTTGTTAGCTTATCGATACTATAAGCTAAGCTATCAATACTAAGCTATCGATATCTGAAAAACAGCTATCGATAGTATTGCTGTAAACACACTATCGATAATTTTAAAGGATTTTTTTGAAGGGCATTGCCGCGGCACACTGTTAAAGATACATTTGATTGAACAAGATATTACAGTTTATCGCACTATCGATAAATTTGATTGTAAAAAATATATTTTCGCATAACATACTATCGTCTTTTTTTGTATTAAAAGTTGTCCTTTTCAAAACATTGCCTTGTTAGTTGTGTTAGTTAGCCTGTCGATAGTTGACATTAGACAATCGGTAAAGTTAATTGTTGTGGCTATAGTATTGGTGCATAACACACTATCGATAATATTTTTTTCGAGTGTCGATACTGTCGATAATCGAATATCTCATGGCAATACTAAACTGCGACTGTGTAGTAAGAATTTCGTACATTGACCCTTGAATACTTGTGTAAAATATATTAGTGCGCAGGCAGGCCTTAGCTAATACCTACAGATAATTATTGACGGGTCATTATACGAAGTTCTTTCTGCGATCGATTTAATTTGTTTTTGCAAATTTTTATCTGTGACTAATATATATATATATATATATATTAGTCATGGTTAGTGGCTATATATATATATATATATATATATATATATATATATATATATATATACACATTTTGGACACTTTTTGCAAAGATAGCTAGTTTATCGAGTGAAAAAAGCGTATTCATAAAAGCATGTTGTACCATTTAAACTTATGATTCTTCGTTAAGTAGACTTAATTGACAGAACTGATTAATTACTGAATGTATGAAACGAAACTATCCACAAACAATACTGCCCAATTCTGTGAAGGAGCGAGAAAGCAATTAATGTTCAACGTGTTGTTATAACAGTGCCTAAGTAGAACAACAAATTTGTTATATCGATTTATCACACGTATTACTGACGTATCACATGACTAATAAATAACAAGAATGAGTAATTTTGTTCGTGGCTTAATTCCCGCAGCACCACACTCTTGCATTTTGAAATGGATAATTGAGTTAGATAATCATCAATATACCTACTTTAGTTATGCTTAATTGGTCGGGTCATTATGGGCAAATATTCTAAAAATTGGTGATTTCTATGCCTGTTTACCCACTATTGGGACGTGAGAGTAGTTATGTATTCAATTTATCAAGTATATATCATTACTTTGTCAAAAAGGTGAAAATCCTAGCTTAGTCACAGAGAGTTGATTTTTGAACCGGTGACTTGTTTTCACGCTATATCAATAACTAGCTGACCCGGCGGACTTCGTACCGCTTTGACAGTTTCTATGACAACAAAAACAAATCGTATTTCTGTTTATTTATCATTCAGCAAATTTTTTTTTCTAGTAATAAATATAGCCTATGTTACTCAGCGCCATTGTAGCATTCTAATGGTAAAAGAATTTAAAAAAAAATCCAAGAGTATGACGCTGCAGGAAATACCGACACATTTCGTTTCTCTTACTTATTGCCGATTTTTGATTGATATTAATTAAAATTACAAACTTAAAAAAAACACATTTTTTCCATACAACGTCGTCGTTAAAAATTCCTGATTTCTTAAGAGCGTTTGGCCGTTTTTAGCTGTAACGTCTTATTTAACTAAACCATAACATGTCAGATGTTCATTAGGCGACGTCAAAATGCTTAATTACTTCATTCAAATAGTTTGTTGAGCATAATTTGATTTTCTATCTCTAACTACTAGATATGTTTTTTTTTCATTGGATACGCTAGTGTGCGGCGTAAACGCTCTTAATGTCTCACTGCTGGGCTTTTCTACACGGGGAGAGAACTTACTAAAAGGCTATATTATGTTCTTATAAAGCTGATAAGTAAGTAAACATTGGGATATTTAACAGAGCCCTGACTTTCATCACAAATTTGTAAGAGGTACCTATTTTGACTGCTCAGAAATTTATAATGACGAAATGGTAGGCGATGACTAAAACCGTAAACTGTAGCCAAAAGTAATTAATAAATTACCTCGTTTTAAGAGAAGAGTTTCGGCACACATGCTATACAGATATAGCTGAAATAAAGTTCGTGAACACCATCAGTCATGTCACGAATGTAAAAATACTTCAAGACTTATTATAAGTGTTTTAAGTTAATCACTCATTGGAATATAACACTTTATATGAATTACACTTGCGTTTGGTTTTTATAGAATACGTGTAAATAAACGTTAATATCAATTCCTTCCAATAAAAAGATATATTATTGTTTCTTTTTTAAGTTTATGAGAACACTATACGGTGAATCAAAACATTTTCTATGGGTCTACTCATCTTTAGAATGACGTTTCAAGCCTATTGCGGGGTCTGTGGTTACAGAATACAATTAATTGAATTGTTAAGTGAAATAATGGTGGTTTATTAACCGTTAAAGGTCTGGCTGGGGCTTTACTGAGACCATACGCGGACTTCTTGAGAGAATATGAAAAATGGTGTTGCACTAAATTAAATATTTATAAAATACAGCGAAAAAATTAAATGCCTACCTTTAATGGGTCGGGTAGGCATCTTCAGTGCAGCAATT
The DNA here is from genome assembly GCA_947562085.1 of Eudonia lacustrata. Lineage (NCBI taxonomy): Eukaryota > Metazoa > Arthropoda > Insecta > Lepidoptera > Crambidae > Eudonia > Eudonia lacustrata. The sequence goes on along the minus strand of OX387321.1, from coordinate 2,548,618 downwards.
AGGATTTAAAAATAAGAATTACAATTTTACTATAGAGCGTTGTGTTATCAAATTTGTGGTATTTCATCTGTAAAGATGAATGGGCATAGCTATCGGTTGCAATAACCGTTGGATAGATGGCACTGGGCCGCTAAAGCACTCAAAAATTAAAAAGCAGTGTAAAAATTCAGGTCTTATGTCAGTCTTCCCGGTAGCATAATGGTCAGTGCAGCTGCCCGGATTGCGGAAGACCCAGGTTCGATTCCTGGCTGGGTCGGGTAGGCACTTTATTTTATAAATATTTCTTCAATAGACTTTGAACTTTTAACACATGACATGTGGTTGAACATTTAAGTGCAGGCGTCTGTAGGTACGTGACAGTATGAAATCTCCGACGGTGACTTGAGAAATTATAACTTTCTCAAGTTTTGGTTTCTCTTCTCTGATTAATTTTATTAATCCGGTAACGCTGTAAAGACCCTAGGAGGTCATCGACAAATGATTTCCTAAAAGAAATAGGTGAAATAAATGCGAGTAGCTCCGTAAAATGTTTCTATTTCACAAAGTAGTGTTCTTATATACATAATTACGTGTGATTGCTGAATTTAACGTTAACATTATTCTTAAAGGTATTTGTGTAATGATCAGAACGCTTGCGGCTTCTATAATTTTTTTTCCTGAACTTATATTAATTTTCGATATTTAGTTTTAATCAATGTCACTGAAGTTATTAATTTAGTCACATAAAATCGATTGTATCATTATTCATTAGTTTTGATAGGTTAACGTTTAACATTTTAGCTGTAATAAAGATTCTTTTTCGATATTAATTAATATTTGTGGTGTCAGTCAAATATGAAATCCAACAATTTGCTAACTACGTTTTGAATTCTAGTCTTTCATGAGGCTTTCTGCGTTAACTAAATTAATTAAACACCGTGCCAAATTAAAAGAAAAACACTACGGCAGTTTATGGTTTGATTTATTTTATACTACGATTGAAATAAAAATATTTTTTGTAAGTCCAAAGTTAATAAGGTCTAATTTCGATCGGACTGACATAGCGAATTTTTTTTATCCGTGAACCGATGACTGATAACGGAATATCTATATTTGTAAAAACAAACATTTTACTTAATTATTATGTTGTGAACCGACTGACTAAATGTTTTGACTGACATCTTGTTATACAGTAAACGGAATATCTTTAAAAATGTGAGATTAGAAAAGTTGCATCATTAAATGTAAGGTTTTTATTAGATCTCGTTGTAAAGATACATTGGCTGAGATCCCTGCCGAATAAATGGTTGTTGTGAATAAATTGTAAATAGAGAACTTTAGAGGAGCTATGTATATACCACGGCCATTATTATCGTTACTATTATAAGATGTTTTTCGAAAATAGGGTATGATCATAATCTATTTTATTAATCGGCTGGTAAAACGAAATACTTCCACATAACTTGTTGCACGTCAAATAAACTAAACATGTTTTTAGTTTATATACCATAGTGTTTATTAATATAATTGTCAAACGTCGAAATGTTTTTAATAAAAAACAGTTTAAAACAAATAAACCTTTTCCTTTAGTAATAAACAATGAAAATTGAATTATTGTTATATTTTAAAAGAAGTTTGTTATCAAACAATATTAGTTAAAATATATTTTAACACGATTGACGGTCCAATGAATAAAACTGGTAATATTTTCATATCTTATTTGTTATTATTAAAGGAAAATACCCTATTATCGAATTATGTGAGGACATCGCGAGTCCCATCAGTCTCGTCTAACTGCCGCACATATGCCGCAATAATGCCAATTAATATGAACGATTACTTAACACCTATGATGTTTACTGTAAAAGAGTTTCTAATACAAAGGTAGTAGGCACTTTTTTGGAATGAAAAATTTCATGTAGCTAATCTACGTATCTGGGCGCGGTAGTATTCAATAAGTAGTTACTTCTCTGTTCAAATTGTTATTAGAATGAGATAAAAAGACATATTTTTAATAACTTGCGCGTCTTGATTTGCTATCTAAGATGTATATTACGACATTATATGATATATTTTGTAAAAGATAGACGCTATGACTATGTTGTAGGCAACCTATAGTTATTATTGTAACAAAATACTCAAAAGTATGAATATTTTAATGGCGTAATAAATACATAAATAAAATCTGAAATATGATTATGAGGGATAGGAACTTATTAGAAGTTATGTGCATTTAAGCAGATTTCTGGTATTCATAAACATTGTAACTTATTCAATTTGACCCGTTTATTCCATTTAAATAAAGCAAAAGTCCATTTAGCTTGACTGAAAGTGACAGACCAAATTGAAATTTAATTACTTTAGTAACAAGTTATAATACTTATGAATAACAGGTTTATAACATTGTATATATAAAAATTTGATTTATTGTCCTACCATTTTTGAGAAGTATATCAGACACTTGAGAACTATAGTAACCATATGTTGTCTCCCTCATATTAGCATAAGCCAACATTGAACACCAGTTACTACGTAGTGTAACCGAACAGCTTAATGTATAGTTGTTCAAAATAATTATAAAGTTATTTGACATTTAATTATATTGAATAAAAGTTTTGTTTCGAATCTCATTGATTTTATTCTAAATCCTTATTGTAAAGTCAACTTTTTATAGAAATCTTATTAAGTCCAATCGTGTGATATAAACCATTTAAACTATTGTAAATAACATAAACAATAACGGGATGTAAGATTCTTTTCTTAGCTGCAGCTAACGTAATTTTCTGATTCTGCTTATTATTTTCTTTATAAATTTAGTAAACAGTCTTTTTTATCATCATTGAAAGTAACAGTTTGGAAGCGTTGAGCTTTCTGTGTGAATTTGAAGTAAACCATATCGATTGACAAACGTTGGTTAAAATTTTCCATAGAAATAGAGAGATGGACTGAGCGTTTCGTAATCAGCTGTGACTTCACAGGCGCAAAACTGACAGAGGCGACGCGATCATGATGCGGCTATTAGTTCTCTTTCTAGACTTCTGATTGGCCCACGCCACAAGCTTGCTGGAGCGGACGAATCCTACTCTATGTGTTGAGAGACATCGGCCGAACAGAATCTTTACCTCTTTCTAAGCTCACCCTTGTATATGTTTTTTATAATGTAATTTAGACTGTAATTTTAATGTACAATAAAGGATTTTTAATTTATTTAAATATTGTTAGAGTAAAAAGTAAGCAATGCCTAACGTGCTGGGTCCGCGATAGCTTAAGTAAAGCAACTTTATATAATAAATAGCGGCCGCTCGCGGTTTCACCCGCGTGGTTCCCGTTCCCGTGGGAATATCGGGATAAAAAGTATCCTATGTGTTAATCCAGGTTATAAATTATCTCTATGCCGATTTTCATCCAAATCCATTCAGTAGTTTTTACGTGAAAGAGTAACAAACATCTATCCATATTTACAAACTTTCGCGTTTATAATATTAGTAGGATATAAATATAGCCGCATAAGCCGGTCCAAAAATGTACCATCTAGCTCGTCCGTGCTTCGGAAGGCACATAAAGCAGTTGGTTCCGGCTACATTAGCAATATAGCCATATCTCCCTGATGTGTTACCATCAATAGGCAGGGCTCCTGCCCCAGCAGTGGAGACAAAACCAACTGGTGATGATGATTAAGTAAGCTCAGTCTATTTTTCTAATTCTTTAGATAGGATATTCTTCATCTTTGTAGGAGATTTGGCCCAATTGTTGCCAGGGATTGGAAGTACCTGCATTAAATTCCTGGCATCTATCTAACTCGAGCAAAAGTTCTAGTTGGTGTAGTACATATTAGTGGCAGTGAACTTTAAGGGGCTTATTAATAAACGAAGTGTAAGCTTGGAGTAGTTACTCCGTGTTCTGTCTCTTTTACTCTAATATGAAATTTAGTTTACATGACGGAAACAAAACACAGAGTAACTATTTCAAGCTTACACTTTGTTTATTAATACGGGAGTAAAAGTACGTCAAAATATCACACATTAAAAATAATTATCAGCTAAAACTCTAGATAACTCTTAAAATATTTTTTTTCAAGAACACCGTGTCACCAGCCCCCCTAGACAAGTGGCAAAACGCTAATAAAATAGGAATTCAATATAATTATTATATTGCATGAGATTGACATAAACGTCATATACAACCTTATTTTTAGTTTATACGAAAATCGAAACGGGTCAAATATTTTCATTTAAAGAATCGGTACAAAAAAATATATCTTGAAAACTCACGAAGTTACAAGCTTTTTGTGCTGTCCCGTTGTGTTTTTTAGTATTTGAGATTTTGTAAATATTATTTGGTCAAAATGTAACATGGTATAAAAAAAATTGAAATCGATTCTATTATTGATTCTGAACAGTTTTCAGGTCTCGTATAAACTAAAAGTAACATTGTATACATATATGTCAATCCCGTACAATAATCATTCGATTTGAATTCTATTCTATTAACGTTTTGCCACTTGTCTAGGGGGGCATGTATCAAATGCAGGTAATTCGATTGGTCTGCAACAATTGGGGCGAGGTTGAGCAATCTTCCTTCGTCCAAACGCAAGCGGCGACGGGCGGTCACAGGCCGAGCCGCTGCGGCGTGTGCCGCGGCGAGGCGAGGCCGGGCGTGGCCACCTCCTGCTTCACGGGCACCTCCTCGTCCCTCTTCTTCCTCTCTTCCGCCATCTTCTCCTCCGCCTGCTTCATCTCCTCTTCCATACGCTGCACGTGGACGGCTGCCTCTTTGCGCTTGTCGCGGTTCGATCTGGAAATCGAGAATGTGGTACAGACAGCTGTGTACGTCTAAAACTGACTTTCTTCAATAAATGTTTGACCTCATACCATAGAGATAAAGTTCAATGTCTATTGAAGAAATTCGAAAGTCAGTTTTGGGTAGATTGATGTGCAATCGTCTGTACAATATCATCGTCTACAATAGGTGACATACGTGTGCCATTGCTGTATGCTGAGCTCAGGTAAACCATTTAACATGAGATGTAAAGCACGAAGCATATTTTGATTGACGTATATTTTGGAGAGGCCCATGTCCCGCGGTGGACGTGTGTAGGCTGATGATGATGATATTTTTCTAACTTTGATATTGACATTGTGACCACACCGTTTACAAAAAAAACAAAAATACAAGCATTTTTTATGATAAAACTGTACAACCGCGTAACCAAAATTGAGGGGCTTGGGGGAGGGGGGACCCCCTTTGACAACAACTTCTATAGAAGTTCGAGATTTTCGTGCCGTCCACGCCAGCACTTCTATAGAAGTTCTTCTTTGTACCTGCTTTATTAAAATATATTTATACGTTGGCGTACAGCGGGACATCGCGTGCAGGATAGTTGGGCGGTGAAAAGGTTAATAGAATAAATTTCGAACATTCAGCTTTGGTTACACAATTGTACAGATTAGCCTTTTTTATTTTCCATAACGGGGAAGAGTTTGGCCTTAATCTCATCCGATGGTAAGTGACGATGTGACCGAAGGTGTAAGCGCACTTCACCTGGAATTCTCAACTCAAATTGGAAATAATACAAGTCTAAACATCATCATTACCGGAATCTTCAACTACTCTTTACTCAGGATTACAGTGTGCTTACTTCCTGGTCTTCTTGAATTAGAAGAACATGGGCCAACCCTCCCCCTAGTTCTACCAGCTATTGACCGACGAGTTAGTGACAAAACAAGTCTTGAGGAACCAAACTGAGATTTGTAGTGTAGGCACTCACTTGCTGGTCTCTTCGGCAGAAAAACATAGGCCCCTATCTCCGCCAGCCACCTGCCATCGACTGCAGTGACGCAGTGCATGTACTACTTGGTGGTCATCATGAGCTCGTGGTACACCACGTAGGCACCCAGAAATGCAGAAACCTCACCTACTGAGGACTGACTACCTTCTAATAAGGCATGAGGTTTCTCTCTTACCGGTCTTAAGCGAGAAGTGGGGCCTAGTTTAGCCAGCTACAGACCGAGTCTTCGGCAACTAAGGAACAGGCTATCTTACTCAGGATTGCAGTGTCCTGCTATAATAGTGCATTTTCCAATATTTTTGACGCTGTAAGAGAGAAAAGAGCTGGACACTTGCTGAGTTTCTTGCCGGTTCTTCTCAGTACAAGATCTACCGCCGAGAGTAGACTTATGAATCGCTGGCGTAGTGACATTCACAAGAGCTACTTGTAGCCTAAACTGTATAAATGATTTTGAATTTTAAATTTTGAAAAATGTTGAATTTTGAAAGTGTACTTACTTGCCGGTCTTCTCGAAACGAGAAGAATCAAGAAGGCCAAGGACTCCTAGTTTAACTAGCTATTAGCCGATTTGTTTGTAATAAAACAAGTGGTGAGAAACCAAACGAGCTACCGTATTCAGAATTCCAATATACTCACTTGCCGGTCTCCTTAAGCGAGAAGAACATAGGCCCTAACTCCGCCAACCACCGGCCATCGACTGCAGTGACGCAGTGCATATACTCCTTGGTGGTCATCATGAGCTCGTGGTAGACCACGTAGTCGGGCGAGGTGCCGAGGCCGAAGAGAGCCGAGGTGGGGTGCAGGTGGCACGGCATGCCGGTTCTGCAGTTCACGTACTCGCCGATGCCTTTGAGGCGAGCGGCTTGTTGGAAGTATGCTGCAGGATGTAAGGAACAAGGTTAAAGAGGCACTCGATTGACCTTTTAACCGTCACAGTCGGCTATAATCGGCAAGCGATAGCGTGTCTTGTAAACCAAGGCAGCAATGATCGACAATACTTATAAAATTTACTTTTTATTTTCAAGTGCTAATTGCTGCACTGAAGCTAAATTAAATATTTATAAAATTTCTTCTTCCACAATCCGGGCGGCTGCACTGACCGCTGTGCGGAAGACCCAGGTTCGATTCCTGGTTGGATCGGGTAGGCGTTTAATTTTTTCACTGTATTTTATAAATTTTATAAATATTTGACAATACTTATATTATAGAAATTTGGAATCCCTATTCCTGTTGAAAGTTTTTACTATCAAAGTCAAATGTATTTAAAACCCCAATCCGATCCGAACCCTTCGGAGAATCTAGTAGGGCACGGGGACACGCACTAGTGCGTGATGCCGTTCCCTCTAGAAAACCTCCGAAGGTGATTCGTTTCACACGGCTTGAGGTACCCTTTAAGTTTCTCGCTGCCCCCAAAAAATCCCGGTGAAGCTGAAAATGTCATCTGAGGCATTCGGCAAACTTTCTTAAAAAAAAATGCAATTCATACGGTTAAAAATAGCCCAAGCAATATTTGTCGAGATATTTCATGTCTCCCATCCCATCCCACAGGAATGGAGCAAGTAGCGAGTTTATGACTATAGCCAAGATTTTGTGGGTGTAAAAATCTAACCAGTTCCTACTTTTCAGTTTCCAAAACATGAGCCCTGGTTGGGCACCGCAATATTTTTTCTCTACTATAGTTATGCAATAACATATTATTAGTTTTACAAGCCAACCAAATTCACAACATTTACAATAATTATCAACAATTGAAAACAAAAATAATGAGAATATAGCAGATCGATCTCTGAATTGAACGCTTGTCGTACAGGACACGGTGATGCATTTTTGCTGTAGCGGTCAAAAGGTCAAAGCGGAGCGGAGCAACTTTATCCGTAACTAGCTGTGCTCGCGACTTCGTCCGCGTGGAATAGTGACTTTCGGCAGCATTTTTAATTTTTTAGGCTCTTTTCCCGATTTTGCAACATTTTTCACTGATGCTTCGCTCCTATTGGTCGCAGCGTGATGTTATATAGCCTAAAGCCTTCCTCGATAAATGGACTATCCAACACAAAAAGAATTATTCAATTCGAACCAGTAGTTCCTGAGATTAGCGCGTTCAAACAAACAAACAAACAAACAAACAAACTCTTCAGTATAGATTAAGGCGCTGACAACCAAGAAACAGCGCTTAGCTTTTTAGTAGGTACTCGACCAACAAAATAAAATAAAAATGTTCAATCTTATCAGATGCCGGCTCTGGCTGAAAACCAGACGCTGTTGTCAGCTTTGTTTTAATAAATGACGTCGTTGACGTAGTCATGATCGCCCCGTCATATTGGTAAAATTATAAATTATAGATCTACCTACTTTGTCATGTTACAAACTGTGTTTACGAATATAAATTGTAAATACTATATTTTTGTACTGTATTCCTTCCGAAAGCATATGGCACTATTCGTGCGACAATAAATGTTTATATAATTTATTTATAAAAGTTCGGTCTTAAGATCAGTGTGAAGAAAACCGAAGTAATGACCGTTGGTTCACAGATTGAACAGGTTTCAATCCGTCTCGGTCAAGACGTCCTGAAGCCAGTGGAGAAGTTTAAGTATACACGGCGGCAGATCAACCTACCCAAAACTGTCAAATTTCTACAATCAATTTTGAACTTTATTTGCTTGAATATAAGGATCAATATTCATTGGAGAAATTTGACAGATTTGAGTAGGTTGATCTGCTGCCGACTGTACCTGGGAAGCACTATTACTGCAAATTGCGACCTAGATGCCGAAATAAATACCAGAATCGGTGCTGCCTCTGCTGCATTTGGCAAGCTAAGACATAAGGTGTTTAGTTCACATGATTTAAAGGTAGCGACAAAGGTTTCTGTATACCAGGCTATAGTTCTGCCTAACCTTTTATACTCATCTGAGACCTGGTGTTTGTACCGCAGGCAGATTCGCACACTTAACGGTCCCTTCTTGCGGTGCCTTCGGGACATTATGGGCATCCACTGGTCCGACCGCATTAGGAACACGGAAGTCCTACGCCGTGCTAACATTTGCGGCATAGAGGCGTGTCTGATGGGGCGTCAGCTACGCTGGTGTGGTCATGTGTTCCGAATTCCCGATGAGAGGATTGCCAAACGCGTCTTCTACTGCGAGCTTCAAGAAGGCAAGCGAAAGCAAGGCGGACAGCTTTTGCGGTACAAGGACGTGTTGAAGAGGCATATGAAAAGATGCAACATTGAGCCCTCGGAATGGGAGTCACTTGCTGGAAATCGACCCAAATGGAGACGCCTCGTTAAGCAGAAGATCTACGCTTTCGAGGGTAAACGTGTAGAAGACCTGGACTTTAAACGAAATGAGCTCAAAGCCCGACCACCTGCGGCTATTTCCTACAATTTTCGCGGTGGAATCTTGACCTGCCCTAAGTGTGACCGCACTTTTATCGCAAAAATTGGCTATATTAGTCACATGCGAGCGCACGAAAGGGCAGAGCAACAGAACCTCCGTGACGGCAGCCCATAAAAGCGGTCGCTGTAGCCGGAATCGGCTAGAAGAGTATGTATGTATATATAATTTCTATAATTATGTTGAACTAGTTAAGTTTTTCATTTTTAAGTGAATGTATAATTATTTTGAGAAATAAAGTCTGAAGAGCGTTTACGCCGAGCGCGACACCTTAAGTTTAGGTTTTTAAGTCCAAATATCACGCACACAGAAGCGGGCTGTGAGCGCGCGCGAGTGTGTGCGTAGAGTAGGCTAGTTCTGCTCACTATAGTCAAACTCACTACTTTTATCCGTTCGAATTTAGTTTTTCGGTATACTTAGAAATTATTGAAGTGAAAACTTCTTTAGCGGCGTTGTACACTTTTTTTGTAATGGGTTAAAAATGTAAAATTCGCGTCAGGACACGTAACTGATCGAAAATGTAAGACGTAAAATCGTAAGACGGATGGAGAGTAGACAGCCGGCGCGGCGTAGGAGAGGAAGTATCCCCCTCTCTTTCTACGGCGCGGCGAAAATGTATGCCTGCTGTTTCGTTTAGGCAGCGCAGGGCGCTTGCGCGAATAAATTGTCATGTTTTTGTACGATAGCACAATAAATAAATATTGTATTCTACCACATAAATGATAGTACTTTTATACTGATAATTGAAGCAATTCGTGCAAAATTATTCCCTAACCATTCCAAAATATCAAAAATGCACAACGTTAATATTCAAGTTTTCACTTCTGCCGGCACTCCCGGGGTGCAACCCGTCGTTTTTTTATTTTTAACTATGGGCGTAAGCAGATGACTAAACTACGGATACATGAAATAAGTACCTAAGCATAATATTATATTGTATGTATTTTTATTAATGTTGTAATTAATCTTATATCACAAAATTATAATCAATACCTATCTGTTCCTCAACGATTTATTTTGGACGAATTGATTTGACGACGACACATTTTATTTTATTTTATTTATAGCTCGGCAAATGTCTCCACTCCACTTGATGTTAAGTGGAAATGGAGTCCCTGTTGTTCCCTGCATGACGTTGACAGTTGACAGTTTGTTGATGGTTTGAGATACGAAACATTTAGGAATCCTTTTTATTTAAGTTTTTCTTCCAATATTTTACAAAGAAATGATAAATTGTATGGGCAGTCAAATAAATTGACCGATTTTTTAGAATATATCAATAATAATATGTTGTCTATTACCAAGGCCAATTTTGCTAATCTCCTTTTAAAATAAATTTTGTATAAAAACTACTGGGAAAATATGAGCCACATAAGCACAAAGCGCGTCATGCAACAATAAAATAGGTGCTGTCAAAACTCGGTCAAGTTATTTGACTGCCCGTACAATTAATCATTTCTTTGTAATACATTGGAAGAAAAACTTAAATAAGTAGGATTCTAAAAAACATAATAATAGCTAAAAATACTTAAAAAAATTAAAAAAGGAATACACTTATTAACAAAATAAATAATTAGTCTACAAAAGTCGCACTGCTAGGATATGGCGAGGAGATTGGGCCATAGCCCATAGCGGGAGGGGGGGAGGGGGGGGGGGGTACGTTTCTTTGAATTTGTTACCCATTATCTCTGCAACATAATATACGTTGTCAGTTTAAAAATTTAATTTGTTTATGCTCTCACCAATTATCTAGCTCAAGATAAGTATTCTTAAGAAACTCGTTAGTATAGTAAAGATAATGGATAAATGCATAGACATGGACATGCATGCATGCATAACATAGAAAAAACACCTAGACCCGAAATAAATTTAGAAAAACAGTCCTTCTCTAAATTAACCCCACCGGGAATTGAACCCGGGGCTTCGGAGACGGCGCGACGCCCGACCCGGCGCGCTAACCACTCGACCACGGAGGTCGTCCAATTTAAAAATGTTGCAATTCATCAAAAGTAACATAAAATAATTTATTCACTAAAGTACTAAGATTTGGTTATCGCGCTATAAATTTGAACTATCTTCGAAGTTACGGCAATTGTTCGACAATCGTCGGGTAGAGCGTCGAGCGACGTGACCACTCTCTCAGAGGCCTCGCGGCGGACTGATTTGACACTAATAGAACGCAGAGTTTTGTAGTAGTTTTAGAGCAGTTTTAAAATATTTATAGAAAAATTATAGAGCTAATTTAGTAAAAAGAATTTTGCTCATAATTTAAAGAACACTTTTTTCTATAGTAAAAAGCTTTTATCTTATATTTATATAGTAAGTATATTAGAGAAAACAACTATTTTATCACCTATAATTTCTTTAAAAATTTACAATGTTTGGATTTTTATAGTTTTTGTTAGTAACCAAAATCTAAAAATGTTTTCAACAAACTATTTTGCTGAAGATCTTTCAAATTGAAATAAAATTTTTGTTCTTAGGTTTATCAGTAATTTAAACACATTTTTAAGCTTCGAAGTTTACGCGGAAAGTCAAATTATGAAAACCTCTGTTCAATTATCTTGTTATAAATTCCAAAATATCCATAAATCTAAAAATGTTTTCAACAAACTATTTTGATGACAAGATCGCCTAATGATATAAGTAATTAACATTTTTGTAAAGTAAATATTCATAGATATTAAGAGGTTTGAAAAGTACAGTTTTTGAGCAAAACGGCGTAAACGCTCTTAAACCATAATTATTATTGAATTTTATTGTGGCAATAAATATTTTTATTCCTATTCCTCTCTCTGTAGAAGCAAAAAGGATGCAAATAGTACGCGATCCACTGGATTCAAGTCAGGAAATTAAAAAAGCGTTTGTAATTTAAAATCTATGTTTTATCAAAAAATATACATTAAAAATATAAATGTTTCCCACACTCACACCAATTATCTAGCCCAAAGAAAAGCTTCAGTGGGTTAAGAAACTCGAAACTCGACAACGGATAAACATACTTAATATACTTAAATTCATACTTGTTATACATAGGATACACCCAGACCCGAAACAATTTAGAAAAACAGGTATTTCTAAATTGATCCGACCGGGGATCGAACCTGGGACCTCAGAGATGGCGACACCATGAAGACCGGTGTGCAAGCCACTCGACCAAGGAGGTCGTCAAATTAACCCCTGCATCTGCAGCGAGCACCAATCAGTGCCCTGAACAATTAAAATTGTATTGTGTCTGTATTCACAGCAGACGACAGGTTAATCAGGGTGAGATAATTTATAATTAATAGTATCAGTTGTTACTTTACGTTTAATCAAATCAAAATATCTAGTGATTGAGCACTGTGAACTGACCGGAGCAGATGCACTTCCTGACGGTGTCCCAGTCGGTGCCGGCCGACAGCAGCGGCAGCCGCTGCTGCTGCAGGATGTCGCGCAGCTGCTGGCGCACTTCGCGCACTTTGCGCATCGCCTTGGAGTGCACGAAGTGCTCCGTGCACCATTGGCTCGAGTATCTGCACGAAATCGTTATGAATGGTTTTTATTTATTTATTTAAGGATAGAAAAAATAACAACAAAAATTGTAACTGCAACGTTAGTCGGAACGGGGGTACTAAGCCGAAAGGAGGGTAAAATATACATGATAGTGAATAACTTTTTTATTTTTTTTAACTTTTTTTAATTTTTTTTAACTTTTTTTAAACTTTTTTTTTGTTTTTTTAAATTATTTAAATTTGATTGGTCTACAAAAATCTAGTAGACTACGGTTTTGACGTAGGTTCTCAGCAAATAGGTTTACCTTCAATGTCAATGTACGGACATTGTAAGAGTCGAGTTTCCTCTCCATAATTTGTAACTAATGTCCAATAATATTAACTCTTATTTTGTTTTTTTTATGACCGCCAGGGCTAGCTATTACAGCGTAATTTCTTTTGAAACCTTAAAAAAGCTGTTATCTAAAATTATCCATTTTTAAGGAAAAGTTCTTAAACCAAAGGTTCTTAATACACTATCATGTATACTTTACCCACCTTTCGGCTTAGTACCCCCGTTCCGAATAACGTTGTATAAGTTATTGACAAGCTACCACATTTAGGCTTATTATTAATTAGAGTAATTATTAACGGGATTTTTACTATGTTTATTATTTGCGAGTATCCGATACTTCGGCATAGTTGCATGCTCCATGATCATGGAATTGCTCACATATAATAAACATGCTAACAATCCCGTTAATATAATTACTCTAATGCAAGTGACCATGGTAGTTTAAATTATTATTAATTAATTATTACTATTCGTAATTTATTATTTATTTATTTATTGGTACGACAACAGAATGCAAACCACATTTCATACATAAACACAATTTAAAAAAATACAGTAATAATACTAAAAAAGCATCGATTTAGAATACCTAGATACACCAACAACGCCTCACACGCGGCTTGAATCAATTGTGCTAAAAACGCGTTTTAGCACAATTGCACTCGTAGTCGCGCGCCGATCACCGTCAAGTCAACATGCCTAAGTGCTCCGTGTAAAAGTGCAAAAATAATACTTCAAATAGCTTTAAAAGGATGGGGTTTCGTATTTTTGCTAAGTATTCGTTCAAGGTTTCATAATGTAATGAATTTGTGGCTAAATTTACCTTCTACCTAAGTAAAAACATTATTTTTCTAAAATAGTTTGAATAAATCGCTTACGCGGTTGTCCCTTTCCCTCGCGTGACGCTATTCACGTGTTAAAAGGGACGAAAGATTCATAAAAGTAGAACATAGTTAAATACTAAATATATAGAGCCGCCTGTTTAGTTTTTTTAAAGTTAGTTTTGTAGTCAATATCTTTTGGCGGTATGTTGGTATGTTTCTAGAAATTAAAATTAATAAATGTTTTGCAGCTACTATAACAAATACTCAGATCAAAGCGAAAATAATAATTATATAATAAGTACTGTACCTACTGTACTTCTACTGATATTTGTCAAACATTATTTTTTACACGCTTTGTATTAACTTGCAATGCATATGTACGTACATACTTACTTACATACATATGTATGTAAGTATGATGTACGTAAGTATGTTTGTATGTATGAATGTATTTTGATCAGGTCAAATCTTGCAAATAAATTTTAAAGCAGTTATCCTCCTCAACCGATTGAGCTTTTTTGCAAACATATAAAGTCCGTTGAAAATGTAATATGTTGGTACCATCTAGCTGGTCTGATGATGGAGACAGAAGGTGGCCATAGGTAATGACGTAAGCTGCAGTAGGCGGACAGATTATTGTGAAAACAGCGATCGTTGGCCTAAGTTCGGTGACCGCATTAGGTGAACGAAATAATGTAATTGCTATTTTGGCCATGTTGGCGGTTTGTGTTATGCGTGATTTATACCTAATTTGCAATGAATCTGAAAAGATCATCAGACACTATATTAAAATAAGTGGCGGAAGTACACTGTTAAGGCGGTATAATGGTAAATTTTTTAACGATGCAAATACTGCGATGTCTAATGCACATGAAGCTATTGAAAAATACAGATGCTCATACAAGTGATCAATATCACCATATTTATAAACTGACAAAATCAGCAGTTCAGAAATATGTGGATGTGCATCTGCATTATATTTGTAAAAAAAAAACATTTAAAAAAAAATACTTGGAAACGACAAGGTAACAATATATTAAATTTTGTTTCAGGGTACATAAACATATATGTTTTAATAATAAGTTATTTGTTTTATTTTTACTATAATTTATAAAAAAAATAGTGCAACTAGCATTACACCCATTTTACAAATTGTACAATACGTACATGAAAATAATTTTGTTAAACACGACTCCACTTACTCTGTTCCTACAAGAGGCGGAGATCGTAAAATTTTACGACTTTCGCGATGATCGCATTTTGTAATGTCACAACCGCCTAACGCGTGCAATACAAATAAAACCTTATCTGTGGGGAATAAAGTTGTATTGAATTTTTATAAATATGGTCTTAGCACATTATACGTTTTTAAATTGTCTACTATACACGTATACTTACAACTAAGCGAGTCGGGACACTTTTTCGACGTGAATTTGTAGGTGACGGTGTATCTGGGTATTCTAAATCGATGTAAAAAAGTCACAAATTAAGATGCTATGGAACTAGTGAATGATAAATAAAAGCGAAACCCACTTGTTAGCTTTCCACTGGTTGTACAGGTGCAGCAGCGTGAGGTGATCGGACTCGGGCACCTGGAACTTCTCCTTGACAGAGTCGGCCTCCTCCTCGCGACCCTGCGGCCGGTAGAACACCGACGGCACCGACAGCATCGACACTGGCGATAAGACAAACATTCTTAGTTAAAATGTTTATATAATTTTTAACGCAAATTTTGTTGCGAACAAATTACAAAAACACAAATGTTGAAAAAATTTCCACGAGCAGGGTTTGAACCTGCACCCTTCTGACATACCGGGTCAGGTGCTCTTCCAATTGAGCTATCGTGGTTCTAACCAGCCCGCCGAAATTATTCAACACTATTTACTTTTTACTTTGAAAGCCAAAGGCGCCCATTCAATGTCAACAACTACCGTCATTAACATCCGATCATTTTTATTTTTTTATTTTTTTATTCTTAGTTAAATTACATCCAAGAGACTCAAGAATCAGTCCGTACCAGTCCACTGCTGGACGTAGGCCTCTCTTAAGGGTTCTATTTCATCGGGACACTATGGCGGCGCAATCAGTCATGCAACCGTGGTGTCTTTGAGGGAATGTGATATAATAAATAAATAAAATGAATAAAATAATTAATAATTAATAAAAAATTAATTAATTAATTAATTATTAATTATTAATAATTAATTATTTTTCATTGTTTAACTAATTAATAAACTCAAAAACTACTGGACCGATTTAAAAAAATCTTTCTCATTAGCTACATTAGCGCCGAGTATCATAGGCTATATTAAAAAAGAAATGTCCACCCGTGCGAAGCCGGGACGGGCCGCTAGTAAACAATAAAATAGTTATTACTTCCAATATAACTTGAATATTACACTGTGCTAGAAGGATAAGGTGAAATGAGGGTGACCATACCCATGCCGCCAACATTTATAAATTACACACGAAAGCTCGGACGAAAGAGACACATTTTACAATGAACAATAGTGTAAAGTGTATTAAAACATAATGAGGAATGACTGACAGAAAATCTTTGTCTCCTAGATCGCTTACCTATGATGAGGACCTCCGCGCTGCACCCCATGTCCGCTGACACGATCAGCATGTGGCACTGCGGCGGGTCGAGAGGGAATTCGGCCATCTGCCGGCCTAGGGGCGTTAGTGCGCCGGTACCGTCCAGCGCGCCCAGGATCCACAGCTGGTACATGGAGTTCAGTATCGTGTCCTGGGGGAAGTTGGAAAAAACAATGAAAATGTTGTCAAATAATAAATAAAATTTCCTACACTCACACCAATTATCTAGCCCAAGAGAAGCTTCGTTATGAAACTCGTTAAATGGTTACTAGACATCGGATAAACATACTTAAAAAACTTAAATACATACTTATTATACATAGAAAACACCCAGACCCGAGACAATTTAGAAAAACAATAATTTCTAAATTGACCCGACCGGGGATCGAACCCGGGACCTCCGAGATGACGACACCATGAAAACTGGTGTACAAACCACTCGACCAAGGTGGTCAAAGGAAGGGGAGGAGGAGGAATGTTGTTTTTTTAGACTTTATTTTATTTTATGATACTTTCGAAGAACCTTCAAGTCATAGCTGAAACATAAAGCTCAAGATCGTGGTGTGGAACAGCACTGAACATTATTTTATCGCGTTCACATAAAAACCTGTCTTCCTGTGACCAAGGATAATAAAGAAAGTTTCTTACAAATAGTTTTCGGGGCTCATCAGGGGAAGGTATTCGAAGGTAAAACGCAAGCAGATTATCAACTCATCACCCCGGTATTTGAGCAGCAGCACTGTATTGGCAAGTTTGGTGCGTTTGACCTGGATGTAGACGGCTGAGGGCACGGTAGTTTTGTACTCACCATTAGCAAAGCGATTGTATCCGCCTGCTTTGAAAAACCGGTCCATAAATTAGAACGCGACCCGATCTTAAACGCTCAATGACTTGAACAGAAGCACATTGCTGGTCAGGCTAGTGCTTTATATCTGGACGTTGATTGCTGAAAATACTGTAGAATGTTTCGTACACATGGGGGGTCTATAAAGTTGAGCGCGAGCAGATCCTCAACTCCCAGAGATTTGAGCAGTAGCGCAGTATTGGCCAACCCGCTATACACTACTTTAAAGTTTATACTGACACCCCCTACCAACCTTCCGGTTACAAAGTAGGTGTCAGAATAACCTTGCGCAAGCACAAGGGACCATCTACGTCAGGTCATAACGCCAGATCAGAACAGTAGCAGTATTGGCCAGTAAGGAGCGCTGAATCTCACAGTAGCCGGCAAAAGAAGACACGCTAGAGTATTGTGCTGCCAGATACATTCACTTGTTGGACCCGCCGGTCCATAAATTTGAACGCGATCAGATCTTCGACTCTCAACGCCTTGAGCAGTAGTATGGTATTAGCCAGGTTGGTGCGCTGGATCTCACAGTAGACAAAAGACTAGGGCAAGGCAGAAGACAAAAGAGACTTTCATACACACTCCAAGCGGTATTTACCTGTGGAGGCGGGTCCATAAAGTGGAACGTGAGGAGGTCTTCAACGCCTAGAGATTTCAGCAGCAGTACAGTGTTAGCCAGGTTGGTGCGCTGGATCTCGGGCATGGTAGAGGCCAGTAGTTCGTGCGTGTACTGGCGCTGGGTGTAGAGGAACGCCTTGCCGCCTACATACGGCTGACGACACAGTAGAGTGACTCAGATACTCACATCCACTGCAAGCGACACTGCGTGAACGCTGGTAGATCCTCGACGATCAACGACTTGAACAGTAGCAGTGTTGGCCAGGTTAGTGGATGTTGACGGCTGAAAACACTGTAGAATGTTTCGTACACACTACAAGCGACACTTATCTGTGGGGGGTCCATAAAGTACACCGCGAGCAGATCCTCAACTCCCAGAGACTTGAGCAGTAGCACAGTATCGGCCAGTAAGGAGCGCTGGATCTCACAGTAGCCGGCAGAAGAAGACAAGCTAGAGTATTGTGTTCCCTGCCAAAGACACTCACCTGTGGAGGCGGGTCCATAAATTGGAATGCGATCAGATCTTCGACTCCCAACGCCTTGAGCAGTAGTATGGTATTAGCTAGGTTGGTGCGCTGGATCTAACAGTAGACAAAAAACTAGGGCAAGGCAGAAGACAAAAGAGCCTTTCATACACACTCCAATCGACACTTACCTGTGGAGGCGGGTCCATAAAGTGAAACGCGAGCAGATCCTCAACTCCCAGAGACTTGAGCAGCAGTACGGTGTTAGCCAGGTTGGTGCGCTGGATCTCGGGCACGGTGGAGGACAGTAGCTCGTGCGTGTACTGGCGCTGCGTGTAGAGGCAGAACGCCTTGCCCGGCCCGGTGCGGCCCGCGCGGCCGGCTCGCTGGCGGGCGTTGGCCTGGCTCACCGGGTAGATCTACGGACCGGATCAAAGGTAATCCTTGAAGCGACATCAACCACCACTGCTACGAACATGCTGGGCAAAGGCCTCCATCATTGAAATCAAGTCATCACTACAATTGATGGGTAATGGCTTAATTACCACGCTTACCAAATGCGGGTTGGTGATCACAAACTCGGGCTATGCATCGAAAAATACGAAACATACTTTGCCCGACCTTGGAATTGAACCCGGGACCTTCGGATGTCGGGCCGAGCGATTTGCCACTCGGCCACCATGCTATGCCAATATGAGGCGTCGTCAATTCTATACATTACATTAACAAACATGGGAGTCATCAGTTTCTTTCAATTTTTCTTGCGCTTGACAAAATTATGTTGATCCAATTTTTTAATTCTTAATTTTTTCACTGTATTTTATAAGCATTTAATTCAGCTTCAGTGCAGCAATTAGCACTTAAAATAAAACAGTAAAATTTATGTTGATCCACCTTCTTATTCAATACAATTTTTATCTTTTACTTGATTCTTACGTTTTTTAACTAATAATTATCAGGAATAAAAATAATAATTATACGAGATCAAGTAATCGCTACAATCCAAAACTGTTAAATTTCTTCAATAAATGTTCAATCATAATAGGCCATACATACAAAGATCAAAATCAAAGTCAAAGTCAAATATTTTTATTCAAATAAACATTAGAAAGTGAAAAATTCAGGACGTCTATTTTTTAACTGTGGAGAAAAATGGGCGCGAGAAACTTTACAGCTTTAATATAATATGTGACGACATTTACAAAATTATATGCCGTTACCAAGTAACACAGTTTAAAAAACCTTAACAATATTTTAAATTAGAAATACCTATTGGAGTGATTGGAGCTTTTTAAACCCATGCTGTTTTGTCTTCAATGTAATCAGCATAGATCGGAGTAGGTAGAGCTATTTTATGTACTTGCCATATGATAGAATAATATGGATATTCCCCGAATGAATGTGATAGCATACACTTCCTATAAATATAAGGACGGGTATAAGGATAGTTGAATAAAAAGATAGAAACTTGATTAATTAAACCACATATATTTTTTTATCCCGGAGTATTAGTCGGAATCTCGTGAAATATCTATATTAACATCAATGTTTGCGGTCAATGAACCTAAATAGCTCTACCTACTCCGATCACTGGTAATCAGACACTTTATAATAAGCTTTTTTATAAAGCTTTTCTTTAATGGCGATTTTAAATTTATTAATATCAAGTTTTTGGATATTACTTGGAACTTTATTGAAAAAACGCACACACACGCCTCTAAATGAAATATTTACTTGATCAAAGTCTTTTGAAGAATCACATATTGTTTTCTAAAGTTTACGCGAACACTCAGGAACGTCAGGAGTAAAATAAACGTAGTAAAAGCAGTTTTAATTTTTTTTAAGGAAATTTGACAGCTAGTGGTGTAGAGATGTGCAGTCGTGTGTACCTTTTGTCTAAAACTATTACCTGCAGCGCGTCCATGCCGATCCTGGGGTTGTACACCTTCAGCTTGCAGTAGCCGCAGTCGATCACGTACATGATGCCGTCCACGGTCAGCGACGTCTCTGCGAGCGGCAACAATGTAATAACGTTAATAGCCTATATACTGTGCCACAGCTGGGCAAATGTCTCCTTAATTGAATTCAAGTCATCGCTACAATTGTGTTCAGATCTCCGCGGTTGACAACGTACGATGAACACTAGGTAATAATAAAACCATATGTATATAGGGTCTATATTGATGAAGCAACAAATCGTATTTAAATTATGCTTATATAGTGAATACTTAAAAACTTCGATACCGCGATTTACAACGTACACAGGTAGCTCCATCTAGTGACAAAACTATTGATCAACCTGACACCTACCCCCTCATTCATAAAAACTATTTAAGCATTTTTAGTTAATCATTGTTTTGTCTCTTTTTATCAAATTCAAAATGACGTTTGTGTGACGTTGCATTTTTATGAATAAGGGGGCCAGTGTTCATCGCACGTTGTCAACCGCAGAGGTCTGAACAATTGAAAGGTATTGGCTTAATTAAATAATAATTATCACCGGCTCATTTTATGTCCTCACTGCTGGGGCACGAGCCTTCCCTATGGATGAATAGGGAGAACGGGCCACAAACCATCACGCGGGCCCAATGCGGATTGGCGGTTGTTAACGAATGCTAAAAGCAGGGACCAACGTTATTACGTGCCTTCCAAAGCACGGAGGAAATAATAAAAATTCATAAAAATTATTCAGTAAATAAGATTACAGCTTGACTGACTGTCCATAAGAATAAAAGAAATAAGCCGGCCACTTTCTTTTTCGCGTTATTTAGCTATAAATGTTTACAAATATTAAACAAGAAAACATATTTATTGAAAAGGAATATGAGGAAATTTTTACTTTTTATTTTCAAGTGTTAATTGCTGCACTGAAGCTAAATTGAATATTTATAAAATACAGTGAAGAAATTAATCGCCTGCCCGACCCAGCCAGGAATCGAACCGTTAGGTAGGTAGGCGTTTATTTTGTTCACGATATTTTATAAATTTTATAAATAGGAATATGAGAGTTAAAAAAGGTAAATAAAAATTTACGCCTAGGGGCGTGACGGGTACATTCAGGAGCCCATCACGCCCAAAAGCTTAAGCCAAATTTTGAATAGTAAAGTACTATTTATTATAATATTACACATACACTTAACAATTCAGTGCAGTATATTAACTTTAACATGCAAAATCACAATTTAGAAACTATAAAGTTATAAAACCGCCTCTGTGGTCTAGTGGTTAAGACCACCGGTTTAGACCCAGAGGTCCCGGGTTCGATTCCCAGCGGGGGGTACATGTTTATGTATTCGGTTTGGTTGGTGGTAGGGCTTGTTTGCCCCCTGGCTACCTACCACCGTCTTATTTGAATATGTCGTCTTAACATCAATGTTTGTAGATTGTTGTGTTCCGGCAGCTAGAGATAAGATAGCCAGTGCTTCAGTAGTTGAGGGTTTCGGGTGAAGTGCACTTAAATCTACAGCTTTATCGTCACTTAAAATGAGGTGCTTGCCTAAGGGAAAGCACTTGGCAAGCTCGGTAAGCACTTGTACGATGTAGTAAAATTTTATTTTGTAAAAAAAACTTATATAAAATTACAACTGAGCGTGAAATAAATCGAAGCACTCCACACACAGTCCTGGCTTATCATTACAAGCTGCGCAATGCCACGTCGTATCAGTGCGTTTTCTCTGTTTGTAGCACTGGCGGCAATGCTTCCGTTTGATTCGTCCATTTGGAGCCTTTTGCGTCACCCTCGTTATGGTGTGAACTGGATTTGCTCTACGTGGTATATGTAAGGCATCTGATGTTTTTTTCGGTAACAATTTATCTATTACTGACAGACGAAAGTCATACAGTCTCATTTCGGTTTTCCCAGAGTATTTGTTATACATTTTATACGAATTTATGAAAAGTAATTGAAATGTATGAATAGCTATTTTCAGATAGCATCGTACAGTGTTTCGCTCACATGGGTAAAAAGAAAGGAGCTGGTCTTGTCGATCTACACCAGACATGACCTCATTGTATCTAGCGATAGCTCGAGGTTTGTCTTTGGCATGGCCACGTTTGTTCGCGACCGGGGTTAGGCAGTTCGGGTATTGCGTAGTAATGTATGTTACATCACGTTGATCTCTCCATTTGCCGACATGAATCCCTCCACTGAAGCGTGATATATTTTCTCCCCGTTTTAGTTTCTTCCGCATCACCTCTTTGGGATCGCTTTTTAGGTTGGAACGGAGAGTGCCCGTGCAATATGTCTTTTTTTCTAAAAGAGTTTTGGCTAAGGCAACGCTGTTGTAATAGTTATCTGAGTATATTTCATGGCCCTTCCCTAAAAAGTCTTCCAAGAGATGGAGTACAATTTTTCCGGCATGCCCTTTGCTAGTAACCTCAACGTCCTCACTCCCGGCACACACTCTAAATTTCAATATAAGGCCATCAGGCTCGGTCAACATATATAACTTTACACCATATTTGTGCTTTTTGTTTTTTATGTACTGCCTAACTAGGCGGCCCTGCCAAAGGATCATGCATTCGTCCAGTGCTAATTGTCTTGCTGGATAGTAGCAATCCGCCATCTTTTTATTAAAATAGTCGATAAGAAATCTTATCTTATACAATGGATCCTTACTACTAGCCTCCGAGGTAAAATGAAGGCACCTCATTATTATAAGAAACCTATTTCTACTCATTTGCTCGCCGAAAATCGGTACGGCGAACAATCGGTCCTTTTTCCAATAATCTTGAACTCGAGTCAATTGTATTGTGCCCATGTGAAATAACAGGCCTAGAAATATTTTTAGTTCCTCCACTGTTAAGTTTTTCCAACGAGTGATTCTGGACTCCTCTGTAGTTTTTTCTGACAAGAGCAATTTTACTGCTTGCTCGTTAGTCTGGTCACAAATATACTTCAAAAAGTCTTCGTTAAAGAAGAAATTGAAGTAATCCACTGGATCTCCGTAATGTGGCCCATGGAATATATTTCTTTCAGTAAACTCCAAGTTTTCTATTTCACCAGTAGGTGTCCACGATGAGATCGACCCTGATGTCGATGGTCGATCAGTTTCGTCTAAACCTTGACGTGATAAAGGCGACTCGATTTCACGTTTCAGTGAACCACGGAAATGGATTGGTGACTGAAGAGTCGGCGGCTCACAGTGTTCATCATCATCTGAAGATGACTCCTCTTCATCATCAAACGCAAAGTCGTCATCAGAGTCCTCGTGTTCAAACAAAAACTTCTCTATTTCTACTTGTTTATAATTTGTTTTATTACGAGGTCTCTTAGCCGTTGAAGGGCCAACTTTATTCTCCATTATTTGAGTAAAATGAAACAAAAAACTTATATGTTGAAGCGTTGCGCGCGATGCCCGTACGACACAACGCTCTCGGATAGAGGCCCGCGGCACACTGACCCGTAGAACGTTATATGAATCGATCACTCGCCGGGGCGTGACGGGCGTCCACTCCGCGCCCCGCTTCACGCCCCGCGGCTTATTGACACAAAATAAGGGGGACCCAGAGGGTAAGTAAGAGGAAATACTAAGGTCGACTGATTATATGAAAAGTAGACAAAATCATCGTTTCGTAGCCCCCTGATGCCTCCTCCAAAACTGGACCGATTTCATTACTTTTTCATTGAAAATTAAAGAAAGGCTTTGGCTGTGTCCCTGTCATGTTTTGCTTTTTTATGTAATGTCGTCAAATTTGTTTGCTGGATGTCTGAACACAGCGAAAATCTGGCAGATTTTTAAGGGCTTTAAAGGTTTATATCTTTTTTAATAATTAATTTATTCAAAAAAAACAAAACATAGGGACACAACCAAAGCGTTTCTTTAATTTTCAATGAAAAAACTAATTAAGTCGGTCCAGTTTTGGAGGAGGAATCAGGGGACTACGATATATCATTTCTCACTTCTCATTAATATTATCATTCATCATCATCATCAAATATTATCTATTTATATAACTTGTAAGAAAATTAGCTTGGCTCTGGCAACCGCACGATGGCATCAACTTAAAAAATAGTGTAAATAATGGTTTTTTTTACCCGCAATATTGGTGGCGACAATGCACTTCCTCTGGCCAGGCGGAGCTCGCTGGAAGATCTTCGCCTGCAGGTCAGCCGGCAGCTGCGAGTATATAGGCAGCACCGTCAGTGGTGGCGCGCTGTCGAGGTCGCTTAGACGCTCGGTCAGTACCTGCGGCGGGTAAACACTCACTAATAAACGTACACACACACACAACACGCACGCACGCACGAACGAACGCACACGGACACAAACATATACACGGTCTTCTTGTGCCTTATGGCATGGATGAGACCTGCCCCCCGACCGCCTAACCGATCGCTTTGACTACGCGTATAGTTTATGACGTCATCTTGCCACCTCGCACCGCCTATGAAAGCAATATCAAAAACTAAAGGCTATAGCTTTTGATATTGCTTTCATAGGCGGCACGAAACGACAAGATGACGTCATAAACCACACACGAAGTTAAAGCGATCGGTTAGGCGGTCGGACCTCTGGTGACCTACGATGTACACGTCGACGACAGGGTTTACTTAATTATAGCACCAGTCTCCGATATTATTTGTGACTAAATTATAAATAGTTATAGGATTATTGTTCTTTTTTTAATTATTTTATTATATTTTGTTATTATTAATAAACCCGAGGAACTCGATGACGCAGTAGTTAAAGCGCCCGGTCTTCGTGTGCTGAGGCTAAGCAACTTTCGCAAAGGACGGTCATCGAATGGGTGACCAAAAATGTATCATCTCAAGCTCCTCCGTGCTTCGGAAGGCACGTAAAGCCGGTGGTCCCGGCTGTATTAGCAGTAGTTAACAACCACCAACCCGCACGGGGCCCGTGGTTTATGGCCCGTTCTCCCTATCCATCCATAGGGAAGGCTCGTGCCCCAGCAGTGGGGACATAAAATGAGATGATGATGATGAATAAACCTGTATATTTAAATTATGAGCACGACTTTTAAAAATAACAGGAATCTTTAGGGTTTAACTTGGCGAGAGTTCTATTTATTTTCTGACTGTGTTATGTATAATTTTTGAAATCGCGCTGATTTACCTCGCAAGTGACTTCAATATCCTCCTGCCCCGGCATGAAGATAAGGATGTCTCCTTCATCAGGCTGCAAGTGGATTTGAAGGGCCTGGAACAACAAATACATTTCAGGATTAGAGGCACTGTTTGGCAAAGCCCTCAATTATTGTAACTAAGTCAATACATTTGAAGAATAACAGACAAAGGTATTTCTGTTTGTTACAACAACTTAAAATAGGTAAATTTTTGAGAGTTATTCCGTTTTAAAGCGTAGACGTTTAATGATAATCGCAGTTTCAACATTTATTTTTGGAAATAAACTTTACTATAATTATTAAATTCGAAAGTATATTAGGTATAATTATATCTACTGGGGCGGAGCAGTTCTCGAGTGACGACCGCGTACCGGAAAACGCAATGTGGGTAGGCTTCCAACACGGTGGACCGACAAACTGGTGAAGGTCGCGGGAAGCCGCTGGATGCGAGCAGCACAAAACTGATCGTTGTGGAGATCCTCGGGGGAGGTTTTTGTCCAGCAGTGGACGTCTTATGGCTGAGATGATGATGATTAAGATGATATTTTGCGTAGCATAGGTAGCTAGTCAGAAGGATAAAAACAAGCAAGCCCTACTACTGAAAAAACCGGAGCACAACATCTATCCCAGCTGGGAATGTACACATAGGTATGCAAATAAGTTTGGAGTGTGAATCGGAGCGACCTCTGGGTTTAAAGCCAGTATGTAATCCTATAACAAGATCACAAAAGGGGCTAATCTTTAAGCAGACAAATGCGTAGCTATGACGTCAATGGGAAGTTGAATTGTAGTGCTAGTACTTGCATTATAAAGCCATAAGGTAAATAAGCCACTAAAAACACGCATTACAAAGTATTCTTTGTATTCATGGTGCTACTAATTTACTTCATGAATGTCCGCCAATTCTATACTTTTTGGTAGTGCGTATTCTTTTGTGGCTTTACCTTGCTTTCATGGGGATATAACTATGTGTTTTAGTAACACCGCAGATTAAGATTAAGAAAGGAGTCTTAAGGAAGTTTGAGAAAAACAAAGTTTACCAATTCCGCTCCGTCATTACTAAATGCTCATGGAATGTTTGTATGCGGACTGGTAGTTTTAACTATATCCAAACTAATATAGACAGCGTGTTTGTCTGTTTGTTCTTTCTTCATAACACAACGGGCTGATGAGAGTTTTGGCACAGATATATTAATATGTATTATATAAATAGATGAAGTGGGATGAAATCTATCCTTAGAAAACCCTCATTGTACTAAAATAGTTTCGACATGTTAACCCTATACTTGGTAGAGTTTTTTTTGTGGAACTATATTATATTTTTTGTATAAAATGTGTTCTTTTTTCACTAGGTATTCGAAATTTTTTGTAAGTTAAAAGTCTCAAATAATCCACTATGCCAAGAATAGGGTTTATAAGCAACCATCTTACTTATATATTAATAGCGTAAGCCGATTTTTGTCCCAGTGATTATGGGACGATAGCTGCACATAAAAAATCGATTATAGTCTTATTTTGAAGAGCTCCAGCCGTAGATGTGCAGAAAAATAAAGAAACCCGTCATAGGTTTCGAAATTCTTAAAAAATCTGTTGAACAAACGCGAAGTTTTGCGGGCGACCCAATAGTAATAATTAACGACGCAAATGAAGCAGTAGTTTGTATTGTGCTGACGTCAACGAAAGCCTCTACCGCGTGAAGGTCGCGAGAGCTTCCCTGAATCGCTCTGATGGTGAGCTGCTTCAGTAGCTGCCACCAACTTGTCCTTAAAAGTTAATTTAGTTACTTTCTTTGTTGGTTGATTCATTTGTGAAAATTATTATTCGCTCACGTTAACGTGCACCTGAATTTGTATGCCATTGGAGCAGCGCCTCGCGAGTGCCTAGTGTAAATTTAAGTTTACTATGTCGTAGTATTACTCCCCGTGTGGTGCCGGGGATAAAGAATTGCACCACCCCATCTCTTCCCGTGGGTGTCGTAAAAGCCGACTAAGCGGACCATTGCAGAGGATGGGCAGCAGCATCCCTCTGAGGTTACCCTCAACCTACTGCGATCGCCAACCCGCCTGCCAAGCGTGGCGATTACGGCAAATACCCCTCATATCCTTGTGGGAGGCCTTTGTCTAGCAGTGGACGTCTTTTGGCTGAGATGATGATGATGACGATGATGAGTATTACTATACGAAAACGAAAGTTTGTATGGCAACATATTAACTCTTTTTGTGTGTGGCCAGGAAGCGCTGCTACAAAGCCATACTAATTTTTGTTTTATAACGTGATCGAATGGTAGATTAAAATCGCACTAGGTAATACCTAAATGGTGCAGCGTGCTCTGTTACTAAAAATGAAACGTTCCTTTTCATCCTAAAGAAGCATCCTAGCTTTCGTCATGATAACCAAACCAATTAACAAACTTTAAACCTATTACTAAAGCCAAAGGAATAGTGAAACGAAATGGAGTCAATGCAGCACCAACTGTGTGACTGCGACTCTCTGGCTAGGAAAAGAATTGGTCTTCTGGTATCGGATTATCCAAAACCGGAGTACTTCAGGCTTTTCGCTCTTAAAGACGCTGCCAAACTTACAGAGAAGAACAGAGTGAAAGGATGGGGTTGCACAAAATATCCTGATGAGTCGAAGTGGTACTGGGAGAGGGAAACCTCAGCAGGCCCCACTAAGATGAGATAAGATAACAGTGAAACGGAAAGTGCTGAAAAAGTTAACAGCAAATTCTCTATATTGCAATATTGCCTCTGTGGTACCAATTCCACCAAGTAGGTACAAGCAAAACAACGCAAAGAGCTTGGCCCAATATCTGGGGAAGGGGAGGAGGGGGGGGTCCTAGGCTTAATTCAGTGTTTTTATTATTCACTAGGTGCGGTTCTAATTTCGCTCTTAAAAAGTGTTTTATTACTTTTACCGTCTTGTTTCCAAGTTCCACGTCTAATTAATTCTTTGCCTACCTCCACGCGTGATGCAATCACTGAACACAATATTAAATACCAATTAAAAAGTTATTTTTTGGCAGCTTTAAAATAAGTATTCTATGTTGTGTTCGGAAATGTTATCGTACTGTCAGGGGGGTAACCACGAGCTCTTATAGCAGTATTATTGCAGTTGTGAAAACGAGACGCGTGTAGCGGCGAATATACTTGCGTCTCTTTTCCACAGCTGCAATAGTACTGCTATAAGAGCTCATAGTCAGGGGGCTGAACGGTGTCGATTCTTAGAATTTATTATAATATGAATGTATTTGATTACCTACTTTATTTCTGATAACGTGGAAGAATACCATTGTTAGGTACTACACACAAACCCAAGAGGCTTAAGTAGTACCCCATATTATAAAAGTAATGTATGTTTTGATTCCGATAATAAATAAATAAATAATAGTTTCGCTACAAAACTTGTGTAAAATTTATATCAACAGTAAGTCTGTGTATCTATATACTATCAATACAGAGGTAACGTTTGTGACTTTGTTGGTTTGTATGTCGGGGCGAATCTCTGGAACTACTACCAAATAGAGTTTCTTTTTAAATCTCAAATCCACGCGGAGGAGTCGCGAGTAAAATGCTATTCTAAAGACCAATAACGAAAACATAATTAATAATTAACTGAAACAGGCGTTACTTTGCGAAAATCCATTGCATACAAAAATGAAACAAAAAAATTTTGGTTTGACAAAGATTAATTGCTGTTTTGTAAAACATTATTAATGACATTACCAGTACCTATATGTCACGCACATTGAGTCTAGCTAGATGTTGAACAAGTATACAAGCAGCAATCTCATAGGCTCGGTCGATCGGGACTTATTACCGAAAAATTAACCAGTTGTTAATTGTACAACTATTATTGCAACGTGACTGCTCTAATTGCGGTTGATAAATTGTTACTACGGAAACAAATCGCTCAATGTATGTAAACTATTATGAATGAATAACATTTATTGGTAATACACGACACATACACAAAGTCACATTAAAAAAATAAAATAACAGGAACTAAAATACCAACTAAAAATATAACCTTAATATTACATGCGGGATTCAATAAAAGCCAGGACTTGAAGATCTACGTTTATTTTTTACACTTATATATTTTTTTATTTCAGTACCTACTTTCAACTATCATTACAGGAATACTCTAATGCGATAGCGAAGCCAATTACAAAAATAATAAAAAAAAATCAACTAAGTATATCAATCGAAAAATACAATTTTCCAATTTTACAAGTCCTAACGTAATTTTGAGAGTTTTTAATTTTTATATTATATTCCAAATAACCTACATAAAATTCCAATTCATACAATATAACAATAAAGTAAATAAATTCAAATAAAATAAAAATAGGTATCACATTCCGAATTACATTACATAAATAATACAATTATAGAGATACTATTACTACAAAATCTATAATAACATATTATAATTAAAGCTATTTTAGTGAAATTTAACACACAAGCACCCGTCTTTCGCCATTCTCCTACATCATTCCATCGTGTCCATCCATCATTCTGTCTCATTCAGTGACTCCTTAAGTTCCGTTCTACATACATACATTTTAATCGCAAATGCACTAAACGAGCGATCATTGAGCGATTCGTGTCCGTAATACCAATTTATCAACCGCAACTAGAGCAGTCGCGTTGCAATTGTACAATCAACAACTGGTTGGTTTTTCGATAATAAGCCGGCGGGTCGCTACACCCTACACATTATAGTGCCATATCGGTAACCGCCACTTAAGCAGTAAGCCCCGATTCGATCCGATCTAAACCCTTCGGAGAATCTAATAGGGCACTAAAATAAATGTAGTAATACTCCTTACAAGACATTTGACATATCAAAATGACCTTTGGTAGTCAAATGACACAATATGTTATCTATACATATAATAAGAACGTAGGAATAAAAAAATCTGTAATTGCAAGATATAAAAAAAAAAATTACACAGGTTGCCTTAAAATCACTTACGGAACACGATAGAATAGTTTAAAAATAAATTGTTTGTTTGTTTGTTAATTTGTTTGTTTGAACACGATAAACTCGAGAACTACTGAACGGATTTTGATCCGGTTTTCACCAAAATGCTAAGAAAATTCCGGAGAATAACATAGGCTACATAAATACTCAAAAAATTGTTAAATTTTGATTTGGTCTAAGCCGGGATTAATCCTTGGTTGCTTGGCAACTGTTGTTTATTATGTAACATAGGGGATTTTTTTTTAATGAGTTTTACGGCTCTGGCATTTGAGGCTCTGGCTCTCTATTGCTATCGTGTTTTACGGCTCTGGGTTCTTTGCCCTTTTGAGCCTGTCATTGATAGTTGTTGCCATGAGAATACCGATTTGAAGCGGTTATCACCAAAATGCTTAGAAAATTTCGGAGAATAACATACAAATCGAAAAATGTTAAACAAATTTTGATATACGTATTTACGCGACCAACTGTTAGATACGTTCGTTGAGTTATTATTTTAGAAAAGTTTTGTTACTCTCTAAGGTACCCTTTATAAATCTGTGAGGCACCTAAGCGAACATTAGCACCGCAGTAGTAAAGCGACGGAAAATAAAAACAAGCTCGAAATCACGCACATCATTAAACTTGGCTGTACATAGGTACACCTTTTGTTTCATTTTCCAATATAACCAATAATAATATGGCTATCTTGTTGCAGTTTTCTAATACACAGAAATGTTAAAAGTTAAAACATTACCTATATTTGGCGGTTTAAACCTCTGTGTCGTTGCCCAAAATAATGTCTCTTTTTTTAGTTATGCATAGAAATGTTACCAACTTATTAAATTTGGCTGTATAAAACTTTGTATCATTGCCCAAAATCATGTCTCTATTTTTTTAAATATTGCACATAGAAGATATATTGAATTACATAGCTTGGCTGTTTAAACCTTTGGGTCGTTGCCCAAAATACTTAATGTTATTTTTTTAAATCTATTTGGTGAAAAAACGCGAGAACATGAAAATTTAAAAAAAAATTGGCGCTCAAATTTTGAAACGAACAGAAGGAAATTTTGATATTTTGCAATGCATTAAGTACCTATTTTTATTTTGTTAATAATTTTCAAATTATATTAATTATTCATTGTGTAAAAGTTTTTTAAAACATTTTATGCAGGTACGTTAAATATTTCAGTACTTATTCAGTTCTTATTAATTTTCAAATAAGATTTATTCAATGTGTAAAAGTTTTATGAAACATTTGATGCAGGTAAGTTAAACACTTATTTCAGTACTTATTTTACATGTAAGCGGTTTCTTACTTTGGTTTCTTAACATATTTATAGGATAAATCTGTGTTCAATGATACAATGTAGGTAAGTAAGTATCATAACAATTTTAATATCATAAAACCTATAAAGAATGAATTTTGTACATACTTCTAGATTACAGAAAAGTGGTTTTTCCATTCTTCTATCGCATAAGACGATAGCTACCTCTGGTATCAGAGTTGCAAAAATGTTTAAATTTGCAAGGTACAACTGTATTAGAGGCACGGACTTCAGTTTTTTTTTTATTAGAGGTAACTTCTTTCTGTGTCCTGTGATCTACCTCTAAAAAGCTACCTACCTAACAAGATGCCACGAAGAAGTTCAAATTTATCGCAAGTATGTAACATAAAATACTATACTGTATTACCTAAAAGACAATAATATCATTCATTACAGTTCAATCAACTCAATTTATTGATATTTTGTATCTACGAATAAGAACATAGTTGGTAAATAGTTTTTGTGCCTTCTGGCCGACAACCAATAATCCTGGACCGCTACCTGCTACTCGATATCCAGCTTCGGAGGACAAGGCAAAAAAAAATTTGAAGTCCGTGGTTGGATAGTATAACAGTAGACACATCTTAGTTAAGATACACCAGTGCCTAGGACGACTCCGGACGAGTACCTGAGCTGTAAAATACCAATTTTATTAAATATAATTGAGCGTCAGTAAACCCATTTCAGGTTTGTATGACGTAGCAAATACGCGCAACCCACCGAGAAACGGTGTTGTATACTGAATGTATGTGGAGGGATAATTGAAACGGGAAACTGAGTGAGAATCTGTATGAACGGGACGATTCTGTGCTTCAAACTGAATATATGTATGTGCATGGCAGAGATGATAGTCGAAAGAATAAGAGATCCCAGCTAAAAGGATATTAAGAGTAAGTAGATGTACGTATGTCGGTAAATACAATGTCAATTTTCTAAATTTCCGATGCATATAATTTTATTATACCCTAATAAGCTGAAATAGATACCTACATAAAAATTAAACTGTACAGACTACAGCCTTTAGCTCACGCGGACGAAGTCGCGGGCAACAGCTAGTTTATAATAATAATATATGTCATGTTCATAATATCGCTTTAAAACTTACAAAATGGCGCGCGCTTGCGCGCTTCCCCGACTTCCTGTTGCACTGTTACACATACTTCCGTCCCATTTCACGAAATTACTTCCACGAATTGCTTATATAGAAAGCGAGCAGAAAGATGTTACACGTAAAAAAAAAAAGCAGTAGGCGTATTTGATACAGGGTGCCTAGTGTGAGTTTTGTTCACTATCCGTATTCATTCGATTACGTTTACGAAAACAAACATTCGGAGCCTTTATATAGCATTGAAACAGCGCCTCCTGGCGACAAATGAGAAGAGTTAAAATTTTGCCTTATAAATTCTCGTTTTCGTTAACGTCATCGAATGTCAAATGAAACTCACACTAGGCACCCTGGTACTGATGATAGTCGATACTAAGCGACCTGACCTTTGTGGGTCAATCGTATCGATCGGTCAATCGCCTTGTTCTTTGTTCGCATTGACTGAAAACGACCCAAATGGCCGAGCAACCTATATAAAAGGAAACCTATATGGAATCTGGGCGCGTAGTGCGAGTTTTGTTTGCTAACAGGATACAAAATGAAATCTTCGTTAACGTGACCGTGGCTAATAAATCTCGCACTAGTCAGCGAGGCATTTTAGAAATCTCTATATTTTTTAAAACCCATAAAGAATTTTTCACAACAAAAGCATCCACCCGTAAAAATATTCGCACAAAGTATCAGTTTGACCTATGTGTTGCCGGTAGAGTTTAAAAAGGTGGAAATTGGTTTTTTTTTTATATTAGAAGAAGGCAAACGAGCAGGCGGGTCATCTGATGGAAAGCAATCACCGCCACCCATGGACACCCGCAAAACCAGAGGAATCACAGATGCGTTGCCGGCCTTTAAACTTTTTTAACTTGGTTGGAACATCTTTAAAAATAAAAAGCCTTTTATAATTTAAACGAATACTACGCTGAGGCTATTGTACCTACGTCCGAAATATATATCGGGATAAATTGTTGATACTATTTAATATTTAAGAACTATATAGTAGTACACAGTTATACATTAAAGAATTTCTATTTCTATTTGCGTCCGGGTCGATATCCTCAGCTCAGTGAAAATTTAATTATCCTGACACATATACAGTTGGTTGTGCCATATCGTCAGTTCGGCACCCAGTCATTACGTGCTAAGCATGTCGGTCACTGGAATTGATAGTCGATACTCAGCGATCTGACCTTTGTGGGTCAATCGCGGCAAAGAACCACTACGTTAATCGCGGAAACGATGTGTTTTTCATTCACTATTATTACTCTTGACCGCTATAGTACAGACGCCTGCCACATCTCCGATGTGCTAATGCGACACACGATAAGGATTAGATTATTTCTCCCAAAATGTAAGCTCGAGATATTTAGACGAAATGCTTATGTTCAAGCGATAATAATATTCAATAAGCTGCCTGATTTGATAAAACAATTGCCGTTTAATATGTTTAAAAATTAATTAACAGCTTGGCTATTAGAGCATTGTTTCAATACAGTTAAAGAATATTTATATCATAAATTGACATAATAAACTTCATAAAAATGTAATTTAAATAATATGTAGTGTTAATTCCGCTAACTCACTCGTTTATACAGCTTGGATGCAGTACGCATGCACCGCCCTCCCGCCCGCAAAAAGTATGGGATCGGATGAGTGAGTTAGCGGAATTAACACTACATATTATTTAAATTACATTTTTATGTACTATGGATTTCCGCAAAATAACGCCTGATTCCATTAATTATAATAAACTTCCTGATGGACATAATGTAACACACTATTAATGTGTAGTAATTGTATATTATTGCATTAATTTTCATTAAAAAAATTGTTATTGGACTTTTAGTATGATATATTTGACATTTATTTGTATTATGATTTTTTCTACTTACACAGTATAATCGAATGTCAAATACATACAACTTTGATTGTCACTTTCGCTTCCGAACCAATACAAGATACTAAAGCAAAATTAACGGAATGCTATTTTAGTATAAAAAAAAAACAGATTAAAGGTTCGCGTCGTTCGTACAACAATGTTTTAAGTTGTACTTAATCTGTACATAGTTCTGCCTATTATTTAATAAAAATAAACAATAGACAATCGGCGGTAACGTTTAGTGAAGACAGCATTATAAAGTTAATTTACGCTAATTTGTTTTTTTACTAAAAAAATCTATACTTTATATTTACGTCAAAAAAGCAAACCACGTATTAAAACCTATTATAGAGTCTTTACACGTTTAAGTGTGTTTGTAGATAAGATATAAGAAACTTATTATCCGTTCTGCTAAATAAAAACGTTCGATATACTTACATTAAACAATGCTAATTGAGTTGCGTCAAGCAAATCTTAGCAATAGAACGCAAATTGAAAATAATTTACAAGTCTATGTCACATAGCATAGCGAAGCGGTTAGCACAAGTTGATTGTTTACTCAAGAATTAAAATATGTCCTAAATAAAACAACTTTTACGGATCTACTCGCGTTTATGTAACACATTGATTTAAATAAAAGAAAATCGTTTTATTTCTACATACAACGTGTAACAGAAAGGTGTAATCAAAATTAAAAGATCTATAGTGTATCTGATCTAGATTTTGGATGCAGAGTTACTTAGGCATAATTATTAATTTTAACTTGTTATGAAATGAAATGAAATGAAAATACTCTTTATTGTATAGTCGACCATGAAATTGCTTTAGCACTTTTGACAAAAACTTCCATTACAATAAAATTTCGCTAAGGCTCATTGTCAATAATGACAACGTATCTGTCACTTGGTCTTTTAAAGAAAAATAGAACTTGTTGTTTTATTATATGCAAACAAAATTCACTTCTAAGGTGGTAAAGCAATTTCATTGTCGATTATACACCATACAAAAGACTCAGAGAGGACAATACAAGAAGAAGTACAAATGGTTATGCAATTATTTATTAAATAATTTTATTGTGACGTCACATGAAAATAAACAAGTTACAGGCTTAGTGGTCTAGTAACCTCTGTGTTCTTTCTTATATTTATGATCACTGCTGCTTGATTAAGCGCGCTCGACGCGCATGACTTCGCTAATATAAATATTTTATTTAAAATTGCATGACAAATTAGAGTTAATAATTGTATCAGTAACAACACATACAAGATCTAGATCGGACACACTTTGGAACTATGTACTATCTACAGTATTATATAACATGTATGTGGTCCTAAAAATTTAATTATTATTCTGTTGTTAAAATGTTTTATTTTACTGTGTTTTTATGTTCTTGGAATCCAATTTAATTTATTTAATTGTAACTTTATTTAATTCATTGTAATTCAGTTTATTGTAATTTGATTTATTTATATAGTTTTTAATAGTCTTTAATTTTTAATTTGAGTATGTTGGTTGCATATTTTATTAATTTTTAATTTTGTCGTGGTGACAGGTATGTTTGCGCCAAAATTTTTAGATAATGCTGTGTGTACACGTTTTTTGGGTCTCGATCTAGTTTTAATCTGTTGTAATTTCTGTTTTCTACTTCTATTTGATTGTT
Source organism: Eudonia lacustrata (assembly GCA_947562085.1). Taxonomy (NCBI): domain Eukaryota; kingdom Metazoa; phylum Arthropoda; class Insecta; order Lepidoptera; family Crambidae; genus Eudonia; species Eudonia lacustrata. Next base: position 2,512,257 of record OX387321.1, on the reverse strand, counting down.
ACCTGTTGTGTATGCCAATATAATAAATAAATAAATAAATAAATAAAAAATGTACACAGGGTGTTTGGTAATATCTGTATAATCCCGAATATGGCAGATAGTGTATCGTGCATAAGGCTCTGGAAAATTATGGACATATCTAAAAATCACCATGTGGCCGATATATTGAAGTTGTTCGTTACTAAATAAAATTGCAAAGTGACAAGCATAGGTCCAGCTGATACATTGTTCTTGGTCGTCAACCTCATGGTCTAACAAAAAGTACAAGTCAAAACATGTCAGGGTTGAACAACAATAATGTAACAAACGAATGAGCCTTACAGTAGTCGCATATGATGTGTAACATTTGACATCTCACCTTAGTAATAAGCAATTTTAACATTATATTTCATAAAAAATGGGTCAGGTAGTATTACCTACATCATTTTAAAACTATAAAATAAATGCAGTAAATACTCATTAGAAGACATTTGACATATCAAAATGACCTTTGATAGTCAAATAACACAATATGTCACATAAAATAATAATATGGTTCTTGGCGGGAAAGTGAAGCGTCATGTCTGCGGTTTTGTCTTATTTTCCAAAATTTGTGTTATGTCGAATATTAATGTGAAATAATGGTGGATTATTAACCGTTAAGTGTTCGTGAGTGTGCATGAGTGTTGGCAAATGAAACAAAACAGTGCAACGTCACTTTTCAAATTCTCTCAAGAAGTACGCCCGAGGACTTAGTAAAGCCCCACATCTTTACTGAGATACTCGAGGGGTTGGGGGTATATCATTTCTCACATCTCATTTCTATTATCATCATCATCATCAAACAAGAAGGAAATATTGTTTATTTATGTTTTACTTGTAAGAAAAATTACTTTGACACTGGCTAAATGTGCTAATCGCACGAAGCCATCAACTAAAAAAAAATATAATTTAATATGTCATGTTCATAATATCGATTTTAAATTTACAAAATGGCGCGCGCTAGGTCGCTCCATTTTGCGCTTGCGCGCCCCGACTTCTTGTCACACTGTTACACTTACTTCCATCACATTTCACGAAATCACTCCCACAAATTGTATATATGTATAGAAAGCGAACGAAAAAATGTTACACATCAATAAAATAAAATTGAGTTTTTGTATGGACTGTTCCATATATACGTTAATATGATTTTGCATATTATCACGGTTTTCTTTATACTTGCATGGCTATGTTTCGGTATTATACATCTATTACCAAACATCCTAAATATTGTTTTGCCTTTAGCTGTACCTATTGCCTTCAATGGCATGCATGAAATTCTATATTTAGCACTCTATTTCAAAATGGAGGAAGTAGCGTATTACAAAGGTAGCAAAACAATAATTACAATGCTCACTTGATTGTTCGAGAGCGCATTAAATTGTATTAAACAAGAACCTAGTAATTAGACCAGGGTTTACACGTCAATTAGAATATATATTTTCCAAATTGTTTTTGTTAATGTCGTGAATACTTATTGTATTATTTATTGCGCAAGAACTCACAAACAGTTAACAATGTACAATAAATGGCAAGTCACTTAAAAACAGCTGAAAATATAAGTAATGAGTTTTTATTTGTTTACATATTTATTCGGTCAGTTAACATGCTAAAGGTTTTCAACAACAAGGATCGCTAATCTGATAGTTAACAAACACAACTCGTTAATCATCAGAATAAGTCTGTAATGTAATATGAGGCAAAACGCGAAAATAGTGCATCAGTTTCTAATAAAAGCTGCCTGACAAAACATAACTTTAAGAAGTTTCACAAAAGAGTTTATAAATTTCCAAATTGAAAAATTTACAAAAAATACGACTTTCTACGCCTCGCCTCGGTGGCCGAGTGGCAGAGCGCTCGGCCCGATACCCGAAGGTCCCGGGGGGTTCAATTCCCAGGTCGGGCAATATGTATTTCGGATTTTTCGATGCATAGCCCGGGTTTGTGATCGCCAACCCGCATTTGGCAAGCGTGGTGATTAAGCCATTACCCATCAATTGTAGCGATGACTTGATTTCAATGATGGAGGCCTTTGCCCAGCAGTGGGACAATTATAGGCTGTTTACTTACTTTTTTACTTTACGACTTTCTAACTTAAAAGGCTAAAAAATTCTAAGTCATCTAGGTCAGTTTCCTGAAATTCCTGAGATGACAAGGCTTGATGTTGCATGATGACGATAGACGGTGTCGAGTGTACTATAGTTTAAAAAACAAAAGTGCGATAGTCACCTGTTTGACAGCGCCGTCGACGTAATCCTCGCAGACGTTCTTGGCGAAGAACGTCTCCACTGGGAAGGTCCTGCCCGGGATGGTGAAGGTGGGCACGTTGCCGAAAAACGTGGAGAACTTGCTGGAGTCCATGGTGGCGGACGTCACGATCAGCTTTAGGTCGGAGCGGCGCGCCACCACCTGCCAACAGATACATTTTGGTATTAACTTCATAATGCGCAACAGAGTCGCCTCGTTGATGCACAGAGTCCGCTGCTGCACCAACAGCTTTCTGAGTGCGATTGCAGACCGCTCTGTGAGGGTCCAATACTGAGACACGGTCACTGTACACATGACCCGTGTCTCAGTTAAATAAATAAATATTTAATACCCTCATTGTTACATATATATTTATAAGTACCTGCTAACTTTATGGACTGTGTCTGAAATAAATATATTTTTATTATTATTTTAATATTGGCAAAATACCTCTCGCCTATGGCGGTTAAGTCCGACAATAGCACAGTCGGTCGGCGTCAGGGACGAGGGAGAGAAATCGGCGGACCCGATGCCAATTATTGTTATTATTAATATTAAAAGGCGTTGGTTTCCGGAAGATAAGGTTTGTGGAGAAAGTGTTGGGAGGCCTTTGTCTAGGAGTGGGACAGCTATGGCTGATATGATCTATCTATATCAATGATATTATAAACTATAAGTAGATATGTTACGTTCCTGGTAATTTGCGTTTTAAATCTGTTCCGAGCAATCCAAAACTGCAGACATTGACAAGTTTCACTGATAAGTAAAACAAAAGATACGAAATAGCACGCAAATGAAAGAGATAGCTATAATTTTAATGATTGCACTTCAAATGTTTCTACTAGATCGCTCTCTCTTTCTTTACCTAAACATGGCGTCTTTGCGTCAGTTATTTGATTGTTTGGAAAAATAATTTTATTGAAATATACTAAATAATCTAAGTATCTTTGCATACTCACATGTGGTAAAAGAGATCCCTTGTATTTTGATTACTTTAGCACCATAATTTGTGCACTTTGACATTTGTGACGACTCGCTATGTGGCTTGTTTGACGCAAACTGATTGCGACATGAGACAATTGGGCTATAAATGAGTCTTCCCCATGCGCGCGCTTATGACATATCTACTTCTCGTTTTATATAATATCATTGATCTATATAAATAAAAACGAATCACTGAAATGTATGTACGCGCATAACTTCCGATCGACTGCACAAAACTGGATAATTATTTTTTTTGTGTATGTTATTGTCAGGTCAAGGTTTGTACAGAAGAAAATTAAAAGAAAAAAAGATATTTTTACAAAAATGTGTTTTTTTTAAATATCATGATATCAAAAGTGAGTGAGTGAATGTGACAGAATGTCGCCCTCGTATCAGTGTATTTTATTAAGAAGTTCATATGTCAGTACATAAAAATTATAGCGAAAAAGTTAAACGGGACTGTATATTGTAGGGATACCCACACAGCCTACGCATCAATGCACACTCCGGCAAACTTATATTAAACTTTTGTTAGAGCTCCAATACAAACGTCAATATTGTCCAAAACAATTAGCTATTCTAAATCAAATTTGTAAAAAACAGTTGTCAAATAAATGTCAAATAAATGTAAAATCCGATGGAAAGCTTCATAACATAAAAATTCTTTCTTAAATCTATTTAAAGATCCATCCAACAATTACCCATTGCTAACGACGAACGACAATTTAACGGTCTACCAACCCGACGGCGGCGGCGGGCGTCCGCACGAACGTTGAAGCCACGCTTTGTGCAACAGAAGGAATAAAAAATAACACGCAAATACTCAAACGATTTCTGTAAGTACCTACACTTGGACAACAAAGCCCGACAAAAAGATAATTGGACGATTATAAAAAGAATTTGCAAAGAACAAGGCAAGTGAACGTATATTTTTGGAGTGTTTATTTACAAAGGCGGCTCATTGGTCCAATAAAATGTTCGAATAAAGAGATTGTGATAAAGGATTTGGGAAAATAACTTTATGTTATGCTGCAATTTGATATTAAATTACTATGGAAGTAGTAAATCATTGTAGAGTTGGATGATAACCGACCACGTCTCTCTTAACACGGTTATCTTTTTCTGACAATCCCGAAAAGCAAATTTTTATCTCAAGAGTTAGCATAATTTGATACGATTATACGAAACGACAACCTCTTGCGAATCCGGGCAATACAAAGGGCAAGCACAGGATATTCACATAAATGTTAGAGTATTTAGTTTATACAATTTAATTGTTTTTTTTTGTTATGAATGAGTAATGTTACAATGAAGAACCAAAATAAATAAATAAAATAAAATAAGCTAGCAAAACAACCTGTTTTTTTAACTTTTTTATTTTAGCTAATTGGTGCACAAAGCTTTTAAAAATTTTGCAAAATATATTACTTATATAAATTCGTCGCAGTAGTATTTGTTGACGAGTTGAGGAATAAATGATTGGGTAACCAAGTACTTAAATCATATCTAATCGTACCTTAGCTATCGATAAACAGTAGGCTTAGCCAAAGTAACATTAAGAAAACGATAGCAAAGTTCGAAAAGAATAAAATGTATGGGTTTGACATAAGATTGACCACGTGATTTAGCGTGGCTGGTGTAGTATATCGATGCATATTGCGATAACTAGACGATATCTCGATTCTCTCCCCAACGTGTAGTAGGCTTAAGATTTATCTGCCCGTCTGCCTTCATTTGCATACCTGCATTAAGTTTCTAAATCATGCGGCAGGTTTGCCCACGCGGTCTGGCAAGGCTTTCAAACTGTCGGGATGACAAGTAGTCCTGGTTGTGGCGGGTCTTGGTACTTAGGCAAAGTTATTTCGCTGCATCGACTCGAACAGAAAGTAATTGCCATGGTAGTCTGATAAAATGTTTATCAGCGAACTTAAGCATTATCGTTTCTAGATTTGACAATAACAACTGCAAATCGAAACTTTAAAAAGTATTTTGTTTTAATGTTTCTTGACGACATAATCGTAAGTTTTCTAAAAAACGCGGTCAAACTGAGCAATTTATTTCCATCAACAGTGATAAAACGCTACGACCGACATATAAGCTTAATGCATTATTGAAATAGCCGCATCGAATTCAATTGGTTTAGGAAAATTGGATTCAGCAGCCTTGGAAATATTAGGATTACCATTTATTTTTCTATTGAAACGTCTAGAAGGAATGAGATTATCTCAGATCATAGAAAGGATATGATCTGAGGTGATTATTCAATGTATATTTGGTGTAAAAACGTCTGGTAATAGTATGTTGTGTTGTGATACTACGAGTATAATTAAGAAGTAATTCTAAGTACCGATTACCTATGTAATATAGTTAAATTACCGATGCAAAGAATACAAAGATAAATTAATACTTATTCAAGGCTGTCTTCCAACCGCTTCATATTTGCCTAATCAAGGACAAATTAAAATCTATTTGAATTTTATATTTAGCCAATAACCAATTTTTTTTTTTCATAAATATAAAATAAAATTGTTGTTTAAAAGGCAAAAGAGGAAAATTCTCGTGTGTTAAGAGCAGCGTTTTTGAAATAGACACGATTCCATTATACTAGTCTAGACAGAAAATATCATATTGATAACCAGCCACCCCGCTATTACAAGTTCGGCAACGAAAGCCTAAAACTGTAGACAGAGAAATTGTTAAAAATCCGAATCCTTTAATCGCTGAATTCGATATGCAATTAAAAGCACTTTCTCACATTTCATGCAATTAAGAATGGTTGTTTAATAATAGAAATTTCGTTATCGATGTGGTATTTGAACTCGATGGCGCAGTGGCTAACGCGCCCGGTCTGCGAGTGCTGAGGTTAAGCAACTTTCGCAAAAGCCGGTCATCGGATGGGTGACCAAAAATGTATCATCTCGAAGTCCTCCGGAAGGAAGGCACGTAAAGCCGTCGGCCCCAGCTGCATTAGTTAACAACCACCAACCCGCACTGGGCCCGCGTGGTGGTGTACGGCCCGTTCTCCATCCATGGGAAGGCTTGTGCCCCAGCAGTGGGGATGTAAAATGAGCTGATGATGATGATTAGTCAACCACCTACTTTCTTTACGTATTGTTAAATATACAACGTCATGTATTTACTATAAAGACGTGGATATAAATAGCCGGCGTGATTTACGTTACACATGACGTCATTAGTCACGAGGGTACCACTGATCTGCGAAGCCACGTCAGCAAAGCGTATACATTGCGGACTTTGTACCTCTTTCCACTGTGTTAAGACTCATATTGTAGTATTTCGATTGTAACAAAATTCATATTGATGGATTCCTCTTGATAATTTGCCAAACATGAACTTGTAATATGACACCTCTGTTTTAATCAATCAACACCTATGTTAAGTCGTATTAAGAAGATTTACTGCTCGTCGATGAAGGTCAATGTGTTTTATTGCTATGTTTTATCCCTTTCTTTCAATGCTCACAAAAAAGAGACGAAGTATTTCTAATTAAAAAAATAGGTAGTTTGACGTATTTCATTAATACAACAGTTTGTCTTTTTATTACATTTGTATGTTATTGCTATGTTTGATCACTTTATTTCAATGCTTACAAAAAACAGACAAAGCAATTTCTAATTATAAAATAGTAATTTGACGTATTTATGAATAAAACAGTTTGTCTTTTCATTACATTTGTAAGTACATGTTGCCTCTCATACTTAATTTTATTAATTACCTATATTTTCCCATGTGTGGTAGAGGAAATGCTTGAGCTAAGCAATGGGTAGGTTATATAGCATGGCATTAAATCACCCTTGACTTTTTGGCAGAAATAAGTAATGAAATGAAATGAAATTAAATGAAATGAAATGAAATTATTTATTTGCCTTTAAACACGGTATACAATGAGACTGCCATAGAATAAACAAAGAACAAGCGTATTTTGTCAAATAGTTGACATGCAAAATTTTTAAAATTTTAAGAGATTTAACATTCTTTTATACTAATAATACTATGCAAAACAATTTCAATTACAATAACTAAAGTTCCTAAAACTACTAAAAAGTTAACATTAGTATTTTTATGCCTGTCTTATTTTCGGCAGAATCTTACCACCAGGCACCAGGGTAAGACAAGTTACAGGAACGAGCTGTAAGGGTGATCTATTGAAGCGGCGCGGAGCAGAACTGTGTGGATATCAATCAACAGTATCAAAATGTCATTATGATTTTTATACATTCTGACACTCGATCGTTCTCACATTTGCTATTTGTAACATTAGAACATTTTGATAGTAACCCGTTCTGACAAATGAACTATCTAACTAGTAATGCATTTAACAATCGTTCTTCTTGACAATCGTACTATATGTCTGTTATGTATTTTGACTCTTATATTATTTGGCACACATGTAATCGGACCATTTAGACGTTCAGTCATTTTATCACTCCGCTCTGCTCCACTCCGCTTCAAAGGAGTGCTCATCCTAAGTCCGCTACGGATAACCAGACAAGAGCTTTTAAGCTACAAGGGCTTGAGCTCAAAAATCGAAAATAGAACGTCAACCGTCATCGATCGACCGGCCGCGCCCCCAAGCAGATGACGCGGTCGATTTAAATTTAACCGCCATCGAACGGTCTGAATACGAATCCGCGCGTTTCTCTGGTCTAATTTATGGCCGAACAGTCCGACAGGCGGCGGACATTTTAATTTGTCTCTGGTCGTGCTGTTTTTATTAATAAGTGTAGATAAGGGTAATATTTGTTGTGTTAAGCTGAATGTGGAAGTTTAATTTCAATCGGCAATCAACGAAATCGTGTCTTCAAAAGTTATCTTACGAGTCTTAACATGAGAGAAAAATGGAGATTCACTTATTTTACCGAAATGTAACAAGTAGTACTAGAATAGTTATGAACTTTACGATAGGAAAGACTCAGACTGCATCAATCTTTACTTAGATAATTAGATAGATAGATAATTAATTTATTGTAACAAAATAAAATGAACAATAGAATTACTATTAGAGCGATTTCTTCCAGACAACCAGTACTAATATATAAACATTAAAAAAGTTTACTTCAGAAAATCGACCATCATGGTCAAGCTTTGAGTTTTTGCAATGTAGAACTCAGAAAAATGTTGTAAGCCAATTGTTGTTTGTTAAGAAGTTTCCTATTTTAACACTGATTTATGTGTAAGAACGAACTTAAAAAATATGTTCTAAACATTATGCAGAATATATAAATGACGTAATCTAATAATAACGTGTCGCGGCCGGTCCGCTCTTGATATTGACGAAGCAATCCTGTGGGAACTATATTTATCTCACGCTATAAAAACTCTTCACACAAAAACATTGGTCGCGTTTACTAACTAGTACAGTAACACATTTTCTCTCTTAGTTTGAACTTTACAATGTAGGTATGTTTTTTGATAAGATAGCCAGTCCAGTGCCTCAGTAGTTCAGGATCCGGGTGAGGTGCGCTTCCATCGTTGGCCTTATCATCACTTATCATCAGGTGAGATCAAGGTACTGTGCTTGCTTACCCGTAAAACATTAAAAAGAAAACCAGACGAGTAATAAAAGTTATTGACCTTATTTTAAATCGGTAGTGGGTATAGCGACAAATCGTCAAGACAATCAAAACTTCGAACCCCTTTCTGGAGAAAAGTATCCTAATAATTGACCTATAAGTAGGTATATAAGCTATACGTCGAGTTTTATTATTGTATTGTATTGTTTAAAAATAAATAACAAAAAATGATTTGTCTCAATAACAAGACGTAAGCCGCTTTTTTGAATCTTTGACATACTTACCAGTTTAGGAAATTGATCATTAATTTGTTATAAGAAATTACAAAATGTTGTTACCATTTATATTTGATTCGATCAAATAAGAGTTTAATCTCAATATGTATTATGTTAAACAAATACAATGTTGTGTGAAAATACATACATTATTAACATCCGATTTAAAATGGAATTTATTCCTGTGCCATTTGCAACAATCCAGTTGGCTCTGATGGAGTTATGTAGATGGGATTGCTCTGGAAGGCGTCCGTTATTCGTTTTACACTCACATAGCGCGTGGGACACAAACGACCAGCGCCAGCGATTTTGGGGGAAGTGTAGGTAGTGTCATGATTCATGAATTTTTGCACACAAGAAAATATTAAGAAATATTTCTAACTTATACTGTTTACCTTTTGCGAAAGCAGAATGTGAAAATTCAAGGTAATTGAGAGTGGAGATGAAGTGAATAAGAAATGAACTATATTTATAATAATGTAACACATTTATACTGTTGCGGAAACCCACAACACACACTATGCTACTGTTTAAAATTAGGTTACACCTTAAAATCTACAAAATCCACTCACAGATCCATGCCGCTCCCGCCGTCCAGAACGGGATCCATATGGTCTGATGGGGCCGGAATCCGAGTCCGGGTCTTCTCGGGTTCCCTAATCACACCCAACGACTATCCCAAGTGCACTTTTCCCCCGAGGAAATACCTGCTTTCTCCAGCAGCGGTGACGGCGACATCCAAACACGGATGGCGAATTGTACTCCCGATGCGATTCGCTTACGACGTACACACACACAAAACACAGGTTGCACAATACACTTAATTAGAGTAATACGGCTCCAAATGCCCTTATTACTGCTTAAAATCTATTTAATTATCAACACACGATAACCTATAATCCAGCCATTGTTGCCTTCCCGAGACAAGTGTACCAACAAAGAAAAAAGAACAACTAGTGAGGGGGCCATTATGCCACTAAATAAATTGAACATCGACAATCGACTCCCAAATCGATCCGTCCATAATACAAATCAAAGTTTTATTTCCAACAAAAATAAATGCCTGTTTATTTGCAACATCCCGCCACCCAAAGCGGACGTACCGCTTTCTAGAACCGGTAATCGAGCTAAGGTCGCGACTGCGCGATTTAGCACCGATCCATCAACCAACACTTGCGCCACACGCGGAGTCCCGTCCGCGCCCCAGATTAACTTTAAAATGCGACCTCGTCTCCAAAATAACGATGGCAAATTAGCCTCTTTTAATAAAACCAGATCCCCCTCCGAAGGGGGCGACGTCCGGTCTGTCCACTTTACACGCTGCTGCAATAAATGCAGATACTCCAGTGACCAACGACGCCACAAGTCCTGACTCATTTGTTGTATCATTTGAAAACGAGACATCCGGTGTCTGCGTTCATCCTTCCAGGGATACTCAGGCAGGGCAGTGAGTGGCTGAACGACCAAAAAATGACCAGGGGTCAGGACTTCCATGTCATTTGCGTCAGAGGAGAGTGGACAAAGCGGACGCGAGTTGAGAACCGCCTCAACCTTACAAAACACAGTTGTAAGTTCCTCATACGTGAGGGTAGTTTCCCCGACTACCCGGCGCAAGTGGGTTTTTGCCGATTTTACCGCGGCTTCAAATATCCCGCCCCAGTGGGGACAGGCTGGCACACTAAATCGCCATGTGATTCCCCGCTGTGCGAGAGCTTGACTTATGCTATTACAATTTTTATCCAGAAAATCGTTCACATCTTTTAAGTAGTTGGCAGTGCCTCTGTAGTTGGTACCGTTGTCGGACCGAATGAGAGAAGGTAAACCCCGTCGCGAAACAAAACGATCCAGCGTGGCGACAAAGGCTTCCGTAGACAGAGCCGAAACCACTTCCAGGTGGACGGCCTTAGTGGCCAGGCCGACAAAAACGCACAGGTATGCTTTCGTGACCCTAGTGTTACGATAGACTGTGGTTTTCACCAGAAACGGTCCAGCAAAATCCGTACCGACCCCGTCGAACGGCCTAGTAGTCTGACAAACCCGGTCAGAAGGGAGATCCCCCATCTGTGGCTGCATAGTGGAGGCCTTCACCCGATAACAAGCCACACACTTAAATAACACGCTGCGAACCACTCTCCGAGAGGACAAAATCCAGAACTCCCTCTGTAATATCGCCAGTAACGCATTACACCCCGCGTGAGCGTTTTTCAGGTGTCTATCCGAGACCACCAGTTCTACCAAAGGTCCTCCTTTGGGGAGTAGCAGAGTATGACGGCTACCGAAGGGCAGGTCGGCATTTTTGAGGCAACCTCCAACGCGTAACAGTCCATCCGCATCCAGAAATGGGTTGAGCCGAGAGATCGCTCCCTTGAGCTTTGCGCGACCGACGCGAAAAATCTTCAGTTCGTCCTCGAACCGGTCAGCTTGAACCAGCCGTATCAGGGCCAACAGTGAACTCCTGCGTTCCTCAGCACCCGCCACGGGTGATAACTGCCTCTTGTCTGGATGGCGGCAGTTATGTAGAAATCTCCGAATCCAGCAAGTTACACCCAGCAATTTGTCCAGTTTGCTGTATCGAGCCGTCAACCAATTCGGATCTGGCCTTGACTCGTTTGTTGTCACCAAAACTTTTATTCCAAGGAGCATCCCTAGAGAGCCATCGATCATGGTGACCGGCCATGATGACTCACCCTCCTTTAACCACTCTGGACCCCACCAGAGGGCATGCTGCACCAATTCCGGCGCGGTGCAGCCCCGAGAGGCACAATCGGCAGGATTCCAGGGGCCGGGAACGTGCCTCCAACAAATTTCGATGCCCGAGTTCTGTACCTGAGATACCCGATTGGCCACAAACGTTTCCAATACGTGGGGTGCCTCGCGTAGCCATGCCAGAGCTACCTGACTGTCAGACCAGGCGTAGACATTCCACCGTAGACGTCAGTTCCTTGTGCACGTGGCACAACAGTTTGGCCAATAGATGCGCCCCGCAAAGCTCCAGCTTCGGGATTGTCAGCCTAGTTTTGAGGGGAGCCACCTTGCTTTTAGCCAGAAGCAAGGAGACGGCGACTCGACCCTTCGAGTCAACCGTTCGCAGATACACCACTGCGGCATACCCTCGTTCTGACGCATCGCAGAAGCCATGTAGGCTTGCCCTGTATTTGCCCCGCGGCAAGATCCGCCGCGGCAACGCCACCTGATTGATCGCCTCGATCGTAGAGATCAGAGCGAGCCAAGTGTCGAGTGAGAGCCCTACCAGTGGCTCATCCCACGAGACTTCGAGTGTCCACAGTGTTTGCAATAAACACTTCGCCATAAAAATGCACGGGCTGATCCATCCATTTGGATCAAACATCCGAGCGATGGTGGAAAGAATCGTCCTTTTCGACCAAACTCTTGTAGTTTCCAGTTCTACCCGGAATGTGAAAATATTGTGAACCGGCTGATATTTAATTCCCAAAACGGCGATAGAGTTCGAGTCCCCTGCGTCCTCGAATAGCTGAGGATTCTGTTGGTGATCTTCCGGAATCCCAACCAGAAGCTGTGGCTCGTTGGATAACCATTTTCTCAACTCATAACCACCAGCCGCGAGGAGTCCGATCAGCTCATTCCTGATGATGAGCGCCTCCTCCAGAGAGGCTGCCCCTGTGCAGATATCATCTACGAACACGTCACGTGTCAGTACAGCGGCTGCCCGGGGAAAGCGAGCCCGTTCCTGCTCCGCCAGTTCCAGCAGTGACCGGATGGCAATGAAGGGACTCGACTTCAGGCCGTACGTGTTGGATTGAGCTCGTAGACGGTGATGGGATCCTCCGAATGTTCCCTCCAGAGTATTAACTGAAACCTCCTGTCCGCAGGATGTATTACTGTTTGGCGGAACATCATCCGGATGTCCACACCGATCACCACCTGGTGTCTTCGGAAATTTAAAATGATGTCGACAATGTCCCGATGTAACTTCGGACCAGAATGGAGACATTGGTTCAATGAAACTCCAGTCGACGACGGTGCCGATCCGTCAAAAACAGTCCGTAGTTTTCCAGATGAGGCCTTCAACACCGCGTGGTGAGGCAAGAAAAAATGATCTGTCGTTGTCCAGTCGACAGTCACCCGCGACATATGCCCTAAGGCCTCGTATTCTCGCATGAACTCGATATACTTTTCCCGAAGTACCGGATCGCGAGACATACGACGCTCCATGGACAAGAGTCGTTTCTCTGCCAACGCCCTCGATTTTCCCAAGAGAGGGGGACAGTCGATAAAGGGCAGTCGAGTTTCGATCCTACCCGACGCCATCCGGCGTGTGTGATCCTTATAAAAGGTTTCGCACTCCACATGCTCCGGATCCAGACGGGAGACCATGGGAGGCTCTTCCAGTTCCCAGAATTTTTGCATCGTCCTAGCGATGGAGGTAGTAGCGACGACAGGTGAGACATCCCGCGTCTCCTGGTCGAAAACCGGTCCCATTAAAACGTGTCCAAAGATGGTAGGTATAGCTACCAACGAAGAGCGGCCCAGAATCCGCTGAGGCCCTAAAAGGATCCAGCCCAGTACATCCGCTCCCAATATGAGGTCCACCGGAGCCGGCTCCTCGAAATGAGGGTCTGCCAGCATGAGACCTGATGTGACAGACATTACGTCCCGCGGAATGACTGTCGGTGGATGCCAACCCAGCAGATTGTCGAGTACGATCGCGACCGCCGCAATCCGTATCGAAGCGGAATGCACAGGAGAGAAGAGAATGTGGGTCTGACCGGACAGACCCCCCACTTCTGTATCTCCGACTCCCCGAATCGGAACTGAGGGAGGCGCGCACTCCAGACGTAGGCGCCTCGCTACCCTCGTAGTAATTAAGCAGCCCTGTGCCCCAGTGTCTAGGAGGGCTCGTATCCGGACGAAGTCCCCCCTAGGTCCCCAAACGCGTACCTGCGCGATGGGCAAAAGAACCGTCCTCGGTTCCGACGTAGCCCGACCACAGGCTAGTCACGCGTCAGAGCCAGCAGCCGACCCTGTCGAACCGTGATGACTCGGCCAGTAAGTCGGACGCGTGCAGGCCACCATCCGGGGTGGTGCGTATCCAGCTGCCCTACCATACCGGTGATAGGGTGGGTGGTATTCCAACCTCGGGTACTCGTGCAGTACCGGTGAGAACTGTTGACGGTTCTCATGTCGTTGTTGTTCCGGTAACGGCGGCGGAGGATACGCGTACGAGTATCCGGGTGTTAGGTCCGGAGGTGGGGCTCCCTGTACCCAGTGGCCCTTAGAGGCACCAACTCCAGGTGTTGGTCGCGCCGGGTGCCGGGTTGTAGCCAGAACCTGGCTCCGTTCCGGCGGTCCCCAACTCACCTGAGCCGGGGTGTACGAAGGGTTGTAGTGTGGCGACCGTGGCGGACTCCGTCTTTCCGGAGGCGGAGTTGACCCCGGCCCCAAACCCCCACCCGTGGGAGATCCCCTCTCCCGAACTTGTGCTGAGCCCTCAGCACTACGGGTGCACAGTAAGCGATGGTGCGGTCCGCCGCAGACATCGCAAGGCCTCGCCTGGGGACACTCATTATACCTATGTCCTCCCAGGCAGGCATAACACAATCCTCGTGTCCGAACGAGGTTTCGGCGCTCTTTTGTGGGCAGCCCGAGAACTGCTGGACATAGCTGTTCCAAGTGCTGCTGTCCGCAAACCCGGCATCCAGAACCGGGGTTGATAGCGGCCGCAGCCACCAGCCTGCCGCGACCCTTCCCTGGGTTGCGTGGCGGCTGGGCGCCGTAGACTCCGGAAGTGCGGGCCGGCGCACTTGTCGGAGCCTCCTGGGAGGCTAGCTGGTTTTCCAGCAGGCCAGCCTCCTTTTCCAGGAACTCCAGAAGTTCCCCTATCGAGGGCAGAACTCTGCCGAGATCCTTGTGGACCAGTCGATTCCGCTCGAACTTGTCCCTCATCTCCTGCGACAACTTGGCCAGAACGATGTGCAGAAGAAGGAAGGACCACTGGTCGACGGGCAGTCCGAGCGTCCTTAACCCGTTTAAGGACACGGTGAGCGGGGTGATCCCAGCAGATGGGTCACGTGCGCGTCCGCCTGAAGACGCGGCTTCTCGTACCGCTTCTCCAGCAGCTGCATGGCGGTGTCGTAGCTCTCATCCTGCAGCTCCAGATGCTGTACGAGCTGTCTGGGTTCTCCGTCTAGGAAGGAACGGAGATATGCCAGCTTTTCGGCCTTGGTGAAATCCTTCCGAGTATCCACCAAGGCCAAAAACATGTTCCGGAATCCAGCCCAGTCCCGCATACATCCGGTGAAATGCGGGACCTCCAGGGCACCCAATCTTCCCATGGCGCTGGGTCCAGGGGTGTGGAGCGAAGCGGGGCGCGCAACAGGCTTCCCCTCCCGCAGTCGCTCGATGTCCTTCACCCGCTGAAGGACCTCATCGTAGATGTCTTGGATGTGCTCCAGATCCTTGACATATTGGGCGTGGAGGGCCAGCTCCTTCTCCCCGACCGGGTCGGTTGACAATAGAGCGGTTACCGACCGCTTGGCCAACAAGAAACGACCCTGCATTTCTTTCGAACGCGTCTCCAAGGCGTCCTCCCGGTTAGGCCGATCTATTAATGCAAGCAGCCCGGTGAACCACCGGAGCTGCTGAGCCAACTCCTGCCGTGACGCTGTCATTATAAATAACTTAAACTAAATAAACCTAAACACAAAATTAAAACGAGTCAACGAAAACACGGAATCGATTTGAATCGAAAGAAATTGAATAACAATTAACGTTCCGAGAAATGTCCCAGCCCAAATACAACGGTACTACCAACCTTACAATTCAACCGCACCTGTCCCGGAAGTGCGATTTTACACGAAATGAGCTTAACCTATTACGAACTAACAAAATACACAAAATTACACCGATTAACCTAGAGGTCCGGTAGTAACTACGCTCTGCTACCAAAATGTTGCGGAAACCCACACACTATGCTACTGTTTAAAATTAGGTTACACCTTAAAATCTACAAAATCCACTCACAGTTCCATGCCGCTCCCACCGTCCAGAACGGGATCCATATGGTCTGATGGGGCCGGAATCCGAGTCCGGGTCTTCTCGGGTTCCCTAATCACACCCAACGACTATCCCAAGTGCACTTTTCCCCCGAGGAAATACCTGCTTTCTCCAGCAGCGGTGACGGCGACATCCAAACACGGATGGCGAATTGTACTCCCGATGCGATTCGCTTACGACGTACACACACACAAAACACAGGTTGCACAATACACTTAATTAGAGTAATACGGCTCCAAATGCCCTTATTACTGCTTAAAATCTATTTAATTATCAACACACGATAACCTATAATCTAGCCATTGTTGCCTTCCCGAGACAAGTGTACCAACAAAGAAAAAAGAACAACTAGTGAGGGGGCCATTATGCCACTAAATAAATTGAACATCGACAATCGACTCCCAAATCGATCCGTCCATAAAACAAATCAAAGTTTTATTTCCAACAAAAATAAATGCCTGTTTATTTGCAACATATACCATGTTTGCTGCAAATAAAAAAAAGGTCCAGATGACTTATGATGGCTAAAGAAATCACAATGATGCTTTTCATATTATTTCAGTCGTAAAACTGATCAACCAGCTACTGGCGACTTTAAATTATAATAACGTTAAACATCGACCTACGAGAAAGAAGAAAAATGTTCAAAATTATTTACGTCCGTGTATTTAGACCACCCGTTATTAGCAGAGTGATAACGGCTCTCACTTTGTACGCAAGTGAATGAAAATATTTTGAAAACCATTCCTGAAATACAGTGGACGAGCGTATAATGCTAGATAACTTTGGGCAGACACACGTGGGTTCGATGACGCCACGGCCTGCGTCAACGGACGCGCAGTCGCACGATGTACAAAAGCATCCACATTGATCAATCGCGCCCTAAAAAGGAGAGATATTGGTTCGACATGTCGGTGGGCAGACTTTTTCTAATGATATTTTGTATATATTCTGTTTACTCATTATCTTTGTAATTAGGCATTTTATTATTGACATCGTAGAAATAGAAAGTGGATATTGACATGATCTGGCAAGCTAACAATGACTCCAAAACCATGTTCGTCAAGATCGACAATTTCTGTCTTTTAAATTACATGCCTGGCCTGTTCAAAATTTGATCTTTATATTTTGTTACCATACTCATGTAGGCACCTATACACATTTTGGTTTAGCAGTAGCATTATTTAGTATTTAAACATTCTCATATGGCCAAAGAAGTTAATGATGTTTGACTACGAGTTCACTGTGTTAACGAATACTATTTGACGACATAACCCGGGCTTAAAAAGCTTCCATTTTGTCTACCTTTCGAATTATCTAAAAATAGGAAGCAAAACGCTGTTAAGTACCAAAACCTAATCACAAATATGTTACAACCAAACACTAGGTTATTACTTACGCCCACAATAACCGGGCGGCGATCGCTTGGGCGTATCTGACAAAACGAGCACTTCCTCGAAGAAAGCAATTTATATAATAATGGCAACATTGGTAACACAGATTGCGGAACTGAATATTGTCACAGATATCAATTTAAAAGCGGAATGGCGTTGCCTAACGCTATATCGAATTGCTATTATAATCATATTAAATGCCAATGAAGTAAATAAGTCGAAGTTACATCAACTATCTAGTGCTGAGGTGGTATAGCTACTAACTTACTAACTATGTATATAAATACGCTTCTTCCATTACAAGCTAAGAATAGTTGATAAGTTTATTTAGGATCTACTTGAACAAGAGCATCACTTGCAATAAGACATCTTGAACATGTCAAATCGGATTCCCTACGTGTTTCCGAAAGTTGATGATTCGATTTTTATAATACTGAACGCGATGTGTCGACAATTCAGTTGTGCGATGTTTTATTCTATCGATGCTTTATTGGTACGATGATGTAACGTTTGTGCGAAAAATCCTGTTGCAAAAAGCCTACAGGGATGGCTCATTAGTACGATAATTTATTAGTTCGATAGTATGTCGGTTCGAAACGTCCCTGATGTTATAGTAATAACCTCATTTTGATTAATTTATTTTATTTCAACTAAAAATGCTTTATCTATGTTACCTACCGTAAATTTAATTATAAAAAAATAAATCAAAAAATAAATTAACATGCCTGCAAATATTATTTTAGTGAAAAATAATGTTGCATCTTTTTGAACATTTGCTTAACATTTTGCGGCAGGCGTTTTTTTATTTAACAAATATTTCTAATTATCATGAATAATGATAAGTAGTTTAATAAAACTAGTCAAAGTTTCTTAATTTTGTCACTCACTTACTGACTGACTGACCGAGACTGACCGATCATCAAAACTCTAAGGCACTTCTAGCAGACATAGAAGCTTCAAATTTAGATACAATTAGTGTTTACTGTTTAGATCAAGGTAAAACTAAAATATTTTGCAATTTCGGTCCAGTTTTCTAGATACACCAACTGCATAAATAAATAGGATCATATAAATATATAGGATTACAAAGTTACATTTCATCATCATCATAATCAGCCCACATCAGTCCACTGCTGGACATAGGCCTCTCCCGCAGTTAATGAATTAGTGTACCTGTATTGTATAAAAAACAAAAGATTTTTAATATTAATAAGGTCAATATAAGATGTAGTTAGGTTAGCTAACTAAGTATCAACTTAGGACAGAAGGTCCCATAAGTAGGGATTGAAAAAATTAACCGACTTGGTATTACATGGATCTCACAACTTTTTACGGTAGAAGAACTGAGAAGCGAGACTTGCTTTTTTTTACAAGTTTGTTCTTGATGGCATAAACGTTTTACACGAAAGGATTATGTTGTTTTGAATATTAAGGTTATGTGGAAACCCTTATGTGAAAATTAATAAGTAATTAAACTAATCTAAATATAAATCAGGACTCGTTTACAAAGGTGTCATCATCATCATCATCATCTCAGCCAAAAGACGTCCACGGCTGGACAAAGGCCTACCCCAAGGATATGAGGGGTATTTGCCGTAATCGCTTGGCAGGCGGGTTGGCGATCGCAGTAGGTTGAGGGTTACCTCAGAGAGATGCTGCTGCCTATCCTCTTGAATGGTCCCTTAGTCGGCTTTTACGACACACACGGGAAGAGATGGGGTGGTGCAATTCTTTATCCCCGGCACTACACGGGGGGCACTACAAAGGTGTATTTAGAAACAATATAAAACAGCGTGTGAGGGTGAACCATCAATCCGCACTGGGCCCGCGTGGTGGTTTATAGCCAGTTCTCCCTATCCATCCATAGGGAAGGCTCGTGCCCCAGCAGTGGGGACATAAAAATGAGCTGATGATGATGATTGTTCAAAACAGACAATATGGCCGTTCGTTTCCATTTTTTTTCTGTGCGACTGACAGATGTCATGTCGTGTCAGATTGAAAAATTTGTCGTGTAACTTGGCGCGGTCAATAACCTCTTGCTGGAGAATGAATTGTAATTTTAAACAGAACTTTTGAATTTGAAATCAAGTCCTAGCGAGGACAAATATCGTGGAGTGTTGAGCGTTGAGTCGTTTAGTAACATAGTTTATTTTCTAAGTGAAAACTTGAAACACCAGTGCTTTGGATGCTCACGAAGAGCAAGTGAACACGAGGTGTAAGCGCGTGGAAGCGTGAGTTTCAAAATACGAGCGGCATCAGCATCCTGGTGGCGCCTACCGACCGTGCGTGCCAATTGGAGGCACCAAACACGCGGCTGGCAAGGATAACCACGCATTAAGGCGTGAGCTGTTGGCTCATGAACCTCTTCTTTCCTTGATCCTTCCTGGCCACCATCGCCCCTTCTGTCTCTTTAGCCAACGTAGTTCGGAGCAGCACCGGTCGAAGCCCGGGTAAGAAATCTTAATCAGATCCTTCCTGGCCACCATCGCCCCTTCTGTCTCTTTAGCCAACGTAGTTCGGAGCAGCACCGGTCGAAGCCCGGGTAAGAAATCTTAATCATAATTTGCTGATACTTGTCAAAGTCTATCTCGGTGTATCGCCTGAATAGACGGGTATTCCACATTGACAGATTGGCGGTTTACGCTTATGGGCCCCGCAAACCCAATAGCCAACTGGTGGTATATTTATCATATGGTAGCAGACGCGTGGTTCGAAACCACGCGTTGATTGACTGTTGTTGTTAGTTGTGTTGTCTGAGGTGGCAGTCAGATCACAACATTCTATAGGTTGATATCACTAGGCTAAAGTATATTTAACATAAATATATAAGTGTAACTTAATGGTGATGATGATGATGTGTGAGGGTGAGCACACTAGGAGGCCCAGTCAATATTAGTGTACTGTTGACTGTCTCATAATAACAGTGTTAATTTGGCTAAATAATTCTCCAGTTACGTATGCCACGCCACGTCTCATATTCGCCATTTGTGTGCCAAGGCCGCGTTCCGATTGAGTCTGAACGCTTTGTTTTATATCATACTAGATCTATTCTATGGCATACGGCTGAGTGATGTCATGTTATGTCTGCGAGGATTGCCCTGGCTCGAACGTTTGTAAACTGTGGGTAAGGAATTTCTTTTCTATGCGAGTTCGATTAGCATAGTTATTGTTCTTATATTTATAGTCTACACTACATCTATGTAGGTTAAATGACTTTAACATCAGCAGATAAATAGTTTGCTTCGAATTAGGTGCTACTAAAAAAAATATTATTGTCTTTAACACAATCTTCTTCGAAAAATCTAAAACTTAATTTTTTTTTTTGCAGATTCATTACGTAAGTAGTTGGCATACATTGTCATGAGCGACTTGGAAAATATTCAAGACTCCACTCAGATGTCTGTGTCATAAAAAGTTTATTAAACTTGTCAATGTAAGGACGTACTTAACTGATAAATAGTTGTAAGTAGTTTCATTACTACGCCATAAACTCTGCGTGTCTGACTCGAGATCCTTTATCAATAGCAAGGCCAGGTTCACATGTCAGGTTCTCGTTGACATTGTCTCGATTGCGCTTTAATTTATAGTTACGCTGACCTGGAGCCATAGTCTCCCCCTACACAGCACGGATCAATTTTATTATGTTGTCGATCCATTTAAACTTAATTGTATTACTTTTGAATCACCCAAAGAATGTTTGATGACCTTACCCAATGGTATAGCAAGAAATCCGTAACAGCAATCTGTTACGGATTTCTTGCTGGTTCAGAAGCAGATTGATCTGTAGGTCAAGTGAGACCATTATGTTACGTAGACGACCGTGATACAGCTGTTTAGCGCTTGACTACTCATTAGATCTTAGCACGTTTGAAAATGACGTAGATAGAGTACGAAACGGAATCGATGCGTCAATTGAAAAGGACAATGGGCAAAAATATATGGAAGCTGGTACACCCTTCAATAGCGAAGACATATATGTCGTTAGATAGGTATTTTTAACTGGAACAACATTTATTATGACAGCTTTGTTGCAATGTTTGTCCGTTCTGAGTTATAGATATTAAGAAAAAGGTAAAAAGGGATATCTATTAATATTGTAATATCTTAGTGTCTACAGGAAAATAACATCAATATCGTTGTATATTATGTATTTCGTAAAATATCAATTGAAATATAAAGTAAACACCACGTAAACACATAAAAATATTATAAAGGTATAAAAACTTTATGTAGTGTTATGTAAAATAACGTCATTTAGGAACATTGCTGGTGCAGTAAATCCCTCGTGAACTGCATATGCTAAATACCATATTTATAATAGATATAATATGCGTACATGTACCCAACATACTTAAAATACTTAAATACATACTTATTATACATAGAAAACACCCAGACCCGAGACAATTTAGAAAAACAATAATTTCTAAATTGACCCGACCGGGGATCGAACCCGGGACCTCAGAGATGGCGACTCCATGAAAACCGGTGTACAAACCACTCGTTCAAGGAGGTCGTCAAATTGATAATTACGAAATACATATACTACGATATTGATGTTATTTTCCCGTAAACACTAAGATATTACAATATTAATAGGTATTAATTTTTACCTTATTCTTAATACCTATAACTCAGAACGGACAAACATTTCAACAAAGCTGTCATAGTAAATGTTGTTCCATTTGAAAAGACCTATCCAACGACATATATGTCTTCGCTATTGAAGGGTGTACCAATCTGCCCATTGTCCTTTGACTCGTAGAGAAAGACCTACATGGTTGGACTCTTATTTTGACTTTGAATCTTATTTTAACTTTGTCTTTGATTCTTATTTTGACTTTGAATCTTATTTTGATTATGACTCTTATTTTGACTTTAAATCTTATTTTAACTTTGACTCTTATTTTGACTTTGATTCTTGTTTTGACTGCTCTCCAGATCACCAGTGGTTTTAGATTGCATAAAGTAGTCGCATTAAAGTGAAGAACGGGTTGTTGATACGAGTATAACAAGCGCGCGTGTCTTCTGACATCGAACGTGATGACGTCACGTCACACACAATCCCGAGCATTAAGTAATATGATGATGTTCTCCACGACGTATCCGCCGATGGCGACACTCTGGCGTCATCTCCTGGTGTGCGCCCTGATGTGACTTGCAAAGCCGAACTTGGTCTTGAAGGTTCGGTTACAGGTCGCACAGTACAACTGACCACGGTCATTGTAAGTATAGTCATAAGATAGTTTTGGCCGGGTCTTTCGTATTTGTCGTTTTGCGTCAAGATCGAAGTGTGACTTCAACGAGTCCTATTTGAACACTCCTGTGGCGGTAGCCAAAGTAACATTAAGAAAACGATAGCGAAGTTCGAAAAGAATAAAATGTATAGGATTGATATAAGATTGACCACGTGATTTAGCGCGGCTTAGGTCAATCCCATACATTTTATTCTTTTCGAACTTCGACATCGTTTTCTTAATGTTACTTTGGCTAAGTCTACTGGCTTTGCACTCTATATCTATGACGTCTTCACTGCGTCTTGAATCGTATTTCTGACGAGTCATTAGTTAAATAGGTTGAATCTTGATAAACTTCAAACAGATCTTAAGAACGCACTTTTCGGGCAACTAATTAAGGGATATGACAAGTCAGTGGATCAAGCCCGCCTGTTGGCGGTATCTGAAAAGGAGTCAGGTTTGTGGTTGCATGGCTTACTCTTCCGTTAATGTCGGTACGCTGCTAGACAAGTGCACCCTCACTATCGGTAGCTCTTCGTTTGGGCATCAAAACTAACGAACCACATCGGTGTCGGTGTGGAGAATGGGTAAACGAGCTGGGTCATCACGGTCTCTCGTGCCAGAGAAGAGCAGGGCGCATGAGCAGACATTGAAGCTTTAGTGACTGCTAGTGTGCCCTCAGTTTTGGAGCCGAGTGGGGTGTTGTGATACGATGGTAGGAGGCCTGACGGAATGTCTCTTGTGCCTTGGAGCATGGGGAGGAGTCTGGTTTGGGATGCTTTGTTATGGAGACGATGGGCCCATGGGGACCTAATGCAAAAAAAATTTAAAATACTTAACTGCTCGCTTGTACGAGGCAACGGGTGACCGGAGATCAGGTCATTTTTTTGCACAGCGCATTAGCTTGGTCATTCAAAGGGGCAATGCCGCCAGCATTTTGGGCACATAGCCTCGGACAGGCGAGTTAGTTGCAGTTCTTTATTTATGAATTGGTAAAATTATTATTACCTAAATTTTTTTTTTTATGTTTTTTATGAATAAACGAATGAATGAAATGTCCTCTCCATATACGGAACGGTTACATGTAACCGTGGCAATATTCGGTCAACACCCGGACGGTTACATGTAACCGCACCCGACCACGCGACTATAATAATTAATATCGATAGGTTAGAGTATACTTTTGTATGAAGATGTTTGGCTATAGACAAACTAGAGTAAATTTGCTATATTAAAAACACAAGACAAGGTTATTCTACTGTCGTTTTTCGGGTTGGATGACAGTTCGAACATTTGTCATTTGTGCATCAAGGTTACTTAGTGCATTGAGGAAAAAACTGGAAATACTCATGTAAGTAGTGTTTTATATTAGAAACTGTTGTAAATCATCTTGCTGAGTTTATAGTGAACGTTTTTAGCTATAAGTTTTCAACGAATATCGTATCTAATAGTGATTTTTAAATTTTCGATTTCGGAGTGATCCCAGAGTGATTTTAGTGCGTAAATGCATGTACAGTTTGTTAGAAATACAGTAAAATGAATAAAAACAGTGTATGAGTAATGGAAACTAGTTTACACAAAGAAATAACGACATTTATTATCATTTTTATTGAAATAAAATTACGACCGTTTCATGTACTGACATTCGAAATGGCCGAAATTTATTGCCATACCATTTTGGGCTATATTTGTATAGAGCTTACGGCCATACTTGCCGGCAGACAGTGTGAAATTTCTTTCTTAGTAGTAGGAGGATAGTGTCGATAGCTTTTACGATAACATTTTGTTATTTTCGATAGTAATGGTGATATTCTTGTAATGTTTCTAAATTTACTTTTGTATTGTGACAGTTATATAAGTATGCTATATTGTGTTATTGTGTATAAGTATGTTGTATAGCATATTATTTTATGTTGTTTGTTTGATTTTGATTATAGAATGGCTAATTGGAGAATTGGGAGAGATGAGGAGGCTCCAAGCGACTTTTGATATTTTATACGACGAGGCCGACGCGGAGGAGGAGCGCGAGGAAGAAGTCAGTGATGACGAGGTTAGTAGAATTTATTTCATCATCATCATCATCAAATAATCTGTTTATTGTGTTTATTGTGTTACAAGGATTGTGCTAGGATTATGCGATCGTATGGCGCCGGTTATTTATTTCACCATCACCACCATCATCACCACCATCATCATCATCATCATCATCAAGTAATCTGTTTATTGTGTTTGGTTTGTACTGGTGATGTGTTTATTGTGCTAGGATTATGCGATCGTATGGCGCCAGTTATTTATTTCACCATCACCACTACCATCATCATCATCATCATCAAATAATCTGTTTATTGTGTTTGGTTTGTACTGGTGATGTGTTTATTGTGCTAGGATTATGCGATCGTATGGCGCCGGTTATTTATTTTTAGACTACACAAAAATATTTTAATTACCGCAGGAAATGAAAGTCATATCAAAGAAGCGTTGTCAGTAGCAGAATAAAATAATCAGTTGCTCGGAATGCTCGGGTTGAATGCGAGAAATCGTGGTTCAATTCCTATAGATCTGTTATCTGTGGGACACTTAGTAATTTCACTGATGTGAACTTCTTCCTAAAACAAGCACATTAGTTTTCTGGATGGATTAAGAAGACTGTTAGCATCCATTCATTAGATACGTCACACGAATTTCAGGACGTTTTAACCCCTCCCCCCGTTCTTGTCACAGGTTCTCACATTTTTAGAAACCCCTCCCCCCTGATGTGTGAACACATTTTCCAATTTTATGCAAGAATCAAATTAAAATAACTGTTTTCTTTTGATTATTTTTAAATACCTACCTATTTAAAAATAATCAAAAGAAAACAGTTATTTTAATTTGATTCTTATATTTATTAAATAATCCTAATAAAATCAACATTAAGTCAAATATTTAGAATACAGAGACAACAAACGACTAGTAAGAAACAATAGATAACTAATTATGTTAATTAAAATATAAAACTTAATCATCTTGTGTCCATGGACTTTTGAATTTTAACATGTGACGTCACAATGCGTTTGCCCCCCCTGCTCCTTGTCAGTGTCACACAATGTCACTCCCTTCAAGGTGTGACGTAATTTATGGATGGCCCCTTAGAAGCGTGTGAATATGACATTGATAAAAAAATATATATTTAAAAGTAGTTTAATTTCAATAAAATATTTTCTTTTATACTTATTAATCCGTCGACTGAAGTGGATACAGACAAATAGAATTTTAATTGTTTGGCGGCGTTGATCAGCGCTCGCGTTATCAAAGGTAATCGAAGTTATTCGTATTGAATGGCTTGTACCACAGAAGAAATAATAGTCTTGTACTTTCTACATCAAATTACTGTGACGCGGTTTAATTAACCAAGACCAAATTGCAATAAGAGAATGTCATTCCACATGTTCAAAACGCTTGCATGAAATTCTGATAAAGAATACAAAGATCAGACAAGACACCTCGTAATGAATAGAAAAGCTTTACTACGCTTCACTAGTAGAAATTAATTTTGATCAAACATTATCTGGCCACATTATTAACAAAGTGGACCGACGATCTGGTGAAGGTCGCGGGAAGCCGCTGGATGCGAGCAGCACGAAACCGGTCGTTGTGGATGTCCTTGGGGGAGGCCTTTGTCCAGCAGTGGACGTCTTTTGGCTAAGATGATGATGATGAGGATGATGATTATCTGTCCGACGATATGATAAAGGTCGCGGGTAGCCGTTGCATGCGGGCAGCACAAAACCGATCGTTGTGGAGATCTTTGGTATAGGTTTTGGTCCAGCAGTAGACCTCTTTTGACGTACTAAAAATAAAGCATTGGAAGGAACTGCCTTCTTAGTTTAAAAATTTCAAAGTATATGAAAAATTTCGGAATTCAATAGCTAATAAGATTTATCCTACCCATGTTTTCAACACGCAAGGATGTAGCAACCACTCCACCACTCCCAATCGCCATGTGTCGCGAAAAGCAAGTTGACTACAGCACGTATCAAATCAATATCGATCTCGGGAGACAGTTTCGGATGTGCGCGCGGCGACCAAGCGGCTGCGGCGCCGCCGCCGGCGCCGGCGCCCACGATTTCAGCCACGTGCTTCGTCCCGAGCTAGTGTTGGCTAAACATCGATAAAACCTACATCGACTGTTCAAGAGCCTTATGTTATGTTACTAAATGGTAATCAGGTGGACCACAAACAAGCCCTGTCACCAATAAACGGAGTATGTCAAAATAACCCGGTACATCTGAACTTCAGATCGGTGGCATAATCACTAGATTAACCCTAGCTAACCTCGCGTGAACGCTTGCACTATTGTGCGAGCGGGATAGAACAGAGTTGCCGCGGCAAAGTGGGGGATAAATCAGAATTTTAGCCGAGGTAGTATATGGATGGACTCCTAATTTTCATTCGCATTTAGAATCCGTCGCCAGCCTCAAGTCGTCTTAAGAATGCTCAATCGTCTTCAAGCCTTTTGCTTTTTGGCGTGCCGCTGCTAGTATACTACGGAGATTGCTTATGATGGTTTTGGATCCCCCTGCGTGACTTGAGGCGAAAAACAGGAGTTTTTTGTGAGTATGCCCTATATAGAAGAGCCACATATAACCATTAACATCTCCCCAGGAAAAGTGCAGCTATGCTTAAAGCCCGGGCTCGACCGCGAAATGAGCGAGGTCATTAATGAGCCCTCTTAACTCGCAACGATAATTTTCATAGTTGAGGCTCGACCGCGAAAGAGGCTAGCGGAGAGACTAATGACCTCGCTCATTTCGCGGTCGAGCCCGGATTTTATGCATTTTCTTTGTATAAACAAAAAAGAAGTTGACTTTGCTATACCAAAAAAAAAGCTCTAATAGCTATATCAATAACACAAACGATAAATGGACATCACTAAAGCGTAGCAATAGAGGCCATACGAGGGCGTAGCGTACGTTGTATCCGATGTCGCTCGTTATTAATGCGATTGATGTATGGCGTTCCGGCTGTTCAAACTCATTAGGAATACTGCTAGATGTGAATTAATTCATAGGCATGTAGATCAGAGATAATAGAGAAAAATCAAAAAGTCTACTACTTGGTATAATAAACCATTTTTATAGAGTGATTTTTAACATTGTAGTAATGAGTAAATCAATTCAAGAATCCATTGAATTGGGCCGACTTTAATTTTAGGAATGTCTATGTCAAGGTTACGATCTTACAAGTGTAGCAACTAACCCAAGTCATCAGATGGGTGACCAAATTGAAATATCACGAGCTACTTCGTGCTTCAGAAGACATGTTGCAACTGATTCCGGTTGCTGTTGTAAGGTAGCAGTCGTTAAAGCTCAACAATTGTAGCTAATGACCCAATCTTCATGTCGAAAGAACGAGCTCAGCAGTGGGATCTAAGTTAGCAATGATGATGATGACATGATGATCTTTATAACTAAAATAGAATACCATATTAAAATATTATCGTATTGAATTTTATGATTATTTCAACGTGCTATGTTTTTGCGATATTATAAAGTTTTCCATATTAGCATAGCGACTGCTTTGTTTAAAAGTGCTATTTAATCAAGTGTTGAATTAAAAATGTTTCATAAAGGAGTACAAGCAGAAAGAAAAATTAATCGCAATAATCACACTCATATTATAAATTTCGAAAGTTTGTGTGTATGTCTGTATTGTTCCTTCTTCACGCTGCAACGGATGGATGGATTTGGATGAAATTCGGCATATAGAGGATGTTTTTATCCCGATATTCCCACGGGAATCACACTATAATAAAAACGACAATTTAATTTTCCAATACAAAATTATTTGTTTGTTTTGTTGTCATGGAAACCAAAGAGAATTTAAACCCTTGATGGAAACTGTCAAAGCGGTACGAAGTCCGCCGGGTCCACTAGTTTATGATAAAATTGTTCAGACCTTCTAGAGACAGACTAGACTAGATGACTAGGAGCTCCGAGCTTCAGCAGTAAAATCGATACTATTATTGAATCAACTGCAAGGGCGGTCTGCGTGGGCTCCCTCGTGGAATATGAAACGAGCTAAGGAACGTTATTGCGTTACCGTCACAACGAAGATGTAAACAAAATATACATTTCATAAATAAAATTTACAGTTACAAACCTTTTTCCATAGATTTTTTTATTTAGCAGAAACTTGCGTTGAGTTGAATATTGAAATCTTACATAATTCAGGAATCAGGACAAACATTGGTTCAGCTAGAAAACTCAAATCATGTAACTCCATCCACTGATTAGTTCTCAACACACGCGGGTGTTCGAATACCGCAGATTTATTTGTCTGTTAAATTAATTAATCCTTTATTGCACAAACAAAATATAACATTGAAATACACAGACAGGACATATAAACGGTGAGCTTATTTCTAGAAGAGATCTCTTCCAGCCAACCCTTAAAAGCAAGTTTGCGGGACTACTTCATTGTTGTATTGATTTTCATTAGCTGGTATATGTTTCTTGTCTCTCCCAGGCTACCATATCTAGAAGAACCACCGAACATATCTAGCCTGACCTGGATAAGAGCTACCGCTGTATTAAACATTTGATTTACTACTCAGCAAGAGCAGTAAATCCTTTATAGGTAACTCAATTCGATTTTATAATAAAATACCTGATCATATAACTGCGTTGGCTTGGCAGATATTAAATTCAAAACGCACGTTAAACATGTTTTAATTAAAAAAGCTTATTATAAGGCAAACGACTATATTGCAGACAAATGCGTGTGGAAATAAGTCGCCTGCACTGGCTTGAATATTATTACTAATGTGTACAAAAAATTTGTATAACTAATTACATGATTGTAATTTGGTTGAAAAGATGGAGAAAAAGAAATAAGCCTCCTGGGTTTCTTGCCAGCTGTTCTCGGTCGAAGGCTCTCCCAAAATCCGATCTGGTGGTAGATTCAGTAGTTTAAACTAAACATTTTTTTTAGTTTTATGATTTACTAGCGGCCGCTCGCGGTTTCACCCGCGTGGTTCCCGTTCCCGTGGGAATATCTGGATTAAAAGTATCCTATGTGTTATTCCAGGTTATAAACTATCTGTATGCCGATTTTCATACAAATCCATCCATCCGTTGCAGCGTGAAGTAGTAACAAATATACAAACATACATACACACAAACTTTCGCATTTATAATATTAGTAGGATTGTTTTGACGTCAATAAGTGCCTGTGAAGGCTTGATCATCATCATTTCAGCCAAAAGACGTCCACTGCTGGACAAAGGCCTCCCCCAAGAATCTCCACAACGACCGGCTTATGTTGAATAAAATGATTTGACTTTGACTTTGATATACATACACCCATCTTTGGTGGTATAGCATCATCTAGACCGATCCAATCCGAACCCTTCGGAGAATCTAGTAGGCAACAGGGAACACGCACTAATACGTGATGCCATTCCCGCTAGCAAAACTTCTGACAGTGATTCGTTTGTGATGTGAAACGAACATGTCATGTGCCTTGAGGAACCCTTTTAAATTTCTCGCCGCACTCTAAAACGTCCGGTGACACTGAAATGCCGTATGAGGCAATCAGCAATCAACAAAAGATAGCATACTCTGACTCTAGAAAGTAGTTAATACTGCAGTATAACTTTTTTAAATGAGTATATAACAAAAATTAATTTAAGTCGCAAGCCTGGGTAGAAAAACGTTCTTTACGGATTTCTGAATAATAATTCTATCGATGATAGTGATAATCAAAACCATTAATTCGTTCCTCAAGTCGAATTAAATCGAGAAAGTGTAGGTCAGTGAACAACAAAACGATAACAGAAGTTAATTTTACGACTTTTATCGGCACAGAACGCGCAGAAAATTGCCCATTGAGCGATATGGAAGTGCAAAAACTGTATAGAATGCCCGCATTGTGTTGGCGCGAAGGAAACATGAACGCTTGGCTTTCGAAGCAGGAACCGAACACCAGGAAGTTATGATTCAGATGAAAATGTTTGTTTGTATTTAGGGCATGCATTAGGGGCGGAGGAGGTCGCTGGCTACTGTGTTCGGGCTAGTTATTAAAAGCTGATTAATTTTCGTGATTTAAGCAGTATAGACCTCGGAATGGGTTATTAAATTATTTTTCGAGCTCCTCCTTGCTTTACAGGGCACGTTAAGCCGTTAGTTTCGAAAGGACATCGTCGTATACGACAATCTTGGGAAGATTGTCAATGTAGAGCCCAGCTGTGGTATGTTTATAGGCTGATATAATGATTTCATATTAGCTAATGATTTTGTTAAAGCACTAAAGTGTTGTGAAATATGACCTGTTAAGAGATAATGTGTTTATTATTTAGATTATTTACCGGCTTTATACGCCGGCACATGTGCGGGACATCTCTCGAAAACAAATCTGATAATTACTAAAAAAAACTTGCAAGAAAAACTTTGCCAACTGACAATCAACAGATTAATATTTCACAAACGCCAGTGCCGACAGGAGCGCAAACATTCGCTTCTTACACTACGTGCTCGCCGTTCGTCCAATCGTTTAATTAACGTAATAACTAGCTCAACAACTAACAAAACTGATAATAAGTTAAGTGAAACATACGTTTATACGGAGAATAATAGTTGTTATTATCATTCGTAATCACAATAATCGGTTGGAAGCGCGTGCATAATGGTGCGGTATGCGTCGCGCGCTGCGTTCGAGACTCGGATAAGGCTATTAATAGAACTGCGCGGACGCATTGCAACGACAACGGGTTGTTGTGCACAATAAGCATACTGTTGTTTATAAAGAGGTGTGTTTAAACGCGAGCGGCAATTAACATTACAAAACTGAACGTATCGCTCAAGCGGAACTAGTTCTCTTACATACAAAACATTCTCTTGAAAATGTCCACGTATTTTTTAACCATTGCTTGCTATTACTCTTAATTTTGTTAGGATTGTTTTTGTCACAAACTGTGAGACACAAGCCGTTTTTAATTTACATTTGGCTATAGAAAGTAGAATTCAACTCGTTAGAGGTCATTCATAACAGTAATTAAAAATACTATAGTAGCAACGTTTGGAGTACTTTGGAGTAACGTTAATGGTGATTTAAGAGCACAGATTGCCAAGTTTCACTTTGCAGAAACCTTGCCAAGAAATTATGTTTAGGAAAAATCCAACGTGAGTGAAAACGAAATGCGGCAAATAAACAAGATATTAAAAGCGGCGGTCGCTGCGGATCGCGGTTTGTGTCTAAACGATTCTAACAAAACAATATCAAATTTCATTTCTAACAATGCGTTTGATCTGACTAAAATACAAAATAAAGCCCACAGAAACTAAAACATGCAAAAAAAAGTGTAGTTTGAGAGCTTTGGAGGTACTTCTGACTTTAATAAGAGTAAACAATTTGTGCATGACTAATCTTTAAAATGTTTTTTTAAATGTTTTTTGAAGTGAAAACTTCTTTAGCGGCGTTGTACACTTTTTTTGTAATGGGTAAAAAATGTTAAATTCGCGTCAGGACACGTGACCTGATCACCTGATCTGAGTCGGCGCGGCGTAGGAGAGGAAGTATCCCCCTCTCTTTCTACGGCGCGGCGAAAATGTATGCCTGCTTTTTCGTTTAGGCGGCGCAGGGTGCTTGCGCGAATAAATTGTCATGTTCGTGTACGATAGCGCAATAAATAAATATTGTATTCTACCACATAAATGATAGTACTTTTATACTAATAATTGAAGCAATTCGTGCAAAATTATTCCCTAACCATTCCAAAATATCAAAAATGCACAACGTTAATATTCAAGTTTACACTTCTGCCGGCACTCGCGGAGTGTAACCCGGTTTTTTTGTAATACTTCGAGAATAGAACTTCCTTCCTTTCGGAGTCGACACCACGGTATTTTGGGATATGTTTAATGTTTACGTGTTCATTCGAACTTTATGACATGTTTGGCTGGATATTGCTTTTGGAATAGTAAAATAGTGGTTAGTTGATGTAGGTTCAGTTTATTTATATGTTGAATTATTTTGAAAACCTTCAGCTTTCTGTACTGTTCCATATTATCATCGTCATCATCATTATAAGATTATAAACGTTCCAAACTGGGTACGTCTGTTCTCGCCACATGAACAAAAGCACATTGGAAAATTGGACCATAACTTATATTGCTTGCCTAATGCGGATTTGTGGGTTTATCGACTCTCAAACGACAAACCGGATCCTACCAACCTGCCTTACGAAGCAAATTATCATAGCTAATTGAAATAGCACAATCCGATTCCGATAAATTTATTTCTGATACAATCAGGGGCTCTGCATTCCAAAATTAAAAACCTTAAATTATGTTTTCCAATATGTCAAGGATTATTATTATCTGATTCAATCTTACCGAATCTTTAAATGCCGCAAGGAAGCTCGTAAACTACACTCGTCAGTAAATGGCAGTACAATGCAGGCGGTGGGCATTGCTTCCTGTGCCACATAGTGGGCCGTTTCCTCATAGCGTTACCATTGTCTCAGTAAATATAAATGCGATATACATTATGAATTAAAAGCACTGTGACAGATCCAGATTTTGTTGCTAATAAGCCCAATTAATGCTACACTCCTTACAATGGTAAGGTAGGTAGGAACGAGGAAGGCAGTATATTCTTAAACTCTTGCAAAAAAAATAATATAAGCATAAGCATAAGCATCGTACTGCAAAGTATTATAGAACTGCTATATAACAAAGAGTTTATGAATAAAATTAATGAATGAATAACAAATGAATAACATTTATTGGTAATACACGACACATACACAAAGTCACATTAAAAAAAAACAGGAACTAAATTACCAACTAAAAATACAACCTAAGTGTAACATATATGTGTCGAGTCAACCAAAGGGCTCCGGCTCAATTTGTTTTTGTTGCAACCAAGGTCACAACACTGATATTAGAGTTCAGAACAATTTGATTCTAGAAATGAGTGGGAACAGTATACTTTCTTTTTATAATAATGTCAAAAATCTCGTTGGAATATAATATGTCTATTATACCAACTATTTATTATACTGAAAGTATAGAAGAATTTATGAAGATTTCAGAATATGTAGATTAATATTTGAAGCATTTAATCGTATCCTATATAAATCATAGTATCGACAAAAATAAACATTATAAAAGTTCACAAAAATGTAACACAAAAAAAAACCGACTTCAAAAAACAGGAAACTTAAAAAAGTAAAAACAGTTCTAAAAAGCAAGAAATAATATTGAAATCATATTATTAATTACCTAGATACGCATATAAGTTTTAAAGAAGATCTATTGAAGTCGGGTGGTTGGTGGTCGGCTGGGGGACAATTTTTTTGGGGAGAATTTTGTTTCATTTAAACTTTTTTAGTTGTTCCATTATCTCCACTTTTTTATTGTAAAAGCCCCACCCGAGTTCAGTAGATTTTTTTTTAAACTGATATGCGTATCTAGGTAATTAATAATATGCTTTCAATATTATTACTTGCTTTTTAAAGCTGTTTTTATTTTTTAAGATTCCTGTTTTTTGAGTCGTTTTTTTTATTTGTTAAAAATTATTTTATTTTACGATTTTTAGTGATGGGTTCTCGGATGAGGAAACGACGGCCTAGTAGGTAGTGGTTTCCTGGATTCCTATGTAAAACTTCAATCTTAATTAGGTATTATATTTGTACGAACTAAACATTTTGGCTTATTTGGCGTATGAAGTAAGCCCAACAAAAGGTAACTGCTGTATTTCGTTAAGGAATTCCCTTGGCTGTCTATGGTCTCCATCATCATACCTGTAATGGCACTTATAATTATAACCCATATGGGTGCAAAGTTCTAATCAATAGAAATGAATTAAGACCAAACACAAGGTAGCTACTGTAAAACGTAGAGGAGTTCCCTTGACTGCCCTTCGTCTTCATCATCAGACCCCTAATGACAGTCACAACCCATCTAGGTGTAAAGTTCTCATCAATACAAATTAATCAAGTCCAAACACCATGTAATTGCTGTAAATCGTTGAGGAGTTCCCTCGACTGTCTTTCGGCTCCATCATCAGATCGACTTCAGACCTTCATTAAATAGTAGTACTTTAAAATACTTAATGAAAACATTAACAAACGCACTAGTCGCCACTACGATTTTCGAAGGTTCCCCTCGATTTCTCTGGGATGCCATCATCGGATCCTGGTTTCCTTATCATGGTACCACTCTTGAGATATCTCCTTTCCAACAAAAAAAGAATCATCAAAATCGGTTCATAAACGACGAAGTTATCCGCGAACACAGATAAAAAAACATATACGAGTCGAATTGAGAAACCTCCTTTTTTGAAGTCTGTTAAAAATTGGCTTAAAAAACGCTAAAAAAGCTTAACCAATTTTGCTTTAGTCGAACGAGTAGAGCGTGAGTTTAATAAAAGTTAAACAATATACACCTTTGTTAAGACGCAGTAGAACAAGTTCAAGCCTAGTTGTTTGGAAAAGTGGTGATAACACGTGGAAAAACACACTTCCAGCCTAGTAGCTCGGAAAAGTGGGCTATATTCGTAAATTGGCAAAATAATTCAAGCAAAAGCGTTTCTGAAACAAACTTGACAAATTGTTTTCATAACTACCCTTTACGTACCCGTACGGCTAAATTACTTTCATATACGAGTATAACAAATAGTATTTTGTGCTTTCTTTATCATCTGCCGTCCAATAGAGGTTGTTTTCTCACGAAATCCATTGTTTTAATGAGAATTTGTTTAACAAACACATGACATGACATTTAAAACAAAATAAGGTTATTTGTACCTAGTCAAAATCAATATATGCAGAACGTCATGGAAGCTACAAACGTATTTCTTATTGAGTTTATACTAGTTCATACCACCATCGTTGATTACGTTAAAACGATTAAAAAGCAGTGTGAGTTTCAATAATTCAAAGCCTTGAAGATGATTAAGAGGACTGTGTTAGCAACTTCATTTTGCAGATGTGTAATGCATAACACACTGCGCTGTCAAGGCAAAGCGTTAATGATGATCAATGGAGACGGCGCGCAATACGTTATATCTGTCAAATGAAGCTAGCCATTGGCTACTTGAAAGGGCAAATTGCTAAAGCGCCAAAAATTAATTGGTGGGAAACTGGGATGTGAATTTTAAAGTTTAAACTTTAAATAAAATACATTTTCTACAAATGCCTTTTTGGCACTTATTAAGCAGTTTCCCTTTCCACCGAAAATATTTTTTGCCAAACACGTAAACAATTATTATTTACAACTTTATTTGCATGCGTCTCTTAATTCTCAATAGGTATCTAATCTTATTAATATTCATGCAAGGCGTCACATGTACTTAATTTAAGATTGTCATCATACCAGCATTTAAGACACAATAAAGATTGGTTGTGGAGATCCTTGGGGGAGGCCTTTGTCCAGCAGTGGACGTCTTTTGGCTGAGATGATGATGATGATGATGAAAGATTGGTTTGAATTCGAACTTAAGTATATGAACTAGATAAGGCAAGGTTGTACAAAAATTAAATTCAAGGTATCTAACTTGAGCCACTTCAACGAACATGTCAACAGCGGGCTCAAATGTCTTTATTTATAGACACGTCATAGTGGATCTTATAGCTACTGTGTTAGAGTTGTTTGTGTCGCAGAGCTGGTACGTGGCCGGGTGTGCGTACGCGACGGCTACGTGCTGGCGTGCTTGCACGAGACCGCGCGCTCACATTTGGCGGGAGGCCAGTTGTTCTTTTGTTTTTCATTTTAAGTTAACAACCAACATTTAATAATGCTTACTTGGGAGTCATATAAAGTCTTCCCACTAGTGTCTTTAGTGTTACCTTTACGTTTTACGATATTAGCTTATTTATATCTTACAAATTGGATTGCTTTAACATATACAACTAATCTGAAATAGAGAAACATAATAAAATTACCGAACTTTAGGTTAATAGTTTTTAAAGTTAATATTTCTTGCTTGATGGTGCAGCGGTTTGTGCGTGCGTGTTGCGATCTTGTAATTTAAACTACTTCAGCAATGCCAGAACACTGTAAAGATAGGAATATCTTTATCTGGTCACTCTTCAGTGCTTCAAGCTTCTTCGTTCTTTGGAAGACTTTAAGCCGTTGGTCTACTGGGACCAACTACTGAGTTGTAAGATGGCAGTCGTTATAAAGCTCACCAAAACGCATTTTAGTAGCGTATTAACAGCATCTATCTATGACCTAATTTACCCATATGCTTATGTTCATGTGGGCCTGAGGCCTGAGCCATAAAAGGCCGTGAAACGTTTACAACAATGTTGTGACAACAATGAGAATAAATGGTTTATAGATAATGATGATGAAGTTACGTTTGAGCAACTTTGTTATCTAAAATATTGTCTGCTCTATTTTTATGTTGTGTCCCAGCCAAACAAATGGTAAAAAACATTTCGTTGCGACGGCGGCGGCGGCGCGGCGACGTGTGATTCATGCGATTTAATTTACAAATTTTACACCTATAAAACGCCGGTCTCAGTATTGTGACTGGCAGTACGCCACCGAACCACGTGCTCAGAAGCGCCGGTAACAAACAAACACAAAAATACTTTAAGCATATCGGAAAAAATCTTAAAATTCAACGATAAGCATTCGTTAAGGTGCTTTTAGGTTATCGCTTTTCGCGTTTCATCTGTTCGGGATTTTTGCGTAGCGTTCAGTAGGTACTCGCAAAAAAGTATCAGACATGCACGACCAATCACTCGCGCCAACTGAGATCTTTATGGCATTTTTATATCTGTCTCGAATCGCTGTTAAGCTTAACATTGTTTTATTTCTATTTTTAATTTCACAAAGCCACACACACTGCCAGCAATCATTTAAATAGTTTGGCCGTTTTAAATAAAAGAAGAAACAATTTAGTACAAGAAATTGATACGGTCAAGTTCAAATTAAGAGAGGTCGCCCCACGACGGTGTCAAACTTAATAACATACAAACTTTAATATTTTATTTTTTATAACGTTTTCTATGTTCTAAGTTTT
This sequence comes from Eudonia lacustrata, assembly GCA_947562085.1. Lineage (NCBI taxonomy): Eukaryota > Metazoa > Arthropoda > Insecta > Lepidoptera > Crambidae > Eudonia > Eudonia lacustrata. Next base: position 2,474,515 of record OX387321.1, on the reverse strand, counting down.
AAATCACATTCATTTTGTTGAATCTTGCTCAACAACCTTGTTTTGCCATCCTAGACAATCTTCTCAACTTAGCCCAGTTTACGGCATCTCTTTTCATGAGATCGTTCTCTTTTATTAGCCAGCGTTTTTAGGCTTGCCACGTATACGTTTTTGTAAACATCGTCTGTTACTCATCAGATTTCTGTACGTTAGCATTGAAAGTTGAATCGGTATTGCATTATTTTGATTTGAAAACTATTAAACCTCAAGTTGCTTATAGCAACCGTGAGATCTAAACTCTTTAAATGTAAGTAAGCTTAGGTGTTCTATCGTAATGCCCATAGAGAGTAGTGTAAAGCTATTTTAATCCTACAACTAGAGAAGCCATACAAGGGCAGGCGTGCATACAAACCTGAACGGGCTAGATGCAGTCATCGTCTATAAATGGTGACACGACTCACTTGGATTAAACCAGTAATGTTTTTTTTAAATTATCTGTGATCAAAACTCGCATCTGCAGATGCTTTCCAAAACGGCTTGGTTAAGTGAATACCTAAAAAAAAAAAAAAAAAAACACAAATGTTGAAAAAATTTCCACGAGCAGAGTTTGAACCTGCACCCTTCTGACATACCGGGTCAGGTGCTCTTCCAATTGAGCTATCGTGGTTCTAACCAGCCCGCCGAAATTATTCAACACTATTTACTTTTTGCTTTGAAAGCCAAAGGCGCCCATTCAATGTTAACAACTACCGTCATTAACAAGTCAAGCAAATAGTGTTGAATAATTTCGGCGGGCTGGTTAGAACCACGATAGCTCAATTGGAAGAGCACCTGACCCGGTATGTCAGGGGGTTAAGGTCACTCGCGTCCGTAGGTTTACCCTCGAGACCCTACACGTGACCCCTGGGTGGTGCTAAATGAGTGACACTGTCTGAGTGGTAGAGCCACGCTGCGTTGTAGCACGCATTGGGCCGGCTCGCCCGGTGTAATACCACCCTCTCACTAAATACCGGCGTGAAATAATGGCACTCGTTGCTGTTGTGTTTCGTCCGGTCAGTGATAGTTCCGGAGGCCCTATCCCCCCCCCCCCCACACACAATTGATATGGCAGCGAACTTAAATTTAGATTTACCCCAGGGGGGTACCTGCAACTCCAGTGTAGGAGAATCCCCCCCTGAGCGTCCACGCTCAGGCTGCCCTACGTATTCTGGGGAGGGCAAAAGTCCGCTCGTATCAGCACATGCTGCAGGCAGGAGTAAGGCAAGACATTCGGCACCCCCTCCTACGCTTCGCGTGGACTTCTGCAACATCAGGGGAATTCACTCCAACTTAAGCGCCGTCCATTACCACCTTGAGACGGAGAAGCCGGCCTTGCTTTTCCTTACTGAAACGCAGATATCCCCCCCTCCTGACGTCTCCTACTTGCGCTACCCGGGATACAATCTGGAGCATTCGTTTGTGCCACGCGCCGGTGTTTGTGCTTACGTCAGGGAAGCACAAACACCGGCGCGACCGGATATGTGCGTTCGTCGCCTCGGCAATCTTGAAGTTAGGGACCTCTCCATCTTATGGCTGCAAATCGACTGCGGACACCACCCTCGCATCTACGCGTGCCTGTATAGGTCCCACAGCGGTAACATGGAGACTGACCAACTTGTCGAGAGCGTCCAAACGGCCACAGATTCCCTTCTCCAACGGATCCCCTCTGCCGAGATCGTGGTGCTGGGAGACTTTAATGCCCACCACGTCGAATGGCTTGGTTCACGCACTACTGACCATGCGGGTAGAGCCGTTCATGACTTCGCTTTGGCCTACAGTCTGTCCCAACTGGTTGCCGAGCCTACGCGGGTACCAGATGTGGAGGGCCATACACCTTCCTTACTGGACCTCTTGTTGACCTCGCACCCAGACGGCTATCAAGTGTCCGTTGATGCACCACTAGGCTCATCAGATCATTGCCTGATTCGGAGCACAGTGCCTCTCACGGAAACTTTAAAATCGTAACGTGCGGTCAGCCGTCGGGTCTGGCATTATAGGTCAGCGGACTGGGATGGGATGCGAAGTTTCTTTGCGTCGTACCCATGGTGGCGAGTTTGCTTCTCGCTGGATGATCCTGATGTCGCCGCCGATTCTGTCGCTGATGTGATACTGCAGGGAATGGAACTCTTTTTTCCAAACTCTATGGTTCCCGTTGGCGGCAGATCCCAACCATGGTTTGGTCGATGTTGCAAAATAACATCTCGCCAGAAGCGCGAGCATTACCAAGCCTGGGCTAATGCGGTGTCATCAAAGGATCCAAGTACCAGTGTGCTCAAAAAGAAGTACAACTTTGCTGCCAGGTCTTTTAAGAAGGACATTGCCAAGGCGAAGTCATCATTTATAGGTAGAATTGGGGAGAGGCTAGTGCGTCTTCCCTCGGGTACGCGTGCATTCTGGTCTCTCGCCAAGGCTGTCTTGGGGAATTTCTGTCGACCGTCACTTCCACCACTGCACAAGACCGATGATTGCCTTGCCCATACTGCAAAAGAGAAAGCCGATCTCTTGGGTACTCTTTTCGCATCAAACTCGACCTTGGACGATGGGGAAAACTAGCCACCAACAATACCGCATTGCGCTTGTTCTATGCCAAACGTTCGGTTCCTGCAAAGGTCAGTTCGTAAGGCTCTTTTTTCCCTTGACATTCATAAGTCAAGTGGGCCTGATGCAGTCCCTCTTATTGTGCTTCGGACGTGTGCTCCTGAGTTGGCGCCGGTTCTAACGCGCCTCTTCCGGCTCTCTTACACGACTGGCGCTGTCCCGAGTTCTTCGAAGACAGCCCTTGTCCACCCGATTCCCAAAAAAGGTGATCGCTCAGATCCGTCCAACTACAGGCCTATAGCCATCACCTCTTTGCTCTCCAAAGTAATGGAGTCCATTACAAACTGCCAGCTCTTGAGGTACCTAGAAGAGAATCAGCTACTAAGCGATCGCCAGTACGGTTTTCGCCGCGGTCGTTCGGCTGGTGATCTTTTAGTGTACCTCACTCACCGATGGGCGGAGGCAGTCGAGAGGAAAGGGGAGGCACTGGCAGTTAGCTTGGACATAGCGAAAGCCTTCGACAGGGTATGGCACAGGGCTCTTCTCTCGAAACTTCCATCATACGGGCTCCCTGAGAAATTGTGTGCGTGGGTCGCCAGCTTTCTTTCTGGGCGTAGCATCAAAGTCGTAGTTGACGGATCATGCTCTGACCTGAAGCCCGTGAATGCTGGAGTCCCGCAGGGGTGTGTGCTGTCGCCTACACTGTTTCTTCTGCATATCAATGACATGTTGCATAACAACAGCATTCATTGCTATGTAGACGACAGTACTGGGGATACGCTTTACACCGGACGTACTAATATTTCTCTGGAAAGCGTTATCGAGAACCGGAATAAACTTGTGACTGACACTGAGAACATGTTAAGTCATGTCTCGAATTGGGGCCGACTTAATCTAGTCCATTTTAACCCTTCCAAAACACAAGTTTGCGTGTTTACCGCTAAAAAACATCCCTTCGTCGTATCTCTAAACTTTGAAGGAGCTCCCCTTGATACCAAACCGACCATTGGAATCCTTGGCGTCGATATTTCGAGTGACGTTCAATTTCGCGGTCATTTGGAAGGTAAAGCTAAATTAGCTTCGAAAAAGCTGGGTGTGCTCAATAGAGCGGGACAGTATTTCACGCCGACCCATCGCTTACAGCTTTACAAAGCACAGGTCAGGCCTCATATGGAATACTGTTCCCATCTTTGGGCTGGAGCGCCCCAGTACCAACTCCTCCCATTTGACCGCATTCAACGCAGAGCTGCTCGAGTTGTCGGCGACGTGGTAACCTCTGGTCGACTCGATCCACTGGCCCTTCGGAGAGACGTTGCATCTCTCTGTATATTTTAACGCCTTTATCATGGGAGTGCTCTGAGGAATTGTTCGGTTTGATCCCTGCCGCTGATTTCCTTCACCGCACTACACGCAATCGACTGTCTTTCCATCCACACCATCTTGATGGATGGCGATCTACTACTGTGCGTTTCTCACGTAATTTTTTACCACGAACTACAGTGCTGTGGAACCAGCTCTCAGCGGCGGTATTTCCGGACCAATATGACTTAGGAATCTTCAAGAAACGAGCCTATTCCTTCCTTAAAGGCCGGCAACGCATCTGTGATTCCTCTGGTTTTGCAGGTGTCCATGGGCGGCGGTGATTGCTTTCCATCAGGTGACCCGCCTGCTCGTTTGCCTCCTTCTAATATAAAAAAAAAAAAAAAAAAATATGTCAGAAGGGTGCAGGTTCAAACCCTGCTCGTGGAAGTTTTTTCAACATTTGTGTTTTTGAAATTTGTTCGCAACAAAATTTGCGTTAAAAATTATATAAACATTTATAAGTGAATACCTATCAATTGTAGCGTATACGAAATTAAGCACACTGAATGTTATTATTACACGAAGAATTATAAAGAGCTTTTAAAATTTAAAAGTCCTTTTTGACAAAAAAGTAGTTTATGCCACTCGTGAGTCTGTAGATCCTTTTGAACGTACCAACAAACACACATTCGCATATAAGTTTAAACAAGTTTTAACAGGAAAATCTTATCTGAAAACGTTTACGAATGCTACACACGTAGTTTTTCGTCACACAAACATGACGGTTCTGGGTGCTGGGTGATCAGAATAATTAATTTAAATGGGGATTGTAAAAACACCAACCATTTTGTCGTGGCTTTAGTCTTTTATAATCTTTTACTTTAAGTGATTTAGAAATAGTTGTCACTGAAACAGAAAATTACATTTTCTTGAACGCAGATGTTAGTGAAATCAGGGTAGGTATTGTGAATAACAAACCCAACAGCTTAGATGAATGATGGGTCTCGCTGCGCTCGACTAGATATCGCCGGCGTACTTGTTAAATGTGGCAAAAAATACTACGCCGAAGTCGGCGTACCCGAGTCAGTCGCCTGCTGTCAGTCGCGTTGCAAACTGTGTGTGAGGTGCGCGTACCGAATGTTTTGTTAAATTTTGGTCATAACCCGAAGTAAAATGCCAGTTTGCGTAGTTAAACTGTGTAAAAATTATACTACAAAAAAAAAAGAAGGACACCGTTCTTACACACAGTACAATATTGAGTTGCCGCATTCACGGAGCTGTTGTTTCTAGGTAGCGCAGTATCAAGTCGAGCGAAGCGAGATCAATCATTCATCTAAGCCCAACAGCAACATAGTCTTCTTCTTCTTGTTTTATTTATGGCATGTTTTGTGTCTACAGCCGAACACAATTCCGCCAATATCACGTAGGTAGCCAATACACGGAAGGATTCGTATGCAATAAATTATAATTTTGCGTTTTTAAAATTAACTAAATTCCTATTTACGTCGTAAATTAGACGCAAATAAACTTGCTGACGTTGAAGAATTCAAGTCATTTCACGTTCGACTTTTGAATAAAAATAGACAAGAGAAATCGATGTCGACAAACTGGCTTTACAACTATGCAAAATATCCATATTTTAAGAAAAACGCGGCAACTTTATTAACAGTTAGACTATGTACATTTGGAGCTTTAAAAATCTACACGGCCTTTCTAAATACGACGCAGTTGAATATGTGTTCGGAAACGTGGGAGGCAATATAATCGTAGACAAGGTGCGTTTTAACAATGTTGTTTACTTCAGTTAGGCCCAACCGGTTCTGAGTTACTCGTGAGGAATTCAAGCCTTTACTCGCTCTACTTGGAGGCGCGTACCACTTGAAAGGCAAGGAAAACCAAAATAATGTGGCTTCGAGGTACATAGCTGCGACTGTACAGCCGAATTGTGCGGAGCACTAAGTACAGACTCAATGTAAGATAAAGATGACTGTGTATCATTTGCGTTTCGGTTTGGGTTTTGTGATTATTTTTATTATGTTTGGTATGTTTGCGACAGCCGACAGGTATGTCGCATTTAGGTATATGATTTAACTTCTGGTTTGTTAACATGGTCAAATAAATAGGTTTGTATTTTTGATAAGCAGATACTATAAGCACATCAGAATTCTAATGTTATCAACATCATAAAGTGGAAATAAGACCAATTGCTTTCCCTGTTGTGGAATAATAGAATACATAAATGTATTGCAACTTTCTCACACAGGCCGTTTAAGCACATCTATCTAAGAATAGCTTGCATTACTATCGCAGACGCAGGCGCAGGTGTTGGAAACCCGTCTGGCATGCGTTACGAAAGCGCCTGGGAACCGAACCGAGCTTGCACAAATGTCATTGATACTATCGCGGTCAACTCAAAGGGAACGGACAATTCAGAATGTCTGCATACGTGTTATCCAAATCACAAAGTTTTTAAAGAAACGTCAATGAACTAATAATAATAATCAAAAGCTTTTATTCATTGCCACACATAGATTGGCAATAGGAATCAATAGGAATCTGTCACGATTTACGTGTTATTTTAATTATAACACAAAAATATTGCAGCTTATGTTACTTCGTTTCTAGTCTCTTCTTTTATAGTGGGGGTCTGTTTTAAAGCAAATTTGTTTTCAATTACAAAATATGTTTAGTTTTTAAAGCCATTTTCCATTCCATTTTTTCTTTTGAATTTGATTTCAATGATGGAGGCCCTTACAATGTCCACTACATTGCAAGGGCCTCCATCTCCTCCTCCTCCTCTCCTCCATTGACAGAATTTACTTACATACATTATCATACTTTATCTTATCTTAGTGGGGCCTCCCAGCAGCACTTTAACCCATCGGGATCTTTTGTGCAATACTTAAGTTGTTCAATAACAAAGCTATGCACACCCTAAGTAAATACCTTATATATTTTATCAAACCGTATCTAACGAAGCGTGTCCAATCGAATGTGGCCCTCGCTTATCAGTCGTAGGACTCGTAGGAATTGTATGCATTGTTTTGCAGTTTCGTGCATTTACGAGAGCACGTACGAGTAACGAGATAACCTAGTTTCGATAGTTTTAATGTTACTGAGCCAGCAAACAAGCCTTCCCACCTCAGTCCATGGATTTTATGAAACTTCAGTTCTTATGCCTCCATGCAAATTAAGTGTAAAAAACCGGCAAGGCATCTCTATTTACCAATTTCTTTTCTTCGTTTCGTCGTTAAATATACTCATACATAGCCATAAGCGCCAGACTAAAGAATAATGCCCTCGTTGTTAAAATTACAACATAAACTAAAAAATTGCAATATAAAAAGTTATGGGAGAAGTCTCTAAGTAATTAACCAATATGAATTTCAAAAATAGAGAATTTCGTTTAGCTCTGATTACTTATGTCTTTTAGGACAGTAAATAAATATGGTCAAGGCATTTTATTCTGAATTTTATTTCTAATTTACACTCTTCTCATTTTCACGAATTTAATGAATGTTACCATATCATTTTTGGGAAAAGTACGTTTCTGTAATGTAACGTCATTTTCAAGTCAAATGTTATTGGCGCTTTATTAGAAGAACATAATGAGACTATTTAGTCAGGTACATGCACAGACATGACCGTCATTCACATGAGACATCTATTTTTATCATCATTGCGAAACACTTAAAGACTTCACATTATTTGCATTAATTACGTATCACTGGTGTATTGTCAACATTTCCTTTATTCATAATGCGTGTGCAGAACACAACTCTGCAACTTTAACCTTATTCTGACTAGCTAAAGTTCAAATTCTATATATCGAGATGTTGAGGTCGGTTATTCAATTGATATCAATTACAAAAACATCGTTGTTATCAAAGTTCCTGACCCCAGTGTTATTTGTTGTTAGTTATAAATAGACTTGTTTGGAGATAACATATCTACAGCATATTATCTCTAAACAGGTCTATTTATTCCGTAGGAATTTCCCCGTTCCATTAGTTTGTGAAGCATATCAGGTACTTTCTGTCATTATAAACGTATTATTAGTTTTATTTAACACATAAACTGGTCGTTTACTTAATTACAAATTTAACTATCTCGAGCTACTGCGTGCTCCGGGAGGTCAAAGAAACCGTTGATCCCGGCTGTTGATAAATTTTATTTATTTATGATTGTAAAATATAACATACGTTTCCAACAATTAAAGTGTTACAAGATTGTGTCCTCTTCTTTGCTTGCTTTGCTTAAAATCTTCATTAACTTGCATTAAGCTAATTTCTTACTTTCCCATAAAATATCACATGCTACATGTGAAGATTGTATTTTCCCGTTTTACAGTTACAATATCTTCATGTACATAATTATTTAGTCATGATAGGACTGGGGTTTTTGATTTGATCCCCTGGACACCAAGTATTTTGCTTATTGGTTTCGAATTCTTAGGGGTTTAGTGGGTATGCCTACTCTCTTGACCAGTTAGCTTTTGCTCTGGGAAAGGGGGACGGGAGAGCCGCCCCATTACTGTGCTGCTCCTCTGGTGGCAGTATCTACAAGGATTCCCTGGGTAAAAAAGGGTAGGGCTAGAGAATGCTATAAAGGTAATTCCAGTCCACTGGTCTACAAGTTCAAGCGTGACCTTTGTAACATGATAGAGGCTGCTTTCAGTTGTCATTTTTGTGTCACCTTGACACACAAATTCGTAAATCGCTGAAATAAAGTAGGTGCGCATAGTATCTCAGGGTTTTCTCAATTAAATATTGACAATGACAGCAAAATTTGATTTAGACTTGTATGATTTTAAATTACATTGTTTAAAATCATATACCTATATTTTGCTCTAATTTTCTCTTTGCATTAAACAAGAGTAATATTATTTGTATTTTATATCGCTAACACTAATTATAGCAATTATATGCTTACTGCGGAGACGTACACACGGCGGCAGATCAACCTACCCAAAACTGTCAAATTTCTACAATCAATTTTGAACTTTATTGTTTGGTTATAAGGATCAATATTCACTGGAGAAATTTGACAGATTTGGGTAGGTTGATCTGCCGCCGACTGTACCTCGATAAAATCACCACGACAACTTAGATGAGACTTACTTCCTAAAATCCCAACATCAATACAAGACTGTTACTCACTAAAACCACCCCAGAACCTCTATAAGACTGTTACTCACTAACAACCACTCTGGCATCTTATATCAGATAGGTACTCTATAAAACCACCCTAACATCTTATATTACAATGTTACTCACTAAAACCACGAGGGAGGACGTCATGCATTCCTCTTATTACAGTCATCTTAGCTATTCCAATGGACACAAAGTGCAGTTGGCAGATCTTTATCAATTCAGACAGATTTTACGCAACGTTTACAATTTACATTTAATATCGACTTTAGAAATCTTTATGAGACATGTGAGAGACAAGACGAAACTGGGTTTTCTTTGTTAAATATCTTAATAATTATGAGATTTTTTATTGTTCTGTTTCAATTCAACCCAACCCTTATTTAGTGGTTCCTTTTCTCTGTCACGATTTAGTTAGAAGAATAAAATGACAGAACGCTATATGAGTTATTCTTGTACCGGCACTCACTACCAACTATGCGCAAGCAAGAAACCTGCGTAGGGATCATATCCTATACTCTATACGAGTTTAGTGTTCTTATGATAATAACCTTTCACTACTTAAAGAAAATTGAATAATGTGTTCCCTTACCAAAATGTTCTTGATAACAATGTAGTAATTTATGAAGTTCTTCCAAGAGATATCGTCCCTTATCAGTGAAACTGTCCACTTGGTCTGGCCTTCAACCTCAAGGTCTCAAGAAATCAAGGTCGCCTTTCTATTACACCTGTTGATAACGCGGTAGGACACGCATTGCCAACTGCGCTTGACAATTAAACTGTGATAAAGGACCTGACAAACGATCAAACACCAACCAGAATGCGACGTGGTGTGATCTTTAAATATTCTTGTGTTGTTGCCAAAATCCACGAGTCTCCTCGTCGTAAAGCTGCAGGGCTGCATCCTAAGTGATTTGTAATAAGAGCTATATTTGCAGTGAAACATGATCTAGGTGACCACGTGACGGCAGAAACATGGTCAATTTTCAATTTGTTGGGTGCGGTAGTACTTAGTTCCAGGTAATTTCCAATGATAGATCAAGTCATCGCTACTATTGATGGATAATGGTTCCATCACCACACCACACTTTAGCCCGAACATGAGAATTGAAACGGCACCTTTGGATCCATCGTCACTAGGCCGCCCGTTCTCCGTCAGAAAGCTCGTGTCCCAGCAGTGGGGACAAAAAATGAGCTGGTGATGATACTAGTGATGATGATGATGATGATGATGATGATGATGATGATGATGATGATGATGATGATGATGATACTGAGTTATTAGTCAAAATAAACAACACAAAGCTATACCTATCAAATGTTACACACATTCAAGTGCTTGATATAGTTCTAATAATAACATAAGATAAATTAATAAGTGTTTACAATTTTCAGATCAACATAATACGGCTGCTACATTAGTTAATGAATTGTAAATTAACAATGATAACATGGTTTGTTTTCAAACTTTGGCAGGGAGTTAAAACTAATTATGAAATGCTATTATTAGCATGATCGTTTTTGTTTTTGAGGTATCAGATATTTCAGTGCACGTATTCGGAGATATAAGTGTATTCGGTTTTAGTGACCATTAAAACCATTTAAAAAGTTATAATGATCGGTTTGTGTTCTTTATGAATTTTTATGTTTATATATAGATAGGTGGAAAGAGAGAGGAGAAGCCTTTGCCCTGCAGTGGGAAAGTAGTAGCTGATAATAATAATAATATTTATATTTACTTTAAAAAAGCAATCTTGCCTATCAAATCACCGCTGCGGGACGTACCGACGACGTACTCGGTTAAATTCAAAGTCAAATACAAATCATTTATTCAACATAAGCCTTCACAGACACTTAGTGACGTCAAAACTATAAATCCAAATAATAATAAAAAATAGTAGTAGGCCTAGGTTTAAGTGAGCCTGGCTTCTAGCTAGCTACCGCCATCTTATCTTATCTTAGTAGCATTGTTTCTTCCGAACGTTAAAGAAAGTTTTTTAGAAGTTGAGGATCCTTTACGAAGCCATCTTTGTACAAACCGGTCACTTACCATCAATTGAGTTGCAAGCAAAGCTGTTGTTGTGAAATAATTGAAAAAAAAACGAATGAGTCTTACAGTAGTCGCATATGATGTGTAACATTTGACATTTCACCTTTTGAAATCAATATTACAATAGAAAATAGAATATAGAATTAACAATGACGTAATATATATTTTTTAAAATTTTGTTTAAATGTCTATTACACACGAAGTTGAAATCAATATTACAATAGAAAATAAAATATAGATTTACAAATCATAAAAAGAATGCAGTTAATACTCATTAGAAGACATGTCACACTGTTATCCTGTTACACTGTTACGATCACATTTCTACGAAATCACTCCCACAAATATTACGACCCTACTTCCGTCCCTTTTCTACGAAATCACTCGATCACTATATAGAAGGCGAGCGGAAAGATGTACTTACATCAAAAAATATCAAAGCGTGTATCAAAGATACACGGAAAATATCCAATACATATAATAATTAGGCACTCATCCATTAACAGATATACGTAGGTATAATTAGTGTTTTGTTATTCATTTCGACACCGCGTAATTAGATTCGTCATAGGATCATTATACAACGATCGCACGAAATAATGTTGATGATATGTTTGTTGTCAACATACCTACGAGTGTAGGGGCGGGGCTAATAACGTCACACACAGTTCACAACTCTTTGTACATAATATACATTAACTAGCTAACCCGGCGGACTTCGTAGGTACCGCTTTGACAGCTTCTATGACAACAAAACAAACAAATCGTTAACCTTTTTACCGCCAACAACTTCTATAGAAGTTCGAGATTTTCGTGCCGTCCGCGTCCACGCCAGCACTTCTATAGAAGTTCTTCTTTGTACCTACTTTATTAAAATACATTTATACGTTGGCGTACAGCGGGACATCGCGTGCAGGATAGTTGGGCGGTGAAAAGGTTAAATAGTTTACGCATGAAAGCGTATCAAACAAACGAACAAGCTCACTTTCGCTTTTATAATATTAGTTAGGCCCTCATGCCGACTGCTCAGCGATAGTCATCGCGGTTTGTGGGTTTGAGTCCTACCAGCAACAGCTTTTTTAAGTGTTATTCAATTCAATAAAATTAATTTATTTTCACGTATTTTTATATTTTAAGTTATGGATTATACTCGTATGTACACACGGCGGCAGATCAACCTACCCAAAACAGTCAAATTTTTACAATCAATTTTGAACTTTATTTTTTGGTTATAAGGATCAATATTCATTGGAGAAATTTGACAGATTTGGGTAGGTTGATCTGCCGCCGACTGTACTGGTTTGGATACAAAACTTCTTCCCCTGTTCCACCTATTCCTACCAAGCTATCTCCACTGGCAGGGATAGGTGGATTATTTTTCCACCTGTCCCCACTGGTAGATATAGGTAAAAAAAATCCATATATCTCTACTAACTTCACCTATGTTAGTTATGTGAGGTACAGTCGGCGGCAGATCAACCTACCCAAATCTGTCAAATTTCTCCAATGAATATTGATCCTTATTACCAAACGCTAAAGTTCAAAATTGATTGTAGAAATTTGACAGTTTTGGGTAGGTTGATCTGCCGCCGTGTGTACTTTTAGTTTCCGATTTTAATATAGCGTTGTTAATGCATTAACAACAAATAAAAATAACGTTTTCACTTTTAGGGTCTCATAACTAGTGTAGAGTGGGTGTGAGACCGTTTATCAGAGTTTCAAAGACTTCAAGATCTAAAGCAAAGTGTTTCTCGTTAGGTCAATTTAAATAGCAACGAGATGAGGATAGGTAAGTATGTGTTTTCTTTACTGAAAACATAATTATATACAGTCCATCTATTTTTTAATGTGTCTCGGCAAATTTTGTATTTCGGTTCAGTTACAGAGTATAAAGAGTTGATACTTCTCTTTTGACTTATAAAAAATATATTTTAAACTGAGGGGAAAGATTATTGTGTGATTGTGTCTTACGTAAATTGGTTTACGATTTATAGTTTCACAGCTTTCACACGCAAACCAAAAACAAAATTACAATAAAGTACGTTGTTCTGAATTCAAATTATTATACATGATAAAATAATCTAATAATTAATGGACATGGAAAATAATATTTGGTTGCATTCAAAAATGCGATGATTAGCGAGAGACATTAAGAAAATAGAAGTAGGTACTGTACATTTCGCAGGAAAAACACATACTTCATTAATATAGCCCAGTTTACGGAAGTCGCATACCAAAATAACACCGGCCCATTAGATTCGCTCCTACCTATTGTTTGTGCCAAATTGATCCTGCAATGCTAATGTGTTGGACCGTCCGACGTATACAGAATGTAATCAGAACAACACATTAATGAGGCTTACATTGTTTTCGAGATTGCAATACGCCATATCTAGGCTATCTATCAATTCATATATCATATCCTAAGCTTAGAAGTTACAGTTTGTTTATTTGGAGCTTTTGTTGGTCAATTCATATTGGATCGTCATCATCATCACATCACATCACTTGTGCAACAGTACAGTACAAACAGTGTGCCTAGTGTGAGTTAACGAAAACGAAAATTAGTATGGCATTGAAGCAACGCGTCCCGGCGACATATTTGCCACTAGTTGTCGCCCGCGACTTCGTTCGCGAAGACTACACTATCCCACAGGAACCTGTCACCTGTCTAAAAAGTATTCTATATCCCAGTCCGGATCATGGTCTGTCTATGTGCAAAGTGTCATCCAAATCCGTTTAGCCATTTTCACGTGATGCGCGGTCAAATAAAAGACAAACAGATAAACAGACAAACAGACAAAAATTCTAAAAACTGTTGGAACGTGTTAAGTATCCCCAGCCAACTTTTTTTCGAAAATCTTCCATATGTACAGACTTTCGACCCTCTTTAGCTTTATTATATGTTTAGATAGATACAACTTTTCTTTTTTGAAAACATAGTCGAATGAATACGGATAATAATCAAAACCTACACTAGGCTAGGCTTTTTGCCGCACCGCCTATAACATTTCTGCCTAGCTCTACGATTAACTGGTAGAAAAGACTATTTGTCATAAAGTCTGCATTTGTACTGTTTTCATATTGTGCAAAAAATATATAAATATATCGGCCACACTCGGCTACGTGCCAGTGAAACCTGGTGAACTTAAAAAATAAAGATAAAGAAAGGTCAAGGTAATTAATAAAACAATTAACGCAAGGACTGACGTGTATGCAAATTACGACGCAGCAATGTTTGAAGTCAAGTCAATACCTATTTGTGGTACAGTACAGTAAAGTACTTCTATTTTCTTAATGTCTCTCGGTTATCATCGCTTTTTTGAATGCAACCGAATATTAATTTCCATGTCCATTCGTTACTAGGTTAACTAGTGGTCGCCCAGTGGTCGAAATTCGACCGTAATTTTTATAAAAAGCTGTTTAATAAACAATATTTTATTAAGGCTGCACAGATTGTATCCTAAGCAATGAAAAATAAAAAAGATAGAATGTGAGTTTGGATTGGCATTGACAGATTTCGGCCGCTCACCTCATTTTTAAAATTTTTGAAAAATGTATGAAACAATGTTTATTTAATTTGATGTATTTTTTATGCATAATTTAAAAAAAAATATTAGGGCCTTACCTATGAAATTGACGTTTTGTATGAAGATTTTTTATAAAATGATATTTTTCATAATAACGTTTTTTTAATTTTTTTAACATCTACTAATGTTAAAACTATAAAAATTGTAGAGTAGTGTTTTTGGTTCACTAGCTAAATATAGCAGACATTAAAAAGACTAAAAATCAAGACCCTTCAAAGCTACAATGAAACAAAAGGTCAATTCCGCGAACAAAAAAAGAAGTCAATTAAAAAAATATATTGGGCGATAGAGACCCAAAATGAATAATCATTGTTATTACTGAAGCCTAAGTAATATAGTCCTAATTAAAGGTGTCTAATAATATTAACAACCGGTATTGACTTTTAGAAGTAATACACCTATTAATAAGTGAGAAAAAACGTCAATTTCATAGGTAAGGACCCAATATTAGCATTCTGCACTCCTAAACTATAAGTGTGCGAAATTTCATATTCCTTCATCCGCGCAATTTTTGTAAAAAGAGGTAAGTACAAACTTTTTGCTTCACTTATTAATATATAAGTAGATAATGTAAATTAATTTGAATTTCGAACAACTTTATTGTTCTTTTAAAACGTAAATCAATGGCGTATGACATAATAGTACCTACTCGTATTTACCCTCATTTTAAAATAAATAAAAGGAGGAGTAAGAACTCTATATACTTTATAACTAAAAGAAATCCGACGAAAGCCTAAACACGAAGTTTGCCATGAGACATTAAGTAAATAGATACACTGTACGTTGCATTCTAGAACGTTAACATGCACATAATGAAGCTGTGACGAGGCTAACTGAACTTTGATTACTGTGTTTATGAAGCAACTGTTGCTGTCGGTTGTTCCGATTACTGATTTGTAGAACTTTCTTGAAGAGTTGTTGCAAATTACTGTCCCGTAGACTTATCGCCGCATTGATATATTGATGAGTGCATTGCTCTTGCTAATACGAGTTTAGTCCAATTGCAGCTCAATACATGTATCGCTTGAATGTTTGCGCTGACGAGAACTGACGGTTTTCAGACAATCATGCGAAAAAAAGGTGGCGTCGCGTCGCTGATGAATCGATGGGTTTGACGCATTTGGTGCACTTCTCAACTTGTACACCATGCTCAAATGGTACACTTCTCAACTTGTGCAGTTTTTGCGGGGGAGTGACAATGAGCAAGAGGACACACCCCGCTACACACTACTTAAAGTTTATACTGACACCCCTCACCAACCTCACGGTTATAAAGTTAGGTGTCAGACATCCTTACGCGCAAGCACAAGGGACCATCTACGTCAGGTCATAACGCCAGATCAGAACACGCCGGTACGCATCCTTCATCCGGTGCTTTTAAGACTAGTGTAGACTAGCACTAAGGATACAGGTCTAGCGTACAATAGCATGATGTTCAGATATACAGGGTGGAAAAAAAAGACCGTGGTTGGAGGAAAGGTAACCTTAATATTGATAATGGCAAATTTCACTGAAAGGAAACATTCCTATATCTATATCGTATATTAATATTATAAAGCTGAAGATATAAGCTATTGTTTGCTTGAACACGCTAATCTCAGAAACTACTGGTTCGAATTGAAAAATTATTTTTGTGTTGGATAGTCCATTTATCGAGGAAGGCTTTAGGCTATATAATATCTCGCTGCGACCAATAGGAACGAAGCATCAGTGAAAAATGTTGCAAAAACGGGAACAAGAGTCTAAAAAATTAAAAATACTGCCGAAAGTCACTGTTCCACGCGGACGAAGTCGCGAGCACAGCTAGATTTCAATAATAATTAAAACTGCATTTAAAGATTTTTGAAAAATCATAAGTTAATCGAACTATTTCTTTAGACAGAGAGAAAGCTTTACAATAAAAAAATATTTTTCTTGGTCTTTCTTTACTTTAAGATACTATGTTGTTTATAAGGAATTGATCATAAATTCCAGGATGTTTTTTTTTCACATTTCACCGGTTTGATTCCCGGCTCATGCAGGTTATTTTTAAAAAAAATCATTAAATGCAGTTTTAATTATTTTTGAAAATAAAGGAATGTTTCCTTTCAGTATTAGGTTTAGGTTTAAAGACATTTATTTCCCATAAGAACTTATATACAGTTCACTTAAAATGAGATAACAATTACACTATAAATTTACCTGTGGGCGCAGCGCAGCTTATTTTGTTAACAATTATTTTCACTTTAAATAATTACTTACTTATCTATTACCATTAACAAGTTGCAAGTAGTTAACTAGGTACTTTCCCGACTCAATGACAAACTGTTTGGAATTTAAGAATCAAGCATCATGACAAGCACTAAAACACTTCTACCTTCATTTAGCTTAGAAACGGCGCGTAGCCGTGTGCGAGTCAGTCAGTATTAAGGGTACTTTTCCTCCAAGCACGGTCTTTTTTTTCCACCCTGTATATCCGTGATGATAAAGGCCGAATGGTGGAAGCGCACTCCACCCGGCATCACAACGATCACAACTACTGAGGCTACCGAAATTTAAATGACATGACATTGTATCCATGTAGACATAGTACATAACATAAACAAATGAAATACAGATGAAGATTACCTACTCTGTAGCATGACTCATTGTTGTCTATTACGCAGAAATATTAGGACACGGAAAGTTACTATATGTTTTGAGATAGATAAGCTATTAGGTCAAATAGACGTCAGGACTATTGACATTTTAATTACAAGATAACGTTTAATGGACCCAAAGGGAGAATTCCTAATTTATAATTTTAATTAAAAAAAAAATACTAATAAACTTTCCTACACTCACACCAATTATCTAGCCCAAGAGAAGCTTCGTTATGAAACTCGTTAAATGGTTACTGGACAACGGATAAACATACTTAAAATAGGTACTTAAATACATACTTATTATACATAGAAAACACCCAGACCCAAGACAATTTAGAAAAACAATAATTTCTAAATTGACCCGACCGGGGATCTAACCCGGGACCTCAGAGATGGCGACACCATGAAAACCGGTGTACAAACCACTCGACCAAGGAGGTCGTCATTCCTAATATAGGTCGTTCCTAATATTAATTAGGAATTAACTAAAAATTGTATTTAGTTTGTGTTCAGCGCCATAGGGCGGTGAAATAACTAACGTTCAATTATTATTTTTAGCAGTTCTTAATCAGACAATAATTTTAAAAGTAATAAAAAAACTATATGAATTGTTGCAAGTGGCATTTCAAGATCAGCAGTTCATTTACCTACTTTCACATTGTCTTACATTGGTGTAGGTGTCTATTTGTAATTTCATCAGCAGTTACAAATTGAGTTTCTCTATAAAAGTCTATACATTAAATAAAAATAATCAGTTTAATGATTAATCCACACATAACCTAAAAAAGTATTTTTAAAATTAATTTTTAGGGTTCTGTCTGTCTGTACCCAGCCCAGCTCATAGACTCTTAGTACTAGAAAGCTGTAATTTGGCATGGATATAAATATTAACACGAAGCAAATGCAAAGCTTCGTGCATATTAATCACGCCGCCGGCCGCGCCGGCGCCGCGCCGCGCCGACAAAGTGGTGAAGTAAAATTTTGAAAAATATTTTTTTTTAGGTTACCTCCCCTACACGTGAAGTGGGGATGTATTTTTTTTCTTGTCTACCCCCTAGTGTGGGGTGTCGTTGGATAGCAATTTCAAAAATATTGCAGGTTTGTGGAAACAGTTTTTTGATTGAGGCATCCGCTTGTGAACTAATAAGCTTTAAAGAGAAAATTTTGTGTTCAAGTGTGTGATACGTGAAAATATTTAAGATAGTTGTATATAATTTTGACGAAGTTAAAAGGAAAACTATCACAGCTAAGTAGGCTTTCCAAGTTTTCGAGTAACAGTCGACCAACTTGTAAAATGTACTTGGCGCAGTACAAATTCCTCATTGGGAACTACTTAAATAACGTTGTAGGTGTGTGAAACCGGTAATATCCGCACTATTGAGATGGGCTACGGAACTCTACACTGCGCATGGCCCGACCGACACGCAGTTGGCCGGTTTTTTCTAGTTAACGTAAACAGCGTTGGGCAAACGCGGCGTCAACGATTCGATTACATCGGATTAGTGCGAGTGAGGCGTCTAGGAAGTCTGCTTGCTATAAAACATTATGGAAACGCAGCTGATTACTGGCCTGTTTCCGTTCTAAAACGATTAATAAACCATGAGACTGTCTGTCATATTGACGTCATGCAAAGGAGCTATATCAATATTGAGCTAAACACGAAGACTTCATATCGGTGATCAGGACCTACTGATTCCGACTAAGTAAATGAAGCTCCCTGTGTGGTGCCGGGGATAAAGAATTGCACCACCCCATCTCAACCCGTGGGTGTAGTAAAAGGCGACTAAGGGACCATTCCAGAGGATGGGCAGCAGCATCTCTCTGAGGTTACTTTCAACATACTGCGATCGCCAACCCGCCTGCCAAGCGTGGCGATTATGGCAAATACCCTCCATCTTGGCTGAGATGATGATGATGATGAAATGATGCCCATTAGCAATAATAATAGTAGTTACATGTTTTCTTGTTATAAATTTAATTTTGTATTTTTTATTAGATAACCAAAATTAATTAGAATGTATGGTCTTCCTACATTTTTATTAAGTGAAGATTGAAGTGATTTTTTTACGTTGTCTGCCATTTGACAGTTTACTACTAATACGAAAAACTTACAACTAAACAAAGAATAAGGTCCGAATAGTTATTCCGTGTTTTGTTCTTGTCATGTAAACGTTATTTCAAATTAGAGTAAAAGATGCCAAACATAGGAGGAATAACTATTCGGACCTTATTCTTTATTTGTAAGGGGGTTAATCTTCAATGAGGTTTGTTATCATCGTTGTACCTGTAGGTACTTATAAAGAGGTTTTATTTGTAACAAGGAGTAGGATGACCATGATTTTAATATTCATAGTTATTAACTTTACTTCCTAGCCAAAAATATGGAACGCTGACATGTAAGTTTTATTATTATTGCAGTGGCTATCATTAACTTTTTTATTTTTATTTTTATATTGGTTCACCAAACTGGTCTGTATATACACAGAGCAAAACACATATATAATGTATACTTATACAAACAGTAAGTGCAAGACCTTCTCGAGGCGAACACTACATGCATAATACAAAATTACATAATATTTACGCTAACTTAATTTACAACAAAACTACGATAAAGCTGAAGTATATGGTTTATACAAGGTCAGGAATATGTAAGCTATTTAGGAACTACTTTTGTTGTTTTTAAAAAGTAGCTTTTTACAGAATTTACTGAAACATTAAAAATGTCTACCTCGTGACAAATGTTGTTGTATGCTGAGCACATTCGGTACATTGGAGAGTGCTGACCATGGTTAGTGCGACAGGCAGGGAGATTAAATGTCCTTCTGTTACGGAGACGGCTGCATGAGCAAGGTACAATTATGTTACTCCAGTAAATTCAGGCTGTCAATTTTTCCAGATAGAATTTTGAGTAGAAATATGATATCCGTATTAATAAAATAATAATATATAACGTAGTCGGAATCAGTAGGTCCTGATCACCGATAAAAAGTCTTCGTGTATATACTGTGTAGTATGTGCTGTGTAGATGCAAAGATTTCACATGATAAATATGCTAAGTGCCTTTTATCTAAAACGCGCCTTGATGTGCCATGGCAAATTCGAAAAGATACAAATTCTACCCCTCAAAAAAGTAAATAAAATAATTACATAATATTAAGCTATGTTTTTAAAAAAAATGTATTTCGGATTTTTCGATGCATAGCCCGGGTTTGTGATCTCCAACCCGCATTTGGCAAGCGTGGTGATTAAGCCATTACCCATCAATTGTATCAATGACTTGATTTCAATGATGGAAGCCTTTGCCCAGCAGTGGGACAATTATAGGCTGTTTACTAAGCTATGTTTTTTATGCTTTGCTCTAGAGGAGCTCGATGGTACAGTGGTTAATGCGCCCGGTCTACGATTGCTGATGTTAAGCAACTTCCGCAAAGACCGGTCATCGGATGGGTGACCAAAATGTATCATCTCGACTTCCTCCGTGCTTCGGTAGGCACGTAAAGTCGTTGGTCCCGGCTGTATTAGCAATCTTTCACAACCACCTCACCGCACTGGGTGTTTTATGGCCCGTTCTCCCTATCCATCCATAGGGAAGGCTCGTGCCCCAGCAGTGGGGACTTAGAAATGAGCTGGTGAATGTGGTGATGGTGATGAGAAGCTATGTTTTCAGACACCTGATATATACATAATGAAAAACCAGACTTATATTAAAAGTCAATGGATAAGGAAATTAGGAATTATATAATACTAGCTGACCGGCGGACTTCGTACCGCTTTGACAGTTTCCATGACAACAAAACAAACAAAACATTCGTCCGCTTAAGAACATCCGTATCCCATGATGGACCCCTATTAGCAGCGCCACCTACCGGGTCCAATTGTAAATCTAAACCATTTTCGAATCCACTTGAACACACACAAAAAAAATCATCTAAATCGGTCCAGCCGTTTAGAAGGAGTTCAATAACATACACACGCACAGAAGATTTATATACATATAAAGATAAATATAGTAGCACAATAAAGTTACTTGATTGAGCATATAAACGAGTTCTTGCCAATAACCTTGATATTGAACTAGAAGACAGACATATTATTAAAGGATATGACTCATCTTATAGTATATTACGTACGCGTAAACAAAATATTATGTGGGTGTTCAGATTGCATAACTGCCATATACTCGTAGGATTGAAGGTAATACTCTAATGAAACAATTGAAAACAGAATAAAGCAATCTAATACTCGTAGAATGCTACGGTTATGATTGATCTAATGGAGTACGTAACGTAGGTATACAAAGTGCAAATTGGCTTGGCTAATTAAATAAAAACAAATCATCTTTGCCAGGAAGCCCGCGTGGAGTTGAGAATGCAACAGTTTGAATTTCGATTGCAAATGAACTTGCGTCGATTATGTAACTGGATACAAAGTCTTGTTTATAAAACTGGATGGGGATTACCAATTGCTCAGATTAAGAAATTTTAATTTTCATGCCTACTATGCTTAGTTTAGAACTTGATACAGATTCCAAATAAGATAACTTAAGATAACTAGACGAACATAGACGACTTTAAAGGTATTTTGTGATACGATAAAAAATTCCAATTATTTGTTACATAACTGCGCAGCGCTTGGCATTCATCGTATCGTAAGATGGTAGAGTATTTCTTCTGAAATCTTTCACTATGGAAGAGTTAGTTAAAATAACCAGCTCTACAACCACCAAACTACCAAATAAACAATTAAACCTGCCAAACTACAACAATGCTAATTTGTCGTTATAATAGCAAGACTATTAATTATTGAAAAAATTGTTGATTTATTTTACTATTACGTAGGCATGTGACCTTGAAATACTCAACTGTATTTATAGTTGGAGGCAAACAGCGCACGGCCAGTTAAGAAAATCTTAAGGGATCAATATTTTCAAATTCAAATTCAAAATCATTTATTCAGTTTAGGCTACAAATAGCTCTTATGAACGTCATTTTATGCCATCGGTTCGTAAGTCTATCTACTCTGGGCAGTAGATCTTGTACTGAGAAGAACCGGCAAGAAACTCAGCAAGTGTCCAGCTCTTTTCTCCCTTACAGCGTCAAAAAAAAAAATTGGAAAGTGCCCCATCATAAAAGGACTTTTTATTACTTTTTACTTTTTATTAGATGAACAAGAAAACCAGTCCCTAAACTCTACTTTAGTAGCTTCGCAACCACACATCTACTACAACATAAATGTCTTTGAATAAAAATTCAAATTCAATCAGCAGTCACAACTCACCTTTAAAGATAAAGGTCGAAATGTTTTTCAAGAAAATTCGAATTCGCATGGAAAATTACTAGTCAAATATCAGTCGTTCGCGCTTGATAACATTATGTCAGTGATAACTGGAAGCGATTCGTTTAAAAGACTTAAGTTGTCAATAGATTGTTATATGCAACTGAGCGCGCGAGGCACGACCATCGATGTCATAGGTATATTATGGACAAGTTACATAATCGTGCCTCGATTATGTCTTGATGAGGCTCGTTATCTCTATTGGCCACTGGAGCAGACAATGGCACCGATTTAGTTCGCATAATCATTTTATGCAACACTACCACTTTGCTCGCGACTTCGCCTGTCGGATTTGAGATTTTATAAAGAAGTATTTTAAAATATAACCTATGATACCCGCAGGGAATGTAGCATTCTGTCAGTGAAAGATTTTTTGGAATTGGACAAGTACCTACATAGTTCCAGACAATGCCCTGCTTAAAAAAACAAACGAACAAAGTCACAAACGTTACCTCTTCATTAATAACACAACAATGCTAATTTGTTGTCATAATAGCAAGACTTATTAATTATTGAAAAAATTGTTGATTGAATCTATTTCGTACTTTCATAAAGTATTATCTATATAAATGTACGAAAAGAATTCATAAAGCAGAAATGCAAAAACTTTTACTAACTATTAACTATTTAACTGAGATCGGTAGCCGGATGAAGGGAGGGACCGGTACCTTGCAGCCAAATTCCAGGTTGGTAACCTCAGCCGCAGCGATGACAGATGACATTGGTTTTGCTTTTTTTTACTTTTCTTTGTAATGTTATGTATGTTCGTTTAAACTGTTTGTCACTATGTCAGGCAAAGGCATTTCTGTCCTTCAGCCGAGCCATGAGTTTGGCTTTATAAAATTCTTGTAGCATGCGATCTTATTTTTATTTTTATTGTATTGTTTTATACGTTAATGTTTGTAATGTTGTGTTTGAATAGTTTTTATTTATGTTTATTGATTTAGGCTTAGAGCATTCTAGGTCCCGCCAGAATACCAGCGTTGCAGCGGCTTCTATTGTCGTGTAGCCTAGCTAAGGCTGGAGCCTTCTCGACCACACTAAATGTATTACCTACCATGTATCTGTAAACTTTTGTGGTCAATAAAATGTTATTCTATTCTTCTTCTATTCTAACCTTTATAGTTATTGAGACTTTGTTATTGAGATAGAAAAAATGGTATGCTCAGAACACGTATTCCTTTCTTTCTCTAACATGGGTTACTTTTAACAAGGTCTGAGGAAGCAGCTTGTGGGTCGGCAAGGTGAGGTCGGTTAGTGACAACCACAATTTCACAATCCTGTTCCACTTGCTGTCTGCTTCACTTACTCCGCTTCTGCCCAACATCAGGTAGAGTGAAGACATTTTTAGGGTTCCGTACCCGAAGGGTAAAACGGGGCCCTATTACTAAGACTCCGCTGTCCGTCCGTCTGTCTGTCTGTCCGTCGGTCACCAGGCTGTATCTCATGAACCGTGATAGTTAGTTAGACAGTTGAACTTTGAATTTTTTGACAGATGTATTTCTATAACAAAAAATACAAAAAAACAGAATAAAATAAATATTTAAGGAAGCTCCCATAAATCAAACGTGATTTTATTGCTAATTTTTGCTCGATATTAATAACGGCAACAGGAGACGCTTGAAATATTCACAAAATATTTAGTTATTTAGGATCACATTTTTTCAACTGCAAATATTTTGACAAAACATCTAATTATATCAGAGAAATAAGGCCCTAGCATTTAAAAATAAATCAGGCTAGTTTTTTTTTTTACTTTTCTTGACACAAAATTTTTAATATTTTTAAGAGCGGCCACTCCGTGTCGTCTCCTGTGAATGAAACTACGGGCACGTGTAAGCGGTGAAGGCATTGCGGCCTCTCTGTTTCGGCTCTCTTGAATTGTAACTACCAAAAGTGCTTTATTTTACTTTTTAATCGAAATGTCTTTTGGCGTTTTTCTTGAAAACAAGCATATAAAAATAGTTTATATATGTTGTTGAATTTATCCTCAAAATATTTGCAGTTATAAAATGTGACCTTATATTCACTTTAAAAATAAAAAATTAAATTAAAATAAAACAAATATTTAAGGGGGGCTCCAATACAACAAACGTGATTTTTATCCAATTTTTTTCTCGGTCTTAATAACAATAACAGGTAGAAACTTGAAATATTTATAATATTACCTATAATGGTACGCAACCCTTCGTGCGCGAGTCTATCTTACACTTGGCCGGATTTTATAATGATTGTTTAGTAATTGTTGTTAATATTGAAATACACACATAGTTTATAGACATAGTTAACACCTAGATTACTATTTATCATGATTTGTACAAACATTTTGCCGCGTCTGCAATATGGACGTTGGGAAAGGTCATGGAGACGAAAACATTCGCCGGCAAATATTTGAGCATTGCATCACTGTTGTCTGCAGGTGTGAGTTAATGGCTGACACATTAATACCTATTCATACTCGTAATAATAAAATTAGATTGTATACTTATTTAAGGTAATGTCAACTCAACAGATTTGATATCGTTGTTTTTAACAATAATTAAGACATTTTCAAAGCTTTAGACGATCTATTTATCAATCAATCAATCATCGATCAATCCAATACCACGAAACTAATACCACCGGTTTAGACTCAGAGGTCCCGTGTTCGATTCCCAGCGGGGGGTACATGTTTGTGTACTCGGTTTGGTTGGTGGTAGGGCTTGTTTGTCCGCCTGGCTAGCTACTACCATCTTATCTAATTATGTCGCCATAACATCAATGTTTGTAGCATCGTTGTGTTCCGGCAGCTAAAAATATGATACTTAGCCAGTGGCTCAGTAGTTGAGGATTCCGGGTGAAGTGCGCTTCCACCTTCGGCCTTATCATCACTTAACATCAGGTGAGATAAAGCCTAAGTGCTTACGCGTAAGATAAAAAAGCCACACTTAGTAAATTTGTAAGTTTTAAATAATTATTCATAATTTTTTAAATTTCGTATAACAAAATAAACGAAACCAAAAAACAACAAAAGTTTACTAAAATATACGGGTACCAACCGATGTATACAGTAACAGTTGCTCGATAAAATGATCGAAAATTAGACATCCCAATCTAAATTGCGCATCGTTAGAGCCAACAGGAGTTCGATGGCGTGGTTAACGCGCCCGGTCTGCGAGCGCTGAGGTCAAAAATGTATCATCTCGAGCTCCTTCGCGCTTCGGAAGGTACGTTAAGCCGTTGGTCCCGGCTGCATTAGCAGTCGTTAACAACCACCGCACCGCACTGGGCCCGCGTTGTGGTTAATGTCCCGTTCTCCCTATCCATCCATAGGGAAGGCTCGTGCTCGTGCTCGTGGGACATAAAACGAGCTGATGATGATGATGAGAGCCAACCAGCACATACATCCTAAATCATCTCTAAACACTAATAAAATAATCTAAAATTATCATGGTCAACACATTATCCTATGTATTTTTATATAAAATTTAAGATCAAGCCTCTAAAAACCACCAACAAATTAGTGCGACACTCACCACAATATGTGTCGCAACTGGTTCTATAACTATTGTGAAAGACACAAGGTAACATTCGTGAATTATAATAACTAAGGATTCTCAATTTTTCCTAAATATGTCCCAACTCCCATCCCAACCAAGAATTTACCGGCACTATTTCCGTAAAATAGAACGTAACGAACTAAACAACCTTGACCGCTCTGTTAAGGTCGATCGATAACCAATATATTAAATAGCCGTGGTTGAACTCTATGATATTGTCTGTCCTCTCCATAATTTAGAACGGAATAGAACAGCAGAACAGTTCCTAGTTTAATTTGTTATGTGGAAGAAATAGTTATAATGCAATGATTCAATTATAAAACCAATGTACACGTAGAAACTATTATTTATTCTGAGCATGTATACCTACTAGTTCGTGACCATTGTAGGCCAAAACGAATTAACAATTTGTATGTATTAGGTGTTCCGTATTTCGATATAATGTCAATGGTGGATTATGTCCTAATGAGTTTACACGAATGAGGAGATTGGGAGAGGATTATATCCAGCATTGGCCTGACACGGGCTGATTATGATGAATTTTCGCTTAGCGTACCACTACATTTCTTCCCTCGCACCAATATCTATCGACTCTATGTATTAGACCATAATAGAAGCTTATACATACACACAAGGCGGTAGATTGAAAAAAGTGTGAAACGTGACACCATACCGCAAGATGTCGATATCTTTTTTAGTAACACGTGACATACGTCCAAGTACAAACAAGATTAAAATTCTTAAAATTGTCTGCGACGACGCAACAAAACATGTAAACAGCTAGACGGCAAAAAACGCTAATCTTAAAAAAAACCTTTGTTATTATAGATTAGATTTCTCTAGCTTTACAAAAAATAAGTTTTATTTAACTTTGCCGCCAAATAGTTTTTCAATTTCAGTTTAGCTACATTGATTCATGATCCAAGTCACAGCAAAAAGTGTTTACAGACACAACCGCATACCGCGAAGCAAAAACTTGTCAAAGGATATAGATTACCTAACACCGATTAGATTATTTCTACTGCGTAAATAAAAACAATTTAAACTGACTAAGATTGTCCTAAGCAAAATGTACCGCATCATTGGAAGGAAAGTCCAAGATCGACTCATAGGTAATTCTAATAATTCTAATCCGTTTAGATGCACGTCGACCGAGACAGAACACGAAATACCATTCGAAGCTTACAGTCAGTTTATTTGTAAGTCCATATAAGTATACAAAATAATAAAGGTATGTATGGAATGTAACATGTACTCCTTCGTTTGGTTGAAAAGACGAAACAAACGTGATTAAAACGTATAGAGGATTATAAATATTTTTTTTATGAATTTGTCACCCATTCAGAAGCCGGAATTGGAATAATTGTTTATGAGTAGAAACTACATCGCAAATCCGAACACGCCAACCGCCTAGCCCCTACAAAATTACTCCAAATTCAGGTATTTGTAATGTACTAGCATGTTACGTAATCTTGATACAAGACATCACTTAATATCAATATTCATTAACTAGGTACCAACGATTTCTCAAGTAAAAAAATCTCTGATAATGACATCAAAAACACATCTTTGACATAAAAAATTATGAGTATTAAATTAAGTTAAATGACGTCTGATTCTGACGATGTTGTTTCTAAAAACAATAAAACCTTTAATAGTAAACATTCAATAGTGAATAAATTACCGAACAGGGTATATCAAAAAAACACGAATACCTATGTAATTGCTGTTCAAATGGCACAAATCATAAAAGTTAGCTACATCATCACATCACTTACCATCAAGTGAGATAGTAGTCAAATGCAAGGATATATAATTGTAAAAAAAAAGCTACAGCGAAACATGCTTATCTCCTAGGCAACGCGAAAAGCAAAATTGGTATGCTCGATAACATTTTACGAGCGAAAACGAGCACGAAGTACGAAGGTCAAACCGTACACAATCAAAGTCAACCGAAGGACGCAAACACAAGACAATAAAGTCTTAGAACATTTGAGTGCTCAGCACTATCGCTTTACGGAAACTAGTCCCGGAGGAAGCATTAGGCATTGTTTTGTTTACTCTCTCTAAACGCTGAGGCCTTGACATGCTTCTAAGATATCGTGTCCTTCGTCCATTCGTCTTCGTCGTTGTAGAGGACAACCCAGACGGTCGACACTTTTTTCATCATTAGTTACAATTTTCATTATCTTTTTAATTATAGGAAGACCAACAGCAGCTTCAACAAAACTTTAAAACTAAAAAATAATGACATTAACAATTTCGTCCGTCTGAACATAGATGTCGATGAAGGACCCAATGACTACATTTAATTGTCAAATTACCTCAAAATGGACCTCAAAGACTCGATAAAGAATAATTCCTAGGGTGATCGGGAAGCTATTGTGATTTGAAAGAATCCAAATTTCAATAGAGAAGATGATTGGATTTTATTACTACCTGTCTGGAATGCCATCATATACCTAGGCTACTAAAACCTAGTCACAGCACCACACTATAACATTAAATATACCATAACCTTATTTCGCGTTTAGCGAAACGAAACTAATCGTTCGGTAGCATGCAACATCAATTTTTGAACACCTCACACCTCTATTTTACTAATGACCTTACAAAGACTTCGAAATTTCCGGAAAAAATAATATGTTACTAATTTAAAAGCGATTTTCTTTAAAGAGAGTCAGCTGATGGCCTCAGCGAGCGTCACCGGACTTTTTTGGAGGCGGCAAGAAAACTTAAAGAGTTCCTCAAGCCGTGTGATCATAACGTCATAGAAACCCTATGACGTTATGATGAGAGGGAAGGGTAATATGCAAAATCATATTTATGAAGATTTACTTTTCCATAAAAAAAAACTCGAATTTATTTTATTACATTATTTTTGTTCAACCCTGACATGTTTTGACTTCTGTTTCGTTTGGACCATGAGGTTGACGAACAAGAACCGTATCAGCTGGACCAAGGGTTGTCACTTTACAATTTTACTTATAAACAAACAACCTTAATAACTCGGCCATATGATGCTTTTCTGGTATGTTTATAATTTTCCGGGGTCCTACGACCTGTTGTGCCCTATCTGCCACATTCGGGATTATACAGGTAACACCCTGTATAATTTAATCGCGCAGTCTTAATGAGCATGTTTAACGTAACGCCATCTCCTTGAGTCACCGTAATTAGTCATAACAACGATCTACCTACGAACGACTGAGACAGAGCAAACGAGGTGATAAACTAATAGAATAATTATAACTCTCAGACGCTTTTACGCTTTATAATAAGCGACCTTGCTGTGTTCATTGTGCAATGGACGTATGCAGTGATGATGGTTTCTTTTGTAATAGCAGGGAATATTCCTCAAGAAATTTATAAAGTGTCAAATAGATAATGTAGTTTATTAGAGATCCATATTAGTCTACGTTCATAATTATTATCTGGCTCGTTTTAGCTATTAGCGTCATTAGAGTAGTTAGAAGTATGGTGGCAGTAAGTTCCTCGCCAAGTTCTATATTGCGCAGATTTAGTCACAGGATTGAAACAATAAAACTATTAAAAAAAAACATAACATATTTTTATTTATTTTTATGAACTTGGGCGTTGTCCTGTTTTGTGTGTAATGCGAGATTCAATGAATCAATTGACGCGTAGAGGTCAATGGCATGGTCATTGTGGCTTGAATAAACGTTTTTATTAAAGCTACTAGACGTGTGATTAAGCATGGACTAATAAATTATTAGTCCAAAATTTAAGCATAGAAAGCTTCGTTACAATTAGCTGAAAAGTAAATAAGAGGTTAAGATTGAAAAGAACTTGAATCTAATACCTTTAAATGAGCAAGAGTATTCACGCGACTGGACCCGTCCTTAGAAAGATAATAATAATTTGTCCAAGTGTATGCCTATTGATCTAAGATTTTTTGAATTTATGTAAAATTTTATTAAAGGCTGATGATGATGTTGATGTAAATATAAATGATTTTCTTAAAAAACTCTTTTTATTTTCAAATGCGTTTTCTTCCAACTGTACTAGAATTTGATCTAAACAATAGATCTTTATATGTATAGCGATGGTGGGCCCAATTGCCGGAATAAAAATATTAAAATAAATAAATCCGGCGAGTGGGCCCGCGGGCCCAGATAAGAGCGGGCTCAGTCACCGGAATACTCATATAATCTGAATCTCGGAAACGGCTCCAACAATTTTCGTGAAATTTAGTATGCAGGGGGCTTGGGGGCGATAAATCGATCTAGCTAGGTTTCATTTTTAGAAAATTACAAAAAAAATACCGAGCAAAGCTCGGACATCCAGGTACAATTGTATGGTACGAGTATACGGAAATGTATAAAGGCCTTTGTTTGACGTATTTGTGTGGTGCAAAGGCAGTCCTCAAAAAAGGTAGAACTCCTGTGTTTTTCCATTGCGAATCATAGCAGCAGGCAAAGGGGTATAGAACGAAAACAAAACTATTATGGCCGGTGCCATTCGAAAACGGTTAATCAATTACTGGCTCCCCACGTAGCCACTTCGTCCAGACAGGTAAACCTTAACATTTGGCCAACTGAGTTCAAATTGCTTTAGCAAATGTTAAGCTGTTAGCAAAGCTACATGACTACGAACACGGGCCATCAAAATACTACGATTACTCTTGCTAAAATTAAAAGTAATATCAACTGCTAAACTGATAGTGGTATTTATTCAGTGGGAAGTAAAAATAACATTAAGCACGAGAGGCAGTGGAGCCTTATTACCTGAAGAACTGAGTACAATTTCGTTTAGGAAATATTTGGGGCGGGCTTGGAAAAGCTTACGTGACTACAGTCACGGCTCACGGTGATGGCTTGAAAATTTTAGGTTTGTTACTGCAGCGTACGTTACAAAGAGCCGTAGATCTTTCTTTTATTGCAAAGAACACTACATTTTTAAATAAACAGTAAAAGATAAGTGATTATTGTTGATGTGTAACATTTTTCCGCTCGTCTTCTATATATACAATTTGTGAGAGTGATTTCGTGAAATGTGACGGAAGTAGTTCACACAAGCTCAAAAGCGCAGCGGCAGACGCGTTCGAGTTACAACCATGTAAGTTAAGCCACTTTCGCAATGCCAGCTCGCCGGAACGGAGGGGTGACCAATTTTAAATATCTTGAGCTCCGTTGGTCCTGAGGCCCGACCGCCTAACCGATCGCTTTGACTTCGTGTGTGGTTTATGACGTCATCTTGTAGTTTCGTGCCGCCTATGAAAGCAATATCGAAAGCTATAGCCTTTAGCTTTTGATATTGCTTTCATAGGCGATGCGAGGTGGCAAGATGACGTCATAAACTATACGCGTAGTCAAAGCGATCGCTTAGGCGGTCGGGGGGCTGGTTTTTTTCGTTAGATGGCATTCGGTAAAACTCACTAACCCGTTTTAGGAGTCTGGTGGGTTACACTCTTAGAGCATTAAATAATGCTCTAAGGTTATACTCCATCTCATGTGAAAGGACATTTTAAGGAGTTTATCGTGCACGCAATCATTTAAAAGGGTTTTATTTAGTTGCGAAACTATCAAACAACTATAACGTAGATAATAAATAAAGTGTGTTTCATTATGATTAGGCGTTTCGCTTATGACAGCGCTTATTCAATAAAAATAATTTGTATAGTAATTGATTTTTAAATGTACGCCCATATAATTTGGGTTATGCAATGCAATAAAATAAAAACAAAAATGTTTTATGATATCTCTTCTCTTCGTCGTCGAGTCCTAATGCCTGAGGGTCGTGACCACCAATAGCAACATCGCGGCCCAGGGCTCTCCAAGAGGACCTATGGGCTAGACGGATAGCCGCCTGCGTGTTGCATTTCAGGGCTTCCAGAACAGCTCCCGTCCACCGGGCAGGCGCTTCTCTGCTTCTTCTTCCCTCAACGTGACCTACCAGTATAAGCTTCTCCAAATTACTAGGTTCCCGGCAAGCAACGTGGCCAAAAAATGTGAACGTTCTTTCAAGGCATACTGATGATAGGCGAGTTTTAATGGACAGCTCCTGAAGGATAGAAACGTTAGTGGGACGCGCAGTCAACAGAATACCCAGCATTTTACGCTAGCACCACATTTCAAACGCAATCCTTGATACACACCGAGCTTTCAATGTCCATGTTTAGACGCATACCTACTTATAGAAAAATAGAGAAAATCAAAGTACGCATTAGTGTAATTTTCGTGCTGCGATAGATGTTACGATTTATCCAGATCTTCTCAAGGCGTTTTACTGCTGCTTTTGCCATTTGATCCCGTCGAACAACTTCCTTTTCGCAGTCTCCATCATTGCGTATTAAAGACACCAGGTATACGAATTCTTGAACCACGTCGAGATCGCGCAACTTCTGAGACCTAAGCGAAATTCCAGCCCGATCGACGAATATCAACTTGGTTTTGCTTCGATTAATCTTTAACCCGTACTCTGCACTTACGCTTTCGAGTCTACGCATTAATTCGGCAAGCTCACCCCTATTGGCGCTTATTAGCGTAGTATCATCGGCGAACCGTAAGTTGTTGATACGATGGCCGCCGATTCGGATTCTGCCAGTCCAGTCGCTAACACTCGACGCATGTAATGCTCGCCCACGATGTTAAATAGTTGAGGTGAGAGCACACATCCTTGCCTTACGCCGCGTTCAGTAGCAAAAGGCTCAGAAAGTGCGTCATCCAGCCGAACTCTCGATGCCCCTCCAGGTACAGGGTTTTGAACAGAAATATGGAGTGATCCGGTACTTCCATCATTGATATAAATCAATCAAAATGTTATTAAAGTTATTAAAGACTCCTGTATTATGAATGTCGCCGAAGCAACATTATTACATCAATCCCAAGTGACGTTGAATTTGAAATCAATTGAAAACAGACAGCTGTTACGATTAGCTATGATATGCGAACTGATTATACTGTAAGCAGTGCGATCATGATTAATTATGATAATTGATGGATTACTTACACCGGGTTTTACCAGACCGATTCCACCTGGCCAGTAACAAATAACTGAAATAAAAAAAAAACCCTAAAGAAGGGCATGATACCGTTACCAAATTCCCACTATAAGTACCGGTAAGTAACGTTATTTCTATAATGGTAATTTGGTACCGGTAATGCAGGTAATGTTATAAAGAAAAGTATTGCTACTTTTTTCGTTAAATATAGCGCTTTAGCCAATCTGCGTAGAGCGGTTAGTTAATTTACCGGCAAAAATGCCACCCAGGTAACGATACCAAGCTTACCGGTACTTTTTTACCGGTATCTTTGTTTGACAGATGTAACGATACCAATTTTTAACAGTATTGAAAGCCCTACCCTAAAGGGGTCACCTAAAACTTAAGGGTCGTTGGTGGAAAAGGTCATCATCATTCAACCAAATTGGTGATGCACTTTTAAGTCCCAAGAATGGTGTCTTATTTAACACAAATTCACTAAACTGTTTTTGTTGTTTTCTCTATATTATGAAACAATTTTAATCAACAACAGAACGTCGGTGAGTGTGAACCGC
The DNA here is from genome assembly GCA_947562085.1 of Eudonia lacustrata. Lineage (NCBI taxonomy): Eukaryota > Metazoa > Arthropoda > Insecta > Lepidoptera > Crambidae > Eudonia > Eudonia lacustrata. The sequence goes on along the minus strand of OX387321.1, from coordinate 2,440,849 downwards.
GTATTTGCGTCCGCACTATTTTGTAAAAAGACTAAAAAATGAATATCTTGACCAATCAAATACATTTTTCCGACTGAAATTGGTAGCTGCTTCTTTGAGGCAAACAACAACAACAATACATATATCGAAATGGCCACCTCTACTTACCTACTATCTACTCTACTCTCTCTTACGCGGTCTCGCATGTTCAAGCTCACCGACGATATCACATTAATTTTACTCTAATAATTACTGTACTTGTAAACATTTAACAAATAAAGGTTTAAAAATTATAACATAACTTATCTTTAAAGAAAAAATGATAAACATAACTTAATTAAAGACAAAATAAAACCTATAAATAACAAAATGTCCTCCAGCTCATGGGAACGGTCCCAAGAATGCTGGCAACATTTCCTCTTTGGATAGCCAAGCTAATACATTGGCAGAGGTAGCTACCAGCCTTCTTATCACCGGAGGCTTCAACAAGGCGACAACTTCAACTTCCTATACTCTAATTATTTCACACATTTTAGGAATGTACCTAATCGTAACATATCACTTAAAATAATCATTGTTAAATGATTTATTGGTGTATTAGTACTTTCTCTTATCGATGATCGCACCAGACATGCGGCAATAGATTACAAAACTTGAAAACAATATCACTGGCTCTTTCAGTTATCACATTTATCCGTATGAATGAAAACTTATATTTGTATATCTTTTGTTGAAAGTTTTTCAATGCTGGACCTTCCCACATGGTTAAAAATTATATTACATTAGGATGCCCACTAGATCTTGAATAGTGCTGGGCAAAGGACATCATTCACGTTCCATACATTCTTGGACCAAAGTGTGAAAGTGCCGGCCAGAAAAAAAAGTGTAATTCTCGGATAGAACACACAATTCTTATATTTTTTTACTATTACACCAAACCTGTGCGCCCCATGGTTATGTTGTTACAAGCTATCAAAATACAATAAAATTGTTATTATCATAGTGTTGTTTAAAGCATTTGATCTTGTTTATTGAATTATTTTGCGATAACGAAGAATTGTCATTACTAATACTACGCCCCCGCACACATAGAACGTTACAATTCACAAGTTCAAACCTGTTTTTAAAAATAAGATAACGGCGCAGGCGCACAGAGGTAGGTATAACCATGGGGCGCACAGGGTTGACGTCATAGGAAAAAAATTCAGGAATTATGTGTTCTATCCGAATATTATACTTTTTTTTTTGGCCGGCACTTTCAGTTTTTGGTCCAAAATGAATGATGTCCTTTTAGTTTTTCATACTGGGGGAAATTTTCCTTACGTGAACCTACGCCGGCCGATCGCCTGAGGTTAAGGCGCAATTTTACTGCGGCGCTAGGGCACCATCACACTTCTACTTAACTCCGCTTTGTAAGAAGATGTAGGCGACATCTTCCACCACTACTACATACGTAGCGACCCACGGCCACGTTACGTACAGATGACTGCACATCAGACCATCCGAAACTGTCAAATGTCTTTATTAAATGTTCAACCATATGTCTAAACAATAAAGTTTAAAGTCTATTGCGGATATATGTGCAGGCGTGTGTCGCCGGCGGCACACGCATGGCCTTCTACGCAGCCCAAAGCAACTTGCTATTCATCCGGCACACGCAGGCGTAACTTCATGGCGACAGTGGGTAGTAGAAAAGATGTCATATATGTACCCACTCTCTAACAATACGACCTACGCAGCTACGGAATTGCGCCTTAATGTGAGGCTCCCCTATCCCGACACTTCGATACCAGTACCAGCACGATAAGAAGGGGAAAACAAACTATACCGCTTTCGTACGCATTATCGTCGTCCCATTGTCGAGGTTCAGTTTCGGAAACCGATCTCCGCAGCCGCTCCCTACGTCAAGCTGGGCCCATATTTTGGACTAATTGAAATGAGACGCTTAATACGCATCTACTGTTTGCAAGACCCACACATTGGATAAGCTCATTTTGCGTGAAACAAAACAGTTCGGATATAAAATTGACAAATACATTTAAATTGACGGTAGTAAAATTTTGAAACGACAATTCTGCAAATTCTGCACAGATCTCGAAAAATCAGGATAAACAATGTATGTATCAAGTAAACGCGAGATAATCCATATACTTAAAGTGTTACAATATCATGAATATTCATGATGACCAACAGGATAATTAAGAATTTCTAATACGTAACATATCGTCGATTGGAATATCTCTTGTTACAATGCAATGTTGCCAATACGATGAAACGTTATCCACAACATTGACCATATGACACATCGTAAAACAGGTACCTAATAAATAAGACATTTCAATGAAACAACACACTTAGGTGACGCAGGTGCATGCGCTTAATGAATCCCTTCAAGTAACTATTAGGTACTGGTAATGAGTCAGTTTAAAAAAAATGCATTTGTTGTGCCATTCAGCTATTTTGTAAAAAGTGTTTAGTTTTGTTTTTAAGTATTGAAAACATATAAAATGCTGGTAGCAAATTTTTTTGAGGAGCTGACGCAGCAGTGGAAACATAAAAATGAGCTGACGATGAATTGTAAAATCTCAATAAGTGGTATTTTTAAGTTATCGCATGTGTGTTTTTTGTAATAACTATTGGAATGATAAATAAATAAAAAATAATAATAATTGAAAGGCAACTAATAAACAGGATCGTTAGAGAACCAAGACAAGGCAGCTTTACCCTAAGATTCGTGCATTCTGATATCTTATTAAAATCATGACAAGTTGCAGTTCCCCAAGTTTTTTATTATTGTGATAAGATAAACAAGGTCATATCAAATAAAAATTAAAAACACGATTTACTTGATTTACGATACGATACGCATTGAAGGTCGAATATTTGGGAGGCAACTTCTTCATGACCTGGGTGGATTTAACACTTTTCGAATTGGTAGATTTCCTTATACGTATTCAATTTGAAGAAAGATTAGGTGCACTTTAATGTTTGAGTCTTAAGTACTCATTATTGATCCTAATATTATAAACGCGAAAGTTTGTAAGTATGGATGGATGTTTGTTACTTTCACATAAAAACTACTGAACGGATTTGGATGAAATTCGGCATACAGATAGTTTATAACCTGGATTAACACATAGGATAGTTTTTATCCCGATATTCCCACAGGAACGGGAACCACGCAGGTGAAACCGCGAGCGGCTGCTAGTCATAAATAGGGTCCTAATTAAATGTCTATATTACCTATTACTTGTTAGCTCTTCTTTTCATAGTTATGAAATTGCACGGTCATTTTACTGTTTCTGATCTCTCTTTATTCTACTTCTTAACTTTGCTAGTTATTAGTTAACATCAGGTGAGATGAAAGCTGCTAGCCCGTAAGGACTGATAAAAAATATAAAGATTGTTTCTGGTAAAAACTTTAAGAGCGTTTACGCCGCACACTAACGCCGCCAACGAAAATAAAAACATATCTAGTAATTAGAGACAGAAAATCAAATTATGCTCAACAAACTATCTGAATGAAGTAATTTAGCATTTTTACGTCACCTAATGAACACCTGACATGTTATGGTTTAGTTAAATATGGCGTTATAGTTAAAAGTGGCCGTAACGTCTTATTTAACTAAACCATAACATGTGAGGTGTTCATTAGGTGACGTAAAAATGCTAAATTACTTCATTCAAATAGTTTGTTGAGCATAATTTGATTTTCTATCTTTAATTAATTAATTATTAGATATGTTTTTTTATCATTAGTGGCGCTAGTGTGCGGCGTAAACGCTCTTAAGACAGATATATTACTAATAAAGATATGTTTCTGCATGATTTGGCGATAAATATCGTTGAGGTGCAAATATAAAATGTCCATTAAAATATGTTAGCAGCATAATTCTAAGTATGTAAGCAAATACGTACATTTATTAGAGATAATAAATAATCTAAACAAATGCGATCGCTGATGAAAGATGTTTCGAGAAAATGAAATAATACAAATACCTATGCGATAACAAAATATAACACAAAGGGAAATTATGTGAAGTGTTGTGAATTGTGAATATCAAAGAATTGTGAATTCTTATAAATATATAAACCTATAGAATGAAATGCGGATTCTTTTCAGGCAGCCTGCTAAGGTTTACCTTTACGATTAAGAGCGTTTACGCCGCACACTAGCGCCACTAATGAAAAAACAAACATATCTAGTAATTAGAGATAGAAAATCAAATTATGCTCAACAAACTATTTGAATGAAGTAATTTTGCATTTTCACAGCACCTAATGAACACCTCACATGTTATGGTTTAGTTAAATAAGACGTTACGGCCACTTTTAACTATAACGCCATATTTAACTAAACCATAACATGTCAGGTGTTCATTAGGTGACGTAAAAATGCTAAATTACTTCATTAAAATAGTTTGTTGAGCATAATTTGATTTTCTATCTCTAATTACTAGATATGTTTTTTTTTTCATTGGCGGCGCTAGTGAGCGGCGTAAACGCTCTTAAATTTGTGAAGTTTCATACATTTTTCATACAGTTTCATACAAATTCATACATACTTCACAAATTTAATCGTGAATGGAATTATAGAAGTGCGAAGCCGTAAAATATAAAAAAAAAATAAGTACTAGCGGCCCGCCGCCGTCGTCCCTGACTGTGCCTACTGGCAAACACGATTCGGGTGGAGACGAGAACGGGTGGAAACGCCACTAACCCGTCCCGGCTTCGCACGGGTGTACTTTTTTTTAATATAGCCTATGTTACTCAGCGCTAATGTAGCATTCTAATGGTGAAAGAATTTTTAAAATCGGTTCAGTAGTTTTTGAGTTTATTCGTTGCAAACATACATACTTACATACATACATACAAAGCTTTCCTCTTTATAATATTAGTATAGATGTATATTGATCGGGGGCTCAAGATGTAATTTAGATGACAAAACAGCCTGGTTACAATAAAAATCCACATTTTATTGGGATTTATCATTACACTTTAATATCTTAGCGCTGATATGATAGCCTTTATCAGCAGTGTCCTACAGTTTACAAACAATATTTAAGTATGTTGCGTTAAGCAATTCATTAAGTTCTTAGATTACCTGTTGCTTGCTTATCTTATTTTTATTATTTTATACTCGTATACTTTAACTTTGTTTTTCTTAGACAATTTCGGACTTAGATTAGTACTGTATGACATTGTGAAAATTAAAATTGGTACCTGATGTAATTTTTGCAAACTTAAACATTTTTTATTTTGTTGTTTTTTGTGTGTGTTGTGATTGTTCTTTATTTTATTTTTTTGTGTGTTGATTTGTGATGGAAAGTGTCCTTTTATGATGGGGCACTTTTCAATATTTTTGACGCTGTCAGGGTCAAAAGAGACACTTGCCGGTTCTTCTCAGTACAAGATCTCCAGCCCAGAGTAAACTTACGAACCGATGGCATAATGACGTTCATAAGAGCTATTTGTAGCCTAAACTGAATAATGATTTTGAATTTTGAATAATAACTTAAATTTAAATGTTAAAAAAAAATTGTAAATGTATTTACTTACATTTATTATAATCATCTTTAATATTTTTGCATGCTGCAATCTTGCAAGGTTTATAAATTATTTTAACAACATAACAAATATTTACCTACAGTTAATTAAAAAAGGTTATCGACGATTGGTTTTTTCTGCAGTTTCCGACTTACTTTTTGCTACATGTAATTGGCCATAATTTAAGTTTGTAATATTTAAGATTTACTATTTACTGCATAAAATGAAATGTATATTAGTACAAAATCATTCTTGCTTCATGTGGGAAAGCCTGAGCTCAGCAATGGGACGTTTATATACTGACCTTAAAGCCGAATACACAGAGGTTTCTAGAAGAATGCTACCAATTAGTTGGAGGGAGAAGTTTTCAACGTCAGAGTTATCCAGCGCATTGGCAAGTCTTTAATTACTGCAGACCGTCAAGAAAAGAGAAGTTCGATACTTGGCCATGTCTAGCGGCATGAGAGATACCAGCGGGTTAGTATCATAACGACTACATTGTGAAAACGACCAAACCCTCATAAGGTCCAGATCTCAGAAGGACCATCTCTGCAGAAAGCCTATATCTCCGAATGACTTTGTAGCAAAACAACTGGTTCTGTAAACGACCCTATCGTTAATAGGCCACATCTCAAATAGACCGAGTAGCAAAACGACTGGTTCTCGAAAAGACCACATCTTTAATCAGACCACATCTCAAACAGACCGGGTAGCAAAATGACTTCTTGAATTCGTTTCTGTACAAATACAGTTGTATATAAATAAACGTAGACAAAGTTTAACAAAAACTTTATTTATAGATAAACACTAAACTAACATATAACAACGCTGACATAACTTAGATTGAACAATTAACCCCGTTTTTTTAAATAAATAAGTTAATGAAATTAAATTTTACTCTTATTTTCACTTAGAGATAATTACTGAGTTTGCGAGTTTCACCATTTAAAAAACGAAAAGTATTGTTTAATAAAATGAACATAACGTTGGTTCGTTAGTATTTTAAATTAAATTATATTTTATAGAAGAAATGTTGTCTAAAAACTCGAGGGTTAAGATCTCCTTTCTGAAGTGCTTCGAGTTCTATTTTATATTTTCGGTCGAACAAAATGTCCTTTTTAAAAAAAATATTCACAAAATTATATCTGTAATCTCTGTACAATACTGCTGGCTTATTTTTGTTACTTTTAACAAATTTCATTTCGTTGGTATCCATATTTACTGCACAACAATGATTTATTCTTAAATTGAAATATGACACTTCAGAATATTCTATCACTCATAGATATGTATTTATAACTTTCTAGTGGCCAGTACGATAGATATAGATAGATAAAAATCTTACATGTACATTTTTGCTTTTAACGATTTTATTATATGTCTATATGCATGCAAATGCTATGCAGAAAATAGCTCTGATTATACCAACATTTTGTGATCTAGTCATTTTCCTACACCGTCTATTTGAGATATGGTCTGATTAAAGATGTGGTCTTTTCGAGAACCAGTCGTTTTGCTACCCGGTCTATTTGAGATGTGGTCTATTAACGATATGGTCGTTTATAGAACCAGTCGTTTTGCCACAAAGTCATTCGGAGATATAGGCTTTCCGCAGAGATGTCCTTCTGAGATCTGGACCTTATGAGGATTTGGTCGTTTTCACAATGTAGTCGTTATGATGATGGGAAAAGTTGAAGACAAGGGACGCGTTGAAAAAGGAAAAAAAAATGTTAGCTACAAAACTTCCGTGAATAGACAAGCATTGCCAGGGTTGAAGACCTATTTCGCTTGGCGCAGGATAGAGAGCAGTTCGCTGGGCTGACGGCCAACCTAAAGTAATAGAGATGCATTACAAGAAATACTGATGAAAATAAGAAAAAACACATACAGGGTAACTGATCGCAGTCAAGGTAATAGCGATTGCTTGTATCGGTCATTTACACCGAACGGTTAGCACTTTCGCAGCAAACTAACTGTATTTTTCCAATTGAATATACCGATTAGGTATATCTGTTGGTCTCAAAGTCTCGACAGGGAATTGACAGCTGGCTGATAAACTCGAGAAAAATAATAAAAATGCTTGAGTGTTGTGCTTTAGCATACCGACGGATTATAACTACTGCCAAGATATATCTCATAATATATAATCACATTAAAACTCTCGTGTTCTAAAAAAAAAAATAAACGACGGCATACCTACTTACCTAATTTCTTATATTGATTTAGCTAGGCTCTTGTCGTTCCGGCACCTAGATTGATAACTTTTTTTTTTTGTATTAATTGAATTCAGAAATAATTAAAAGTACTAGAGTTACTAAATAGTTAAAAGAACATCAGATTCGGACACCTCAAGAGCACAAGAGCTTCACACAAGTACATCGACCGTAAGTCAATGAAAAATGCATAAAAATTGGAGTGAGATGACGAGTGAGCAAAGACAAAAGTGTTTGTTCGCCGAAGGCCGGGCAAACGTTGCGACGCGACGCGAGGCCGACCGCTACACTTCCGACTCGAGGTGCCACTCGGAAGATCGATCATTGGTTGCCGTTACTCAATTCGGGATTGATTTATAACGACCGCAGAGTTATAGTATAGTGACTGACGAGGCGATAAATCGTATTGCTGCACTAGGTTACTTTGTTTCAATAGCTATGTTACCTTGCATTTGTTTCTTATAGGATTTTTATATCTTCCTTTACCAACGCCTCGGTGGTCAAGTGGCAAAATGCTCGGCTCAATACCCGAAGGTCCCGGGTTCAATACCCAGGTCGGGCAAAGTGTGTTTCGGATTTTTCGAATCATAGCCCGGGTTTGTGATCACCAACCCGCATTTAGCAAGCGTGATGATTAAGCCATTACCCATCAATTGTAGTGATTGACTTGATTTCAATGATGGGATAGGTCTTTGCCCAGCTGTGGGACAGTTATATGCTTCCTTTGCATTATCTATACTAATATTATAAAGCTAAAGAGTTTGTTTGTCCGTTGGTTTGTTTGGTTGAACGCGCTAATCTCAGGAACACTGGTTAAATTGAAAAATTATTTTTGTGTTGAATAGTCCATTTATTGAGGAAGGCTATAGGCTATATTACATCACGCTATGACTAATAAAACGCGGGTGAAACCGCGGGGCACAGCTAGTTGTTCAAAAAGGGTTAAACCAAACAGTGAGACGCTTATAGGCTGATGTGATGATTGCATTGGTGTTTTAGAATAAAAGTTTCGAACCAAGTGCTAACCGGAGTTGCGCATTAAACCAGTTCAACAAAAGCCATTTTTTATTTTCTTTCTAACTTTGCAACACAATAGTACCTATTTACTGGTCAAACAATGTTAAAGCGAAGCATGCCACGTTTCGTCATAATTTATTTACTTCGTGCTTCATAAGCACACGTGTAAATGTAAAGATCACAAATATACCTAATCGTGAGAATTGAATCCAACACAATTAAATTAAACAACATATATGGATCGTGCATGATCAAAGGAAGATTGCGATTTCTCTCCCTATGATTTTAAAACGTAGATTTTTTTTTATATACATAGCTCGGCAAATGACTCCACTCCACCTGATGTTAAGTGGAAATGGAGTCCAGACGTAAGGACAACTAGTGCAGCGAGAAAACAACGCAGCATCAGTCACCCTCACCCTGCCGGCCCACAAGGTGCCTCTTCACGCCTCGTTTGAAGGACCCCATGTCATAGGAAGGAGGGAAAACGTGCGCTGGTAGACTATTCCATCTTTTGGAAGTGCGACAGAAAAACGAGTCACCAAATTTCTTTGTGCGCGATGGAATGTTCGAGACAGTACAGCGGTGACTCCGGAGAGCAGCACGCGTACTCCTATGGAGAAAGGGAGAAGGTGGGATGAAGTCAAAAAGCTCTGTCAAAAATAAAATTTGAACAAGGTTTAAAAGTGTAAGCTGTATCTATCGTCATCAATAGCTCTGTTTATTGCCGGTAGGTACTTCATAATACAAGGTCTACTACCGTAGGACTTAAAAACCAAAGGCGTAGTGACTTTCCTCAAGCTCAAATGCTGTCTTAAATAAAGAAAGAATTTAATCTTTACTAAACGAGAGAGGATCGGTTTAACTTGATTTCACCATAATCTGGCTCTGATGATAACAGATAGATTGTAATTTACGGAACCTGCTAAGGGTTCGTTACGATACGCAATTTTAGGCCTAAAATTCGTACAACTAAAAACTACATCTATCCTATTAAGAGGTAAAGTGACTTCTGTTTGTTTGTTTGTATGTGGGAGCTAATCTCTGGACCGAATGGTCTAATTCCAAAATCAACCAAAACCAAAATCTTTCATTAATCTAATGCTCGCGGGTAACATAGGCTTTAATATAATTTAATAAAATTTAAATAAGTATAGGTATTGCTTGTAGTTTTATAAAAAAAATGTTGTATAAAGCGGGCGCAGCGTGTAAATAAAAAAAAATTGAAATCACGACTGCCATGACAAAAAAGGCAAAACAGAGAACTAAAAGGCTTATAAATAAGAAGTATTCCGCAAAGCGGTCCCCCGGCTGCGATGAAAATTTCAGTTTTATTAGTCAAGCAGTTTTGATTTTGTATATATCATAGTCAGTAAGTGAATGAGTGACATTTCACTTTTATAAATACACAGACACAATAAAACACACACACACACACAATCACATACAACAGATAAATAAATAAATGACATCTTGTTTATTGCCCTTTAATTCTTTTTTTGCTTTTTTTGTCATGGCAGTCGTGTTTTTAAATTTTTTAAATTATTTATCTTTATTTTGTACCTTTTAGTGATAACTTTAATTTTAATAAAATATATCATGCTAGGTAATTTAATTTGAAAGCATTTTTATACAAGAAGAAACAAAAAATAACCTGTACAGATATCATGCTAAGCATCAAGTTCTAGTCTCTAACTCCAATAATGACGAATTTTCATCATACAACATTTTATCCCCTATTTTAGCCACATAGAGGTTGAATTTCCAAATTTTTACTAGCACATGTTAGTCGGTCAGGATAAACATTCATCTCATCATTTCATTTCATTTGTTGAAGCATCAACACCTCCCACTTTTACCTAACCGATCGGCCACGCAAGAGGCGGGCGACAGCGGCGCGGTGCGTCTAGCGAATTCACCAATCATCACCATCAGCTCATCTTATGTCCCCACTGCTTGGGCACGAGCCATCCCTATGGATGGATAGGGAGAACGGGCCATAAACCACCACGCGGGCCCAGTGCGGTGCCGTGGTTGTTAGGGTCTTTCGTCGATTCATACCAAATGCTAATGCAGCCGGGACCAACGACTTTACGTGCCTTCCGAAACAAGGAGGAACTCGAGATGATACAATTTTGGTCACCCATCCGATGACCGGCCTTTGAAAAAGTTGTTTAACTTCAGCACTCGCAGACCGGTCTGCAAAACACCTATGTATCATCACATCAGCCTATAAGAAAATTTTGTTATTTAGGTACAAAATTTTATTTAAGTCTGTAACCTATTTGGTTATTATGGGTTATTATCAGCTATAAGCGTCTCACGGTTTGGCTTAACCCTTTATGAACTGAGTGAGAGAGTGCTGAAGTTAAACAACTTTTACACAGCGCGTTAACCACTGCGCCATCGAGCTCCGTAATTCACCAATACATGGCTTGTGATGCCAATTAACTGCACTGCAGTGCGGTGAGCATCTCAGTTGTGCAATGGACACACCCGATCCTCAAAATGCCACTACACATTCACATGGTGCACTAAACATGGACACTCGCATGGGCCCAAGACTCCGTACTCGTAGAACAGGAGTAGACGACCCGGTTCACACGCGCTCTACATCAGGTACTTACAGTACAGAAATACCCTATGACCCGGTCAATCCGAGCAGAGACCCTACCCTTTGAGGCGCTCTAGGGTTGTTCCGCTTCCGATCCGATCTAAAACCTCGGAAAATGTAATAGACACGGAAACGCTTGTGTCACAGTGAACGAGAGTGCGGCAACTTCATACAAGCACTCCGAAATGCACGCACACAAGCTCGTCTTTCACCTACATTAGCACACAGAAAAAAGCACGGGAAAGGAGTACGTGATGACGCGGGCTGTCCCCGCAAACGCGGATCGGGCAGCGTATGTTGCTGTAATAACGGAGAATAACAAGTATGTCACTGAGCGTTACCGTTTAGTATACACGTATTTTTCTTGGTTTGGGTGTTGCGTTTGCGAGTTTTGTTGTATATAAGTGGGTGCCTATTGAAAATGTCTGGAAAAAAAAAGTCTCAACACACACAACCATAATCCCAGTTTGTCCTTTACTTTGCCGACAGATATAACAAGGTAAGTTTACAATATAAAAGACACCCAAATTCACAAATAATAAATTAACTATATGTGACTCAACCCTAGCCGGTAGGTACAGCTCGGTACGTCGATTCAAGGTCACGGCACTGTTGCCGCACTCTCGTTCACTCTGCTTGTGTGACGTCATTCCCTCTGGAAACCCTCTGACGGTGTTTCAATCACACAGCTCGAAGAAATGAAAAGAAAGAAAGTAACATTTCAAAAAATAATAAAAGGACATTGTTTTCTAAAGTTTACGCGAACACTACACATTGAAATGAAACAACTTTTACGGATCTACTCGCGTTTAGCATAAACATAGTCGGGATAAACATTAATCAGAAGTAATGTGTAAAATAAACACGAGTATACGTAAAAGTTGTTTCATTTCAATAATAAAAACCGCATAGAAAATTAAATGGCTAACGTAATAATTACTTATCTGTAATGATGAATATATCTCAATAACTAGAACTAAAAAATATTTTCACACTAATAACTGTTTTTCAATTGACTGTACTTATTCATTAAAAAAGGAAGGGGATCGGATCGGAATGGTAAAATTTACTGTGGATCAGACCGGAATTAAAAAATAACAATAATTGGCAGTGGATCGGTTTTGGGGATCAGACCGGAATAACTCATCGGCTTCACCTCAGATTAAAGTCACAGCCAGAGCCATAGCGCTTGTTTTCAGGAGGAACCCAAACAGGAACCCTTAAGGTTTTTCACAGCCCCCAAATAAATCTGGTAACGCCGAAAAGACCAGTAGAGGCCATCAGCAAATAAATAAATAAAAAATGGAGATAAAATCGCTAGTCGCATGGGCAAGCGGTAAGAAACAAACGCGCGATTCGTTAAAGTGTTCATTACATCAACCCACAGCATCAACCGGTCTGCTGACGCTTATGTAATGTTATCGAAACCGTCTCTCGTTTTTTTTTACTTTTGTACTTTTGTAACTACATACAAAGTGCCAGGTGCAAGTTCTGCCATGCGCTCACATTTACGAAAAGGTGAAATTGTATGGCAAAAATGTGTTTCTCCTGGTTTGTCATCAGGACGATACTTCAATACAGTACCTACTCTTAACTGACACAACTATCTAATATTAAACACTATTCTAACACAACACATTAAATCTATACTAATATTATAAAGCTGAAGAGTTTGTTTGTTTGTTTGTTTGTTTGTTTGTTTGTTTGTTTGAACGCGCTAATCTCAGGAACTACTGGTTCGAATTGAATAATTCTTTTTGTGTTGGATAGTCCATTTATCGAGGAAGGCTTTAGGCTATATAACATCACGCTGCGACCAATAGGAGCGAAGCATCAGTGAAAAATGTTGCAAAAACGGAAAAAGAGCCTAAAAAATTAAAAATGCTGCCGAAAGTCACTATTCCACGCGGACGAAGTCGCGAGCACAGCTAGTACAGGATAATTTTTTTACCAGTGCTATAATTTTCTGGAGCGACTCAGAATCGGTAAGTAAACAATTTTCTCACGGTAACATGGGTAGAAATATGTCAAAAAATTTTGGACTTCCCATACTTTAGCGAACACTTGATTAGCCTGATTTGTATGAAGAGTCTCAACCGATTCTGAGTAGCTCCAGAAAATTTGCGCACTGGAAAAAAATTATCCTGCCTATACGAGAATTGATCACAACTAAACTTTTTAGGACATCACACCAACTATACGAAAATTTACTAAAACTTAACTAACTATCAATTAAGAAGTTGTTATCTTATTTATTTATTTAGTTAAGTACATAAAATAGACCGGAATCATATACATTGTAAGGTAGATTTAAGATAAACTGCTAATAAATGTGTATGTACACATCATTTTGAGTTATGATCAGAAAGCCTAACTTGCAGAACGTCTTTAAAGCAAAATGTCTAAAATCAATGTCTAAGTTGTAAAATGTCTAAGAAGCAAAATGTCTAAAAGGTAAATTGTTTTAGCAGCATTACGTCTACTATGTTAAAATGTCTAAGAAACAAAATGTCTAAAAGGTAAATTGCCTTAGCAGCATTACGTCTACTATGTTAAAATGTCTAAGAAGCAAAAGGTCTAGAAGGTAAATTGCCTTAGCAGCATTACGTCTACTATGTTAAGCAGCATTACGTCTGAACCTGAACCCTTCTGACATACCGGGTCAGGTGCTCTTCCAATTGAGCTATCGTGGTTCTAACCAGCCCGCCGAAATTATTCAACACTATTTACTTTTTACTTTGAAAGCCAAAGGCGCCCATTCAATGTTAGCAACTACCGTCATTAACATCCGATCATAATATTTTTACAAATACTAAAAATCAGTTAAGAAGTAGGCAAGCTATTTATAAATGTTTATATAATTTTTAACGCAAATTTTGTTGCGAACAAATTACAAAAACACAAATGTTGAAAAAATTTCCACGAGCAGGGTTTGAACCTGCACCCTTCTGACATACCGGGTCAGGTGCTCTTCCAATTGAGCTATAGTGATTCTAACCAGCCCGCCGAAATTATTCAACACTATTTACTTTTTACTTTGAAAGCCAAAGGCGCCCATTCAATGTTAACAACTACCGTCATTAACATCCGATCATAATATTTTTACAAATACTAAAGATCAGTTAAGAAGTAGGCAAGCTATTTATAAATGTTTATATAATTTTTAACGCAAATTTTGTTGCGAACAAATTACAAAAACACAAATGTTGAAAAAATTTCCACGAGCAAGGTTTGAACCTGCACCCTTCTGACATACCGGGTCAGGTGCTCTTCCAATTGAGCTATCGTGGTTCTAACCAGCCCGCCGAAATTATTCAACACTATTTACTTTTTACTTTGAAAGCCAAAGGCGCCCATTCAATGTTAACAACTACCGTCATTAACATCCGATCATGATATTAAAGATCAGTTAAGAAGTAGGCAAGCTATTTATAAATGTTTATATAATTTTTAACGCAAATTTTGTTGCGAACAAATTACAAAAACACAAATGTTGAAAAAATTTCCACGAGCAGGGTTTGAACCTGCACCCTTCTGACATACCGGGTCAGGTGCTCTTCCAATTGAGCTATCGTGGTTCTAACCAGCCCGCCGAAATTATTCAACACTATTTACTTTTTACTTTGAAAGCCAAAGGCGCCCATTCAATGTTAACAACTACCGTCATTAACATCCGATCATAATATTTTTACAAATACTAAAGATCAGTTAAGAAGTAGGCAAGCTATTTATAAATGTTTATATAATTTTTAACGCAAATTTTGTTGCGAACAAATTACAAAAACACAAATGTTGAAAAAAATTCCACGAGCAGGGTTTGAACCTGCACCCTTCTGACATACCGGGTCAGGTGCTCTTCCAATTGAGCTATAGTGATTCTAACCAGCCCGCCGAAATTATTCAACACTATTTACTTTTTACTTTGAAAGCCAAAGGCGCCCATTCAATGTTAACAACTACCGTCATTAACATCCGATCATAATATTTTTACAAATACTAAAGATCAGTTAAGAAGTAGGCAAGCTATTTATAAATGTTTATATAATTTTTAACGCAAATTTTGTTGCGAACAAATTACAAAAACACAAATGTTGAAAAAATTTCCACGAGCAAGGTTTGAACCTGCACCCTTCTGACATACCGGGTCAGGTGCTCTTCCAATTGAGCTATCGTGGTTCTAACCAGCCCGCCGAAATTATTCAACACTATTTACTTTTTACTTTGAAAGCCAAAGGCGCCCATTCAATGTTAACAACTACCGTCATTAACATCCGATCATGATATTAAAGATCAGTTAAGAAGTAGGCAAGCTATTTATAAATGTTTATATAATTTTTAACGCAAATTTTGTTGCGAACAAATTACAAAAACACAAATGTTGAAAAAATTTCCACGAGCAGGGTTTGAACCTGCACCCTTCTGACATACCGGGTCAGGTGCTCTTCCAATTGAGCTATCGTGGTTCTAACCAGCCCGCCGAAATTATTCAACACTATTTACTTTTTACTTTGAAAGCCAAAGGCGCCCATTCAATGTTAACAACTACCGTCATTAACATCCGATCATAATATTTTTACAAATACTAAAGATCAGTTAAGAAGTAGGCAAGCTATTTATAAATGTTTATATAATTTTTAACGCAAATTTTGTTGCGAACAAATTACAAAAACACAAATGTTGAAAAAAATTCCACGAGCAGGGTTTGAACCTGCACCCTTCTGACATACCGGGTCAGGTGCTCTTCCAATTGAGCTATAGTGATTCTAACCAGCCCGCCGAAATTATTCAACACTATTTACTTTTTACTTTGAAAGCCAAAGGCGCCCATTCAATGTTAACAACTACCGTCATTAACATCCGATCATAATATTTTTACAAATACTAAAGATCAGTTAAGAAGTAGGCAAGCTATTTATAAATGTTTATATAATTTTTAACGCAAATTTTGTTGCGAACAAATTACAAAAACACAAATGTTGAAAAAATTTCCACGAGCAAGGTTTGAACCTGCACCCTTCTGACATACCGGGTCAGGTGCTCTTCCAATTGAGCTATCGTGGTTCTAACCAGCCCGCCGAAATTATTCAACACTATTTACTTTTTACTTTGAAAGCCAAAGGCGCCCATTCAATGTTAACAACTACCGTCATTAACATCCGATCATAATATTTTTACAAATACTAAAGATCAGTTGAGAAGTAGGCAAGCTATTTATAAATGTTTATATAATTTTTAACGCAAATTTTGTTGCGAACAAATTACAAAAACACAAATGTTGAAAAAAATTCCACGAGCAGGGTTTGAACCTGCACCCTTCTGACATACCGGGTCAGGTGCTCTTCCAATTGAGCTATCGTGGTTCTAACCAGCCCGCCGAAATTATTCAACACTATTTACTTTTTACTTTGAAAGCCAAAGGCGCCCATTCAATGTGAAATTTTTACCACGATAGCTCAATTGGAAGAGCACCTGACCCGGTATGTCAGAAGGGTGCAGGTTCAAACCCTGCTCGTGGAAATTTTTTCAACATTTGTGTTTTTGTAATTTGTTCGCAACAAAATTTGCGTTAAAAATTATATAAACATTTAGCATTACGTCTACTATGTTAAAATGTCTAAGAAGCAAAATGTCTAAAAGGTAAATTGCCTTAGCAGCATTACGTCTACTATGTTAAAATGTCTAAGAAGCAAAATGGTCGCACAAGGTCGCATATTAATTTTGTTGTAAATTAAAATTAAAATAACAAAAATGAATTTAGAAATACTAAACTATGTTTAATATTTATTTATATTTTAATAATATTTTAGTTTTGGAGGAGGAAAACGAGGAACGGAAAGTTGATTTTGTCTACTTTTCATTCTTTTCATTCCCAATGTTTGTAGCATTGTTGTGTTCCGGCAGCTGGAGATAAGATAGCCAGTGCCTCACTAGTTGAGGATCCCGGGTGAAGTGCGCTTCCATCATTGGCCTTATCATTACTTAACATCAGGTGAGATCAAGGCACTGTGCTTACCCGTAAAATATATTTCAAAAAAACATATTTTTTCAATTCAGTCGACCTTAGTATTTCCTCTTAAGCATTATAGACGTCATGCTTCTGCAAGCTAGGCTATCTTCATTTTATAATTATATATGATTATTATATGATATATCTTATGATATTATATGATATATATATGATTATTATATGATTTCTTTTTGTGCAAAAATTTGTACGTTCCTTTACAGTGATAACATTTTATATTTAATTTGATTGGACATTCCATATACGACCCACCAGGACTTAGGAAGATAGAGTCGCAAAGTGAGCATGTTTGAATGAAAATAACGTGGTGGGCGGTTAGATGTGCCCCTATTAACATTAATAATTCTTACATAGTCCATTGAGGAGCTCGATGGCGCAGTGGTTAACGCGCCCAGTCTGCGTGTGCTGAGGTTAAGCATCTTTCGCAAAGGCCGGTCAAAAGCATATTTACACAACATTTACATCAGATTTGATAAACCACAAATAATACTCGCTAGGGAACAACGATTCATCCCTAGGATGATACGCGAGGCTATTGAAATTAAAAAAACATCCAAATTTCAATAGAGAAGATGGTTGGAATCTACCACCAGCCTGGGATCCAATCATACAAAATATTAAATCTCAGCCCCAACACCATACTGCCAGATCAAAAGATACTGTAAGCTCTTTCTGCGTAAAACGGAACGCACCAGATTAAATTTAATTGAGGGTATAGGTACAAGCTCCAACTAATTATGAGACGGCCAACACCTCAATGTCCCTGTGACCACGGACCCTGCAAAGGGTTCGAAACGTCAGAATAAACATTAAATAGGAATGTGTAAAATAAACACGAGTAGATCCGTAAAAGTTGCTTAATTTCAATGTTTACACAAAGTAATATTGAGAGCAAGCGGTCGCATGACGCGCCCCACTCTTACGTGCTTCCTTTGAAGTCTACCATTCATAAATTATGGGGCTGACAAAAGAAACGACCGACCTTGTGTTTCTTTCAATATCTTCTCCATTTAATGAACCACTTTGCATAGATCTTTTCACGTTTATCTACATTAATAGATAAGTCTAAAGTTAAAGATAAGCAATTAGGTATATAGTGTAGGATTATCTATATTATATTAACGTGAAGCAAAAACTTTGTACCTACTACTACTACTACCCCTTTTTACGAAAATTGAGCGTACGGAGAAGTATGAAATTTCGCACACTTAAAGTTTATGTAGAGAAGGTACTCCTTGTAATGAATCTTCTTGGAATGTTAATTTTTTTTAAAACTATGCATACAAAATATTGAATTAATAATATAAAAAATTGTTAAATAAAATAAATGAAAGTATTGAGATAAAAATAAAAGTTGATCCATGATAATTTTTAATTTTTTCTACACAACAACAAAGAGAGGGCTCCTTCGTTGGCAGAATCACGTTAGCGCCGAGTTCACGCCCTACGAGCTACGAGTCGCAGACGTGTGTGAATGACGTCATCGACGCAGTGCGAGTGAACAACCTTGGGCTTAAACCACTACATAAGGTGAATGCAGAAAGTAAGCTTCATACGAACGCGCTCACACATAGACCTTTTAAGGAGACGGAATCTAGCAACAGTTGCGCTCGGACTGATTCAAGATGGTCCGTGAGAGGGTTCCGTACCATTATCAATAAAAGCAGCCAAGTGCAAGTAGGACCGCCCATGAAGGGTTCCGTAGCAGCAAGTAACATAATATAAAAGTTCTTGTAGTTCGTTTATGTTTATGAAATTAAATGTTTTTTTTAAATATTTGAGTTGATAGAATGAAAGGTATATTGCGGTTTACGATTTATGACGTATTAAAAAAAACTACTTACTAGATCTTGTTCAAACCAATTTCCGGTGGAAGTTTGCATGGTAATGTACATCATATATTTTTTTTTAGTTTTATCATTCTCTTATTTTAGAAGTCACACACATTTTACCACTTTAGAAGTGTCTTTCGCGCAGTTTAGAAAAAAATGATATTAGAAACCTCAATATCATTTTTGAAGACCTATCCATAGATACTTCACACGTATGGGTTTGATGAAAAAAAAATTTGAGTTTCAGTTCTAAGTATGGGGAACCCCCAAAATTTATATGTTTTTTTTTCTATTTTTGTGTAAAAATCTTAATGCGGTTTACAGAATACATCTACTTACGAAGTTTCAACAGTATAGCTCTTATAGTTTCGGAAAAAAGTGGCTGAGACATACGGACGGACAGACAAGACAGACATGACGAATCCATAAGGGTTCCGTTTTTTGCCATTTGGCTACGGAACCCTAAAAACGGCAAAAAAATCATGTCTGTTGCATGGGAGCCCCACAGACCCCCCTCAGAGACCACGCAATCTCGCAACAGTTGCGCTGGGACTGGTTCAAGTCAAGATGGTCCGTGAGAGGGGTCTATGGCGTTGCACGAACGCGTTTGCACGAAGCTTACATTCTGTGCTCTACATTTTGTGGCTTAAACGGAGGAATGTTACCTACTTCGTGTATTGTGACTTTGGATAATTAAATTACGCTTTACGCTTATATTAAAACATACAAGGAGTATAAGTTTAATTTTTATTTATTAATAGATATTGCTGATGCCTCAAATGGCATTTTCAGCGTCACCGGGCTTTTTTTGGGGGCGGCGAGGTATGTAAAGGTTACCTTAAGCCGTGTGAAACGAATCACCTTCGGAGATTTCTAGAGGGAGCGGCATCACACACTTAAAAGTGCGTGTCCCCGTGATGTTTTGTCTCTTTTACTCTAATTTGAAATGACGTTTATTACATGTCAGGAACAAAACACGGAATAACTATTCGGACTTTATTCTTTGTTTATTTGTAAGGCACTAGAACTTTATAGAAAAACTTGTTTTTAAGTGATTCTAAATTTTATGAACACTGTTTTCAAGTTGGTACCTATGTAGAATAACGATAGTTATTTTAGATGGTGGTATCTAGCCGGGCGGACTTGCCATCAGCCTTTACGGACCTAACCGAGAACAATTTGTGCCTACGCCTGCTGGGAATCGAACCGAAGACCTCTTAATCTGAGCCCGGCGGCGGTCTTGACAAACTGTTTCTCAATTAAATGCATTCTTGGACTGCGTCTATGTTCCTATAATGAGTATAACGGAACGAGGTAAATACAAAGGTATCAAACAATAACTTTACGATTGCACTTCTTCGAAAAGTACCTACGTGCCGATAAAATCACTGTTAAATTGAGAGCATTCCCATTTATCTCGGCTAATCAGAAATGACGCACGAGATGACAAAAATCATAAGATCAGACTTCTTTAAGATTTTCCATTATCCGATGATAAAATGAAAGCGATATCGCTGATAAGATAAAGTGGAGATGAATAGAAAACAACATTGTTGCTTAACATTGCATAAACATCAATATTAGTCAGTAACATTGAGGCTGTATAAATTGAACTCCGTAGCTTTGCCGGCTAAGCTCAGAATTACGGTGCAGTTTGTGATTGAATTAAAATGAAAAAAATACACCTACCTGCCGCCGGTTGGCGCCGGCGTGTCGCGGGAACGGTGCGCGGGAAGGGCAGGGGGGAAGGGGGGGCCGCCCGCGGACGCGGGAGGGGTGAAAGAGGGGGGTGTAACAGCTTGAGTGAGGTCAAGCTCGATGCAACGTGCTAGAGATGGGATGTGTCAACGATAGAATAACGAATAGCAATCGATGAAAACCAGGGTCAGTTAGGAAAACAGGTTTCTAAGAAAGCTTATCTTTAAATTGTCTTTAAGATCACGCTATACATTTCTTACTGCTGGTTCTAGGCCTTCTCACACGCACAAGAGAAGTTCGCGCTATAACCTGCCGTCGTAGTTACTCTTTATAGTAATAGTAATAATAGTAATAATAGTAATAATAGTAATAATTCTTTATTGCTTACACATGTGGTACATAAGAGGCTTTATTATCTTACGATAACAAAGCTTTCCTTTCGAAGCTGGGAGGAATTTGAGATATTTTTAATTTACTTAACTTGCAAGATTGTCTCGAACGTTATGAAGACATGGAAAATAATTAGGTACTAATGTTCAAAACAAAAATTATTAGGCTAATTTCAGTTTATTAATCTATTTCAAACTTTAATTTTATTTTAAAGAAGTTATTAGCTTTATACTTAAACGTGTTAATGAGATAACTAACTTAATACGTTCCTCTTCTACTGTTTAAGATGAAATAGTAACCTGGCACAAAGTCAGGGGCCTAATTCTCACGCAATAAAGAAAAATTCACGTACGTAAAAAAGTACGAAATTCGATGTTTTTCGAAGGCAACACATTTTGCGTATTCTCAGAACTTCACAATCGAAATATTTCGATCGTGCATCACTCGAACGCAACGAGTGGTACTGACCAATCGAAGTTGAAACTCGTATACGAACTTCAGCTGTGAAAACGAGTTTGTTGAGTTATGTGGGATAAGTTTAGTTTAATTTTGTATTCTCATTTGACAAAAATGAACGAAGAAGAGTTCATAGTAGACTTCTTCGGTAATTTAGTTGAGGAGCTAGAGAAAGAAGTACTAAGCTTCCCACTTTTTAACTGGGGGTCCGACTGCACCAAATGGATTAAGCGGAGCTTTTGCTTGGCACTGGCGTATTTTTTCTTTGTCGGCTCCACAAACAAAACTTATCTAATTCTAATTTAGATTGTTTGGCTCCAAAACTAAATAGTAGGTAGGTACACAAATTTCGATCACTGACATTGACACAGACAACTTTTTAATGCGTTTCGTTTTATGCAATATAACTTAGGAAATATTCCAAATTTTACTTTTTTAAACGGTTTGTTGTAATGACAATATTTTTTTAAGTTTAAAAAATAACCTTACGAACTTCGAATTTGTGAAAATCATCAATTATTAGGTGGAAATTACAATAGTTTTCTTAGCGTTTTTAAAAACGCCGTAATGGAACGTAATAAATTGTCTATGCTACGTCCCTGGATTAAAATTTTAAAAATAGACTCTCAAAAGTTGGGTTCAAACAAATGTCTATTATTGAAACATAGTTCCACAAGTTTAATAATATTGTAAATTATCGACACCGCTCGTCTCTAGTGGGGTCATGCAAGTGTTGCGGGGCCTCCCGCGCCCTCACAGCCCCCCCCCGGGCAGTATAAAGAGGAGCGGCCGCACGCGCGCCGCGTCTATCGTTACCGCGCCACCGTGTAACTCAGTGCTCCGTAAAACGAAAACCACGCGCACTAAATTGTGAAAGTGTCCAACGATTTCTCGAAGTGAGAGTACTCTGAAATACCGATAGTAGTTGAGTGGGGGTGAATTGATTTGCGAAATTTAGAGAGACAGGGTTCAATGGAAGCGAGGTTCGTGACCTGCCGGAGTTTCCAGCAGATCAAGCCGCCGGAGAAGAGCTTAGCGCCGCAGCCGACAGTGAGAGGGCTCCTGTCTCGTTTCGGGAGCCAAGCACAGGCTTTGTTTGCGCCCAAGAAGCCGCGCTTCGGCTCGTCTGTGGCTATCCACAAGCTCCGTGAGACCAAGTGGTTCAAACACGATGAACAGAACATCTTATGTGCCGTTCTCGAGTCCGGCTTCTTGCTGGAGGTCCGAGCTGAGGACCCATTGCCTCCCGACTCAACTTTATCGGCAGACTACCATATGTATGCCATCGCCATGTGGAAGAAGGGTAAAGGTTCGTATTGTGTTACTGAATATTTTTTGTTGCTTTTTATACAGCCGAGTCTTGCGGGATCGTAAGCGAGTCGTAAGTAGGGCGTCGATCGCGTACGCCCCGCTCTGCGCCAGCAAGCGCACTGAATAGATTGGCACCGTTCGCACGTACGCGTCGAGCGTTCACAATAGGATTTGTAAATAAATTCATGCGATACAACCCGGCGGGCGGCGGCCGCATTAGTTTTAATTACTCTAGCAGACGAATCGTCAATGAACCGTGCGTCCGGTTTGTAGCCCTTACGAAATGATGGGCGATCGATGACTTAGTAGTAAACTGGTAACACTAGAAAAGGATTACGGTCAGAGTGTAGACTTAATAAACCTTAAGTCGTTATACAAATTGGCTAGAGGGATTTAGAATTTTGATTTTAAAACATTTTAAGCATTAAGATAGCAAAATGTAATACCTAACTAACACTAAAAATCTATTTTGTCAACAGAAAAAACAAAAAACCCGGAACAGATAGACATATTCACAGTCCAACAGAAAGGAGTGCGCAAACGTGTCATCAAGACTACGTTGAGTGCCTTCTGGAAGAAAGACTCAGTGATACGCATCAATAACATTGATGACAAACAGGAGACCCCCAACAGCGAGAAGGATATCAGAGCTAAGGTAAATAGTCAAGGAAAACGTCGACGAGCGATGAAAAAGTTTCCAATTCACTTACAAAGTAGGGCCATTTCAGAACATTGAAGTATTATTGAGTCTCACCAAAAGAAATGAGTGTAACTTTCAATGAGGTTTCAAATCTAAATGTAACGTTATCCCATAATTTATGACGATCAGAAGTCGTCGTTCAGTTTAGAAGTCTGTAAGATTGCATGCCTAAATGATTCACCTATCGAAACGTCACAGATGGTTTAACAGCACCCAAACAAGTTCCACATTCAAATGCCGTGTGACATAACTCTACAACGGCCTTCGGATATCTACAACTCTAGTCACGTTTACTGATACATTTTGTAACGCTATTTTGCCAAGAGCAATAACATAAATGTATCGTTGTTTCAACAGCCCGATTAACCCCGATTAAATTAAAAACACTCCTTGTATGTAATGAAGTGAATTATCACACTAGCTTTTAGACTTATGGCACACGGCCCCGATTTCGATGCAAATAAACGCTGTCCCCATTGCCGAATCAACAATCAACATCAACATATTCTATTCTTACAGTACAATTTGTTTAAATGGAGAAACTCCAATTTTATGTCAGACTGTCAAACATCTGTTTCTAATATAGTTTAAAGTTTTCAAACTAACGCATGATAGTTCTTACCTTCAAAGGTATTTCATTAGTATCTATCGGTCATCAGAGTTCTTTATTCGTTGCGTAGGCTTGCGTCAGAATTGGAAACCTCTCATTTCAGATAGCGAAAGCATTGGCCTTTCGTTCTTTGGAAACTGTGGACACGTGACACAGTGGAGATGAACAGCTTCTAAGGAGCTTCTCCTGATTGCAGCTGGACATGGCAACAAAGTCAAGGTTCGAGAGGAATTGGCACAACACATTGCATTTCGTCCACTGGTGTCGTTACGGGGAGACTCCGCAAGAAGCTCGCATGAGACAGGTAAACGAACACTCGATTGCATGCTATCACAAATCCCGTAATCGGAATTCCTCTAAAGAAAATTCTAGAATCCACAATAACTGTTTTCAACCACAAGTACACCGTCATACGGGTTTCTTTATTCGCGGACAGGTTTTCCTTTCGCGTCGAATGTATTTTTATAAACTTGTTGTCGCTTCTGGAATTTTATCACAATTCGAAATGCATGTCCCTTCTCATAAAACTTTTTTTTTAAAGCTGTCTTTACTTACGACTTGCCTCGTTCGTAAGGATAGTTTTAATGTTCGAGCAACAAAATCATTTTCTTTAAGTTGCCTCATCATTTTGGCTTACTGTGAATGTATATGCGATTTGTGCTAAGTTTACTTCGATGTGGACTTTTCAAATGGGGCATAGTAAAAGGACTAAAGCGCGGCGACCGACGACGGCGGCATTGAAAACTGGGTACATGGCGAACTATCATCAGGCGAATAATGTAATGCATGGACACCATCGGGCGATTGGGACCAGCGAACACGAAAAAAAAACAAGAGATCGCAAACGTAGCAATTCTGTTACAGATCAGCTTAACGACGTCGAAAACACCTATGATTATCATCTTTTGATGATAATCGAGGAGGCGCTATGGACCCAAAACGGCTGGCAACATTTACCAATACCGGTGAGGATTTGAATTTTAAACGCCAATTGGTTTGAGTGTACCGGAATTCAATGTGCCCCTTTTTGTAACCTGTGTTTCATGTATTTAAAACGGCGACGTATAAGCTACATATAAACACTTCGGTTGATAAAAAGTTGTTAAGTACAAACGCGAAAGTAAGTAATCGGCAAAAGAATGCGTAAAAGAAACATTAAACGTGAATTCCTGGTAGAAATTCGGTGAAGGCATTAACATTTTGATGTGATATGTGAAAAAGTCACGTTTAACTTCCGAGTTGATTTCTAATAAGCGTTTACAACAAAAGAAATTAAAATTGCGGTCAAGAACACACGTGTCTAGATTAATATAATTGAAAAAAAAATACGTTTGTAGCAATTCATAATGAAAGCACTCTTGTTGAGACAATGACATCATTTTAAACATTAAATCGTCGGGATAACTGCTAATGTGTCAACAAGTGCCTTTACAAAAGATAGTTTCATTTGTTAAAGTACTTGCATAAATTTAAATGTGCAAATAAAGATAAGTTTACGGTTTAAACGTATTTATAAATAGTTGCATTATATTTGCAATTATATTGTAGTCTGGCTACTTATTTAAAGTTGTTATTAGTATTTTTGTTTATTCAGTTTTAGGTATTGTTAAGATTGCATAGATTGCAATGCAATTGAAAATTTATAATCGCAACAATATAGTTTATCGTTATCGATACGAATTGCGATATCGATATCTCTACGCAGAATATACTAGAAACGAAAGTGAAGAGAATTAAATAAAATTACATACAATACAATAGTAAAAAGTAATAAGTGTTTAAACAGATTATTAATAAATATAAATAAGAATCGAAAATTAGGACTACGCAAAAAATATATTTCCTTTTGTTATTTTGTGTGCAAAGTGAACCAAAATTTTATACGCGTAATTTAGGTACGAATAACAACCTGCTAATATATTTACATCCCGAATACATTAACATACTGCCATTATCTGTATCGTAAGCGTACATGTAAGACTGTGAGGTGGTTTAAACTGGTAAAATAGTTCGTCGCAATAAATGTCGTGGATTATATGTGCTTTGTTTCTTGAATTTTGTTTGTTTATACCATCATCTCATTATCTGTTCTTTGTCCTAAATTAGTTTAGTTATATTCAAAGAAGCTTCGTTATCTATTACACTTTGTACTTACACTTTTTCTTTATAATCAGAAAATGAACTGCCATCTTTTTTACCAGTACAGATTTTAAAATTATGAATGCCAGACAGCCAAATTAATTATCTCAAATATTCATTTTAGGACAGATAAAATACGTGATATCAGCAGTCTGGTGGTAATGCTGCCTTGAGTTTATCTTTGTCTATGGTATATCAATGTGGCAAAGATAATAAGTAGAAGTAATAATAATATGTCAGGGTCGTTTTACGAAGGATCTGCTAACGTATATATTTATTTAAAAGATTTAAAATTTAAAATTATTTGTAATTATTATTTATATTGCAAATGTTATTATTGTTTAATCACAATGCATGCTTTTTTTAACTAACTAGATTTTTATATCATAATATATCCGTAGGGATGTAAAGAAAAAACGTATGTAGATACGTTTTTTTAACTAATTCAACGTAATTAAAATAAAATTATACTTGAACAAGATTATTTATTTATTTTCAACTAAACAGCCCGTTTAACATGTGAACCATCCTGGAAGCGGGTCACAGTGTTATCCTGGCTGGGGCAAAGTCTTATAACAAATTTGTTGTTACAGATAAGCGAGTCGCTCAAGTGGGGCAACATCGGCATGAACATGGGCGTGATGCTGGTCAGCCAATCGCACGTCAGGGAGAAGGCGAAGTCTGTCTGAGGGTCACAGCCCAGCGGGTCCACCGCTGGACAGAGCTGCTACGCCTGCTTCTGGCAAACCAACGCGAATATAGACTATGTCTAAATTACAACACGGTCGAATTTTCAATGTTCAAAATTTGTATCGAGAAGCAGTTGTTCCAAGTTCCTTTATTGAATTTCATGAATACTTTCGATTTAGAAGTAGCACACTTCAGTATTTTGTCTCTCTTTTGCGAGGTGTTTCGTATGCGGTAAGACGCGATCGGATTAAAGTTGGATTATGATCAAACATTCCTAAATGATAAAGACGCCCCTTCGCACGTACATTAATCTTTGTTATGCTCTAATCTATTGATATTAATGTGTTATCGTTATTTATGGTAACTTAAGCGATAATAGTTAAGAGGAAATCTTGTTTATGATCTGAGAGTGACACCCTAGTCTTACGTGTATTACTTTTCTTATTGAATAAGACTGTTTTTTAAGTTATTTACAAACAGATTTTAAGACGAAAAAATACAAATTTAAAAAAAACATAAAATAGATTATTAATTGCTTCAGCAAACTGATATGTGTAATTTTGCTAAGCAATATTTGTTTTAAACTTTCCTGAATCTTTGTGACGCTTTAAAGATTAAAAAAATAAATATTTTATGAAGTGTTCGGACACACAGTTACAGAATTGTTGTTAACTTTGATATGAAAATAAAAGATTTGATATTAACCAATTCGGAAAAATATTTAAAAGTATTTCGTTAAATATTTATATTATATCAATAATGTAATACCACCTAATATAACGTTACTTGTGACAATCTGATGTTGAATATTGTGAGTATTATACTCGTAAGTTAAATGTTCTATTTATAAAGATGCATTTTTTTCTTAAATAAATGATTACATAAGAGTATGTTGAATTTCTTTTTACATTTTCTCAAAATTATGTAGCAGGTACTCGCGTACCTGATGATCGCGATGATTGAACATAGTGTATCATCATCATCATCATCATCTCAGTTAAAAGACGTCCACTGCTTGACTAACGCCTCCCCCAAGGATCTCCACAACGACCGGGTTTGTGCTGCTCGTCTCTTTGTTCAATACTCAAACGTAAAGTTGGAATTTGAGCACTTAGCGGTAATAACAAAAAAATTTACTGATTAGCATGAAACCAAAGTATTGCCTAATATATACACATACATTTACAGTTATTAATTATTATTATTTATTTTACTTATACTTACATTTCGATATTAATCACACTAATATTATATAAATGCGAAGGTTTGTATGTATGTATGTGTGTATATTTGTTGCTTCTTCACGCTGCAGCGGACCTGGATTAACACATTAGGATAGTTTTTATCCCGTTATTCCCACGGGATAGTCCTCGCGGACGAAGTTGCGGGCAACAGCTAGTAAAAATATATTAATATAGAAGTAATGACTGTAATCAAATTACAGTGCTTTTATAAGGTATATTTTTGCACTAAAACTACCTACATATAAATCAAGCTGTTGTTTTATATGTAGAACTTCTATGTTATGTCAGTATGTTATTTTAAAGTGATTAATTGAATATGAATATAATACTATTTCATACATTATCAGTCTAAAAACTACTGCTGGGTTCTGGCTTTTACATGGATAATAGCATGAAGCAAACCGGACCATAAGAAGGCACTAGACTGGCCCAATGTTGGTTGAACATCGGGTTTCACGACTTATATCTTGCTTTATATCAATCAAGACCAACGGCTGGTACTACGACCTATTTGTTCTTAACACATGTCTAACGTCTCAGTTTTAACAAGCCCGATTCTCCTAGGAATTGAGGCTAGAGTGTTGGTAGAAATCACCAACCTCCGATATGGTATATGACTGGTTAGTCAATATAGAGAAACTTATTAGTAACTATCAATTTATTTTTTATTGAAATTGTATGAGAAGAACAAACTATGACGTCACTATTCTAGTCAATTGAGTGTTTATTAATACTAGTGGGTCGCCCGCAAAACTTCGCGTTTATTCAACAGATTTTTTAGGAATTTCGAAACCTATGACAGGTTTCTTTATTTTTCTGCACATCAACGGCTGGAGTTCTTTAAAATGAGACCATAACCGATTTTTTATGTGCAGCTATCGTTCCATAATCACTGGGACAAAAAAAGGCTTACGCTATTAATATATATATATATTTAAGGTTACAGAAATGTATGCTTAGGTCATTATACGCGTTCCTTACTACTTCCCTACAGTTCATAAATGGTGGTATCACTGACTTCCGTGGACTGATTTACTGAGCCAACAAACGAGCTTACAGCTCGTGACCCGCATGATGAAAAGCGGCCTTTATTTATTTAGAACAAACAATTGTTATAAACATTGTAAATAAAATGAAGTAGTGATTTTTATAGAAATAAATGTATAATCAGCTGCGTTATTCACAAGCCAATATAAAAAAAAATTTGCTACATCATTGAAATATTGCAAATTACAAAATTGATAAGACGCTTACATCTAGTATCCTTCAAATTGCCGTTTGAATTTTAAGTTTTAACACACATTGCAATTCAAAACAATGCCTGATTAGCGGCAGATATAGGTATCTCATATAGCGTGTTTAGTAAACAGTGAAACGTTTTTGAGTCTCATCTATCGATAACGACGAAGTAAATTAGATAGATAGATAATACTTTTATTGCAACACTATAAAACATAAACATGAACAAAAGGAAAAAATGATAATTTACAGAGTTACAATTTGGCGGTCTTATCGCTTTCAAGCGATTTCTTCCAGACAACTAGTCGGATGGAGAGAGCTAATAAACTGTAAGATCAGAGGTGAAACTATGAAAACATACTAGATAATGTGTGTTTTATAAATAAAGCAAAATACTAATAGTAATGATGATAAATAATAATGATAATATAAATAAACCCACTTAAACATAAGTAGTCTCGTAGTAGGAAAGTAGCGGATATGACAGTTTTGCAGCAGGACACTGTTAACCAGAAAGGTAGAACTTTTTCACGAGCTCTTTAAATAAGTGAATGGATTTCGCACGCCTGATTGCAACTGGAAGCGAATTCCAAAGACGAACAGCTTGGACGGTAAAAAAATAATCATAAAAGGTGGTGCTGTGTGGGGGTGTTTTAAGGCTTAAGTTTTCTAATGATCGTAATGAGCGCGAATCTGAACAATGAAGAAAACTAAAACGTTTCTTAAGATAAGAAAGATAAGTGGGATTAAACCATATGTTATAAAGAAGGGAGAGTATATGAGTATTCCGGCGAAGACAAATAGGAAGCCACTTGAGTTTTAAACGGTACTCGGAAACATGGTCATATTTGCGAATACAAACATTTTGAAAACGCTCAAGTTTATTTAGCTAGTCCTCTGTGAGATCAAGATAGCAGGCGTCAGCATAATATGTAGAACTGGAAACAGCCAAGATGCGCTAGCGCAATTTTAGTGGCAGAGGGTAAAAAGTTGCGCAGCCTTCTCAAGGATGCTGACGATGCGTAAAGCTTGCGGCTAACAGCTTGCAGTTGCGGCCCCCAACCCAAGCAACTATCAATGACCACACCCAAATTTGTGACAGATTGACTGAAAGGAATGTCCACGCCATCAAAGTTAACTTTAGGGAGGTTATCCCAGTCGACCTTTGAGAGCAATCTGGAACTGCCAACTACTATAGTCTGCGTTTTACCAGGATTGACTCTAAGACCGAAGGCTCGACCCCAATCAACGATAAGTCCCAGATTGGCATTGGTGGTCAATATAGCTTCGGAAAGATTGACCAGTGGTGCCTGACAATATATCTGTAAAACGTCTGCAGCATATAGGTGGTAAAAAGTAGAAAGCCTTTATGAAATAGAGTTGATAAAGGTTGATAATAGAAGAGAAGACAATACGCCACCTTGAGGGACACCAGCCGTCGAGTCACACCATGAAGAGAACTTCTTTTCAAGACGAACTCGATGCCTTCGCCCGTCCAAATAACTTTGAAACCAATCAGTTGCCGTTGAAGACATATTAAGTGATCGAAGTAAAGCTAAAAGAATTTCAAAGTTAACGGTGTTGAAGGCATTGCTGAAGTCCAGCAGAGTTAGCACAGTTAAGTGGCTGTGTTCCATTCCAAGGCGGATATCGTCGGTGATCTTAACCAAAGTAGTGACGATGACGGTGCTGTGGCCTGGACGGAAGCCGGATTAGAATGGGTTAAGGAGATGATGACGAGAAAGGAACTTACTGATTTGGTTGGTGAAATTAGGTCATCACTACAAACGTTTGAATGACTGGCGGATTAAACAAAATTAACTTTTGGACTTGAATTATTCAAAAGTTTTATCAAAAAGGATTACTCGACGACGACGTGCTATTCAAGTATTTCTTGATGAGGCAAGTAAATAACAATATAAAATATTTTCAATTGCTGTACGACATTGTCTTCCGATTGTTAAATATTTGGTAAACATGTTTCTTGCACCTAAAACCTTTGTGAAATGACAGCGTAAATATAAATAATTTGTAAATACATTAGGGAATCTGCAAGGGATGGTTTATTATTTTATGGTGTATGACTTCAATTACATGATATAGTTAAAAATACGTAAGTAAAAGAGAATCATATTATGTTACATACGGTGTACGTACGTACACACACTAAAATAACGTGTCTCGGTAGCTGTAGTAGATGTCACCCGAATACGACGGATAAAAGAAACACTTAGGCTATTCAAATATTACATGAGGTCCTGGAAACCAGCGACTGGCAAGAGATCGCGTAAACCAGGCAGCATTGGCGCCAGCTTGTTTCGGAGGCCATGACTCACTTTGGGTTGCTGAGCTTTCGGAGTAGTAATAGTAGTAGTATTACTCGAGGACCGGTGACACGAGCTATTATTCGCTTATTGGTTAGGGAACCATAGCCAAGCGGCACTGGCCTTTACCCTAGTCCCAACAGCATTGACCATTATGTTAAGACAGTGGAAGCACTTGGGCTATTCAAAAATTTTTGACGACATTCAGCTTACGGACATTTGCCACGGGCTATTCGAGCAACACTTGGGCTACTCAAATATGTTTTGAAGAAATTCGGTTTAGTGATCGGTGACACAAGCTATCTAATATGTTTGACGACATTTGGCTTATGGACCGTTGCCACGGGCTAATCAACAAACACTTGCCTAAAAGGACTAAAAAAAACGAGCGAGCCTTACAGTACTCGCATATGATGTGTAACATTTGACATCTTAGTAATAAGCAATTTTAGCATTATATTCTGAAAAAAATGTGACAGGTATCATAAAATAAATGCAGTAAATACTCATTAGAAGACATTTGACATATCAAAATGACCTTTGATAGTCAAATGACACAATATGTCACATATAATAAATAATAATAATATGTCATGTTCATAATATCGATTGTAAAATTACAAAATGGCGCGCGCTTGCACGCTTCTCCGACTTCCTGTTACACTGTTACACATACTTCCGTTCCATTTCACGAAATCACTCCTACAAATTGTTTATACAGAAAGCGTGCGGATAGATGTTACACAATAAAAAACTTGGGCTTTTTAAATATTTTTTGTACAACATACACGGGCTATTCTATTACTGACCTCTCTGAGCAGCCTAAACAGCATGACGGTGGAGCGAGACCGCTCGTGAGCTTCGTCCATGATGACGGCCGGCGAAGTAGTGGTCGAGTTCTGGTTTACGTAAACCGTCGCGAAGGAGAATACCGTTTGTCATGTACTGATCACAGTGTTTAGCTACTGGTTAGTGTACTAAGAGGCACTGACTTTTTACAATAGTCCAAACAGCATTAACCATAAAAGCGTTGAAAACACTTGGGCTATTCAAACATTTTTGACGACATTAAGCTCAAGGACCGTTGACGCGAACTATTCGAGAAACACTTGGGCTATTCAAATACAACATAAGACAACATAATGGCGGATCTTTTAGACGAGCTATTCTACTCCTGACCTCTCTGAGTAGACCAAACAGCATTAACCACAAGCGCGGTAGAAACACTTGGCTATTCCAATATTTTTTATCAAAATTTATTTTATTTTATTTTTATAGTTAAGACTAGCTGACCGGCGGACTTCGTACCGCCTTGATAGTTTCCATGACAACAAAACCAACAAATCATTCGTCCGCTTAAGAACACCCGTCGTACCCCATGATGGACCCCTATAGCAGCGCTACCTACTGGGTCCAATTGTAAATCTAAACCATTCTCGAATCCACTTGAACATACGCAGAAAAATTCGTCCAAATCGGTCCAGCCGTTTAGAAGGAGTTCAATAAACACATACACACGCACAGAAGATTTATATATATAGAGATAGGCTTGTATTTGACTACTATCTTATCTGATGGTAAGTGACGATGTAGATTTGGAGACCATTGACACAAATTATGGCCTTTTCGAATATTGATATTGATAGCAGAGTAAATGAAGCTCCCTGTGTGGTGCCGGGGATAAAGAATTGCACCACCCCATCTCAACCCGTGGGTGTCGTAAAAGGCGACTAAGGGACCATTCCAGAGGATGGGCAGCAGCATCACTCTGAGGTTACTTTAAACCTACTGCGATCGCCAACCCGCCTGCCAAGCGTGGCGATTATGGCAAATACCCCCCATCTTGGGGGAGGTCTTTGTCCAGCAGTGGACGTCTTTTGGCTGAGATGATGATGATGAAATGAAGCGGCACTGACCTCTCGGAGCAGCCCGAACAGCATGTCGGTGGAGAGTGACCGCTCGTGAGCTTCGTCCATGATGACGGCGCAGTAGTGGTCGAGGTCTGGTTCCCGCAGACCCTCGCGTAGCAGGATGCCATCCGTCATATACTTGATCACGGTGCTGGGGGAAGTGCAGTCCTCGAAGCGGATGGCGTAGCCTACTTCGTCACCTGTTGGAATTAGTAAAGTTAACTTTATACACTCTATGCTTTCATGTTGAATTACAAATAAAAATGTTTAGACAGGATTTAAAGTTAAGTTTTCAGTTTAAACGTCTTAGGCGGGCTTGCACAAAAACTCACTAAATAAGTTTAGCGCTAAACAACATGTTTAAAGTATCATTCTGTCTCTCCCAACTTCCTACAAATGACAGTAATGGAATGACATTTTAAACGTGTTTACCGCTAAACGCATTTAGTGAGTTTTTGTGCAAGCCAGCCCTAGGCAAACATCGGTAAGTATCCGACGACAATTTTGTTTAAATTGTCTTTTTTTGTGAAAGAGTTTCCTTATTAAACTGCCTTTGCTCATCATTGTTTGAACATTGTTTTCTGTATGTGTTTTTCACTTATCACGTTTGCAAAATAAAAAAAAAACAAGACATTTTGATAAAATAATTGCTAGTGTATTAAGATAGCGAGACACTACTTGCGCAATGAAATAATAGTAGTTTATGCAATTGTCATATAATGAAGGGTATTAAAACACGAGTGTGAGTTTATGAAACGAGCGCAGCGAGTTTCATAATAGTAACGAGTGTTTTAATACCCGTGTTATATGCAGTTGCATACACTACTTTATCTTCACTAATGCAATTAGTCAAACAACAAGAGTAAAAGCTGACAATAGTTTATTTATAATAATTGTTCAAATTTTGGATGGTACAATTTTGAAAGTTAATGTTAATTATTGATCCAGCAGCTGTAGCGGTCGCGGGGCAAGCAGTAGAGCTCGTAGACGGAGTTGGAATATTTATAATTACTTCATTCGTCTTGTTTTCTATACTGTTCAAGATCGTATTTGAGACTTGAATTTTATTCATTAAAGACTCATCAATGTAGCTTTCAGCCACAGTAGAAGACTTCCACCCCCCGTGTCGTTTCAGTGCGGTCAAATCACCACCGCTATCTATGAGAAGGGTCGCCGAGGTGCGCCGGAAGCAATGCCCCGTGTACAACGCTGGGTTAGGCAGATTCAAAAAACTTGCGATAGTTTTTCCCAGAGCACCAAATTTATTAATACCAGTTCTTTGATCGACGCACTTCCCCGATCTATAGCTCAAGAAAAAGGCAGGGTTTCGACAGGGGGTGGGTCGAAGTTCCATGTATTTTTTACATACGGCATAGCAGTTGCCCGTCACAACGAAAGAACGATCTATTTTCGTTTTTGTTTTCGAAACTTTCACCATGATTGTACTGTCGTCTATGTTAGAGACTTCATCGAACTGGATGTTGTATAGCTCTTGCCTTCGGCATGCCCCCATTATGCCGAAGATTAGTGCAACCTGTAACAATAAACGATATAATAAGCTTGAGGTACATAGCCAAGGCAAAAACTATGATTTATGAAGTAGTAAAGTGTAGGTACCTATTACCTAATTTATACACAAAGCGCTTAAACGGAGTGTCTAGATAACTTGCGTGTGTAGTACGTAAGTACTAGGTAGATTAAATAACAGAACTAAAATACACTTACCTTTTCAAAAAGATACAAAATATCTGGTGAATCTTTCAGGAACATCTTTATTTGACCTGATGTAAACGTCAAGGACTTTTTTTCCTTGTGTCCTTCTGAACTGCGTTTCAGGGACGCTATGACTTTTGAATACTTCGTGATATCAATATTGTTGTAGATACTCAGTGTGGACTTGAGCATAGAATATTTAGCCCACATAGAAGATGGCTCGAATTTGTCGGAGAGGTCTTTGAGATACACAAGAATGACATTTTCAGAAAATGATGTAGTTTTCTTTTCGATCTTCCATGCCAAAAAGTTATTATATTCTTTTTCCTATAATTTTCTAGATTTTTCTGGCAAAAGATTGTGAGTTACTTTTGTTGCCAATTCTAGAATATCCGGAGGCGTACAAATATCATCGTCGCTGTCCATTTTTAACTTTTAATTTGTATTTTAAAAACAAAACACATTGCGAAACATTAAATTCACGCGTACGTGTATTGTCACAGTGAACTTGCCGCCATTAAAATCTAACCAATGAGAGCGCAGCTGCGCGCGCAGGGCCAATCAGGAGCGAGCGCGCGCTGTTCTTTTTTTATTTAATTGGCACAAGATCTTACCAAAGAGTTTTGTGTATGTAAGTTTAGTAGTTTCGACGAAGTTTTCACGTATAACCCAACTGTTTTCAAAAGCCAGCCTAATATCAAAATTTTATACAACTTGTATGAGGATTTTGACATAAGGCTCGCCAGGTTAATTGGTCGCGTTTTATTGATGTTATAATGAGATTTTACGATATCGATGTGGATATTATACCATCATGTGAAATTGCTTAAATTGAGTGTTTTGTTGTCTGCGCTATAACAGTAGTAATTATAAGTCAAGTATTGGAAACATAAGTAGAATGTTACAACATTAGTGTAGATAAAACACTTTCTATGACATTTCACATGTTAAATATAATTTAGTTATTTATATGATATGACTAGCTGACCCCGACAGTTTCTATGACAACAAAACAAACAACATCAAATGTTCACAGCTAGGAACATTTCGTATTGTTAAATTAAATTGTCGTTTTCAGTAATTTGCGTTATTTATGTTTCTCGCCGTTTAAACTTTCCCTGAACTTCCACAAATATTTCAAAATCA
Source organism: Eudonia lacustrata (assembly GCA_947562085.1). Taxonomy (NCBI): domain Eukaryota; kingdom Metazoa; phylum Arthropoda; class Insecta; order Lepidoptera; family Crambidae; genus Eudonia; species Eudonia lacustrata. The sequence goes on along the minus strand of OX387321.1, from coordinate 2,404,052 downwards.
AAATCAGCCAAATCGGTCGCGAGGTGATTAAGCCAATACCCATCAATTACTTGATAGCAGCGATGACTTAATTCTAATGATGAAATCCTTTGCCCAGCAGTGGGTTAGTAAACGTATTTACTTATGATATGATGGCATATCTATGACTTCTCGCATGACTACGAACATCACTACTAGCATGACTTCGAACATCACTACTCTCATGACTTGAACATCACTACTCGCATGACTATGAACATCACTACCCGCATGACTATGAACATCACTACTCGCACGACTATGAACATCACTACTCGCATGACTATGAACATCACTACTCGCACGACTATGAACATCACTATTCGCATGACTATGAACATCACTACTCGCACGACTATGAACATCACTACTCGCATGACTATGAATATCACTAGTCGCATGTGTAGCGGTCCCGCATGGTACGTAGTACGTACCCAGCTTGGTGTGCATCTCGTCGGAGACGCGCTTGGCCACGGACATGGCGGCGACGCGGCGCGGCTGCGTGCACCCGATCATGCCGAGGCGGCTGTAGCCCTCCTCGTGCAGGTACTGCGTCAGCTGGGTGGTCTTGCCGCTGCCGGTCTCGCCTGGCCAAACGTGAAACATACGACATCAATATTGCATCAAATATATAGGATAGTGGCGCAATGTTCGACAGGAACCAAAGTTTTTTTTGATGTGTAACATCTTTTCGCTCGCCTTCTATACAACGTTAGTCGGAACGGGGGTACTAAGCCGAAAAGAGGGTAAAGTATACATGATAGGGAATAACTTTTTTTTTTACTTTTTTGTTTTTTTTTAAATTTGCAAATGCAAATAATAACCAAATGGTTAGTCTACAAAAATCTAGTAGGCTACGGTTTTTGACGTAGGTTCTCAGCAAATAGTTTAACCTCTAATGTCAATGTAAAGAGTCGAGTTTTCTCTCCATAATATAATTGGACTAATGTATCCAATAATAATAACTTTTAATTTGTTTTTTGTGACCGCCAGGGCTACCACAGCGTAATTTCTTTTAAAATCTTAAAAAAGCTGTTAATCTAAAATTATACATTTTGAAGGTAAAGTTCTTAGACAAAAGTTATTCACTATCATGTATACTTTACCCTCCTTTCGGCTTAATACCCCCGTTCCTACTAACGTTCTATACAATTTGTGGTAGTGATTTCGTAAAATGTGACGGAAGTAGTTATAACAGTGTGACAGGAAGTCGGGGAAGCGTGCAAGCGCGCGCCATTTTGTAAATTTACAATCGATATTATGAACATGACATATTATTATTATATGTGACATATTGTGTCATTTGAATATTAAAGGTCACTTTGATATGTCAAATGTCTTCTATTAAGTATTTACTGCCTTTATTTTATAGTTATACAATTATGTTATACCTGACCCATTTTTTTTAGAACACAATGTTAAAATTGCTTATTACTAAGGTGAGATGTCAAATGTTACACATCATATGCGACCACTGTAAGGCTCGCATGTTTTTTTTCAGTTTGCTGATTGCCATTGTACATTTTCAGCTTCACCGGGCTTTTTTGGGGGCGGCGAAAAACTTAAAGGGCTCCTCGAGCCGTGTGAATCGAAACACCTTCAGAGGTTTTCTAGAAGGAACAGCATCACGCACTAGTGTGTCCCTGTTCCCTACTAGATTCTCCGAGGGGTTCGAATCGGATCGATGTAGCGATGACCTAATTTCAATGGCGTCTTTGCCCAGAGTTGGGGCCGTTTATATAGGTTGTTTCTATAATAGGGTCCTGAGCCCAGCAGTAGGATGGAATATGGGCTAATTACTCTACTATCCTATGAATAGAATAAAATGGAAAAAATGTTTATTTGATAGAAAAAACAATAAATACATACAAAAACATAACTAAAAGAAAGATTGTATCAAAATGGTCTTTGCTCAGCATTAAGCCATGGCACAAAATGCCGCGATTCTGGGTACTCTGCGGATGCCTAGTTTTATATAAAATATTATGTGCGCTGGCGCTAAGCAAACAACTTAAAACATAGTAATAATTGTAATGAAACAACTTTTACGGATCTACTCGCGTTTATTTTACACATTACTTATTCAATGTTTATCCTAACGTCTCCCTGTGACCACGGACCCTGCAAAGGGTTCGAAACGTCGAAAGTTGTGTCATTACAATGTGTAGTGTTCGCGTAATCTTTAGAAAACAATACATAGTAATAATCTTATTTTACATTAAGTGCCTTACAAATAAACAAAGAATCCGAATAGTTATTGTGTTTTGTCTCTTTTACTCGTAATTTGAAATGACGTGTATATGACAGGAACAAAACATGGAATAACTATTCGGACCTTATTATTTGTTTATGTAAGGCACTATCTCCTGGCCAAACTCTTTGCGGCTAACTCCCGAGTCGATGACTGCAATGCACAGCCACCTACAATTTCTCACTGTGGCCACACAATGCCCGATTTTAAAATCAGGCAGCGTGACGTCCGTGCGGAGCTGCAGTCAATCGATGTCCGGAAAGCTAATGGTCCTGATGGCATCCCTCCAATAGTCCTAAAAATGTGTGCAGCGGAGTTGTCCCCCGTGTTAACGCGCCTTTACCGTCTCTCGCTCTCTTCAGGTTGTGTGCCGGAATCTTGGAGAGAAGCTAATGTGCAACCGGTCCCCAAAAAAGGAGATCGGTCAGATCCATCGAATTACCGCCCCATAGCCGTAACTTCAGTTTTGTGCAAAGTAATGGAGCGCATTTTAAATAAACAACTTGTCCACTACCTAGAAGAACACTCCATAATTCACGATCGCCAATACGGGTTTCGGCCGAAACGGTCAACGGGTGATCTTCTAGCGTACGTTGCACATCTTTGGGGTGAGGCTATTGACAAGCGTGGTGAGTCGGTGGCTGTTAGCCTTGACATAGCCAAGGCTTTTGATCGGGTCTGGCACAAAGCTCTTCTCTCCAAGCTCCCGGCATACGGTCTGCCTGCTCAGTTCTGCAACTGGGTCGCTGGCTTCCTGCATGAGCGCAAAATTCGTGTTATATCTGATGGATGCGCTTCGCGGCTCATGTCAGTGAACGCTGGTGTCCCTCAGGGGTCCGTTCTGTCCCCCACGCTGTTCCTTCTGCATATCAATGATATGCTTCCACTTGGAAATATTCATTGCTATGCAGATGATAGTACGGTCCATGGAGGATATAACGGTCACCCAGCGGCTGGGCGGGTCGAAACCGAAGTCAATCGAGTTAATCTTGTCATTGAGCTCAATCGGGTATTGGACCTCATATCTAATTGGGGCACCAATAATCTGGTTGAGTTCAATGCCAAGAAAACACAGGTGTGCGCGTTCACGGCAAAAAAGTCACCATTCCTTCCCCTTCCATCTCTTCATGGTACATCTCTACGCCTGCAGAGCAGTATCAACATGCTCGGTATGACGATACGCTGTGATCTGAACCAAAGGGACTACATCGAAGCCGTGATCAAAACAGCCTCACGAAAACTCGGAATTCTGAACAGAGTGCGGCGATTCTTTACGCCGGACCAGTTGTGCCTTTTGTACAAGACACAGGTACGGTCTTGCGTGGAGTATTGCTCGCACATCTGGGACGGTTCCGCTAAGTACCTTCTCGATGCCTTGGACAGATTGCAGCGTCGCGCTGAACACATTATCGGCAATGCAGAAGTGGTAAATACTCTCGAATCTCTGCAATTGCGTAGAGACGTTGCGTCACTCAGCGTGTTTTACCGCTTATACCATGGCGAGTGCTCTGAAGAGCTCTTTGACCTCATCCCACCTTCTCCCTTTCTAGGAGTACACGTGCTGCTCTTCGGAGTCACCGATTCACTGTCTCAAGTATCCCATCACGCACAAAGAAATTTAGTGACTCGTTTCTTTGTCGCACCTCCAAAAGATGGAATAGTCTACCAGCACACGTTTTCCCTCCTTCCTATGATATGGGGTCCTTCAAGAGAGGCGTGAAGAAGCACCTTGTGGGCCGGCAGAGTGAAGTTAACTGATGCTACGTTTGTTTCCACGCTGCACCAGTTGTCTTCGCGTCTGGACTTCATTTCCACTTAACATCAGGTGGGATGGAGTCATTTGCCGAGCTAAGTATAAAAAAATAAAAAAAATATTTTTTTGAAAAGCTCGATGGCGCAGTGGCTAACGCGCCCGGTCTGCGAGTGCTGAGGTTAAACAACGTTCGCAAAAGCCTGTCGTCGGATGGGTGACCAAAAATGTATCATCTCGAGCTTCTCCGTGCTTCGAAAGCCCCGTCTTGCCGTTGGTCCCGGCTGCATTAGCAGTCGTTAACAACCACCAATCCGCACTGGGTCCACGTGGTGGTTTATGGCCCGTTCTCCCTAAACATCCACAGGTGGGGCACGACCGATAGTGACATCAAATGAGCTCCTCACCAACTATGATGATGACGCTGTTCTCCCGTATGACCTGCATGAGTTCCTCGCGCACGGCGAACACCGGCAGGTAGCGGCGCTGCTCGCCGATCGTTTTCTTCTTCACGAAATCCGATTTAGACTCGGGCTCTTCGGCTTCTGTAGTCGTCACAATCGAATGTCAGAAAATTATTCGGAAAAAGGTGAAAAAAGCGGTGAAGTTTTTATTAATTTTCTGTATGTATTTAGTTGGTAAGCCTTTACTAATTAATAAACAAACAAAAATAAATCATAGGCACTATTGTACGACTCATCCAAGCTACAAAATGTTGCTGAAAGCAGTAGTATGATACTGCTACATTTATGTAGGACTCGTTAAAATAATTATGTATACTAATATATTTTATAATTCACAGTTGCACATTCCACTTGTAAATTTTGATAGCCAATAAAAAAAGAAAGATTTTTCCATTCAGTTAAAACGAGAATCTTACCTTTATCCAAATGTTCCGCATACTTGTAGGCCTGTTTGGTCGGTCCATCATCCTCTTCCTCTTTCTCTTTCTGTATTCCCATAATGTTCCCTAGAAGAAAACATCATCATCATCATCATCATCATCATATTCATCATCAACATTATCATCAGTCTATAAACGTTCCATTTAAGTCAGACTTTGCCACATACTCAGGGACTTTGGGTCATAATCCACGACTCATCACCAGCAATTTTTTTTTATGTCCCCACTGCTTGGGCACGACGCACGAGCCTTGCCTATGGATGGAAATAACGAGCTATAATTACCACGGGCCCAGTGCGGATTGGTGGTTGCTAGCGACCGCTTATGCAGCCGGGACCAACGGCTTGACGTGCCTTCCGAAGCACGGAGGAGATCGAGATGAGTTTTTGGTCACCGATCCGATGACCGACCTTTGCGAAAGTTGCTTGACCTTAGCAATCGCAGACCAGGCGCGTTAACCACTGCACCATCGAGCTCCACTGCTCATAATATAGCTCAATATTGATTGTGGTGGGTTTTAACGACTGCCATCTTTCAAAATCAACCAGAACCAGAACCAACGACTTACTGTGTTTTTCGAAGTTTAAGCTCTTCTGTGTTACGAAGGATACTAGACGCTTACTTACAATGTGGCCTTAGGGCCGGCCGGGTGGCTTGCCACAGTGCTCGAACAACAAGAATGCTAAGACCCGGTTTACACATGTGCTATACCAGGTACAGACAGACCCATGCCATCCCATCTAGAAGCCTGAGGATGTTGTTTCACTATGCGCTTAAGGTACCTTAGATTCTCGCTGCTCCTGATAGGCTGGTATCGCTGTGAAGGCCAACAGCTATCTCTTTCCAATAAAACGAGCTATGCTTTCCATTGTATCTAACTATACTAACAATAAAGCTGAAGAGTTTATTTTTTGTTTGAACGCGCTAATCTCTAAAATTACCAGTCGGATTTGAAAAAATATTTTTTCACTTCTCATGCACGTAAAGTTGTTCTTTATGTCGAGAAAAGGCTGCATAAAATGTGTTTTTATGCTCTTGTGCATAAAGTAATTTCTTTTTTTAAGACTAAGGCAATTAGGCCTTACAGCCACATACACAATTAAATACACCTTCATATAATTGATATATTTTTATGAGATTTAAGTTATATCTTAATTTAATTACGAATTAATTAATAATAATTAATTAATAATTAATTAATTAATTAATTTTATTACTATCTAAATACAAATATACGATTAATACGGGCGTGCATTTACCTAAAAAAATATAACACAATTATTTATAACAACTTGACATTACGGCTCAGACAGACCATAGTCAAACGTCACATAGTTGAAAATTAAAAAAAAATAAGAAAAATTGTGTGGCGGGAAGCTAATTTTTATTATTCGTCAAACAAAACTAGAAACTAGCTTTTGTCGTTTTGCGGTTTGTTTTTTTTCTTTGCAATCGAAGTGAAAAGCAGAGTGTAAAACTCGAGTATAAAACTCATTTTACCCTCGACGTGACTATCCACCCTCGCCGTACCGGCTCGGGTAGCTAAATGCACGTTTCGGGTAAAATGGCTCGTTTTATGCTCTTGTTGTACAATCTACTATTGCATTTGATAGCCGTTTTTGTGGAAGGCTATCTAACATCACGATATGACCCTTAAAAAAAGGTCAGAAAATACGCGAAGCACTAACGCATTCGGCCGATGCGATACGACGCGGTGGGTCGGGCAAGACCTAGTATGATAATAAAGGTGGTCAGTAAAGAAATACCTAGTTTGGTTCCTTCCAATTTCCAATGTTTCTTCTGCGCCTTGCGTCTTTCCTTTTGCTCCCGGAACGCTTTGACTAGAGCGGATCCTTTACGCGCGTTTATCGCTATGTCCGATGTAGGATCTTTCACCTGAAATAAATTATAATATGTAATTATAAAAGGTGTGTCATTGAATCAAGTACCGAATTTTCCATATACAACGTGTATCAGACAGGTTCAGCCATAATCCAGGGTTTCAAATTATCCCTAGTATAGACCCTTTCTATAAATACCCTAGTAAGATAAGCGCAATTTAATTTGGTTTTGCATTTACAAACAAAGTTAAACTGACGTTAATTCAAAATCAAAACAAGCTAAACCCATCACTAGCAGGGTCATGAACTCTGTATGATGCCTACACTGCACCTCCTGTTTGTAAAACTGCGTGCCCTAGTTTTGGCCGCCACACCCCCTACCAGGCACACAGTTTTACAAACAGGAGGTGACTCACAGTTACACAGGTGTGTTTTAGACTAGTAGGTAGACATTTCTGTCTACTTGCAGTAACTAGTACTACTAATACTTCCGAAGTCACAGAATACAAGTACAACCAAAGTGTAAACTGGCTTAAGCGCTGCGAAATACCACTCATTGGCATTATGTGTATTATTTTTATGTTTGTTGCTATTTATTTAGTCAATTGGTGATAACATCTTCCATCACACGTAAGTTTTATTTAGTACTTAGGTATGTCACCGATGTTTATAAATGTTATTCTTATTTACATTACATTTTTGTAAACAAAAAAGAATGTGTTAAGTATTGAAACTTTGTGTGATATAACATAGTTAAACTTAGTTTACCTAATAAAATTTCATACAAATAGTTAGGATTTCAGGAATGCTTACATTTTATACCGGGTCAATCAAAGCGGTTAGAAAAATAAAATAAGCTACAGAACCCGTAAGAAAAAAGACACACGCGCACGCTTTCTTTTGACTCCGCCTATACCAGGAGTTGCCCTAGTACTTTTTAGGGATCAAAAATTAGACTAAGTTACCCAAACTAGCAATATTTTTAAATTAGTAGGTAAGTAATTTTTTATCACTGTTCAAATTATTAATTAGGCGTGCGCGGGGTAGTTATGCGGAGTAGGTAACCTACGTTACGTAGCGCTAGCGTAGGCGAGTGTAATCGCGTTTGAATTAATCAGTTTAAAATTTTAAATTAATAAGTTAAATCTAAAACTGATGTTTTATTTTTAAAGCGAAAACTAAAATAACGAAATTATTGTTGAGACTTAATAATTTACGGCTTGTAATGTTTTGAATATTAAAAAAAATTAACCTTTGCTTATTTTGTCAACAAAAAAACCCTTTATTGATCATTTTTACAGTATTACTTTACAGGTACATAACATTTACATTTCATCATCATCATCATCAGCTCATAAAGTCCCCACTGCTGGGACACGAGCCTTCCCTATGGATGGATAGGGAGAACGGGCCATAAACCACCACGCGGGCCCAGTGCGGATTGGTAGTTGTTAACGACTACTAATGCAGCCGGGACCAACGGCTTTACGTGCCTTCCGAAGCACGGAGAAGCTTGAGATGATAAATTTTTGGTCACCCATCCGATGACCGGCCTTTGCGAAAGTTGCTTAACCTCAGCAATCGCAGACAGGGCGTGTTAACCACTGCGCCATCGAGCTCCTCATTTACATTTGATTAGATAGATAACACATTCCTGACCTGACCTGGTGATAGGTACAGAGAATAATTGACTAAATGAACGTCTCAATTTTCTTTTCTAACTAATAAAAGTAGGTAGTCGTAACTCGTTCTTAGTGAAAAAAATAACAAAAAGGAACCCTTAAAATTTAATCAAAAATAAATAGTTGAAAGCGGGCGGAGTCGAGCACACTTTCTTGTGACTCCGCCTTTTTAGGGATCGAAAATTACACAAATGTTACCCATTTTTAAATTAATCACTGTTCAAATTATTAATTAGGCGCACGCTGAGTAGGTACCTACGTTGCGTAGCGCTAGCGCAGGCGAGTGTAATCGCGTTTGGTTTAATCAGTTTAAAATTTTAAATTAATCAGTTAAAACTAAAACTGATGTTGTATTTTTAAAGCGAAAACTAAAACAACGAAATTATTGTTGAGACTTAATAATTTACGGCTTGTAATGTTTTGAATATTAAAAAATGTAACTATTACTTACGTTGTCAACAAAAAAAACCCTTTTTTGACCATTTTTACAGTATTACTTTACAGGTACATAACATTTACATTTCATCATCATCATCATCAGCTCATAAAGTCCCCACTGCTGGGACACGAGCCTTCCCTATGGATGGACAGGGAGAACGGGCCATAAACCACCACGCGGGCCAAGTGCGGATTGGTGGTTGTTAACGACTACTAATGCAGCCGGGACCAACGGCTTTACGTGCCTTTCGAAGCACGGAGGAGCTCGAGATGATAAATTTTTGGTCACCCATCCGATGATCGGCCTTTGCGAAAGTTGCTTAACCTCAGCAATCGCAGACAGGGCGTGTTAACCACTGCGCCATCGAGCTCCTCATTTACATTTGATTTGATAGATAACATATTCCTGACTTGACCTGGTGATAGGTACAGTGAATAATTGACTAAATGAACGTCTCAATTTTCTTTTCTAACTAATAAAAGTAGGTAGTCGTAACTCGTTCTTAGTGAAAAAAATAACAAAAAGGAACCCTTACAATTTTATCAAAAATAAATAGTTGAAAGCGGGCGGAGTCGAGCACACTTTCTTGTGACTCCGCCTTTTTAGGGATCGAAAATTACACTTATGTTACCCATTTTTAAATTAGTAGGTAAGTCATTTTTTATCACCGTTCAAATTATTAATTAGGCGCGCGCGGGGTAGTATGCGGAGTAGGTACCTACGTTACGTAGCGCTAGCGCAGGTGAGTGTAATCGCGTTTGGTTTAATCAGTTTAAAATTTTAACTAAATCAGTTAAAACTAAAACTGATGTTGTATTTTTAAAGCGAAAACTAAAACAACGAAATTATTGTTGAGACTTAATAATTTACGGCTTGTAATGTTTTGAATATTAAAAAATGTAACCAGTGCTTACGTTGTCAACAAAAAAAAAACATTTTTTGACCATTTTTACAGTATTACTTTACAGGTACCTACATAACATTTACATTAATTTTTCTCAAAATCTCAGAAGTGACCTGATAGATAACACATTCCTGACCTGACCTGGTGATAGGAACAGAGAATAATTGACTAAATGAACGTCTCAATTTTCTTTTCTAACTAATAAAAGTAGGTAAGTAGTCGTAACTCGTTCTTAGTGAAAAAAATAACAAAACGGAACCCTTAAAATTTTATCAAAAATAAATAGGTAGTTGAAAGCGGGCGGAGTCGGCACAATAGGCACAAAAATACTAGGTTCACAGCAGGGGCAAAAGAGGTGAACTTTAGGTAGTAACACTAGACAGAGTTCATTACTCCAATCAGCTGATTGAATAATGTTGTCATGATGTCGATAAACTCGTATTATTTTCAAAAGTATGTACTTCCACAATGACCGAGATATCAAGAAATGTTTTGATGTGTACCAGCTCACTAAAAGTAACTGATTAAGTATGTGAAATATGGCTGGCCCTGCTTGATACAGATTGTATAAAGAAAATAAAGAGAAATTTACAAAATAAATACACAACGAGTTTTATTCTTTGTATGCCCGCGTTCTTGTCTCTTCACTTTCTTTAGTTCCTTTGTCCTAAAGAACTGTTACAAATCATAAAACCAATTGTTTAATACCCAAGGACTAAGTGGTAATTTTTGCCAGATGAGATGACTAGCCGCGTCAGTTTAAAGCTATCTTGAATGTATAAGTATTTATTTATTTATTTATTATCTTAGGAAGACTATCGACTTATACAATAAATGAATAGCTACAAACTTATAAGTAAAACAGAAAAGTCATTAAAAAGTCCACTGTTAGAAACAACTTAAATAACAAAGGAGCAATACTTGAACCAAAGCACAGTTATAAAAAATGCTTAACGCTAAAGCTAACTGCAATCACATCAGTAAATTCCGGGTATTTACTCATGTGCTCTGTATTTAATTATATTTTTATACTTAGTCTTATACAAAAGAAAAGTAGCATTGAATTTTTTTTAAAATCCTTATTTACATACTAAATAAATTAACTTAAGAAGAAGCCTTTGCTAAGTTGCCTTCTTAATGAAGATAAGCTGGTATTGAAAAAATCAACGTAGAAATTGCTGAACGTTGAAAAAGTATGTATAACAAATCTCTATTAGTCAGTAAAGATGAAAAACAAAAACCACTTAAGTATGATCATTGAGAATGATAGCAATAAGATAAAGGTAATGATAGTTTTTAGCGCCGCTACATAAGACCGCCTTTGCGCATACTGGCTTCAACATTATGTGTAACTGTTTTTTCATGGGTGTGTGAGCAATAAAGCGTGTACCTACGTATGTATCTATTTAAGACCCGATTTTTCAATCTTCAGATAAGTTTTATCAAACGAATAACATAGTCATTGTGTCCAAATTATTCAATGAATAAACTTTAACTGACGATTGAAAATCAGCCCTTAAGTCTACTTACAGGAATGACAGGCTCCGGTTGCTTGGTGAACACGATCCTCCCGTCCAGGAACGGCGGCACGATGTTGTGCACCAGCAAGTGTACGCGGTCCACGCTTTCCTAAAAAGCAAGATTATTACAAACAACAACTATAAGCACATAAACAACTTTTGATTTACTTGTGCTTTTAAATGCGCATTTTATTACTTTAAAGTTATTTTAGAAAGAAAGGAAAAAAAAAAGCCAACGACGTCCATTGCTGGTCAAAGGCCTCCCCCAAGGATCTCCACAACGACCGGTTTTGAGCACAAAACAGAACAGCAGTTCGCATCCAGCGGCTTCCCGCGACCTTTACCAGATCGCATTGAAGAGAAAAATCAGAGACGTCTTTAATTAAAAGGCCTGTTACATTTTGACAGTGATTTTTGCATAAAACGCCCAACTTCGGCGTTCTTGTTTAGAGAAACTGAAACCCTTAGACAATTTTGACTAATATGGTGGAGAATAGTTATTAGTATAATTCGTAGCGGCCTCGCTTTCTGCAATTTTCCCTTATCTATTTATTTAAAGCCAAAATTCCGAAGCTAGTTTTTAATTAAATATGCTGATGGCAATTTTCAAGCTCATGGATTGAACTACTTTACTAAGCAAACGAAATGAAAAATATATAATAATAATATCTATTAAATATTGGTTAAGTTCATGGCAGGCTCGGAATTTCGATTAATGAATGGAATTTCTACAAAAAAAAAATTCCATTCAAAGCAAAAAAAAAATAATGTTAATGACGGTAGTTGTTAACATTGAATGGGCGCCTTTGGCTTTCAAAGTAAAAAGTAAATAGTGTTGAATAATTTCGGCGGGCTGGTTAGAACCACGATAGCTCAATTGGAAGAGCACCTGACCCGGTATGTCAGAAGGGTGCAGGTTCAAACCCTGCTCGTGGAAATTTTTTCAACATTTGTGTTTTTGTAATTTGTTCGCAACAAAATTTGCGTTAAAAATTATATAAACATTTATAAATAGCTTGCCTACTTCTTAACTGATCTTTAGTATTTGTAAAAATATTATGATCGGATGTTAATGACGGTAGTTGTTAACATTGAATGGGCGCCTTTGGCTTTCAATGTAAAAAGTAAATAGTGTTGAATAATTTCGGCGGGCTGGTTAGAACCACGATAGCTCAATTGGAAGAGCACCTGACCCGGTATGTCAGAAGGGTGCAGGTTCAAACCCTGCTCGTGGAAATTTTTTCAACATTTGTGTTTTTGTAATTTGTTCGCAACAAAATTTGCGTTAAAAATTATATAAACATCCATTCAAAGCCATAAAACGTTCAGAATTAGCTGTAAATATCTCCTTGCTCCATTTTTGACGATCTCCTTGGTCGAGTGGTCTTTTAGTTGATGGCTTCGTGCGATTAGCACATTTAGCCAGTGTTAAAGTAATTTTTCGTACAAGTAATACATAAATAAACAATATTTCCATAAATGATGATTAATGATATTAGAAATGGGAAGTGAGAAATGATATACCCCCCAACCCCTCGAGTATCTCAGTAAAGATGTGGGGCTTTACTAAGTCCTCACGCGAGCTTCTTGAGAGAATTTGAAAAGTGACGTTGCACTGTTTTGTTTCATTTGCCAACACTTATGCACACTCACGAACACTTAACGGTTAATAATCCACCATTATTTCACATTAATATTCGACATAACACAAATTTTGGAAAATAAGACAAAACCGCAGACATGACGCTTCACTTTCCCGCCAAGAAGTCCCCAAAAAAAGAGGAGTTAACAAAAGAAACTAGTTACAACTGACCTCATCCAAGTCGTTGTTGACGTTAATGGAGTGCACCACGCCGCTGGTGAGCATGCGGTTGCGCTCCCACAGCTCGTTGTCCTTGTCGATCTGCTGGCGCTGCGCGGACACCTTGCGGTTGGCGCGCTTCACGATCTGCTCCTCCTTGCGCGCGATGTACTCCGAGCTGGTGCCCGCGAACGGGTCCGACTCGTCGGCCTCGCCTACCCAATTACGAATTCATTTATTCAAATGTTACATTACATAATCAATCAGTGATCGGAATGAAGGGGGCTTAAATACTTAAAGACATGACTACCACCACAAGGTTGCTAATTTATTTTTAAGAAGCGGATAATAGTGCACACCGTCCTTGATAGCTTATGAAGAAGCGGACCGATCTTTTTGCTGAATATCGATAGAGGATAGATTACAATATAAAATATAGGTATTAAAAAAAGAACGTTTTTTTTATGCGGACGCTGGAATTAATTAATTAATTTAAAATAGGTACACAGACAGATTACAGTCAGTACAGCAATATGAGTAATTTCGTGCTAATATAGATTACTAAGATGTAAATCTATTTCCGGGATCTGGGATTAAATAAAAATAACTTAACAACATTTTGGTGCTTGTAACCACTCTTAGTCATAAATTTTTACTTTTTATTTTCAAGTGCTAATTGCTGCACTGAAGCTAAATTAAATATTTATAAAATTTACAAAATACAGTGAAAAAAAATTAAACGTGCAGCCGCCCGGATTGCGGAAGACCCAGGTTCGATTCCTGGCTGGGTCGGGTAGGCGTTTAATTTTTTCACTGTATTTTGTAAATTTTATAAACACTCTTAGTCATATCCCGTCGACAACTTTAGGTATTATCCTCGTTAATTTTGATCACGGATAAAATCAAATATGCTTTGAAAATTGCAATAGTTATAAGAAATGAAAATATATGACATATAGCAAAAGACATCTACTACTTTGACAAAGGCCTCCCTCAAAGATTTCCCCATCAACCGGTATTGTACTTCATTTATTTGACTTTTTATACTTGCAGAGCTTTATATGTAATGTGTATTTATACCAAGTAAAAATTATACCAAATGAATGTTATATCTTTTAAAATTGGTTTAGTAGAAATTATTAAAAAAGAAGGAAGCAACATTTACCTTCACCCATGTTGTACCAGGCTCTGTCTAGTTTTTTCTCTGCCTCCTGCCACTCTGAGTCATCTATATCTAACCCGCGTCTTGAGCTAGCAAATCTAGAAATAATTAAAAATATTTGTTATTATCTGATTCACGAAGTACTGTGTATTAAGCAGCACTCAGTTCCATAGACTGGTAAATATTCAGCCACTATAAAACTGTATTCTTTGAAATAGTACCGAGGCGTCATAAAGTTAATATCTAACAACTAAAAGTAAAAAAAGGAAAAAAAATATAAGAATAAAATCTTAGATAGATTTTCTCTAAGATAAGATAAGTTAAAAAAGGTAAAGTTATTAAACTATTACTTGGAAACACAAATACTACTACTACTACTTAACTGTTCTACTTTACCGTTTCAATATTTTTTACAAATAAAAAGTATTCATCTGAACTATTGGTTTCAAATAAAGAATACAAAATAAATGAGAAATAATTTACCTATGTAGGTATTTCAAACTAATAATAATGTTAATAAATGATAAATAAATAAATAAACTTTTCCACACTCACACCAATTATCTAGCCCAAGAGAAGCTTCATTATGAAACTCGTTAAATGGTTACTAGACAACAGATAAACATACTTAAAATACTTAAATACATACTTATTATACACAGAAAACACCCAGACCAGAGACAATTTAAAAAAACAATAATTTCTAAATTGCCCCGACCGGGGATCGAACCCGGCACCTCAGAGATGGCGACACCATGAAAACCGGTGTAAAAACCACTCGACCAAGGAGATCGTCAAATAAAGGAGGAGTCGTTAATTACAGTGCAAAAGGATCATGTCTAGCATTTATAAATTTCAAACTCAAGGAAAACCAACTTACTTATGTGGTGTAGCTCTTTCAGTCTGCTCGTAAAGCCTGCCTCTATAATCTCTTAAGGGCTTTCGCTCACTGCGCTGGGAACGGTCTGAAGGTCCCGCATCTTGGGTTAACGGTGTTGGAAAATCCCAACTGGATTTACGTATGGGCCCCCTAGGATCATCATCATCTTCATCCCAAGCTGTTTTGTCAGTTGGTTTCAATGCTTTAATGCTGAAATTAAAGATAATAAAAAAATATCATGTAATAAATTTATAATACTAATCTCAATTTCCTAGTAAATTGGTATAGTATTTAATCTACTAGTAAAGTTTATTTTTACTCCTTGATAGTGAGAGTACCATATAAAGAAAGTTATTAAGGCGACACACCACTAAACAATGAATCTAATACGGAGCGTTTTTGCCCTGTACCATAAGAAAAACTGTTTCTTTTCCTTCAAATTAAAACTACAGATTATTTTTAAGAAATGAACTAGCATATTGAAGTGTGTGTTAAGACTAATCTACTAAGAAAATTTAGATACTTGGTATCTTTTGGTATTTTTTTATTAATTGGTCTGGTTTGCCTGTAAAATGCATATCTATGTTATAAAAGAGGTTGCCATGTCATCAAATATCACTTTCATATGTTTTGTGATTGTTGTGAAAAATCAAGATCCCTGCCACGTAAATTTCCAATGTGTCGCCTTAAGTTATTACTCTCTGGTTGTTTTAAATTATCTCTGAAAAGGTACAACCAACCTATTAATGTATTTTTAAGTACCTCATAATGTCTGCCACCTAAACAGGCAAATGTATCATAACATTTACTTAAAATAAGTAGTATTAAGTGAATAAAACATCTTTGTTTGCTAGTCACAATTAGTTTGGCTAGTGGTAGAATTTTTCAGTCTGCCTGTCACCTAACTACCACCATTTAATTTAATTTCATATGATGTCATAACTTTTACATATTATTTATAAAACAAAACCCACAGCCTTTGATAATAAACATAAAAAAAGCATATTACTGATTTACATAATGAAAACTATAAAAGATTAATTTAGATAAGTTGAATGTTTGTTAGTGATAAATTGCTAGTTTTTCAGTAGTTAGTTAACAATGCTGGATAAAGTGCACTTCCAACATTGTCTTATTGTTATTGACCACCAGGGGCCCAACCGCCTAACCGATCGCTTTGACTTGACGGTATGACGTTATGACGACTATGTGTGGTATGACGTCATCTTGTTGTTTCGTGCCGCCTTTGAAAGCAATATCGAAAGCTATAGCCTTTAGCTTTTGATATTGCTTTCATAGGTGGTGCGAGGTGGCAAGATGACGTCATAAACTATACGCGTAGTCAAAGCGATCAGTTAGGCGGTCGGGGGGCAGGTGTAAAAGCAGAGCATTTTCTTATTGTAGTTTAAATCCTTTATACCTGGGTGTACGAGGTTCGTCCTTGAACCTGGGCTCATAGTAACTTCTTCTTGAGCTATCTCTGCTTCTCTCACTGTCTCTTCTACTTCTATCCCTTCTGTCAGAGTCCCCGCCTCTTCTGTCCGATTCACTGCCTCTCCTTTCAGAATCATCTCTTTTTCTTTCCTTCTTGTGCTTATCATATCGTCTGTCTCTATCACCCCGGTCATAGCGGTGAGAATAGTAACGATCGTCTTCTTCCTCCTTTGACAATAATCTCTTTTCTTCTTGAGTAGAGTTGTGTACACCCTTCTCTTTCATTTTCTTGTCTCTCCTGTAATTTTAACAAAACAAAATGGTAAACGACATCATAATTTTACGTTTAGAATAGCTACAACTAAACTCAATTCATTTACAATGTTTTTGTTATACATAAAACATAATTTTACCATTGCAATCTCTCCATAATGCGTTCCCGCGCTTGCTCTGATGTACCACCAGTATAAGTTGGAGTTTCTTCATTGTGCTTTCTATATTTTCGTTCCTTTACAGTGTCGCCGGTGTCAGTTTTTGACTCCGTATTGTCATCATCGTTTGCGTCATCTTGGAAAGATATTAGACGGTTTTGCTTTCTCTTCGCTGCGGCTAGTTTATCTAAACCTAGCAAGGAAGGCTTCGCAAACTGAAATTCTGCCGGTGTGTCTTTCTTTTTGATGATTAAACCACTAGGAGCATCACCAGACGTGCCCTCCAATCTGTGCACGTTTTTCTCGTCGTCAGACATTTTGAATTGGTTCTAACCAGTAAACCTATAAGTTCATTAAACTCACTAACACTTATACTAAATTTTATTCCATTTATTCATTCTGTTTTCGAATAAATAGGGTACAAAACATTGCGCCAAGTGCTCACAAAAGTTTATGAAATGATTGTGTCAAAATTGTCGTCATTGACGTTTGACAATGACGCTAGCTATAAAGTTGCCATTAAAAATATTAGATACGTTTAGGAGCCAAGGGATGTGGTTCCCACAGCTTTTATAAATACTACTATAAAAAGACTACAACTTAGGTTAAGTTATACTATTTTTAACTTATTAGGCGTAATTAAAATTAAAATTATTTCATTGCGTTCTCTTTAATCCATAAGTCTCTATTTATTGGACTAGATAGCGCTTCAATTACGCGATGCATTAAATGCATAATTCTATAGAACTTCTCTAGATGGCACTGTTCTTAAAATTTTTATATATATACTACAATCCAATGAACCATGCGTTAGTCCTTAGTAAGTCTGTAACAGACCTCATATAAGTATTAAGTAATTACTTACTTATTTTTTTGCGGTCTGTAAGGTCTTATGCAGTGGCGTAACTATACCATCTGTGGCCCGTGGCAAATTCATTGGATTGCCCTTTCAGTAAAAAAATTACATTGCAATTTAATTTTAATGAAATTAAATGAAATGAAATGTTTCTTTGTACCATCACAGGTTTTACAAGGTCTTACAAGATATCATCTGTAATCAGCCTATTAGGCATACAAATTAAATAAAATTATAATAAAATATTGCATTTGGTTTTATATAATATCCACTAGATAGAAATATAATTAAAATGAAATAAACTAAAAAAAAATGATGACATGTCCATATTCAAATACATTAGTATTTTTATTTTTCAAGTGCTAATTGCTGCACTGAAGTTAAAATTAATATTTCTAAAAATAAAATACAGTGAAAAAAATTAAACGCCTAACGCCAATAAAGTGGCAATTGGCATGCCAATAAAAATTATTTCGCTCCAATGAAAACGTGGCACCGCGTATTACCTATGTCGTCGGCATTCCCGGCCATGCGTGTGATTATCAATTAGGAAAGAGACACGACGAGAGTCATTTCACGTAAATAATTAAGATATTTCAGCAAACAAATTCGTTACATTTTTTTTAAATATTGGGTCCTTACCTATGAAATTGACGTTTTTTTCTCACTTAATAAATAGGTCGGTGTATTGCTTCTAAAAGTCAATATTATTATACACCTTTAATTAGGGCTATGTTACTTAGGCTTCAGTAATGACAATGATTATTAATTTTGTGTCTTAATCGCCCAATATTTTTTTTAAATTGACTACTTTTGTTCGCGGTATTGTCTTTTTGTTTCATTGTAGCTTTGAAGGGACTTGATTTTCTTTTTCTTTTTAATGTTTGCTATATTTATCTAGTGAAACAAACACACTAGTCTACAATTTTTATAGTATTTACTTATATAGATGCTAAGAAAATTAAAAAAACGTTAGTACCTATGAAATATATATAAAATCTTCATACAAAACGTCAATTTCTGGCTTCAGTGCCATACTATTTTTCGTTTTCGTAAACGTAATCGAATGTCTAATGAAACTAGGGTTGCCAACCATACTTTAAAATGACGTATCCTATGTTGTTTTTCATCCCCATACTTTATTCTTTTTAATAAAAATAAAGTATGGAAAATACCTTATTTCCGATTAATGCCTTTTTGCGAAAGGGACATTTTGCGAAAGGGACATTTTGCGACATGGGGACATTTTGCGACAAGGGGACATTTTGCGAAAGGGACATTCTGCGACGAAGCGATTGATTGTGCAGTGTTAGTTTCTAAATTAATGAGATTTCACAAATTGCTTAGCTAGGTAGGTACTTAGCGTTAACTCCTACCTACTAACGTCTCTGCTGTACTGTATAAAAGAGTTCTCTGTTGTTACAAGAATTGGTGACTAAGGTGACGGGTTAAAATCCCAGCGATGCACGATGCTGTGGTTACCATACAAGTAGAACTACTGTGGTGTGGTTCTTGTCTTGAATTGTATCATAAGTTCGGTTGGGTTAGGTTAAAAAATAAGAATGTAATAATATCTAATTTTTGGTCACACATTCAACCCAGGTACCCACCACACAGAAGATAGTTTAACTTTTGCGATCGTTGCTAAGAACGACACGCATAACAGATACGCCATCGACCTACTCATAGGAAAAAAAATCAATTAGGCATAAGTGGCACATTGAACACATTTAAGCAGCAGGTAATGACACTATTAATAAATAATATGGCACAATTTAATAACATCATTGGGTTGGCATTGTTCTAATTCAAAGGAGCTATAACTGACTGGTATATCGACTGTCATTTGTTTGGGTGCGTTAATAAATTTGGAGCGTACACGGATGTTATCTAACTGCTTTAGCGAATCGACAGAGCACTAATGGGAGCCCCCATAGTGCGAGTTTTATTTGCGAAAATCAAAACAAAATTCTGGCAAAAAATTAGCTCTCCTCTTTTTCCACCAGAGTGCCTAGTGTGAGTTTCGTTTACTATCCGTATTCATTCGAATACGTTTACGAAAACGAAAATTAGTATGGCATTGAAGCAGCGCCTTCTGGCGGCATACGATAAGAGTTAGCATTTTGCCATACAAATTCTCGTTTACGTAAACGTTAACGAATGGCGAATGAAACTCGCACTTGGCACTTAGATGGCTACTTCAAGCCATACAAATTTTCGTTTTCGTTATCGTGATCGAATGGTGAATGAAACTCGCATAGGCCCCAGACAGCGTTGCTTCGATGCCATACAAATTCTCGTATTCGTTAACGTGATCGAATCGAATGATAATTAAAACTCGCACTCAGCACTCAGACAAGTTTGGATGGCTACCATCTTTAGGTACTATTTCTGCCAGTAGTAGTTTTTTTACCCGACCACGTCTCAGAAGGTAGGTTATGTTTTTCGAGTGTACCTATATGTGTGTATGTATGTATGGATGTATGTATGTATGTATGTATGTATGTATGTATGTATGTATGTATGTATGTATGTATGGATGTATGTATGTATGTATGTATGTATGTATGTATGTATGTATGTATGTATGTATGTAGGCATGTATGTATGTATGTATGTATTATATGTATGTATGTATGTATGTCAATTTGAGCAATGTTGAAAAAAACGACAATAAATGAGCATTTATAAATGTCGCAGATACGGGGACAAACATCAATCAAGCGGCCGTGGCTAGCTCAATTAAATCCGCACTTTTTTTGGTTTGTGATTGTCCCCGCCTGCGACAAGTATCAATATTCAATGTATTCTTACATACTCATTTATTATCGATTTTATTACTTAAGTATATGTATGCTGAGATGGTTTGGACTTGTCGAGAGAATGAATGAAGAACGATTGACGAAAAAAGTGTATAAAGGGAGTGTGAATGGAAGTGTTGGAAGGGGTAGACCTAGGCGGACGTTTCGAGACCAAATCGGGGACGTCTTGGAAAAACAAAAATTTTAACAAAAAAAGAAACCGACTCCAAAATATTTGACTGATAAAATTGCACTAAAAAGTAAAAAATAAGCGTTAGACTTATATAGACAATAACTTTATTAAGAAAAAATATAGGTACAATTATTGTTATTTTTGGGGCCGGTGCCAGCCAACGAAGTTTTTGAAGCCGGTGCCAGTCCGCGTTTGTAGTTAAAATTTCATACATAAGATTTAATGTACTGATTATAATATAGTATGTCGTTAAATGTTTATGTTAAAGTTACCTTGGCTAGCACCGACTCCAAAAGTAACAATAATTGTACCTATATTTTTTCTTAATAAAGTTATTGTCTGTATAAGTCTAACGCTTATTTTTTACTTTTTAGTGCAATTTTATCAGTAAAATTTTTTGGAGTCGGTTTCTTTTTTTGTTAAAATTTTTGTTTATTTTTCGCTTTTTAGTGATTTGTTTCGATCTATTTATCAAAAGCGAATATAGGTAGACCTACTAAACACGCTGCTTGTATGAGACAGCGCCGTTTAAATGAGACAAGCGAAGAAAACGAGAAACGCCTATCTCAAAGTAGGAAATCAAAAACTGAGTTCCGGTGCCTGTCTTCTTTTGCTTCGTCATAGTCGCTTAACTATCTTAATCGAGATATTTTATCGCCACCCGTGAAATACTTATCATTGAGGAGTTCCGATGGCAATCTATGGTCTTTTTCATCAGTTACACTTCATCAAATGATACTTTCTGAATGCAAATGCTTGACTTATTTCTGAAAATACCAAAATCGCGATAGGTATGCCTACAATATTCGAGGAGTTCCCTCAATTCCTCGAGGATCCCATCATCAGAACTGGACCAAATTAAAATGAGACCACACGGGAAGCACCAGCTTTCAAATGAAGAAAGAATCATCAAAATCGGTTCACTCAGTCGAAAAATATGAGGTAACAAATATTAAAAAAAAAAAAATACAGTCGAATTGATAACCTCCTCCTTTTTTTGAAGTCGGTTAAAAAGGCCAGGTCAAGAGTGCCCTAAACCGAAGAGCATGTATGAAGGAAATAATGAAAGTGGACGAAGCGAAACAAGTATGTATGGATCGTAGCAAGTGGAAAAAAGTGGTCTCTGCCTACCCCTACGGGAAAGAGGCATGATTATATGTATGTATGTATGTATGTATATGCATAGGTATTGTCCGATGACAAGGAAATATTTCACGTTGCATTCAACATTGCTCAAATTGAATTCTGGGATCGTAGAGCTAGCTTGTTTTTTTCTTTTCAGTTTTTTTCTCTTTTTGCAGTTGTTTTTTATGTTAGTTCGGTTTTTACGAGTATATAATTGTTTTTTTTTTAGTTTGAAGCGTGCGGATCGGATGATGGGCAGCAGGGTTAAAGAATGGGAAACCAAATCAAAATACCGCGATTTCCTGCGTTTTTCAGTCCCAGTTGTGGTTGTAACATGAAATACGGCAAATCTTCAAGAAACGAGCCTATTCCTTCCTTAAAGGCCGGCAACGCATCTGTGATTCCTTTGGTTTTGCGGGTCTCCATGGGCGGCGGTGATTGCTTCCCATCAGGTGACCTGCCAGCTCGTTTGCCTCCATCTAATATTTAAAAAAAATATGCATTAAAGTCCAGTTGGTCCAGGTCCAGGTGGTTTAGGGGCCAAATGATTATTGAGATATTTCATAGCTTTTTATAAAACAGAGACTCTATCGAATGTGTATCTGTGTATGTATGTGTATGTATGTCGGTATGTCAACAGCAAAGGTAACTTGTCAATGTATAACTTGTCGATGACTGGTCAAGTTTCAAAATATGAAATCAGTATGAAAATCAAAACTTTTTAAACGCATCGAAAAACCTTCGAGTGTCTACTAGTACCTGCAGACTTTGACTGTAGTTATATAGAAAATACCGACTTACACTATCGAAACTTAATTTTGGAATCTAGTAAACATCATCTAATTTTGCTGTTGACTGTACCACATACTTAATTTGTAACAAGGTATATCTATCGCAGTGGTTAACGCGCCCGGTCTGCGAGTGCTGAGGTAAAGCAACTTTCGCAAAGGCCGGTTATTGGATGGGTGACCAAAAATTTATCGTCTCGTGCTTCTCCGTGCTTCGGAAGGCACGTAAAGCCGTTGGTCCCGGCTGCTCTAGCAGTCGTTAACAACCACCAATCCGCACTGGGCCCGCGTGGTGGTTTATGGCCCGTTCTCCATATCCATCCATAGGGAAGGCTCGTGCCCCAGCAGTGGGGACATAAAAATGAGCTGATGATGATGATATCTATCGTATTCACTATAGTCACAGAATAACTAGTACTAACCCCCGTATTTATAGACGAGTAAAAGGTCATACTGAAGCAAAGTAATTGCTTAAGTAAAATTTTATATTCTTTAGGTAACCGATGACGTTATAAACGTCAAAAGACTAGAATTCTTAGCCAAGCACTAGTTACCAATATCTTTACTCAAGCAATCTAGTTAGATTTCTCAAAGAATTCATAGTGACAAGCTTGTTACAAGCTAGTTTTGAGGTTGTATTCCGTGTGAAAGTTTGTGTTTTGTCTAAAATAATATAAAATTTATGATTTTGATAATAATTATAATGTTTTTATTTAATTCATTAAGAAAACTTCTATTGTAATATAAACGTTACTTATTTATAAAATGAAATTAGATTTTAGTGGCATTTCTAAGAACAAAGTAATTGGCTAAGTAATTGCTTGTTTATAAATACGGTTGTAAGTACCTGATAGTTTCATAGACGCTTTAATCTACTCAAAGTAAACATTATAAAAGTGTCGCACGAGTAGGTCGATCAAAGTTATTCAGCTTTGTAATGAAGAAATATAATATGCAGCAAATGGTACAAAGCTCAAATTGGTGTAAACTGCAATAAAAGCTCGCAAAATACACTAAATAAGTAGCTCTCAAGAATAAATCACATACATGTATTAATCTTTTCATTTGGTAGACCGGCAAAAATAGAACAGTACGCTATCAACTCCTGTGGCATAAAGACGCGTACGCCAATGCTCTAAAAATTAGTTTCGGCGCGAAACTTTATTGCCGCGTATTTTGAATGCCATTGCCTGTTTATTTTTAAACGTTCCTTTTTTTGTGAGTGCGAATTAAGTCGACATTACGATTTAGATTCTACCTAGGTACATATAGAGTTGTAACTTACGTAATTATAAAAGTGTTGCGTGACAATGGCGATTTAGGGACAGTTTAATGGTGTGTGTGTGTGGGTGACATAGTACAGTCGCGGCTAGACACATTGTTTGGTTTATATTTAAGTGTGAATGTGATATATGTTTATGTGCTGATGTTTGGATAACTCTCTCACCATGGACAATCTGACGGATAAAGATTTGCCAGGTTTGTACACAAAACGCAATTTACTAACCAGAGGCTGTCAGTTAATGTTAATAAGCTTTCAGTTATCCAATAGGCTTTCGGTTCATTGATTTTAATCAAATTATGACCGCAGGTGTGCACGCGATGTAAACACGTCGAGACTTAACGATCGTGAATGATGAATTGAATAGCAGATCATTACGGACGAATCAAATAATAATAGTTTGCGAAAGTTTTTCGAAACAAACAAAACAATTAAATAGCAGTGAAGTAATGACCAGCCTTCGATACTTCAAGCCCTGTCTTCGACAGAGTTTTCGTCGCCAAAAAAGAACATAGATTTTCAGCCATTGAATAGGGCTCCTCTGGCTTATAAAGTAAAAGTACTATAGTGTTGATTAATTTCGGCGAGTTGGATTGAGCCATAATAGCATAGTTGGCAGTGCACTTGACCCGGCATCTCATGGGGTGCGGGTTCGAATCCCACTCGTGGATTTTTTTGAACACTTTGTTTTTTTTTTTCAAATTGATTTTCATTTAAATATTACGGAATGACAGCAAGGAAGCAGATGGCCGGTAATTAAATATTTCTAAAGACTAGATTCAGTTGCTGGCCGCTATTTTTAACGATTAAAGGACAAAGATGTTTTTTTTTAATATTTTGCGGGTAAGCACAGTGCCTTGATCTCACCTGATGTAAAGTAATGATAGGCCAATAATGGAAGCGCACTTCACCCGAGAACCTCAACTAGTGAGGCACTGGCTATCTTATCTCTAGCTGCCGGAACACAACAATGCTACAAACATTGATGTTATGGCGACATATTTAGATGAGATGGTGGTAGCTAGTCAGGCGGACTAACAAGCCCTACCAC
Source organism: Eudonia lacustrata (assembly GCA_947562085.1). Lineage (NCBI taxonomy): Eukaryota > Metazoa > Arthropoda > Insecta > Lepidoptera > Crambidae > Eudonia > Eudonia lacustrata. Next base: position 2,378,939 of record OX387321.1, on the reverse strand, counting down.
CAACCAAACCGAGTACACAAAATGTACCCCCGCTGGGAATCGAAGCCGGGACCTCTGGGTCTAAACCGGTGGTCTTAGCCACTAGACTACAGAGGAGGTTGTCGATTACCTACTGGTTTTTGTCGAAGACTGGTGCCACTAATCTACCTACTTGTAGATGTATGAATCCTCTTAACAATGTGTGCATTGCATAGAGCAAAGGCCTCCATCATTGAAATCAATTCATCACTCCAATTGATGGGTAATGGGCTTAATCACCACGCTTGCCAAATGCGGGTTGGTGATCACAAACTCGGACTATGCATTAAACAATCACTTTGCCCTACATGGGAACCCCGGACTTCGTAACTTACCGAAAGCTGCCCCCAGCCTAATTGGATTCGACGATTAAGCTACGAATAAGCTTTGTTATAAACAAACATACCTACATACACTATCATTATTTACATAATTATTCTAGTTAATATGTGGTTAATGTTGTTGGTGAATAATGATGACACACTGACAATTAATGCTTGTTACCAAATGTTTATTGAAATGAAACAACTTTTACGGATCTACTCGCGTTTATTTTAAACATTACTTATTGAATGTTTATCCTGACGTTTCGAACCCTTTGCAGGGTCCGTGGTCACAGGAAGACAACACAGGGAGAGGATAAACATTAAATAATTAATGTGTAAAATAAACGCGAGTAGATCCGTAAAAGTTGTTTCATTTCAATGTGTAGTGTTCGCGTAAACTTTAGAAAACAATAAATGTTTATAGTTCGTATATTGTCACTGTGTGTACCTACACCTACACTGTTTGTTAACCCAAATAAAAAGAACAATTTTTTTTTAACTTTCTTTAAATTTAATTAGAGGAATAGTTTTGTAATGTGGTAATTAGTTATCCCGAGCAAGGATAGTTCAAAGGCCATATTTATGTCTCGCTGCTTATCAAAAATAGGAGCCTATCTCAAAAACCACGTTTTTTAGTACATCCATTAAAAAAACAAATGTGTAATGTAGTAAAACAGACGAAAATGTTTTTTTCTTCGAAAATTATACACGACTAATCGTAATAAAACACCAATACTAATATTGGTGTTTTATTCAGGGATGTTCCGTGCATGATTTTATAATAAAGTGAAAAATTAAACATTTTGGATTAGGTCGGTATTCATGATAGGCAGCGATCTGTTAACTTTATACTTAAGTTGAAGTTACAAATATTCTTCGAAGTCCTGACTCACTGGCTTAGAATTTAAGATCGCACAGTCCTAACCTTTGGACCTATACTTACTTACTCCGCTGCACGCTGGCTCAGTGACCCGAAGTGGATCTTGGCCTCCAACACAACAAGATGCCAAATATTCCCTACTTTTAACCCTCTCAGACCACTGGTCGATCTGGAGCCCTTGTAGGTCATTCACAACTTCATCCTTCCAACCTAGGACGCCCAACCTTTGGACTTGGAGCTATAACGCTGAAATTTTGCAGGCATATCTTTTTTATGAGTAAATTTGGCAAGAGCAAATACGCAATTTTCCGAAAATCCCTCGGAATAACGGCATAAGGGTTTATGAAGACGGAAACGAAACTTATTACTAAGTCTGCAAAATGTCCAAACCCGTCACTTGCCTATTTAAAGCTGTCTGTATATTCGATAAATAAGATCATTAGCGGTCTATCTGAAATGATCTATCTATAAATCTTATGAATTGACGAGTGGATATTTCACCTTGACGAACCGCATCCAGCTGCTTTGAAGTGCTCCGATAAATAAACCACCGTTGACTTCAAACGGCATGCTTGACGAACTCCTGGCTGAAACTGTTTACACTCATGAAAGCTGAACAATCTCTCTCACGCAACGTTTACCACCACGTTAGAACCACGAGATATGAATAAACTGGGAGAGCACCTGACCCGGTATGTCAGAAAAGTGCAGGTTCAAATCCTGCTTTTGATTTTTTTTTCATCATTTGTGTTTTTTACGCAACGTTTTCATACATACATACTCTCACTTCCTTCTCTCAAAAATGGGGTAGGAAGCATCAAAATCACCAATTTTGAGTAAACTCGCCGTTAGGACCACGACGCTACCTTTAGCATAATCAAAATAGGACTCTGAGGTGGAATAAATAAGATCAGTGATTGGTTGCTAGCCGATCGTCTGATGTGGGAGCATCTTGGAGCCCTTATCCCTTAGTCGGCTCTTAAAACATGCACGGGAAGTTAGCGTTTACTTCGACACAATAATAACTTTGAAACTTAAGCCTTCTGCTTAACTGTCAAACAGAGAAAGTTTAATATCTGGGTTATGTGCCTAGGAACTACAGATACGAACTCTTGCAACTTGTCATGATGAGAAAAGTAGCTGCAAAGAGGAAACCTGGTCGAAGAAGAAAGTCTTGGTTGCAGGACATTCGGGAGTGGACGGGTATAGCGAGTGCCACTGAACTCTTTCGCCTTGCCAAGGACAGGATCAAATCGGATAGGCACCATAAGAAGCGGGGTTTTTCAGTCCTAAAAAGCCCATTTTTCTCGAAAAAAAAATTCCTTCGTAATATGTATGACCTTCACGACCATTTGAAATTAAAATATTGTTTTTTTCTTTTTACCATCGGGGTTTATAGCCGTGGAGGTGATCGGAATAAATTCACAGAGGTCCAGGAATGACTTTTCTTGAGTACCATAGTAATTTCACTTTTTCTTAAATTCTACCAATTGATAGAACCACCACAGGTGAGTGAATTGTGGTAAATTTACCACAATTCCTCAGAACAATAACTGAAGCTATAGAAGGATGGCTAAAATAAAAATCATGCAACTATGTTTAGTTCCGTTCTATCTTATGGCTAGAAAAGGAGGTTGGAGTGCAACAAATGGTTGACACTTAGTTTTTATTTTTTGTATTGTTATGTCAAACGGTCATCAGATAATCGGTGATCAAAAAAAATCTTGAGTCCTTTATAAAGTCACTCACTACATTACCTCAAATATGACGTCACAAATCTGGTGACACCTTTGCTATTTTAGTCCGGTTTCTATAGCTTTAGTTATTATTCTGAGAGAGAACCTAACAACTTTGATAGAGGAGGTGATGACAATTGGACTTTATAAAAATAATAAGCAAAGTCGTGATGAACTGATATAAGATGTGAAACATAAACAATTAATTATATACATAAAATGGTAATGTAAAATATGGATTTGTCTATCTTCGAAGACAACTTAATATTAGTATATTTTAAAGCGTTGTTCACATTTAAGTCTAACTAACTGCTTAAACTTTGTACAAGCTTACCCACTTAGTAGAAGTTCGGTGGAAATTGCTACGGCAAAGTTTCACTACAGAATGTGCACATTCCAAAAATTACACAGTAGGTAATAATAGAATTTCCGGAAAGCTCTCAAACGATTTGAACCAGACTGAAACTTATTTTAGATAATTAATTAATTAATTGAAATATGACCACTGTTACGGATCTAGTTGCATTTTTTTTTCGAACTTTTTAACTAGTATATGCTAATAGACTATTGTTTCTTTTTTTCTTCTATTTTATTAGTAATATTTAATAATATTTTTTGCAGGACACTGTACTAGGAAAAGTTATAAATAAATTTTTTGCACCTGCTCTTAAAATGGTTTTGACATACGAGTACCTCGTAGTTGATTAAAATTAGAAAAGGCAATAGTTATTAAATTCAGCTAAGAAATAACTAATTGTATTAATTTATGAACATAATCATGAATTTGTTTGTGAGAGAATAAAATTAAATACAACTCTCTTATCTCTAAAATAAAGGAGATTTGAAGAAAGGTTGGAGAAATTTGGTGACTCGTTTCTTTGTCGCACCTCCAAAAGATGAAATAGTCTACCAGCACACGTTTTCCCTCCTTCCTATGTCAAAGTCAAATGATTTTCGTAGCTCAATTTGTACTGTATGATATGGGGTCCTTCAAGAGAGGCGTGAAGAAGCATCTTGTGGGCCGGCAGAGAGAAGTTAACTGATGCTACGTTTGTTTCCACGCTGTACCAGTTATCTTCGCGTCTGGACTCCATTTCCACTTAACGTTAGGTGGGATGGAGTCATTTGCCGAGCTAACTACAAAAAAAAAGTTTGTCAAGAACTACGTCTGTAAATTACTATACCTACATGTCTGAGTTTGTTTCTGCATAATCAAATTATCACGATCTTATATACTTACTCTTTTTGTAAATAAATGTAAGTATTAAAATAGAAAGTTTTGTTATTCTGCGCATACTCTTTGCATTGAGATCCGTGCTTCGGAAGACATGTAAAGTCGTTGGTCCCGGCTGGATTCAACCACAGCACTGGGGCCCGCGTGGTGGTTTATGGCCCGTGCTCCCTGTGTGGTATTTCCATCCATAGAAAAGGGTCGTGCCCTAGCAGTAACTCTACAAAATTTTGTTGGTGATGAGACCTTTTAAGTATGTTCTTCAAGACCTTTTCAAAATTCACTAAAGAGATTATTTTGTACATAGTTTTATTTTCTTTGTCACCAATAATTGTTTAAAGTGTTGTATTGTGTCCGACTATACACATAATAGTAAGCCATTTTGGAGATACTCTGCCTCCTAAACTAGAACGTAACAAGTTTACGCCAGCTAATTTTACGTTAACGAGACAATTTAACTAACTGCCAAGTTAAAACATGAGTGGCTAATTGTAAACAATCTGCGCCGCTCGTTACTGGAATAATAACAGCTTTCGTCGGATTACTAACATGTATACTCGTACACTCGTATTAATAAACAAAGTGTAAGGTTGAACTTCTTGGCGGGAAAGTGAAGAGGCATGTCTGCAATTTTGTTTTATTTTCTAAAATTTGTGTTATGTCAAATATTAGTGTGAAATAATGGTGGATTATTAACCGTTAAGTCTTCGTGAGCGTGCATGAGTGTTGGAAAATGAAACAAAACAGTGCAACTTCACTTTTCAAATTCTCTCAAGAAGTCTGCCCGAGGACTTAGTAAAGCCCCACATCTTTACTGAGATACTCGAGGGGTAGGGGGGTATATCATTTCTCACTTCTCATTTCTATTATCATTCATCATCATTATGTACGTACTGGAAGGATTTGTATATTTATGTATTACTTGTAAGAAAAATTACTTTGACACTGGCTAAATGTGCTAATCGCGCGAAGCCACAACTAAAGGAAAAAAAAAAGTGTAAGCTTGGAGTAGTTCCGTGTTTTGTTCCCGCCATGTAAACTTCATTTCATATTAGAGTAAAAGAGACAAAACACGGAGTAACTACTCCAAGTTTACACTTTGTTTATATAAGCGTAGAGTACATAGAGTTGCTACTACACCTTTTATTTATTATTCATTTGAAAAAAGACAAAGTGTTAAATCCACGAGCGGGATTCGAACTCGCACCCCATGAGATGCCGGTTCAGGTGCACTGCCAACTATGCTATCGTGGCTCATTATTATTACTAGTATTATTAATTTGTTTTAGAATGAGGGGAAATACTATTGTATCATATGTAACTGATTTTATAGTTTTCATCTCTATATATTTCACACGAAAAATTCTCACAAAATTCACACGAAATATATTTGAACTCTAATTATTAAACATGATAAATCTAATAATGAATGGACATGGAAATTAAGATTTGAATGCATTTGGAAATGCGATGATTGCCGAGAGACATTAAGAAAATAGAGTGCTGCTCCTACTTGTTATAGGGTCACTGCGTCACTTATAAGAACTTTTTGACATTATTATTTTTGGTAATTATTATTTTTTGAACATTATTATTTTATAGACATTATTATACCGACCCGTACCTTACCTAGTACTTTCTACTGCCTAATTATTATTAATGCGCTGTTAACACATTCATAACAGCCCTGTTAAGCTAAAAAAGGAAAAGCCTTTGTTAGGCTTGGCATCGCGTCAGTAGTCTAACAGAGCTATGGGGAATCGGTGATTGAACCATGATTTCTTGCGTACAGCTCGACCATCTAATCCGTTCGAATACCGACTCTTATAAATAACAATATTGGAACTTCTTGGCTTTCATCTTTCTCTTCTCGAAGACTGCGATTCGAACTTGTAGTAGACTATCTAAAAATGTTAGAGGTACTGAGAGTGGCTTACTTCACCTTCACCTAAAATCTTCAAATTATCTTAATATCATGAATAGGTATTTTAAGAAGCTTGCTTGAATTGGGCTGCCTTGAAAAACTTTGACACTGCCTCTATCTATGTTTTCACAAAAAAATGTTTAGACCTCATAGCTCATTGATGCACTGTTTAGATAGATAGATAGATAATACTTTTATTGCAACACTATAAAACATAATCATGAACAAAAAAAATAAAATTTACAAAGTTACAATTTGGCGGCCTTATCGCTTTTAAGCGATTTCTTCCAGACAACCAGTCGGATGTTTAGGGCACTAATTTAAAAAAAAAACTGATTTATTGGCGTTTATTTTTCAGTAACTATTTTTTTTTTTGGGAAATTGTAACCTTTTCACGGTGAAGTGCCGAGATTTTGAACCATTCGATCTCGTTAACCAAAACGAAAATTAGTGTGGCATTGAAGAAGCGCCTCATGATGAGGCTGGTGACAAACCAGAAGAGTAAAAATTTTATCACATATATTCTCGATTTTATTAACGTGACCAAAGAACTCGCATTTTGCAAACAGAACACAGAACTCAGTTTCCCTGTGATCACAGACAATGTCGCTTCAATGTGAAGTGTTGCATTACGTATCAACAAGGAAACTAAATCCTTCAATTACGTCTGTCTCCTTCGTCGCAATAAATTGTTAAGTCAATTTCACGTCTGTCGGCGACAGAACCCTCGAATGACCGTAAGTGGTGCCAATTGACCCGCGGCTTTAAACTTACGGACGCTAGTGCACTAGAAGATCGATTTGCATAATATTTTACTATTACGTATATTTTTATGAGCAGTTGTCGCCCAGTGGTCGAAATTCGACACATACAAAATTGTTTAAATCTTTCTACACTCCTTCTACATATCACAGTGTATCCAACATCTTTTTAAGGTAATTTTTTACGCTGTGTCTATATTATGAATTTGACAATTGACATACACTAAAACTAAAATCTCGAATTAAGTTCCTCATATTATCAAAAATTGAGTTAGTCAGATTCCTTGTAAGTAGAGCTCAAGGATAAGCTAAAGAATAGATAGTGTGATAAATAAAAAAAGTTTATTTGGTACTTCAACAAATCATCACACACACACACCATCATACATGACACAAAAACAATAACAGTAGATAGGTATATAGACAAAAAAAAACAAATAATTAAATTTTAGTTAAAACTAACTGTATATGTCTTAAAGGTAAATGTCTTAAAGTTTCTCACAGGACCAAGTGTAAGTAAATATAATAAATAAGTATGTTAAGGTTATCTATCACAATACCCTCAGTAATGTATATCGCATAAAATACTATAAAAAAACATTTCAGGCTAAAAACGCGAGTGCATAATTCGATTTAAAATCCTTTCACAGGCAGAGCGGTATTAATGAAATGAAAAAATTGAGAGGAACTTAACTCCATTGCAGCTATGCTTTTTTTAAGTAGTGGGAGTAAGGCCAGCCGCACTTTAGATGCGTTTTCATACGAGTTTGACTCGTACGAACACGTACGTATACGCACGATACATCCCGATCCTCCGACTACTAATGTTACCTCGCTGGGTGCGAGCTAGTCGTGCGTGTACGCGCGTCGACAACGTCCGAAATCAATTCCAACTTGTTCGGATTTTAAATGCGTTCCTACGAAAATACTCAATCTAAATAAATAGAAAAATGTATGTAACCGTTCACGTGCCCCAGTCATTCCTGGCAAGTCCTGGCATTTTAACTAAAAAACAAACGGAATAAAACCGTCACCGTTTTTGAAACGTCAGTATAAAACATATACATATATGTATACAGGGTGGAAACTTTCAGCGGGGCAGTAAGGGGAAGTACTTTATCCGTTGGAGCTACACGAAAATGGTCTTAGGAGACTATCCATATTTTTTTATGGAATTTTGATCCCCATTCAAAGATTTTCAAAAAAATGTACAGTTAGCAAGAAAATAGCCATTTTACACAAAAACATTTTTTGATGTCAATCGATCCTGTTTCTAATACTGATCAAAAATTTCTATGGGACCAACCATCGTTGAAGTACTCAAAAAGTCACAAATTGCAAAAAACTTTTCCCGTACATTTTGTATGAAAATTTTACGCAAAAGCTTTTTTAGTGACGGTTGAGATCTTTTTGTTGACTGAATAAAAAGATAAGTTTAAAAACAATTCAAATTTGGAACTCGTTATTATTAAATAAAAAACAATCTTGACAGTTTGTTGCGTCAGAAAAGCTCTGAGTGTGTTGTGAATAACATCATCAAGTTATGTTCATTATGATCAGAAAGCCTAACTTACAGAACGTCTTTGAAGCAAAACGTCTACAATGCTTAATGACTAAAATGCAGATAGCCTAACTTGCAGAACGTCTTTGAAGCAAAACGTCTACAATGCTTAATGACTAAAATGCAGATAGCCTAACTTGCAGAACGTCTTTGAAGCAAAACGTCTACAATGCTTAATGACTAAAATGCAGATAGCCTAACTTGCAGAACGTCTTTGAAGCAAAACGTCTACAATGCTTAATGACTAAGTAATAAAAAAAGAAAATTAATACGCCTTCTTTTTGATATGTATAAAATTCTACGTGATCGTTTGTCTTGTATTTTATTTTTTGTATTTCAGTTACACAAATTCTTTACAAAATGTAAGGGAAAAGTTTTTTGCAATTTGTGACTTTTTGAGTATTCAAACGATGGTTAGTCCTATAGAAGTTTTTGATCAGTATTAAAAACAGGATCGATTGGCATCAAAAAATGTTTTTGTGTAAAATGCCTATTTTCTTGCTAACTGTACATTTTATTGAAAATCTTTGAATGGTGATCATTATTCCATAAAAAATTATGGATAGTCTCCTAAGACCATTTTCGTGTAGCTTCAACGGATAAGGTACTTCCCCTTACTGCCCCGCTGAAAGTTTCCACCCTGTATATTATGTATAATACAGTATATTTTTGACTAACGATTATATTAAGGTTTGTAATTATAAGAAAGATAATACTTGAACCGTGATTCTACTATAAATATTTAAAGACTATCACCTATTGGACGACCTCCTTGGTCGAGTGGCTTGCACACCGGTTTTCATGGTGTCGCCATCTCTGAGGTCCCATGTTCGATCCCCGGTCGGATCAGTTTGGAAATATCTATTTTTCTAAATTGTTTCGGGTCTGGGTGTTTCCTATGTATAATAAGTATGTATTAAGTATATTAAGTATGTTTATCTGTTGTCTAGTTAACCATTTCTTGAGTTTCTTAAGGAAGCTTTTCATGGGGCTAGATAATTGGTGTTTTAAAAAAATGTATTTTTATTATTATAATAACTTGTCCTGACTGACTGACTCATCATCGCCGAGCCTAAACTGCTGTAGCTAATAAGATAATTTTGAACTGTATGTTAATTGAGTGAAGTAACCAGCCACTAAGAAAGGATTTTACGGAAATCACAACCTAAGGGGGTCAAATAGGGGGTGAAAGTTTGTATGAAAGTCCGTCAGTTTTGAAGATAAATACATGAAAGTTGGTGTTTGGGTTCTTGAAAAGAATTAAGGAATGACATGTCTCAAGAATTTTGTTTACTTTTCTTTAAATGAGTAAAAAAGGGAAAAAGGCTTTTTTGGGGAAATCGTTATTTGTAAAGTAATATCTATCAAAATGAATATTTTAATCGATCTTTATATTTTTCAACAAAAATAAAAAAGACGTGTTTTAGCATTTTTTGAAAAACTTCTCCTAGAGAGGTGAAATAGGGGTGGAAAGTTTATATTGAAATCTGTCATTCCTTTAATTTCGGTATTTAGCCTGGTTAGAAATTACCTACGAAGAGTTTCAGGATTTTTGGAAAACGATCTAGGGGATGACAATTTGTACAGGCGGTTTCAGAACGGATCAAAATTAGTTATACAGAGTGAACTTTATTACGCGGTTTTGTGTTACACCTTTTACTAATTCTAGCTCGCATGGATGGGCTTTTGTAATGATACAAAATGAAAAATTTTAATGTTGAAATGACGTGACATGTTTAGTTGTCTAACCCTTATTAATTATACCCTTATGATATTTACATTTAATAAGTTTGGCTTTTATTAATTTTATTATTCTATTCAACGAAGCTTCTCTTGGGCTAGATAATTGGTGTGAGTGTAGGAAAGTTTATTATCTATTACTAACAAACACAAGTCATGTAGCCCACGTGAGCAAAGCTGCGAACAAAAAGCTAGTATACAATATTTTTTTATCAAGAAATGGTGCCAAACTTTTAAGCTTACTTGTAGCTAGTTACATAAATAGTTTAATTCGTTCTCGCTAAACGGCAAAGACCGAGGTGACATTCCTTCGTCCTTACACTAGGTTAAATCCTAAAGCGGTTTTACACATAAATATCTAACAGCTAAATTGTTCCTAGTATTTGAACGGGTCGAAACTGCTTTACCTATTCTAAATAGTGAGTTAGTGGAATTAACACTACATATTAAGTTAATTGCCTTTTTGGATGCCACGGATTTGTGCAAAGTATCGCCTGATTTCATAAACTATCTAATTAGTTCTATAAACCGTATCATCATCAGCTCATATTTATGTCCCCACTGCTGGGGCACGAGCCTTCCCTATGAAAGGATAGGGAGAACGGGCCACAAACCACCACGCGGGCCCCAGTGCGGTGCGGTGGTTGTTAACGACTGCTAATGCAGCCGGGACCAACGGCTTTACGTGCCTTCCGAAGCACGGAGGATCGTATATCCGTATATTTTCTATAAATTGTGTTCTAATGCCGTTATGCTATCTCATCAGTTCACCATCAGCCTAAAACGGGACACTGCTAGCCTTTCGACACAAAAAATGATATAATACAAAAACACGGTTTACACAACATAATTTAGTTGGAGAAATATATTATTTTTAAATTTACCTAAACCATAATTTAAAATACTTACTATAATTTATAAAATTTATAAAATATAGTGAAAAAACTAAACGCCTACCCGACCCAGCCAGCAATTAGACTTGAAAATAAAAAGTAAAAAAAAAATTACTTACTATAAGCTATACTATTGTAAAAATAAATAATTGTAATGTGTCGGTTTAAATAAAACAAATTTACAAAGGGAAACTACTTATATTTATGTATGTATGCAAAATACAAAGTTATTAAAATTTTGGACTCTCCATACAAATCAGGCTGATCACGTGTTAGCTTTAGTATGGTAAGTCCAAAATATTTTGTCATATTTCGACCCATGTTACTAGAGGAAAATTGTTACCTTACCGATTCCGAGTCGCTCCTGCAAAGGCTACTGTTTTAAAAACAACTTTGTATATTATCTTTATGTTAGATATTTGAATGAGCCCTTACGATAATACGTCTCGCATAGCTTGTGCCCCACATTGACCTGGCATTGCATTGCATGACATAATTACGCTCATATCAGATCGACGACGAATCCCCTACGTCACCAAGCTAATTAAAATGTTAAGGCGACATTGGAAATTTACGTGACGGAGATCTTGATTTTTCCCAACAATTACAAAACATATGAAAGTGATATTTAATGACAATAATTTTTCATTTAATTGACTTCATTTTGCTAGTTGCAGAAACACGATTTGTTAACTTTTATAACAGAGAAAAAATATCAAAGTAACCTCTTTTAAAACATAGATTTGCATTTTACAGGCAAACGAGACCGATTTAAGCATCTAAATTTTCTAAGTAGATTAGTTAACTTGACACATACTTCAATATGCTAGTTCATTTTTTTAAACTTATATGTAGTTTTAATTGGAAAGAAAAAAAAACAGTTTTTGTTATGGTACGGGCGCAAACGCTCCGTATTAGATTAAAATTGTTTAGCGATGCGTCGCCTTAATAATTTTATTTACTCGAGCTTGAAATAATAGTGGACTAAATATATTTGCCCAAAGGTCAATGCAAATTAAAAACTACTAGCTATTAGTTGCGAAGAAACATATTAAGAATGAGTTGTAAGAATAAGGAAACATACAAACATACAATGTTTTCTTTATATGAAGTTAATAAGAGTTTTAAGTATAGCTTCAACCACCAACCCGCAGTGGGCCCGTTCTCCCTATCCATTCATAGGGAAGGCTCGTGCTCCAGCAGTGGGGACATAAAAATGAGCTGATGATGATGAAGTATAGCTTCAGTAGTTGAGGATTCAGGGTGAAGTGCGCTTCTACCTTCGGCCTTATCGTCACTTAACATACGGTGAGATGAAGGCCAAAGTGCAAACTCGTAAATCATAAAAAAATTCTAATAGTAAGCCCTTACTAATAAACAGTGCATAACATTGGAATAGATCTTTCTGGTTTTGTTCCCGTCACGTAAACTCAAATTAGATTGAAAGAGAATAGAAGAAGAATACGCATAACAAATAAGTTGCCAGCCAGCTTTTAGATAGAAAAATAAAAATTATAAAAAATATTGTTTACTTTACTTTGTTTTTCTAGATGATTTCAGGAACAAAAGCAGCAAATCAATGATTAACAGTAAAAAAAACAATACATGTAATTTATAATGTTGATTAAATTTAAGTATTTATTAACGGTTTTGTTACCATGAGTATGTCGACTATTATAAATGAAATAATATAAATAGAAATAGAAATAGAAAAAATCTTTACGTTATTACGTTAATTAAGACCATAAGATGTTAAGAGTTAATAACTACTATATTTATTTCGAAAATGATTTAAATCCCGAAAAGCTTCGAATGCTCTAAGCCGAAAAGCGACTACTGGACCAGAACCCACGACCTAAACGTTCCAATGTTCGCTCAACGTGCGGACAAAAGAACGGATGCCTACTCAATTGGTTGTATAAGCATGGTTTCGTAAGACACTCGAGTTTGATTGGCTCTCCCCGATTACTCTTTATTGAGATTAAGTACCTAACTCTGATAAATGGCATCCATCATACCACACTATCTAGCTACACACTTCACTATCGTGACATCAAATACGATTTCAAATGTCTAGACGAGACTTTGTTATATACGGTTTACACCTGTTAGTTTTTAGAAAAATGTTTTTTTCAATTTAGGCTAAAAACTTTTTTGGAAAGCAAATAACTACAAGCACAACACTATCGTGTAAACGAAAAGATAAGTAAGACAGAGCATTCTTATCATTGAAATAATCTTCATTAATTTTATGATTCTTAACCTTACTTCATTGAACATCATTTATTTTGTTCTTAAAATTGTTGTATTTCAGCATGTGTGAAAAACACTTTATTCCCAAGGGCCAATCTTGGCCTTGGCCCATTGGCCAATCTTTTATAAAATGTATCTTATTTTACTTATCTTATTATTTTAAGGTGTCACTGTTAGTGACACCTTAAATTAAAATTGATAATGTAATCAATTTTAATTTAAGGTGTCACTGTTAAATTACATTATCAATTTTAATTTAAGGTGTCACTAACAGTGACACCTTAAAATAATAAGATAAGTAAAATAAGATACATTTTATAAAAGATTGGCTAGATAATGTAATCAATTTTAATTTAAGGTGTCACTGTTAGTGACACCTTAAAATAATAAGATAAGTAAAATAAGATACATTTTATAAAAGATTGGCCAAAATAAAAAAAACTTAAGCTAAGTAAATAAGTGTTAGGGTCTGTAAAAATAATAATCATGTTAGTATGTAATAAAAGTTGCCTGATGTTATGTATTATGTATTACTATGGAATATTAGAAGCTATTTCTTATATCTTAACTGAACTCTTCATATACAGGCTTATTAGAATGATTGTCGTACAAAGTGGAAGAAACTAATGCCGCCTCAGGGTATGTCATCTCCGCCAAAAGTCGTCCACTGTTGGACGAAGGCCTCCCCCAAGGATTTCCACAACGACCGGTTTTGTGCTGCTCGCATCCAGCGGCTTCCCACGAACTTCACCAGATCTTCGGTCCACCTTGTTGGAAGGCCTGCCCACACTGCGCTTTCCGGTTCTGATTCGATCATGCCTTAGACCATTAATGCTCTAAGGATCACGCAGAGAAACCCCGAGCGTAGCCCTCTCCATTGCTATTTGAGTGATCTTGAGCCTTCTGATGAGGCCCACAGTAAGCAACCACGTCTCACTCCCGTATGTCATCACTGGCAGCACACACTGGTCAAAGACTTTCGTCTTGAGATACTGCGGTATATCGGACGAGAAGATATTTCGAAGCTTACCGAACGCTGCCCAGCCTAATTGGATTCGGCGATTGACCTCTTTGCTGAATTTGGACCTACCTAGCTGGACCGTTACATTAGTATGTTCTTATTGGGTAAAGCGCAAGCGTAAGAATTTACAACACCCGTAATATCGTAGATTCAATAAAATGGAAGCAAAGTCAAACATCCTTTAATCGTAGCGCGCCCGTCACTGTACAAATAAGCAAATGTCTACTGTGCTCCAGTGGGGGACGCAACAGGCTTATTACAATTTATTGTCGTACAAAGTGGAAGAAACTAATTCCGCCTCGGGGTATGTAGCCGACAATACATTTTTGTCATTTAAAAGGGTGTCACGCGGACGCAAAACTGCGAATTTAGGCATATAGCGAGCGAGCGGCGCGTGGCAGTGGTGTGATAACGGCGCACGACATGAATACGCACGCGCACTAATAAATGTACAGAGTAGGCTGGTGATTTAATTGGAGCAAAGTTTATTTTCGTAAAATCATAGGTGTTTGGGTAAAAAATAATAAAAGTCTTAATATTTTCATATTCATATTTTTAAATGAAAAATTAGACATCAGTGACCTGCGGAATATCAATACAAACATTTTGATTCGGATTATTGTTTCATGTGCTATATTTATAAAGTTTTTGAAGAAATAAGTTTTTAGATATCATTACTTTTACGTAGTATTGTTCATATGTAGTTTCTGGGTGGCACGTCTTGAGTGAATTCAGTATCGAGTTCGGCGGTGATTTTGTTACAGAATCGCACGACTGTTCAGCGCCTAGCACCAGTGACTTAAAAACACGTAAATTATCGCAATTCCGCGCTCTTAATAAAAATAAAATTTTAAAATGTTGACACCATTTTCGTATAATATGAAATGGTTGCTAAGCTATCCTAATTTCAATACATCTGTTACTACTGTACATTTAGTACTCACCCACATTTAATTGTTAATTTCTTATGTAAGTGACTGTATGGTTTTTAATGCTCTTGTTGAACATGTTCTTTAAACACAAAAAAATTAACAGTAACAAATAGATAAGAAATACGTATTATAACATTGAAGATAAGCAGTTGTGTGGTAGGGTAACTTCCAAGTTGGACCGACGATCTGGTGAAGGTCGCGGATAGTAGCTGGATGCGAGCAGCACAAACCGGTCGTTGTGGAGATCTTTGCGGAATGACTTTGTCCAGCAGTGTATGACGAGGTAATGATGTTAAAGAAAATATACTTATAAACACAAAACAAAATGCGGGTTAACTCGTGAGAGACAAGACTCTGCGCTGGTGTAAACCTATCTTACTGAACTTTAGATTCATTTGGTGTGTATGTAATTGTATGTGACACGCGTGAGCTTGCACGAGTAGGTAATTTACTCTATATTCTGTGTATTGTTTAATAATATACAGAAACTATTCTGAAACTATTCAAGAACTATCTTATGGACAATGGCCTCCATCATTTAAATTAAGTCATCGCTAAATTAATGAGTATTATATAAAAGTAGGAGGGATTAATCAACACGCCTGTCAAAAGTGGGCTGGCGAAATAAATCAGTGTTGCGAGTTCTGCTCCCATTAGCGCGTCAATGGCCGGTTTGACGATATTTTGTTATTGTGGATAATACATATTTTGAACGCATTCATCATTTTGTCGGCACTCCAATATAATTCATGTCAAAGAAAGTATTTCGTATCAAAGTAAGGTCGTTTAAAAATACATCATTCGAAGTATTGTTTAAAAATAAAGAAATCCCTCATTGTGTTGGCGGAGAATCTATACCTACTAATATTATAAAGCTGAAGAGTTTGTTTGTTTGGTTGAATGCGCTAATCTCAGGAACTACTGGTTCGAATTGAAAAATTATTTTTGTGTTGAATAGTCCATTTATTGAGGAAGGCTATAGGCTATATTAAATCACGCTATGACTAATAGAACGCAGGTGAAACCGCGGGGCACAGCTAGTGTAGAATGTAGACGTTTTACCATGTAGGAAATAACACTGTTTTTAATTTATTTAAATATATTTCAAAATTATCGCTATACCTAATTCAAACAATTATATTGTAATACTATTTCTAGATACTGGTAGCATATAAGCAATGTTTATTTACCAGAGAGACCTTATTATATGCCCCATGCCCAATAATTTTATTAGATATAAAAAATTAAGTTAATGACGGTAGTTGTTGACATTGAATGGGCGCCTTTGGCTTTCAAAGTAAAATGTAAATAGTGTTGAATAATTTCGGCGGGCTGGTTAGAACCACGATAGCTCAATTGGAAGAGCGGATAGTTCAAACAAAGCCTGAAGAAGCATCTTGTGGGCCGTGGGGTGTGGGTTCTTTATATCTTACGGGTAAGCATAGTGCCTTCATCTCAGCTGAAGTTAAGTGATTGTACGTTTTCACCATTGGCCTTATCATTCTATGAATGCGTTTTTTGTTAATCAAAATTTAAATAAATTAATAAATTAATAAATAAATAAATAATTAAAATAATAATAATTAAGAATAATTTGTTTGTAATATATAATAATGAATCCCCTGTGTGGTGCCGGGGATAAAGAATTGCACCACCCCCTCTCGTCCCGTGGGTGTCGTAAAAGCCGACTAAGGGACTATTCCAGAGGATGGGCAGCAGCATCTCTCTGAGGTTACCCTCAACCTACTGCGATCGCCAACCCGCCTGCCAAGCGTGGCGATTACGGCAAATACCCCTCATATCCTTGGGGGAGGCCTTTGTCCAGCAGTGGACGTCTTTTGGCTGAGATGATGATGATGATGATATAATAATGAAGAGTGAAATTGTTTAATTTAAAATTATTTAATTGTTGAATATGTATTTTTTTCTATTGTATGCCCGTTGTGGGTAACTGTTCTTACTTTAATGCAATGTAACCTAGCAAACAAAAATGTAACAGTAATGCAATAAAGTTTTATTCTATTCTATTCTATTCTATTCTATTCGGCGCGTCCTGATCTGGAGCTATGACCTGACGCAGATAGTCCCTTGTGCTTGCGCAAGGATGTCTGACACCTAACTTTATAACCGTAAGGTTGGTGGGGGGTGTCAGTATAAACTTTAAAGTCGTATGTAGCGGGGTGGCCTTATCATCAATGGTGGAAGCGCACTTTACCTGAGATCCTCCAACTAGTGAGGCACTGGCTGTCTTATCTCTAGCTGCCGGAACACAACAATGCTACAAATATTGATGTTATGGCGACATATTTAGATAAGATGGTGGTAGTTAGCCAGTGGAAACATGTGGGTGACTGATGCTGCGTTGTTTTCACGCTGCACCAGTTCTCTTCGCGTCTGGATTCTGTTCCCACTAACATCAGGTGAAGTGGAGTCATTTGCCGTGCAACGTATAAAGAAAGGGTAAACGCTGGGCCGTATGTTCGGAGGTTGGACAAGTGTGTGTCGGATTTTCGAGCGCTATCCCGGGTTGCCAAGCGTGTGATTAAGCCAATTAGTGGGTATTCATTGTTGTGATAATTAGATTTTAATAATGGAGGCCTTTGATCAGCATTGTTGGGACATTAAATAGAAAGGTTAGAGTGGTGTGTCCGAAGGGACATTATATGAGCTAAAAGTTACTTTACTTTATCCTCTTCTAATTAAATATTTAATTTTACGTATGCCTGAAATTAAACTACGTTAAATTTCAGGCATATCTACATCATATAGGTAGCCCGTTCAATAAACATTTTGTGTAGCTCACTGCTGATTAGAGGCAAAAATATGTAAAAGGCCTTCTTCCACGGTTACTATGTATACCCTACCACTGCAAACATTTTGGAAACAAAACAGTAACACACCACAATAAACCACCTGGCATTCGCCGTTTCATTACATACAATCAAACATAATGTTTACAAAAAATATTTGCAATTCTAACGCTATACTACCGTGTCGCGGCCGGGGCGGGCGCGTAGCGTGGCCATGTGCCAAGTGTCGCTTGAACTTGAGCGTTATTCTCGTAACTCGAAACGGTTTCGAACGGGGAAGTGACAGTTGCGTTTTCCATGGAGCCTTGGCGGACGCGTTCACGGCCAATAAGGGCGCCTGCGTTATTGAGCGCCAGTATTACAATTCAAAGACAAAACATATATATTTACGAGTATGTACACTTTTTAGGAGTTCGATGGTGCAGTAACTCACACGGTCTGCGATTGCTGATGTTAAGCAACTTTCGCAAAGGCTGGTCATCGGATGGGTGACCAAAGATATATCATCTCGAACTCCTCCGTGCTTCGGAAGGCACGTAAAGACGTTGGTCCCAGCTGCATTAGCAGTCGTTAAGAACCACCGCACCGCACTGGGCCCACTTGGTGGTTTACGGCACGTTCTCCCTATCCGTCCATAGGGAAGGCTCGGGCCCCTACAGTGGGGACATTTATAATGTCAAAGGCAAAGTCAAATAATTTTATTCAACGCTAGCGGCCCGCCCGGCTTCGCACGGGTGGAAATTTTTTCTTTTTTAATATAGCCTATGTTACTCAGCGCCACTGCGAAAGAGGCCTTTTGGCCAGTGGACATTTTGAGATGTGGACATTCTGCGACTGAGCCATTGTAGCATTCTAATGGTGAAAGAATTTTTGAAATCGGTCCAGTTGTTTGAGTTTATTCGTTACAAACATACAAAAATACAAAGCTTTCCTTTTTATAATATTAGTATAGATAAGCCTTCACAGGCACTTAATGACGTCAAAACTATAAATCATAAAACAAAAAAATTGGTATAACCCCTAGACTGTCGAGCGACCAATATTGGTTACTTTCTAACGACGCTGCAGAGGATAAATCAAAAAACAAAAAAGCTGGGTGATGGTGACATTTTTTTACTTTCGCGTTCCATTAAACAATTTAAAGAAACTTCATTTAAATGGGTATTAACGCATACTAATCAGTCAGCCCGTGACGACGGCCGGTACATGAAGCTTTCACAGGTCCTTTAGAACTTCGTGTCTCCAGCGGTAAGTATCTGAGGCCAAAGCTCATTCGGGGCTGTCAGCGCAGCGCCAGGATAGTAAGTTAGTAAAAATGTCTATAATGAATAAGAATAGTTATACCACCGTTTTGAAAATGTGTAGTCACTCCACGTGTTTCCTTGTGTTGTTGTATTGTTATATGTCACTGAGCTAGTAAACGGGCTTACTGCCTGCGTGATGCGGACGCTTGTAAACCTCATAAAGGTTATATGACGGATATACCTTTATCACTTAGTCGACCCTGAAGCTTCAGATCTTATACCTTTATACCCTACATCCAGTTATTATACAAAAATGTACAGATAGATAGATATAGATAGATAGATAATTTATTTAATTGCAACAAAACATGCACACAGTTAAAACAAAATACAATAATAATAAAAAAATACAATACAAATTTAAATAATAATAAAAAAGCAATTAAATATACAACTACCACAAACATTAGTTGTCAATGGTGTGCCGTAGCGATGCAAAAAGGTGAAAACTCAGTGAAACATTTGCTCATGCAGCAAATCACTGATTTTCAGTATCCACCAGAACAAAACCGTAGATACAATCGTAACTACTCTTAAATGTATTCAAAAGTGATTAACCTAAATATTTTTTGATGATTGTTAATTTAGGTATTTTCGTAAATAATATGGCCAAAAATGTAATAATTTGAAAATAATATTGTTATTTAAAGAAATTTTGTTTTTCACTAGTAGTGTCACACACGATACACTATTTACATACATTCAATCTTCTCCACTAAGTGCTTTGACAAAACAAATCTCTGGTGAAGCGTTGTATTTTTTGCCCACTACCACTTCCATTGTGTCCTAGTTATTATATCGTTCCACCTTTCCGGTCGCTTCACCGCCTCTTACGAAAACAAGATGAAAACTATCACAGCTGGCATTTTCGGTAATTTACGACGTTCCCACGTTCCGCACTCACTATGATTTATATTATCGCAACCCGTAACTCAGCCATATGTGTGCATCCGCAAATAGATCAAACGGGAGTATTATTATGCAAAAACTCGCAAATTTCGTATTTTGTAGCTAAATTTGTCCTGTGAGACAGATATGAAGACTGCCTGGCGGTAGGGTTCTGTAAAAAAAAAATACCTTTAAAATGTTATTTTAAAGGTAGCCAATGGCACGAGTCTTCGTAAGCCTGTCGTGTTCGACACATTTTTCATAACACTAATGGTCGAAATTTAACCGTAATTTTATTAAGGATGCACGGATTGTATCCTAAGCAATGAAAAATAAAAAAGATAGAATGTGAGTTTGGATTGGCATTGACTGATTTCGGGTATGATCTCTATATAAACTATAAGTGTGCCAAATTTCATACTCCTACGTCCGCGCAATTTTCGTAAAAAAGGGGTACAAAGTTTTGCTTCACGTATTAATATATAGAGTTTTGTTTTTTAACAAACGTCATAAATAGTAGGTAGCGAAATGAGAGCGAGTTGGTTTGTTAATTGTTACTATACTTTGTTTTTGTTCCTCCGTTTTTTCTCTTTCATTGTTGGATTCGCTTTCTTAGGTTTTTGAGGATGAATGTTCTGTTGTTAAAATAGATAAATTGACGATTGGTCTCTTGATATTTCCTTTTTTTTTGTCTTTAAAACTGTCTCACTGTCTCACGACTTCACGACCCACTTTTCCGGTGGTAGGATTTCATCCTGTATAACCACTAAATCTCCGATTTGCGAACGTTTCTTTTAGGTTGTAGCCATTTCTTACTAGCCATTAATTGAGTTAAACATTCCAGTTTTATTTTTTTTCAGATTTCTATAAATAGAGGCTATCTACAGGATGTTTGGTTGTTTTGAAACATA
The DNA here is from genome assembly GCA_947562085.1 of Eudonia lacustrata. Taxonomy (NCBI): domain Eukaryota; kingdom Metazoa; phylum Arthropoda; class Insecta; order Lepidoptera; family Crambidae; genus Eudonia; species Eudonia lacustrata. Next base: position 2,357,750 of record OX387321.1, on the reverse strand, counting down.
GTCATGCAGCCAAGTATAAATAACACCGTGGTAACATACAACATTATCGGTCACCATCGTTGTTGAGTTTACAATAACTAAAATTAGACAATAAGAATAATATTGTAATTCTATATTGTGTACTTGTTAGTGATTCAATAAATAAATAAAAAAAAAACACATTTATGATGATTAACTTTTATACAAAAACTCAAATTTATTTTATTTCATTATTTTTGTTCAACCCTTCTTTCTGTGTGTGACATCTGTTTCGTTTGGACCATGAGGTTGTCGACCAAGAACAATGTATTAGCTTATCCTAGGGTTGTCTCTTTGCAATTTTACTAAGTAACAAACAACCTTAATATCTTTGCCATATGGTGCTTTTCATGTATGTTTATAATTTGCCGGGGTCCTATGCCCTGTGCCCTATTTGCCATATTCGAGACTAGTAGTCGCCCGCGACTTTGCTCGCGAAGACACTATCCCACAGGAATCTGTTACCGGGAACAAAAGTATCCTTTATCCTAGTCCGGGTCATGGTCTGTCTATGTGCAAAGTTTCATTTTATTGAATTGATGATTTAATGTATTTTTATGCATAATTTAATAAAAATGTTAACGTTCGGATAATTTTCTATTAATATAAACAATAAGTGTGCGAAATTTCATACTCCTCCGTCCGCGCAATTTTCGTAAAAAAGGGTTACACAGTTTTTGCTTCACTATATTTCCTCTTCTAATTTTAATAACTTTAAGCCGCTTTTCCCTTACTCTTTCTAACACGTCATACTCGTGAACGGGTGCCGCCTGTGGAGGCTGGTCTGCTCTTGCATACTTATCTTATTGTTAGTATTAATTACTATAGTATGACTTTGTTTTTCTTAAACAATTTTTGACTTTTATTAGAGTACTGTAGTGGTACTGTATGACATTGTGGAAATTGAAACTTATACCAGATGTAAATTTGATATATTAGATTTGTTTATTTTTTTTGTTTTTTTTTTACATGTTGTGGTTGTCTTCTATATTTTTTTGTGTTTATTTGTAATGGAAAGTGTCCTGCTATGATAGGGCATTTTTCAATTTTTATTTTTTTTGACGCTGTAAGGGAGAAAAGAGCTGGACACTTGCTGAGTTTCTTGCCGGTTCTTCTCAGTACAAGATCTCCCGCCCAGAGTAGACTTACGAACCGATGGCATAGCGACATTCATAAGAGCTACTTGTAGCCTAAACTGAATAAATGATTTTTGAATTTGAATTTCGTGTCCATTCCTGCCCAGCTTAGCCTTTTCATCCATCTCCAGCTCTACATTCCGAATGCTTCCAGTCTCTCTGTCCTTCTGTGTCATTGTCCATGTTTCACATGCATAGTACAGTATCTAGATGCGCCAAATAACCGTTCATACAATCGCACCTATTTGCTTGTTAAGGCTACTGTGAAATTGTTTTATGATGGCTCGCTTTGAATACGAGTACAGAGTCCCACTCAATTGCCTGAGTAATGGCTGTAGAGATATTCACAGTCATTTTATACTTACACGCTTTATTACTGTTTCTATGGCGAAATTGCAGGATAAATGGTTGTAACCATTCAACTAGTTGTTTATTCTTAAATCGCTACTCATTCCGACGGAAATGGTTTGATGTCGCTACATACAATGTGTTACACGAATAATAAAAACATTTTGCGAACTGTTAGACTTGAAGAATTGGGACGAACTAGTTCAGGATAGAGATAGGTGGAGGGAAGGAGGGGAGTCCTGGCCCTGCAGTGGGAAAGTTATGGCTGATAATTAGACCAAATAGTTTGGAATAAATTATAACTCTTACTTGTATAAATATAAATGAAAATGAAATATAATATTGTTATCAGTCTAATACAAAGTTTGAGTAAGTAAAATGAAAAACTGTAACAACTCCTAACTTTTTTTTACATTCCCACAAAAGGGATTGTATTCTACGGAAAATACTTATTAAGATGTACACTCTGATATCATCTCAATATTACTAACTTGGTGGTACGTAAGACCCCAAGGTAAGTAACTTAAGCATTCATTTTATGGAAATCAGAAACAATGACGGTACCACAACCACCCAGACCCGACACAATATCGAAAAGTTTGTTTTCCAAAATTGACCCAATCGGGAATCGAACTCGAGACCTCAGAGTTAGCACCGCCCAAAGTCCGGCGTGCTAGCCACTTGGCTACGAAGGTCGTCCATCGAATCGTATCATCCATACAAGGTATTAAAATAGATATATTTTTTTATGCCTTATCTTATAAGACAGCTCTTGACCTTGATCTCGCCTGATGGTGAGCGTAGATGAGGTCTACGGTGGAGCGAGCTGCCTCAAAAGATGGCTATTAACTCTCGCCTTGAAGGCATTCAGGTTATAAGTTTTTGGGAACACAGAATATTGTAATCATATCATTTATTGATATCATGCGGTGGACAAGGGTGAAAATATGGTTTATCTTTTCTTTATGTACATACTAGCTGACCCAACGGACTACGTACCACATGGACAGTTTCTATGACAAGAAAACAAACAAATGGTGAAACATTTTGTATTGGAAAAAAAAATGTTTGGGGTGGACCACCCTTACAAAAATTATCGAGCCTTTTCGGAGGAGTATGGCAAACTGGCTTATTCCACTATTCCCCGTTGACAATCCCCGTCAACGGGGATTAGTGGACTTTTTGTTCATAAATAACCGTTGACGCCACTTCGAGCTTGTAATATGGATTAGTGAACCAAAAGTTCATTAATCCCCATTAAGTTAAAAATAAGATACTAATTTAAGAATCATGTACTTTTTATTTTTTTATAAGGTAACCTACTCATTTAAAATGAAAGCATTAAAAATAACATTCCTATATCTAATAAAATAACAGATCGTTAGAAATATTAATTAAAAATCAAACTCACATGACACTAACGAGAATTTTATAAGTTTGTTTTTTGTTTGAATGCGCTATAATTTCTAGAACTACCAGTCGGTTTTGAAGAAATGTTTTGCCATTTCATAGCCCAATTTTTTGACTTTGACTCTTAAAAAAGTCAGAAAAACAATAAGCGAATACGAAGCATTCGGGCGGCGCGATGCGATGCGGTGGGTCGAGGAGCCGCTTTAAATACTTCAATACGTGTATGTTACTGAATTGCTCCTAAAAAAAAGATGGACCGATTTTGATGAACTTTTTTTTGTGTTTTGTGAAGGTCTCTGGATGGTTTCGATTCACAAATTCACAATGGTCCTGGTAGGTGGCGCTGTTATACGGGTGTTCACTCAAGCGGACGAGGTCGCGAGAGGGCCTCAGTGATATATTTTACATGGAACTTGGTAGGGTTGTAGCTTTATACTTGCTACTGCTACTCAAAACAAAATATTTTAGATGCAGGTATAATAGCACTAGCTATAAGATAATTGATATAATGACTAAATTATCAAATCGTCATTTTCGCATCAGGCCAAATTTCCAGCAAGGCAGTCGTTACTAATGTTAATTCAATTCAGGTCTCCTAGTGTAGGCAATTATAGAATTTAATTTTTCTGTATTTGCACTTTGAACAATAAAGAAATTTATTTATTATTTACTTAGTAACATTGAATTGTAACTTCTTGGGACATTATATATATAGATAAGCGTGTATCGACAGGATGATCTTGATATAATTTTTTATTTATAAAAATCTAAATGAGGCTTGGCACCCTGACAGCGGCGGCTATATGCCGCTTGACGGCAGGAAGTTGTTTACAACCACAATTTACAATGATTAACCCAAATGGCCGTCTGTCCTTTGGAATGACGTGATTGTGACTACTGTGTACTTTTCAATGTGTCGGGTATGTGTTTTCCTTTTTTTTGTAGAGATATTGCTGATTTAATGAGGCCACATTTTCAGCGTCTTTTTTTAGGGGGGCAAGAAACTTAAAGAGTCCTTCAAGCCAAGTGTATTGAAACACCGTTAGAGTTTTGGTGGCATCAAGCACTAGTGCGTGTACCTGTTCCCTACTAGATGCTCCGAGGGGTTCGGATCAGCAGTGCTATTCTCTAAGCAAAACAGCGTCGACCTCGACATTGAACTCGCTCATAACTTGCAAACGAATGTAGACTTTATTACTCTTAAAAGTAGGCTGAAATTCGTTTGCGAGTTATGAGAGAGTTCAACGTCGGGTTCGACGCTGTTTTACTTAGGTCCAATTTCACCGTCCCGAATAGAAACCGAGTTTAATAAAACCTGGTTCTGACTAATCGAGTTTAAAACTTAATCTTGATCGCGGTTCACGTCGCACCGATTTCACCGGCTTCGTTTTGATCCCGTTTATTAAAACTTAATTCAGCTTTCACAAAGAATGAATGAATGAATGTCATGTCATCGACTAAACGTTTTTTTTAAATTTTATTTATGTTCTGGCTTGGAACTAAACGAATTGCGTTAAAAGTGTTGCAATTAAAGAAATTATTCCTTCTCAAATGGGAAAATTAATGAATTAATATAAATTCATATCACGTTAATCGTCCACAAATATTCAAAATGTAATAGTAATTAGAAATTTTATATACAATATTTTTATCAAACATTTTAAAACAAATATCTCTTGAAACATGGAATGGTAAATTGTCAAAACTACTAATATATGGGGACTTTTTATTATTGTAGTGACTTGAGGCTAACTGTCATGTCAAATGGTCGATGTCAGTCAGTGTCTCGTTGTCCCGAGTGTTTGTTGATGTGCCTGTCTGTTTTGCTTTTTTCGTGCTCTTTTCGTGACCCTGCATCGTTTTCTGGATAAAGTGATTCCCCCTTATTACGACAACCTACTGCCTGCTAAACGGACTCGATTCTTGCTTTCACGATTGAACACGGCCTCGCTTAACGGACTAGATCTTTGAGTTTCGACCCATTTTGACCAAGATGTCAAAAAGGAAAAGGGACCCGACCTTTGCCGGTAGCGAAAAATTGACGCTCATTGAGCTGGTAGCATCACATTTTGATGTTGTCGAATCCAAAAAAACAGATTCTATAAATGTTAAAATGAAAAATGAGGAGTGGCAAAAAATTGCCACTGAGTTCAATGCCATTTCCAGCATTCACCCCAGAGACTGGGGTGTGTTAAAAAACTGCTGGGAAAATTTGAAGAAGAGGGCAAAACAAACCCAAACTTTACGTAACCAGCATTTTTTGAGAACAGGTACTTTATTACACAATATTATTATATCCATTTTTCTTGTGATTATTATGAACAGAAAAGGCAGTTAATTTATTTTTTAAATAATCTATTTTTACATTAAAGGAGGAGGTCCACGAAAAAAAAACGTAGAAGATCGCTCTTTTCATCTTTGTTTTATTGCTGATCGCTAACAAAATGATTATTTCTTTCTATAGAAATAAATAAACAAATAAATCTCCGCACAATCGTGACAATGACAGGCATAAGATAAACTACGTATGAATGACAGACAAACAACTCTAAACGCGTTTATATAAGCTAAACGTCGAAAATCGGCCGTTCAGAAACTAAACCAAGTTCGAGTTGAACGACGTTTAGTTTATGCCGGTGAAACGCAAACTTGAGAACGGACCTCAGTTTAGCGTGTAATCTCAATTTAACTCGAATTGATCGCGTTTAATTTCACCGGTGAAATTGGCCTTAGAGAATAGCGCTGCAGAATGTGTAGATTATTACCGGTTAAGCAGAGTTTGCCCTCTCAGTGGTAATTCAGCCCCAATTAAAGGATTACCTACAGCCTACAACATTCTACAATAAAACTATTTAAACTATCATGGTCACTTGCAATAGAGTAATTAACTTCAGTAATTCCGTGATCATGGCGCATGCAACTGTGCCGAAATATCGGATACTCATAAATAATAAACATGGTAAGAATCCTGTTAATAATTACTCTATCCTACAATAAGGTAAATGAAAAACATGTTTTTCTGAGTCACAGTCAAAGTCAAATAATTTTATTCAAATAAACTTTAGAAAAGTGCTTTTGAATCGTCCAAACATTTTTTTAACTATTACCCATTCAGGACGTATGTTTTTTAGCTGTGGAGAAGAATGGGCGCAAGAAACTCCACAGCTTTAATATAAGTAACGACATTTATAAAATTATATGCCGTTACCAAGTTATGCAAGTTTTAAATAATTAGAAATACCTGTTGGAGTGATTGGAGCATTGTAATCAGACACTTTATAATAAGTTTTTTTATAAAGCTTTTCTTTAATGGTGATTTTAAATTTATTAATATCAAGTTTTTGAATATTACTTGGAACTTTATTGTAAAAACGTACACACAGGCCTCTAAATGAATTATCAGTTTCAGTCAGATCAGCAGTTTTGTTTTTATTAAGAGTGTTAAAAGTTTTAATTATATCTCTAAATTTTTTTTTTTAAAACTAAAATAGTTTTCACTAGTTTTAACATTTTCCTTTAGAACCACTTCAGCTACAGTGGGGGAGGAGCCCAAAGCATTTGTAGTTGAAGTATTTATTTAATTAGTGTAAAAAACTTCTCAAATGCCGCAGCAACATCAGCATCAGAAGTTAAGGTTTGATTTTCGTAGCTCAATTTGTACTCATTGTTACGACTATTGACATTTCCAGTTTCACTATTTATTATTCCATGTTATTTTTATTTTGATAACACTTAGCTTACTCTTTGAACTCAGGAACTTTGCCTTTGCTAATCGACATACTGTTTTAAATAACTTAGAATATTTTTTGACATACAATTTGAAATCTTCACTGGTGTTATGGTTGCGTTCATCATATAGCTCATAAAGTCGCTTTCTACTTTTGTAGATACCAATTTTAGCCCATTCACTAAAATTAACAGTACCACTAACCGAGATCATCTTTGGAATAAAAGTTTTATTAAATTCTAAACAATATTTATGAAAGAAATCAATATAAAATTAATTTGGGTTATCATTATACTCTAAATAACAAATATATTATCATAAATATTGCTTTTTAGGAAATATTTTTCCTCCTAAAAGATGTTTATGTTTTTATCCCAGCAAATTAAGGTACCCATAGGATAGCCGATTGAAGTTTGTGTTTGTATTGCTTACGTTTACGATATTAATGAATTTATGAATCGGCTCTTTTCTTGGAAATACAGGAACGTGTAGCAAATGGAATTTTAAAAGAGGTATTTCTCCAACAAAGGCGTTCAGTAATATTTACTGAACGCTTAAACATTCTGGTAGAAAAGTCGATTCAAACCGAAAGTGGCGTTCTTCAAGAGCAATTGAGAAAAATGTTAAAATAGTAAATGTTATTTAGCTTAAACTATAATATTGCATGCCCGTAATGGGTGACTGTTGATACCTGTGTATTATACTCGTATTATAACCAGTTAAATGTACACAGTTCCTGCAATGACTTATATTCTGTTCTATGCAAGTTCAGTATTTGTATTTCCTGAGGCCCGACCGCCTAACCGATCGCTTTGACTTCGTGTGTGGTTTATGACGTCATCTTGTCGTTTCGTGCCGCCTATAAAAGCAATATCGAAAGCTATAGCCTTTAGCTTTTGATATTGCTTTCATAGGCGGTGCGAGGTGGCAAGATGACGTCATAAACTATACGCGTAGTCAAAGCGATCGGTTAGGCGGTCGACGGGCAGTTTATTGAATGAATTGTTTTGTTATGTAATTAGTTCTTTATTTAATTTAAATTGCTTGTTGCTCGTTGCTGTACTACCTCTCATTTTTCACTCAGGGATTCTATGACTCAAAGGTTGTCTGGAAGAGATCGATCGCTTTAAGCGTCGATGGCTTTAAGCGATAGGACTGCCTTTGCCCACCTTTGTATTAATATTTTTGTTATTTGTTAGTGTGTGTGTGTGTGTGTTCTCTAAAGGATTTTCGCATCAAGATATGGAGCGCTACTTTCATCAAATTCAAAGTATTTTTTTTATCGTCAAGCATGCTTAAAAATATGTTCGGAACAGACTGTTAAGCTGTATGGTCAAATGGCCAGTTTCGCGGTGCCTCAAAATAAAAACAAAAATGGCAACCGGAAATGACAACTGACAGATGTCATGTCGTGGCAGATTGAGGTTGGGGTCGTGTAATTTGGCGTGGTCGTTAACCTCTCGCTGGAGAGTGAATTGTATTGTAATTTAAACAGAACTTTTGAATTTGAAATCAAGACCTAGCAAGGACAAATATCTTGGAGTTTTAAATATTAATATAGTTTATTTTCTAAGAGAAAACTTGAAACACCAGTGCTTTGGGTGTTTGGCTCACGAAGAGCAAGTGAACACGAGGTGTGCTTACTCAAGTTTTCTCTTGGAAAATAAACTACGTTACTAATTAACACTTCACGATATTTGTCCTCGCTATGACTTGATTTTTGCAGTGGAAGCGTGAAACCGAAATATAGGCAGAATCGGCGATCTACTGACGCCTACCGACCGTGTGTTCTAATTGGTGGCACCAAACACGCGGCTGGTCAGGATAGCCACGGATTTAGACGCGAGCTGTTAGCCGAAGATAGGAAGGATCAAGGAATTCTCTTCCTTGATCCTTCCTTGCCACCATCGCCCCTTCTGTCCCCTTAGCCAATATAGCTCGGCGGAGCATCTGAGTGAATCCCAGGTGAGTTCTTGTATGAATTTACGTCAAAACCGTGTTTCCTTTTAGCCATTCTGAGTAGGAAAAGTCTATCTCGGTGTATCGCCTGAATTCACCTTGTCAGCTGGGGTTTACGCTCATGGGCCCCGCAAACCCAATACCCAGCTGGTGGGCTATCTAACAAATAAGTACTTTTGAATGACGTAATCTAAACATATTTTAACTATAAGGAACTCATTCAGGACGTCTATCTTTTAGCAGTTATCCAGTTATCACTATCACTTTCATCCGCTATCATCCAGCGGCTTAGCGATTATCGACGGGCTGGAGCCCCTTCATCACAGACCATGTGCCCTACATGCAAGCGGTTTTCCTGCGTAGCCGTACGATAAACGTATGCGCAGCGCAGACGCTACGGCACAACCAACGCTACGATGAAAGCGCTGTCGTTTTCGTTAAGACGTCGTTTTTGTTGAGGCGCTGAAAACTATAAGATACGCTCACTCATGCAGTGAGCTGAGTTTATTTAAAATTTATAAAACATACAACGTCCAAAAATTTTTTTTTTTATTTGCCACAAAGTTAATGTTTCCAAAATGCAGATTTATGAAATTTCATTGATAGAAAAAAAAACCATTTCTATTTACACGATTATCTTTTTCATTTAATAATAAACTTTGCAGTTTTGAATAGGTTGATGTGCATGCGTCTCTACAAAGTAGACAGTACATTGCACCTTCCGGTACGCCTGTCGTCACTCGATAACACTGCTAACCCAACGTCATTACTTTACGAGCAATGACCGTCCCATTCACTGCTACTAAAGTAGTAGTAATAAATGAATGAATGAATGAATGAATCTTCTTTGACTTCGTCCGCTTAAGAACACCCGTATCCCATGATGGACCCCTATTGTAGCGCCACCTACCGGGTCCAATTGTAAATCTAAAACATTCTCGAATCCACTTGTACACACAAAAAAATTAAAATAACAGAAAAAAATTAAACAAATGAAAAACCAACGTAACACTTAAAAATTACACATAAACATATGCAGTGCTGTAGTGTGATCGTTAAAATGGACGGTCCAAATGGATGATCAGTAAGGTACTACATTACGGATATTCATCCTGGAGAAAACTCTTTAATAATCAATACATTACTCATAATAAAAATGTTTTTGTTTAGTATTCTACAGAACGGTGTTAATAATCAACATCAGAATTGATAAATAGTTAAGGTATACAAATAAGTAAATAATAATCAACAAATAGGCATACTAACTTGAAATGTCTGGAAGTTCACTTTGAAATTCTGCAAATGTAAACTTGCCCTAAATGTACCTATTTACTGAGGATCAGTCCGAAGCGTAAAAACATAAACATACTGTTATTGAAATACATCAACGTTTATAATGAAAGGCAAGATGGCTATTTTTCATTTGTCGTACCTTAAAAAAAAAATTGTGTCCTGGTGATGTAAATAAGTAAGGTCTATGGCGTATTTAGTGTCCCAAGGGGAAAGGCCGCCATCATAAAAATTCACCGGTACATTAACCCAAATGCGTGTTGATGATCACTTCCCCTAGGCTATGAATTAAAAAAAAGAAAGACACATTGCCTAACTTGGGAATTGAATCCAGAACTTTCGGGTATAGGTCCAAGCGGTTTGCTACTCGGCCACCGAGACACTCGGTGACGTAATAAGCGCAAATGTCTACGAGCTTTTAGTGAGGGCTAGTATCACATGAGTGATGTTCAAAATATACCGTAAGCTTAGTAGCTTATATTATATCTCGCGAGATCATACAAGTTCTTTAAAGATTAAAATGTAAAGAATATAAGACCTTTCGGAACAAAACAAGAAATTTCTAACTCACAAATGCCATTCCGAAATTACAACCAGCTTTAACCGTACCGCAGGCTTGAGACGTTTGTATTTGCTGACTGTACTCAAAACAAGTCGATTTGATGCCCGCGATAAAGCCCTCATAAAGATTTATTAGCAACAGGTGGTTGGGGCGGTGCCGGCGCGTTTATTTCCCTTCGCGTAGCGTCAGCAAAACAGTCGTGCTGTGTTCTGCTTTTATCGCGAATAAGCTGTCGTCGTCGCGTCGTCGTCGGTTCTATTTCAAATGTCAGACTTTTATATCTGACACTGTGGGCTTTGTATATTTCCTGGGCAATTGTATAAAAAGAAAACTTATAAATCTGGAGGTTTATGGGCTAGCTATAATAATTTAGGTAATGTGTTTGTGCCAGATATAAGAAAAACAAAAGTAGTGGTCTGGCTATCTTTTTGATGTGTGACATCTTTTCTCTCGCTTTCTTGCAATTTGTGGGAGTGATTTCGTGAAATGGGACGGAAGTGTGAAACAGGAAGTCGAGGAATTCATCGCGCCATTTTGTAAATTCTGTAATCGATATTATGAACATGACATATTATTATTTTAAGTGACATGTTGTGTCTTTTGACTAACAAAGGTCATTTTGATATGTCAAATGTCTCCTATAGGGGAAGTGAGAGGAATGAGTATTTACTGCATTCTCTTTATGATTTGTAAAAAAATATACGTCATTGTTAATTCTATATTCTATTTTCTATTGTAATATTGATTTTAACCCTTTCGTGTGACTTTATCATTATTTATTTTATAGTTATAAAATGATATAGTACTTGCCCCTTTTTTTTAGAATATAATGTTAAAATTGCTTATTACTAAGGTGAGATGTCAAATGTTACACATTATAATGTGTGACTACTGTAAGTCTCGCTCGTTTTTTTAAAAGAAGGTTTGGCAAATTTGAAGTACCCCATGTTGTATGAGGAAGTGAGTGAGCTGGGAACGAATTCCATTATTTTGTGGTGTGTGTGACAAAGAAATGTGATTCACCAAATTTCTTTTTTCGTGACGGAATAGTTGCTACAATAAAAGGAAGGGGGGAAGTAATAGGTAGTAGTAGTTTAATCGATTCTACGCTCGACTTTAAACAAATCATTTTTAAGGTTTTCATCATCGCCGTAAGCCTATATTAGCTCTGCCAGCCATATTAGCTGGGCCACTGGAGAGGCTTATCCACTACAAGTGCGCGCCACTGTCACTGAGCAAAAACATATTCTTGACAAAACATGCTCAACTTTTGTATGAAAAGTCAATATATTTTCATTAATTTCCAAAAAAGTTGCTGAAAAAAAGTAATTCTAAATGCCTACTTGGTAAAGAGGTTATTCATGTTTTACAACCAACCACATAAATATTTATTACGTAAATGAAAAATAAAAAAGAAAAACAAATAAAACGATATGACTCATGGTTTGATAAATGGGTAGGCAGATGACGATGATCCAGCATTCGGACTTACGTAAATGCATGATCAGCTGATTATATTCGGCCTTTGCAATTTCGTACGACTTCAAAAATATTCCTGATTCTTAAGCCAGTATTGTTGATTTGAAATGATACTTGGAATCTCTCCAAATGTTATTGTGCACACGCTTGCACATCAAACTATCCAAAACTGTCAATTTTTCTCAATAGACTTTGAGCTTTACACAGATGTCATGTGGTTGATTATTTATTGGAGAAATTTGGGTGTTGGATCTAATATAATATATTTCGTGATTGCCCATTTATTCATTGCGCGTAATGTAAGATGTAGCAATAAAGACTTGGGAATCTGGCAATCAGACACATTTCATGAAGAATATTCAGTGTTCACAAGTTTTGATTTGTTTGTTATAACCTACGTTTTCAATCAATCAATCAAATATATTTATTGCGAAGTTTAAGTGGTAGTTGGTTTTACACATAGTGCTTTTAGTTAGTTCAGCCATATTCTGTCTATTACTATTATTTTCTTCTTCTTACTTATTTTTCTATACCTATTTATACACTTTATAAATACAAATTGTAAATACCGATTGTGAATTTTAAAAACCGTATTGTAAATTTAGCATGTCTACATGGCAGAATATGTGAAACTATAAAAATATGACCAACTTCTTGTAATACCAACCATATTCTAAGCAAATAAAATATTCTATTCTATTCTATTCTGTCTTACTGACATGCAACATTCAGTGTAAAAAAGGAAACATTAATAATAAAGAATAATTACAATAAAAAAATAGAATATTAAACGAAATGTAATGAACACTATTATCATAATTTATCCTTCTGGGTGCCTAGTGTGAGTTTTGTTTACAATCCGTATTCGTTCGATAACGTTTACGACAACGAAAATTAGTATGGCATTGAAGCAACGCCTCCTGGCGACATACTTTAGACCGTGTGACCCCTCTAACTTTAGACCAATTTCTGTGTTACCCACATTTAGTAAAATATTTGAAAAGATAATTTTAGACCAAATTCAAGTTCATTTTTATAGAAATAACCTTTTACATTCTAGACAATATGGTTTCACTAGAGGTCGGTCGACTACTGACGCTGGTGTTGAGCTTTTACTTCCAATATTTAATGCCTGGGAGGATTCACACGATGCCGTAGGGGTTTTTTGTGATTTATCCAAGGCCTTTGATTGTGTGTGTGTCAGAGGGTTGATGTTAATGGTAAAAGATCTCCGGGATCGGTGGTTACAATGGGAGTTCCACAGGGTTCAATTCTTGGTCCTTTCTTATTTTTAATTTATATTAACGACTTGCCTTACTTTGTAAAAGACAAACATGAGATTGTATTGTTTGCAGATGATACCTCACTTTTATTCAAAGTGACACGACGACAGCCGATTGATGACGATGTGAACAATGCTGTCTCAAAGATAGTTCATTGGTTTGGTGTTAACAATTTGTTATTAAATGAACAAAAAACCAAATGTATAAGATTTGTATTACCCAACGTTAAGGAGGTAAAAACCAGTGTAAAAATTAAAGATAAGAATGTGGACCTTGTGGACACCACAGTGTTTCTAGGCATTACGTTGGGTGCAAAGCTACAGTGGGGCTCACATATAGATAAATTGTCAAGTAGACTGAGCTCTGCGGCTTATGCAGTAATGAAAATTCGTCAGATCACTGACATTGAAACAGCTAGACTTGTTTACTTTAGTTATTTTCATAGCGTAATGTCGTACGGCATTTTACTGTGGGGCAATGCTGCCGATATTCAAACTATCTTTGTGCTGCAGAAGCGGGTTATTCGAGCAATTTATAACCTAAAAGCTGGTAATTCTCTTAGGGAGAGATTTAAAGATATTAATATAATGACAGTTGCATCACAATATATTTACGAGAACCTAATGTATGTTTATAAAAATATTGAAACTTTTTCTAAAAACAATTTACAATGTAAACACTAGAAATAAAAACAAACTAGCAGTACCTAATACTAGGCTCCACAAAGTAAATAATTCATTTAGAGGCCTGTGTGTACGTTTTTACAATAAAGTTCCAAGTAATATCCAAAAACTGGATATTAATAAATTTAAAATCGCTATTAAAGAAAAGCTTTATAAAAAAGCTTATTATAAAGTGTCTGATTACATTGAAGACAAAACAGCATGGGTTTAAAATGCTCCAATCTATTTCTAATCCAAAATATTGTTAAGGTTTTTTAAACTTGTGTAACTTGGTAACGTAACGGCATATAATTTTGTAAATGTCGTTACATATTGAATTAAAGCTGTGGAGTTTCTTGCGCCCATTCTTCTCCACAGCTAAAATATAGACGTCCTGAATGGGTAGTAGGTAAAAAAATTATGGACGATTCAAAAGCACTTTTCTAAAGTTTATTTGAATAAAAAATATTTGACTTTGACTTTGACTACGACATAAGTTAAAATTTTGCCATACTTTTCGTTTTCATTAACGTGATCGAATGGCGTATGAAACTCGCACTTGGCACCCAGATATAAGTCAACGGTATAGTACGCCTTTTCTACGTTAAACCGCTTAACTGAGTCCTCGCCTGCGGTAGGTACGCGAGGCGGGAGGTACGTAGGGCCTCAGAGCAATAACTAAATTAGTCATTGTTCTGAGCGTAGGGCCTCTGCCACGAGTACTAGCGTTTTGCGACGACGCGGCGAACGTGATATATAATCATTAATCACACTATCGCACTAATATTATAAATGCGAAAGTTTGTGTGTATATTTGTTGCTTCTTCATGCTGCAACGGATGGATGGATTTGGATGAAATTCGGAATACAGATAGTTTATAACCTGGATTAAGACATAGAATACTTTTTATCCCGATATTCCCACGGGAACGGAAACCACGCGGGTGAAACCGCGAGAGGCCGCTAGTTATAAAGAAATGAAAAAGAATTCCGCACTGAAACAATTTACATCACACAGCCTAAACAGCTGATTTGCATCTCTGGGCTAAGTCTTAGTTTGCAACAACTCTTCCATTATGTAAGTATGTGTATTTTATATATTGTATTATATATAAACTAACGGCCGTCCGCAGTTTCACCCGCGTGGTTCCCGTTACCCTGGGAATATTGGGATAAAAAGTGTGTTAATTCAGGTTATAAACTATCTGTATGCCGAATTTCATCCAAATCCATCCATCCATTGCAGCGTGATGAAGTAACAAATATACACACACATACACACAAACTTTCACATTTATAATATTAGTGTGATTTAAATAATAAATATTGATAACAAACTTTCCTTCCAGGGGCCCGACCGCTTAACCGATCGCTTTGAATTCGTGTGTGATTTATGACGTCATCTTGTCGTTTCGCGCCGCCTATGAAAGCAATATCGAAACTAAAGATTTAGCCTTTAGCTAAGATATTGCTTTCATAGGCGGTGCGAGGTGGCAAGATGACGTCATAAACTATACGCGTAGTCAAAGCGATCGGTTAGGCGGTCGACGGGCAGTTTATTGAATGAATTGTTTTGTTATGTAATTAGTTCTTTATTTAATTTAAATTGCTTGTTGCTCGTTGCTGTACTACCTCTCATTTTTCACTCAGGGGTTCTATGACTCAAAGGTTGTCTGGAAGAGATCGATCGCTTTAAGCGTCGATGGCTTTAAGCGATAGGACTGCCTTTGCCCACCTTTGTATTAATATTTTTGTTATTTGTTAGTGTGTGTGTGTGTGTATGTGTGTGTGTGTGTGTGTATGTGTGTGTGTGTGTGTGTGTATGTGTGTGTGTGTGTGTGTGTGCAATAAAGGGTGTTATCTATCATCTATTTATCTGATTCTAGAACACTGAAAATTTGCAGGCAGCCTTCTTTCATAACGAAGACAAAATATAAGACGGGATTTACCGAAATTCCCTCGAAATCGCAGGACATGTGAATGTGTTGTTTTTGCGGATGAAGTCCCGGGCAGTTGCTATTTTTAAAAGACCTTAAAATATAATCCAAAGGGTCGTGGGTTCGATTTCCACTCGACCTTTCCTGAGACTGAAGGTTTATTCTAGATTTTTTTTATCTTGTAGTATAGCATTGTGAATACCAAAATAAAACTAATTAAAATATTTAAACATGATTAACACAATCATATAATTTGTATGTATGTTAAGTATCTGTTACCGGCATTCTGTATAATCCGGTATTCTATACAATACCTAGGCAATGTATAGATTACCTAAAACGTGTTGGTAATGTATGAAATTTAATTTATTTTATACTTTGTGTATGTATTCTATACAATACCAAATGCGCAAGCGGTAATGTGTGTAAAAGACGGGTGCAGGGGATGTGGCGTGCGGGCATTGATTAGGCAGTAGACCTACTTACTTATTATGTTTACTGATTTTTTTAATACTTATTACGTACCTGAGTACTTGTAAGAAAATTACAGTTCGTAACTTATATAGCCAGAAGAAATTTTCTTCTCTTCTTTTTCTTCCTCAACCATACCTCACCCATTGTTGGTTATAGGTCTCCTCATGTTCCCTCCACTTGGGCCAATCTTGTGCCACTCGCATCCACTTCCTTCCCGCCGTCCTGGATCGGCAGGTACTCTATACAATCCCTAGGAATTGTATTCATTACCTAGGTAAAGTATGTAATAGACAATAATATTCATAATATTTCATACATTGCCTGGACACCCTAGGTATTCTAAACATTGCCTAGGTATTGTATAAAATACCTGAATTATTTAGATTGCCGGTAGCATATCTACTATCTGAGCCTATTTGTAATTTAGCATCTTGATACACTGTCTTGCTTGATATAAATAAATGTATTCTATTCTATTAACTAAAAGGTATTTTTATACGACTTTAACGTATTAAAACATTAACCTTTTTTGAACACCATATCTCGTATTTTGAAAACAGTGAGGTTTATACAGGCTGTAGTTTCTTAGTTTAGGTTTATTACTGTCTCGTCACAAGATGGGCCTTTAGCAAGGTCACCCTCTCTAAGTATGTCCGGTAACAGTGTTGTTTTCAGTTTCACAGTTGAATAAACTTTTACGATCTGTTGACAGCAGTAGACCACTTGTTGGATTAGGTGGGGTTTGTTTACGGGAAAGCACTTAAATTGCATATTGCTTGATGGTGAGTAAGAAGTCTTTGTTGAAAGCGCACTTCACCAGGATTTTTTTATTACTGAGGAACTGGATATCTTATCTCGATCTGTGGAAACACAACAGTACTACTAACATTGTTGATAAGGGAGAGTAACCTATATTGGACCACTTTTGACGTAACACTAAAAAATACCTAAACCTTGTAAGTTAGAGAACCAATCTGACTTAGGTGATACCTTGGTATTCCTGTTACAACATATTACGCACTTAAGATTCTTATCAAGTTTAAACTATTTAAAATTATTAATCTACTGATAGTTGTCCTTCGGTCCAATTTACGGAACTAGTAACCTAAATTGTACCACGGGATGCCTAAATTGTACCAAAGAAAACAAATTATATAAATTTTAGGTAGCAATCTGAAATAATACGAAATTATTAATCATAATTATTTATTTATTATTAGGAGCAATATTTAATTAATTATTGTAAACTGTCGGTCTTCCTTTATGAGTAATATAATTATTTGCAAACTTATTCTGCAGTTTAACGTGCCGTAAAATTGTTGGTTTTGGTACTTGAAACCGTCTGGAGATTTCGTTAATTCCAATTTTTTTGCCTTCATTTGCTCGTAATGCCTCTTTTAAATCTTCTTCACTCCATTTATAATACTTTTTCTGAACAGTCTCCATCTAAAGCAATACAATAACTTGAATTATTTTTCTCATATAAAGTAGATGCATAAATTGTACCGGTCCAAATTTGGAATCTCGAAGTAGATATGAGCGCCGATGGGTAAAAAGCCGGCGGCGGCGCGCCGACTTTTTTGGGCCGGCGGCGGCGGCGCCGTCGGCGGCGTGACCTTCAAATGTTTTTTTAAAATTTATTGACAGGAAATAATAATAATTTAGTTATACTTGTTTTTATTAGTATTTTAAAAACGCACATCATCATCATCATCATCATCTCAGCCAAAAGACGTCCACTGCTGGACAAAGGCCTTCCCCAAAGATCTCCACAACGACCGGTTTTGTGCTGCTCGCGTCCAGCGGCTTCCCGCGACCTTCACCAGATCGTCGGTCCACCCTGTTGGAGGCCTGCCCACACTGCGCTTTCCGGTACGCGGTCGCCACTCAAGGACTATTCCGCCCCAGCGGCCATCAGTCCTGCGAGCAATGTGCTCTGCCCACTGCCTCTTGAGCTTAGCAACTCTTCGGGCTATGTCGGTTACCTTTGTTCTTCTGCGGATCTCCTCATTTCTGATTCGATCACGCAACGAAACCCCGAGCATAGTTCTCTCCATTGCTGTTTGAAAAGAGCTCTGGTCTCTTCTGGTCAAAGACTTTCGTCTTAAGACACTGCGGTATATCGGACGAGAAGATATTTCGTAGCTTACCGAACGCTGCCCAGCCTAATTGGATTCGACGATTGACCTCTTTGCTGAAGTTGGACCTACCTAGCTGGACCGTTTGTCCCAGGTAAACATAATCGTCCTCAACTTCAAGGGCAGAGTCCCCAACCTTCCGAGGAGTGGGTACGACACGTGAGTTCGACATAACTTTCGTCTTCTCCATGTTCGTTTTAAGACCCACTTGTTGAGAGACTCTGTTGAGGTCACCGAGCATTGCGCCGAGGTCTTCCAGGGTCTTAGCCATGAACACTATATAGTCAGCAAATCGAAGGTGAGTGATGTATACGCCGTTGACGTTGATGCCGAGTCCTTTCCAGAACAGAAGCTTGAAAACATCTTCCTGTGCAGCAGTGAACAGTTTCGGAGATATCACATCTCCCTGTCTCACTCCTCGCTGCAACTGGATAGGTTTCGAGCTCTGATCTTGAAGACGGACTGACATAGTGGCGCTTTCATACAAACACCTCAACACTCAAATCTTCTCGTCAGTCCGCAATGTGCGCGTGTTAAATGTTGCCAGGGCCAGAGTTCGTTGTTGGCGGTAGCCAGGTCTCTGCCGGAGTTTCTTAGCACCCCCTGCCCCGTCGCTGCCTTGGCCGCTACCGTAGCTAGAGCGAGCGGGGCCGAATTTTTGCCGGTGTGCATATTATGGGGGGTATTTGCCGTAATCGCCACACTTGGCAGATGGGTTGGCGATCGCAGTAGGTTGAAGGTAACCTCAGAGAGATGCTGCTGCCCATCCTCTGGAATGGTACCTTAGTCGCCCTTTACGACACCCACGGGTTGAGATGGGGTGGTGCAATTTTTTATCCCCGGCACCACACAGGGGCCCCGCTATACACTTCTTTAAAGTTTATACTGACACCCCCCACCAACCTTACAGTTATAAAGCTAGGTATCAGACATCCTTATGCAAGCACAAGGGACCATCTACGTCAGATCATAACGCCAGATCAGAACACGCCGGTTCCGCATCCTTCATCCGGTACTTTTAAGACTAGTGTCTCAAGCTAGTTGCCCCGTGGATACGTATAGTCCATTACCTAATATCCTGATAGGTCACCGGAGCTGTAAGCTCGCTCACTTCTCGTTGCACTAAGAGCACAACTCGCAGTGTGCCACTGCTCGGGCTATCAACTCTAAAGTCGACTACCAAATGTCCTCTTTGGTGGCGGAGTTGTTAGCACACTCACTTCTCGGTACCCATTCAGGCACCTGATCAATTCCAAATTCCTACGCGGCTGATTAAACCGGAGACCTTTGCATCTAGCGGGCACCTCTATTAGTTCTCCAGACTAGTGCCGGAGATGTTGGAGTAACTACTCAATGAAAACCTCCGAGCAGCCAACCAACTAAGGGTAACTCACGTGCCCCGCAGGTCTTTTCGCTTCAGGCCCCCACCGGACCGCTACTAAGACCCGCTCGCTATGCACGAAATGGAAGCCTGGCCAGACCAACCAGACAGACGAACATTCCCACTTCTATAGCTAACCACCAATGCCAACACGAGTCCAACCTATGTCCGGGGCCTGCCGGAGACATAACCGGCAGAGGCATAACCGGCAGAGGGCCTAAGATCCGGAACTCCCGTGGTACCCTTGAAAAGATAACCGGACCCGCAGTTCCAACTGCCATACCCTACATATCAGGGTCAGTAGATAGGGACACAGGGACCGTTCAGTTTCACACTGATCTGATTCGTTGTCGGCGCGCCGTTGCCTTTTTGCGGCGGCGGCGGCGCGTGGGAATTGGCGGCGGCGGCGGCGCGCCGGCGCGGCGCTCATATCAACCTAGAAGAGGTCCAATATAGGTTACACGGTAGTTCTATAGCAAACTTAAAACAACAACAACATAACCTTAACCAACTGATTTGTACTCGCGATGTTTAAA
Organism: Eudonia lacustrata; assembly: GCA_947562085.1. Lineage (NCBI taxonomy): Eukaryota > Metazoa > Arthropoda > Insecta > Lepidoptera > Crambidae > Eudonia > Eudonia lacustrata. Next base: position 2,337,410 of record OX387321.1, on the reverse strand, counting down.
AACAGTAGGAATCGTGCTTTCATAAAGAATACAGTGTTAAATGATTACTAACCATTTTGTTGAGCTACCTTCTTATACAATAGACGAAAAAATTACATCAAATCACAAAAAAAAGTTTTTCACTTTCACTCTTGTGTCATTTGTCACAAGAAGAAACAAAATGGCGCAGTGACAGTGAAGCTGTAGTCGCCTCGTTTTGTGTTGCTAGTGTAGAATAATGACGCCGTTTAGTGGGAAATTTGAAAGTGGTACAATTTAGGAGTCGGTACAATATAGGTTACTCTCCCCTACATACTGTGTACATAAGATGGTGGTTAACAAGATGGTGGTAGGTTTGCCAGGCGGACTTAAAACAAACACCAACAACAACCAAACCGAGTACTTAAACTATTTTTTTTTTTTTTAATTGTGGCACGCCAAAATGGCTTCACTCTGCCTGATGGAAAGCAGCCAGTGAAGCCCCAAGAAGTGAAAGCGTTCATCACAGCGCTACCACGCTATGCCGAACGCTCACACTATGGCGGCCTGCATAAATGTTTTTTCACGCCCCGCTTAAATAACCCGGGAGAGAAAGATTTGTATTATTATTGTGTAAGGAAAAATCGCTTGGAATCGAACTCGTGTCTTCTTAGTCCAGGGATGGCCAAACTACGGCCCACGGGCCATCTCCGGTCCGTGAATGATGTAAGTCCGGCCCGCGACCATCAGACAAAAATTCAAGTGCGTGTGTGTTTCAGAAATGCATGCCTGTCAATAATTTTAATTTCACAAAAAAATATTTATAAATTGAAAAAATTACAGCAAAAAAAATCAATAGTCTGGCCCGCCATAGATTTTGTTAGTAAACATTGTCACGTGAATGAAAAAGTTTGCCCATCCCTGAGACTTTGGTCTAATCTTCTCATGTGCTACGGGCCTTGTGCCCTGCGTTGAATTGATTTATCATAATATGTAAATTTTACTGGCTTTATTTTCACACAATTAGAAGTTTATTTTGCTTCTATTAAGAACATAACCGACCGTAAAGGGAAGTCATAAAGCTATTATAAGGAAATACTCGTATTTGTGTGAATAACTCTTTATGGTGACAAAGTTATCATTCTAGTTTGCATTGTGGACCATAAAAGTACAAACCTGCTAAGGTTAGGGTCAAGTTTAATAGCGTTTATGTATTTTACAATTTCTAAGAAACTTTAAACATAATATATAAATATTTTATCGCCGGATATGGAGCGCAAAATATTTGGAAATACGTCGTTAAATAATTAATGGCTCCATCAACATTTATTAATGGATATTCAAAGGAAGTGTGACGTAGATGCCGGTGATGCCAAATTAAATGAATCTATAGATATTTATGTCGACTCATTAGGATGTACCTAGTAACTTGAAATAAATTATTAAGGTTACTTGCATTAGAGTTATTAAAATGAGATTAATACCATAACCATTGTTTGTTGTTTATGAATCATCATCATCATCATCAGCTCATTTTTGCTCGAACTAGTGCGAGTCTTACGCGAGTCTTATGTGAGTTACGCTGCAGTTAGCATGTGACCACGGCCGGTGCATCTCGGTCGAAACCTTAGGGTGACATTGCATTGAAGCTGACTTGAGCTGAGGTGAGCCGAGCTGTCTGGAAATCAACTAATAAAGTCCTTTTATTTTAACGATTCTTCTCAGCTCTGCTCCATTATTGGTTCATTTTCGGCTCCGCTCAGCTCAGCTCAGCTTCAATGGAGTGAGGGTCACCCTATAGGTTCTACCTCAAAGTCTATAATAACGTAATATTAAAGGTACTTGAATAGTAAACCATTTTATTTCACCGCATGCGTCGATTAATATGGCAGTCTATTGTTGTTACGAGTAACGACCCATTGTGGTTTGCAAATATAGCGCTTGGTACCCATAACTAAGAATCTATTTTTCATATCTTTAAAAAGAGTAAGTCTTAAGTCAGCCTTTTTATACACTAGAATTTAGTAAAATCGAATCAAACATAATTTTGTAAATTTTATCTTTAAAATGGAATGGAAGAGGGGACGTCCCATCTTATCCGATGCAAACCCCTTGGAGACCGATCCGTCCGAAACCCTCGGAGAATCAGGTAGGGCCGTTCCTTCTAGAAAACCTGTATCGGTGCTTCGTTTCACATGACTTGTGAAGAGCACCCTTTAAGTTTTTCACCACCCCCAATAAAGCCTGGTATAGCTGAAAATGCCTAGTGAAAAACAGCAAACTCACTTAAAAAAAAATTGACTGAATAGTGTAAACTGGAAACTTTAAAATAAATAATTATTATTTATTAATAAAGTAATTGGGACATCGAAATAAATTAGGCTTCTCATTCTTACGTAGATTACGTTGTTTCCTGTTGTTCTTTAAAAATTACGCAAATACTACACATTGAATTTATTAATTGATTTATTCGCGCTTTTTATAAAGTAGGTACCTATTGTTTTATCATGACGTTTCGAACCAATTTACAGGGTCAGTGGCCACTGGTAAACTTTAGTAGCTACCGGATAATCTATCAAACCTTTCAAATGCTTGTCTAATATTAGCCCATGTTATTTCGATATTAGAAAATTGATAAAACTATTTGATATTTACCAAAAACACAAATGTTGAAAAAATTTCCACGAGCAGGGTTTGAACCTGCACCCTTCTGACATACCGGGTCAGGTGCTCTTCCAATTGAGCTATCGTGGTTCTAACCAGCCCGCCGAAATTATTCAACACTATTTACTTTTTACTTTGAAAGCCAAAGGCGCCCATTCAATGTTAACAACTACCGTCATTAACATCCGATCATAATATGTCAGAAGGTTGCAGGTTCAAACCCTGCTCGTGGAAATTTTTTCAACATTTGTGTTTTTGTAATTTGTTCGCAACAAAATTTGCGTTAAAAATTATATAAACATTGATATTTACCAGATAAACTGCTGGCTTGCAGCGTAAATCACAAACTACTAAAAAAAACGAGGGGTTGCACTCCGGGAGTGCCGGCAGAAGTGAAAACTTGAATATTAACGTTGTGCATTTTTGATATTTTGGAATGGTTAGGGAATATTTTTGCACGAATTGCTTCAATTATCAGTATAAAAGTACTATCATTTATGTGGTAGAATACAATATTTATTTATTGCGCTATCGTACACAAACATGACAATTTATATTACATTAAAAAGCACTCGAACATTCGCGCAAGCGCCCAGCGCCGCCTAAACGAAACAGCAAGCATACATTTTCGCCGCGCCGTAGAAAGAGAGGGGGATACTTCCTCTCCTACGCCGCGCCGGCTGTCATCCGTCTTACGAATTTTCGATCAGGCCACGTGTCCTGACGGTCACGTGTCCTGACGCGAATTTAACATTTTTTACCCATTACAAAAAAAGTGTACAACGCCGCTAAAGAAGTTTTCACTTCAAAAATCAACGAGTAATCTGGGGCTTCGGTAGCTCAGCGAACCCACGACCTTTGGACAACCGGTCCAATGCTGTGACGCATTGGACCGGTTGTCCAAAGGTCGTGGGTTCGATTCCCACTCGAGCTTCGTGAAGCTGGTTGATTTCTTCTAGTGAAATTTTATCTTGTAAGTATACAATATAGCATTGTGAATTCAAAATAATATAAGTATTTGATATTTAATAAAAACAACCTGTGAAAACGTAGTATTTCCGACAACAGAGTAGCAGACTGTATCTCCTGCGCCGTTAAAATAGCTACGATTAACCCTGATCTCGCCACATTGACATTAACACTGAAACGGGCAAGGCCGGCCAGACCCCGCGCGCCCATCACTCACAGACGTGCCGCGTGATTACATCTTGCAAGCATTAAACGGATTAGTTACGAATTCCATCAGTTTGATTTTATTTTTGAATTACTTTGATATTGTTTTCTAATATTATCATTCCGGGGTTCGGAAGGCGCGTAACCCCGTTGGTTCCGGCTGCATCGGTCGTTATCAACCACCAATCCGCATTGGGCCCGCGTGGTGGGCCATATCCACACATCGGGAAGGCTCATACCCAGCGGTGGGACATAAAATGAGCTGCTGGTGGCAGTGACGGTGCTTTCTAAATGAGAACACATTGTGAGAAATAAAACACTTTATATCTCTTTTTTAATGTTAGCTTATTTAGCCATTATCAAATTAGGGAGGGAGATATTGGATAATATTTAACATGTTTTGATAGAAGTGTGACAATATAAATACTTAGTGCCTTACAAATAAACAAAGAATAAGGTCCGAATAGTTATTCCGTGTTTTGTTCCTGTCATTTATACGTCATATCAAATTAGAGCGAAAGAGACAAACCACACAATAACTATTCGGAGCTTATTCTTTGTATATTTTGTAAGACCCTTAATGATTAAATATATTCCCTGCTGAACTCATTGGGTATCAGTAAGTCAGAGCTATCGAAAACATACATGTAAAAAAGCCAAGTCTCGCAACTCGGTTCCTCTACCGTAAAAAGTTGTGAGATCCATGTAATACCAAGTCGTTTAATTTATTCAGTCCCTACATAAGGGACCTTCTGTCTAAAGTTATTACGTAATTAGCTAACCTAACAACATCTTATAGTGACCGTATCAATATTAAATAGTAGATTGTACACCAAGGGGATAAAGCACTGTATTATGTCACGGGCGCGATATTTGAATCCTGAGCGTAACGAAGGACTCCAGATTTAACTCCCGAGCGTAGCGAGGGAGTCCTGAGAGCAGTGAAGGATTTAAGCGCGCCCAAGGCAAAATCAGTTTTATCCCTGAGGAGTATACTCTACTTTTCTCACCTTTTGCGAGACAATAAAAACCAAGGCTACTAGAAAAAGTATTTTATTTATTAAAATACTATTTTCATTACTAATTATATATAATTGGCACAGTAAATAACAATAAAAAGTAAATTAAAAATTAAAATTGATGTTTGATACATTAGTCCAGTTATGTAAAGATATGGTTATATTTTTTGGTACGCTTATGTTAGTTGAGGTGGAATTTATTTGAGTAGCAGCACCCAATACATCAGAACCTTGCGTGTGAGGGTCGTTTGGCACAGTAAAGGTTGGGGAAGGTGGTGCTTGAGGCAGTAGGCTTGACGGGATATATTTTGAGCTAGATCGCTGTGGTGGCAAAGGTTTCCAAGGATCATCAATAATGGACGTAGTTTTCAGATGAATGTTGTCACCAATACGACAGCTTATCTTGTTTTTGTTTTGTATGGAATTCTCTATGTAGCCCTCCGCTACTGCATCGGATTTCCAGCCACCATGACGTTTTATCTGGGCCATATCTGCTCCTGAATCTGCCAACAGACTTGCCGATGTTCTCCTCAAATAATGACCCGTATAGAGCTCGGGATTTTGCAATTTGAGGTATTTTGCAATTTCTTTTGGCATGGCGCTGATTTTATTCTTGCCAATGACTTGCCTGGTGCATTTGCCATTACTGTAACCGATAAAAAATCTGTTGGTGTTTATATTAGAGGGGCGCAGAGCTTGGTACTTTCAACAATTCTTGCATAATCTTCACGAACTATGAACGAACGTTCTCTATTTGTTTTGGTATCTGGTAAGTTAATCAGCAATAAATCTGCATGTTTTTTGATATCATTGACTTTTATGTTTACGAGTTCATTTCCACGACATGCGCCATTCACTCCAAAAATCAAGGCTACCTGTAACAAAAAATAGGATTGTGAGTAAATAGATAGATACACTACTACATTTTTTGACCTTTATATTATAAAAAAAGCTTGCGACAAAACCTTAGAATGTGTATTTTTTAAATGTGTGCCATTTAAATACCCTTTTATTCATTAACTATTTTATAGAGCTATTATAGGTAGGTACTAGAAACGTAACTAAAAAGTAGGCAGTACTCATACTTACTTTCATGGCCGTGATCAGGAGCCTCATTCAGAAAAGTTTCCACATCTTGCGCTGTCAATACTTTTGACTTCTTTGCTCGATGACCATCTGATTTCCTCTTTAAAAATGCCAATAACTTGCTATATGTATTTATCTTAATGTCGTGTTTGATGCTTATTGTTAACCTGAGCATCGAATAGATACACCACAGGCTGCTGGACTTCTTTGTACACGATAAATACTCGAAATAAACAAGAAGCACTGACTCCGACACAGACTTTGCGCCTTTTGCAGTTTTCCATTTGTGGAAATCGTCGTAAGCTTTCAAGTATTTTTCCTTCGACTTCTCTGGTAGTAGGTTATTAACAATACCTAAGGCGTCTAATTTAATGGACTCCGGAGTTAAATCACTTTCGTCACTCGACATTTTCTTAATGTTTTATTCTATCTTCTTTTGCAGTTTTGTCTGATACTGATTGCACCGTATTGAAATACTCGCGGCTTTTGTTTTAAGTATTGATTTTTTATTCGTTCGGCTTGCCGTGGCGTGGCCAGCTCGATTTTCGAATAAGTTCGATTTTCAAATAAATGAGGCGCGGCGCGCGCCGCCGTCCACCTCCTCGCCGTCGGCCACCAGCAGCTGCAGCAGTCGCGCGCCGCGCGATTTTGACGAAATTAGACTTTAAATGCATAACAATAAGAACTAAGAGAAGTGAGAATCACATTACTGCCCGGCGGGTTATAATGAAATTCAGTACAACATTACACCCCGGCAAAAGACAAGGGCTATAATGATTTACTTTGAGTAAGGTTTGCATGATATATGTATAATGAGGCATTGTCGAGCAGGTGGTGTGAAAAATATTTTGTGTTTTAAATAAATAGATTGACTTGGCGTTATAACTTAAGACAGAAGGTCCCTTAAGTAGGGACTGAATAATTAACCGATTGTTTTTATTTTATTTTCGTTAACCATTTTACAAGTTACCTTTGAACATAATTATATCTAGTACCTATCTACACCTATCTTATCTTATCTTAGTGGGGCCTGCCGAGGTTTCCACCTCCCAGTAACACTTCGATCCATTGGGATCTTTTGTGCAACCCCATCCTTTCACTCTTCCTCCTCTGTAAAGATAGATGCCATTAGTCTGGCAACGTCCTTAAGAGCGAAGAGCCTGAAGTCCTTCGGTTTCGGATAGGCCGACCCCAGGAGTCCCATTCTTTTCCTAGCCAGAGAGTCGCAGTCACACAGTAGGTGCTGCATTGACTCGGTTTGCTCTCCACATGCCTTACACAAACTATTTGTTGAAAGGTGCATTCTGTGAAGCATTTGTTTTGTGGCATAATGCCTGTCAAGGCACCGATGGTTAATCGGGCCTCTACACCTATTATTCAATTTTATTATACAACAGGTACACTGATTCATTAACTGCAAATGCAACTTTGTAATCCTATATTTATATGGGATTACAAAGCTATTTATGCAGTTGGTGTATCTAGAAAACTGGACCGAAATTGCAAAATATTTTAGATTTTACTTGATTTATATACTAAATTTTCAGTGTATTCTAAATTTTAAGCTTCTATGTCTGCTAGAAGTGCCTTAGAATTTTGATGATCGGTCAGTTAGTGAGTGAGTGACAAAATACGAAACTGTTATAATTCTTAAACTACTGGTTCAAATTGAATGAAATTTTAAATATACCGTGTTTATACAATGCCTGCTTCTTTATCGAAAATTCAGGCTTCTAGTTTTATCCACAACGAAGTTATAGAGGTTCGAAAAAGGGCTGCACTGTTTCGAGAAAAGGATGGTACAGCCGTGCCGCTATTTTGCTCGACTTGGCGGGGGCACTGCCTCCAGATGTAGGACTTTACTGAAATTTCACGTATTTTTAAAATAAAACATGAAAAATACATTGCATTTTTTGTTTCGTTTACGATCACGTCACTGACCTGGATTCGAAGACTAGACTAGTCAAAAATGTGTATTGGATCTTCCGAATTGAGCTTTTATCCATAAGAGCGATGGGTCTCTCTTTAGCTGCCTCTCTGTCCTTGCTTACCTAGCAAAGCTAAGCCAAGTCTTAGCTACTTTCCTCTTTCTATATAAAGAGAGTTTACTGGCCTTAAGATTTCTGTTATTTTTTCTAATTTGGCACTGAAATCGGCAACGCCGCTCAGATTCCACGGCCTTGGCTATCATTCACCGTAACACGACCCCGAGATGGGATCTCGTGAGATTCAAACGGATTACGGGTTTAACCTAAAACCTGTCACTGTATCTTGAAATTGTATTATACTATAATTTGTTTGTAGAACCCGTTGGTAGATAAGTAAGTAGGTAGATAAGCTTTAGAACAAAGGTTAATATAGAAACAAATATATAAATAATAAATATATATATAAAATATAAATAAAATAATAATAATTATAAAACTAATTTCATATTTTTGCAATAGAGTTTATTATAACATATTTTTCTTGGGGTTGTGTTTTATACTTTTTATATAAACCAAAGCGCATTTCACAATAATTGGGCTGAGCAACGAGCAAATTCCTAAAAAGCCACTTCTATAGCTTCTTAATGATTTATCCTTGAGGGAGGCCTTTGTCCAGCAGTGGACGTCTTTTTGGCTGAGATGATGATGATGATGATGATGATAGCTTCTTAGAGATTACTCTAAGAAGCTATCTATTTACGGGATTATTATTATGTGTTTTGTTATTTATCACATGCGATGCAGTACTTTCACTTGATTAAGTACTTTCATGATCATGGCGAATACTCAAAGAACAACAAAAAAAGTATTTTTTTTTTTTAATCTCGGCTTCTTCTCGCCTGATGATAAGTGATGATAAGGCCGAAGGTGGAAGTGCACTTCACCCGGAATCCTCAACTGAGGCTTTGGCTATCTTATCTCTAGCTGCCGGAACACAACAATGCTACAAACATTGATGTTACAGCGACATATTTAGCATATGGTAGCTGGCCAGATAGACAAACAAGCCCTACCACCAACCAAACCGAGTACACAAACACGTACCCCCCGTTGGGAATCGAACCCGGGACCTCTGGATCGGAGACCGGTGTATTGGCTCGCTGACGTTCCGGAAACATCATATTCGGACACAGTGACCGAATTGACACTTTTTAATTTTATTATTTTCTTCACTGACGATTCGGACACTATTAAATTATTGGAGCTGTTCAGTACAGTCAGATAAAAAAGCATTATTAAAAAAAAACGTTACTAAAATATGTACTACTGTACTGTACTATAGCTCACTCACCACATCAGACTATATTGCATACATCACACATTCTCTGAAACCACTGGAACACAGGTGGTTATTTTAAAAAGCTAGATAGCTTCTTTCCCATCTTGCCCTACTGATACATCGCGTTGACATTGAAACTGAATTGGCTATTTCCGTCGCTCGCACGCTATCTTCACCGCGATATCTTCAACCGGTGAACGGTGAAGTAATTTTGCGTTTTGCGTCTATCATTCAACGCCAACACGGACCGAGCCGGCCGGTGCGAGATTAGATCTCATCTAAACGGGTAAGGCGTTTCGCAAACGGTTTAACTTCATTGAGCACATTGTTTTGTAATGTTTACGCAAAAGTATGATTTTGCAATTTGCCAATTTTGTTAACAAGTTACTAATTACAAAAACACAAAAAATCTTCCACGAGCAGGATTTGAACCTGCACCCTGCTGACATACCAAATCAGGTTTAAATCCAGCTCATGGAAATTTTTTCAACATTTGTGTTTTTGTAATTTGTTCGCAACAAAATTTGCGTTAAAAATTATATAAACAAAACAAAAACATTATCATCGTCATCATCATCATCATCAGCCTATACTAGTCCACTGCTGGACAAAGGCCTCTCCAAGTGCACACCACCGAGCACGATCCGCGGCTACTCCCATCCAGCTCTTGCCAGCCACCTTGCGAAGATCGTCGCTCATCCTAGTCTGAGGGCGTCCTACACAAACATTAAAAACATTTTGTGTTACTAATTAATTTACAGACAACGGCCGTCAATACTGGCTGAAATACGAGTATTCAAGCACTTACAAGCACTTGATACGTTCGACACTAACTTTTTCATGGACAATTAATTCAATTAAATTTTAAACTATTATTATAATACTATATCAGCCATAACTGGGCAAGGGCCTCCCCCCACACTTATCCCACACTTTCCGGTCCTCTGCAACATATGTCATTCTTTCATGAACATATTAAGGTCCCGCCATCGTCGCCGTCTTGGTTGACAATTACAATAGCATAATTTGTAGAGCAGATTGCAAAGTCCCGGCTGAGGCAAGTGTTATACGAACTACTAAAAAATAGACGTCCTGAATGGGTAGGTAGTAGGTAAAAAATGTATGCACTTTTCATAAGTTTATTTATATAAAAAATGAAGACTTTGACTTTGATTTTGACTAATATAACAACATTATAGTTACAATAATCCTTTTATTAATATAGATCTTCCAAGGTTAAGAATTCCTGGTGAAGTACGCTTCCACCTGAAGATGGAAAGCCTTATCTTCACTTGATGAAGGTCAAGTGCTTCCTGATGTTGTGTAAAGACGGCCGGACATTAAAATATTCCAATGTATGAAGAGCCTTAGTCACAAAAGTAGGGCTGATAAATTATAGCACACATTTACCTTTAAACATGATCAAAACTCCGAAATTTAAACAACACTATCCCCAGAATAGACTATCCGACGCTGGGACTTTGTTTGTTAGCTTTTACCTTCTAGCGTTTTGTTTGTATTAAAAGGTAAAAATAGAGAACACGCTGAAGTGTTTTGTTTTGATCATCACGTGTGAGAGGACATTGGAACGTGCATGTCATTTATTTTTACGCAAATAAAATTATTGTTACATATTCAGTGCTTCTGTGACCGATCCAGAAATCCTTTATTTTCGAAAGGGTTCGATGTTGGCTTCTTTTCGGCATTTACAGTTTCACCGAACCTGTTTGGGAGCGCCGAAAAACATAAAGGGTTCCTGAAGGCGACGCATTGGAAATTTACGTGGCGGGGATCTTGATTTTTCCCAACAATTACAAAACATATGGAAGTGATATCTTTTGTCAACTTTTATAACAGAGAAAAAAATATCAAAGTAATCTCTTTTAAAACAGAGATTTGCATTTTACAGGCAAACCAGACCGATTTAAGCATTTAAATTTTCTTAGTAGATTATTCTTAACACACACTTCAATATTGTAGTTCTTTTTTTTTAAATAATTTGTATTGTTAATTTGAAGGAAAAAAAAACAGTTTTTCTTATGGTACGGGGCGCCAACGCTCCGTATGAGATTTATTGTTTAGCGGTGCGTCGCCTTAAGCCAGTCAGAGGTCAGAGAGTTTCTAGAGGGAATGGAATCATGCAAGCATATCCCTGTTCTCTACCACATTCTCCGAGAAGGGTCCCTATCAAATCGGTCCAGAAATCCTGGGTTCAATTCCTCTGTCAGGTAGTGTGTTCCAGATTTTTCGATGCATAGCCCGGGTTTGTGATCACCAACCCGCATTTAACCCAATACCTACCTATAGTAGCAATGACTTGATTTCAATGATGGACGCTTTTTACAGTGAGACAGTAAAAAGGCTAAGCTTGCTTTGCTTACTCGTCAATGGCAGTGGCATTTAAAAACAACATTGTGATAGAGAAAATATCGACGTTACTCGGAAACTCGCTTCAGAAAAATTGCATTGGACTAGAACTTGGTGCGTTAGTTTGTCTGTTGCTGACAGATGCACTTCTTCTTACCATCCCTTTGATGCTCGGTACAGGCTTGCTCTAACTTCCTTTGTTTACATATTGGTTTACCAACGACTGGTGCACTGAAACATACAACAAGAAAACATAACAAAGACAACTATACCAACACTTCCATTAAAACAAAGAACTTGACGAAGTTTAATGAAAACTATCGAGGAGTTTAATGGCGCAGTGGTTAACGCGCCCGGTCTGCAAGTTTTGCTAAGGCCGGCCATCAGATGAGTGACCAAAATGTATCATATCGAGCTCCTCCGTGCTTCGGAAGGCACGTAAACCAGTTGGTTTCGACTGCATTAGCAGTCGTTAACAACCACCAATCTGCCCTGGGCCTGCGTGGTGGTTTACGACCCGTTCTCCCTGTCCATCCATAGCGTCAAGTAGTAGCTAACCACATGCTAAGACCCCTAAAGCACTGACTCATTACCTACCTACATAACCTGCCTCAAGTACTCGCTCACACTTACTTTTTTGACAAATAAAAAATGGCCAGTGTGTAATTGGTGTTTTAATCGCAATTCGACCACGTTAACGTAGCCAGAATCTAGATATACCTAAGGAAGCCAGTTCCTGAGTAGTTGGAGGTTCCTATTCCTTAATCCTCACTTGTCATCATGTGAAATGTAAGCCAACCGCTTTGTCGTCGTCTAATAAGACTAAAAACATCTTTCTATCTGCATGTAGAGATAAAACGATTTTTTCTCTACAGCTATAGGAAGCTTTTTATAAAATTAAGTTTACTTACCTACGTAATTATTACAAGTAGACGGAAAACAATAACTAAAATAATATGAAGTTGTCTAGTGACAATATTTACATAGCAAAATATACATTACTAGAATCGAATAGTAATGTAACAAAGTTTAACTGCCTCGCCTTACACGTGATATCGGGTAATTGCATCTCCTCTAAAACTACAAACGTAACATATCGACCCCTTCAGGATGAAACGTAGTAAAAGCCAAAAGGCCATTTTTTAGTACGGCCAAAAAACAAAAATGGTAAAGTTTATTTACTGTATATCTTTTTATATATTAAGTCTATAATAAACCACTATAACACATTAAGCTTAGGTTTTCGAGTTGCTTACTTTAGAAAAGTTTAGAAACTTAAAATAACGTACATTCATTAGTTCCAGAGATGGCATGGCTTTTACTACAAAAAAAATATTGTAAATGGCTTTTACAACATTTTTCTTCTGCTTGGCAACTGTAACCTTTTTTGTATTAAGTTGTATAGACTTCATAATTTGTTTAATCCAAGGAATTTTGGAATTAAAAGACAATTGTAATAAAAAGAAAGTGTAATTATTATAGTAAATGCAGCACACATTTATGGCCATAATCAGACTATTTAAATGTTTTCATTATTTAACAGTAATATTGTACTTATTCTCATTAACACTTATGAAATTATCTAACTACAATCAACACAACCTCTAAACTATGCAAAAATAGGCAGTAACATCGAACCTAGTAATTAAAATCTTCTAATCTTCTGTTTTATTCAACTACGAGATACAACTGCGCGTTGTGCGCACACAAAATCAGGTACACGACAAAGTATTTAAGAGCGTTTACGCCGCACACTAGCGCCACTAATGAAGAAAAACATATTTAGTAATTAGAGATAGAAAATCAAATTATGCTCAACAAACTATCTGAATCTCACCTAATGAACACCTCACATGTTATGGTTTAGATAAATAAGACGTTACGGCCCTTTTTAACTATAACGCCTTATTAAACTAAACCATAACATGTCAGGTGTTCATTAGGTTACGTAAAAATGCTAAATTACTTCATTCAGATAGTTTGTTGAGCATAATTTGATTTTCTATCTCTAATTACTAGATATGTTTTTTTTTTCATTGGCGGCGCTAGTGTGCGGCGTAAACGCTCTTTACAATAAGATCTCTTAAAACAAACTAATGTCTTAAAACAATCAGTTCTTCGTAATGAATGTCTAGGTAACTAGTATTTTTAGGAAAACTGCTTAGGTACATTTTCCTAAACTTATCAAAGAAATATCAAACTTTCTTAGGTCTATATCTAAACTAAAAATTGCGAAAGCTTTTTATCTTTGGAAATAATTGTAGGAATGGCACATTATTATATACACTAACAAACGTACTTTTATACGTTCGATAAAATCGATGTCAATATTATACGATGAAGTCTTCATCTTCTTCTTCAGTTTCAATCAAAGTCTCATCTTTATTACACTTCTGCATCTCTAAAAAATTTTTGTGAAACCTTTTGGGTATCGTTCCGTCTGTGCATAATTTTTATATTTTAGTGCTTAAATGGGAAGTTTTTCCACTTAGGATTGTGGCAAGCTTATGTTATTTAGATCTTGTAAATAATCTTATAAATAATCTGCGGCGTGTGTGTACTTGACAATTCCAATATAGAAAAAATGCAAAGGACATAAGTAAGTATATACTTAGGTAGGACTTACATAGAACTTATAATAATTAAAAACCAAATTATTAAAATAAAACAAAAACCCGACTGCTAAACAACTATATAAAAATAATTATATACTCGTATTACCGGGCTAACATAAAAAATAACAGCAAAGAGAAAAAACTGAAAAGAAAAAAAACAAGCTCTACGATCCCAGAATTAAATTTGAGCAATGTTGAATGCAACGTGAAATATATTCATTTATAATAAATGAGTATTTAAAAATACTCATTTATTATAGATTTTATTATTAAGTATGTATCGGACAAGGAAATATTATCACGTTGCAATCAACATTGCTCTGCGGTGGATCGTAGAGCTTGTTTTTTTTTCTTTTCAGTTTTTTCTCTTTGCTGTTATTTTTTATGCTAGCTCGGTAATACGAGTATACAACCTTATTTTTAGTTTATACGAAAACCGAAACACGGGTCAAATATTTTCTATTAAAGAATCCGTACAAAAAAATTTATAATAATATCTTGAAAACACACAAAGTTACAAGCTTTTTGTGCTGTCCCGTTGTGTGTTTTTAGTAGGGAATAATTTCTTTAAGATTCTGTAAATATTATTTGGTCAAAATGTAACATGGTATAAAAATATTGAAATGGATTCTATTACTGATTCTGATCAAACAGTTTTCAGGTTTCGTATAAACTAAAAATAACATTGTATAATTGTTTTTATATAGTTGTTTTAGCAGTCGGTTTATTTGTTTTATTTTAATAATTTGGTTTATTTCAAACTTTTTAATTTTTTTTTATTAAGTATAATTCCGGATTTTTTATAGCCTTTGCCACTCCTACATTCAAAACAAATCTAACGACACCTCATATGTTAAAATCCACCATGCCGTTTGGGCTGTAGGGCGTGCCAAAGTAATAGATATACATACATACATAAATACATACATACATACATACATACATACATACATACATACATTCATACATTCATACATTCATACATACATACATACATACATACATACATACATACATTCATACATTCATACATACATACATACATACATACATACATACATACATACATACATACATACATACATACATACATACATATACGTTCATTTGTAAATTTTTTGTTGTAAAATTGTAGTAAAAGCCATATTAAAAATGCGTCATGCTCTTTAACACCAAAGTCAGCATTACTTTCCAATAATCTGTTAGTAACAAAATGGTCGTAGAAACCATATTTTTAAAAGTCGTGGATTTTACGACGTAAATTGACATCGTTCATTTGTAAATTTTTAGTTGAAAAATTGTAGTAAAAGCCATACTTGATATTATCTTGTTTTTTACTACAAAATGTTCAATAGTATTATTTTCTGATACTATATTATTTATGTTGTATTAGCCATGAAACGAAAAAATATGTCTCTTACTTCATAAATTTGAATATTTACTTTAAAAATTGTTCATTACGACATTAAAAAAAATAGAAAACAGGGTTTATAGAGTGAATTGAAGCGTGTTGTAAAAGATATTTTTTTGCGAATTTGAACATTTTAAATATACAGATCGATAGAGCGCGCGATTCTGACTAAGAAACCGTTGAAAACAGATTTTGGACAAAATGGCTTTTACGACGTTTCATCCTGGAAGGGTCGATATTTGCGAGTAGTGTTTGTACACCGAATGATGCTCCCACGCATCCACTGCCTATATAAATAACACGCTAGTATCATCAAATGTCTAGCGCAGTTTCAGTACTAACAATCCGTTTTCTTTGTTTTTATTGCTCACAAATAAAGCCAAAGTCAAAATATCTTTATTAGATAGATAAATAGATAGATAACGTCTTTATTTGGACACTATAGACATACACAATATACAATCGTAAATAAAAAAACAACAATTACACTAAACATAATTTCATAACACAAGTATTAAAAATACAAAAATGTTTGTGTGCCGCAGCATCTCAAAAGGGTCGTTGTTCAGCGTGGTATTCACTCGCATAGCTAGTGAAGCTAACTTATTTATTAAGTAAGTACTTTTAAAACGACCAAACATTCGTTTTGTCTATGTACTTACTACCCAATATTTGATTTGATTTCATTACCTCGCATGCTACATTTACAAATCATAGCTTTTCTTAGAAAGATAATTTATCATAGATAATACCCTATTATCCGTACCACATATAAGGATGTTCTAATTAGACCCGTATTGAAAAGCTGTAATCCACAGATTACTACGACTATTAACAATTTAATCAGGTAAATTGTTAACAATAAGACTCTGATTAGTATGTGTGACTATAGACTCAGATTGAGTGTCTGGTAAATCGTTTAGATTGGACCTCTTTATACTTATTGTGTTATTATGATGATGTTTAAATTTGGTTACAAATAATAACATATATAGGGTCTAACAATATCAATAAGCGAACGTTTAAGGGGAGCATCTATACATCACACTGAGCATGCTCACCAAATTTGGTCCAAAGCTACAGGCTCGTTACCGAGATAATCAACAAAACATTATCATAATTCACCAAAAAATACACCCTTTCCAAACCCGTACAGCTGTACTACACGCACACAAAGATAGTCGTGTGTGTATGAATGTCATACAATGGTTTTCAATTGTGTGCGTGTATCTGTACACTATCTTTTTTTTGACGCTTGCGTGCGTGTTAGTAAAGATACAGCATGGTTCATGATGTGCATTATTTTAATTGATTTAGTTTGTTAGAAAACATAACTTTGAAAAATCACTATAAAACTGGAGCCAATTTTTTGTCATTGTATTCAGAATGATGTATAGATAACGTCCTTAAACGTTCGCTTATTGATTTTGTTAGACCCTGTATATACATAAAATAGTTCTTCTGCTTTGGCTGAAGTAAATTTTAAAGAATTTTCTTTTTTAAACTAATAGATTTATATATTGAGTTGAAGTTAGATAAGAAAGTAGGTAGGTACCTATTAGTTATAACGTATACTGTTCCACTGCTTGGCGAAGGCCTCCGTCATAAAGTTATCGATGGGTATTGTTTGTTTATTCATCACTTTATGAATCACTCTATCGAAAATATTATCTTAAGACGACACCTCGATTTGTGAACATTCAAAAAGGCTGATCCTTACTGACGCTGGCATAAGGTCGATAATACGTAGCGCCTGTGACAATATACAAAAATATTTAAAAAAAATTGGTTTTAGTTATCAAAATATATAGCTTGTGAGAAGATAGCCCCCAAAGAATGTGTACGCCTACACGAAATCATTTCGGTCGTGGGGCTACAGAAGCCAATCTTAACATAGTTGAGCCTAATTATTTTCTGTAAAAAGGTCCATTGTCTTATTTAAAAACAATGTACATTACAGTCATTATTTTTAAACAAAGAAACAGTTCTGTAGTATAAAAGGTAAAAAATACATACTTTATTATATAACACTAAATATTTAATGTTAAAATATTCAAAGAAACATAAAAAACGTTGAAAGGGCGTTCTTATACATCTTATACCTATATACGTTCTTGTAAACACACACAGTGAGGAAATTATTTCCTCGAAACTTTTGGATAATCAAGTTAGATTTTCCAAAAAATTGTTGCTTTTACGTTAAAATTCCGAACTAAGCTTCTACATTAACTACAAGAACTTTAGTGAATAACCTATATACTGTCCCCCTGTTGGGCAAAGACCTCTATTGAAATGAATTGATGGGTATTGGCTTAATCACCACGCTTGCCAAATGCGGGTTGGTGATCACATAACTTTGGCTATGCATCGAAAAATCCGACATACTTTGCCCGACCTGGGAACTGAACCCGGGACCTTCGGGTATAGGGCCGAGTGCTTCGCCACTCGGCCACCGAGGCGTAATAAGAACTTGAGATGAGCGAATTTTCTTTTTTCTATAACACAATCAGAAACGTAACGTAACATAACGTCTTTTGGCTGAGATGATGATGATGATGATGATGATAATCAGAAAACGTTTAAAACTGTAAAAACAAAATAATAAATAAATGTTTCCCACACTCACACCAATTATCTAGCCCCAAAAAAAGCTTCCTTAAACTCGACAAAATGGTTAACTAGACAACGGATAAACATGCTTAATATACTTAAACACATAGGTACTTATTATACATAGGAAACACCTAGACTCGAAACAATTTAGAAAAACAGGTATTTCTAAATTGATCCGACCGGGGATCGAACCCGGGACCTCAGAGATGGCGACACCATGAAAACCGGTGTGCAAGCCACTCGACCAAGGAGGTCGTCAACATTGTCTTTGATTTGTCTTTTAGTTGCCTTCAACTAATGCTCTATTTATGCCTTCAACTAAAAGACAAATCAAAATATCCTGTAAATAAAGTTTTAAGTAAAACTTGGTAAAATGCGGCGTGCACTGATCAGTGCACTAAACCATTCAAATTCTATTGTGTCTGTATTCACAGCTGGCGAAGGATTAAACTTAACTTAAACAGCCTTAAATCCATCCAACCGATCGTCGCACAAGTGGACTGAACTTTACACAATTACGGAATCGATTATAACAACAAAAAAAAAACACAAACAACCGGTCAAGGCAACACGTGAACGTAGCTACCTATCTCGAAACTCAATATTTAAACAGATAATACCAAAGCGCCAAATCTTTATCTATATACCATGACTAGCAGTGTTCCAACCTTTTTATCTCTGAAAAATGTACGAATTAAGAAAACAATATCCTACTCGAACTAACCAAAGAGTTTTCCTTCGGAAACTCAGTGTGTGTCGGATCGCCGGGAGGGGTGGACGCTCGCTCGCTTCTCCCAACCCCGTAACTTCGCGTAATAGGGTTCGAAGTTTCGTTTTTCCGTTCCAATTGATAATTGTTCTCGTAGCAAGTGTGTGTGGGTTAATTTGCTCAATAAAATTGTGCTGCAATGTTTTTTGTGTTTGGTTTTTGAATAAAAACAAGCGATGGCCGAAAGCGACGACGAAAATTTTGAAGGTAAGTGTTTACATATGCTTACGTTTGATGTACATCAAATTGATCGGAGAAACATAGGCGGTCAAAAATATCTTGGCATTTAAGAAAAGCAAATCTATACTGATTTATTTAAAACTGTCTACTTTTTTTTAACTAAATACCAACACTCACTAATTAGACTTTACTTAACCGTCTAGTCGTCCATCCATGGTCTCAAACCCTCAGGTACCGGTACCGGGTTCGATTCCAAGCGGAAGATAGAGAAGTTAGGGTCTATTGCAAGACCTAGCAACCACTATCTTTTCTAAGTTTGACACCATAACAAACATTATGTTCTGATAGTTATAGACAATAAAAAGCGAATTTTTCAAATGTTAAGGATTCGGGGTGAACCCGGAATCCTTAACATTTGAAAAATTGGAAGCCGGTGGAAGCACACTGAAGTGTGCTTTATCGCCACTTACTACCAGTTGAGGTGAAAGCAAGCATTTTCCCGTTTTGGAACATAAAAATATAATATTGTACTTAAATTTATTTTATTTTTATTTTATTTGGAAACTTAACAGCCTTATTGTAAAAATCATGCTGATAAAACTTATATATAACACTTAACTAATAATAGAGTTTCACAATATGGTAAATAATATGGTAAATAATATTCACGACGCGAAGTAACTAAAAGTAATTTGATATACTTACATAGTTTTCAAAAAAGGTTTTAAAAATTTGGTTTGGATGGGCAGTATGATTGATAAATAATTAATAATAAATTATAATAATAATCTAACAATTCATCTATATAAAAATGTAAAGATGTTTTTGGTAAAGATGGTTATATCCAATTT
The DNA here is from genome assembly GCA_947562085.1 of Eudonia lacustrata. Classification (NCBI taxonomy): domain Eukaryota; kingdom Metazoa; phylum Arthropoda; class Insecta; order Lepidoptera; family Crambidae; genus Eudonia; species Eudonia lacustrata. The sequence goes on along the minus strand of OX387321.1, from coordinate 2,317,437 downwards.
GAAACGTAGAGGTATATTTACTTTATCTTTTACTCTCTAGGTAGATAAGCCATTGCGCAACTTTAAGATAAGCCCACTTCCTTGAAGAGATTTGATTGACGATGCTGAAAAAGATGAATCATTGTTTTATTAAATTGCACTAATAATATCAATCTTAGGTACTACTCAGTTGTTCTTAAACTAGACACAATAGAAATACAATTGTTCTAATGGCACTGTGGTTACATTGGGCATCCAAGTATCTATCGTATAGACGGAAGATCAGCGTTGTAGTGATTTGTTCACTGCAACAAATGCTGAGTAGTTTCCTTTTAGGGCACATTTTTTGTTATGTTCTTCATAAGTTTATATTGTGTGTTCTAATAAATATACTTACTTACTACTACTATCCTGGCGCTGCCACTGTAGCTCCAAGTGACCTTGGGCCTCTGATACAAGTCGGCGCCACTGGCCCCGGTTCTGAACTACTTCCTGCTAGTTGTCTACGTGAAGCTTTTCTAAGTTCCTTTAAAACTTCGGCCCTCCAGTGGTAACGTTAATTTAATTTAATTTCAAATTAACAAATAGTTTACATTCCTAACTTTTTTGAACTCGAATATGATACAGATGAATGAAAAACATAATTATGAAAACGTTATTTTTTATGTTGATGACTTTTATTTTTAAATGTTGATTTTAAAATATTATAATTAGTAATTAATTAATATTAAAATTCGGCACTCCTTCCCCTTATGAAGTACCTATGCCAAACTTCATTTTAGGTAAGATAGTTGCATCACCTATAATATTATCTATGCTGTATTTAATACTAAATTTTAAACTAAAAACTAAGAAAACTATTTATTATATGGGAAACTACCAGATACTCAATTAATAACAAATAAAATATTAAATTATAACACATAAACCCTTGGATGAATGATAGGTCTCGCTGCGCTCGACTAGATACCGCCGGCGTACTTGTCAAATGCGAAAAAAATACTACGCCAAATTGGCGTACCCGAGCCAGTCACTCTGACAGCTTTGTGTGAGGTGTACGTTCCGAATGTTTTAATTAATTTTGAGCATAATCCGAAGTAAAATGACAGTTTGCGTAATGATATTGTGTAAAAATAATACTACAAGAAATAAGAAGGACGCTGGGATCACATACCATCAGTAATTATCGTATAATTTTGAAATTTCAACATAAAATAACATGAACCATAAACGCCATTCAGTGTTGCCGCGTATACGAGAATCAAGTTCCCCGTGGTTGAGATTTTTATAATGTGGTGTTACCTATTTTATTTATCTTACCTAGTTATTTATTATTAGTAGTTATTTGTTATTTATTATATACTTAACCTAGTTTTATATTAGTTAATGAGTATCTTTGTAATCTATACACATAAGGTGTAAAAATGTTTGCTAGGCTCGCTTTTAAGGGGTGAAACTACTCATGAAACGGAACAACTTTCCCCAAGGAACATTTTTTGTCTGTTTTTTTGTACGCGCATCACACAAAAACTGCTGGACGGCTTTTAATGAAACCGAGAACAGGTATAGCTTATGATCCGGGTAATATTTTAGGGTACTTAATAATTTGATTAGTCGTCTGCCGGGTTCGATTGTCCTCTATGCGTTCATTCAATTGAGATGAAATTTGGGTGAGTTGTTCAACGCACGCCTGGGAAGTTTCTGAATTAAATAATTTGGTCAAGCGTGTTTCCGTACAAAATGTTACCAAATTCAGTTCAGTGGTTGAGTTGTGAAAACGTTACAGACAGAGTTGCTTTTATAAAGATTAAGTATATGTGTAATGCAGTCATTATTATTATCGTATTATATTTGCTTGGTACAGATTTTGGCTTTTTTTGTAAATATTACATGTCGTCAATAAAAAAAACTATTAAAAATTAGGCCTAATCATTGATATACATAACCTACCATTTTTTTAAAGAAGAAACGTACGCCTAACCTATAGAAAAATATATTGATACAATCGCTTATAATTAATTATTCATTTTTAAGTATTTTACAATTACCTACCATAATTACCTATAACCAGTAACTTAACTAATAGACTACAGCATAAAATATATTTCCCATTAAATCGGGTAACAGTTGAGCAGCTGGCAACACAATTTTGCACGCACACTAGCAATGAGTTGCCGCATTCACGAAGCTATTGTTTGTAGGAAGCGCGGTATCTAGTCGAGCGCAGCGAAACCTATCATTCATCTAAGACATAAACCCATAAAGTTCCATAAAACAATAATACACATTGAGTGGAAACAATTATTAAAACAAAAAGGATATCTAACATAAAAATAAGGTGTAAAAAATAATTATTATATATGTTGTATAGTAAGTGATAAAATGAAAAATAAGCTATCAGTTCAAACCAAAACTAATAAAGCTTTTTACCTTAACCTCCTTGGATCATCAGCATCATCATCATCTCAACCAAAAGACGCCCACAGCTGGACAAAGGCCTCCCCCAATTATCTCCACAACGACCGGTTTTGTACTGCTCGCATCCAGCGGCTTCCCGCGACCTTTACCAGATCGTCGGCCCACCTTGTTGGAGGCCTGCCCACCCTGCGCTTTCCGGTACGTGCTCGCCACTTGAGGACCGTTCCGCCCCAGCGGCCAGTCCTGCGAGCGATGTGCCCTACCCACTGCCTCTTGAGTTTAGCAACTCTTCGGGCTATGTCGGTAACATTTGTTCTTCTGCGAATCTCCTCATTTCTGATTGGATGACGCAGAGAAACCCCGAGCACAGCCTTCTCCATTGCTCTTTGAGTGACTTTGAAACTCCATGGATGTTGAGATGAAATTTTGGATATCAATTACTTACTCCATTTTGATACTTTAATATTTTCTATATTACAGCCGATGTTCACTTCTGATTACGGATAATTTTAGAACCGAAATTATCTCCTCGAACCTGAGAGTTACAATTATCGGATCGTTTGTGTTTCCATTTACAAGAGACGTTAATTTAATGTTCACTTTGATTACCTAAGGCTTCTTTCAAGTATTAAATTCATTTGTGGACTCAAATATCTAATATTTCAATGTCCGTCGGTCGTTTGTGAATTTAATATTGTATTAAAGAGACTAAGATAGGAAGCCTTTTCTGTTCCTTTCTCTAAGACTTTACTTAACAAATAATCTATGTATTAATACGTGAAGCAAAAACTTTGTACCCCTTTTTACGAAAATTGCGCGGACGGAGGAGTACGAAATTTCGCACGCTTATAGTTTATATAGAGAAAGAAGTACAGAATGTTCATATTTTTTTAAAATTATGCATAAAAAATACATTAATTCAATAAAACAAACATTACATACACTACCATGTATTTGACACACACGCATATTTTATACTCTTTTCAAAAATTTCAAAAATGGAAGAGGAGCGGCCGAAATCTGTCAATGCTAATCCAAACTCACGTTCTATCTTTTTTATTTTTCATTGCTTAAGATACAACCCGTGCAGCCTTAATAAAATTACGGTCGAATTTCGACCACTGGGTGACCACTAGTAATAAATTATTATAAGGCCGCCTATAATAGCTTCATCAATAAAATCGCGATTCTCCTAACATCTGCCTTTTGAAAAAGTTTGATGGAACACTATTTATCCGTTGTGCTATATATTTTAATAAATTGTCTCTATTAAGTGTGTCTTGTAAAGATAAGTGTAGCAATAAGCACTCAAAAATAAAAAGTAAAATTAACTTGTCTCTTTTTATGCTTACCTATCTTTTATTTGGACAAACATTTTTGACCACACATCCCATCGGATCGGTGGTTAAAAATGTTTGTCCAAACCAGCTGGTCATCACCAGCGTTTGCAAAAGTTGCTTAACCTTAGCAATGGTAGACTGGGTGCGTTAACCACTGCGCCATCCGGCTCCTGATAGTTAAGTATTAAAGTAGTAACTTCAGACTACAAGATTACTAGAATTTTCACATTTTGTATCCCATACTAACTTCAAAGCTCTAAGTCGATTTCTTTCATTCATTTTCGATTTTCTTCAGTTCGACTCGCACTTGGTAGCCTTTAATACTTACGATTCTTTATTAACCTGTCGTCAACCTGCGTGATTTCTCATCACAGTCCTCAGCCATTGTCTTTTTATTTATATTTCCACCTAAGCGACGGCTGATGAGAATCTTGGCGCATGCCGTTGTGTGGACTCTTGCTCCATGAAATTGGTTATTTGCGATGATGCTCAGTCATAGCTTTATTACTTTACCTATTGTACAGCTACAGTTTTCTTTTTTACATATGACAAGCAGTATACATATATACCTATAATTGATTTATGTATTTAATTCTAAGCCATAGTATTAAATCTTATTTCAATAATAATACAACATAGTAATGTACTTAATTTTTTGTACCTACATCTTAATAAAAAAATATATATATATATATATATATATATATTATTATATTTAGTATTAAGCAATTTTGACATGTACATTCCTTCTTCGCCTATTTCATGTTATCATACGATTAAATAAATAAATAAAAATATAAAAAATAAAAATACAATAGTAAAAGCACATTTAAGTACAATAGGTAATTAAATTTGCTCACACGCAAACTTATCAGTAATCAGAATCAGAATAATGGATATTGTATATCGTTGAGATTAGATAAGAATCCAAAAAAATAATAATTTTCAGTTATCATTATTTTAATCGAGTCTTTTCTGTTCTTAGTCTAACTGCCGTACTCAGAGACGTCAATTATCATTAATTATTACTTAGCACCTAAAACTGTTCAGTCGAAAATGTGCTTATAATGTCACTGTTAGAGACTATTTTACAATAAACAATTTTAGGTGCTAAGCAATCATTAATGTTAATTGACGTCTATGAGTGCGGCAGTGAGTCTGCTAAAAGCTGTGAACAGCAAAATCAGCCTTGCCAGGGTTTTCCAAGAATTCTAAACTGTGTTTTTGTACTGAATTGGCAGACTATCCGTCTGATGAAAAGCAGGTAAAATAATCCAGTATTATCCCAGTACCCAAACTTCTTCACACTGCATGTTTTTAACACAATTAAAATATAAAAAAAAACCAAAATTAGCAATTCAACAAATTTTATTTAGATTATCAAAAAATTGCCCTTATATAAATATCACTACGCCATCGGATCGTAAGTCTACAGGGCGGGAGGGAGACCTTGTTCTGAGAAGAACCGGCAAGATCTTTCTTTCCTCCCTTTCTTTTACAGTGGCAAAATATTGAAAAATGCCATATCAAAGAAAAACACTAAAAATAAACACACAAAATATAAAGGTCAACAACAACATGTAAAAAAGAAATAGATTAACTACGATATCGCACCACTTCGTGTCAACAGTGTGTCGATATTTACTTACTAGCGGCCGCGTGGTGTCCGTTCCCGTGGGAATATCGGGATAAAAAGTATCCTATGTTTTAATCCAGGTTATAAACTATCTGTATGCCGAATTTCATTCAAATCCATCCATCCGTTGCAGCGTGAAGAAGCAACAAATATACACACATACACACAAACTTTCGCATTTATAATATTATTGTGATAGTGTGATTACAATAAAGTAAATAATAATAATAACTATAATTACTTTTAATAATTATGTAAAAGTATGCAAGCGCATTTGCTTCTTATAATAAGTAGGTATTACAAGAAGACGACGAAAAAATCATTCCCTTTGATCTCCGAATCTGATCTGATCGAAGTTTGTTCAACAGGAAGCGAGAAGTCAAATACTTCATGGGACGTTTACCACATCAATTGCCAAAAAGACCAATCACACTATCACACACACTCTAAACAAATAAGCATTTAATTTCAACTTTATTCGTAAAGGCATTAAGTTGCATGCACATTATGAGACATTTCGTCGGGCATGCTGGTACTGTGCCAAGTAATGCCAAGGTCAATGACCGTTGGTTTCCTATGTCACACAGTACATTAACTATTTTCACCTTGCCCGCCAATTTAGGTGTCAAAGCATCACGGCAATGAAGCTTGTTTGATCTTTAGCTTCAGGTTTCTCATGCCAATTTATCCAGGGAATGTATACGAATACATATACAAATATATAATATGTATAAGGCTATGCTTGGGGTTTCTCTGCGTGATTGATTCAGAAATGAGGAGATCCGCAAAAGAACAAAGGCTCAAGTGGCAGTGACCAGGGCATATCACTCGCAGGACTGATGGCCGCTGGGGCGGAACAGTTCTCGAGTGGCGACCGCTTCCCAGAATACGCAGTGTGGGCAGGCCTCCAAAAAGGTAGACCGACGATCTGGTGAAGGTCGCGGGTAGCCGCTGGATGGGAGCAGCATAAAACTGATCGTTGTGGAGTTACTTAGGAGAGGCCTTTGTCCAGCAGTGGACGTCTCTTGGCTGAGATTATGATGATGATGATGTATTCGAAGCAGATGGGTAGTATTAACCTATTGCCTAGCTAATGAATACGTGTGTATATGGTATTAAAATACAGGGAAAACAAGACAATTGTAGGTTCTTCTAGCGCGTTCACGTTACAAACACCAGCTCATTTTATGTCCTTACTACTAGGGCACGAGCCTTCGCCATCGATGGACACACCACAATCAGAATGGGCAATAGACCACCACGCGGGCTGGTGCGGATTATAGGTTGTTAACGACTGCTAATGCAGTTTGAACTGATGGCTTACGTGCATTCTAAAGCACGGAGGAGGTCGAGATGACAAGTCCTTGGTCACCCATCCGATGACCGGCCTTTACGAAATTTGCTTAACAGCAGCAATCGCGGACCGACACTCTTACCCCTACGCCATCTTACCCTCTATCGCGTCTGTATATTTTTTTTAAGAATTCACAATTAAGATTTTTCTAAAATAATTATTTCAATTAAATGAATCCTATTTAAATCTTAAAGGCAAGTAATAAATAAATATACTGGCTACGGAATAACCCAAAGCTTTTCTAATATTTAACGGGGCCACAAAAATAAGGTAAAGCTTTTATTTACAGACCGAAAACATTTGCCCAATTCTATTATTACGGAATCCGAACGTGGGACACCTAATGGCCTTGAGACAGACGTACTTACACGTGGACATACTGAATTTCAAAGCAATGGCGATGCCTTATTGTAGTTTATAGTTTTCTTTAACAGCTAACATTAGTACCTAAAATGAGTTTTAGTCACTCTGAGTACAGTCAGCATCGAATTGATCGATGAACCGTAATTGGTCACAAATATATTGGTACTAGTGGCCGCTCGTGTATTGGAATAAAAAGTATCCTATATGTTAATCCAGGTTATAAACTATCTGTATGCCGAATTCTATTCAAATCCATTCAGTAGTTTTTAAGTGAAAGAGTAACAAACATCCATCCATACTTACAAACTTTCGCGTTTATAATATTAGTAGGATTTAAGAAAAACAAGCATAAAATCATCTAGTTAATTAAAGTAAAGTAAGTCAACCACGAAATTATTTAATTATTTTCGATAATTGTTAAGGACAATTTGTAGCTCGTTGAGTTTGATGGCGCAGTGGTTTACGCGCGATTGCTGAATTTAAGCAACTTTCGCAAAGACCGGTCATCGGATGGGTGACCAAATATGTATCATTTCGAGCTCCTTCGTGCTTCGGAAGGTACGTAAAGCCGTTGGTCCCGTGCATTAGCACAGTCGTTAACAACCGCAATTCCGCACTGGGCCCGCGTGGTGGTTTATGGCCCGTTCTCTCTATCTTTCCATAGGGAAGGCTCGTGTCCCAGCAGTGGGAACATAAAATGAGCTAGTAATGATGAAAGAAAAACAAGCACCATGTTGCTAATTAAAGTAAAGTACGAAATTATTTAAATGAAATTGTATGAACATAGGACACTGCTGCTTAACGACAGAAATATTCGACTTTCACTTTGACTTTGATAGTCATCCCGGCGTGTTCAGTTCGCGAACCGGCATTTAAATCAATCAGTCCCTCCGTCCTAGAATAAGTAATAAGGAAAAAGCACATATTCTTGGAAAATTTGCTTTAACGGAAATGCCTTTGATGTCTCGGCGGTCGCCAAATTCCTATTCCGGAAGGAATTTCTAAGATGTCCCCCGAATCCCATTGGTCGAATTGTTTTGTAGTTAACTGGGGCTGTCCTTTTTCATAACTTTACTTGGCTTACTTACTTTGCTTATTTATGAATGAATGAATGAATGAATGAATGAATGAATGAATGAATGAATAAATGACTGAATAAATAAACATTTTTGAGTATTAAACGATACATACACAGTCACATTAAAAAACGGTAATTAAAAATACTAAATTAAATTAACTAAATTAAAAATACTAAATAAGTATGTGTCGAGTAAACCAAAGGGCTCTGAATCAGTTTTTTGTTGTTGCAACCAAGGTAACACTGATATTCTGCCAAAACCCGTGGAGAAAAGGCCAACGTGCCTCGCGTTTAAAATGTATAATAACGAACTGCCTGGTACTCAAATCCTATAGTTATTATTGTAAGTAATGATCACTAGATGTGTTACACGCATAACGACTGATTTCTTTTACGCATATTGACTTACACGCATTTTGACTTACAACTTATAATATTAGTTTTAGAATGAATGAAGTTTTAAAATGGTATTTGTTGGGAATATAAAATAAATATGAATAAATAGAAATACCAATGGTATGAGATGGGAATACATATAAATATTAAAATTTAAAGATATAAATCTGCATAGTGCTGGTATGGTACTTAAAATAATTAGGTATAAATACGTATGGCGCTATGGCGCTCATTAGGGGAGGCCTATGTCCAGCCACTGCTCAACTTAGTCCACTGACTAAGATAGGCCGATGATGATGATGATGATGACGTATTAAATTATATAAGTAGACATTTATTTTTTACCTAATGCTTACTCACTTTGATAACTTATTTTTTGATATCTTATAAACTTGCTACGGACCTAAATGGGCGAGGTGTTTGTAATGGGAACATAATGCTTATAAGTAAAAAAACATGTTTTATGTCAATTTAGATTGCCACGATGTTATGTAACTTAACACACACTTCAAAGTTTTATTGTGGTGATGTTCAAAATGATGTTCTATAACCTGAACTGATAGCCCGTGATGGCACATGCAACTGTGCCAAAATATGAAATACTCAAAAGTAAAGGCATAATTATCCGCACTGGGCCCGCGTGGTGGTTTATGGCCCGTTCTCCCTATCCATCCATGGGGAAGGCTCGTGCCCCAGCAGTGGTGACATATGTGAGCTGATGACAATGATGATGATGAAAGGTATAATCAATTAACTTACATTAGGTAAGGAGTAAGTGGCCGAGCCAAATATCATCGGCGAGACAAAGGCACACAGACTTCGCTGGCTCGGCCACTTAGAGAATGAAGGAGGGTCGGGCGGTGAAACGTGCATACGCAACCGGGCGTCGTCGATTTATTCGTCGACTGGCATGTGTGGAAGTGGCGAGTGCGCGCGAGTTGGCACCTTCCGATTTTACCTATTTTTTTTGTCGTCAACTCGCCCACTCGGCCGTCCCAGGTATTGCTGGGAGGACGAGTTCGTTAAGGACCTGCGCGAGCTCCGCGTTGAGAACTGGCGGGAAGTGGCGCGGGATCGGGAGAAGTGGCGGCAGTTATTATCGGAGGCCAAAACCCATCTTGGGTTCCTGCGCTACCCCAGTTAGTTATTTAGGTTTCACAAATGATAAAACGCTTGACCATACCAATCATTGAAGCATAGCATGCTCCTTATAGATAACAAGGAATAAGGTTCTTAAGAGATGTGAAGAAGCAACTTCCGGGTCAGCAAGGTGAGCCGGCTAGCGAGGCCCAATCCTGCGGCCTGCCTACTCCACTAGCTGTTTTCGCATCTGGACCCTAACGTAGTCAGTTGCTTACTAGACGAAACGAAAGAATAAAGCTTAAAGTTTTTTTTACATTACCCTAGTGTTATTATTAACTATATTATTAACTAGTTGTCACCCGTGACTTCGTTCGCGAAGACTACACTATCCCACAGGAACCTGTTAACGGGATAAAAAGTATTCTATATCCTAGTCCGGATCATGGTCTGTCTATGTGCAAAGTTTCATCCAAATCCGTTCAGCTATTTTCACGTGATGCGCGGTCAAATAAACAGACAAACAGATAAACAGACAAAAACTCTAAAAACTGTTGGAACGTGTTCTGTTATCGATTCTAAGTATCCCCAGCCAACTTTTTTTCGAATATCTTCCATGTACAGACTTTCGACCCTCTTTAGCTTTATTATATGTATAGATTAATTAATAAAAAATACAAAAAAGCGAGATAAGAAACACGGTAATAACGCCGTCAAAAATTTAATTTGCTTACAACAGTTTTTGCAATGGTTCTTGCAGTCAAAATCCTAATCTCCAAATATAGCTTTATCATAATAATCCGTCTAAAGATAAATTACTTGAGTCTAGACAAAACCTTAATATTGGAGCTTAAATTTTATTTAATAACATACATTGTTGTCCTGTCGAGTTATTAAAAAGAACGAGAATTTTATTAAAAAAGAATGTCTTTATTGGACAGTTGACAATCAGATTACCAATAGCACTTAAATAGGTATACTAGAGTGTGTATTAAACATAATGTAACGACAGTTTCCAATCTCCATAAAGAAAACCACGGCAAAGTTCACTCCATTCACAATTTGGACTAACAAATGTTACTTCTGTCTGTGGGTTTACGTGAATATTTGTGATAATTCCTCTCAGTTTGCAGGCAAATTGCATTATGAAAACGGAAACAGATATACGAGTATACCACGGGAGTATACATACTGTATACTAGCTATAAACTGCCAACAGTTTTGGAACAGTAGACCATTTTTATGTCCCGGACAATCTTCCCCTGGTTCCTGGGTGCCCAGGACTAAAACAACTCCAACTTCATGAATTTATTGAAAAACACACCAACTTGCTACTACACCGTCTTATTATTGTCGTTATAATGACATTGTCTTATTTTTATCATATATAGTAATCTATATAACGTGAAACAAAACTTTGTACCCCTTTTTTACAAAAACGCGCGGACGGAGGAGTATGAAATTTCGCACACTTATAGTTTATATAGGGTTATCCGAATGTATTTTTTTTTTAAATTATCCATAAAAATACATTAAATCAATAAAACAAACATTACACACACTACCATGTATTTGACACACATATATAAATACTCTTTTCAAAAATGGAAGAGGAGCGGCCGAAATCTGTCAATGCCAATCCAAACTCACATTTTATCTTTTTAAATTTTTCATTACATACATACCGTGTGAATGACGAATGACTCATTTCTCTACTTAGGTCTACTCCGCAGCATAACTAAATACTGCTTGTGCCATTGCTGCCAAAAATGTTGCTGCAATTGAACACCATTGTTTCCAAAAACTTAATCGTCCAATATTAACATTTGTAAGATCCGTTTCCGGATAAGAAGATAGCGACTCACCAGTAAAGAAGTGCCCAGGAGTAAGGTAGGTCATATCATCAGGATTTTTAGACATTGGAGTTAATGGCCTAGAATTCAAAATGCTTTCAATTTAAACAAATTTAAACGGGTATTAACGCAAACAAATTAGTAAAAAGGTATCATACCGCCGCGATGTTGCGCCTCCGTTTGCGCGGTAGAGTCTTCATCCACCGTCACATTATTTTACCAACTACCGCCACTCACAACACTAACGGCGGTAACGGCTTTCAATTTGTACCAATACCGTGTATAACTCCTCATAGGTGAGCACTACATTACCAATAACACGTTTCATAATGATATTTTATAACTGATTTTATGCGATTAGAAACTTTATATAGTAAACTCGCATACATTTTTATAATTTTCAACATCTAGTTACTCTGTAAGGTCAGTCTGTAAGGTATCTATTATAAATTATAAATTATGTAATTTACTAAGTGTACATTGTTTATTGCCTCAAATAAATGAATTTATTATTATTATTTTGTAGAAAGTTTAATTATGATTGGCTTATTGTCTTAAAAGAATTAGAGCTATAAAGTTTGTATAAGATACCGAAGTTTAAAATGGCTTTTAATTAAATAACAATGCAAAGTTCAAGTTAGATAACAATAGGGTTAACTTAACTTCCTATTAAATATTCAAAATGGAAATGGCATGGAAATTGAATGAAGTTTCTGGAAGCTTAAAAAAGCAGCTTACAGCTGACAAAGCTGCAAGCTGAATACCAGCAGAGCAAATGGGATTACTTTTAAACCTTAAATAATAAGCAGAACGGGGCGATCCCCACTGGCAATTAGTATAGCAAAGCTTACATACTTAGGAGTAGGGATAAGTTCATAAAAGTATCATCGCTGAATGCTTGTAAATAAAATAAGGATATTTATATTGTTTTATGTAACTGGGCTGCAAAATAAAAAATACATGTAGGTATTATTCAGCAGAATTTGAGTAAGTCGTTATTGTTTGCATGTTGTGGCTACTTTAGTTAGTTGTGCATATCTTTGTTTATATAATGTAAATACAGGAATTTAAGACAATGGCATTAATATAAATCATTAATTCTCATTTATTATTTTTTTATTTTATTTAATAAGCAATTTTAACATTATATTCAATACAATTCATAAATAAAAAACCTCACTAACTCGCCTGTCCGAGGCAAGGTGCCCAAAATGCTGGCGGCATTGCCCCTTTGAATGGCCAAGCTAATGCGCTGTGCGAAAAAATTACCTGATCTCCGGTCACCCGTCGCCTCGTACAGGCGAGCAGTTAAGTCTTTTAAAAACATTTTTGCATTAGGTCCCCAAGGGCCCATCGTCTCCACAGCAAAGGGGAGGAAAAAGTAAGTCTCACCCAAATCCCGGTATTTCCGTACTTTATTAAATTCTGCTGTGACTGCAGCCGCACATGGCTGGGATGATGTCGTGTCAATGTGACACGGGGCCAAAGTGTCCACACACGTCGCATCCTAAACCAGATATTATATAATGTTGTATGTATCGTATTAAGTTTTGATGTTACAACTTTTAGCGGTCCATACATAAAGAAAAGAAAATGAAATGAAAATAGAGCTTACGGCTTGCCTACGCCTGATGGAAAACGATCACCGCAGCCCATGGGCGCTTACAGCATATTAGGAGCTTCACCACAGAAACTTTTCTTTACCTTTTACATGCCATGCGTAATCCTGTAAACAGCTGTTTATCATTTTTATATCAGTGTCCATTAAGGATGGCGTTATCGTCTGTCATACAGTTTTTTTAAAGCGATCACTTGATATCAATGTTGGAGACCTTTGCCCAGCATTGGGACAATATTACTATATATTTAAATACTAATAAAACATACTTTGAACACTGCGTTCAAAGGATTTCACTATGTACTGTAGACGTAGTTGTTCGTTGTATTTGTTTTACATACGGCTACAGATTGTGAGCACGCGATATAAAGGCATCTACCGATTCACCCAACTTGCCTGCCAAGTGGAGTCCTACCACTGCTGGTTAACTAGTTAAATAGTCGTAATAATGACGAGTGGCTGAGTTTCCTGTGGGCCCGGATATCTAGACCTGCATTTAATTTCCAAGGTGAGCAAAGCGTGTTACAGATTTTTCGATGCCTAGTCCAAGATTAACATTCAATTGTATTGACAGAGCATTTGATTGCTTGGTGCACAAGCGTGGCGGTCAGGCCAAAAGAAGTCAAGGGCCTCCATCACTGGAATCACGTCATCGCCACAATTGATGGGTAATGGCTTAATCACCACGCTTGCCAAATGCGGGTTGGTGATCACAAACCCGGGTTTACATCGAAAAAAATGCGAAACACACTGTTACGTTCCTAGGAGTATTGTAAAAGAAACTTCCCTTGGTGTAAAACAAAATTTAGGCGATATAAATGTTGCTTTCCTATGGCTAGCAGCGGTACTATCCTGGCGTTTCCGTCGGCGGTGTAGCCAAGGTAGGATGAAGGTTGGTTCGAGTCCGGAGCAGGAAGAAGGTTCCAGAAGAAGAAGAAGTTTGCACGCCCTGGGAATGGAACCCGGGTCCTTCGGGTATCGGGCAGAGCGCTTTGTCGTGGCAAATCTATCTAGTTTATATCTCAATAACTCATTTAAAATTTAAAGAAATCTAAATGAGAGAGAAAAGCATTTTTTTTTTTTTTAATGTTAAAAGGAAGCAAACGAGCAGGCGGGTCACCTGATGGAAAGTAATCACCGCCGCCCATGGACACCCGCAAAACCAAAGTTATCGCAGATGCGTTGCCAATCTTGGAAAGGAGTTGGATCTTGAGGGGGGAGTAGGAACTGGGAGGGGGGAGGGGTGTGAGATGGGCCTCCGGTACTTTCACTCACCGGACGAAACACAACAGCAACGAGTGCCGTTGTTTCACGCCGATATTCTGTGAGAGGGTGGTGTTACGCCGGGCGAGCCGGCCCATTTCGTGCTGCAACGCAGCGTGGCTCTACCACTCAGACAGTGTTACTCATTTAGCACCACCCAGGGGTCACGTGTAGGGTCTCAAGGGTAAACCTACGGACGCGAGTAACTTTAACCCCCAAAACATCTTTTAAAAAAACAACAAAAACTTTTAAAAAAAAAATTTACAAATGGCAATCTTAAAGTTAACTTAACGTCTTAACGTTTGACGACCTCCTTGGTCGAATGGTTTGTAACTCTCACAAACATTTTCGTTACATACTTTACAGCTTTGATAAACAGTAAACTAAGAAAACAAACCCCCTTACAAATAAACACTATTTAAGCATTTACTTAGTTAATCATTGTTTTGTCAACGTCACACAAACGTCGTTCTCAATTTGAGAAAAAGAGACAAAACAATGATTAACTAAATAAATGCTTAAATAGTGTTTGTTTGTAAGGGGGTATATGACGACCTCCTTGGTCGAGTGGTTTGTACACCGGTTTTCATGTTGTCGCCATCTCTGAGGTCCCGGGTTCGATCCCCGGTCGGGTCAATTTAGAAATTATAGTTTTTCAAAATTGTCTCGGGTCTGGGTGTTTTCTATGTATATTATGTATGTATAATAGGTATGTATTTAAGTATTTTAAGTATGTTTATCCATTGTCTAGTAACCATTTAACGAGTTTCATAACGAAGCTTCTCTTGGGCTAGATAATTGGTGTGAGTGTAGGAAACTTTAGTTTAAGTTTACTTTTTTTAGTCTTCGTGTAGTTTAAACTGTTTTCCGATTCGTAAGAGACACATCTTGGTCAAGGCAGATTAATTACTGATCCATCCGCGGGGCAAATCATCTCCTTTGAGCGTTATAGTGAGCAGCCTCCACCTTTTTAGCCTCAATTATCAATTTTGCACTCCAAACTGTAGGTTGTAGCCTGAAGATATGATGAAAACAACAATTGTTATCACTCCACGTAGCAATAACTATATTTTATTATTACTATTAAAATCTAGCTGTCCCGGCAGACCTTGTTCTACCCTATTTCTCTAAAACAAAGTTACATTGATTTTTTTATGTTACCCCCCCGAGCCCCGAGTCTGCTGATTTGCCCCGAGTGGCAGATTTCGTTCTGTCAAAGTTATTGGCCTGTCGCAGTCTAATAGAAATAAAATAACATTGAAAGGCTTTAGTAATATCTAATGTGATGATATTTTTGATATTTTTTGTTTGATTACTTGGCGCGTAAATAAATAAATCTGACCACTAATCAACTTAAAGGCATAGGTACCAAAGATAATCCTAACGCGACTTTGTTTTGTTTTGATTGACGTCAAATGTTTGACAGCTGGGGCAAGTGTGGTTTGTATGGGAAAAGAAAATTGTTGTTTTTACTATTTTCCTCGTATTTTTTATTCATTTATTTTTATATAAATAGACTAGCTGACCCCGCGGACTTCGTAGTTCGTACCGCTTTGATAGTTTCTATGACAACAAAACAAACAACATCCAATGTTTCACAGCTAGGAACATTTTGTATTGGAAAATTAAATTGTCGTTTTTAGTATTTTCCGTTATTTATTATTTATGTTTCTCACCGTCAAACCTTGCCTGAACTTCCGCAAATATTTCAAAACCAAAATTAGCCAAATCGGTTCATCCATTCTCGAGTTTTAGCGAGACAAACGAACCGCAATTGATTTTTATACTCGAAAACTTTTTATCGGTGATCAGGACCTACTGCTTCCGATTAAGTAAATGATGCCCATTGCAATAAATAATAGTATTTACATGTTTTCTTTTTATAAATTTAATTTTGTGTTTTTAATCAGGTAACCAAAAATAATTCAAATGTATGGTTTTCCTACATTTTTGTAATAACATGGAAAAATAATAACCTTAATAGGTACATAAAACTTAACATCGAAATATAGTTTTTTATTAATCATCGAGACAACTTTAGTTCATTAACATGACGCTAGATGGCGCTGATACTGAACCGACTGAATCGCGCTATCGTGTCGTTTGCTCCGAACGATAAGTAGTCCGCGTACAGTTGGTAAATTACTCTTCTGCGATTACTTTGGTATTTTTGATATTTTTGAATGCTCTATACTCTACTTTAACTTAAGTAGGGATTATGGGGTACAAACAAGAAGTCGAGTTCGAGTAAGAAGTACAATGATACAATCAGTTTTAGGTTATTAACTTACTAACTTCTTCGCTGAAGTTTGCTGGCTCAGCGACTCGTCTCGATAAATTCCTCAACTCTTGGTAGTAATTCCCATCTCGATCCTTTCAAAATCCTCGGAGCTATGGCCAAAAATACGTCTCAGGCGATTTGCATCTGATAACGATTTTCAATGGTAAAAATGTATCCTATACTGTTTTCAATTATGTGGCAATACATACTGCAATTTCGAAAGTTTTGAAATTAAATGTAGGTACTACTGTCAATTTTATTGGAAAAAGTACACTACACAGTGGTGCCATCTAGGGCTGTTTTAAGAAACTAAAACAACTTTAATGGTAATCTATATATATCTATATAATAGGTTGGGGAAAAAGTTTCTTCGCATTTTTTAAGAAAATTTAAAACATTTTATAATATAGTTTATTTACATTTAACTAAAGTATGTAGGTGCCATTTTGTTCGATAACTTTTTGCCATCTTGTAGGTAGGGACATGATCTCATTGCTATAGAAATTTTGGGGCTTCTGATCAAAATACCGCGACAAGTGGTTTTGGCAGTCCTCTCGTGATGTTAACCTGACACTGCCTGAAGAAACCGAAAAAACAGAACTTATCCTTTTCATCAGAACTCGAACTACCAAAACTTTTAACACCAACCTCTCCCTATCAACTCAAGTAAAATATCTGGGAGTCATCCTGGATAATAAATTGAATTGGGCGAGGCACATTGATACAAAAATAAAGAAGGCCTGTATAGCGTTTGGGCAGTGTATTTCACAAATCACTAAAATTAAAAAAAAATAAAAGGTAAATTCAGCGCTTACGTTGCCTTCCCGATAGCATAGCGGTCAGTGCAGCCGCCCGGATTGCGGAAGACCCAGGTTCGATTCCTGGCTGGGTATGATATGATTGATGATAATGATTTTAATTTTTAATTTATTCTCAATGATAATTTATTTATTTTTCAATTGTATTTAAATTTAATTTGTTTTCATACATATATTAGATTATTAGATTTATTAGCTTTTATTAACTTTATGGTACATGTTGTGGCTTCCTTTAAGTAAGATTTGTGTTTAGCTATAAGTTTTGATTGTTATTTTTTCTTTTTTAATGTATTGATACAAGTTTTGTTGGAAGTCCTTAATAAAATAAATAAATAAATATTATAAAATGTTTTGAATTTTCTTAAAAAATGCGAAGAAACTTTTTCCCCAACCCATATAGATATATATAGATTACCATTAAAGTTGTTTTAGTTCCTTAAAACAGCCCTAGATGGCACCACTGTGTAGTGTACTTTTCCCAATAAAATAAAATATCAACTTGACTCTTTGACAGTAGTACCTACATTTAATTTCAAAACTTTCGAAATTGCAGTATGTATTGCCACATAATTGAAAACAGTATAGGATACATTTTTACCATTGAAAATGGTTATCAGATGCAAATCGCCTGAGACGTATTTTTGGCCATAGCTCCGAGGATTTTGAAAGGATCGAGATGGGAATTACTACCAAGAGTTGAGGAATTTATCGAGACGAGTCGCTGAGCCAGCAAACTTCAGCGAAGAAGTTAGTAAGTTAATAACCTAAAACTATCGTTATCAATCATCATTGTACTTCTTGCTCGTCTTCTTGTTTGTTTGTACCCCTTAGCCCTACTTATGTTAAAGTAGAGCATAGAGCAATTAGAGCATTCAAAAATATCAAAAACAAAGTTCAAAGTATTTATTGCTGTTCATGAATGTGATACAAAGGTAGAGTCATCAATAGTATTCCAGTACAACATGATACCCATTTGGGCTTAGCAAATTAATGAATGAATGGACGTGCAACGGAATTAATTATTTTTAAAATACATTTCTAAATTGTAATGAAAATAAAATTATTTATTTAATACACAAGACATATTAAGGCGGCTACAGACTCACGCCGAGAAGCCCCGAGAACACCCGAGAAGCGTTAATGTAGATAGTATCTCGCCTTCTCGTTCTCGCGCTCGCCTGTTCTCCAATCGGTGTCGGTATTTTGGCACGAATCAAAGGGTTTCTCGGGCGAGAAAAGAGAACGGTATCACATTCTTGTTCGGTTTCAGTGCGACCGTGGCATTGATTGTGTGTTGTTGTGTCTGTGGTCGCCAAGCTATAAACACGTCAGTGCTTTAAAAAGTATAAAACGTGGAATAATGAATTAGAGTTAAAGTTCATAGAACATTTTCATTCAGAGCCTATTTTTTTTTCTATTCCTATGAATTTGCGTCATCCACCATCGCCTGGGTCTTCTTTTCTTCTTAATTTGATTTCTAATTTTAGTATTCACAAGATTATAATATGCTAATGCACACAAAATCAATGCCGCTGCACTGTCGTTGTCGTCCATTCCGGATGACGATCGAGAATGCGAATGAGAAGGTCGCATGAGTGTAGATGCCTTCTCGGTTCTCGCGCAATTTCTCGGCAAGACTTCTCGCGTGAGTCTGTAGCCGCTATTACTATTTTACAACAATTAATAAATAATTTATATCAAATAGACTTCATTGTCATTATAATATTCATTTAAATTATAGTAGCATTTTTTAATTAGTATAGATTTTAATTTTCTTAGGAATGTTTTTGGATTATGATCTGATCTCAGTTCGGTAGGTATTTTATTATGTATTTTGATTGCTGTACAATAGGGACTAGAATTAAACATAGCCATACGACTTTTTGGTATTTTATAGGGATGAGACGTATTTACTGGAACAAGTTTTTGGAATAAGTATTTGCTTGTACGTATAAATACTCAGTATCGATTCAGCGTCCAACGCGTACCGAGTATTTACAAGTATCGACGACGCATACGTTGACAATTACTCAAATACGCACATAAACTTCTAACGTATTATGTACTCTATGCTTCTAATAAGTATCGAGTCCGAAACTCAAATACGCGTTCTCGAGACGCGTTCGATCTTAGTGTGGGTGAGTTTATTCCCATGTATTTACGATTAACCTTATTGTAAGGTGTTAAAACCGCTTTTTGTATGCACCATGAGTACGCGTTCTCGAGACGCGTTCGATTTTAGTGTGAGTGAGTTTATTCCCATGTATTTACGATCAACCTTATAGTAAGGTGTTAAAACCGCTTTTTTTGTATGCACCATGAGTAGGTGTGAGTCTGGTGTATCTTGCTTTTTGTGCGGTTGGACATTAAGACTGTATCTCATTAGAAATAAAGTCTTTATTTCTTAGGCGGTGATTAATTACTTATTCGTTGGTTTTTATGCAAATTTGAATTTCAGACAGTTATTTCGGCGTATTGTTTGTTTACGTTACGATTGTTTATCCTCGGATAAAAAATAGTTTAGTTAGAAGGTTTAGTACTTATGTGTATTATAAATAAAGAAGATACTTTTAATTACATGTAAGTTCAGATGATTTTGGTGGTCTTGGTATTGTCGGATTAACATAACGTTAATAAGTGCTTTCGCATTCGTTTTAACGAATGGTGGTGTTAGAACTGTACATAATACATTGTAAATAAATATTAAGTAGGTAGTGTATATAGTGAAAGTGGTGGTAAACATTAACTGTAAATATACGTTTTTGGTGGTGATTGTAGGTACCTATTTGATTTAGGTATTTCTTTAGGTAATTAATTTAATTTCTGTCTTTGTTTTATTATGGCTCCAAAAAATTTTTTTTTAATTTTTCAATTCAAATTAATTAACTTAGTTTGTAACTGACGACCATGACGCCCATGTGGATCGATCAGGATCGATTCCCGGTCGTGTAACTTAAGCAGAATATTTTTTTGCAATTAATAACGTAACATTTTTTAACGATGTTTTTATATCGGTTTGTGTTTGGGTGTTCTCAGAGACGTGAAGACGTCGTTTTAATACGACACAAACACAACACAACACAAGTCGTTTTAGTATGTCATTCCTTAGTTTGATACAAAAGATGATTGGAGTGTTTGCACATTTATTTATTTGACTTAAGGGGAGAATCTTGTTTTGCTATTTAGTATTAGTTTCTAATATAGCAAGTCTATAAGCAATGTATGTTATTAATTCTGAATATTATGCTGAGTGTACAGTCGGCAGCAGATCAACCTACCCAAATCTGTCAAATTTCTCCAATGAATATTGGTTCTTATAACCAAACAATAAAGTTCAAAATTGATTGTGGAAATTTGACAGATTTGGGTAGGTTGATCTGCCGCCGTGTGTACTATTAAAGTGTTTCACGGACTTTACCGAAAAGCTTGTATGAAAGAAACTAGTACGTAAAAACGCATACTTCTAAGTACTCGTGGAACAGGTTTCTGGAATAAGTATTTTTGTGTACTCGTACTTGCAAGACTCAGTACGCAATTCGCCTAGTACGTCTTATCTCTAGTATTTTAAATTTGTTTTTACATCATAATATTCGAAGAAGAGTAGGTACGTTTTGATGTTCCCCATCTGTACGCGGACTACTTATCGTTCGGAGCAAACGACACGATAGCGCGATTCAGTCGGTTCAGTATCAGCGCCATCTAGCGTCATGTTAATGAACTAAAGTTGTCTCGATGATTAATAATGACGACAAAAATTTTATTTCGATGTTAAGTTCTATGTACCTATTAAGATTATTATTTAATAACTAATTAAGTACGAGTACATTTGTGAGCGATGAATTTGAGATGAACCTTTTGCTGTTTTTGTAAAATAAACGAAAAGCTATACAATACATATAGACTAGCAGCAACGCCTTTTCCATACACATTCTCGTTTATGTTAACGTGATCCAATGGAGAACGAAACTCGTACCTACTACACTTACTTTACTGTGCAAAAGCTCAAACTTATTGTATTACTTTATTTTTGATTAATCCTGATATAGCATTGACAGACTTCTTTTAGATCATGAGGATAACGACAAAGAGCAATGTATCAGCTGGACCTAGGGTTGTCATTTTACAAACTTAACGTAAATTTTTTTACGAAAAGTGCTTTTTAATCGTCCAAACATTTAATTACCTACTACCCATTCAGGACGTCTATTTTTTGCTGTGGAGAAGAATAAGCTTTGAATTTTACTTAAGAGCGTTTACGCCGCACACTAGCGCCGCCAATAAAAAAAAAACAACATATCTAGTAATTAGAGATAGAAAATCAAATTATGCTTAACAAACTATCTGAATGAAGTAATTTAGCATTTTTACGTCACCTAATGAACACCTGACATGTTATGGTTTAGTTAAATATGGCGTTATAGTTAAAAGTGGCCGTAATTTGATTTTCTATTTCTAATTACTAGATATGTTTTTTTTTTCATTAGTGGCGCTAGTGTGCGGCGTAAACGCTCTTAATTACAGACAACCTCAATACCTCTGCCATAATTTTTGGTGTTTTTCAGGCATGTTTATAAGTTTCCGAGGTTTTGTACCCTACGCGGTACGGTACACTATCTGCCATATTCGGGATTCTACATATATTGCCAAACACCATATTGAAAATATTTGTACCTATGTCATTGTAAACTTGTATAAGTAGCATAATTTGGTAACTTCATTTATAATTTTGTAAATATCGCTACTTCTATATAAAGCTGTGCAGTTTCTTTTGCCTGTCTTTCTGCAAAGCTAAAAGACGTCCTGAATAGGTGGTGTAATGTTTTTTTTACGAGATATCAGTAATAAATAATAAATGGTGACAAGTGACAGGTTATGTCATGTCATGTGTCAGTGGTTGCCAATTATCTCTGATCAATAGAGACGTGGATATAGATAGTACCGTAAAAAATAGAGGGGTAAGAACTGGCATTATCTATTCAACTTATATATTATATACTATGCGTAGTTTTCATGATAAAAATAAATCTTATAAATAAAATAAATAATAAATAAATATTAATAAAAGTAATTACTTTGAGGCATAGCTTTCTATTATGTTTTACATTATTAATATTTCCATTAAGATTTTTTTATGACGGCGGCGGGCGTTGTCGATAGGGTAAAATGTTTCGTAACGTACACATATAGTAGTCCCTTAGTAAAGGCTGTACGTGGCATATCCCTTTGACTCGCATTATGAGAAAAGCATACATGCGCTGTCTCTGCCTGGGCCTGCAATGTCAAAACGACTTAGAAAATTTAATCGATCGGAGAGACTAGAGATCGCCGCCTGAGTCTTATACTGTGTAAAAGCAATAAAGCTACGTATTTGAAGTATTCGTCACCAAGGCAATAACAGGAGGAAACTCCTGTGTGACTCGAAAGTCGGCGTCCGGAGACGTACCATTAATTCATTACTCATTAGTCACTAGCTGTCCCGGCAGACCTTGTTCTGCCCTATTTCTCTAAAACAAAGTTACATTGATTTTTTTATGTTAATAGCTACCCCGACAGATTCCGTTCTGTCATTGGCCTGTCGCGGTCTAATATAAACAAAATAACATTAAAAGGCTTTAGTAGGTAATATCTAATGTTATGATATTTTTATTGTAACGCCTTGTAGTACACGATATTTTTTGTTTGATTAGGTACTTGGCGCGTAAATAAATAAATCTGACCTCTAATCAACTTGAAGGCATACTAAAGATAATCGTAACGCGCCTTTGTTTTGTTTTGATTGACGTCAAATGTGTGACAGCTGGGGACAGAGTGTTTTGTATGGGAAAAGAAAATTGTTGTTTTTACTATTTTCCTCGTATTTTTTTTCGTTTTTTCTCTCCATAAGAACCTACCGCAGACTTCATCAAACACAACAAAAAGAAATCAGCCAAATCGGTTCAGCCGTTCTCGAGCTTTGCGATTAGCGACACATTTAGCGATTCATTTTTATTTATATAGATTATCAGGCAGGCAGTTGTGACTACTTTTTTATAATATCTTACGGGTAATCACTTTGACCTTATCTCCGTGACTGCCCCACTGCTCAATTAGATTGCTCAACTAGTTGAGCAGTTGAGCAGCAGGACATAGTTTATATGACCGAATATTTTAAACTCGATTGCTCCACGATTTATAGCTCAACTCAGTTGTTGTACTGACCACTTATAGTTTATTTATCCTGTTTGGATTATACACCTACTTATTTGCAATTGTCATTGTGAATGTCATTTTGTTGATGTAATAAAATATTATAACTGCGTAAATAGATAATTTTACTCATGCACCAGCTTTCCATTGCCGCTAACCATTAATTTAAAATGTGTGGTGAAGATTCGACCCCGACAACCTCGTGTAAGTCTAAATGAAATAAATATCTACTTAGTAATAAAAAAAAATGATTTAGTATGATTAAAAAAAAATGTTCAACTAAGTACGTGTATGTGTTACACGTACTTAATTGAATGACCCTCTGCTCAACTGTCGTAGTTGATCGATGACCAGTTGAGCAGTAGGTAATACCCACTGCTCAACTTTATGAAGTTGAGCAATCTAGTTGAGCAGTGGGGCAGTCACGCTTATCTCATCTGATGTTGTGATGATTAAGCCGAACGTGAAAGCGCTCTTCACCCGCAATCCTCAACTACTGAGGCACTGGCTATCTTATCTCTAGTGCCGGAATACCAACAATGCTACAAACATTGATGATATGGCGACATATTCAGATAAGATGGTGGTAGCTAGCCAAGCAAGCAAACAAGCCCTACCACCAACCAAAGCGAGTACACAAACATGTATGCTGGGAATCGAACGATGGACCTCTGGGTCTAAACAATAGACCACAGAGGCGATTTAACTGACAACTGCCTGTATTCTACTATACATAACTGGTCATATCTTTTAGTCTACTTGTATTAACTTTTATTCTTTTTTATTAAGAATATAAATTGTCGAGTCTGTTTTTAAATTGGTTCAAGTTTTGAGATGAGACCACTTCTTCCGTGAGCTTGTACCACGCTCTCACCACACGATTGCTCAGAAAATGTGTGTGAGGGTTGTTATTTGAGGAAAAGGTACATAATTTAAGGTGAGCCTCTTAGATCAGTCATGAACTTCAACTTAGGTCCGGATATTTCAAAAACTTTATTTAAGAGCGTTCATACATTTTGATATACCATATTCTAAGCTACAATTATTTCAAAGCAGCGAGCCAAAATGTATGAAACTAATATGATATCTGTTTTTTTATACGTATAAAGTTCCATAAAAATTTACTTAACGGTTTGAAAATAATGAAATGTCTATGTTTGTATAGAATATCGATATATTTAAACGCTCCAAAAACACGCATATGCTATAAAATCTGTTTCTTAATCCAAAAGTAGAAATTATCAACGGGTGTTGTGTTTCGGATATTTTGATTGAACCTAAACACGAATAAGGTAACCCTGAGATGTTTGTATTACCTCTAGAGGTTACTGGCACAATCAGGGATTTATTCGTCAGCTGCCATTTAGTACATAAATATGGTGTTTTCAAAAGTGACGTTTGCTCTACTTTTCTGTTATCGGAGTATAGCAACAATTGCTATACATAGCTATTATTATCAAAGGGTTCCATTTTGTTTGTGAGTAGGTAGGTATATTCATATTAATTTCTACGGTTTGAAGTCTAACGTTCGAAGGCACGTTAAACCGTTGGACCCGGTAATTGTCGTAAGATGGTCGTTGTTAAATCTAACCAACACACATTGGGCCTCTCAATGTAAGGCTTTTGTTCAGCAGAGCAATGTTTATAAGTTGATAGCATTCAAGACTAATCAACATCGTATTTATAAATAACTGTACTTTTCACCATTTAAACTAGAAATGAAGTAGGTACAATTATATTTTTCAGATCGCCATCACCAGTTTAAATTCATTGTTGCGTAGAAACTCAATAACAACCTAACAACAAACCACATCTTTAATCATACGTGATTACGTATAGTCATAAACAAAATGGAAGCCGTTTATGATCTGCCTGTTAATGGGGCAAGCATTAAGTTGTCGCGCCGAGGAACAAAGACGATATCCTAGTTATGGCACCATTTCTGGAATTGTCGGTTCAAGGATATCCTTCACACAGGTCTCCTATGTAAATTCGAAAGTCATCTGATCGATTTTCATTTAAACGTGCACCATCGAACGATTGCTCCATTCATCACTGTCATCCATCACCAGTTCACTTTATGTCCACACTGCTGGGACACGAGTTTTCCCTATGGATAGGTAGAACGGGCCCTAAACCACACCCAGCGTGGGGCGATGGTTGTTAGCGACTGCTAATGCAGCCAAGACCAACGGCTTTACGTGCCTTCCGAAGCACGGACCACTCCATCCCATTCAACGATGCCACAGAATAACTATGTCTTATTACAACGACATATTAAATACTCGATACTATTTAGTCAATGTAATATTTCAGTTTTCACTTCACGGTACTTAAATATTTTGTTATAATTATAACATTAACGAGCTACACAACCCATACATCGAGTATTTAAAGTGTCATTGTAATAAATCTTTGTTGAATGGAGTAATCGGTCAATGATGTTCGTTAACATGAAAATCGATCACATGACTTTTGAATTTACATAGGAGACCTCCTTCAAACTATATAGTTGTGCTACTGTGGTGTTAAAATCCATTGTTGCCGAGTTATTAACGGTTGTCTCAGCAGGTGACATTATGATAATTAATTCAGGAATGTTGATTAAGTATCAAAGGATGTTGTTTAATTTTAATGTTCCTACCTCACTCTCGAAAGTTTATGCGCGTTAAGAGCGTTTACGCCGCACACTAGCGCCACTAATGAAAAAAAAAACATATCTAGTAATTAGAGATAGAAAATCAAATTATGCTCAACAAACTATTTGAATGAAGTAATTTAGCATTTTTACGTCACCTAATGAACACCTCACATGTTACGGTTTAGTTAAATAAGACGTTACGGCCACTTTTGACTATAGCGCCTTAATTAACTAAACCATAACATGTCAGGTGTTCATTAGGTGACGTAAAAATGCTAAATTACTTCATTCAAATAGTTTGTTGAGCATAATTTGATTTTCTATCTCTAATTACTAGATATGATTTTTTTTCATTGGCGGCGCTAGTGTGCGGCGTAAACGCTCTTAAGCTTCCTACAGCTCCTTAATGAATGTATGCTGTTCGCTAAGCTACTAATAACAGACTCCTTAAGTTATTAATGTTCAAAGAGATTGTAGGTGGGGATTAGTTCCGGAACAAAAAATATTGTTATATTAAAATAATTATGGTAATTGGGAAATAACAAATACAAATTATTAGACGTGCGGATACATGTCCTGGTGACCTCTTATGAAACCTATTACAGGCACCAAACTCTCGCAAACGATAGGATGCTATGTATCTTAATAGTATACTTTAAGCCTTTTGTAACTCTTTATTGTGAAGAGAAAATAAACATTTATTTATTATTATTTATTATACCTATATTTACGAATAGGGAGAAAGGGCCATAAACCACCACGCGGGCCCAGTGCGGATTGGTGGTTGTAACGACTGCTAATGCAGCCGGGACCAACAGCTTTGTGTGCCTTCCGAAGCACGGAGGAGACCTGAATAGCAAACAGAAGAAGCGTTGAACACATTTTGAAAATCTTATAATATTATTACATTTATATTTAACAAATTAATGAATTAATTAACAATAACATTTTTTTATTGTTACAAAAATAAACTTATTTATTTATTTATTTATTTGTCTTCGGAAGACCAACAGCACGCGAAACATACATACATTCAGATATAGGTAACAGATGGCCAATAATAGGTCACCACGTTTAAAAACAGATTAACTAACAAGGTTTTTGTGGACAATAGAACATAAAATAATTAAAAAGTATTCAAAAACAAAATAAAAACTAATAAGTGGGATATAAAGTTCACTTAATCAAATATTTACTAAAAAAATCCTGACTTAACAGCCGCCTTGCTGTTGCTATGCTAGTATAGAATAAATCAAAGTTGTTTGTTTTAGAAAACTCATTTAGACTTTTGCTAGCTCGCCAAAGAAATTCGTTCTGACGGTAATTTGATGAAACTAACGGCAGATGAATTGGTAAGTAATATCTTATAAACTGCTTAGTACTGTAAGGTGGATGTAAAATAAGAATAACAGTTGCACTTAACTTTGTGTATTATAATAAAAGTGTTGCATTAGACTAAAACCGATCTCAGAGCACCTCGGCTATTAGCCGGGCTGTCTAGCTCCCCCTGTCCACGACTGTGTCAAACCGTTGAAACCTTTTTAATTTTACATGTTCGATGATTCAAATATTCATCCAGATTAAAGAGGCTTACATACAAATACAATAAACTAACTTTTACTATGCATATCCTCCTTACAGTAGGTACTTACGTACTATTTACTTATCACGTATCTATAAATAGAAGGATATCTAAAGAAGGGATTTAATGCGATTTGGTTGTTATGCACATATAGTAATGTAATTTATGTTTAAATAAAAATAAATTATACATTTTTGATAGTTGACTTGAAAGCGAGTGGAGCGATCCCTGTGTGGTGCCGGGGATAAAGAATTGCACCACCCCATCTCCTCCTGTGGGTGTCGTAAAAGCCGACTAAGGGACCATTCCAGAGGATGGGCAGCAGCATCTCTCTGAGGTTACCCTCAACCTACTGCGATCGCCAACCCGCCTGCCAAGCGTGGCGATTACAACAAATACCCCTCATATCCTTGGGGGAGGCCTTTGTCCAGCAGTGGACGTCTTTGGCTGAGATGATGATGATGATGATACATTTTTGAGAATTGACGACTTCAAGTACCTTATCGCAATACAAATTATATAATACTTTACGCTTACGTATCTATTTTATCTTCCATTTATAAGCACGACTTACTCAATGAATTAGCGTGTTTGTTTGTACCAGTATGATGTTTTTGTTTTCTTACGGGTAATCATGATCATCATCATCATCATCATAATCAGCCCACATCAGTCCACTGCTGGACGTAGGCCGGGTAACCACTTTGCCCTTATCTCACCTGATGTTAAGTGATGATAAGGCCAAAGGTGGAAGCGCGCTTCACCCGGGATCCTCAACTACTGAGGCACTGTCTATCTTATCTCTAGCTGCCGGAACACAACAATGCTACAAACATTGATAGCGACATATTTAGATAAGATGGTGGTGGCTAGCCAGGCGGACAAACAAGCCCTACCACCAACTAAACCGAGAATACAAACATGTACCCACGCTGGGAATCGAACCCGGAACCTCTGGGTCTAAGCCAGTGGTCTTAACAACTAGGCCACAGAGGCGGTTAAAAATGCTTATGTTTGATAAAATATTAATGAATTATTGTATTCGAGAACCTGAAAATAACCGCTTTTGATATAAATCGCTATAGGTATGCCTACAATTTTGAGGAGTTCCCCCAATTCCTCCTTCTTTATTTTGAAGTCAGTTAAAAAGAAATCGCATCTTATTCTTACCTTACTTAGCAAATCAATATTTTATTTGAGCGCAACACAAAGGCTTAACCACAGTAACCTAACGTATTGACATGTTTTATCTAATTCGTAAATTCAAGTCTTTTTGTACACTTTTTTACAAATCAATGTTAATGCACGTCTAGTTTCAAAATAATAACAAGTTTTGAAAATAAAAATAGTTAACACTTACAATAAGCTAAGCGGAATGTAAAAAGTAAGTAAGGTAAATAGCCTATACATATACTGTCTCACTGCGGAGCAAATGCACCCATAATTTAAATCAAATAATCGCTAGAAATGATGGGTATTAACTTATACCGGGGAACAGGGACTGTAACTGAACCGCAGAAATGATGTTAATTCACTGATTTATTTTAGTACGTCTACACTTATATATTGAATACAACATGTCTTATCTCTGTCTAACCTTACTTTAATTATCTTGATTTATTTACTACGTGAGACTAAGTGAGTACGTGACGAACTGGCACAGTACTCCCCCCTTTTAACAAAAACATCCACACCGGCACAGGCTTAATTAATTACAACACTTGCTATAACCCCTATGCATCGAAAAGTCCGAAACACAGTTTGCTTGATCTGGAAAATGAACCCGGGACCATAGGGTATCGGACCGAACGTTTTGCCACTCTGCCACCGAAAGTTCTATAAGTACAAATCATTATAGTTAAAGATCACAAAAGAATCCATTTGTTTTTCCGTGTATTGTTTTGCCGCCATCAAAAGCAGTCTACAAAGCAAATAGTCATTAAGAGCCAGTCCAATGGCTCACACACGAGTCAACACAGACTCATTTCAATTTGTCTAATTGTCTCAACAGACGTCGTAGTAACGACCCCTACCAGCTAAGATCAATTGGAAACGAATTGCTTCGACGTTTCCACTACATCAAAAGACTATTCGTGTCCACTAAAATTGAAATACACGAGCACTGAATTCACTAGAGGGAATTAAATCGTGAACACTGTCCAGGATCGTGGTCAGTGGCGTGCACTTGGAGAAGCCCATGCCCAGCAGTGGACGTTAGTAGGCTAAATGATGATGATGATGATAATGATGATGATGATGATGATGATGATGATGATGATGATGATGATGATGATGATGATGATGATGATGATGATGATGATGATGATGATGATGATGATGATGATGATGATGATGATGATGATGATGATGATGATGATGATGATAATGATGATGATGATGATGATGATGGTGATGATGATGACGATGATGATGATGATGATGATGATGATGATGATGATGATGATGAATTAAAACCATACCTTCTGACAACCCGAATCCGGATCTGTACTAAATAAGGTTGGGCTATCGTAGCCACCACAAAATGGTGGCGCGGGCGATGTTGTAATTTATAGTGACTGTTTTTTATTGGAGTTATACTAGGCGACGATTCGAACTGCGAGGGATGGCGACAAGGGCAATGGGTAAACAGTTCGATGGAAAAAAAAGAAGGGAATACCTTGATCAGCAAGCGGCAGGCACCACGTGTCCGGCAGGCGGGCGAGCAGTCTAAACCGGCACCAGGCCGGTGGATGAACTTGGCTGGGACACGGACCTGGAGCACCAGCGCGTGGTTTTAACACTTGTAACGCGGTAATAGCTCTTAGACGACCTAACATGGAGATCTCCTCTAAGCGCGTGCGGCTTATCGTCGTAGTATCGTAGAAGAGCTAACTTTGTTAACACTGTATAATATAATTAAAAACGTAATTTTCTCCTTTTAATCTTAAACTAAGGATATCTAAAATACAAAACACATCAGTAAAAAAAACATATTTATGATAAATACCTATCGTCTATTACTTTGTACGTCTATACTTTTGGCGTCATAACGCGTCATGACATCCTTTATTACAATTTTTATAACAAATAATTAGAATTTCTTTTTAACTTGTTACAGAGGAGGAAGGTACAGAGCTCGAGTTGGAAGCTCTGTACCGACGGTACTGCGTGCGCCTGAAGCATGCGCTGTTCGTGTCAGCGCTGTGCGTCACGCTAGCGTGCAGTCTCGCGTTGTTGACGGCGGTGTGCGTGTTGCATGCTAATGTGAGTATCAGAGAGACATAGAACTTGAGTAATTTGTGTTACTGAATCATGAGCTTTTTGTGTCGGCGCTGTGCGTCACGCTAGCATGCGGTCGCGCGCTGTTGACGGCAGCATGCGCGTTGCATGCTAATTTAAATAGCAGAGAGAGACAGTACTTGCGTTGAAGGCTTTAAAGTGACGGTAATGTGCGTTACTGACACGCGCTGTTCGGTGCTGCATGTTACGCTAGCGTACAGTCGTTCTTGTAATGTGAGTCAGAGTGACAATTCAAAAGCTCAAAGCGATACTGTTAAGTAACCTTTAAATAATGTAATTAACCTTTTTATTGTAAAGTAGTTTCTTGGAAAATAAAAATCTTTTTATTTGAATTTTATTTTAAGTACAACGTATTTGACAATGCCA
Organism: Eudonia lacustrata; assembly: GCA_947562085.1. Lineage (NCBI taxonomy): Eukaryota > Metazoa > Arthropoda > Insecta > Lepidoptera > Crambidae > Eudonia > Eudonia lacustrata. The sequence goes on along the minus strand of OX387321.1, from coordinate 2,285,885 downwards.
TTTTTTTATAACAAAAAGGACCAATAGTCTAACGTGTCTTGTAAGAAATGGCGAACTTAAAACAACTAAATTAGAACGATCCTCAGACCTAATATATGTATATAAAAACACTAGCTGTGCTCGATAGTGCTTTAGTCTGAACTTCTTATAATACGTATAGAAGATTGTATGCAATTACCCCTATGACCTTCATCGAAGACTGCAAAGCACGGGCAGGTTAATCTTGGAAGCGTAATGGCATTACTCCTAGCCTGAGCGAGCGCCGTAACGCGATTGCTGCATGCATTATTGTGTTACATGGACATCGCTTTCAGGGCACTAAGTGCCTTGCTAAGATGGATCATATGTCCTATAGCATCATATACCTACAGATGATAAAGAAACAACGAGTAGCAAACCTTTTGACTAGTTAACTATACGTCAACGCAAATTTTGGTTGCGAGCAAATTATTGCACCATCGTCATCATAATATAACAAATTATTTAAATAAAACAATTTATTTCCGAAAAATATTTTGTTATTTGTTATTAGGAGTTCGACGTGTCAGTGGTTGACGCGTCTGGTCTGCGATTGCTGAGGTTAAGCAACTTTCGCAAAGGCCGGTCATCGGATGGGTGACCACAATTTTTTTATTTCGAGCTTTTCCGTGCTTCGGATGGCACGTTAAGCCATTGGTACCAGCTGCATTAGCAATTGTTGTTAACTATCATTCTATCGTTCTCCCTATCCATCTCTATGAAGGCTCGTGCCCCAGCAGTGGGGACATAGAAATGAGCAGGGGATGATGACAACCGAAAATTGCGTTGTATTTATTTTTATATTATATAATATTATAATGTATTGTTTTAATTAGAATACATAGTTAGTCTGCATTCCAAAATGCCGTAGGTACCTTTTTGAAGTCTAATATAATTTTCGCTAAGCAATAAAATCTATGAAATTACAAAATCAGAATAGTATTTTATCTTGTCCACACTCCAAAGCATTTCAATATTAATGTCCGGTGTGCCAAGAAATAGGTAACTATTCCATGGAACGATAAAAAAATCCATTGGATTCGAGCGGTAAGTGATATTAACCGTGATTTCCCATAGGAAAAGTTGTAAGGTTTACAATTCCGCTGCCAACAATAAACGACTTATTACATTCTAAAGTTGCATGGAACAATGCGAACTGCTTCATCGCTCGGCCACGTCTAGTGACGATCACTCGCGTCCTGCGACGCCACAAGCCGTGCCTAGTTCATTTCGTTTCTTCTATCAACGTTAACTATGACTGCCGTAGTTGACGCGCAATGGACTAGAACCCCGCATGCCGCGTCGCAAGGCGCTTGTGTTAGTGACTCAAGCCTAATGAGTAAGCATTATGTTTGCGGCCTCCATGTTAAATCAATGAAGTTGGTTACTAAGGGGTCAATTGAGTAGAAGCTGTAGAAGTAAATATATATAAAAATTTGTTAAAAAATTTCTTTTCTTCATTAAGAAATCTAACAAACGTTACGTTGGCAATAGTTTATCAGGCGATCATGTGAGACTAAGGGCCTGTTTCACAATGTCTGATTAGGAGATACTTGGCAGTTAAAGTTTTGTATGGACTATCTGTCAAGTAAACGCTAATGGGAACTTACTAGTAGATGGTGAAAGAGGCCCTTACATAGCAAATTTTTGGATGTGGCCATATTTCAAAATTCATTAGGAAAACTTAAAATAAACCTAAAAATCTTGTTGTATCCCTGTAAATGTTAGTGTAAATGCAATATTATTTTTTTAGCCTTAAGTGTTATTTAAAATAAGTTAATTAAGCAAACTAAAGGTCTAGACACGTGATAGAATCATGTAATACACTGTTGTATATTGACTGTTTGTTTCTGAAATAAAAAAAGAAATAAATTTAAAAAAATGTACTTATGGAAGTCACTACGCCTACGGCAATACGGGCGTTACTTTTCTCTTTTAGATCTACTACATATTTTGGTAAATCTACATTATATTCTTTATTGCACAAAAAACACACATACAGAGAACAGTTTACAAACAATGGTGAGCAAAGGTGGACTTATCTCTAAAAGAGATCTCTTCCAGCCAACCTAAGGTGGAATGGGAGCATCATGTTTAAAAGGAAGCGACAAAAGTGCAAACAAAAATATCTCAAATAAAAATAATTAATATCTTTCTAATAACAAATCAACGTACAAATAGTTCTAGAGTAGATACCAAATCAGTGGCATAGATGTATAAAATTTTGCAAATTTACATTTCATACAGAAAACCCTTTAAACGTATACCGGTAAAGCTTTGTGCCGCATAATGAATAAACTCATATTAAAGTACCCAACATAATGTTTAAGTTATTTAATTATTTTACCTTTTTGAGCGTGAGGTGGGTGTTGATGAATGTGACACCGCTTTATGCTAATTTCATATATCACCGTTTTACATTTAGCTTGTAATTTCCTTATTTTTATTATTGCACTCACAATGCTTTAAGAAGTCACGAAATAAAATTTTACTAGAATATATCAACACGTCTCAGGTAGCGCGAATGCGAATCGAACCCACGTCCCTTGGACTACCGGTCCAATACTCTGACCACTGAAAAGGGGCTCGGTAGTATAGTGGTCAGAGCATTTTACCTCGATTGGGTTCAATTTTCACTCGAGCTTCCCTCAGGTCAGAAATACTCAGAGTTTTTGGATTTATGAAGTCTCGAATGCTGCAACTACGTTATGTAGGTGTTTTGCTATGAAGGTTTTATTTACTTTAACAAAAAAAAAAAAAAAATCGAAAATATTGTTGCGAACAAATTACAATTTAAAAACAAAAATACAGTGTTGCAAAAAAAAAAATTAAACAAAAATATTTTTATTGGAACTTACAAGATCAAAATTTACTAGAAAAACATTTTTTGATCTTGTAAGTTCCAATAAAAAATATTTTTGTTTAATTTTTTTTTTAAACGCCTCAGTGTCCGAGTGGCAAAGCGCTCGGACACCGAAGCCGGATACCCGAAGGTCCTGGGTTCAATTCTCAGGTCAGACAAAGTTTGTTTCGGATCTTTCGGTACATAGTCTAGGTTTGTGATCATCAGCCCGCATTCGGCAAGCGTGGTGATTAAGCCATTACCCATCAATGTAGTGATGACTTGATTTTAATGATGGAGGCTTTTGCCCAGCTGTGTGAAAGTTATAAGCTATTTACTTTTACATATCGCCGTTTTAAACGTATAAGTTCCAAATTAAATATAGCGTACAGCTACAGCAAAGGTCACAGCCTAAATGAAAATGGCCTTAAGTACCTCCGAAACACGCTAGATACATACACCAAAAATGTCTAGGGGTCAAGGACATTTTTAGCTATAATTTTTTTTCTAATTATATTTATCTAATCTGGTTTTTCAGACTGGCTTATTGCTCTATTTTTTATGATTTTATCCCTTTTATGTTGAAAAAATTAAGAAAAAATGCAATTTTAACATTTGGGTTTGCTTACGTTAAGGTCGTCACCTAATTGCCAAAAAAAGCAAGAACAAGATTGATTTTTTTAAATTTTATTGTAAATATAAAATTAATAATTATCTGTATTTCTACCATTCACATGAATCAATCAAGCCCAGCAATTTGGCATGCTTAAAATCAGTTCATCCAAATCATTTTGATGAATAGCCGCCCACGTTCAACTACACCACGCCCACGTTTAACAAGTCAAAAACATGTTGTGGGGTGTGCAAGGACTAGTATGGACTCGGCAGAGCTCTTTTTTGGAGCATGTCCCATGCATGCTCAATTAGGTTAAGGTCTGGTGATTGTGCAGGCCACGGCAAGACGATGATATGAGAATCGTCAAGAGTGCGTGTTACGACTCTAGCCGTGTGTGGACGTGCATTGTCATGCATTAGTCGAAACGAATCACTCAATCGGCCTCGCAAGGGGATCTAAAACAATCCTCTCTGCGTAGATTTGAGCATTGAGGTTGCCCCTGATCTAAATGAGATCGGTTCTTCCACCGATCCAAATACCGGCCCAAATTATGATTGTTCCCCCTCCATATGGATGAACTCCCTGACAAAATCTTAAGCTTTCTTGACGTCCAGAGTTCCTCCAAACTCGAGTGCGTCTTGCATCCAGCCTCATACCGAAACGTGATTCATCAGAGAAGCAAACACAGCGCCAGTCTTCTTCCTCCCAATTTCGGTGTTCGCGAGCCCATTTAAACGGGCCCTATGATTGTGGGGTGCTATGGGTGGAACCCTCGGCGGCCTTCGGGAACGCAAACGCAACTCGCGTAAACGATTCCGGATGGTTTGGTCGCTTATCAGCAAGCCTGAAGCGTTGTGGAACCTTGCGGCCAATATCATAGTGGTCATGGTACGATTCCATCGAGCAGTATTTTGTATGCCCCGCTCTTGTCTTCGAGTGGTGATACGAGATCTTTCTCCATGTCCTTGGCCGCGCTGCCCGTGAAACGATAGCGTGTCCAGAGGCGGTCTATGACACTCTGCATAGTGCCAATGGCGGCAGCCACAGTACGTTGCCTGGAATCAGCTTCCATTATTTCAACGGCTCTCAACATCTCTTCCTTTGTCAAATGACGCCGTCGCTCCATATCGTAGCAATTTTTTTCACTTCCAGTGCAGAAATTGTACTGCTTTTGTAAAATTGCCATTCGCTATTTTATAGGAATTCAGATTGACAGTTAATTTACCATATTTAAACAATGAAAAAAAACATTCATATCGTGATATTCACTAAAAAGAATCAATAATGATCCAAAAAAGTTAAAATATTAATTCTATAACGCAACGATACCTTAAAATTTACTTGATCCCTAGACATTTTTGATGTCTGTACTTTTTACTTGACTTCTTTTTCGAAAATATAAAAATTATTTGACCCGCAGGCTGATTCACGAACTGTCGGAAACTACACTTTTCGAATCCGTGAGGAAAGTTTTCGAAGCTGTCGATAATCGCTATTCACGAAACGTCGGATTCGTAAACTTTGACATTACCACTCGGATCAATGACATTAGCAATCGAAAATGTTTCGGATAGCTTTTGGGTGTCGGAAGAGTTTTCGAATCTATTTAATATTTTTTTTTATAGGTATTACATTGTTATAAAGGCGATTTTATAAAGATTTGTGGTACCTATGAGTTTGTTAGGTTTATTTAAGTTGTTCCATTTGCGATTTTTCTTTTCAATATAAATTAATGTGATCAACTTATATGGAGTATAAAAAACTGAATTTGTTATGTTGCATTGAGTTTATTACACGGTTAAACTTCTTAATTTTGTTGGCCAGATGGAATTTGTGTTAGTGCGCAACAGAAACCGGTGCTCCGCTGCGGAACAAAAGCGGCAACAAACTATGGCCCTGCATCGCGTCCTCAGGGATGCCTGCGATCCATTCAATGACCCAAGATTTAAGTCTTTGTACAAGCTGACGCCGGGAATGGCTCTAAGTTTAATTAGGGAAATAAAGCCATACTTCACTACGGGTAATATCACAAGTGCAAGCGTACCCGTAGAGATCAAAGTCAGTATACATTTATATAGAAATTCGTTTGATACCTATCTTTAATACAAATTAATTAGTATACCTAACTCTTATACTTTTAGGTTTTAGCAGCCCTCCACTTTTATGCCCAAGGGACCTACCAAAAGGCTGATGGCCGAGATGGGTGCATAAGCCTCAGCCAGGCTTCCATCTTCAGGGCCATAGAATGCACCACAAGTGCTTTGAATTCTGGGGCAGTACTTCGCAAGTGGATCAAATTCCCTTGCGAAGATAATGAAAGACGGGATGTAATCGGAAAGTAAGTATTTATACTGATAGAGTTACATTTGCAGTTATAATATTAATATGGATATCAATAAAACAAACATAAAAATGTGAGACTATGTATTGAAACATGTGACTTTATATAAACTAAATAAAATCAACAATTACAATCCACAGTAAGGCATAAAATGTAATATAGTTTTTATTTTCTCTTTCAGAAATTACAGAAGATTTGGCATGCCCGGAGTATTGGGGTATGTGGATGGGACCCACATACTTATTAAAAAAACAATCGAATCACGAAGACTTATTATTATTATTATTTAGTATCTATTACTTTGAAATGTAATTATAATCAATGCATGTAAAAAAGTTTTGCTTGTTAGTGCTTTGGTGTATACAGTAAGCCAGTGAGTTTTCTTGAATAATTAAATAAATAAATAAGAAATCGAACAAGTTATATTTCCTTTCTAAACTATCTATCACAGTTTCACAGTATATAGGCAAATCACAGTCACAGAATCAAATTTATACTACACTTCTAGCATTACACATAAGTAACAGTTTTTTTTCAGTTCACTTCCATCCAACAAACATCAACAAAAGAAAACATTAGTTAAACTAACATTAATGGATTTATATTGAGATCAACAGCATAAGTAGTAAAGAATATAATTATTTATTTATGTAGGTACACAAAACATACTTTTTTTCAATCACAGTCATCGAGTCAAGTTAATAATAAATTATAATATAAAAATCTCCTTAAAGGTATTAATAGTAACTAACATCGACAGGAACACTTAAATTTTAATATTCATAATGAGATCAGCATGAGTAATAGAAAATACAATTTTCTCTTGTATGTATGTCGGCACACATAATAGTACCACATTAATCAGTCTTAGATTCAGATTACTAATTAATAATTATAGCAAAAGCAACTAGTCTCACAAGTACTTCTCAGACAGGTCTGAAAACATTAGCTAAACTAAGAATATTTATCAGTGAGAACTTAGAATATTTATCTTTTCAATTCAATTTCTTGAAAAATGGCTCTCGTTTATCAACAACAATCAACAACAATTCAAAACAAGAAAAGTGACAGCTTATTTTCATGTCATGTTTATAAAGCTAGTTTGATATATCCTACATTAAAAATATATTTAATTTTGATAGCGATAGTCTTACATATATGTATGTTTTATAGTTTAATAAATATATATTTTGTGACACAAAGCATTGATATGTGAGTAAAAAGCAATATTTGTGTTAATTTCGTTTTCTACTATACCAATTGGTTTTCTACCATAATTTAGCACTCTTTGTAAACGCTCTCTACATTATGAATGTTGTTCCTTTAAAGTCTGTGTTAACAGACCTTTCCGATGTGTTTCCGATAGAGTTTGTGAATAGCGATTTGGCATCCTGACGGAAAGTATAAGTGACATTCGACTTCGGAAGCAATCGGACACGGAATCTTTCGGACGATTTGTGAATAACCTTGCTGAACAGTTACGCTTGACTTTTAATAAAATAAAATTTGAGGATGAAATAGGATTTGAAATCACGGTGCGAGAGGCCTATATGACATTTATACTTCATACGCAATGTAATAATAGGGTTCTAAATAGTTGCAAGTAGGAACATTGACATGTGTTTACTATTTTGTATTTATAGTAAGTAAGGACTTTCATTGAAACATAAGGGTTAAATAACAATCTTTGCTGCATTGTTCGGGTATTTATGAATTAACAACAACCCTTTGGAGTCGCTTCAAATTGGCTTGATTGAGCTCTTGTGTACAGTACGTGTTGCGTCGTAGCTGCTACGAAGCGCGAAGGCCGAAGGCGAACCTCCGTCTTGCAATCAAAGAAATTCAATGGAAATGTGCAGCGGTTTTTTTAACGTGTGTTTGTGTGTGTGCCTGTGCGTGTGCGTGTGCGTGTGCGTATTATGGTCGAGGGTAGATAGGTGGTGGGTTTTAAAGACTGCCATCTTGCAACAATGTCAACGGCTGAATGTATTTTCTGAATAACGAAGGAACTTAATTTTTTTTATGGTGACTGATCCCTTTATTAAGTAGTAGTTGTAAGCCCGTTTATATCAATATTTTTGGATTTATGAAGTCCCGAATGCTGCAATTACATTATGTAGATGTTTTGTTAAGAAGCTTTTATTAACTTCAACAAAAAAAACATTTTACGCAAATATTGTTGCGAACAAATTACAATTTAAAAAGAGACAAAGTGTTGAAAAAACTCCACGAGCGGGATTCGAACCCGCACCCCATGACATACCGGGCCAACTATGCTATCGTGGTTTTTCAAAAAAGTCAGAATGAACGCAAACGAAAGGCATATCTTTTGAATTACCTGACGTCAGACGAGTTGTCTTTCCCGTTCAAAATTTTATTTATAAAGTGACGCGACATATTAAAGTGTCCCGTATTGCGATCCAAAGCTTTCCCTGAGCGTCCACGTCAACCTAAAATAGTTTAGTGATACTGGGTCAGGTAGAGCCACCCTCGTTCGCCGGGCTGTCGCAGCCGGCTCTGAAGCCTTTGTGCCCAGGCTTTTGGTTTTCTGGACCCCTGCGTTTTTGTGACCTGCCGTCACTCCATAACATGGTCACATAATTTCAAGCTTTCAATCTATTTTTTCACTGCACAGTGATGAAGCGTATTATGAAATGGAATAAATGTGTAGTGCGTGGTTGTGGAAGTACTTAAGCACCACATTTTATGATTATTCTTTTACCGTCCAAGCTGTTCGTCTCTGGAATTCGCTTCCAATTGCGATCAGGCGTGCAAAATCCATTCACACATTTAAAAAGCTTGTGAAAAAATTCTACCTTTCCGATTAACCCTGTCCTGCTGCAAAACTGCAATATCCGCTACTTTCCTACCTGAGACTACTATTATGTATAAGTAGGTTTATTTTGTATTTATTATGGTATAAACATATTTATTGTTATCATCATTATGATTATAGATTTATTATCATTATTATTTTTATTATTTTGCTTCATTTATAAAATGCACATTATTCTAGTATGTTTTAATAGTTTCACCTCTGATCTTACAGTTTATTAGCTCTCTCCATCCGACTGGTTGTCTGGAAGAAATCGCTTAAAAGCGATAAGACCGCCAAATTGTAACTTTGTAAATTATTTTTTTTTTTTGTTTATGATTATGTTTTATAGTGTTGCAATAAAAGTATTATCTATCTATCTATCTATCTATCTACATGGTATCCAGGATATGTAATAAAATATCAATTCTTATAAACTAGCTGACCCAGCGGACTTCGTATCGCTTCGACAGTTTCTATGTCAACAATACAATCAAATCGTTTCTATGATAACAAAACAAACAAATCGTATGTTTCACAGCTAGGAACATTTTGTATTGGAAAATTAAACAAAAAATTAGGGTGGACCACCCTTATCACGGGTATGAAAAATAGATTACGACCGATTGTCAGACGTAACGAATAAACATATAGAATTTCATAAAAATCGATCGAGCCGTTTCGGAGGAATATGGCAACCCTCATGTGACACGAGAATTTTATACCTATATAGATAATAATTTTATAAAACTATTACTACACAAAGAATATCAAACGGTTTTCAACAAATTGTTGGACTATATCCTCATATAGTGTTGAGTTAAAGTGTTTTCCATACGTTAATTAGTCTTGTGTTTAAGTTTCAATAAGTTTTAAAGTGAATTTATTGATTTTTGTATTCATTCTTTTTTGTTATTTGTCATACTTATCAATCTCAGTAGTGTAGTGTGACCATGAGAGTTCTTTGAGTTTCTTCATTTTGGGTGGGATTGAATATTGTTAATGAGAGAAGAAAATAAATATATTTGCATAGCCGAAAAACATTTTCTCGTTTTCTTTCTCGCACACCCACTGAAGTTGGCGTTTGGGATTTTCTTCCTTTTTTATGAGGGACAAAATCGCAAATGTAACACGGTACACAAAAATATGTACTAAGATTATACAATTCAGTACCAATTTCTTTGTTCTCCTTTTATAGATTTTAGCGTATATATTGCCCAAGGACAAGTGTATAGATTTTATGTTAGTATCGTTATAGTTTACCAAATGTTAATAAACTAAGGTTTAGTTAGTTATAATTTAACCTAAATAAGTTGCTGACCGCGCGCTTCACTGTCGCGCGCCTACATTATGAATTAAAATAGTATTTTAGTGCAATAAAGACATTCATATCGAGCGGTATTACATTTTTACATTTACCTATATCATGAGAGCATTGCATTCCGGGAAACATACTACTCCCTACATACCTATCTACGAAGGACCAAAATTGGGGTACGAACCCCAATATTGGTCCTTCGAGCCGGATCAAGCAACTTATTTAGGTTAAATTATAATAATTACGTAATGTACAGTTCGTACATAGTTTAAAAGTTAAGCATTATATTATTGTATTTTTTATGGAGCAAATATTGACTTTATTGCTGGTTCCCGATAATTTACCTACTGCGTTTTTTAACCGATGTGGTAGTAGAGCTACGATTAATAACATAATAGTACTGAGAAAGAGCTGACTTTTAAAACAATATTTTTAACTTTTCTTCACTATTAATAAATAATTTTAATTTTATATCTATTCTTGTTGTTTTTTATTATGTATCACTTGTCATAGTATTTACACACTAAATAAAGTTCATTCCAATCAGAATGGCACAAAATGTAAATACGCAAATTTATAATTGAATCTTATGTGGCACCCATAATCCCATACGCAAAAAGCATGAATCGCAGGATTCGCAGTGACTTTATTATCTTGGATTATGATTATGATTATGAAATTTTGCATACTTATAAATATGGAGATCATAATTATAGAGATTATAATTGTAGAGATACATCTCTATATAAACTATAAGTATGCGAAATTTAATACTCCTCCGTCCGCGCAATTTTCGTAAAAAGGGGAACAAAATTTTTGCTTCACGTATTAATATATAGATACTGATTTACTTACGGACTTAAAATTGATTAAAAATGTGAGGAAAGAATCTGCTGAGCTATTGTTAGATTTCATTTCAGGCGAGTATTATTAAGAAGTAAGACAATACAGTTATGTAAGATAGAAGAAAGATCAGTTCACATGTGTAGGCGAATGACATTCCTTCCAATTTTCTTAGACCAGCGTTTGATCTGACGTCTCTGAGCTAAATCAGTTTTACGTTGAAGAGACTAACACGTAAGCTTTTCATTACACAATCAGGCTGTATTATTCCACATTTTGGCATCAAAATGTTTCTCAGAACGCTCGTAAAAAGGCATATTGCGGTATTTAAGGGGATGTTGAGGCTTAACTAGCATGCATAGGAATTTAGATTGAGGAAAGGTCATTGGATTAAGCAAAATCTGAACCTGTAATGGTATTACTGTGATATAGATTTCTGTAATATGTTATTAATTGATTATGGAGCTATTACAAAATTGATTACAAAATCACTATAATTCTCTGACATTATTAACTGTTTCACCGCCCAACTATCCTGCACGCGATGTCCCGCTGTACGCCAACGTATAAATGTATTTTAATAAAGTAGGTACACAGAAGAACTTCTATAGAAGTGCTGGCGTGGACGGCACGAAAATCTCGAACTTCTATAGAAGTTGTTGGCGGTAAAAAGGTTAAGTAAATAAAGTGGATTAGTATAGGCTGATGACGATGAGGTAAATAAAAGTAAATCTAGCCATATATATAATACTAGCATTTGTTCGCGGCTTTACTCACGTGGGCAAATTATGTTTGTTCTGTTTGTTCACACGTGTAGGAATCAGAAAACGCGTGATGTTCTGCGCGCGATTTCCATACAAATTTTTCACCCCTATTTCACCTCTCCAGTTTTTCGAAAAATTTAACACGTCATTATTTAATTTTGGTGAAAAATCTAAAGATCGATTAAAATACTCATTTTGATAGTTATTACTTTAAAAGTAACGATTTCGCCAATAAAACCTTATTCCCTTTTTTACTATTTTTTTAAGAAATTTAAACAAAATTCCTGAGACAAATCATTCTTTAATTCTTTTCAAGAACCCAAATACCAATTTTTATGTATTTTACTTCAAAACTGACGGACTTTCATACAAACTTTCACCCCCTATTTGACCCCCTTAGGGTGTGATTTCCGTAAAATTCTTTCTTAGTGGCTGGTTACGTCACTCAGTTAACCTACAGTCCAAATTTTATCTGATTAGCTTCAGCGGCTTAGGCTCGGCGATGATGAGTCAGTCAATCAGGACAAGTCATTATATCTATATATTAATACGTGAAGCAAAAACTTTGTACCCCTTTTTTACGAAAATTGCGCGTTTTTGCCCTTTTTTACGAAAAAAAATATATTAAATCAATAAAACAAACATTACACACACTATGTATTTGACACACACGCATATTATACTCTTTTCAAAAATTTCAAAAATGGAAGAGGAGCGGCCGAAATCTGTCAATGCCAATCCAAACTCACATTCTATCTTTTTTAATTTTTCATTGCTTAGGATACAATTCGTGCAGCCTTAATAAAATTGCGGTCGAATTTCGACCACTGGGCGACCACTAGTGTATATAGATAGCTGTCACAATGCTGGGCAAAGTCTTTCATTGTTTAAACCACACCTATGCCCAGCACGTGCAAGTCGTATAGCTGCTGTATAAAATAGAATTTTATATCAAAGCATTCAAAAATTCAAAATTCAAAATTCAAAATAATTTATTCAGTTTAGGCTACAAGTAGCTCTTGTGAATGTCGCTATGCCATCGGTTCGTAAGTCTACTCTGGGCAGGAGATCTTGTACTGAGAAGAACCGGCAAGAAACTCAGCAAGTGTCCAGCTCTTTTCTCCCTTACAGCGTCAAAAATATTGGAAAATGCCCTATCATAGCAGGACACTTTCCACTACAAATAAACACAAAAAATATAAAGAAGACAACCACAACATGTAAAAAAAAAAATCTAAGTTAACAAATTTACATCAGATAATTATGTAAAAGTTTCAATTTCCACAATGTCATACAGTACCACTACAGTACTCTAGTAAAAGTTAAAAATTGTTTATGTAAAACAAAGTCAAACTATAGTTAATAATACTAAAAATAAGATATGTATGCAAGAGCAGACCAGCCTCCACAGGCGGCACCCGTTCACGAGCATGACATATGAATCAGCCATCGCTTCGCTCAACCATATTTTAGGGAACGTAACGACCCGACGCACACGCCACCACCGCAGAGACAATAAAGAGAGCATGACACACTCAAGGTACTCTAAATAAAAACTTAATAATAATTATATTTAACGCAACGCTGTTTGTTCTCTGTAGGACACTGCTGATAAAGACTATATCAGTATAAAAATTATAAAAATTAATTTTATTAAATTGATTCAAATATAATATGTGATTTTTATTATAACCAGGGTGTTTTATCATCTAAATATTCATTGACTGTTACTCACTTTAATTGTTACATTAAGAGTTGTAACAATTAAAGTGAGCAACTTTATAGGAAGCATCAACTAGTTGATATTTCAACATGCTTCGCTTGTTATTCTGGTTTATATCCACGTCGACCCTGACAACCCTCAGCAATATTTTGTTTGTTACGATGTTCTACATGTATCCTGTTTGCTACTGTAATAATACACAAAGATAAAAGGCTGTTCTTTGATATTGATGCTCATAGATGCAAGAGTTTTCGTGTGTTTTCCTTATACGGTGTATACTTAGTAAAAGGATCACTTAAGGATGGGTAGGTACATGTAACGTGATAAAGATGCCCAAAAAATCCATAATCGAAACAAAGTAATCGGCACTACAAAACAGTAAATAAAATCTTCTTCTCTATAATAATACGTGAAGCAAATACTTTGTACCCCTTTTTTACAAAAATTGCGTGGACGGAGGAGTATGAAATTTCGCACACTTATAGTGTATATAGAGAAGGATATCCGAATTTTAATATTTTTTTTGAATCATGCATAAAAATACATTAAATCAATAAAACAAACATAAGACACACTACCATGTATTTGACATACACGATGCCAATCCAAACTCACATTCTGTATGGGTCATGAAGAGTGTAGATGATAGTTGAAGAAAGTTGAAGACAGTATAAGTTAAAACACTGTACTGTTTACGTAGTTAAAGTTTATTTAGTTAGAGAGTTATAAACACAACGTTATTAGCATAATGCTGTGATACAACTAAAGTACATTGATTCATAAAATACCGCGCGCGCAAAAGTATGATGCGTGGTCAGCGGAAGTAAAAATTATTATTTTGTACGAAATCGTACACATTCTATCTTTTTAAATTTTCATTGCTTAGGATACAATCCGTGCAGCCTTAATAAAATTACGTCGAATTTCGACCACTGGGCGACCACTAGTATCGTTAATTACACAAAAATGTTTAGAACCTTAGTATGCGGCCATTAAAACCACGAAGCTATTAAAACAACGTTATCCTTAAACTTTTTCTGTGGTAGTGGTGGTAGACAACATTTCGGTGGTACTTTTTTTAAACTACCTTTTTTTGAAAATGTTAAAAAAATTAACATAAGCTACTCAGCTTGTTTTTACTCAAAAACAAGGGTCTCACGCACACGTTACTGACTCTGAGCTTTAGTTTCTGAGTCTCTCTCTTTAATTACAATAGATAATTTTTTATGTCTTGTTCTTGGTCGCCATTTGTGAGAGCACCGTCCGTCATCACGTCTGCAGGCATTTCCAGCCTAACTCCACTTAAGGGCGCTTTGCTAGGTCGTCGGTTAGTTTTGTACACCTGAAAGATTCCTAGCATCGCGCGTTCCATGGCCCTTTGTCACTTGTAGGCAATATGTACTACTCGTAGAAAAATTAATAAATCGATCTAAGTAACAAACTCTTGGTGGCATATGTAGATATTTAGACAGGCATATTTTAATTACTAAAAGTAATTTCTCTTTAATACCATCTAAAACAGAAAATATTGAATTGTCTATTTTTAATACACATAACAGTAATAAATATCTGTCAATAATGAAGATATTTTCTCTTTCATATAATTTTTCAATACAAACCAGCTGCGGTTTACTTATAAAAATTGTTTCCGAATAAACGACAACCCCAACCTTTATTGAAAACCTCCCTAGAGGACCGCACAGAAGAAATCATATTATACTCCTTTATGACACTGATATTGTTAATGTTGAAACGTTATGTTGTATTGTGATAAATCTTTTCTACGACTTTTGTTATATAAAAAACGATTTTAGTAACGTTTTATATCGACATCATCAGCGTTAAACATCCTTCGATGGGCTTTCCACATGAACGATATAGAGAAGCACATACTTATGTGAGATTGGCCGTAACTCACCACGCATAATTAGTGGGTTTTAACGACTATTATCTTATCTTACGGGTCTTCCGAAGTACGGGGGAAACTCAACAGTATTGCGAAAACGCGCTAGGATTTGTACCACCGATCTCCTCGGACGCTTACCTCCTTTTTTAGATAGTGGAAGACTGTCGCCCGAGGAGGAGCGGATATATGAAGTTCTTTCCTCCAGCTTCCACCTCCCTGCCCAGGCCCGAGAGTTACAACAGCGTTTTTTTGTTCTTATGCAAGTATTTGACCGCGACCTTGCCTGATGGTAAGTGTTGGTGGCCTAAGATGAAGCATCCTGGCCTAGATATAATGCCTGAATTCGGGTCTACCCAGTAAAACCTGTAACAACCTGTGTAACCTGTGTACATCCTTTTCACGTGCCACTATAGGGTGATAGTTTATCTATCGATTTGGAAATCACCAGTGAGATGTTTTCCACTCGCAAAAAAGAGTTATACTTTTACTATAGACTCTGTGCTATAAGTATAATCATTTTTCTAAACAATAAGGGTGGCAATATGTCTCATGCATTTAATGAGAGCGGACTAATTAGTCCCATTGTGCGTCCCACATAAATACATGGGTTTACGCCCCGTTCGTCCCGGCAGCGGCAGCGGCTTTTGTTGACGTTAGGGGTTTTACTACGGTGGCTGTAGTTTTTTCAATACGTAGTTGTGTACACATTTTTTTCTTACTGAACACTATTTAAACATACATATAATATATACACGACCTACACGCAATTGTTTTACACTATCTTTTTTTACCGAAGTACAGTACTTACAAAATAAATGATCAAATTCCCTTTCTGAAACATCTTCCATAAATCAGGGGTTTGGGCACAAACAAGTTTTTTAATATTATTAAACATCTATCATAATTAAAAAAAAAATTCAAAATTCAAAATCATTTATTCAGTTTAGGCTACAAATAGCTCTTATGAACGTCATTTTAAGCCATCGGTTCGTAAGTCTATCTACTCTGGGCGGGAGATCTTGTACTGAGAAGAACCGGCAAGAAACTCAGCAAGTGTCCAGCTCTTTTCTCCCTTACAGCGTCATAAATATTGGAAAAAGCCCTATCATAAAGGACACTTTCCATCACAAATAAAAACACAAAATGTAAAGGACAATCACAACATGTAAAAAAACACAAAAAATAAAAAATAACTAAATAAAATATTTAAGTCAGCAAAAACATAATTTACCAGTTTAATTTTTTACAATATCATACAGTACTAGTAAAAGTCAAAAAAAAGCTATAGTTAATAATAATAAAAATAAAACTAATTGTAATGTTCAATGCAACGCTATTTTGTTATCATCATAAGCTGGGTGATGATGATGATGAAACATCTATCATTATTCATCAAGCCAATGAAAATTTCAAAGTTCCCTGTCTCCATGGCGTACAATTTTATGTACAGGTAAGCTAATCACAAAATAGAGATTTCTTAAAGACGACTATGTGACCATGTGGTGACAGGATAGTATTAATGTAGGTAGCTAGTTTGATAAATAGACAACAGCAGCAAACTGAATTAAATTCACATTTCAAACTAAAATACATTATTTAAGCCAACAACCCATCCATCATCTAACATCATAACTCCGATAAGTAGCTTAGTAGATTAGTAGTAGATAAGTAGTTAATTGATAATGGTGGATTAATAGGGTTTAAGTTTTTGTAAACGGACATGAATGTTGACAAATGTAATTAAAAAATGGCATTGCTATCGCTTGCCGCTCGACCACGATCATTGACGGAAAGAGGATTGACGCAATTTTTCTGTTCATTGCGTTTTTTCCATTACCGTTCGTTTAGACTGCCGTAGTACAACGCGCAATGAATTTTAAATTCATTTGCTACGTCGCGTCGCAAGAGACTCGCGATCATGGCCGAAGTCTTATCTGAAGAATGTCTCTTTTAATTTTTTTATTTGTACTGGGTAAGCATATGATCAACAACCTGCCTAATTAAGCAGGATGTGGTCTGAGGTGTTACATTACACAGGAAATATTCACTTTTGCCTTAAGGCGAGGGTTTCCAAAAAACGGTGTTTTAAATGAGTTTTATTCGAAATGTATAAGGATTTTAAATCCAAAAAAAATTAATTATTTATTGGCCTTTTATCTGGTAATTTTGGCTGGTATTTTCTCGATATTTTGCGATTTTCTGCATTGAATATAATATCAAACATACGTTTTATTAATGAACTAACTATCATTTTATTCAGGCTATACACCGTTTCAGACAATGAAAAATATACCAAACCAATTATCTTTGAATATGTAATAGTTGTCGGCCATTATAATTTTATTATTATGTAAACGTTCAATAAAATCCACATTATTGCGTAATTCGACACTCGCGCCATTATTCAGTCCCAAGCGGAACGCCTTAGAAATCTCACAGTCGAAAACGCTCGCCTTAAAGAGACCTAGGTTGGAGTGATCAAATGAGCAAGCAGCGCATTCCATTCTTAAGCGGTTCACATAAGGAAAGAGCTAACCACCTGAGTGGCCAAGTGGCAAAGTGCTCAGCCCGATACCCGAAGGTCCCGGGTTCAATTCCCAGGTCGTTCAAAGTGTGTTTCGGATTTTTCGATGGGTTATTATAGCCCGGGTTTGTGATTACCAACCTGCATTTGGCAAGCGTGATGATTAAGCCATTACCTATCAATTGTAGGGATAAGGGCACCCTGTGTGGTGCCGGGAATAAAGAATTACACCACCCCATCTCTTCCCTTGGGTGTCGTAAAAGCCGACTAAGGGACCATTCCAGAGGATGGGCAGCAGCATCTCTCTGAGGTTACCCTCAACCTACTGCGATCGCCAACCCGCCTGCCAAGCGTGGCGATTACGGCAAATACTTCTCATATCCTTGGGGAAGCCTTTGTCCAGCAGTGGAAGTCTTTTGGCTGAAATGAGATGAGATGTAGGGATAATTTGATATCAGTGTTAGAGGCCTTTGCCCAGCCGTGGGACAGTTATATGGCTATTTACTTTACTCTAGCAAACCACTTGGTGCGGGGTAGTGGAATGTCAAAAATGTACTAGTGGTAGGCCACTCTCGTTTAGTACCTAGATGGTAAAACGGAGCTAGAGGAAGAAAATCGTCTAGTTCACTGTCAATATCACTATCATCATCACCAGATATTTTACGCCCCAATTGCTGGGGGACAAGCCTTTCCTATAGATGGACAGGGAGAGCGGGACATGAACCACCACGCGGGCCCAGTGCGGTGCGGTGGTTTAATGCCTAACGAAGCACGGAGGATCTCGAGTTGATACATTTTTGGTCACCCGTCTGATGATCGGTCTTTGCTAAAGTTGCTCAACTACAGCAATCGGAGACCAGGCGCGTTAATACGACGCATTGGTAATTTACGTGGCGGGGATCTTGATTTTTCCCAATAATTACAAAACATATGAAAGTGATATTTGATGACATGATTTTTCATTTAATTGACTTCATTTTGTTAGTTGCAGAAACACGATTTTTCAACTTTTATAACAGAAAAAAAAATATCAAAGTAACCTCTTTTCAAACATAGATTCACATTTTACAGGCTAACCAGACCGATTTAACCTTTTTACCGCCAACAACTTCTATAGAAGTTCGAGATTTTCGTGCCGTCCACGCCAGCACTTCTATAGAAGTTCTTCTTTGTACCTACTTTATAAAAAAAAAAACCGACTCCAAAATATTTGACTGATAAAATTGCACTAAAAAGTAAAAAATAAGCGTTAGACTTATATAGACAATAACTTTACAATTATTGTTATTTTTGGGGCCGGTGCCAGCCAACGAAGTTTTTGAAGCCGGTGCCAGTCCGCGTTTGTAGTCAAAATTTCATGCATAGGATTGAATGTACTATTATGATTATAATATAGTATGTCGTTAAATGTTTATGTTAAAGTCACCTTGGCTGGCACCGACTCCAAAAGTAACAATAATTGTACCTATATTTTTTCTTAATAAAGTTATTGTCTGTATAAGTCTAACGCTTATTTTTTACTTTTTAGTGCAATTTTATCAGTCAAATATTTTGGAGTCGGTTTTTTTTTGTTAAAATTTTTGTTTATTTCTCGCTTTTTAGTGATTCATTTCGATCTATTTATCAAAAGCGAATATGGGTAGACCTACTAAACGCGCTGCTCGTATGAGACAGCGCTGTTTAAATGAGACAAGCGAAGAAAACGAGAAACGCCTATCTCAAAGTAGGAAATCAAAAACTGAGTTCCGATGCCTGTCTTCTTTTGCTTCGTCATAGTCGCTTAACTATCTTAATCGAGATATTTTATCGCCACCCGTGAAATACTTATCATTGAGGAGTTCCGATGGCAATCTGTGGTCTTTTTCATCAGTTACACTTCTTCAAATGATACTTTCTGAATGTAAATGCTTGACTTATTTCTGAAAATACCAAAATCGCGATAGGTATGCCTACAATGTTCGAGGAGTTCCCTCAATTCCTGAGGATCCCATCATCAGAACTGGACCAAATTAAAATGGGACCACACGGGAAGCACCAGCTTTCAAATAAAGAAAGAATCATCAAAATCGGTTCACTCAGTCGAAAGTTCTGAGGTAACAAACATAAAAAAAAATGCAGTCGAATTGATAACCTTTTTTTGAAGTCGGTTAAAAATACATTTATACGTTGGCGTACAGCGGGACATCGCGTGCAGGATAGTTGGGCGGTGAAAAGGTTCAGCATCTAAATTTTTTTTATTAGTCTTAACACACACTTCAAAATTGTAGTTCATTTTTTTATAATAATTAGTAGTTTTAATTTGAAGGAAAAAAACTAGTTTTTCTTATGGTACGGGGCGCCAACGCTCGTATCAAAACGTATGAGATTTATTGTTTAGCGGTGCGTCGCCTTAACCACTGCGCCATCGAGCTCCTCATCTCTGTCATATCGACTTTGAATTCCGTAGTTGACCCCTTCCCTGAGCTCCCTTTGTCTTTGAGTGAGTGCGTTTTTTATGTCATCTGTGGTTTGATTAGCTGGTTTATTAGTACAGACTTTCCTTATTTACTCCTATTTAGATAGTGGAAAAGCCTCGGAATAATAACTAAAGCTATTAATGTTCTGAGGGAAAAGCGTTCTTTTGACAAGCTCATTAGTTGACATGAAAAGGAAGCTACAGCTAACAAAAACCTTCGGAGAATCTATTAGGGCACGGGGACACGCACTAGTGACTAGTGCATGATGCCGTTCCCTCTAGAAAACCTCCTAAGGAGATTAATTTCACATGGCTTGAGGAACCTTTTAAGTTTCTCGTTGCCCCCAAACAACCCCGGTGAAGCTGAAAATGCCGTTTGAGGCAATCAGCACTCTCAAAAAAACGAAAAAGGTAACAAATTGTTTACTTACTTGAAAAGGGTGTAATAATTGTAAAGCTAAACAATTAGTGTTGATACACTAATAATAATAGTTATTATACTTCGTATCTCTTCGAAGATGATTACCAGTTAACATGCAGCAGTACGTAGTCTGATGCAGTCCTTGTCACATATTTTAAAGCTACTAAAGAAAAAAAAAATATCTCTGTCTCACTCCCTGCCACCCTACATCAAACGTCTGGCGACAGCCGGTCGCCAGACGGCCGCCATTACGTTTTTTGTGCGGTCTAAGTCACACGTTCGTGTTGTTAATAGTTAGTAATACTTCAATCGCGATCACTAGTGCTACTATGAGTGGAAAAAAGCGGTCGAGAGACGACGATTATGTTCATTAGAACAAAATAATAAATCACGGCGTTATCGTCATGTGCATCGTAGAAAAATATTAACCTCCAAAAGTGAATCTTTAAAACGAGTCATCTCATTAAAAACGGTTAAGGAACACACTGTAAGTAGGATTCCTTTGTTTGCTAAAAGATTTTCTAATAAGCCAATGCACACGCTCGGCGACACCAATAGTGCATAGGCGCCGCGCCGGCCGGCGCCATCATGTTGCGACGGCTTTTGTTTTAAGCGTATTCAAATTCTGCTTGATGCTAGGTATATTATTGCGTTGGCTTTTGTACCAGTGAACAGTATTCTAGGTCCTAGATCCTAGAATCTAGGATACAATAAATTATAAAAAATTAAAACGACTACTTAGTTGTTCATAAACCAGACACAATAGAAATTCAATTGTTCTTTGGCACTGTGGTTACATTGGGCGTCCAAGTATCTAATTATCGTATAAAATAACATACACTGACCAAATATCATGAGCTCCATGTATTGTATTTGAGCATCAAAAGAATTCTATATAGATTGATAAATTTAAAATAATAACATAACAGTGTAATCATAGTCATAAGTATTTATTGCATTATGTATCCTTCTTTACGAATGTAAATATTTTACAAATTTTATATTAGCGTTGTTTTGGGTGTAAGTAATTTTATATGTAGTTGTATCCTGAATTGACTAAGTTATTTCAAAAATATTGGGCGATAACTCTAGTGCTATATTCTGCACCATTCAGTGACAACTTGTACAAACATGTTTCCACTTGTAGGTAACATATTTTATTATATGATTTATCGAAGAAAATAGTCACAGTTGTTAAAACGTCCATGACTTTAGAAAACTGTCCCAGTGTGAGTGGGCATATACTTAATCTAGAAATTATAGTGGCTTTCACAAAAATAACATTTCGCAAAACATCTAATTGATACCGGCCATTCTTTATGCGACAATAACAGCTATAATATTTTGCATGTTTGTAATAAAAGTTTTCGGTTGTGTGTGTTGGAGCAATTAGAAATAATGAAACATAATAATGACAGTCATGCGCTGTTGAATGACCAAACAAATTTATTTCCATCCCCATTATTACGTATTGTCGCGGGTAGTACGTCACAAATGTCAAACGATGGCGCTTTATAAAAGGGGCCGGGAGCTGCGTAGCCGTAACAGTCGGTGCGCAGCTCTCGACCAGTCAACAGCTCCTGAGGATGCCCCGTGGAGGGGCGAAACACGTGTCGGGTATCGGTGTTGGTGTGCATTTTCGCTTGCACGCATTGTATCTCCTGCATGTGCATACTTTTTGCGGGCGGGAGGGCGGTGCATGCGTACTGCATCCAAGCTGTATAAACGAGTGAGTTAGCGGAATTAACACTACATATTATTTAAATTACATTTTTATGTACTATGGATTTCCGCAAAATAACGCCTGATTCCATTAATTGTTAAGTAGTTTCTTTCCGATTCGAAAAAACAAATATGATATGGTCAACTTGAATTAAAAGCTGATATCCATGCATTAGAAACATTTATTCTCATATTTATGTCTAATATACTTATTCGGATTGATCGTGTCGATCGTGCGTCACGTCAGTTAAATGTTGATACCGAATGGCAACTTGCTGGATATGCGCTTATACCAATCATAAGAACATTTCACTAGCCGAACTTTGACCTTTTACCAGCTTATAAAATGACAAATGCTAGAAATGCGCTTCATGGAAGCTTCATCCTCAATCCGAATTAATGATTTTACCAGTACAGTTACAGGAAAAGAGTAAGCAATGCCAGTGCATTGCTTACTTTTTTCGCATTCCTACCGTGTCACTTCAGTACCAAAAAAATATTCAAAAATTAAATTGGAAGCGGAAGGCATTGTTGTCGTGCCACACTGGTCATTTCAGAAGTGGCACCTTATGTATCAAAAAAGGTTTGTTTCTCACGAAATTATATTTGAGCCAAATACGTCATTGCTATATCCTCCTTTTATTATCCGGCAAGCTCTTTTGAAAAGAGGAGCTCCATCTGTCTTTTTTTAAATATGGCTTCTTTTTCTGAAACCACGTTGAATCAATTTAACTCATCTTTAAAGACTTGGCGGGAGTTTTGCCAAGCTAATTATTACAATTATTGTGATAAGTATATTTATATATATTTTACACAACATTTAATATCAAGAGCTAGTGGATACGGCAAGATCAACTATAGTTTAAACACTTCAGTATCCTCACATGGTATGATTACTAGACTGTTAAAGGGCGTTTCCGAGTAAAGATCTCCTAAGCCAAAATATCATGATACATGGAACCCAAATCTTATATCCTATTAAAGTGATGTTTACCCATTTGATAATTTAAGTTTTTGTAATTTATCACTTAAAATAATTACATTACTTGCAATTGCATCTGCTCAGCGAATGCAAAGTATAATGAAAAATTAAAACATGTCTTGTTAAAAAGTATTACATATCAATAAAAATCATTGATCTAATTAAAACATACAGACCCAGCGCCTACCAACCACTTGTCGACTTCCTTCAATTAAAGAAAATCCCAATATATGTCCAGCACAGGCTTTACAGTCAAAACAAACAAAACTTTAAATATTAGAATGATGAGAGTTGAGAAAAAGTACAATTAGCATAAAAGTGGAATATATATGGTATACAGGTCTGTTTAGTGCACGCAGCACACGCGGCCACCTCGGCCGCGCGCCACTTCGGGATTAACCGTGGGTCTTAAGACTGCGGGCAAGATTTCCCGTAAATATTATAATCGAGATATCAGTACATCTGTAGACAATAACAAATTAGCAAATCTTTTTCTTTTCTTTAATACATGAAACATAAATTTGTGTACATTTTTACAATAATAATACTAGAAAAATTAGATGCGTATCGTTTTCTTTAAATAATGTATAAATCACTTTTTGTTATCTGCTTAAAATGTTGTTGTTAAAATGAGTGTTTTCCTATGTATTATAGGCAGTCTGCAAAGATTTCATAAGAACTCTTCATGTAACAAATCAAATTTTTCTTTTGAAGCTCTAAACATCTGCATGTTAACTGGTAATCATCTTCGAAGAGATACGAAGTATAATTAATAATTAAACGAACTTACCTTGTGAAGTTCGATTATAATTATACGAGTATCACGAAGAAGATGATTACCATACTCCCACCCAACCCAACTTCGAATACATTCTCCTTCCTTACCCCTTTGAAAATTTTTATTTCAGTTACCTCTAAAATTAATGGCGGCCGTCTGGCGACCGGCTGTGTAGGGCGGCAGGGAGTGAGACAGAGATATTTTTTTTTTTTCTTTAGTAGCTTTAAAATATGTGACAAGGACTGCATCAGACTACGTACTGCTGCATGTTAACTGGTAATCATCTTCTTCGTGATACTCGTATAATTATAATCGACTTCACAAGGTAAGTTCGTTTAATTATTAATTATTGTGGTATTTCGTTTTCATGATTCTGTAGGCTTTTATGAAATAAAAAAAATATTTTTTATTTTAAAACAAGAAGTTTTTGTGTGGTTGTGTCTCATGACCACCTCAGGGCCGGTTTTGCATCTTACTTTTAAATCTAACCAAAGGATGAGCTACACATAGTACTTACCTTAGTCGCCCTACTGCTACGAGTATCCTACTGGTTCTAGTAGGTAGGGCAGTACTCGTAGTACTCGTAGTTCTCGTAGCACTCGTAGCACTCGCAGTGCTCGTAGCACTCGTAGTGCTCGTAGCACTCGTTGCAAAGACCTGGATAGAAGCGGGATGATCTGAAGGCCAGACCACCTGCGGCCATCACCTACCATTACTTCGAAGTGGTACTGACATGCCCAAAATGCGCTCGTAGCTTCTCCAACAAAATTGGGTACGTAAGGCGGAGCAACGAAGCCCACACTAAGGAGATATGCCTATCCAGTGCATACAGTCGCCGTCAGTCAGGATATCGGCCATCCGGTATGGTAGTAGGAGATACTTTGGTTTGCCATGTTATTAAGCATTTACAATGCTGCAATAATATATTCATACCGAATCTGAAAATGCCACTTGAATGAAACATTTGCCTCAAATGGGACTGGTGGATTTTCACAGTTGACAGATCCGTCAACTGTGAAATACTACAGTTCTGTAGCGAAAGTTGCTACAAAGTGGATGCTGTTTATTTAAAGACATTGCACATGCTAGTACATTACCAAAACTTGGCAATTTCCTTAATAAATAATATGCTTCCGCAACTCTGCCATTTTAGTTATAAACAACAAAAGCCAAACTTTACATTGTAAGAAATTAAACATTAGCGTAGCACACAATAATAAGCCTCTCGAAATGTGTGTTTCGATAAATATATGAAAACTTTGTAAATTCAACATATTATTTATTGCGGAAGCTACAGCAAACTTCTGACAACTTCGGCAACATATGCGGAGCGTAGGTTCGTATATATCGGACGTCACCTGGAGTCCTGTGGGGTTTGTCTTGTATGTTGCGAAGTATACCCCAAAGAACATTGTAATTTATAATGAAAAATATTGCACTTCATTATTTAGTTTTCTCTTAGTAAACTATACAAAGATGGGGCGCGGTCTAAAATAAATGTTGATTAAATTCTATAATAAATTGTGTTATCATCATCATCAGCTCATTCTTATATCACCACTGCTGGGCACTATCTTCCCACCACCATGCGGGCCCAGTTCAGTGCGGGTGTTGTCAACGACTGCTAATACAACCGGGACCAACGGCTTTACGTGCCTTCCGAAGCACGGAGAAGCTCGAGATGATACAGTTTTGGTCACCCATCCGATGACCGGCTTTTGCGAAAGTGGCTAACCACAGCACTCGCAGACCAGGCACGTTTATACAATATTTTATTTTAAAAAAAACACCATTGCCTCGACTTACGTTTACATTTTGTTTGTCTAGACTGTCTAACGAAGAAGTGACTGAAATTTACTTATTTATCTAATTTTGTTAGCCTTCTGAATGGCGTTAGCCGATTCTTAACAAACTACTTTCAGGGTATTACGAACTGATGAACTGTAGTATGAATAAAAACGTTTAAATAATTGTAAATATTATAATTTTTTAACAAGAGCAGAAGAACTTAAAGAATTATATGACACTGACGGACGTTATGTTTTCTTATTTTATTTTTCATATTCAAAATTACTTACTTTTCTAAAAAGTTTGCAACACAGGGTATGCATTTCTTATGGTTATATTCTTTTAACTATTCTTCTATAGAATCTTTAACTATAATTCCTCTATTCTACTACTACCTACTATTTCTATAAGGCTGATAGTTTCTTATTTTAATTTTCATATTCAAAATTACTTACTTTTCTAAAAAGTTTGCAACACAGGGTATGCATTTCTTATGGTTATATTCTTTTAACTATTCTTCTATAGAATCTTTAACTATAATTCCTCTATTCTACTACTACCTACTATTTCTATAAGGCTGATAGTGGAAGTGCACTTCCAGACCCTCAACTAGGTACTTAGGTACTGAGGACTTGGCGATCTTATCTCCAACTGTCGGAACACAACAATGACAATATGTTATGTATGACTACATTTAGAAGGTGGTAGCTAGCCAAGCCCTACCACCGACCAATATTAAATATATACCCAAATTAAGTTATTGAAGTTAGTGGGCTCCACAAAGTAAATAATTCATTTTTCACACCACCTGCTCGACAATGCCTCATTATATATCATGCAAACCTTACTCAAAGTAAATCATTATAGCCCTTGTCTTTTGCCGGGGTGTAATGTTGTACTGAATTTCATTATAACCCGCCGGGCAGTAATGTGATTCTCACTTCTCTTAGTTCTTATTGTTATGCATTTAAAGTCTAATTTCGTCAAAATCGCGCGGCGCGCGGCTGCTGCAGCTGCTGGTGGCCGACGGCGAGGAGGTGGACGGCGGCGCGCGCCGCGCCTCATTTATTTGAAAATCGAACTTATTCGAAAATCGAGCTGGCCACGCCACGGCAAGCCGAACGAAAAAAAATCAATACTTAAAACAAAAGCCGCAAGTATTTCAATAAGGTGCAATCAGTATCAGACAAAACTGCAAAAGAAGATAGAATAAAACATTAAGAAAATGTCGAGTGACGAAAGTGATTTAACTCCGGAGTCCATTAAATTAGACGCCTTAGGTATTGTTAATAACCTACTACCAGAGAAGTCGAAGGAAAAATACTTGAAAGCTTACGACGATTTCCACAAATGGAAAACTGCAAAAGGCGCAAAGTCTGTGTCGGAGTCAGTGCTTCTTGTTTATTTCAATATATGTATGTATTTATCGTGTACAAAGAAGTCCAGCAGCCTGTGGTGTATCTATTCGATGCACAGGTTAACAATAAGCATCAAACACGACATTAAGATAAATACATATAGCAAGTTATTGGCATTTTTAAAGAGGAAATCAGATGGTCATCTAGCAAAGAAGTCAAAAGTATTGACAGCGCAAGATGTGGAAACTTTTCTGAATGAGGCTCCTGATCACAGCTTTCTGGCCATGAAAGTAAGTATGAGTACTGCCTACTTTTTAGTTACGTTTCTAGTACCTACCTATAATAGCTCTATAAAATAGTTAATGAATAAAAGGGTATTTAAATGGCACACATTTAAAAAATACACATTCTAAGGTTTTGTCGCAAGCTTTTCTTATAATATAAAGGTCAAAAAATGTAGTAGTGTATCTATCTATTTACTCACAATCCTATTTTTTGTTACAGGTAGCCTTGATTTTTGGAGTGAATGGCGCATGTCGTGGAAATGAACTCGTAAACATAAAAGTCAATGATATCAAAAAACATGCAGATTTATTGCTGATTAACTTACCAGATACCAAAACAAATAGAGAACGTTCGTTCATAGTTCGTGAAGATTATGCAAGAATTGTTGAAAAGTACCAAGCTCTGCGCCCCTCTAATATAAACACCAACAGATTTTTTATCGGTTACAGTAATGGCAAATGCACCAGGCAAGTCATTGGCAAGAATAAAATCAGCGCCATGCCAAAAGAAATTGCAAAATACCTCAAATTGCAAAATCCCGAGCTCTATACGGGTCATTGTTTGAGGAGAACATCGGCAAGTCTGTTGGCAGATTCAGGAGCAGATATGGCCCAGATAAAACGTCATGGTGGCTGGAAATCCGATGCAGTAGCGGAGGGCTACATAGAGAATTCCATACAAAACAAAAAGCTGTCGTATTGGTGACAACATTCATCTGAAAACTACGTCCATTATTGATGATCCTTGGAAACCTTTGCCACCACAGCCATCTAGCTCAAAATATATCCCGTCAAGCCCACTGCCTCAAGCACCACCTTCCCCAACCTTTACTGTGCCAAACGACCCTCACATGCAAGGTTCTGATGTATTGGGTGCTGCTACTCAAATAAATTCCACCTCAACTAACATAAGCGTACCAAAAAATATAACCATATCTTTACATAACTGGACTAATGTATCAAACATCAATTTTAATTTTTAATTTACTTTTTATTGTTATTTACTGTGCCAATTATATATAATTAGTAATGAAAATAGTATTTTAATAAATAAAATACTTTTTCTAGTAGCCTTGGTTTTTATTGTCTCGCAAAAGGTGAGAAAAGTAGAGTATACTCCTCAGGGATAAAACTGATTTTGCCTTGGGCGCGCTTAAATCCTTCACTGCTCTCAGGACTCCATTTTAATTCCCTCGCTTCGCTCGGGAATCAACTCAAAACCCCCTCGCTACGCTCGGGAGTTAAATCTGGAGTCCTTCGTTACGCTCAGGATTCAAATATCGCGCCCGTGACATAATACAGTGCTTTATCCCCTTGGTGTACAATCTACTATAGAGGCCTGTGTGAACGTTTTTACAATAAAGTTCCAAGTAATATCCAAAAACTAGATAATAATAAATTTAAAATCGCTATTAAAGAAAAGCTTTATAAAAAAGCTTCTTATAAAGTGTCTGATTACATTGAAGACAAAACAGCATGGGTTTAAAATGCTCCAATCTATTTCTAATCCAAAACAATGTTAAGGTTTTTTAAACTTGTTTAACTTGGTAACGTAACGGCATTTAATTTTGTAAATGTCGTTACATATTGAATTAAAGCTGTGGAGTTTCTTGCGCCCATTCTTCTCCACAGCTAAAATATAGACGTCCTGAATGGGTAGTAGGTAAAAAAATTATGGACGATTCAAAAGCACTTTTCTAAAGTTTATTTGAATAAAGAATATTTGACTTGACTTGACTTGACTTGACTTGCACGTGAGTCGTTTGCCAGACGAGTTATAGGACAACACGACTGCGGTTAGTAAGTAAGCGAAAGGACGCCACGCCACGCCGCGCCCCGTCAATTTAATCAGTCTACTTTGATTTTCTAAGTGATTTTTTGTTTCTTATTTTGACATATTCATCTTTTAAAAAATGAGATGAAAACTTAAAAAAAATGTGATAAGCCAAACAATATTTATTTCTGCTTTCATAATCTGTATCTGTAAACGTGAACGGGAAATCAGGTGCAGCCTGTGGAGGCTGGTTGTTATTATTATTAACTATAGTTTGACTTTGGTTTTCTTAAGATATTTTTTTACTTTAATAGAGTAACTACCTACTGTAGTGGTACTATATGACATTGTGGAAATTGAAACTGGTACCTACCTGATGTAACTTTGCAATTTTTTTACGTTGTTAATGTCTTTATAATTTGTGTCGTGTATTTATTTGTGTTAAAAAGTATCCTGCTATGAGAGGGCATTTTCCAATATCTTAACGCTGGCGCTGTAAGGGAGAAAAGAAAAGCACTTAGTTTCTTGCCGTTCTTCTCAGTACAAGGTATCCCGCTCTGTGTAGAATACGAACCGATAGCATAGTTTACATTCATGAGAGCTACTTGTAGCCTAAACTGAAAGAAATTAAATGTTTTTGTTTTGTTTATATAATTTTTAACGCAAATTTTGTTGCGAACAAATTACAAAAACACAAATTTTGATAAAATTTCCACGAGCAGGATTTGAACCTGCACCCTTCTGACATACCGGGTCAGGTGCTCTCCCAATTGAGCTATCGTGGTTCTAACCAGCCCGCCGAAATTATTTAACACTATTTACTTTTTACTTTGAAAGACAAAGGCGCCCATTCAATGTCAACAACTACCGTCATTAACATCCGATCATAATATTTTTACAAATACTAAAGATCAGTTAAGAAGTAGGCAAGCTATTTATAAAATATTTTTGTTTTGTTTATATAATTTACCACGAACCACGATAGCTCAATTGGGAGAGCACCTGACCCGGTATGTCAGAAGGGTGCAGGTTCGAATCCTGCTCGTGGAAATTTTTTCAACATTTGTGTTTCTAAAAAAAATATTTTGAATTTTGAACTTTGAATAACTTGGTATCCCTTTCTAAGCACATTACGAGCACAGAGGAGTGTAATATTTGGCATTTGGCATTCCATAGGAGAGAGAGAGTCCCGAAAGATATTTTTTTTGTAAAATTTTGTGCTAATTACATTATATGAATTACCACTAGTTAAAATAAAACCTACTTTGTTTCAGAAAATCTCATCGCAGGTGACGTCAATAGCGTCTCTATCAGTGATAGCGTTCGTGCTGTCGATCGTTCTGGCGCTCGCGCTGCTACCCGTTGCGCCGGAGTGGGAGGCGCTGGCGCTGGCGGGCTCTGTGCTGGTCACAGTCAGCCTCGGTGCTGGCACGCTTATGGCGACGCATCATGCGCCGCTGCCGCTGTTCGCGTTGATACTGGTGAGTGCGCTGCTAACTAGTTATAAGCTTTAAAGCTGGTAAATAAAGTTTAAAGTAAGGCTGCATTAGCAGTCGTAAACCTCACCAATCCGCATGGCCTGAATGGTAGTATAAGGCCTGTTCTCCTAGTGCCATAGGGTAGGCTCGTGCCCCATCAGTGAGGACATAAAATGAGTTGGTGGTGATCACACCACCAACTCATTTCACGATTTCAGGATTGGTAAACCGTTTACCTGACGAGTTACGGGATATACGAGTTTACCTTTCCCTGCTGGGCAAACGCCTTCGTCATTGAAATGAAGTCATCGCTACTATTGGTGGGTATTTTATCACCACGCAACATAATTGAGATATAACCTATGTAAGTACCTATTGCGTATGTTACCTTCATATTTACAAAACTTGCTTTTAGGACAGAGGCTGGACCGTTTTGATGCTATAGTGGTGCTACAGTGCTAAAGTGCTAGTGTCATATATATGTGTTAACATATATATATATATATATAGTAAATTAATAAAAAAATTAGGTTCGTGATCACAAAACTGCATTTGGTTAGTAAGCAAGGTTATTCATTAGGCCAAAACCCTTAATAGGAGTGACTTGATTTAAGGCCACTGCCGCTGCCAGTAATGGGACAGTATCAATCTTTATATATATAAATCTTCTGTGCGTGTGTATGTTATTGAACT
Source organism: Eudonia lacustrata (assembly GCA_947562085.1). Lineage (NCBI taxonomy): Eukaryota > Metazoa > Arthropoda > Insecta > Lepidoptera > Crambidae > Eudonia > Eudonia lacustrata. The sequence goes on along the minus strand of OX387321.1, from coordinate 2,254,442 downwards.
CCTTCTAAACGGCTGGAGCGATTTAGATGAACTTTACCCTCCTCCCCCTAACAAGAGCTATAAACAAAGTAATTTCATGTACCTAATGTAATGTTTAATAAAAAAAATAACCTCGAAATTCAAGACGATCGCTAAGCTGCGCTTCGCGATTGTCTTAAATTTCTAACCTATCACGTGACCTACAAGGGTAAAGCAGGTAGTGGTAGGTAGTGACAATTTGAGCAAATATTTTTTGGAGTATAATATTTTCCAAAATAAAACATTTGCTATATTATAAAATTTGTCTTAATAAAACTTGGCTAAGTAAAATTTTGCCAAATAATAGTTGGACCAAATGAATTTGTGCAGAATATACGGAAAATGAACCTACCTGTTCCTACCTGTTCCTAGCTGTTGCAAGGTCCGTGTCGTGCAATAAGTAGGGTATCAAGCCGAAACGTACATGTTAACATGCCTATATAAATGTTATGCCAATGTCAAAAAAAAAGAAATTGTAAAAAAAACATTCGACTCTCCATGCCCATCCACTGATGACCCATCGACTGATCGAGTCAGTATGGAAAGTCGAAAATATTTTTTTACAATTAATATTTTCTGACGTTGGCATAGCATTTATTTTAATATGTTAATATATAAGGGTACGTCTCGGGAAGATACACCTGTTACCAAACACCCTGTATAAGCGGCCACACGTCGTTTAAGTGGTAAGCTGCTGACCTCCGGCCATTCCGCGGATTACATGAGGATGCACTCCGGATTAACTTTCGCTCCGGCTGTTAATGTGTTTATGACAGATAACCTCTGCGAAACGGGCGTTGGCGTTCACTTAGGACAAAATGACATTTCTTAGGTTGCTATAAATTAAGAATTGTATTTATGGGTAGAAGCTCGATGGCGCAGCGGTAAACGCGCTCGGTCTGCGATTGTTGATGTTAAGCAACTTTCGCAAAAGCTTGGCACCGGATGGGTGAGTAGCTGACCTCCGGTTTTATTTTGTCATAGTTATTAGGTTTGGTAAAGGATAAGAAAGTATCGTCTCGTTTTCTTTTGTAATTAAGTTTGACATGATACGGAAAAGTTTGCGTAAAACACAAAAGTTAAATAAAGTCCCTTTCCACACGAGCTGATACGATCGTGCGCTTCGACCATGATCAAATTTTACCCTTAACGCCAACATCGTGTTAAACCGATTTTTTTTCCGAAATAAAAAAATAATAAAATTAAAGCTGGAAGCTGGGGGCGATCCGAAGAAATAAAGAAAACGACGATGTTCATATTAGTCGACGACTCGTTATAAACTATAACCCGGCGATTTTAAGCCGAGATTCCGTCCGAGGGACGTCGCGTTCTCGGTCTGAAAGGGGTATACAGCTGAATGCTGATGAAGCTTCATCATTAATTAATATCATCGAATTGGGAATATCAATTGGTTCTCTTGATTGGTTATCTTCGTTCGTCGATATTCCGATGGTCCAACTTTGTCTCCTCCAGTGATAGGTATTAACAAAAAAATTTCCACTCCACCCCAAATTAATTACTGGTGCAAATTGAAAAGTTTTCTCTTTTAATACGACTCATCAGTCCGTCGTTCCAACTTTTTTATTTAAGGCTTCTGAATATCGACCGCGACATTGTTCAAATTTAGGAGCCCAGCCTAAGGACTACTGTCACTTAAATGTTTTTTTCACTCTTTTATTTAAATTTTTAATTTTAATTTGAATAGGTACAAAACAGCTTACAGGCTAAAAAATACAGCTACAACATACAAATAAAACAAGAAATATTGATGAGTCAGAAAGCCTTAAATTGTACACAAAATTATCTAAAACTATGTTCAATTATTACTGAGGCTACAGAAATTTTCTTTTATTTTCATCTATAGGTACTAATATTATAAAAAGGAAAGCTTTGTATTTTTGTATCATCATCATCATCATCTCAGCCATAATATTTTTGTATGTTTGCAACGAATAAACTCAAAACTACTGGACCGATTTAAAAAATTCTTTCACCATTAGAAGGCTACATTAGCGCTGAGTAAATAAATAATCTAAATAAATAAACTTTCCTACACTCACACCAATTATCTAGCCCAAGAGAAGCTTCGTTATGAAACTCGTTAAATGGTTACTAGACAACGGATAAACATACTGAAAATACTTAAATTATACATAGAAAACCCCCAACCCCAAGACAATTTAAAAAAGCAATAATTTCCAAATTGACGCGGGACACCATGAAAACCGGTGTACAAACCACTCGACCGAGGAGGTCGTAACATAGGCTATTTAAAAAAGAAATTTCCAAGCTCTATATCCAAAGGCCCTAGGTTCACTAGTAGTAGTGGTTTTCTAAGTAGGACTCAGGTGGGAAAAGCGTGTGTTCGAATTGCTCGATGCATCGATCGATTCGAGCCCATCAATTGTAGCAATGTCTTGATTTCTATTGATTGAGGTGTTTGCCCAGCTTGGCACAATAATAGGCATATCACTGCAATTACTTTGCGCGCGCGAGCAAATTGCTCACACTTGTATAACTATCTTTGTTTATTCTCTGACGACCTCCCCGGTCGGGTCAATTTAGAAATTATTGTTTATCTAATTTGTCTCGGGTCTGGGTGTTTTCTATGTATAATAAGTATGTATTTAAGTATTTTAAGTATGTTTATCCGTTGTCTAGTAACCATTTAACGAGTTTCATAACGAAGCTTCTCTTGGGCTAGATAATTGGTGTGAGTGTAGGAAAGTTTATTTATTTATTATTTATTATCTATCTATATTGTTTTAAAGATTTTCCTTTTGTATGTTTATTCCACCGTTTGATGAGCTCAAATGACGAGACGTGAACCCGCCCACCATTTAATAGCCTTTACAAAGAAACTCCAATACTCTTAACAATACTTAATATCGTCGCAACACTATAATTTATTCAACTGACATAGCTTTACCTTTAGGCCTTCCCGTTTGCCGGCTCGTAACCAACTGAGTTCTGTCCCATAGACTATGTATCTTAATATTGGTTCCGTCCACACGCGCCGCCATTATACTCTCGTCGCCCCACTACGCTCCTTTACGGGATTGGCGGAATACAACAGCATGATACACAGTCTATTACCGTACTAAATATAATTGTAACAAGGCAAGCCAACAAATTATGAAATACTGTTCAATTCATGACACTTTAATATTTACTTCTATAGTAAATTTTTACTTTTTATTTTCAAGTGCTAATAACTGCACTGAAGCTAAATTAAAAAGATGAATCTGCATAGCCATCGGTTGCAATGACCGTTGGATAGATGGCGCACTGTGCCGCTATTAGCACTCAAAAAATTTAAAAAAAAACAGTGACAAAATTCAGCGCTTACGTCAGCTTTCCCGGTAGCATAGCGGTCAGTGTAGCCACCCGGATTGCGGAAGACCCAGGTTCGATTCCTAGGTGGGTCGGGTAGGCGTTTAATTTTTTTACTGTATTTTATAACTTTTATAAATATTTAATTTAGCTTCAGTGCATTTTTACACATTTTATTTTTATTTTATTTATTTTTATATATTTATTTAGAACTTGAAAGTTAAAAGTAAAAATTTACATGTAATTAATTAGTAATTATCCTTTTCGCTAAATCTATTTTGTGTGTTCGCTAAATGTCTTTGTGCTGATTGACGTATAAAAACTTTTTTATTGTGACCAATCGGACCTTATTTCTTATCTTTTATTTTACTATTCTTTACACTTTTTAAAATTAGCTGTTGTTATTTTTTTCTTAAAACCATTTCGCGTTGGGAGTTCTTGGCGGGAAAGTGAAGAGTCATGTCTGCGGTCTTGCTTTATTTTCTAAATTGTGTGTTAAGTCGAATATTAATGTTAAATAATGGTGGATTATTAACCGTTAAGTGTTCGTGAGTGTGCATGAGTGTTGGCAAATGAAACAAAACAGTGCAACGTCACTTCTCAAATTCTCTCAAGAAGTACGCCCGAGAACTTAATAAAGCCCCACATCTTTACTGAGATATTCTAGGGGTTGGGGGGTATATCATTTGTCACTTCTCATTTATATTATTCACTCATCATCATTATACAGAAAGGAAATATTGTTTATATATGTATTACTTGTAAGAAAAATTTGTTTGACACTGGCTAAATGTGCTTATCGTACGAAGCCATCAACTAAAAGAAAAAAAAAACATTTCGCGTTGATGTGGCAATGCTTTCAGGCCTGCGTCACATGTGTTTCCATCTTTTAATAACAGGTTCCTAACAACTTGTTGGGGATAAACTGCACGGAAAATAAAGTGTCTTATAGTGGTACTTCTACTCTGCAAAGGGTTCGGAAGGTATTTGTTTTTTTTTTGGTAGTGTAGTAGTTATTGTGTTCCTTTTACCACATTTTTCGAATTAATATTCAAGCGGTTAATTTTGGTATGAGTTATGAATAAAGTAAAATGTTCAAAACAGCAGAAAAATTATGTTTGTTTGCTGAACTCTACTATTGCAAAATTTTTACTAAAATTTTCCATACTCTAGTGTACCTAAATTTAATAAAGTAGGTTACGTAAAACAGTTTCTATTAAAATCTTCTACACACCCTAACAAAACATTTGTATGGCTATCATTATCTCTATATCATCTCTATATTTATTTACATTTTTTTTAACATTAGTTCTTTATTATTATTAAGTATTTTATGGATTTGTTTTGCCGTTTACAATTATCGATCATAACAATGACGCATAAACATGCGCACGATATAAAAAAAATATTACCCATCAGAGCATTACAAAATGTTGTTCAACAATAATGATCGTCACTCACCGTCGTCGTCACATCAACGACCAAATTTCAACTTAAAAAAAAACACTAAACAAAAAAAATTGACAAACTTTAATCGAGTCATCTACCAAATCTTTCTTGTACACTTTCAAATGAAACCGCTTTGAAAGCAAAAAAAAAAAGAATTTCCTTACTTACAGTTTAATTAAAAGTTCGGGCAACACCTTTCTGTTTTATTAAGCAAGGCCAAGTTATGCGAATTAGGTCTAATTATGCGGAGTCACGCTCATCATAGCGGGGGGGGGAGGTTTTCGGCACTTTAGTTCAGGTGAATCGTGAATAGCTTAATTAAAAACCAAAAAGTTATTAGACAACTTTCCATTGATAATAGGAAAACACTTCAGCATTGTGTTAAAAAAAATTGTTGAACTGTATTGAAACTGTGGTTTAAAAAAAAAACATTATCCCACTGGACATGAGTTTTAACGACCGTTACCTTACGACAACAACCTGAAACGACGACTTGACGTGCCTTTCGAAGCACTAAGAAGCTCGAGATTACTATAATCCCTCCCGTCGCCGTCGGACCCGGAAAAAATATTGCGAAAAAAGCTGAATTTGAAAGACTTCAATCCAAACGCGTAAGCCACTACGCCACCGTGCTCCTTTTTTTTTTTTGGAGAGGGACTGCTGATTGCCTCAAACGGCATTTTTAGCGTCACCGGGCTTTTTTGGGGGCGGCGAGGTACGTAAAGGGTACGTCAAGCCGTGTTGAAACGAATCACCTTCGGAGGATTTCTAGAGGGTATGGCATCGCACACTTAAAAGTGCGCATCCCCGTGCCCTCCCAGAGTCTCCGAAGGGTTCGAATCGGATCGGAACCGTGCTCCACACAGAAGGTAAAACTAATAATTGTAACCTTCTATTGATCACCTTCATTTTTACACTTTTGTAATTCACATAAACGTTTTATTTATTCATTTATTTATAACTAGCTGACCCGGCGGACTTCGTACCGTTTTGACAGTTTCTATGACAACAAAACCAACAAATCGTATTTCTATTTATTTATCATTCAGCAATTATTTTTTATAGTAATAAATATAGCCTATGTTACTCAGCGCTAATGTAGCATTCGAAATGGTGAAAGATTTTTTTAAATCGGTCCAGTAGTTTTTGAGTTTATTCGTTACAAAGACAAAAATACAAAGCTTTCCTCTTTATAATATTAGTATAGATTTATGTACACACTTCCTTTTTTAAAGTAATATCATTGTGTACACACAAAAAACAGAAGGGAGAACATAGGAAGAAGAGGTAAGTACAAGGGCGCTGCTTATTTCACAGTCAAATTTCTTCCAACAGAGTGATTTTTTTTTTAATATTTTTTTTATAATTCATTCCCGGCTTCGTACGGGTGGACATTTTTTTAAAATATAGCCTATGTTACTCAACGCTAATGTAGTATTCTAATGGTAAAAGTAGTTTTTGAGTTTATTCGTTACATCAAAAACTATAACATCATAAAAATAATTAAAAATCTGTTTAAGCTTGTGTAAATGAAGCCCTTTCATACGATACCCCACATGACACGGTTGACTTACTTCAAAATTTGGACCCCCATTCCTTGCATAAATACCCTGCTTTTTTTGTGATTTAATTAAATATGTATAGTTTTCAGATTTTTCCTTGTACTTGTAGTTTAAGACGATATATGACCACGACACAGATTACTTCATAGTTACCACGGGACGAGACGTATATACGGCTTAGGTATATATAAACGGCCGTATCTTGTTTTTCGTTAACTTAGAAGTTTGTTTTTTATTTTAATTTCAACTCGATACCTCCACGCGTTCCCGAGATAAAGGGTGTTGACAGACAGACAGACAGATAGACAGACGAACAGACGGACAACATAGTGATCCTATAAGGGTTTCGTTTTTCCTTTTGAGGCACGGAACCCTAAAAACAAGTGAAAAATCGGTTTTATAACATTTTCAAAACCCAATTCCCACAACGCTCGGGTTGACTTGTTTCGTAAATCGAATGTTATACTCGAACATTCGAATGGTCGCTATGATTGCGGCATGCAATTGGGAATGAGAGAAAAAAAACGCGTCAAATCCAATTTGCCATGAGCTCTTGTTAAGCTATGTTTTTAAAAGTCCAATATTACCGATATTGATTCATGAATTCATATCTTCTGATGAAGTTGTAAATACATAGGGTGTTTACAACTTCATCTAAAGATATGTATTTTCAATATAGAATAACATTTATGTAAAATTATAACCAAACACCCACTATCCTGAACGTTGCTAGTTTTTTTAGATAATCGGCAACTTTATTCATTTCAGTATTGTTATATATATAGATATTATCTCTCCTAATAAAGAAACTTTTTATAAAATTGCTTCAAATAGTTGCAGTAAATGTCTTTAATACACAGTTTCTGATTTCCTTTTAATATAACGAGAATTTAAAAAAAAACTAAATTCTCCAAATATAAAAATTGATGAAATATTTTCCACGCGCGGGTCGCGAACCCGCACCTTCTGTCAAATCGGGTCAGGAGCACTACCAATAAGACTATCGTTGCGAGTGTCGTCTAACCCGGAATTTCAACACTTTTAACGACTAAATCTCGTTCAAATTTTGTCGCTCGTTTATTGAACTGTCTTACCTCATTTTTGGCAGTTTTTCGGTTCAACCGTTTTCCAGCTGCTCGTGGACTGTCTAAACAATGAACGCATATGAAACTATGTTAAGAAAGCCCGCTACCATAAGTTACAGTGATAGTTTGACTATATCAGCTGGAAACCGTCTGTACGGAAAAAATACCAAAAATGAGATAAGTCAGTTAGTTGTGCGAGCGACAATTTATATATTATCTTTGCTCCAAAGGATATGGCAAAGATAATATATAAATTAATTGAATACACGTCCAAATTAGACGTGTATATAAACAAAGGTTAAATCATTATCGTGTACGAATGACAGTGCAATGTGGATATAGAGTCCATTGTACCGAGCGAGCCGATGTCACGTATAACGAGATGAGTGCTCAATTTCCTGGCTTAACTCGAATCACATTGATGAGTCGCGAGGACCTGATATGTCACATCTAGTTACACTTGTTGGCTGTAACGTGATTTGGTTTGAAATAACCAGGAGAAGATTAATTAAAATATTACTAGCTAAACCGGGGAACTTCGTACCGCTTTGAAATTTCCTTTAATAACAAAACAAACAAATCGTTAAATAGTTTTTTTAAATTTAATTTATTGATGAAATAAAAATAAACTTACAATTTGCTTCTTAGTATCTAAAACCTTAGTTTACGCGTGAACGCATATCAAACAAACTCACTTTTTTTTAATAATAAGTATCTGGCGTTGATTATACTCTTGAGAATATGTGTACAAAGATTCATGATGATCGGTAGAATAGTTTACGCGTGAAAGTGTTTAAACAACAAACAAACAAACAAACTCACTTTCGCATTTATAATATTAAGTTAGGATGAAGTGCGAGTCGGACACGCGCAGCAAAATGATGCGAAGTGGCAATCGCTAGTTGTTAGTGCACCTGACCCGGTATGTCACAGTTCAGGGTCAAAAGCAAGTAGCGTTTTGAAAACTTTTGTTTCTTATATTGTCCTGAACATTATCACTACACAGTATAAAACAAAGTCGCTCCCGCTGTCCCTATGTATGTATGTATGCTTAGATCTTGAAAACTACGCAACGGATTTTGATGCGGTTTTTTAAATATATAGAGTGATTCAAGAGGAAGGTTTATATGTATAAATACATGCAAAAAAGCCCGGTGACGCTGAAAATGCCGTTTGAGGCAATCAGCAATCTCTCTCAAAAAAAAAAACCAACGGTGGGACAGATATAGGCCATTTACTACTGCCACAGACTAAGCAATTCCTTCAACCACTATTTTTAATATGGATGGACAAAGAAGCGATAAGACCGCCAAATTGTAACTTTGTAAATTATTAATAAAAGTATTATCTATCTATCTATCAAATAGGGATATTATTTGATAGGTCGCGATTGTATCACATTCACAAGAGCTACTTGTAGCCTAAACTGAATAAATGATTTAAAATTTTATCAGACACCTGTTTATTTGTTTTCATTTGTGTGAGCAATAAAGTATCTATCTATCTTTCTACCAATATATTGACGACCAATTCCCTTTTACAGATGGTGCACACGATGATGCCGATCGCGCGCGCGATATCCATGGGCATGTCGGTGATCCTGACACTGGCATACCTGGGCCTGGCCTTAGGACTCAGGTCTGAGGTGGAGGAAAGCCTGTTCTACCAGCAGGTAAGGAAGTTATGCAAGTGCAGAGTCTTGGGCCTCAGCCACGAGTACGGACGTTGAGTACAGCGAGTGGATTTATATCTAATAGTAGTTATTAATTTATATCGATTAATCTGAAATATACTTTGCCCGACCTGATTATTGAACCTGGAACTTCCGGATAGCAATAGCTTTGATAAGTGTCAAAGCCACCACGCCACCTGATAACACTTTACATGGAACATCTCTCTCGGTATCTCTTTCACCGATTCCATTAAACCCATCAAAACGACAAAGCTTAACCCAAACATTATAACCAACAATACATATTATGCTCTCAAAGCAAATGACGATCGCTTCTATTCAAATATAAGATAATGTTGTCTCACAAACAAAAGCGAGGCATAACTATCAAACGGCAGAGAACGCCAAATTGTCCTTGTTAGCATGAACGAAACAATTATAACCCCAGTTTGCAATGTCCCTTGCTTAATGATAAAAGCCTTGGAGTTAAGCCACCTACAAAGTTGGGTGTTTGTTATAAATGATCTCGTTAAAATAGTAAAACGTGTTTGAACGTTGTTCGACGGTCTTACATCTCCCGGGAAGATTAGGATGTGCATATAAATAGCGTGGTACATAGACACTTGGTGATAATGTTTGATGCTTCGTTAAGTTTGCCAGTTGTTTGAAATTGTTAGGGGTAGGTAAAATAAGTTTTTTTATAATTATATTATAGATATCTTTAAATTATCTCAGAATACAGAAGATATTAATACGTGAAGCAAAAACTTTGTACCCCTTTTTAAGAAAATTGCGCGGACGGAGGAGAATGAAATTTCGCACCATTACAGTTTATTATAGAGAAAGAGTGCAGAATGCTAATATTTAAAAAAAGATATGCATAAAAATACATTAAATTAAATAAACATTTATAAACACCTACATTTTTCAAAAATTTCAAATTTGGAAGAGGAGCGACCTAAATCTGTCAATGCCAATCCAAACTCTATCTTTTTAATTTTTAATTGCTTGGGATACAATCCGTGCAGCCTTAATAAAATATTGTTTAGTAAACAGCTTTTTATAAAAATTACGGTTGAATTTCGATCATTGGGCGACAACTAGTATTTATTAATATATAAACTGTGTTAGAATACCTATCGTCTTCCTTTCTTTTGTAAATGTGTTTTGTCAACGTTTTCACTTTCGTTCTCTTATCTGAGCTCGTTAGTGCAGCGGAATCTTGCAAGATAAGCAACTTTCACAATGCCGGGTCATTGAATGGGTGACCACATAAAACTATCTACTATGTTTCATGCTCATTCAATCACCGGAAGGCTCATTTAAGACGTTGGTCCAACTTGTGGTCGTAAGACATAAGCGTGACTAAAAATTCACTGAGTGGATGGCGTCGGTGACGTTGTGAGTGTGATCACATGATACAAACTCCCCATGGGCTTTTTGCTTATAGGGGAAGGCATAAGCCCAACTTTGGAACGTTTATAGGCTGAAGATAGTGATAGAAGTTTGCCGGATGCATCGGAATTATGAAATATTTTCGTAAGTTTGTTATCATGGTTTATTTATTTATTTACTAGATGACCCGGTGAACTTCGTATCACTAAAACTTAAACATTATCGGCTGGGGTGGGAAATTATTCTAAACATTTCTTGGCCAACATGCAAAGATATCACAAGTGCTTTCAAAACAAGACAGAAAATAAGAGTTCACGGATTAAAAATTCAGCACTTTTTCTGTATAATTATTCGCAATTACATTGCTAATATTTATACCTTACAAAAACTTATATAAAATGAAACTACGCAACTATATAAAAGTGTGTAGTTATACCTTATAACATCACGTAGGTACCCAATGAAACTTTATATTTCACTCAGTTAAATATTCCATAAAAAACACAGCAGTGTCATTTGCTTTTATTAAACTTGTAAGTTGTCACATTCATGCAGCGCGCCGTAAAAGCGAGTAATTTCAGTAGCGAGAGCGCCTGTCACGCGGAGATAGCAACGCTCTCCAATTGTAAAACGTTGCCTCTTCAAATTTGCAGGCGCTTAAGTTATAAATGCGGCTATTGCAATCTCAAAAAAAGGTAAAGGATGCCTTTGGATGCTATAGTTAAAGTTTTTGTCTTACAGCAAAATTAATCAAGGTGAAAGGTGAAAGTTTTGTAAGAGTAGCACGATAGCGGTTTTCGTGTTTGGGTGGATGGATGGTTGGATGTGAATCTAGCAAGTTAAAACTTTAGCCGGGTACGGAAAGGGTGACCAAATAAAATTATGTTGAGTCTCCTCGCTTCGGACGGCCCGATGTTGTCGAAAGATGGTAGTCGTTAGAACCCGCAACCAGCTCGCAATTTAGCCGTGGTGGATTATGGACTGATCACCCCATGTACAGAAACAATATTTATGTAATATTGTGTGAAAAGTAATGTCTTTAATCAGCGTATTCATAAATCCTTGAGCATGACGTGTATCTTGGTCACGAGAGCTTTTGAGAATATTTTTTTCATCGTTTGAAATAACGACAAACGAAGTTTTCAATGCGGTTCAAATGTTTCGTTCATCGTCTGTTTTTCGTGACGATGCGATAATGAGACTTGTTCCGGATTGGTACGTGGTACGAAGGGCACGCTGAAAGGAGTTCTCCGTAAATTATTTTCTATTCACAACTCCGACGGTAAATCACATTTACTGCAATCATGTAAGCTGTCCGCAGGGACAACAGCAAAGTTGTAGCCATTTCGTCTTTGTAAACTTATTGGAATATTTTATGAGCATTTCTTGTCGTGAACTTTTCATGTAAACTTGATCGAACCCGACCAAACTATAAAAAAGGGATCGATTGGTCTTTATAAGAAACAGTTTGAGATTTTCTTATGAACTTTGTCTTTAAAACAAAAATTAAGATAAAATTTTAAGTTTAAGTAACCACCGAGGAGGTCATAAATCATATGAATCAGCATATAAGGTTTTCCTACATGATCTACCATATGGGGAGGTCGATACCACACCTTTTTGGTCTAACGTGGGTGGTGGGTTCTAACGAGTACTATTTCACGACGACAACTGGCTTATCGTGACTTTAGTCGTTGAAACCTTGGTCTCCATTGGGAATAGTGGCAGGTTAAAGCCCGATCTACATAACTTCATCGCTGAAGTGAGAACAGTAGTAGTAGAGAGTAACATAGTGTTATAATAACAATACTACATAATTGAATCGTTTTTGGAAAAGTAACTTTTTATTGCTTCAGTCTTAAAATTAAATTTTGCAAATATTCGGATGATTAAATTTGCAAAGTCTTATACTTAATTAAAATTTAGTAACTTTTATACGATTGAATTGTTTTTTTATTAATAAGCTGTCCCGGCAGACCTTGTTCTGCCTTGTTTCTCAAACCAAAGTTAAATTGATTTTTTATGTTATTAGGTGCCCCGACAGATTTCGTTCTGTCAAAAGTTATTGGCCTGTCGCAGTCTAATAGAAATAAAATAAAATTGAAAGACTTTAGTAGTTAATATCTAAAGTGATGATATTTTTATTGTAATGCCATATAGTACACGATATTTTTTGTTTGATTACTTGGCGCGTAAATAAATAAATCTGACCTCTAATCAACTTGAAGGCATACCAAATAGAATCATAACGCGCCTGTTTTGTTTTGATTGACGTCAAATGTTTTGATAGCTGGAGACAAAGTGTTTTGTATGGGAAAAGAAAATTGTTGTTTTTACTATTTTCCTCGTATTTTTTACGTTTTTTCTCTCTGTAAGAACCTTCCTCGGACTTCATCAAACACAACAAAAATGAAATCAGCCAAATCTAATTTAGCGATTCATTTTTTTATATAGATTATAATAGGCTTGCATTTGACTACTATCTTACCTGAAGGTAAGTGTTGATGTAGCCTACGATGTAACATGCTTGCCTAGAAGGTACCTATTCACTCGTGGTTTGAAGACCCCAATATTATTTTTGATAGGAAACACAGACTGTGGCAAGGAGTTCCACAGCTTTGCGGTACGTAAGAAAAACGTGGACTCAAAACGCTTCGTACGCATGAATCTCTACTGTTCTATGTTATTATTTTGTGTGATACAGTTAGGAGCATAATTAGAGGTATTTCTCACTTTAACGACGATATGCAATATTGTATACGTGTTTAAAAAGGTTGCCCATGAAAAAATATTTGACTAGTAGAAAGTTTATAAAACCTTTTTCGCCACGTCGAGGTCTAATATACAGCAACGTGTCTGTTCAAATAAAAGTAAAATGTAAGGCGAAGGAATGGTAAATAACAATTTCGTTTTATAAAAGAGGTTTCAGAAAAACGGAACCTCATAAATGGCTATTTCGTTATTCATAGACGTTACAATTAACATAATGACTCCCGAAAAATTCTCATTAAAATAGGTTTTACTTAGATCGGTTTGCTTTTGTATTAATTATTTAATAAGTAATTACTTATGTAAGTAGAAAATAACAATTAGAATAAATTATTTAAAAAAAACTATTAATTTTTTTTTTCGTGTTCGACAATTTGGCGCACAAATCAATTTGATTACTCGTTTCTTTGCAACTTCAAAATATGGAATAGTCTACCAACAAACGTTTTCCCTCTTTTGATTTAATTTTATATAAGTACTCAATTATTCATTTAGTTTAATTTTGTTGCATTAGTTGGCCTTGTGAGGGAAGCATTATAATACTTTTATGTAATGATTCCTTTACAATATTATAAATAAATAAATTGCTTTTTTTAATGTAAATAAAATTATAGTCCACATTGCATGCCGTGGCAACCTGTAATTAAGAGGACACTTAGCTTTAAGTTTATGTTTGTTTCTACAATTTTTGCTTGTATCAGTGTTTGTCTTGGTGGTTGTCTTAATAAACAAATAAAAAAAATAAAAAATAAAATTTCTATACCATAGAGTTATTCAAACGAGGCGTGAAGAGGCACCTTGTGGGCCGGCAGGGTGAGGGTGACTGACCAGTTGTCTTTGCGTTTTGACACCATTTCCAAATAACATCGACTCTGCCGCGCTAACTTTAAATTATTATTATTATATCAGCTAAAACTGTCTCACGCCTGGTTAATGGCCTCCCTAAACTTTTTTCACACCTAACTAATTAAAAATCAATATTTTGAAAACTTGGGTAAGTGGATATCTCGTTTTTGTTAAAGTATTCGATCGAATGGCGATTAAAACTCGCATTGGGCACCCAGAAGTTTGTTACACGCTTCGTAGCGTTCGCACCATCCCCTACTACAGTTTCGTGACGGACGGCCGTAAGCGATCAATTTATGGTCTAACTGTGTCGGTAATAACGTCGTGCCAACAAATGGAGGTACAGGCCGGAATGTTGATAGTTCCAGGTAGTAGGTAGGTAGTAGTACAAAATGATGAAAATCGCACGAATCGTACTTACGACCTTTCACAATCGACGACACCTTTCGTTGTTCATCTGTTTGTCCTTTTTTTAACGTTGAATTTAAAATTTCCTAATTTAAGCACCTATTGTGTTTCAAGCTTTGTTTTTTAAGGCCTGAAATGTTATAGTAATATTATATATATCATTCGGTCGGTCTGCAATCGCTGAGGTTAAGCAACTTTTGCAAAGGCCATCGGATGGATGACTTAAAATGTACTGAGGAGCTTTTTAATTTGGTGCCCACTTCTTCGTTTTACCATCGCACCGCTCGCCACCTGAACAGGGCACACGCACACTTCCTGGAGCCGCTGTTCTCTCGAACAGTTCGATTCCAGAGGAACTTTATTCCACGTACGATAAGACTGTGGAATGAGCTGCCATCCGAGGTTTTCCTATTGAGCTACGACATGGATTCTTTCAAAAGGGGTGTAAAGAGGTTTTTCTCAGGTCGGCAACACAAAAGCAACATCTGTGATGTTGCTGATGTCCATGGGCGGGGGTGACCGCTCACCATCAGGCGGCCCGCCTGCTCGTTTGCAGACTATCAATATAAATAAAAAAGTATATGAAACTCCTCTGCGTGCTTCAGAAGGCACGTAAAGCCGTTGGTCCCGGCTGCATTAGCAATCGTTAACAACCTCCAATCCGCACTGGGCCCGCGTGGTGCTTTATATCCCATTCTCCCTATCCATCCATAGGGAAGGCTCGTTCCCAGCAGTGGGAACATAAAATGAGGTGGTGATGATGATGACCTTATTCTTTTCGATCTATCTTTTGCAGCTGGTCTGCGAGCTGGCTCTCCTCATCTCCGCCACCGGCATCGGCGTGTACTACCGAGCCCTCACAGAGAGAGCTCACAGGAACACCTTCGCTGGCACCAGGACTTGTCTGGAGCAGCGCGTCAAGCTGGAGTGCGAGAGAGAAGCGCAGGAGAGGCTGCTGCTCTCGGTGATACCGGCGTACATTGCTGCTGAGGTAAGTGGTAACACTAAGAGTTAAATAAAGCAAATTACAAACATACAATTTAAAATGTTACATTGTAAAATTTTAATGTGCAGCGTTAGTATATTATCTTATCTTATTTTAGTGGGGCCTGCTGAGGTTTCCCTCTGTCAGTAACACTTGGACCCATCGGGATCTTTTGTGCAACCCCATCCTTTCACTCTTCCTCGTCTGTAAAGATAGATGCCATAAGTTTGGCAACGTCCTTAAGAGCAAAGAGCTTGAAGTCCTCCGGTTTCGGATAGGCCGACCCCAGGAGTCCCGTTCTTTTCCTAGCCAGAGAGTCGCAGTCACACAGCAGGTGCTGCATTGCCTCCGTTTAGCGTTAGTATAATATATTCCAGGTAAATAAAGGGTAAGGCTAACGCCTCGGTGGCCGAGTGGCAAAACGCTTGGCCCGATACCCGAAGGTCCCGGGTTCAAGTTCGGTCGGGCAAAGTGTGTTTCGGATTTTTCGATGCATAGCCCGAGTTTGTGATCACCAACCCGCATTTGGCAAGCGTGGTGATTAAGCCATTTACCCATCAATTGTAGCTATGACTTGATTTTAATTATGGTGGGGTTTGTCCAGCAGTGGGACAGTTATAAGCTATTTACTTGCTACTTACTTACTTAATTACTTACTAAGGCTAATTATAGGTTTTCTTGATTAAATCAATACAAACTAACTACTTAATGAACGATGAGTTAGAACTAAAAGTCGTCTTGAGCATTTCGCCCGGATTTTTCAACTACTGAGACTAATACACACGTCTACATAACAGACTATCATCATCATCATCATCATCAGCCCATTTTATGTCCCCACTGCTGGGGCACGAGCCTTCCCTATACATGGATAGGGAGAACGGGCCATAAACCACCACGCGGGCCCAATGCGGATTGGTGGTTGTTAACGACTGCTAATGCAGCCGGGACCAACGGCTTTACGTGCCTTCCGAAGCACGGAGGAGCTCGAGATGATATAGTTTTGGTCACCCATCCGATGACTGGCCTTTGCGAAAGTTACTTAACCTTAGCAATCGCAGACCGGGCGCGTTAAGCACTGCGCCATCGAGCTCCTCAGCAAACTATCACAAGATGCCAAATATCCTCAATAGGCTTCGAAGTTCATTCCTAAGTAAGTAATATGGAGTTTTACACTTACAAGTTTGTTTGTGACTTATGTTTATGATAACTGATATTCTATGAGTGGGAGCCCGCGCTCTTGACGTCGAATCGATGTCGAGTCAGTGGCAGTAGCCAAAGTAACATTAAGAAAACGATAGCGAAGTTCGAAAAGAATAAAATGTATGGGATTGACATAAGATTGACCACGTGATTTAGCGCGGCTTTTCGAACTTCGCTATCGTTTTCTTAACGTTACTTTGGCTAAGCCTACAGCGTTGCCTAACGGAATATGAACGCTCGGGTCACACGATAAGTTTCAATTTCGCGTGAAAGTCGTAAGTCGTATGATGTGCAAGCGTCTGTACTTTGAGTGCCTTACAAATAAACAAAGAACTTATTCTTTCAACCGTGTTTTGTTCCTGTCATGTAAACGTCATTTCAAATGAGAGTGAAAGAGACAAAACACGAAATAACTATTCGTAACCTATGCTTTGTTTATTTGTAAGACCCAGAAAGTTTTGCGTTCCGTTATTAAGTGGTACAGAACTTAAAGCAAATAAAGCGGTACGAACCACACTTGAGAACATAACTCACTTCTTTGTCGAGCCGAGCTTGATCAACAGAGGGAGGGGAGGCTGAAACACAATTATCACGCACAACTGTAACAGGGAACGCTCTTCTTTGAGAATGTTAAGCTTGCACGCGTGCCCGTTGCATCACGTTACGATCCTTAGCAGGGCTTGTTAAGCCCTAATAATTGCTCTGAAACCAGCAGCATGATAATAGAAAAAACAATATTAATTCTTGTACTTAGAGAACACAGTTAGAAACACACGTTACTTAATACGTTATGAATGTGAGCTGATATCTTTTAGCCATCTTAACTGCATTGTGGAAAGATAGAAAAAAAACCCAAAATATTTTTTCACAGTTAAAGATTATTGCGCAAAAGGGAACACAGGGAATGCCCTTCTTCGAGAATGATACTCTCTTAGTCTTCCTATAAGGTTTATGCTCTTATAGTTTATCTAACACCATCATAAAGAAACAGAAAAAACAATGGCGAACTGAATAAATATTTTGATTTAATTTGATTTGAAATAAAAATGTTTTTTTAAAACTTTATTTCACTTTTGTATTCCGTTTAAATTAACCTTTTAAAGTGTTCTTCTTCTTCTTATACCGAGTTATACTTGACAAGGTCACAGGCTGACTTATCAGTCTATACTACTCGTAGTATGCATTAACCTTTTAAAATATTTTTGTCGGTAAATAAATGTATTTTTCTTTTTTTGTATCTAATTTAAATTGAAAAGCTATAAATAAAATATGGTTACCCATGAACTTAAGATGATTTGATTCCGATTAGCCTTTGGCGAGCAGTGGGACAGTAAGTATATAGGTTAATTATACTTTTTAAATTAAATATGTCCTTCAACTACGGGCTCATGCGAACGGTCCCATAAATGCGAGCAACATTAGCCTCTTTGGATTGCCAGGATTATGATTATTCAAGTATCTTTATGTTTCTTAATTAGCTCCCAATTTGTCTTAGAAAGCCGTGTCCTCACTGACAATGCGTACTTTCAGTGTGCGTGCTCGGCATACAATGCAAGGAACCACCGTTACTACGTCCTACTGTCCACATTAGGCGATTTACACACGATGACGGATGTCGGAGCGACATGCAGTTACGTCAACGTGACTTTACATAGCTGCTTCCGTAGCTACTTGCGTCATGTCAGTGAGACTTGTGATTCAGAACGACGCGATGTTGAATCGATACCGTACAACTAGTTTCTTTTTTGAAGTGAAAACTTCTTTAGCGGCGTTGTACACTTTTTTTGTAATGGATAAAAAATGTTAAATTCGCGTCAGGACACGTGGCCTGATCGAAAATTCGTAAGACGGATGACAGCCGGCGCGGTGTAGGAGAAGAAGTATCCCCCTCTCTTTCTACGGCGCGGCGAAAATGTATGCCTGCTGTTTCGTTTAGGCGGCGCAGGGCGCTTGCGCGAATGTTCCAGTGCTTTTTAATATAATATAAATTGTCATGTTTGTGTACGATAGCGCAATAAATAAATATTGTATTTTACCACATAAATGATAGTACTTTTATACTGATAATTGAAGCAATTCGTGCAAAATTATTCCCTAACCATTCCAAAATATCAAAAATGCACAACGTTTATATTTAAGTTTTCACTTCTGCCGGCACTTCCGGAGTGCAACCCGTCGTTTTTTTTTAGAAAGTGATAGTGGGCCGCCTATGCATTTCTCGGCGTAACCGGACGTTTAGTGGGCATACCAGAAACTTAAAGTTGTACGAGAAATTTCACGGTTTGTGAGTGAGTTAAAAATATCTTCGGAAGGTTTCTAGGGAGAATAGCATCACGTGAGCCTGTTCTACATCCCTACTAAATTCTTCCCTTCCTTCATTCTCTAAAAAAGTCGCATTGACGCACGCCGCAACGACATCCGTCATCGTGTGTGAGTCGCCATACACGTTACTGGTAACGTTTCATGACCAACCTTTTCGTTCTAGTAACACTATTTTTAATGGCAGTGTTAGTAATGTAGTAGTAATGATTCATTTTTGTTATCGCTTTCGTTATCCTCGATTTGCTTTCTTTTGTTTATTATGTTCAAATTAAAATGTCTATTGTGTGGCTGTAACAGTTTTCAATTGTCGTTCTGGTGACAATAGATAATAAGGTGGAGTTCCATTTAAAAGGAATCTCCGTAAATATTTTTCGGAATAATATTTATATACCTACACTAAAAGAGTTCTTGGAAAACATCGTTCTAAATCTATACTAATATTATAAAGCTGAAGAGTTTGTTTGTTTGTTTGTTTGTTTGTTTGTTTGTTTGTTTGAACGCGCTAATCTCAGGAACTACTGGTTCGAATTGAATAATTCTTTTTGTGTTGGATAGTCCATTTATCGAGGAAGGCTTTAGGCTATATAACATCACGCTGCGACCAATAGGAGCGAAGCATCAGTGAAAAATGTTGCAAAAACGGGAAAAGAGCCTAAAAAATTAAAAATGCTGCCGAAAGTCACTATTCCACGCGGACGAAGTCGCGAGCACAGCTAGTAAATTATATTAGTTTATCATTATTATATTAATAAAAATAACTTTATTTACAAACAAAGACAATAACAAGATAATAATTAAACTTATAAAAAACTACAACCTATAACTACTATTTGGGCAATTTTTTTATTTATAAATAAGTAGTAGTACTTATTTATAAATAAAAAAAATGCCCAAATCGTCCTCATCAGGCAGAGTGGCCAGTAAGCTAGCAGCATTGTTGTCACGTTGGATAGCAATGCTTATACGCTGGCCCAAGTAGCTGCTAGCTCTGGGGTCCCGGGTGGTTTCTACTAATTTTAAGGAAATATCTTTAAGGAGTTTGTCAGCACCCGGGCCTCAAAACGGCACTGTATGTTATAAGCTGTCATTCAATGACTAAATAATCTCATTGACACAAAAGTTTCATTGACATAACGAGTCTTAAAAATAAACAAAGAATGCGCTTGGAATCACAGACCTATATTTGGTATGTGCTTGGAATAGACATTCCGTGTTTTGTCTCAATCTCAAAGTCCCAATAACCTCGACCCTGTTTACAGGGTGTTTGGTTAAAACCTTTAGGTTTTAAAACTTCACGATAAAGTAATAAGTTTAATTACCCCGCGAATTAATTCCTGAAAAGTGTTTCATTTACATGTATTTTTTTTTTATTTAGGCACGTTAACAGCTGCTTTTTATATTATTATGTTCATTGTCCATTGAGCCGGTTATGTACAATATACGTCATTTATACTCAGAACAGTAAAAAATAAAAAATTACCACGAGCGAGATTTGAAACCCGCACCTCGTGGTGCTCTACCAAACTGTACTATCGTGGCCATGAATCCCGCGAAGCCCAGTGCCAATTGGTGGTTGTTAACGACTACCGGCTACTAGCCGACTAGCCGGGACCATCGGCTTTAAGTGCCTCCCTAACCCATCCGGTGACCGGCCTTTGCGAAAGTTGCTTAATGTTAGCAATCGCAGACCGAGCACGTTAAACATTGCGGCATCGAGACCCATTTTTTCAAAAAAAATTTCAAATTGTAATTTGTTCGCAACACAATTAGCGTATATATATAGTGGTCGCACAGTGGTCGAAATTCCTAGCTTTATTAAAGCTGCACGGATTGTATAAAATTTAAAAAAGATAGAATGTGAGTTTGGATTGGCATTGACAGATTTCGGCCGCTTCTCTTCCATTTTTGAAATTTTTAAAAAGAGTATAATATATGCGTGTGTCTCAAATACATAGTAGTGTGTGTAATGTTTGTTTTATTGATCTAATGTAGGTATTGATTATGCATAATTAAAAAAAAATGTTAACATTCGGATCTTCTCTATAAACTATAAGTGTGCGAAATTTCATACTCCTCCGTCCGCGCAATTTTCGTAAAAAGGGGTACAAAGTTTTTGCTTCACGTATTAATATATAGATACTAACAGTTTCATCATATAATTCCTAATTTAATTTAATACGGAATCATTGAAATATTCTTCTTTGTAACTTCCAAAGGTCGCATTCATTACCTCTCCACCGTCGATATTCCAATATAACGGCGACTTTGAAGGGAACAACCGCAATGTTATTAGGAAACTTTTTGCTAGCACGCTCGGTGTGCGATTAATGGAAATTGTTATATGCCTTGTGATTTTGCTGCACCAGTGACGATAGTACAGTCACCAGTATAAATATGTTACCATAGTAAGTAAGGTAATTAAAATAGTTCCTTGGAAGTTGGGACGGGCTCTGGTATGGGATGCAACTTGTGTCGATACGCTTGCACCGTCCCACATTCCAAGCACTTCTGTTAGCGCTGGCGTGGCTGCAAATCATGCAGAGAACCTCAAACGGCGAAAGTATGAGAATCTGACTGGGGATCTCATATTTGAGCCGTTTGGGGTAGAGACTTTAGGTCCATGGGGCCCGGGTGCTCACAAACTCTTTAAAGATATTTCTATTAAACTAGTAGAAGCCACCAGGGACCCCAGAGCTAGCAGCTACTTGGGCCAGCGTATAAGCATAGCTATCCAACGTGGCAATGCTGCTAGCTTGCTGGGCACTCTGCCTGATGGGGATGATTTGGGGTAAATTTTTTATTTATAGTTAGTAGTAGATATAGTTTATAGTTTTTTGTAAGTTTAATTTTAAGTAGTTTTTTTTTTTTTTTTTTTATGTTAGAAGGAGGCAAACGAGCAGGCGGGTCACCTGATGGAAAGCAATCACCGCCGCCCATGGACACCCGCAAAACCAGAGGAATCACAGATGCGTTGCCGGCCTTTAAGGAAGGAATAGGCTCGTTTCTTGAAGATTCCTAAGTCATATTGGTCCGGAAATACCGCCGCTGAGAGCTGGTTCCACAGCACTGTAGTTCGTGGTAAAAAATTACGTGAGAAACGCACAGTAGTAGATCGCCATCCATCAAGATGGTGTGGATGGAAAGACAGTCGATTGCGTGTAGTGCGGTGAAGGAAATCAGCGGCAGTGATCAAACCGAACAATTCCTCAGAGCACTCCCCATGATAAAGGCGATAAAATATACAGAGAGATGCAACGTCTCTCCGAAGGGCCAGTGGATCGAGCCGACCAGAGGTTACCACGTCGCCGACAACTCGAGCAGCTCTGCGTTGAATGCGGTCAAATGGGAGGAGTTGGTACTGGGGCGCTCCAGCCCAAAGATGGGAACAGTATTCCATATGAGGCCTGACCTGTGCTTTGTAAAGCTGTAAGCGATGGGTCGGCGTGAAATACTGTCCCGCTCTATTGAGCACACCCAGCTTTTTCGAAGCTAATTTAGCTTTACCTTCCAAATGACCGCGAAATTGAACGTCACTCGAAATATCGACGCCAAGGATTCCAATGGTCGGTTTGGTATCAAGGGGAGCTCCTTCAAAGTTTAGAGATACGACGAAGGGATGTTTTTTAGCGGTAAACACGCAAACTTGTGTTTTGGAAGGGTTAAAATGGACTAGATTAAGTCGGCCCCAATTCGAGACATGACTTAACATGTTCTCAGTGTCAGTCACAAGTTTATTCCGGTTCTCGATAACGCTTTCCAGAGAAATATTAGTACGTCCGGTGTAAAGCGTATCCCCAGTACTGTCGTCCGCATAGCAATGAATGCTGTTGTTATGCAACATGTCATTGATATGCAGAAGAAACAGTGTAGGCGACGGCACACACCCCTGCGGGACTCCAGCATTCACGGGCTTCAGGTCAGAGCATGATCCGTCAACTACGACTTTGATGCTACGCCCAGAAAGAAAGCTGGCGACCCACGCACACAATTTCTCAGGGAGCCCGTATGATGGAAGTTTCGAGAGAAGAGCCCTGTGCCATACCCTGTCGAAGGCTTTCGCTATGTCCAAGCTAACTGCCAGTGCCTCCCCTTTCCTCTCGACTGCCTCCGCCCATCGGTGAGTGAGGTACACTAAAAGATCACCAGCCGAACGACCGCGGCGAAAACCGTACTGGCGATCGCTTAGTAGCTGATTCTCTTCTAGGTACCTCAAGAGCTGGTAGTTTGTAATGGACTCCATTACTTTGGAGAGCAAAGAGGTGATGGCTATAGGCCTGTAGTTGGACGGATCTGAGCGATCACCTTTTTTGGGAATCGGGTGGACAAGGGCTGTCTTCCAAGAACTCGGGACAACGCCAGTCGTGTAAGAGAGCCGGAAGAGGCGCGTTAGAACCGGCGCCAACTCAGGAGCACACGTCCGAAGCACAATGGGAGGGACTGCATCAGGCCCACTCGACTTATGAATGTCAAGGGAAAAAAGAGCCTTACGAACTGACCTTTGCAGGAACCGAACGTTTGGCATAGAACAAGCGCAATGCGGTATTGTTGGTGGCGAGTTTTCCCCATCGTCCAAGGTCGAGTTTGATGCGAAATGAGTACCCAAGAGATCGGCTTTCTCTTTTGCAGTATGGGCAAGGCAATCATCGGTCTTGTGCAGTGGTGGAAGCGACGGCCGACAGAAATTCCCCAAGACAGCCTTGGCGAGAGACCAGAATGCACGCGTACCCGAAGGAAGACGCACTAGCCTCTCCCCAATTCTACCTATAAATGATGACTTCGCCTTGGCAATGTCCTTCTTAAAAGACCTGGCAGCAAAGTTGTACTTCTTTTTGAGCACACTGGTACTTGGATCCTTTGATGACACCGCATTAGCCCAGGCTTGGTAATGCTCGCGCTTCTGGCGAGATGTTATTTTGCAACATCGACCAAACCATGGTTGGGATCTGCCGCCAACGGGAACTATAGAGTTTGGAATAAAGAGTTCCATTCCCTGCAGTATCACATCAACGACAGAATCGGCGGCGACATCAGGATCATCCAGCGAGAAGCAAACTCGCCACCATGGATACGACGCAAAGAAACTTCGCATCCCATCCCAGTCCGCTGACCTATAATGCCAGACCCGAGGGCTGACCGCACGTTGCGATTTTAAAGTTTCCGTGAGAGGCACTGTGCTCCGAATCAGGCAATGATCTGATGAGCCTAGTGGTGCATCAACGGACACTTGATAGCCGTCTGGGTGCGAGGTCAACAAGAGGTCCAGTAAGGAAGGTGTATGGCCCTCCACATCTGGTACCCGCGTAGGCTCGGCAACCAGTTGGGACAGACTGTAGGCCAAAGCGAAGTCATGAACGGCTCTACCGGCATGGTCAGTAGTGCGTGAACCAAGCCATTCGACGTGGTGGGCATTAAAGTCTCCCAGCACCACGATCTCGGCAGAGGGGATCCGTTGGAGAAGGGAATCTGTGGCCGTTTGGACGCTCTCGACAAGTTGGTCAGTCTCAATGTTACCGCTGTGGGACCTATACAGGCACGCGTAGACGCGAGGGTGGTGTCCGCAGTCGACTTGCAGCCATAAGATGGAGAGGTCCCTAACTTCAAGATTGCCGAGGCGACGAACGCACATATCCTCCCTGACGTAAGCACAAACACCGGCGCGTGGCACAAACGAATGCTCCAGATTGTATCCCGGGTAGCGCAAGTAGGAGACGTCAGGAGGGGGGGATATCTGCGTTTCAGTAAGGAAAAGCAAGGCCGGCTTCTCCGTCTCAAGGTGGTAATGGACGGCGCTTAAGTTGGAGTGAATTCCCCTGATGTTGCAGAAGTCCACGCGAAGCGTAGGAGGGGGTGCCGAATGTCTTGCCTTACTCCTGCCTGCAGCATGTGCTGATACGAGCGGACTTTTGCCCTCCCCAGAATACTATAGTAGGGCAGCCTGAGCGTGGACGCTCAGGGGGGGATTCTCCTACACTGGAGGTGCAGGTACTCCCCTGGGGTAAATCTAAATTTAAGTTCGCTGCCATATCAATTGTGTGTGTGGGGGGGGGGGGATAGGGCCTCCGGAACTATCACTGACCGGACGAAACACAACAGCAGCGAGTGCCATTATTTCACGCCGGTATTTAGTGAGAGGGTGGTATTACACCGGGCGAGCCGGCCCAATGCATGCTACAACGCAGCGTGGCTCTACCACTCAGTGAAACTTTTATTATTATCTTGTTTTTGTCTTTGTTTGTAAATAATTAATTAATTAGACATTGTGATTACCCGTAAAATATAAAAAAAAACATAATAGTAATTAAATAGACTATAACCGCCCCACTGCTGGGCAAAGGCGTCCTTCATTGAAATCAAGTCATCATGGATATAAACCACGCTTGCCAAATGCGGGTTGGTGATCACAAACCCGGCCAATGCATCGCAAAAATCCCGAAACACACTTTGCCCGACCTGGGAATTGAACCCGGGACCTTCGGGAACTTCGGGTATCGGGCCGAGCGCTATGCCACTAAGCCACCAAAGCGCCATTTTATGTTACCATAAAATGGACAATGTCGTCATAATACTCGTGCATTTTCAGATTCTAGATATTTAGTTTTTATTTAGTATTATTATACTTAAACTAAACTTTTTTTTTTAAATGTTTTTGTTTTGTTTATAAAATTTTGAACGCAAATTTTGTTGCGAACAAATTACAAAAACACAAATGTTGAAAAATTTTCCACGAGCAGGATTTGAAACTGAATTTATTAAATAAACTCTCCTACACTCACACCAATTATCTAGCCCAAAAGAAGCTTCGTTATGAAA
This sequence comes from Eudonia lacustrata, assembly GCA_947562085.1. Taxonomy (NCBI): domain Eukaryota; kingdom Metazoa; phylum Arthropoda; class Insecta; order Lepidoptera; family Crambidae; genus Eudonia; species Eudonia lacustrata. The sequence continues at coordinate 2,228,585 of OX387321.1, read as the reverse complement.
CTCGTTAAATGGTTACTAGACAACGGATAAACATACTTAAAATACTTAAATACATACTTAATATACATTCCGAGACAAATTAGACAAACAATAATTTCTAAATTGGGTCAATTTACCGGGGATCGAACCCGGGACCTCAGAGATGGCGACACCATGAAAACCGGTGTACAAACCACTCGACCTAGGAGGTCGTCCAAAGTAAGCGTAACGTATACGTATATCCCACATACTTACGCTCTGGAAACGCTTAACCTTTTTACCGCCAACAACTTCTATAGAAGTTCAAGATTTTCGTGCCGTCCACGCCAGCACTTCTATAGAAGTTCTTCTTTGTACCTACTTTATTAAAATACATTTATACTTTGGCGTACAGCGGGACATCGCGTGCAGGATAGTTGGGCGGTGAAAAGGTTAATGTGTGTTGCATTGTTGTGTTCCGGCAGCTAGAGATAAGATAGCCAGTGCCTCACTAGTTGAGGATCCCGGGTGAAGTGCGTTTCCATCATTGCCTTATCATCACTAACATCAGGGTGCCTAGTGTGACTTTCGTTTGACATTCGATCACGTTAACGAAAACGAGTATTAGTATGGCATTGAAGCAGCGCCTCCTGGCGACATACGAGAAGAGTTATAATTTTGCCATACAAATATTAGTTTTCGTAAACGTAATTGAATGAATACGGATAGTAAACAAAACTCCTGCTTTGTGCTTACCCATAAAATATATATTTAAAAAATGAACAAGATGTCCTTCTATTTTCGCTAATGAACCAGTTGTCCTCATATATTTTCGCTTTAAGTTATCACATATTTTTGACGCTCTATAGCTCGCAACTCATATACAAAAGACTAATAATGCAAACACTCGTGGGTTTTTTAATGGTACGCTGTAAAGATTACGGTTTCATGTGATTCGTAATTTCCAATTGCATGAAATATAGCTGTTTCCATGCAAATTTTAATGTCATGATTAGAAAAGATCGTTTCGTGCATAATCACCCAAATGCATTCATTGTACGAGTAATTACTCTTAATTTTCCTCAATTTATATATATTTGTATGATTCGGAGGCTATTGAACGCTATTTGTATTAGGTATTATTAAATACTACATTATGGGTAGGATAATTTAAGAATCATCTTAATACACAAAAGATAAAATGAAACTTTACCCTTTAAGTATTACAGTATATATTCTTTCAGGTCTTTCAAAGAGTTAATGTATGCACCTTGCTGAACTTAATATTCATACCACGTCGAGCTCTCTAAATGAAAATGCAAATTCTATGAAAATACTAGAATTTATTCTGTCAATGTTATACATCTTAAGTACTAATTTAAAACTAAAATTAAGCCTAGATCAGTCACGTTTGGCCACACATCATTACCAACATTCTTGATAACATTGCTGCGTGCAATGTTTCTAAATGCTGTTCTTAGGTCATTGCAAGCAACCTCCTCAGAACCTTGACTATTCGATGTATCAGTTTCATCTTCAAGATTACGAATTCCATATTCACATAAATTTAGACCTATATATGCATATAATACACTGTTATGATTCAGCAAAATCTTTTCTAGAAGGTTCTGCATCGGATTTGCCGATGTTCACGTGAATTGTAATAGCTTCATCGTTTTCCGATTTCATTATGATATCATTCCATTGCACTTCAGCCTTTTTGCCGTAAGCCTCATTTTCTATGAGAATAGCTGATTTGGTACACAGAGCTTTGCTTTGGAATTCTATTAGGGCGCAGTACTCGCTTTTCTTGGACTCCGACTTAACATCTGCTATGTAACCGAGCTTTCTCCTCATGACTTCTACTCTGACATGGTAGTTGTAAATGCAAACTTTGATGATAAACGCGCTCTTTTGATGGAGCAAGATGATTTTGTATTTGGTCCGGCAGCAGGCGGTCTTCTTGAGCTTGGTTTGGAAGTTCTCGATAAGAATTTTGATTTTCTGCGAGTAGACGGCAATGATATTGTGGGCGGATTGTAGATGGGCTGATAGCTCTTCAAAGGGCGCGGTGCAGCAGTTGGCGGTGATGGGACACGTCATGGTATCGAACTTGCATTCCTCTTCATGTTTGACACGAGTGGATGCTAGTAGCAGTTCTGTGCAACCCCGTCTGTTGACAAAAGGAAATTATATTTAGAATTGAGTTCAACACCAACACACAAGGAGGGCGGCTTGTGTAGGCATAGATAATGGAGCCCAATGTTTGTAGTAGATGATAAAACCTTTCATGTCCGTTCTAAATATTTAAAATACTGTTAAGTTTTTCAGTATTGAAAGCATATTTAGGGTAACATTTAGAAAACTATATACAATATCAAAATCATAATTTCAAAATGAACGTTGTGATTCAAAACACTAAAAGTCATAACTTATATATCTGATCGATAAACGAAATTACCAAGCAAGGTATATTTAAAATAAAAACTATGAAGAGAAGATTATTTGAATTAAAATTTTATTTTTGAACAGTGATATAAATCTAATGTTTCATTTGTTATCAACCGACTAGGCACAAGTAGGTAACTTGGTGAATGTTGATGAATTGAAATTCTAATTAGCTATGAGCAGATGCTGGAAATCTGAGAAACACATAATGTTATATGATGTTCTTAATGCTGCAGGAGTTTACGATTTGATATGGAAATCAGTTTGATCGCCCAAACGAAGAAGTTATGACTGTGTCATAAATTCATGTGATAATAAAATCAGGTAGAAACATAAAACCTTACTGGCGCTTAGAGGTTTTGCCAAGATAGGTTTGTGCTTTTGGTACTTTAGTATAATACTAAAATCTTCTAATGTTTTTGAGTAAAATGCTACTAATAAATTATACAAACACCTCGTAATAAAAATCGTAATTCGATTCTATTTAAAGCGTAGTATTTAACAATTTAAATAGTGCAAGCTTTTGCACAGACATATATCACGATACAAGTATCGATAAGTATCGTCATATAATATGTCGTTGCTTGTGACGACGAGACGATTGAAAGAAGACGATATTTGGTACGGACGTAATAACGATGACCAAATACATTTCTATAAAGACTAAAGCTAACACCTGCCAGTACTGTGTGTGCTCATACAATATAATCAACGTGAGTTGAAATCGTCCGAGGAACAATGTTTAGGGAGCTATAAGTAAGCATGCCCGTGCAAACATCAGAAGGGATGTTTTCTTTTACCTTTCAATTAATGGCTACTATTTTGCTCTACGTTATTCTAAGGTTAATGTTGATATAGAGCTTATAAGTAAATATTTCAAAATAAATGTTTGTTATGCTGTTCTTTGGTAAATTAAATTGTTTCTATACTGCTCCAACGCTGCAAAAATGTTTCTATTTATTTATTTATTTATTGATCACCAACATAATAAACATCAACTACTACAATTATGGTTTTGGTACAGTTTAGGAAAGCTTAATGTTATTACAATTATAGGCGAAGACCACATTCGTTAAAAAAGCAAACATTTACATAATTGAATAATAAATTAGAAAATAAAATTACAATATGAATTAAAAAAAAATAACAATTAAAAAATATAAAATTTACAAATAACAACCAAATCGTACAAAAAAATGAGATAAATAATAATTAAAGTAGCGACTTTCTAAACTTGCGAATGCCATCCCTAAAGAGATTCAAATCTTTGGACTTGGTCAAACTGTTGAACTCTCTGATGAGACGGTTTACCGGTGCATGATGTCCGAGATTGGATTTGCTTGAGCAGTTCACAAAAAGGTTGTACCTCGAAGCGCGAGGGAGTTTCAAAGGAGTTGAAAAGGTAAGAGCTTCTAGTAGTTCGGGAGCCTCAAGGATGCCATTCGCCAGCTTGTACAGAAACAATAAGTCGTGTAAGCGTCTTCGATCTGAGAGTGACAAGATACCAAAGTGATTTAGTCTTTCAACATATTTTTCAAGTGACTTGCCCAAATTACAAGAGTAGGCAAAATGCCATAAAAATCTCTTTTGTATGCTTTCCAGTCTTTTATTATAAATATCATAAAACGGATTCCAGACGACACTACAGTATTCCAACCCGCTACGCAACCAATGAGTTAAATAAAAGAAGTTTTGTTTTGGGTGACTTGAAATTTTTGCAGTTCCGTAGGACAAACCCTAGATTTTTGAAGCCTTTGGTACAGACTTTATCTATTATTAAAATCAAGTCATCGCTACAATTATTGATGTGGTATTATTAATATCACCATGCTACCTAAATGCGGGTTGCAGATCACAAATCAGGGCTTTGCATTTAAAATCTCGAAGCGCATTTTGCCTGACCTGGACTTAGCTATCGTCAGTTGAAATATGCTGCATGGGACAGCAGGAAGTTATTGTGTACTATCTCCAAACTTCAGTAAGAAGATGGCACTACATGTTGATAAAAACTAAATGGTATGATGGTGATGATGGAGCGTGTTACTACCTAGTAAGTGTGTATCTAAGTTAGTCTGGGCACAAAAGAAAAACCTTAACTGATATATCGACGCATTCAAAATGGAGTATGACACAAGAGCGGCCATTTAACAACAATGAGTGTAAACACAGTCAAAGTATGGGAAAATTTTCTACCGTTTATCAAGCGGAAACTCACGTAATTCTATTATGAGCGAGGAGTACTTGCTGTGAAAAAAAGCGAAACGCATTCATCGCAGCGCTTATGTCACTGATCTCACCTCCAAACAAACCTGACCTTGTGTTAGAAACCACAGTTATAGAGAGATAGACCAAGCGTTCCCATATCAAGCTATTAAATAAATAAGGGCGAAAAGCTGTGAGGTAGACATAGCAATCGTGCGGCCAGTAGTTGTCTCTTTCTAGATTTGTCATTGCCCAAACGTCAAAGACTCGCAGGACCACATTTTTTCTGCACTATGTGTAACATTAAGGTAAATATTGGTCGCTTAGCCAATTTATCTTCCACTGCTAGAAAGTGGTCTATGTCAATATTAGATACCACCAGCTCCTTAAAGCCTAATCAACTGCGCAACAAAATGAGGTCAAAATGAGTCAGAGGTTCTGGCACTATAGGTAATAGAGACAAAAATATGGATGGTGTACCTACTAGCTAGTGGTGCTGCTATGGTACTAACACAAAGTACTTTTATAAATACCTTTAGGGATTTTATCTAAATCAAGCACAATGCCAAGTGAGAATCCATTTTGTGAATTTCTTACAAAACTTTGTTATAGAAAACCTTTTGTACAAAAAAAAACCTAAAATGATTACATTACGAATTCTAATTGCCTATCGAGTATCACACTACAAGCACTCAGTTAAGATAATCTAATTATAACACATCAGATCAATAAAATCCTTTGTTCATTGTCTTATTGTTATAGTTAAAAATAATTAGCGTTTGAAATGCAACTGTTGTAAGAACGCCTATTATGAAAATCCATTGAGGAATCTCGATGTCCGTTGATCGTCGTGTTTTCAGAGTGCCTAATGTGTTTTGTTTTATATACGTAATAGTTAGATTACGTTTACGAAAACGAAAATTTGTATGGCAAAATGTTAATTCTTCTCGTTTCTCGCCAGGAGGCGCTGCTTCAATGCCATACTATTATACTTTCCGTTTTCTCACATTAGGCACCCTGACTTGAGCGTGTAACCGAAAATAGCTCTACTATATACCTAAATAACGCCGACATTTAACAAAAACCTAATACTTTGTTGGTTTGTTTTGTTTGTGAATTTGAAAAATGCATAATTATGCTTTGATACTGTTAATTTTCTTAAAGGATTAAAAATTTTGAAATTTTACGTTAACTGGAAAAAAAAAATATAAATTACAAAGTAGTAGTGATGGTGAGTGAAAAAATTTATCGACGTCGGGGCACCTTATCGGAAATACCTACTCTACCACTGAGGAACAATGAAATCGCTATTGCGACGATAGACAGATGGTCAGCACGTCAGTGTTATCTTATCAAGTATTTAGTCATAGCTTAACGGACTTTTAAATATCCTACTACAAACCAAAACAGTTTTAAAATATGGAATCTACAGGCGCATGCCTTAAGTAGATTTCATTTAAATTTACCGACCTTATTTATAACGACATCAAAAATACTTTTCACTGGTCGTTTTTTTTTATTGATTGGGTATTTAACAAAAACGCTTTTGTTTGGACGCCATACCAAACGAGATAATAATAACAGAGCGATTCGATTTTCGGAATAGGCTTCCGACTATGCTAGCCTATTCTTAACACGTAGTTATTGTCCGTCAGTTTCCTTGTCAGTTAGATATTAGCATTCATAATGAGGATGCTCTAGATTGAGTTAGGTTCGTGCGAATAATAACAAAAGAGCCAATATAGCGAGCAATACTTTAAATATTTTAAGAGTTTGTTATTTATTTTTTATAATACGAAACTATTATCATAGTCCAATAATTATATTATTAGTTAAGAATTGGCGAAGCTGTATTTATTTTTTAACATTTTTTTATTATTTATTTACGTACTTTTTTAAATTTATATGTTTTATCATTATGTTTTTGTTTTTTTCTGTACATTATTTAAAGTAAACGTCCACGGAACACCAGCGTAGACATGGATATTTGGGTGAAATAAAATGAAAAATGCTTTATTCAATTTAGGTACATAAAGTGCGCATACTATTTATTGAATATCTAAATACACATAAAAACAATAAGTATAATGACTATGTCCGTACAAACATAGTTATAATTTATATGTAGATTAACAATACAAAGATCTAATGCTGGTCGCTGGTTCGGATAGTCATAACTAAAAGACTCTAGCAACAAAATTAGCTACTCATTTAAAACTATGAGACAATAAATTTTAGAGATAATGTACACATGTCTGTACTTTAGCTCCATTTATAGTGCAAATGTATCCACCCATAATGGTAGGTGCGGCCGCGTCAACCACTTCGAATTGTTATTTGCAGATTTTATGGTGTAAGTGCGTTCAATAATATCTGAGCACTTTAGTTAGTTGCCTTGCTTCGTAGGTAACATATTTGATACGATAACGTTTTTCACGTAATTAGGAATATTACAATTACGTTTGATGAGATCCGGATCACCGGGTGGTCTCGAGATATTTTGATTTTGACCAAATCAAAATATCTCGAGATCCTCCGTACCTACTTCGGAAGGTACGCCGTTGGTCCAACTGCATTAGCAGTCGTTAACAATCATCAATCCTGAGCCCGCGTTGTGGGTTATGCCCCGTTCTCCCTGTTGTATTTCAATCCATACGGAAAACCAGTGCTGGTGATGAAGTTTACCTATAATTCCGGCACGGCAGCATGGCTAGTGCCACAACAGTAGGGACATAAAATAAGCTGTTGATGAAGTTTACCTATAATTCCGGCATGGCAGATGGCCAGTGTCCCAACAGTGGGGACATAAAATGAGCTGTTGATGAAGTTTACCTATAATTCCAGCACGGCAGCATGGCTAGTGCCCCAACAGTGTCAACATAATATGAGTTGTTGATAAAGTTTACCTATAATTCCGGCACGGCAGCATGGCTAGTGCCCCAACAGTGTTAACATAAAATGAGTTGTTGATGAAGTTTACCTATAATTCCGGCACGGCAGCTTGGCTAGTGCCCTAACAGTGTCAACATAATATGAGTTGTTGATAAAGTTTACCTATAATTCCGGCACGGCAGCATGGCTAGTGCCCCAACAGTGTTAACATAAAATGAGTTGTTGATGAAGTTTACCTATAATTCCGGCACGGCAGCTTGGCTAGTGCCCCAACAGTGTTAACATAAAATAAGTTGTTGATGAAGTTTACCTATAATTCCGGCACGGCAGCATCAGGTCGTTGACCAGCCGCTGTAGGGCGAGGCAGGGGGCGGCGGGTGCGCGGAGGGAGCCCCTGCACCACGCACACCGCGACATCCGCCTTGAGCACCTTGCGCACCACACGCCTCCGCACCACGGGCAGACGCATGGGCCGCAACACTGGAGACAAAAAACACATGACATGACTAAATTACTACTAAAAATAAATATTTCAACTATCATCTTGCATTAGAGTAATTGTTAACGGGATTCATTAACCATGTTTATTAGTAATGAGTATAGTTGCATGCACCATTGAATCCACTAATAGCACCTGCCAAAAATATCCAAAGGTGCTGGATGTGGACTAGGCCAGGTGCTATTTGTACAGGTGCTATTTAGGAGGGTGCTCAAAGTGGATTACCTCCCATGATCACGGAATTACTGAAGTTATTGCGCTCGACGCACGTACCACTGGTTTCTAAGTCACTATTCACTCAGTGTGTCGTGACTCGTGAGCAATTTTGGCGCATGCAACTGTGCCGAAATATCGAATACTCACAAATAATCTATGAGTCCCGTAATTATTACACTAAAATTAAAATATCCACGCAGAAAAAAGATAGGAAAGTTAACACAGTTACTTACACAATAGAATTACTATACATTAGCTACAAGAGTATATAAAAGACAATCTATAAAATAATGATTATGAAAAAATAAAGAACTCATCAAACGTCCTCCTTGCTCCAAATATATATTATAGCTGTGCTCGCCACTTTGTCCGCGTGGAATAGTGATTTTCGGCAGCATTTTTAATTTTTTAGGCTCTTGTTCCCGTTTTTGCAACATTTTTCACTGATGCTTCGCTCCTATTAGTTGCAGCGTGATATTATATAGCCTAAAGCCTTCCTCGATAAATGGACTATCCAACACAAAAATAATTTTTCAATTCGAATCAGTACTTCCTGAGATTAGCGCGTTCAAACAAACAAACTCTTCAGCTTTATAATATTTTAATATAGATAAACCCAGTTACGCTAGTATAGCTACATTCAGCATATTATTAGCTTAAAACAATTAAGTATCTGAAGTAAGTTGACGTTATGATAATATCAATATTTGTTTATCAATGTCCTGTTGTAATTAATATTAGCTTCTAGTCCCCACATATTAAGACACACCAAGCCTCATGCTTGAAGAAAGCTATATACTATAGCACAGCCCGTCTTATAGGACATCACATAACGCCGCAATTTCCGCTATTAGTATCATGTAAGCTAAAGTTATGTGCTATTTCGCTACCAGCCAGACGTACTATAAAGACAGAGCTTGTCTCTTAATATTATTAATTTGTAAATGAACCTGGTGAAATGGTAAAATTCGTAACATGTGTCTTCTATAGATCCACCGAGCTTCGGAAGGCACGTAAACTAAACTAGGTAGCATGATTCTGCCATCTTGCTCTGCTAGCTCTATACATGGACACTGCTTGCTGCTTGCTTGCTTGCTGCTGCTATACATTAGGCAGAGCAGAGTCGTTTGCCTAAACTTCGATAAAAAAAACCGTTGGTCCCACCATCACCAAATTTGCACTGGGCCTGCGTGATTGTTTATGGCCCGTTCTACCAATCCATCCATAGGGAAGGCTCGTGCCCCAGCAGTGAGGACTTGAGATAAGCTGATGATGTGGTGTGATGTGAAACATGATGTTCAAAGTAGTGCGATAGCGCAGCGACGTTCTTGCAATTGCAGCAACTTTGCGATGCTTGGGTAGCCGGATGTTTATTTATTGTTTACTAACGATCCGCCCGGCTTCGCACGGGTGTAAAGCTGATATACATATAAACCTTCGTTTTGAATCACTCTATCTATTAAAAAAATCCGCATCAAAATTCGTTGCGTAGTTTTAAAGATCAAAGCATACATACATACATAGGTACAGACAGACAGCGGCTTTGTTTTATACTATGTAGTGATTGCTGGTTAGAGGCATTCTCTATCATGTAGCTAATATGGATATCATAAAAAACAAAATAAATACACTATAAGTAATATAATGTAACTAGGTACCTACTTACAATAATTTATATTGAGCGTATTAATCTTATTTTAATTTGTGGTTAAAATCAAATTGAACAAAACTTACTTGTCAAATATTATTGGTAACCAAATGCAAATATAATAAACGTTATTCTGATTTGAAGGTTACAGGCACAAAGCTAAACTTGTGTAACGAAAGTCTGTGGTGATCCCAAGCAATATGAACGATTGCTTTACCGCAAAACAAAGCTGTAAGTTTCCCAACTATTCGGTTGCGCACGGCCGATCAATGTTAACTTTAAAACGAAACTGCAATACATTTCATAATCTATTCTTTTTGTCTATTAATCATCTATGAACGGTCTCGAAGTTTATAAAAGAGATGTGTGTAAGGCCGTCAAAGATCGACAAGTATGAAAAGATTTGGGGGGGAAAGAAATGAATGGTCGTTAGCGCAGCTACCTCTTTCGGGAAACTATCGTGGAATATAGCGACTTTGCGCAATGTAAATCCACAGATGGGTGATCAAATAATGCCTTTGCTTCACCACGACTCAGTGAACCGAGCTGAGGCGTTTAAAAGCGCCTGGAAAAATATAGTAAGGATATGCTTCCGTGATGCTATCTCCTTTAGAAAACCTTTGAGCCTAATAGCTAGTAAATAAGTAGCTCATGATAATGAATGAATGAATGAATGAGAGGCCTGAGGCCTATGTCCAACAGAGGACTAGTATGGGCTGGGGATGATGATGATGATGAATGAATTATATATGATATGCTATTAATCCTTGGAGAAAGCTCTTTGTACATTTGTACAGTGAAAGTTATTTTTTTGTGAATATCAAATAAAAAACGTATTAATGATACAATCTGATATCTATACAACTAATTAATTTTATCAATTAATTGACTTCCGTAATGGACAAAGTTCAATTAATCACTGTAATTCAATTTGTTTACAATGATAAGAACGACATCAATTCATCATTTTGTAGACAGGTACCTACCAAATGTCATTACTGGCATTTATAATATACCAAATTGTTAAATTCAGTTAATAAAGCGAACTGTCTTCTTTAACTTTTTAAGCCCTATATTTTAGATTTCAAAAGTTAGGATACTTATAATAAGTTTTGATGAAAAAGTATAAGAAAACTTATAAAAACTTTTACTATGGGGCTGCAGCACATGCTGAGTGATTGTCGGTTACCCTCCTTGTATATTTTTTTTTTTTGTTTTTCAATTTTATGTAGAATTTATAAATATTTTTCATTCAGAAAAATTAGAATATCACTCTTCGTAACTCCTCCTAAAAACGGCTGGACCGTTGTGTGTTTGAGTTCCTAGACTATTTTGATTCACAATTAAACCCGGTAGGTGGGACTGTTCTAATTTTTTTTAAACCATCATGACATGATGATGATGGCTTTTAGTATGTTTATAATTTTTTAATATCTATTTATTGCGGAATAAGTTTGCCTCAACATACCCGTGTTGTTATGCGATGTCATACCGTGTGAATCGTTAACATAACGTAACGCAATTATCGATAAAGGAAATGGGCATGCGAGGTTACTGCATCGATCAGTCGTGGGCTGAGAGCGTCATCACAAAATACGGACACTGCAGAAGGTACGCTTCATACAAATGCGCTCAAGCAACGCAGAAAGTCAAAATCAAAGTCAAAGTAAATTTTTTTTATTCAAATAAACTTACGAAAAGTGCTTTTGAATCGTTCATACATTTTTTACCTACTACCCATTCAGGACGTCTATTTTTTAGCTGTGCGACTAACATTGTATATACTCTATCTATGTATTATCTATATACTATACTATGACTAGCGGCCCGTCCCTGCTTCGCACGGGTGGACATTTTTTTTATATAACCTATGTTACTCAGCGCTAATGTAGCATTCTAATGGTGAAAGAATTTTTTAAACCGGTCCAGTAGTTTTTGAGTTTATTAGTTACAAACATACATACAAATATACAAAGCTTTCCTCTTTATAATATTAGTATAAATGACGTTGCGGTAGATAAAGTCAGACCGCAAGTGACCGCTAATGATTATTATCTCTGCCATGCACAATAAATGTCTGTTGGAGGTGATTAGAACTCGTTTCATTCATCTATTAAAACACATAACTAGTGTCACTGTTAAAGTGCCCAGTAGTGTCGTTTCACTACTCGTATTGGGCTCAGGTTTTTCCGGAATCAGCACATGGGGAGATCAGGCTCATCTGTAAAAGGATTGGTGGAAGACCAAAAAAGATACCGACTCGTTGGGACGAAAAGGGGTAATATACAAAAGAGCTCTACTCTAAGGGATCGAATCCGGAACGAAGTAATTCGGCAGAGAACCAAAATTACTGACATAGCTCTTAGAATTAGCAAGCTGAAGTGGCAATGGGCTGGTCATATAAGCCACAGGACCGATAACAGTTGAGGTAGACGTGTTCTAGAGTAGAGACCGCGTCTCGGCAGAAGTAGTGGACGCCCTCGGGCGCGGTGGAGCGACGATTACGCAAAGTGGCTGGCAGTGGTTGGATTAGAATAGCCGAAGATCGGGCTCAGTGGCATGCATTGGGAGAGGCCTATGTCCAGCAGTGGACTGATGTGGGCTGATTATGATGATGATGATGATGACAAAAGAGCCAATAATTTACCTAATTGAGAAATGTTGTTATTTTAGGGTTCCGTACCCAAAGGGTAAAACGGGACCCTATTACTAAGACTCCGCTGTCCGTCCGTCTGTCTGTCTGTCTGTCCGTCTGTCACCAGGTTGTATCTCATGAACCGTGATAGACAGTAGACATTTTCAGAGATGATGTATTTCTGTTGCCGGTATAACAATAAATACTATTATAAAATAAATATTTAAGGGGGCTCCCATACAACAAACGTTATTTTTTTTGCTCGTTTTTGCTCGATATTGATAACGGCAACAGGTAGACGTTTGAATTATTTACAGAATATTGAGTTGTATTATTCACTTTAAAAATAAATAATTTAATTAAAATAAAATTGATATTTAAGTTGGGCTCCCATACAACAGACATGATCTTTTTGTCGTTTTTATAGATAATGGTACGGAACACTTCGTGCGCAAGTCCGACTCGCACTTGGCCGGTTTTTTTTGTTAGTCCTTTCATCGCCAGTTCGTTTTTAATTTGATTTATGTGTATGTGACATGTAAAATCTAGGCTATTAGTAGAAAAGCATGATCCATTGTAGTCAAAGATTTATTTGCCACTAGCGGCCGCTCGCGGTTTCACCCGCGTGGTTCCTGTTCCTGTGGGAATATCTGGATAAAAAGTATCCTATGTGTTATTCCAGGTTATAAACTATATGTATGCCAAAGTTCATCAAAATCCATCCATCCGTTGCAGCGTGAAGAAGCAACAAATATACGAACATACACACAAACTTTCGCATTTATAATATTAGTAGAATTCGATCACGCTAAAAAATCAAGAATTTATATGGCAATGAAGCAGCACCTCCTGAATATCGAATATCTCTTGATCGAATGGTAAATACAACTTGCACCAGGCATCCAGGTGACATTGTGGTCAAATACTTACCTGTTTACCTGTATGATTAAAAGAAAAATTGCTATGAAAAATTTAAAATGGTCTTACCTGTAACGGTTCCAAGCATATGCTGCACTCTGAGAAGCGCGAGAGGACCTCATCACAGTTGGGACAAGAGCACTGGGCCGAGTGGGACTCTGCCGACTGCACCAGCGCTGGGCTGTCCACTAGGGCCAGGGACTTGTCTGAAAACAAATGGAAAGTCCATTATTATGGATACTATTGGTCGCTAATTGGTCGGAACGGTTACTTGTAACACATATTGTACATAAATTTTATCTAGCAGGATTCCTTCTCCAATTATCTTCTATATATTAATACGTGATGAAAAACTTTGTACCCCTTTTTACGATAATTGCGCGGACGGAGGAGTATGAAATTTCGCACACTCATAGTTTATATAGAGAAGGAGTGCAGGATGCCAATATTTTTTTAAAGTTATGCATAAAAAATACATTAAATTAAATAAACATTGTTTCATACATTTTTCAATAATTTCAAAAACGGAAGAGGAGCGGCCGAAATCTTTTCTATCGTTTTTAATTATTCATTGCTTAGGATACAATCCGTGCAGCCTTAATAAAATATTGTTTAGTAAACAGCTTTTTATACGATCGAATTTATTAATTATTATAATTAATAAATTTAATTTAATAATTAATTAAATAAATATTTAATTTAATTTAATATTAATTAATTCTTTTTATTTATTTTTATAATTTCGACCACTGGGCGACCACTAGTAAACTATAACTGCCAAATCTCACAATTCTCCATTCGCGTAATTTGCTAAAAATTGGGCATGAAGATTTCGCTTCACGTGTTCATAATATACTCGTAGATGATTAGTATTGATATACCCCCAAAATTATGAACCTTCATAATACTGCCTTTGTACTTTAATGGTTATGTTAATAGTTTAATGGTTATACCACCGGACTCAAACCCGAGGTACCAAGTTCGATTACCAACGCGGTTTAAAGTCGCTGGCTACTTCAATCCCGATCATAATAGCTATACTAGAAGTATCCTCCGTGCTTCGTTGGCCCCGGCTGCATTAGTGGTCGTTAACAACCACCAATCCGCACTGGCCTGCTTGGCGGTTTATGACCAGTTCTCTCTATCGATCCATAGGGTGGGCTCGTGTGCGAGCAGTTACCAGCATGATACTAGAAGTTGACGAGCGCCTGTCAGAATATATACTTGTTTTGACGCAGTGCTAAAGTTTTCAGACTTCCACTGCTGACTGCACATAAGATTGTACTATTTGGTGGGTTTGGTTTTCCATTTCTATTTAGTATTTTTATTTAGTCTTCATAGCAACAATATTAGTAGTATTTTGATATTTCGACTGTTAGACTTACACACGACGTTGTTCGAGTGTTTAACTTTACACACTACCTACTTATTTTTTTTTTTTATTTCTCATCTGTTCTATTTTTTCTATCTGTTTTTTCTTTTTCCCTTTATTGTTGTATAATTGTTAAGTGTGTATGTTAATAAAATTCTATTCTATTCTATTCTATTCTATTAGAGGAAGAAGATATTGCCACGCCAGTTCCTCAGTGGGTGAAGATTCCGGGCAAATAGCGTTTTTATCTTTGGCTTCATCGTCGTTTACTATCAGGATAGATAGGGACCAAGGGCATCCCTATCTGGGTCTGAGAATAGTGGTGAACCAAGCGCTTTATTACTTTCAAGTTAACACAAAATATTTGATAGGGATTGCACTCAGGATTGTGCTCATTATTGGAACACGATAAGCCAATTAAACGAGCGCTGTGATTGCTATTGCTATCTGTAATAGCACTTCATCAACACCCGATAATTCTAAGGGACCAATTGAAGATTTGTTGTTATCAATCAGGTCTTTGACGTTGTTCCTAAAAATAGAGTTATCAGAAACGTCAACAGATTAATATTAAGCGCGGAGAAGCTTAATTGTTCTCTAAGATCAAATTCGTTGGTTGTGATGTCACTTGGATTATGATAAGTATATATACAAGACTTGATTGACATTCCTCCAATTCCCTCTCTCTCGAATATTGAACGACATTGATTTATCTATAGGCGTGCGTGATGGGATAGCCTGCTCTGTATATAAAAATAAATAGCTTTATTAATTTGTCAAAAGTCTAAGTTGACTTTTTAACTTTGCTGCGGATTACTTTGTCTCCAGTCTTACTTTGAATATACCAAACTAATATCCAGGCTAAACTAAAATAAACGTGAGTAGATTCGGATAAAGTTTTTAATTTAATATGTGTACATTTAAAAATAGTCGCTAAGAATAGAATAGGTATAAATTTGATTAACACTGTACGCTCAACATTCATAAACAAAAGATTACAAAAAGAAAATAAAATGTTTAAAAAAATCGAAATAAAACAGTAGGTACATTCTGTAGTTATTATGCATATGAATACGTTGCTGCATGCACAGGTGTCGCCAAACAGGGTCTGCACTCAGCTAACGAGTTATTTTAATTTGTATAGTTTTATGTTTACTATCTCCATTACTTATTATAAAGTGCATAGCGCACGTATTAGAGTGCCTACGAAACGCAACACCTGTTATGTTATCATCTTTAGACTTGTGCCGTACACAAAAGTATTATCTTTTAAATTATATGCTGCAAGTTTAGCTTCCTTGTTATTATTATAACGCGTGCAACCGGCATAGTTAACAGTAGAAGCTGGCCCACATAATCATTGTACTAGATTAACAAATAATAAATGAACGACTATCATACAATTACACGTTTGAGCATCTCCGCGTGGATCGGTAATGTAATATAGTACAACCATTGTGCAACCATATCGTTAAATCTATGTCAGACATTAACGAAAGTGAAAGGTTCAGACTTCTGACATCTAGTTACAAACTAGTTTGTGACAGCTGTATTGTGAGATTAGCGTATGTCTTCAATTGCAATTATTGACTAATACGTAATTATTTTGAGGAGGACAGCGGTTTTCTTGTATAAATAAACGTAATAAATAATAAACTTTACTACACTCACACCAATTATCTAGCCCAAGAGAAGCTTCGTTATGAAACTCGTTAAATGGTTACTAGACAACGGATAAACATACTTAAAATACTTAAATACATACTTATAATACATAGAAAACACCCAGACTAGAGACAATTTAGAAAAACAATAATTTCTAAATTGACCCGACTGGGGATCGAACCCGGGACCTCAGAGATAGCGACACCAAGAAAACCGGGGTACAAACCACTTGACCAAGGAGGTCGTCAAAGTGTATCTTGTAAGTTAAGCAACTTTTGTAATATCCTTTCACCGGATGGGTGACAAATGACCATATTAAAATATCACGAGCTCCTCTGTGTGAAATGCATTTAAAGCCATCGGTGCTGGTTTTTGTTGTGAGATGGCAGCTGTTCAAGCCACCAACACATATGGTCAACAGACCGGGATCAACTAGTTCCCATCTTCCCTAATTAATACAAATACTTCAAAGCCGTCTCTTTCTACCAATGATTTACACAATATGTTTTTGAAAAAAGACAAAGTGTTTAAAAACAATCCACGAGCGGGATCCGAACCCGCACCCCATGACATGCCGAGTCGTATTCTTTTTCCAACACTTTGATTTTTTTTCAAATTTTAATTGGTTTGCAACAAAATTAAAGGAGCGTCCCCACTGAGAGCATTCTTACCCGAGCATTTGTAAACGAGTAATCGCCAGCGAGCAACGAATTCTGCCCAGCGAACTAAACATTCACTTTCGTGCAAAACTATGAACGTTCGAACCGAACATCCAAGCTTGGAGCATTCGAATACTAAATGTCATTATTATAATATTTTTTGTTATAAAAATTGACATTGACAAAAACACGATAATACGATAGACCAAAAAGGTCACGATCAAGGAATTGTTCCTTGCTTACAAGTGGCCAGTAATATTCCTACATACATACACATTTATATTCATAATCTGAGTACTCGCTTTCGAGCGTTTTGTTTGCGTGAACATTCGAATGCGAGCCATTTCCGCGAACAGCGTTGCGACGTCCACCCACACCGGCGGAAGTTCGTGCTCGCATGTAAACTTTGTAACGCTCGGCTCAACGTCCACACCACTCGAATATACGACGCCGAATGCTCATTACACGCGAATGCTCTCAGTGAGGACGCGTCTTAAAAGTACTTATATATAACCATAACTAATAAGTTTTTGTTATTACAGAAACTATCCTTTCAACCTCCTCCAATATTTGGTATGTGGTAAGCACATCGATGAACTAACCCACCGATAATATGAAACTAATGACACAAAGCCAGCCGCTGTGTTGCGTATCAACCTGGCTTATTTCACACCGTCCAATCCTACTGTCAAGGTTGGCCAACAGTTGCGTCAGCGCAATCGCCCATCGCGGCAGGTCAACAGGTTTTACAACACAAAGCTCCAACGGCACCGGCTTCAAGACCACATGCCCCCGTTTCGAACAGAGCCGAAGCAAAACAGTTATCTTCAATAATACAAACTCCCAGCAAAAATGGAAACTGTATCGAATCTGAAGAAAACGCTCTTGACATTGTGGCGTAAGATAACGTGGTCACTATTTATAAACAGTTAGACCGTTTCCTTATTGTCGTGCTCATTTTTGGTGTTCGAATTCCGAAGATTGGCTTTGGGTGGTGGGAAAGAAGCAGGCCAGCTCAGTTAATCGAAATACCATTCATGTTTATACACCATTCAATCACGTTAACGAAAACGAAAATCGAAAATGAAATATCAGAAACTCCAAACTTATATTATTATTATAACTTGTCAGAAAGTTTTCTCATAAAGATAGTAAACTTGGACCGAAAAAGGTAGTTACTGTCTTCGAAGAATTTTTAAAATTAGCACTGGCGCGCATTGCAATATTTTGTGGAAAATAATCTGATAATACACATGGGAGGTCTCACAGAGAATTATGGAAGCTCCTTTATAAAAATACTGAAAAACTAATAGAACTTTTGTTCTATTCAATCTGTATAGATGCAGAGGTACTTGGGTAGTATGTGTAGTTACGCTAAAACTACGACATTATCAAAATAGAGAAAATTTTAAATGCCTATATGCCTTTTTAATTGCCACAGGACACAGTTGTCCTTGCGAACGAAGTCACGAGCAGTCACTAGTTTTGTCAAGCAGGCTTCCAACTTCAATGCGTAGATTAAGCAATTTTCAATTAAAAGTTAAATTCATTCAATTTATGTATGACCGATAACATTGATAGCTTTACGGCAATTCATTTAACTGTAAGGAAAATTACAGCACACGCGTTGGCTATTTTTATCATGACTTTTATATTTCCAGCTGTTTACTCAATCAGCTTAGTTTTGTAATCAGCATTTAATTATGTAGGAGGCTGTGATGTAAGATATTATATAACGAAGGTGCATGAGCGTCTATAATTCGTATGATATTGGTGTCAAGGCAACAGTGATGCCAAAACATAGCATTATATCTTGTCTGTAACTTTATTACTTGAGAGACCTTGCCGGAATTCAATGTCAACTGTCTCATATGACTACATCATGATTGTGGTTGGGGCGCCCAAGGGTTCCTTTTAAGGCTGAATAATGTAATAAAGAAGTCAATAACTTGTATTGTTTGTAACACGAAGAACAAAATAGCCCTTGCCAAGTTTCTTGCGGCTTCTTTCTTCTCGGTACAAGGTCTCCACAACCCTGGTAAGGTTGATGAAGTCATATGCTTAGATTTGACAATCAAAAAAATACTTTGTTAAAATAAATTGAATTTGTGCTTTTAAAGAATGTTGAAATTTACGAAAAAAACTAAGTAAGTTCTCGGTAAATTGTTACATATTACGAAGCACGAGCAAGTCAATAAAATCTAGGACTTTATAAATAGACTAGAACCTCTTCGTTTTAATGAAAGTACAGGTCACAAGAGCTGGGTTAATCTGATAATGACCTGATAATTTCCTTGGAAGTTTACGTGGAAAAGCCAGAAATCGAAAGTCCGTAGATAATATGAGTCATAGAAATACTAGAGGTCTTTTATTGAATATCAGAAGCAAGTGAAAAAATCCGTTATTAAATTTAAATAACTTGACTGGCAATAAGTGTTATGAATTATTCACGGCTATTTTTATGAACTTTACACACGGTTCACTCCACATCCTTTTTCTGGTACAGCGCTCATGATTCACTCGGCATGTCCCGTAAAGATGTAGAATATTGAGCGCGTCATGGTTCCAATTTGTAAGTTCGGCATAAGTTTACAAGGCTGATGAAACGTCTAAAATGTTATCCAAAGACACTGAAAATTTCCGTTTTTTTGGAAATATATTGCTGATGTCTTTAACTGGGTAGAGGAAGAGCGCCTGACCGGTGGTGCTATTCTGAAAGCCCTAAAATGAAACATGCAGACGGCTATCCGTCTAGCCCAGGATAGGACCTCTTGGAGAGCTCTGATCCGCGATGCTACTATTGGTGGTCACGACCCTCAGACATGAGGACTCGACGACGAAGATGATAACTGAGTAGTTTTGTACTTACTGGGTTTATGGACGGCCAAAAACTTATGAGGATACCTCAACCCGTGCTGGCTGAACCATCTCCAGCGGTATTTTACCGCCAGCCATCGCTCAAGCGTTTCCCTGTTCTCTAAAGCGATTGAGGTCGATGACGCGAAACAAAGATATGCAATTAGTTAACACAAGAGTGTTGTGTCACTAGCGGCGGAATTTCAAATTTGAAGAACTAGATTTAGTTGTAAAATGTATCAAACGAACTTGTAAACACATGTAGTTCGATCTTTATTTATGATCCGGATCATTTGTAGTAAATATTAGAAATCTGGAAATACTTTAAATAGTAATACCTTGTTTATTGTTTATATCAAGAGAATAAAGCGCCAAATTTTATTGTAGTATTTCAATTAATTGTTTGAAGTTGTTCAAGGCAGGTGCCTTAATGTGCTATTCACGTAATTTTCACTATAGCTTTTCATCTTATTTAGATGGGATTTTAAGTTTGTCCGCCATATTTAAATCCAAAGGCATGATAGGCTTTACCTAATTATATTATCTATAAAGCTGTAATTTAAATGTTAACAGGTTGAAATTAAACCTAAAGTTAACATTGTGAAATAATATCAGATTAAACGATGATGTTTATATTTGAATAGCGAAATTAATAGGAAACTGAAAGTGAGTGTATTTTATCACCTTGATTATTCATGAGAGCGAGCGTCATTGTTGACTGCAAATATAATTAATGATAACGTCATACGCGGGTATTAGATCAAAATATATATTTAAGGCATGACGTACTGTGTATAATAATGTTTAAAATAAAATCGGAGTGACATAATTCTTGAAAAATTTAGTAACTCTATGATCGCATCGTTTAATCTATTTCAATTCAATAATGTCTTTATATCTTTAGAAAATACTACAACACTTCGTAATCTTAGCTTTTAAATAATCCTCAGCCTATGACATTCCACTGTTGCACGCAGGCCTCTCCCAAGGTGCATCATTCAGCCCGGTCAAATAAAAACCATTAAATGATGTTTTTAGGCACACCATAAACACTTTGATTTGAAACATTTTGACTTGGAAGAAACGAAACCAGTTTATGAATATTGACAAATGCCAAAGCAATAACCCGTAAAGGGTATTTTGTGTGACTGGATGGCGAGACCGGCCGAGTGACGTTATGTGCCAATGGAGCAACGCCGTCATAACTTTTCCTTTTACCACTGGAGTATCAGCTCATTCATATTGTGCCATTATGATTGGGTTTGCTCTATTGCGGTGTTTTGGAGTATCTCGGTAACATTAGTTGGCGATGTTGGTACTATGAGATTGAATCGTTTCCAAAATTATGAATGAGTAATCCGATGACTGGTATTATTTGCCATGCTCGCGAACAGGTGCCTGTGGAGACGTATTTGTACTTGCCTACTTACTTTTATAAGTAAGGTTTTTGTTTGCCATGCAGAATTTGATACTCTTAGATCTATGAGTTGTTGTTTTGTGATAGAAAGGGTTATTTTATGATAGGAAAGATCTTTTGGAAACTTCTAATAACGACGTAGAAAAACGCCCAAATTTTGTTTGGTTTTTTCGATTCTTCTGAGTGCATGGTCTTACGATCTGATTTTGTTGGGATCAAGCCATCCCAGATAGAAACTATCACATTGTAAGAGCGAGAGTTGAAATCAATCAATCAATCTCAAATCGTGAAGAAATGCTGTGCGGTTATTCCTCCGAGTATAGGTCGCATTTGTAAATATACCTCACCTTGACACATGTAACGCGTAATTAACAATAGAAAAACAACCTGTCGACTGGGTTTTTTGAAAACCAATTTTAACTTTTTTCTAATAAGCACTAAAACAATAGCCATTGTTCAATCGACAAACTACGAAGCCGCAAGTCAGACGTGTTGATAACGTTTATTATTTTGTTTACATTTTTTCTCATGCTGGTCTGGGACATGAAAATTATGTACCTACCTATCAGCTGCTAAACTTCCAGTGCACCTCGTTAGAGCCGACTAAGGTCCAAGGGTTCCAAAATCAGGCGATTGGCAACCCATCATTGAAGTTATCTATTCCAACTGGGAACCCTAATTAGAGTGTGCTAAATGTAGCGTCGAGGTCAGTTTACTCAAAATTGGTGGTTTTGTTGCTCTGTCTCTCTACTTATTTTTTCCCATGCTGGTCTGGGACATGAAAATAATGTACCTACCTATCAGCTGCTAAACTTCCGGTGTACCTCGTTAGAGCCGACTAAGGTCCAGGGGTTCCAAGATCAGGTTCCAACCCATCACTGACGTTATCTATTCCAACTGGGAACCCTAATTAGAGTGTGCTAAATGTAGCGTCGAGGTCAGTTTACTCAAAATTTGTGGTTTTGTTGCTCTGTCTGTCTACTTATTTTTGGGAGAAGGACATGAGAATATGTACACATGTTAATTTTTTTTACTACGAGCGGTTTTGATGCAAGCTCTTCAAGGTCGAGGTCTCTCCCAAAACCCGAACTGGTGTTAGATTCAGCAGTTTAGTTTATTGCAAAATTTTAGCTTTTTATTATAGTTTCTATAGTTTTGACGTAACTATGTGCCTGTGAAAGCTTATATTTAGTAAATGATTTGACTTGAAAGTGCCGTCAGTAGTTAGACAGAAATCGTGGTTCAATTACCATTGTTCCCATTCTTATCCTATTTATTTAATTACTATGTTCACCAATGTGGCATGTAATAAATAATTTAGAATTTGAATTTGAATTTCCTATATATTTACTTTTTGGTGTGTTAACAGGACTGATCTTAATCTATACTAATATTATAAAGAGGAAAGCTTTATATTTTTGTATGTTTGCAACGAATAAATTCAAAAACTACTGGACCGATAAAAAAAAGTCTTTCACCATTAGAATACTACATTAGCGCTGAGTAACATAGGCTACATAAAAAAAATGTCCACCCGTGCGAAGCAGGGAGGGGCCGCTAGTATGTTATAAAGGTATATGTTGGCTTACCTTCAATTTCTACATTTTCGCTGCTGGATGAATCTGAGGAGTCATCTTCTATTTTCTTCTCTGAAACTATCGTGAGACTGTTCTCCCCGCATTCGGTTGCGTGGGACCTTTTGTCTGTCACTGAATGAAACTGTGAACAAAGAGATGACACATGTTTGATATTTGATAAAGAAAAACAACAGTTTAATTATATTAATAGTGCACTTGTTTTTTTCGCAAGTGGATTTCGAGTTCGGGATTCTGGTTCAGCTTGACAGACGGCACGGTCGGTTGCCTATCGTGAATTGATTTTTCAAAGTTATTAACGGGATTCGTACCATGTTTATTATTTATGAGTATCCGATATTTCGGCGCAGTTGCATGCGCCATGATCACGGAATTACTGAAGTTAATGTGGGTGAGTTTTTTATGAGCAGACCAAACGATCTACCCTCTTCCTTAGTCGTTTTTTGCGCTCGATGCCCGTACCACTGATTTCTAAGTCACTATTCACTCGAAATTGCTCACGACACACTACACTCACATTATCAGGACGCGAAACGACTTTTTTGATGTTTTTGCAGTTTTTAAGAAGACTAACCACTGGGTTCCAGACACGCGACAGTTTGAATCCATCTTCACGATTGAAATTTTTTTATTTCGTATTTTCAATCGCTTCTCTCACCAATCTAGGTACGTAGTGGCGTTCTGTCGAAATTATCTGAGGGTTGTAAAACTCAATCCAGTGATTAGGACCCGACTGGATCAGATGTTCAGCAATGGCCGATTTTTGCGTATCGTTGTTCTTGACAGCTTTGATGTGCTCCTTAATTCGGCAAGCAACTGTACGTTTCGTTTGGCCAATATAGGAGCTACCGCAGCTGCAATCGATCTTATATACACCCGGCTTTTCCAAGGGAAAACTATCTTTCGGCGACCTAAATAATAAACATGGTAAGAATCCCGTTAATAATTACTCTATTGCAAGTGACCATGATAGTTTAAATCGTTATATTTTTCAAAGTTGTTTAGGATTTCGGATTTTTCTTAAAATCAGCATATTTTATTATTTAGAAAAGATTATTCATTTCTAAAAAGGATTTGTTAAATTGAAAGCTAGACTCTGTAATATTTTTTTATAAAATCCATTTGTTTTTACTTATTTGTTAGATTCATGTGTCTTAACTGCCGGATGAAATTTGGAGGCATGGGAATAAGCCCTGAATACAAATTAATAGCAAATTGAGACAATGTTCAGATAGAAGTAAAGAGTTAGGATATTTTTTCAAATCCGTGGTAAGTTGAGTGTTTTTATTAAACTTCATCCCGAATGTTAGAGCAAAAGAATAAATTTATTTTCTGCATAAATCTTAGTCTAAATTAATATATCAAACTTTATCGTGTACAGTACAGTGTTAAATAAATAAGGCAGTGAATTACGGACAAATGTAGTACGATTAAACGAAGGTTTGCTCCTTCACAAGTGCTTTTGTGCTTGAGCAAGGCCTGAGGCTAACGCACTCGTTCAAGTTTATTACGCAGTTAAACAGTTATGCCAACTAAACATGTGTTTTTATAGTTTATTATAAACCAACTGATGATAGGTACAAATAAAATACAATAGAATAATAATATATAAAATACAACCGCTCTCAATTAAAGACAACCGCCACGTAAAGTGGTACTTAAACAATGTTAAGCCGGATGCATGGCTATTGTGGTTTTATCCGATATAGGACATTAATAGAAGACCTAGCTTGAATAAACAAAACGTTTGAGTACACGTAGGTTTTTTAACCTTTTTACCGCCAACAACTTCTATAAAAGTTCGAGATTTTCATGCCGTCCACGCCAGCACTTCTATAGAAGTTCTTCTTTGTACCTACTTTATTAAAATACATTTATACGTTGGCGTACAGCGGGACATCGCGTGCAGGATAGTTGGGCGGTGAAAAGGTTAAAATATTGTTTCTGTAATAAAGTTTATGGATGCAAGCAGCACTAAACCGGTGTCCAGCAATGGACGTCTTTTGGCTGATATGATTATGATGATGAATAATGTTTTTTCGCACAGTAATTAAGTTTTTTTGAAAAACAAAATAAGCGCTTGTTTACATTATGTAACATATTATTATTAAATAAACAATGTAAACCACTACTAAGGCTTCTTTAACAAGTGGCGAGTTACCCCGTCCTGTCACGCTAGTGCTATTAAAGTTGAAAATAGTTATGGCGAAGTTTGAGCGTCAATTGTTTTTTATGTTTAAATATCTTCTATATCAATACCGATGCTTGAACACTGGATGCGCTTGCCTACGATTGACAATATCGACTGATTGTTTTATTCTTTGGATTAATATAACTAACTAACATTAGTTTTTAGGTTTTGTACAATACCTAAGTACTACTTCCTCAATATATTCATTTATATATTGGATTACCGACATAAGTAACAGTACTTTAAGTTACAAAATATTTAAAAAAAGTTGTTTTAAGCTAACTGCTCTTATAATTTATGGTCAATCACAGCATGCATTAAAACAAAATTTATATTGAAATCAAAAATTGAAACAATATCAAATTAAATTATAAACAAAATAAAAGCATTTCAATTAAATACAACAGTTATTAAATTAAAATAAGTAATTAAAAATAAATACTAAATGCAACTTTTGAAGAGTTTAAGCATAGGAAGGCTCTGAAAATGTGTAGGTATCTAGTTCCGGCAACTTTTTACTTAGATCGTTGTACAGGCGAGCCAAACAAACAACGGGTGTACAATCAGAAATAAGTTATATTATAAGTAACAACGTAGAGTCCATGCGCGTTAACGTTTATATACCTACCTACCAACCGCACACAATCGATCGCGCATCTAGTGTAAAGATGGCCGCTTATCCAACAATGCTACTGTAACATCTAATATGCGGTCGACCGTACAACTTAGATGGATACAAAAAACATCGCCTCACGTTATGTTCTTTTTTTGTAACATAATCCGCTCAATGACAGTTGCGGGCCAAAGTCAAAAGGATTTGCGTCAGCAGCGTTAGTTACGTCTGCGCAGTCGAAGCCCTTTGTTTTAGAGGGCCGCAAAAAAATTTAACATCACGAAAGGCGCTAAACCGGATCGACCGGTTTAACCCGGTGCTGGCGTGGGCCTCGACGACCGGCCGGTTAGTCTGACTTATAAAACACATTGGGTGGGTTAAAAACTTCTTTAATTGGAGCAAGTGTACTTTTGTACCTTTTTTCTAGTTGTAACTTGTTTTTAATAGCCGTAAGTTTTTTTAAATTATTACAACCTACTACTTCTAAAGTAGTAGTGTTGACAAAGAAGTATTTAAGTATTTTTTAACAAACAAGAAGTTAGTCTGGGTGTCGGGAATATTACGGCGCAATGCGTTCGGAGTCCGCTTTAAGAATGTCAATAAATATTTTACTATATCGTCGTCTTAAAAAGCCAATAGATATTAAGCTATATTGAGTACCTGCACACAAAATCTAAGTAAAGTAACCTACAAGTAGCGTATTTCATAATAAAAATCTTAATCCTTGCATTACATGCCCACAGGTCATTGATCTGCGACAGGTTCATCGTATGTAACAAACAACTTATATCATAATATTATCTTTTCTATACAACATAAAGTTTATAATTGAATAGCCAGTGGATGCCTTGCACAATCATTTCAGTCAACACTTTACGGATTATGGGCATAAGGTGCAATTTTGGTGTTACAAGCAAAGAACACAGCTGCATCGAACCCGTCTATACAGCGTACAACCTTTTTAAAAACATATTACTGAAGTGTTTATTTAGTTTGATGAAAAAGATGAGTAGCGTGACGAGTATACGAAAACGTGTTGCTTGAGAACTTGAACAATAATATCATAATATGTATTTAAAAGGAAGTTCTGTATTTGCTACGCTTGCCACGGAATACTATGGACATGGCTTTTATTAATATTGTAGGTATTTATTTTTTAACCCTATTCTTGGCAAAGTGGATAATTTGAGTTATCTACTTAAATTACAAAAAAATTGAAGTAGAGAAAAAAAACATATTTTATATTTTTTTTTAATTTAAAATAACACAAAAATCTTTACTCTGCTAAGTATAAGGTTAACTATTTTTATCTTTTTTCTTAATATTGTTTTCGAAAGTTTACGCGAAATGACAAAACGCAAATTAATTATGGGACGACCACCTCAGTCTCTCTATCAGGATAAAATAAATCATAAAAGAAAATGTATATTAAATGCTGATTTACGTAAAAAGCATTTTAATTTCGATAAAGTATTATGTTCAATAAATATGTTGTTGCCGTGTTGGATAACCTTTTGATCATTTACTTAAGCTGTTGACTGCGTTGTATTTTTATAAAGATTTAAACTCACTAAGTTACTTACTAAGTTTAAGTCAATTAAGATTTATGATTAATATTTTAATTTCGCTCAAAAGTTACACTTATCTAGTTGATTATCTCTATCATCACGGTAAATATATAACAACCAATAGTCTTATTAAAAGTGTATTCTTTGAACACTTATTACAAGTGTTTTGTTAGTCACACACTGGTTAATCAAGAAGCAACGAACTTAAGGGTGACTAGACATAGTCAAGTTTAATAGTAAACACCTCTACTTTGTTGCATCATCTCGTCTCTGGGTCTTTTTTACTCTAATTTGAAATGACGTTTACATGACAGGAACAAAACACGGAATAACTATTCGAAGCTTATTCTTTGTTTATTTGTAAGGGGGTAAAAGTTCGAGAACGCAAAGTTTGCAAAAGAAAAGCGGAAATGTTATACATATTGCGTTTTGTTGGATAATTAAGTCTGCGTTGAATCACTTCCCAATTATCTTTACTGAAACTCAAGGCGTTCGGGGGTAATACCACTATCGTTCAACAATCTGTCATCAAAGGTTTTTATCGGGGATTAACGCAAACCAGTTTGTGTAGATATCATAGACATACCTTTGTACCTCTGCAAAGTAGTTTGCGTTAATCCCGGTTGTAAACCTTTGATTAAAACGGAACGCGAAAGTTTAAAAGTGTATAATCTATCATCACTCTTATTATTTATCTATTATTTATCAAAGAAAATATTTTACAATATCTACCTTTGGACATTAGCTAAATGGGTCAGTGCACCAAGCGAATAATTAAAAACAAAAAAAAAGCTGTTAACAAAACGCAAAGCAATGTCGGAAATATTACCTCTAACCACATTGTGTCACTCAACTTTCAAGCACTCACTAGTATTGATACCGAGACATATTCAGATACTCTATTTATAAGATTTTGACAGCAGAACCAGTATTAACCAGACTCCGTCGTGACTTAGGCTGTTTTACAATAATAAGTGTGACATTTTATTGGTCACCACTAATTTGGTCCCTTTAGATGCTCATAGATGGTCGATTCACATGAGGATGCTAACTGATAATGATAGGCAATAGCTGGATCGGCTGGTATCACTCAGCACATACATGTGCCACACGCTAAGTAGCTAAGCTCCGTTCTGGTTCGAAATCATGAATTGACAGCGTGATAGACGCACTTCTATTACTGAACCACGAGTTACATTGTCGTACACTTGCGTGCAAATCATATATGCTACGTGCGTTATAGTTTTGTTTATTATAAACACTCTCAACCTTACATTATTATATGATAGGCAGACAGTTGAAACAACTTTGGTAGATGTCAGACGTCAGCATAATTTTGTAATAATACTACATCATCAGCCTATAAACGCTAAACACCCAATTACTGGGCTCGAGTCTATCCCAGGGAAAATAGCACAATTTGTGGGGTTTGGGTCATAACTATAAGCAGCTGGCATGTTGGTTTTTACGACTGTAATCTCAGGACGACAACCGATACCAATGAATAGTAAGACCGCAATCTCAACGCACAAGTCAAGTCAATACAGGAAATTATTCTATTTACCTTCCCTTTTAAAAAGGTGAAGTAACCGCCGCGCCGTTCTACTTTTCTTACCGTTGAGTTAAACATAAGTAAATCCATCAACAATACAAAAATTAGGATACGATACGCGAGATTCCTTTTTTTTTTAACACAAAACTATGTTCAATTGTTTGTTTTTTGCCAACTTAATAAATTAGAATAGAATAGAATAGAAAACATTTTATTGACCACAAACAGATTGTACATGACATTATAAAATAAAAATAAAATAAATAAAAAAGTTTAAGAATAGGTAGGTTATTTACATTTAGTGTGGCCAACTAGGCCCCAGCCTCAGCATAGGCTACAACGACAATAGCCGCTGCAGCGCTGGTATTCTGGCGGGACCTAGACTAGAGGTCGACGAGACGACACGGAACAAAAACACAAAGTAATAAACATAAATAAAAAACTGTTCAAACACAACATTACAAACATTAAGGTATAAAACTAAACAATAATAAATTAGGTACTATGCTTTAACATCTATTTTGAGCGGGTACCTAATTATTTTGCAAGCAAGTGTAAATGTAAGCAGCAAACTAATATTGTTTCACAGCATTATCACAATATGTAAGCCGTGGCAAGTAATTTTAAAGTCAGGTCGTGAGTAGATGAAGATGTTAATGCTTTGTTACATATTAAAGGGATGAGATGAATAAGATACTGTAAGTAGGTAAATGCAATAAATTGAGATAAATGTGAAAGTAAACACTATATGCATTTATAATAATTACTCAACAATTCTGGTAAATCTCAATACACACAATTCGATATAACTATGTAAATATTAAATCTTTCCTTCGAAGTTACGAATTAATAAAATAATTCAAGCTTTAAAAACCATTGAAATTCGTCTTAATATTATGAAGTAAAATGAACTTTTGAAAACAATAGATAAAAATAGTTTATTGTTTTTGTGCTTAACAGTCGAGGTTTTGTTGATGAGAGCATTATTATGAACTTTCATTTTATCTTAATTGAAAGTATTAGCGATCAATGTAGCGCTTTACCCGCTAGAATTTTATTGTACTTTATCAGTTCTGTTGTTTCATAATGATTAATTATAGATAAAATGATATTGCAATCAGAATCCAGCTAGATCTAGATTAAATATTCTAGTACTGATTTTTGATTTACGAAGTTTTTTTATTATTTTTTTAAGTATTTTCTTCTTACCTTTTTGTAAAAATATAATTTTAAATTTTGAAGATGAAGGATTTTTTTTAATACAAAATTTTTAATTTACTAAAAAAAATTACTACCTCAAGCGGGACCTTTCAATACCCAAGCTACCAATCAGACGATAAAGGTAGAAAATTATATTACATTGTCTAATCGAGCTCGTTAAAGCATAGGTCGATAACCGTAATCAATAAGGTTCCACTAAAGTTCAGGTAAATGGACGTGAGCTTTGAACCCTTTTGGGACTTAAAGCTACACCACAGCAGTAAATATCCATTAAGTTTTGATGACATTGGTGACTAAGGCTTGTACGTACATGAAAATGTATATGAATCACAAAGATATGTCAGAATACTAGATCTTGTATTTTTCTTTATACCACAAAGGATTTAAGGGAAGCGTTTTGCCTCCTTGTCGTTTAATAAAAAAGTTACTTAGTTTCATGAATGGAACAAAGTGTCGACTTCTGGGCGGGAAAGTAAAGAGCCATGTCTGCGGTTTTGTTTTATTTTCTAAAATTTGTGTTATGTCGAATATTAATGTGAAATAATGGTGGAATATTAACCGTTAAGTGTTCGTGAGTGTGCATGAGTGTTGGTAAATGAAACAAAACAGTGCAACGGCACTTTTCAAATTCTCTCAAGAAGTCCGCCGCGTGAGGACTTAGTAAAGCCCCACATCTTTACTGAGCTACTCGAGGGGTTGGGGGGTATATCATTTCTCACTTTTCATTTCTAATATCATTCATCATCATCATAAAGGAAATATTGTCTATTTATGTATTACTTGTAAGAAAAAATACTTGACACTGGCTAAATGTGCTAATCGCAAGAAGCCATCAACTAAAAATAAAAAACAAAGTGTCGTTTGGATAGTTAACTACCCTCTTTTTTGGTAACCAAAGCTGTGTTTGATCTCTTTCTCACCTGCTGGTAAATGAAGATGAGGTCGAAGATCTGGATAGACCTAGTGAATGCCTATCCGCCATGGTCTTATGAAAAGTTAAATAATATTGTGTCTCTATTTTCTAAGGTTGCCATACTTATTACGAATTAACTCGCGTTTATCCTGACGTCACAGGATAACACTGAAATCTTTACGCTAGTGAATTCTTAAAAAGTATTTCATTTCAATTAAGGTAAGTCTTTTTAACTCTCTCGTCTTGCACGCAGAGAATGGTAAAAAACAAAGGACGACGTTAATTTCAGGATGCAGTTTCTTTCAGCCCATAATTTATTTTAAGAAGTCATAATTTAACTACACCACATTTAGTACTTACAGGTCTTCCGAATAAAGCTATTTTGGATTCCCGCCTCAAACTCTGATAGTCCCTAACTCCATAGTAGCATTGATCCACATCCGAACACGCTCCATCATAGTACACAATATTCCTTCTCATTTCGAACTAATACAAAAATAACAAAAGCACTCCACTTGAACAACACTGTTTCTTTCGGGTGACAGTCACCAACTGGCCACTGCTAGTGTTGTCCCAAGCATTTTTTATCGACAGTAGCGACCGATCAATCTCAAAGTTACAAGTAAACTAGTTGGTGCAACGCAAAAAAGTTTCCAACTGTGTAACGCAGACAATGAGTTACGATTTTCAAATGTTTCGTAGCGAAGTCGAGTTTAATTGTAAAGCCTCGACCAAACAGAGGCGGGCTGCGGTCGCGGGCACGGTCGCTGATGAATGTGGTAGTCAATATATTCGATCTACATGCAGTCAGACGCGACCGCACGCAGGTGGTTCAAAATTGACAATTGACTTGACATTATGAACTACGTGCCTGCGAGCCTATAAAGGCGTCCTTACTACGCTCCCGATCCGATCCAAAGCCCTCGAAGAATCTAGTAGGGAAAATCCTTTGACGTTGTTTCGATCACACGGCTTATGGAACCCTTTAAGTAAAATGTTTTTGTTTTGATTATATAATTTTTAACGCAAATTTTCGAACAAATTACACCAATGTTGAAAAAACCCTGCTCGTGAATTTTTTTTCAACATTTGTGTTTTTGTAACCCTATAAGTTTCTCGCTGCCCCTAAAAAAGTCTGGTGACGCTGAAAAGGCAGTTTGAGCTCTCTTTCAATAAAAGTGTTCGCGCAGGCAGACCGCGGGCCGCTTCTGTTTGGGAGAGGCTTTATGTTTACTCACCGTTTCGGATATGTCCGCGACAACAGTCTCAACTTCCGCGGCTTATGAATGAAATTGTTGATGTTTTTTTAAGGTGTTGCGTGGTTTTTCGCTTTCAGATCGTAACTTGGCTTGGGATTTGAATGCAGGAATACTATAAGCCCTACCCCCACAAAGCAAATATAATATTGAAGCCGGAACGATTGTGTTTAAGACCGGTGGCCTGCCAGTAAACCACAGAGGCGGTACCGAAAACAAGTTTTCGAAGAATAATTAAAAATTATTTACCGCTTCTTTAGTGATTTGAATGCGTCGGATCGATCCAGTTTTTCAATCGGTCTTACAGCAATCGATTGGATACACGCCGAACAGATTACGTCGCGTCGTGGTTACGTAAAATATGCGCAATATGTTCAATCGCATGTGGAGTTAATTGTTAGTTCATAAACATAATAATAAAATTATCAATAAAAACAAAATGTAGTTAAACATATTATTTTTACACCGAGAATGTTGAGTCATTGTCACGCCTTAAGTAGATGACAGTACCTATTCATGAATAGAAACTACTTTTTGTACAAGACCAACTCTGAAATCTCCAAATAAGTCAGCTGTTCCATCATCATCATTTCAGTCAAAAAAAGTCCAATCCTGAACAAAGGCCTCCCCCTAGGATAGACACACACGACCACACAACGACCGGTTGGTGCTGCTCGCATCCAGGGGCTTCCCGCGACCTTTTTTGCTGTTCCATACATTACAATAGTCATAGTCATAGTCATAATTATTTATTGCATCATGTTGGTATGGTACAGCTCTTACAATATTATAAATAGTCCCTTAACATGACCCTGTAAGGGTATTGCAACAATTTTAAGTTAACTAATGCAAAAGTAACAAAAACAATAAAAAGCCAAATAAACAACAATAATTACTTAACCAAAAAAATCCTTTAACGAGTAAAGACATTGCTCTATCAAATACTCCTTTATTTTTTTATTAAACTCTGTTTCTTTTAGTATATATCTATCTCTATCTTTTATATATATCTTTTGGTATTCTATTGTATATCTTTATTGACATGTGATAAGTTCTTGAGCTTACCTTATGTAATTTAGTGAAAGGTTGAGCCAGTCTATTTCTATGCCTTAAATTACGAGGTTGACGGTAAAAATCTTTAGCTTGAGCATACATATGTTGGTTATAACAATACATAATCACCCAAAATGTATGAAGCAGTTATGTTGTTCTTTTAAAGATTTCAGAGTTGGTGTAAGGCAAAACAAAGATTTTAAATTTACAGTGTAATATCGGCTGATTTAAAGTATATTGACAGATCCTAAAGCACACATTGCAAAATAAAGATGTCACTAATTTACATTTATAAATTAGAAAATGATAAAAACATAGACTTTATAAAATTACTCGTCTCGGTAACTGAACTGATAATGCTCAAATAAAAATTGGATAAAGAAAAAAAAGAGCGAAATGTATTTATTATACCATTATTATTAAGCGAGTGCCATTATTTTTATAAACTCATATAAGGATTTGATATGGTGTTTTAATTGCTCACTATATCTCTATACATCTCCACTAGAAAACTGCTTACATACCAAAGTTCTTTATCATTTTGATATGCATGATTATTGTTTTAATAAATCAGTATGCCGCAACACATCGTTACAAAGTGTTCCATCTCAGCCTTTGACACCATTACGGAACGTTTAAACAAAACAATACTTCAAAAATCACCAAATCAACATACCATAAATTGTTTATAAAATGCGATAGCGTGAACCATTTCCAACTGATATTAATGTCGATGTTCCACTAATGTTACCGTATTTACTCAATCACACTCGTAAACACACTTTATATTGAGCTAGCAGTTTGCCCGCGACTTCGTTCACGTCGATTTCGTATTGCTAAATCCATATTTCAATAAAATATAGCCTATATTAACTGCAAATGATGTATCATTCTATCAGTTAAAGAATTTCAAGAATTGGACCAGTAGCTCCAGAGTTTACCCACTTCAAACAAACAAACAATGACACAATCTTTATCTCTTTATTAATAGTACAGATAGATGTATACAACCACCGAGCTATATGGTACACTAGCGGCGCTCGCGGTTTCACCCGCGTTGTTCCCGTCCCCGTGGGAATATCGGGATAAAAAGTATCCTATGTTTTAATCCAAGTTATAAGCTATCTGTATGCCGAATTTCATCCAAATCCATTTTGTAGTTTTTACGTGAAAGAGTAACAAACATCCATCCATACTTACAAACTTTCGCGTTTATAATATTAGTAGGATTTAAAGATACTACAGTTTCGGATTGTGGTCGTAGTCATTGCCACTCTCTTAAAAAAAGTGCTTAGAGGTAATTATCTCTAAGCATTTACAGCTTCACCGGGGGTGGCGAAAAACTTAAAGGGTTCCTCAAGCCGTGTGAAACGAACCACCGTCAGAAAATTTCTAGAGGTAACGGCATCACGCACTAGTGCGTGTCCCCGTGCTTTACTAGATTCTCCGAAGGGTTCGGGTCGGATCGGGGAGCAGAACAACCAGAGGGCGCCTCTATAGGCTCGGACCTCGGCTTGGGTTGACCGAGTCGCGGGGTGGGGAGAAGCGCCCAGGTACATGTCTGTACCTGGTATGCCGCGCGTGTGAACCGGCTCGTCGTACCCTTATTCTACGAGTACGGTGTCTTGTTCCTAAACTAGTGAGCACGTTTAGTGTATTCTGTAAATGTGCATTTAGAGGATCGGGCGGAATTTCGGATAAGGTGATCTCTGAACTCCTATTATTTCCTAGCCAGAGTATCACATTTTTTTTGTCCGCATGTTCTACACTATTGGTCTATACTTCGTTCCAGTTGATGCAAGTCTTTACTTACTAAGTAGGTCATCTAACTACGATAATTGATGGCGATAAGAGGTACTTAATAAATAATTAATATACTTGTGTGATAAAAAATATCTACGCATTAGTATTCTTTGAGCAATGTTTTTGATCGTTCGATAATTCTTATTAGTCTGAATATGGTATTGTACAGCCATTTTGAATATGTTGTTATTAATTGACTATACTTGTGTTACAGGTGACATTTTTATTTGATTGGGTAATATTTTATCACATCCAAATCAGCTATAAAAAGATTAGCGGCGCTAAAACGTGTTTTTATTGTACGGCTTTCTTTTATTAAATAAATTTGACCTGCAATAGTCAATTTATTATCGTGGTCATAATAATTTTATTCACGACGATTGACTGCGACTTTCATGATTTTATTTTGCAGATATCATCAGCAAAGGGAAGTATACAAATATTTTTGCACGCTCATAAGTTATTACTAAGTATTTAAAATGATAGTATACTTGTTGTTGTATAATAATAATGACTCAATTTCAATAAAAACGCATATGGCTTGCAGTGGGACAATAGAGGCCATACTTTATTTCTAACACCTAAGAGAATATAATCAAAACGTAATTCCTGCCTGCCATTAAAGTCGGAGGTCCAAATTTTCTTGTCGTATTTCGTCGACCCATGTTTCATTTGCAAATATGTTCAATCTCATAGATGTAATTTTAATTCAGGCCTAATTTCGTTGAGGTATTTCCCTACCACCAAGTAGGTTAACGATAAGACGAGTCTCTTATTACGAGAACAATCTGTCGTAAAGTGGACGACTTGACCTGGATTATGATCGATATGGCAAATATTTGATATCCCTGATAAGCATCAAGATTTTATCGCGGGGAGAGAGCGCTGTTATCTTAAGTTTAACTGATCCTTAACAAATTTTAATCGAGGAAGCACTTGGTTTATAACTTACCTGATTATAAGTGACGATAGGACCGAAGGTGAAACGGAATCCTTAATTACTAAGGTACACTTGCACAGATAAAGTAAGGCAATGTTTGTTGTTAAGAAGTAACCAAAACAATTGGTAGGTCTTATTACCGATAAACCGGTACTGTAGGAACACCACAATGCTAATAAGATTGACGTTGATGTCATTTTCAATGTCACTGTAGTCATTGTTGTCATTGATAAAATCAAAATTATCTGGTGGTAGAGAGCCTAGCGGAATTAAAACAAGCTCCGCTATCAATCAAACTGAGCATTCGAAACATTTGAAATATAGAAACTTAATGTTAATTACAAACAGCTCCATTTAGTTGGACCTAGTTCAGTTGAGATAATTAAAATTATACATGCATCGCGTAACGCCATTCGAGACATACGTTAGCAAGATTGCGGATGTAGGACCTTCAAATCACGTAAAGTTTATTTCCTATCTTGTTTCTTTATTTAGAGGCGCCATTATGCCAGTATGTTAGACTACTTGGCGAAATACGCTTGATCTTTGCTTTTTCTGTAACAACCTCACTGTGCATACTGTGTTTGAAAGCAAATAATTTTTTTATTTCATTTCATCGGGTCACTCTCGATGTCAAACCAGAACAACCCGGAGAATCTAGAAAGATGTGCTCGCCCATAACACTATTAAGGTCTAACTAACTTCCACCACCTTATCTTAGTCTGCTAACTCTATTGCCATAACAACAATCATGGCAGCATTGTTGTATTCCGACAGTTGAGAGATAAGATAACCATAATAAGTTCAGCTGTTAAGGATATACGCTTCGTTCTTAGGTCTCGTCCTTATTAACCTTCGGCCTTCGGGATGAAGGCCATAAGCTTTCCGATTGTAACATTTAACCATTTAACGTACGCAATACAACATAATTATAGATGTAAAAGTATATTATTTACTTCCGTTTTATTTTTAAATAGCTGTTAGCCTACCAACCGGTTGGAGACGCAGTCATGTATCGAGAAAAGTAGGAAAAAAATATACAATAAAATATTGTAACGTAAGCAAATCCTTAGTCATTTTTGCTATCAAACTTAAAGCGCTGATAAGCATGGAACAGCGGTCTCCATCGATCTGCATACAAGCTACAGGGATGCAAATAGCGCGTGATCCACTTGACAGTATTCAAGATAGAAAACTCGAAAATCACTATTCATTCTTAATCTAGATGTTTTATTAGTAGCTAAAACAATAGATAATTTCAATAATTCATTTAATCGACTTACTTTAGTAAATGGAAAAGAAAATCACTATAAAGACAGACTACACTGCTTAGAGCTTACTTTTGAGTATTTTTCTATCGAGGACACTTTATAGATCTATATATCTAAGTATACAGTCTATTAAAACATATATTGTTATTCGCGTTGTATGTTCTATACTTTTATATAAACCATGGATAAGTGAGCTCATTTCACAGTTGTAAGCGCCTTAATATCACCTTATAAGGAGTCGCTTGTTCGAACTGATCTGGCGTGGTTGTACCAATATGGAAAGAAACCTAATGCGTCAGCGATTATGGTTACATAAACCGAGGAAAATGCGGCTGCGTTTCGCGTGTGCGAATGTATATATAATTTAACTAAACACTTCTACAGCCAATATGTGTTTTACTACACCGGAATATGATCGTTTTGTAATGCAATGTTGTAGAACACACACGCTGTTGATTGTACTACTTGGTTATGAAGTGTATCGAAACCTAGTTGTCGGGTAATGTCTTGTTTTCTGTGCTTGGTATTATGTGGCGTTCGCTTATGAAGTATCTGCCAATGTATGACTAGACAGCTGTACGGTCAGAAAAAAAGTCAATACTTTAGTACCGTGTACTAATAATACCATTAGAGGTTGACAAACGCCTGCTCGATTCATTACTTGCTTTGACAAAGTACCAACAGTTCAGTGACTTTTGTTGCTAACTGTACGAAACGAAACAACTGTTTTAAATTACAATTATGCATAGTTTAATTATATGCATTTGAAGCATTTAATGAGTAATTATAATTATAACTACCATTTCATTAAGAAGATAAAAAATATATTTACTTATCGCCTATTACATATTTAGTTCAATATTTATAAAACCAATTATCCAATTCTAATATGACTTTAGACGCTTAAAAAAATACATAGATATAGTCAGTGAGAAAACTACTTATAAAAAAGTTAAATCATCTGAATCTATGCGATTAAAAGTCCTCTACGGAACGTATAAAATTCGTTGATTTAAGTAAAATATCTAAACAATCCTACTAATATTATAAACGCGAAAGTTTGTTTGGATGTTTGTTATTCCTTTACGTAAAAACTACTGAACGGATTTGGATAAAATTCAACACAGATAGTTTATAACCTGGATTAACACATAGGATACTTTTTATCCCGATATTCCCACGGGAACGGGAACCACGCGGGTGAAACAGCGAGCGGCCGCTAGTTTAGTTATAAAAACACTAAAAGTTACTGTGAGAAAGGTCAAAGCTACTGAAATACCTGACGGGCTTGTCAACTACCAGTAATGTTATTATGACATGACATTAAGGAGTTCAACGACATGCGCTACTGACCGTATCTAATAAAAAAATTGGAACGCATGTAGGTATAACTTGTATGTAAGAAATAACAACCTTGTTACAATGTTAGAAATAAAAACAAAGAGGTTTTACTCAGCCTAACGCTGATCATTACTTAACTTAACTAGGTTTACTTAAAAAGTTTTTAATCTTTCACGGTCGATTACGTTAGAATAATTATTTTAACGTATAGTATCGGATACTCACACACAAAAACAAACTTGGTAATAATAATTCCTTTTACATTTCTTTCAAAAGCGAGTTTTTACACCAAATAGATCACTATATCCTTCCTATAGCGACGCAGAAGCTGAAATTCCGTGCTTTATTTTTAGAGCAAAAGAATCAATAAGCTTAGCTTAAACCCTTTAATTCGCTACAACCCACATGTTATTTTAATGAATTCCTTTTTAACGTTGTGTTCTTATTTTTAATTTCATTGAACTACTTATGTCAAATGTGTGCAAATGTGTGCACTGTGTGCGAAACAAACGTTTTATTTATACAGATTTTTCTTACGTAAAATAAACAGTGTTGTTATGACATAAATTCTGTGCGCAGCTGTGTATCTTTTCGTCTAGCTACATTAAAACTATATTGTTACCACATGGTATTTTGGTAAAATAAACAAGATAAAAAAATAAGAAAAAGGAAAAATAACTGTGTAACAAGCTTATTACAATACGTTAAGCGTTTCCCTGTGTGGTGCCGGGGATAAAGAATTGCACCACCCCATCTCTTCCTGTGGGTGTCGTAAAAGCCGACTAAGGGACCATTCCAGAGGATGGGCAGCAGCATCTCTCTGAGGTTACCCTCAACCTACTGCGATCGCCAACCCGCCTGCCAAGCGTGGCGATTACGGCAAATACCCCTCATATCCTTGGGGGAGGCCTTTGTCCAGCAGTGGACGTCTTTGGCTGAGATGATGATGAAGCGTTTCTACTGTCTAGTAAAGATCGGTGATATAAAAAAGAAGAAAGAAAATCTTTCTAAAGAGTCAAGCTTACCAAGAACACTAAATTTTTATTTATTTATAATAAAATATATATATTTTTATACTTATAATATGTTTATCTTTGTCTAGTAAATATCAAGTCTGTGTTTAAACTAATAAAATATCTATACTAATATAATAAAGCTGAAGATTTTGTTGTTTTGTTTGAATGCGCAAATCAATTTCTATTAAAAAACCTTTTTATTTGCTAGCTCAATTTTTGCGAAATGCCTTAGGCTAGGTATTTAACATCACGAGAACCAAGCAAAAAAAGTAAAAAAAAGATGCTAAACAAATACGAAGTACTCAAGCATTCAGGCGAACATAATATTATATTAATAAGTTCGAGTGTAATACTTTTTTTATAAATGTAAGTTACGTGTCAGTTCGTGAGAATTACTTAAAATCTATATATTAATACGTGAAGCAAAGACTGTACACCTTTTTACGAAAATTGCGCGGACGGAGTAGTATGAAATTTCGCGCACTTATGTTTATATAGAGATGGTTATCCGAATGTTAATATTTTTAATTATGCATAAAAATACATTCAATAAAACAAACATTACGCACACTACCATGTATTTGAAACATACTCTTTTCAAAAATTTCAAAAATGGAAGAGGAGCGGCTGAAATCTGTCAATGCCAATCCAAATTCACATTCTATCTTTTTTAATTTTTCATTGCTTAGGATACAATCCGTACAGCCTTAATAAAATTACGGTCGAATTGAGACCACTGGGCGACCTCTAGTAAGTAGTAATTGTACTAAGTATGTACATAAATTTATTGTGAAATATCAATTACATTTTAAAGAAATTATTGATCATGCGGTTCAGTGGTTAGATAATTTTAGAACATATCTCAAACACAGAAGTCCCGGGTTGGACTCTGGCTTACATATTGTACTCTGTAACTTCTGTAAGCGTTAGGTCTACAAGACGATAAGCCAAAGGTGGAAGTGAACTGGAACTAATAATTTTAACTCATACTATTGGAACAATAATGTTACTAACATTGTTATTATGGCAACAGACTCATATAAAATTGTGGTAACTAGTCAGACAGAACCCCCACCACCACTCATACCCCCGAAATCCTAAAAGTACCTCTAAGCATGGCGATGCGACGTGGTGGGAGCTAGTATATGCATAATTTTTCCTCAAACTCTTAATATTTTATATGAATACGGTAAGGGTAATATTAGAATTCCCCTCTGGACATACCCACCGGCAGACAGCCGAGGTACCTATTTAGGGAACAACGCCATGATTCACCGGATGTGTCATCAATGCCCAGACGGCGTGTTTACGCCTCTCCATCTCCACGCCTCTACTAATAACCGTTAGTTTGTTGATGTGTATGCATTTCAGTTTATGTAAGACAAATGCCGTTGGCATTCACTCGATAATTAGCATCAGTAGAAATAATTGTAGATACTATTTTGTGAGAGAATGTATTTTGTTCTGTGACATTTATTTAGTATCATAGTGGCGACAGGGTTCGAAACAAAAAAAATATATATTAGGTTGGGGAAAAAGTTTCTTCGCATTTTTTAAGAAAATTCAAAACATTTTTAATACAGTTTATCTACATTTAACTAAAGTATATAGGTGCCATTTTGTTAAGTAAGGAAAACAAATGAAAATCGCACATTTTCCTAATTTGAATTTGGAATTATCTTCTTTAAATTCTAAACTCTTATTGATACCAAAACCAGCCAGATACAAATAGTATAGCCAAAAAGATTTTATTACAAGTTCATACATACTATTTACGAAAAGACTTTTTCCCCAACCTAATATTTAAATATTTTTATTATTTTGAATTTTGCATTCAAAATGCTAAATATAGTTAAAAGGAATTACGTCTTTATCGATTGTAAAATACTTGCAAATATTTTATTTTGACTGTGAGGTTAGTAACTTCACAGTGCCTTAATACACCGCCTGGCTTGCAGAATAAATCACAGACTACTAGAAAAAATCAACGAGTCTTCTGGGACCTCGGTAGCTCAACGGTTAGAGCATTGAACCGGTTCGATTCCCACTCGAGGTACCTGAGGCTGATTCATTTTTTGTAGAAATTTTTTTTCAAGAATATATTATAACTAGCTGTGCTCGCGACTTCGTCCGCGTGGAATAGTGACTTTCGGCAGCATTTTTAATTTTTTAGCCTCTTGTTCCCTTTTATTGGTTGCAGCGTGATGTTTTATAGCTTATAGCTTCCCTCGATAAATGGACTATCCAACACAAAAAAAATGTTCAATTCGAACCAGTAGTTCCTGAGATTAGCGCGCTCAAACAAACAAACTCTTCAGCTTTATAATATTAGTATAGATTATAGAATTGAATTGAAATGTTACTAGATGTCAGCTAGGAAGTAGGTGGTTCGTGTTCAAAGTAAAAAAAAACAGTTGTTGAACCCTATTCTTGATGATTAAAGGTAAAAGTGTCGATCATGTGTGCGTATCGAATTGGTTTTACTTCCCTACGCAAATAAATTTAAAATAGTGTTGAAAAAATATTTCACGAGCTGTGTTTGAACCCGCATTTGATCCCTATGCCATACCGGGGCAAGTACACATCCAACTTTGCTATAGTGGTCTATTACGTTATAACTTCGTGATCATGGCTCTGTCGAATCCGTGCAAATTTACTAATTCTGTCTCCTCTTATTTTATAATGCTTTTTATCTCCTTGTTAGCGTAAAATTATAATTAACCATTATTATAAGTAAAAAAATAGCCTGCTGGGCAAAGGCCTCCAACATTAAAATTAAGTTATCGCTACGATTGATGGGAACTGGTTTAATCACAACGCTTACCAAATGCGGGTTGTGATCATAAACACGAGCTATGCATCGAAAAGTACGAAACACACTGCTTGACTTGGGACTACTACTACTTTACTTTTACCCAGTACCTCCAGTTATAGAGCCGTGCGCGTTACCACACGGCCACCATGGCATTTATTAATTATAACAAAAAAGGTTAGTATGAAACTGAGACTTGACCAACAGCAACATTCCTTACAAGTAGCCTTTTGATATAGAGTTGTTGCCGCTTGAGATTGTTTTGTTGTTTTTTTACATGATTGTACTTCAACCGGTACATAATATTATATTAATAAGTTCGAGTGTAATACTTTTTTTATAAGTAAAGTAAGTAACGTAAGTTACGTGTCAGTTCGTGAGAATTACTTAAAATCTATATATTAATA
The DNA here is from genome assembly GCA_947562085.1 of Eudonia lacustrata. NCBI lineage: Eukaryota > Metazoa > Arthropoda > Insecta > Lepidoptera > Crambidae > Eudonia > Eudonia lacustrata. The sequence goes on along the minus strand of OX387321.1, from coordinate 2,185,648 downwards.
CGTGAAGCAAAAACTTTGTAGGTACACCTTTTTACGAAAATTGCGCGGACGGAGGAGTATGAAATTTCGCGCACTTATGTTTATATAGAGATGGTTATCCGAATGTTAATATTTTTTTTAATGCATAAAAATACATTCAATAAAACAAACATTACGCACACTAACATGTGTTTGACACATACTCTTTTCAAAAATTTCAAAAATGGAAGAGGAGCGGCTGAAATCTGTCAATGCCAATCCAAATTCACATTCTATCTTTTTTAATTTTTAATTGCTTAGGATACAATCCGTGCAGCCTTAATAAAATTACGGTCGAATTGAGACCACTGGGCGACCTCTAGTAAGTAGTAATTGTACTAAGTATGTACATAAATTTATTGTGAAATATCAATTACATTTTAAAGAAATTATTGATCATGAGGTTCAGTGGTTAGATAATTTTAGAACATATCTCAAACACAGAAGTCCCGGGTTGGACTCTGGCTTACATATTGTACTCTGTAACTTCTGTAAGCGTTAGGTCTACAAGACGATAAGCCAAAGGTGGAAGTGAACTGGAACTAATAATTTTAACTCGTACTATTGGAACAATAATGTTACTAACATTGTTATTATGGCAACAGACTCATATAAAATTGTGGTAACTAGTCAGACAGAACCCCCACCACCACTCAAACCCCCGAAATCCTAAAAGTACCTCTAAGTCTAAAACCGATGATCTAACCACTAGAGTACAAAACAGTTAAAATTGGCATTTAATAGCTATTATTATGTAAGAAATATCGAACCAATAATTTAAATTGATTTATAGACTGAAGCAAATTTTAAATCCCAAAAAAACGTTGGTATGTTTAATAATGTGACGCTTATCGATTTCTGAGAATCGTTGATAATAAGATTTTTTGTACCAGATTTTGTACAACTTTTTGCATTAGCTATATCTATTTTACCCAAGGCGATTACTTTCGCCTGAACGCCCTCGTTGGATCAAGGCATTCATTCGGTCATATGAAAACTTCCTTGTTTTTTGTCAAATGAGTTCAAAGCCGTACGCAGAGTTTAAACAAGTCGAAGGTAATGTTTGTGCAATAAATGTAGATATGGTATACACTTCAATGTCAGAATGAATAACAGTTTAATTTTTTTTTACGTTTACACATTTTTAAAATAAATATTGTGCGTTCCCATGTCTTTTATCTGGGCTGATAGGATTTACTGAGGTTTACGATAAAAAGAACTTGACCAGAAGATGTCTGTTTTCTTTTACGTAATTAACAAGTGAGACCACGGCCTTAAAATACTTGCCTGCTAAATTAATGGGTCTCACTGATGTGTATTCGTTTATATTTCAACTGTATGTGCATATTTCTAAGAAAAACCTAAAAATATATATTAGGATGATTGTGTTGAGGATATGTTTCCAAAATAGGTAGACAAAATTTCCATGAAATGGTTGTCAAGTCTGATAATCAAAATTGTATCAAATTTGAATCATTGCTAGTTGAGTCAAAGCAAATACATAGCAGCATGCAGTGTTTAATCTGCGCTCGTACAGCTGATGAATACTTTCGTATTTGTTTTCCTTGTTTGTATTATGTGTCTTTAGTTTTGTATTTGCTTCTTGTTTATTAACTTCCTTTTTGTCGTTTGCACAAGCTATTTAATGCTTACTTATTTTACTTGGTATTGTATTCCACTTTAGCCTTACGAAGAGATCCTTTACAATTTTTTTTATTTTTTGTTTCCGTAAAGCTGTACAACATAGCTTTATTGTATTATGTAGTAATAATCAAAAATCGGTCTTGTGTATTGTTGTTTAAATCTGTACCTGCTTATAACTTTTGCTAATTAAAGGACATGTTAAGATTATGATCGGTGGTAGGCCTCGTTTTATTTCGGACTAGCTGGTTAACACCATTATGCTACCAGGAAGCACTGAATTTTTCACTGCTTTTTGATTTTTTGACTGCTTTATAGCGGCAGAGTGCCATCTATCCAATGGTTATTGCAACCGACGATGGCTATGCAGATTCATCTTTACAGATGAAATATCACAAATTTGATAACACAACGCTTGATAATTCAGCTTCAGTGCAGCAATAAGCACTTAAAAATAAAAAAAGTAAAATTTAATATAATACTGGTTTTCTACAGAAACCTAAAAAATGGAGAGTACCGTGCTCCGAAACAAAAGAATACTGACTGTCATAGCTTACATTTTAAAAACTTCAATTATTATTATTTAGCGTTTTTTGTTTTTCTCTACAGTTCATTTGTTTCAAAACAGAATTCATTTTAAATTGCTATCTTCAAAACGATCGCAGATTATATCTTGCCGATACCTTATTTAGAACTACGAGTAGGTACTGCAGCTGCCATAATTATAACAATTAACTTAACCTGACCAGTTGTTGCATGGAAGCCATACTATAAAATCAGCTGTCAATTGAGGTTGAATTACAGTATAGCATCTTTGTTATAATGTTTTTGAAGTCAGTGACTTGATCATTGATAGTCTCCGTTAGTGTAATCAACTTTTATTTTGAATGAACATGAGTAGGAGGTTAAGTTAGAAAGCTCTTCTATGACTTTACAAGTTATTTCGAGTAATAAATGGCATGACGGAGTTTTTATCATGTTAACAATTGTTTGAGATTTTACTCCCACATAATTATTAAATCCTTCAACAGGAAAATTCTTGGCTTTCATCGTATCTGATCGTATCTATCTGATAATGAAAATAACTTTATTTTTAAGCTATGATAGCAGCTTTATCGTTTGCTTTGCTTGCGTGAAGTTCAATGTAGAACCTAGTTTACAAAGGAATTTTGTAGCTTTATTTTAGCCAGAGATAACCACCATTATAAACAAACATACAAGCAAAAATATTGTAATCCTTTATTGTACAAATAAATTACATTTAAACACACGTTAAACAGGACATATACAAGGGTGAGCTTATCTCTAGAAGAGATCTCTTCCAGCCAACCCTAGCTGTGGTGCAATAAACAAGTATGCGGGACTAATAAATTATAAATAATACTATACTAACAAACATATATACACTAATTACCAAGGATTTATATAATTGAAAATAAAATATTATATTATAAATATAAACATACATACATATTAAAAAAAATAAAAAAAAAACTAATTATGTTACTACAACGGTATGTAACCGATTAGCCGTTAGACAGATAATGCTCTTTGAGCTTGTGTTTGAAAGATTCTACCGATGAACTCTCACGAATGCTGGCAGGCAGTCTATTCCACATTCGAGCGGCATATACTGTGAATGATTTATGGTAAAAATTGGAATTACATTGGGGACATAGAAGGGTTCGTGTGTCGCAGGATCGTTTGGGACGGGAAGAGACGGGTATGAGCGTAAAACGGGAACGCAGATAATGAGGGAGCTGGGGGTAGTTAAGTATTTTGAAAAGGAGGGAAAGAATGTGCATATCTCGACGCAGTCGAACTGGGAGCCACTTTAACTTCGACCGAAATTCAGAAACGTGGTCAAATTTACGCAAACCGAATATAAACCGGATTGCCAGATTTTGCAGTCGTTCCAGTTTGTTAAGCAGCTCTTCAGTAGCGTCCAGATAACAAACGTCAGCATAGTCGAGAAGGGGAAGTAGAAGCGACTGAGCGAGCATAATTTTGGTATTGTACGGTAAGAAAAACTGGAGTCGCTTGAGGGAATGGTAGGAGTAGTGCATGCGCCGACTAACTTCATTTACCTGCGCCTTCCAGGACAGTGAACGGTCAAAAACGAGGCCAAGATTTTTAGTTTTTTCAGTATATTCAATATTTACTCCGTCATATGAAATACAGGGGAGACCGCTAACATCCAGTCTGCTGTACAGTCTGCTGCTACCAATGATTATTGCTTGCGACTTAGTTGGGTTCACAAGTAAACCGAATGCCTCAGCCCAAGACTTCACCAAGAGGAGATCCTTATTGATGTCTTCAATAACCGCGTGTGTGTTGGCTGCATCAAAATGTCGATAAAGTTGCATATCGTCTGCATATAGGTGGTACGGGGAAGGTATTACTTTAGTAAGTTCATTTATAAACAATGAAAAAAGGAGAGGTGAGAGTACCCCCCCCTGTGGCACACCCGCAGTTAGAAAAGCCCAATCAGAAAAGCAGTCATCACTCTTAATTCTCTGGCAGCGTTTGCAAAGGTAGTCTGCAAACCAAGCGATCACAGAAGGGGTAATGTTAAGAGAGCGGAGAGTGGCAAGGAGGATGTCATGGTCAACAGAGTTGAAGGCGCTGCTAAAGTCAAGTAGAATTACAATTGTAAGCAAGCGATTATCCATAGCATGTCGAATATCGTCTGTGACTTTTAGCAAGGCGGTTACCGTGCTATGGCCAGGACGAAAACCAGATTGAAACTGACTGATAAGATTATTATGAGAAACGTATGCGGACAATTGTTTTTGAACAGCGCCTTCAAGGACCTTGGAGAGGAATGGAAGGATTGAGATGGGACGATACTGGGACAAATTGGTAGGAGAAGTGGTCTTTGGAATGGGAATTACGTCAGCCAATTTCCACTCATTAGGGAAGACGTTGGTTGCCAGCGAGGAGTTAAAAATGTGAGTAATGATAGGCACAACGTCATCAAGAATAGGTACAAGCATGTCACGGCAAATGCCATCATTGCCCACCGCCTTGGATGTTATGGAGAGAATACCCTTCTTAACCTCCTCTTCAGTGACCTCGCGAAATGAAAAAGGCTCACAGTCAGGGCGGGTAACAGTGCCTAGAAAGGCAAGCGTGGATGCCTTGGTAGAATCAGCAACAGAGACTGGTGAGTTTGCAAAATGCTCGTTAAGCAGCTGAAGATCAGGTAAGTCACAAGTAACGTTGAGGTCTCCACCCACACCAATAGTTCTAAGAAACTTCCAGACCTGACCTGAAGGTAAGTCGTGAATCGAGGAATGAATGTATCGTCTCTTAGCGTCCCGACAGAGTCTGTTACAAAGATTCCGCAGCTTCTTGTAGGAGTGCAGACTGTCGTCACTAGGACATCTCTTAAGCACGGATTTGGCTTTATCCCTACGTCGCATAACCTTCTTAATCATTGGCGTAAGCCAAGGCGCAGGAAGGTGTTTTACTCGCACTGCTCTGAGAGGAGCATGATAATTAAACAGCTGTATTATTTGTTTGTTAAAAACTCTGACCTTCTCATTTACAGCGCAAGCTGCAAACAAGGAAGACCAGTCAATCGCAGCAAAATCTTCCCTCAAGCGATCCATACAAATGCTACCAAAACTACGCCGAAGAATGACTTTAGTTTTTGATTTGGGTTTGCGTACACGATAGGACAAATATATGAGGTCATGATATGAGAATGGAGCAGTAGTTTGCCCATGTACAAGGACTGAATCTGGTCTAGAAACTATCTGTACGTCTAAGAGAGATGGCTGACAATTAGGAGAGTGATGGGTGGCAGTGAGAGGGAGCAAAACAAAGTTGACAGAAGTTACAATTGAATTTAGGCGGGAAGACCGAACGTTATTTTTTAGTAAGCAAGTATTAAGATCACCCATCAATATAACATGGTTGTAAGTAGAACTCAGGGATTCAAGTGTAGTCTCAAAGGTTTCAAAATAATTTACGTGATTATTAGGACTATAAACTGCCCCCACTAAGATTTTGGAGTGGTGTAAATTAAGCTCCAGGAACAAGTATTCTAACGATCCAGTATAGGCACTAGGTGACTGGCCACTAGGCTACTAGGACGTATTATAACAGATATGATTTTTACTAAAGTTTATAGTAGAACAGATATGATTTTTACTGAAGCTTATAGTAGCTCATAACGCAACCTGTCTCACTAAGGTTTTTCGTCAATATGCGAACAAAGTTGAGACACTACGCTAATGCACTATGATCTAGCATACAGCCTTTTTGCTGTGGAGGTTACAAAAACAGGTCACATGCGCGCGGGTGAAGCGACGTGCAATAATTAGTCGCATCCTGTGGGTGTTGCGGGTTCGAAACAGGTGCATGACATATAATATCAATAAAGTATCGATACATCTGCATGTTACACGAAGCTGAGGCTATCAAAAAGGTTTATAAAACATTTTTTTTACGAATTTACTCGCGTTATTTTTTTCTGACGTTTCGAACCCTTTATAGGGTCCGTGGTCACAGGAAGATTGATTGTGATTGTGTTGTGCCCATAATAAAATAAAAATATGTGTATAATTTTATCTGTAAGTGTATTATTTCAATGGATAATGTTTGCGTAAACCTTAAAAAAAGGTTTTTGTTGAAATCCTAATAGTTTGTCATAGTGGCCTTGTAAGTAGGCACTTTTTGCTTTTTCAAGAAAATAATATTTATTCATTCAAGCGACCAAAACACAAACTTAATCACCACAAACAGCTGTGTTAATAAAAACGTTATATTAGTACCTACTTTACTATAAGCATCTAATTGCACTGACAACTATTTGCAAACTATATATATACTACTATTATCGATATTGATGTTATTGATATTTCATGGTTTAAGCCTATTGATTAAAGTCTCTTTATTTGTAAAGATACAAGACAATAGCAACAGTACCTAATGACTTTAATCCAACGTGGCTAATTAATAACAGATTAGCTATATTTTTAATAAGCTTATCTATCACCATTAGCTTAAAGTGTTTTAATATTATTATCAATATGAACATTAATAAACAGGTCCTGTTAATCCCTCAAAATGCCTAATAATATTAATCTTTATTGTTCTATTATAATGTTATGGTAAACAGGGTTATCGTTAAATGTTAACTTCTAAGTAACTACTAAATATAGTGCATAAAAAGAAAGGTCTGACTCACTGACTGACTCATCAATGCCCAGCCTAAACAATTTGAACTAGAAACTTCAATTTTTGCACAGTAGTTCCCTTTAAGATATTATACAAGAAAAATTGCCATGACGTGGTCATGGAATATTTGTGCTTACGTGGGCGAAGTCGCGAGTGGTCCAGTATTTCATAACTTTTTATGTAAATGAAACTTTTTATGTAACCTTTCAAATAAAAAAATAATGACCTTGGAATATTCCGTGTTTTGTTCCCGTTATGCAAACTTTAGTTCAGATTAGAGTAAAAGAGATAAAACACATGACAACTGTTCGAAATTTATACTCTTTTTATTTGTAAGGCAATTAAGAGTACAAAATGGCTAGTACAAGTTTTATTTGCCACACAGGTTCATTAATGAAAACGGCATTAATGAACCTAACCTGGAGTAACGTGTCAGACGAGGACATGCGCACATGGCAAACGAGGAGACTGTGATAAAACGTCAAGATTTATTTATATTAAAATTTTATGTGTAAAATAAATGCGAGTAGTGCTTGTTTCAAACAATAAAGTTATTTTTTTCCAACGTATACTCGTTCTTCTCAGTCATAGTCAGAAGAAAAAGAAGAAAAACATTTATTGGAATCACATAACAAAACGAGAGATGACAGTGCGGATCGTGCTCGGTGGCGTGCACTTGGAGAAGCCTATGTCCCCGCAGTGGACGTATGTGATGATGATGATGATGATGATGTAACAAAAATAATAAAACATAAAAAAAACGAGCGAGCCTTCAGTAGTCGCATATGATAATTATGTAACATTTGACATCTCACCTTAGTAATAAGCAATTTTAACAGTATATTCTATAAAAAAATGGGTCAGGTATTAAAATGCAGTAAATACTCATTAGAAGACATTTGAATATCTAAATGACATTTGATAGTCAAATGACACAGTATGTCACATATAATAATAATATGTCATGTTCATTGATTTTAAATTTACAAAACGGCGCGCGCTTGCGCGCTTCCCCGACTTTCTGTCACACCTACTTCCGTCACATTTCACAAAATCACTCCCACAAATTTTATATAATAGAAGGCGAGCGGAAAGATGTTACACATCAATAATAACAATTATAATTGCGCCTTAATTCGTGATGCCCACTGTGCACAGCTCAGTATACGCAGCAAGCGGGGCCTGCAGCACTGGTATTCTGCAAACACTTCATAGTCTTCGTTATCGTGATCGAATAACATCATCATTATCATCATCAGCCCGTTTTATGTACCCACTGCTGGGGCAAGAGCCTTCCCTATAGATAGATAGGGAGAACGGGCCATAAACCATCACGCGGGCCCAGTGCAGAGTCGTGATTGTTACAACTGCTAATGCAGCCGGGACCAACGGCTTTACGTGCCTTCCGAAGCACGGAGGAGCTCGAGATGATACATTTTTGGCCACTCATCCGATGACCGGCCTTTGCGAAAGTTGCTTAATCTCAACACTCGCTTACCGGGCGCGTTAACCACTGCGCCATCATAGAATGGCATATTTTATCATAAAATTAAAACTTACACTATCATAGACGCCCAGTAGACAAGCGGAGCAAATCCGGCCGCATAGACAATTTAAAACGTTCACAGTGTAACTCAATGATCGTGTAACCAATATCCATCGCTATCGGCGCCGGCGGGCGCACGGAGCGGGCGCGGAAGCGGTTCCACGCATCCTTTGTCGTCGCCATGCCCGCACGTAGGCAGGATATTGTATTAAGCTCGTGTTTAACATATAAAAAGTCTAATTTAAAACATTGACATCAAATTCTAGGTACAGTAGTAGGTACTACTAGGTTGTGTGTCGATGTTTTTTTTTATATCTTCCACAAAGGCCGGTCATCGGATGGGTGACCAAAAATTTATCATCTCGAGCTCTTCCGTGATTCGGAAGGCACGTAAAGCCGTTGGTCCCGGCTGCATTAGCAGTCGATAATAACCACCAACCCGCACTGGGCCCGCGTGGTGGTATATGGCCCGTTCTCCTTATCCATCCATAGGGAAGGCTCGTGCCCCAGCAGTGGGGACAAAAAAATGAGCTGATGATGATGATTACGGGTAGGTACGCGCTTGGATTTCTTCTCACCTGGGTGTTAAGTGATGAAAAAGCTGAAAGTGGAAGCGCAGTTAACTTGGAACCCTTAACTGATGATGATGATGATGTCATCCTAGACGTATCCGTCGACGGACCCTTGCATGGGCGCGAGCGTGACTTGCAAAACCAAATTTTGTTTTGAACGTCCTGTTACAGGAAGCACAATAGAGAGACCCACCTGCATCATATGTATAGTTGTAGGAGGGCTTGGGTCGAGTTTTTCGAACCCTTAACTATTAAGGCACTGGCTATCTTATCTCTAGCTGCCGGAACACAACAATGCTACAAACATTGAAGTTATGACGACATGTTTAGATAAGATGGTAGTATTTAGCCATGCGAACAATCAAGGTACCACTAACCAAAGCGAGATCACAAATATGTACCACCCCTGGGAATCGAACCCGGGACCTCTGGGTCTGAAACCAGTGGTATTAACCACTAGACCACGAAGGCGGTTAAAAGAGGTAGAGGCGCTTAGTTCCTTCCGATTGGGAAATTGTTTTGTTGCGGTCTGAGTTGACGCTGAACAGTCACTTTTTATCGACGAGTAATCTAGGTATGCTTACCATTAAAACAGAGAAGTTTGTGATTTGTTTGTTTGAATAAGGTAATCTTTGGACCTACTAGACAAATCCCAAAACATTTTTCACTGATAGAATGATACAGTTCTTGCTGGTAACATAGGCTTTATTTTAATTAAAATTAAAAAAAAAAGTATTAATTTTTGTACGGAAAACTACGATCTCAAAGCGGACGAAGTCGCGTCGAGTGCTAGTGTTTAATATATACTTCCTTCCTTGTCAACTCATAGACCGTAATGACATGTTATGTTAGTACCTACTCGTAGGAGGAAAGTAGGCGTAAGAATGTCGTTAATTCTTATTTAATGATGCATAGCGTTGGTAATGAAACCATTAATCGTATCAACAATGATACGAAAAATATTGTGGTTAACATACATTATACTTAAAAGGAAAAGAAAATAGTTTCGTTTTTTATATTTATTTCTATATTTTTTTAAAATTAATATGTTAGGGTAATTATTATTTGTGTCCCATTAGTCCAGCGTGAATAAGTTTTCAAGCTTATAATATATTTTTACATCATCATAATCATCATTTTCAGCCTGTATGTACCCACTGCTGAGCATAGGCGAGGAGGCCATGAACATAAACATAAACCTAACATCATAAATCTAAAATATCACATTAATTGTACAAGTAATTAGTTGATCATCACCAGCTCGTTATATGTCCCCACTGCTGGGACACGAGCCTTCCCTATGGATGGATAGGGAAAATGGGCCACAAACCACCACGCGGGCCAAGTACGGGTTGGTGGTTGTTAACGACTACTAATGCAGCTGGGACCAACGGCTTTACGTGCCTTCCGAAGCATGGAGGAGCTCGAGATGATAAACTTTTGGTCACCCATCCGATGACCGACCTTTGTGAAAGTTGCGCAGACGGAGCGCATTAACCACTGCGCCATCGAGTTCCTCAATTAGTTAATGAACAATGAAAATGTTAGCTAACGGTATGAGGCAGCTTAAAAAGGAAATTTTTCGTAGATGACTATTTTTCATAAGTCAAAGTCAAAGTCTTAGTATTTTTTTTTATATATATATTAATACGTGAAGCAAAAACTTTGTACCCCTTTTTACGAAAATTGCGCGGACGAAGGAGTATGAAATTTCGCACACTTATAGTTTATATAGAGAAGGAGTACATAATGTTAATATTTTTTTAAAGTTATGCATAAAAAATACATTAAATCAATAAAACAAACATTACAAACACTACCATGTATTTGACAAAGACGCATATAGGTCACGCTCGTTTAAAAAATTTCAAAAATGGAAGAGGAGCGGCCGAAATTTGTCAATGCCAATCCAAACTCACATTCTATCTTTTTTAATTTTTTATTGCCTAAGATACATCCGTGCAGCCTTAATAAAATTACGGTCGAATTTGACCACTGGGCGACCAGTTTAAATAAACTTAAGATAAGTGCTTTTGAATCGTCCAAAAAATTTTTTACTTCTTACCCATTCCGGACGTCTATTTTTTTATCTGTGAAGAGGAATGGGCGCAAGAAACTTCATAGCTTAATAGAAGCAACGACATTTACATAATTATATTTAATTTAATACAATACATAAGACGACTTTAAGTTGTTTGGTTGAATAGATGGAGAAAAAGAAATAAGCCTCCTGAGTTTCTTGCCAGCTCTTCTCGGTCGAAGGCTCTCCCAAAATCCGATCTGGTGGTAGTAGTTTAGTCTAAACAATTTTTTTAGTTTTCTTATTATTATTTGGATTTTATAGTTTTGACCTCATTAAGTGCCTGTGAAGCCTTTATCACACTAATGTTATAAATGCGAAAGTTTGTTTGTATGTCTGTATATTTGTTCCTTCTTCACGCTACAACGGATTGATGGATTTAAATGAAATTCGGCATACAGATAGTTTATAACCTGGATTAACACATAGGATAGTTTTTATCCCGATATTCCCACGGGAATCACACTATAAATATACTAAAAACGACAATTTCATTTTTCAATACAAAATGATTTCTTTGTTTTGTTGTCATGGAAACCAAAGAGAATTTAATCACTTGATGGAAACTGTCAAAGCTGTACGAAGTCCGCCGGGTCCACTTGTGTTTAATAAATGATTTGACTTTGACTTTGCAAGCCATACTAAAACCTTTTTCGATCACCCGTCCTCAATATAACGACACACCCATTCTGATTGTTGATAGATGAACTGATACAAACAAAGAAAAATGTATTTCAACATTGGTCTGACGTTGCACACCGGCCGTATCGTGTGAGAAACCCGTTCTTCCCTTCGAAGCCGATCGGAACATATTACAGTCGTAGATTGTAATAGTTATACTCGTACCAACTGCGTGTTTTACGACCGCGAACCGGTTAACGGGGCCTTCGATTAACTCGCAAATAATATGCGTCATAGAATACGAGATATTTTATTAATACTGAGGATGCAAAATGTGGTAAATACATAAATCATTTTTTACATGGAAAAGGCAAAAACAGAGTGATATAATCTTGTCTGATGTCGTATTCGGTCCCACTTGTGCGTTGTAGCGCAAATTTATTGTATGCTGTTGTTTTTTTTTATTTAACAAAAGAGATATTTTGGCCTTTATCTCAACTGATTGTAACGTGACAAGAAGTCCAAAGGTAGGAACGAACTTCATCCGAAATCTTCATAACTAGGGCACTGGATATTATATCTCTAAATGTCGAAACAGAACAGTCCTACTAACATTGTCGCTATTGGGACAGAGATAAGATGGTGGTTACAACTTGTAACTTACAAGCCAGGCCCACTTGAATTACTTACATCACAGTACGTTAACATGTATTCAGCAGGGTATCGCACCTGAGACCTTGAGTTTGAGGCCGATTGTTTAACCTAAGACTGACGATGCGAGAAGACTGTTAATAAATCAATAAATTACCAAACAAAATATAATCTATCAATAGGTAGGTAACGGAATAGTTTGTGCGAATGGTAGGTATTCTGTTATTCTGGTTTTTGCAGGCAGCTTAAGAAAACTAAGAATATGACTAAACTAGACTACAGCAAGCAAGCAAGTCCAGATTTCTATGAGCAATTGTCTAAGTGTGTAATGTTTGTAACAAAAATACCTACCTTTAATTTTTAAATAGCTTAATTTATGATGTAAATACATATGTATATGTGTATAATACATATATACATATATATAATATATGTGAGGATATAAAATGAGCTGATGATGATGAAGATGTTTAATTTTGGCATAGCAAATCCATTAGGTAAAAAGTTTCTTTAGAAACAAAATCTTAACGTTTTTCTTAAATAACAAAGGAAGGCTGTTTTTATTTTTACATTTAAATGCCCATTCGAGATAAAGGAAATTCTTTTCTTCGATTACTATTATTTCAGCGTAAAGAAAATAAAACAATTGTTGAGAACACAAAAGGTTTGAATACAAAACTCTTATTAGATAAATATATCACAGGGATTTAGTTGTCATTGTGTCTCAATGAAATATGGAAGTAGGACATAACATACCGAGATCTAGATAAAAATCTGTTAGGCAGCATACATTTAAGTAAGGTTCTAGTTATTTTGTTTGGGATAGTACGTGTGGTTATCTGGTAGGCACCCGCCTAGTGTGGGTTTTGTTTAGTATCCGTAATCATTCGATTATGTTTACGCAAACGAAAAAGACTTCCCATACAAATCCTCTTTTACGTTAAAGCGACGCACCGCTAAACAATAAATCTCAAACGTTTTGATACGAGCGTTTGCGCCCCACACCACAAGAAAAACTGGGTTTTTTTTCCTTCAAATTAAAACTACAAATTATTTAAAAAAATTGAACTACAATTTTGAAGTGTGTGTTAAGACTAATCTACTAAGAAAATTTAGATGCTTAAATCGGTCTGGTTAGCCTGTAAAATGCGAATCTATGTTTTAAAAGAGGTTACTTTGATATTTTTTTCTCTGTTATAAAAGTTGAAAAATCGTGTTTCTGCAAATAACAAAATGAAGTCAATTTAATGAAAAATCATGTCATCAAATATCACTTTCATATGTTTTGTAATTGTTGGGAAAAATCAAGATCCCCGCCACGTAAATTACCAATGCGTCGTCTTAACGATCACGTGATCGAAGTGCGAATCAAACTCTCACTAGGCATTCAGTTTGTCTTTACAGTTTACCAAGGGGGGACGTTGAGAATCTTAGTAGGGAGTAGACATGTCTCAAGCCATAGAAAACTCAAGCATCATACCTTAGCGGTCGGAAAATCCACGTGGTTATTCTAAGTTGGCATTTTTAGGTTGAAATGTTTGAACCTTACTAGATTATCCATAGGTTTCGACCTGGTAACGAGAACGAAGAACCAAGGGTGGCTCTTAGAGAGCGCCTATGTTATTATGATAGAACCAAAATGCTTTTTAAAAGTAAGCTAACTTGAATAAAAACTTTTTGCTTTTACCCAGATTAACTGTGAAACGAGGGAAGGATTAAACACTTCTTTTGCTCCATAAACGGCTTTTTCCTCGTTTCTTAAATAAATTTTTAACTCTTATAACGTTAGGGCTGAATGTCTCCATTCTCTTACAATTAGTTAAGCATTCCTTTAAGGTTAATGAGTGTTCCACTATGCGCTAATGTCTTTTTAATTTTGAAAATAGAATCTGACGATTTATTTCGTAAAGCTCTTTTAAATCTTATAATGTAATGAAATTATATTCTTCCTAATTGATTACATTAGTTTAGATCAACAGTGCGTTTCATTTATTCATTAGATGTAGAGTAACGTATTGAAGAGCATGATGAAATTAGGTCGACATTTAATGTGCTTTTATTTATAACCACTGCAAATCAGTATCTACCAATAATAATTTTTTTTTTTGACATTATCACATACTTATATTTTTCTAATCCCAAGATACAATAAGCTAAAGAGCATTCGTTTTATTGAAATCAGAAACAACGACGGTACCACAACCACCCAAACCCGACACAATATCGAAAAGTTCGTTTTCGACATTGAGCCGACCGGGAATCGAAGCCGGAACCTCAGAGTTAGCGCCACTCATGGTCCGGCGTGCAAGCCACTTGGCTACAGAGGTCGTCAAAAACACAGTTTTAAAATTTCGCGTTCCATTTTAAACAAGTCAGCCCGTGACCACGGTCGAAACGTCGTCCTTTAACACACCACCTTTAACACACCTGCATTAAGTAGTTAAAAATTTAGTATAATACCGCTCATGTCTTACTTATTTTTGTCCAGTACAATAAATGGTTGCCTTGAAGAAATTGCTTTTTAGCGATAAGGCCGCCATTTGTACTACTTCTTGTATAGTCTTCTTTACGTTTTTTGTTTGGTGTACATTAAAGTTTATTTTCGTTTTCATTTTCATATATATTTCATTCATCATCATCATCAGCTCATTTTATGTCCCCACTGCTGGGGCACGAGCCTTCCCTATGGATGGATAGGGAGAACGTGCCATAAACCACCACGCGGGCCCAGTGCGGATTGGTGGTTGATAACGACTGCTAATGCAGCCGGGACCAACGGCTTTACGTTCCGAGGCACGGAGAAGCTTGAGATGATAAGTTTTTGTCACCCATCCGATGACCGGCCTTTGCGAAAGTTGCTTAACCTCAGCAATCGCATACCGGGCGCATTAACCACTGCGCCATCGAGCTCGTCATATATTTACAATAGTACAATACAATCAACTTAAGGACATGCCATATGCAACAGTGATTGGAGGTTTCATCTGAGAATTTCATCGTTGGTTTTGACTCATGCATTTGTGACTCAATTCAATTTAACGGTGACCAACTAAACGTCTCCCTTTTCGGAGAATAAATTAGCTAAGTGAATTCAAAGGCGCCTCAAACGTGTCTTTCTGATGTCTTGAAAGCAAGTCCACTTGAGCAAAACTTGGGTAATGAAAAAAATGCCTTTCTCTGTTAAATAAGAAGGCGCTTTGAAAGCACCTGTCATTATTGTAAGAGGTTTCCGTATTATTATGTTTTAACAAAGAAAGTAACGACAGTAAAATCTTTTATATTTCTTACAGGATACAGGATATTTTTAAAGCACTCATCGTTCGTCTGAGAGTTATTTGTTTGTAATAACCAGCTTATTTTACTTCAGATTACTCGAATGCATAGATAATGATGTTTCAATGAAAAAAAGTATTCGAATGTCGTTACAACGTCAAGGTTCCGCAAATCTGTCTGTGGTGAACTGGTGACCTTGTACGGAGAAGAAGCAGCTAGGAACCCGGCGCTTGTACACACGGCGGCAGATCAACCTACTCAAAACTGTCAAATCTCTACAATCAATTTTGATCTTTATTGTTTGGTTATAAGGATCAATATTCATTGGAGAAACTTGATAGATTTGGGTAGGCTGATCTGCTGCCGTGTGTACTCATTTCTACATAGCGAATTCCAATTAAAAACTATTTATTGATTTATGATTAAATGTTATAGCAAAACGGGGTAATGGCCATGGCTTAACTATAGAGCTTATAAATTTAAAACTGATCCTTTGGAATCCTGTCCTCGAATACGTGACTTAAGGCACGTGGTGTTTTAATGTGTTTACTTAAGTGAGGTGAAATCGTATCGAGACCTCTTGCATAGTGCAAAATTAATCAAGTAATTACTTAATTAAACATTGGCAGGTTATTTGAGAAAATATTTCAACCGTCGTTGTTTAACCATTTGGGTCGCTTAATGCACACAAGTTTATTTAGTGAAGTAGATATTAATGATTTCTACTTCACTTACTAACAAAAATGATTCTTTATTACTGTCAAATCGTCGTAACTACTAATAAACGCAACAACGAGGATTGTAACTAATTTAAAAAAGTATACAGCTGCTATGACAATAATTTTTATTTTTATCGTCTTTAAACGACGACGACATATAGTGACAATTAAAATGTTGGGTTAACACTTTGCACCTTACAAATCTTATACTCATAATTGGCGTCTCTTTACTGCGCGTCTCTTACACTATGCATCTTCGTTCGTGATTGCAATGCACCAGAGAAGTAAAGACCAAAATGTAGGTTATATTAATCGTTCACTTCACTGTATTCCTTAACTGGGCCAATATTTTTGAAACAAAGTGTAACCAATAACTGTTTTGTAGGTCACGAAGTAAGCACAACACTTGCCCGTTCAACTCATAACAATGTACACGGAAAAACTGATAACACATACTTACTTATAATAACAAGTTATTGTTTGGTAACACAGTTTTTTTAAGTACCTACGATGATTTATGTAAACAAGTAAAATTTTCCTGTGAAACGCGATAAAATTAATTTATTGATGACGTTCTTCATAGTTCCAATAATAGCAACTTTATAAATACTAACACCATTCAATTCGAGAGTTTAATTGACGATAAATATTAAGAAATTGAACTTACCAATCCTTGTATCCTCGGAAACATTTTTACATACAATAACTTCACTATGCACTTTGTAGTTATGACACACCCACTTACACACCCCAATGCAAACAGGCAACGTTAAAACAATACAAGCACACACCTGCGTTTAGTTTTATTGATCACAAAGCCGCTATGTTCGATAAAAAGTCCGTGTACCACAAGGTGCTACCATAGGCCCGCTGTTATATAATATACGTGCGCACGAGTCAACGCTTCAAACGCTTGTGTCGGATCGGACACACAACGACACATCGCTTCGGGCAATCCTCGGTGATTCACTGGCGTGGGCGCAGAGGGGGGTTTCGCCCTTTTATCTTTGTTTATTCATCTATGTTTACTTTTCGACGGTAATCGGTTAGTAGCGATATGATTTTTTGCTTCAGATTTTGCGAAGATACTTGTATGTATGTATATGGATGTATGTAACTAACAAAACAAAAGTTAAACTAGCGTTCGACTAGGTTGCCTACATAAAAACTACATTGTGTACTATAAACTGAAATTGTCAGTTAAATAGGTTGTACATTGTAATAAAAATGTGTCGATGAGGAGTTCGATGCCGCAGCGGTTAACGCGTTCGGTCTGAGAGTGCCGAGGTTAAGCAACTTTCGCAAGGGACGGTCATCGGATGGGTGACCAAATATTTATCATCTCGAGCTCCTCCGTGCTTCAGAAGGCACGTAAAGACGTTGGTCCCGGCTGCATTAGCACTCGTTAACTACCACCGCAGCGCATTGGGCCCGCGTGGTGGTTTATGGCCCGTTCTCCCTATCCACCCATAGGGAAGGCTCGTGGCTCGTGCCATTTTTTTGGTCACCCATCCGATGACCGGCCTTTGCAAAAGTTGCTTAACCTCAGCACTCGCAGACCAGGCGCGTTAAACACAGCGCCTTCGAGCTCTAACTATGTATTTGTATATTATCTACGCTTTATAATTATAATAATAATAATTAATATTATTATTATATGTCACTCAAGCGAATAGTTAAAGCAACTGATAGTTGTCGGTATCCTGCTCCACAAATCCTAATTTACATTTTAAATATTCATCTAATCTATTTTTAAATATTAATTTATTCTTTTAATCTTTTATGAAATAATTTATCTAATAATTGAATAGGATGTAATATTTTAAAATGTCTCACGCATCAGACGTTAATAAAAAAAGTGATTATACATTTCTTATGAAATTCTTGTGGTTCTTGGTATTATGTTTATCCTTCTTAGAACTGAAGGTCGTCTCTATCAGGTATAAATACGTCTAAAAGAGAGTCACACGTCTCAAGACTAAAAATGCGAGTCGTATGTATAATTAAAGGCATTGTGCTACAATTACTGATCTTTATCTTCACGAATGATAAGATAATAGCGAGGGAAATATATGTATCAGTAGATCAGTTGGAAGAGTTGCCCAGACTAGGAAAGTTTAAGCTTGGATCCCATCAGTGGCAAGTCGTCTTTTTTCTAGTGCTATTTTTAGTTTCCAATAAATTTTTCGGGAAAGCCAAATATGAATTTGAATAAAATGATTAAATTTTTGGACATAGCATTGAGCATTCATTGCTCTACTCCCAACTCTATACTTACTATACTACACTTAAAAAAAAACTTTAATTAGCATAATTCTGCAAAAATAATGGTTTGTTAGATATAGATTCTTTATTACAATGACACACAGATCATTTTGGAACATCGGTATCATTAAAGTGATTAATTCACCATAAAACAGTCAAAACAAACCTTTTTTTGAAAAATCGACCGAAACCCCAAACTATGTTATAAAAAAACCATTTACTTTTTTTACTAGGGTAAGGTGTAGTACCAATAAAATATCACTAACCAACATTTACATTTTCGCGTTCTATTATAATTAATAGTGAATGTATTCAAAGGGGTAACCCCCTCAAAGGCACGCACGCAAGAGGGGTGAGTTGAGTGGTGACAGTGAGTGAGTCAGCCCGTGTTGACGGCTGGTGCAACTCGGTCGATACTACATTTCAATAGGTATGCCTGGCCAAGACCTATAAGTAACTAGAGCGCGTTAAAATTTGTGCTTTTTCCAGCTACCTTCGTTAGGTAATTTTGTATCTTATCTTGCATTGTTACACTAAACTGGAGAAAGAAATAGCCTTTGTCAAGTTTTTTAAGGCTTTTCCCGGTACTAGGTCTTCAATTTACGGTTTATGAAGCTATGATTTTGATTTTGACATTGACTATTTTTGAAAGTCTGTATCTTAATCATTGCTTTGTAAACTCTACATCGGAGACCTAAACCTAGTACTGGGAAAAAGCCACAACTTTGTATAAAGTCAAAATCAAACTCATTTTTTTTATTCAAATAAACCTAAGAAAGGTGCAAAAACAAAAAAGGTAAAAAAAAAGGTAATCAAACGCCTCATCAGATGTTTTAGTTTTTAACCTAATGAAACGAAAGGCTGCGGAAATAAATGTCGCTTAAAGCAACAATACCACTTGGCCCTTTTTTTCTAAGCAAGGAAAAACGACTTAAACGACGTGTCCCCTTGTTTCCGGAGTAAAACTAAATGTCTTAAGACACAATGACTAGTAAATTAGCATACGCCAAAAAGGCTCAAAGGAATAATAAAGTAATTTTCTTGTAAAGCTAAAAGATTGAATTACCTTGCTACAGATGTAAAGATTTAGGCTAATGTGCTGAAAGCCCAATTCTGTCTTTAAGTACCTTTAGGAAAAGTAGCTCAAGCAACGATCAACATCCTAATTTTGTTAATTTAAATCCTCATGATTTAAAATTTTATTTAAGGTTGGTTGTTGAAACCATCACTATAGCCTTTGTACCATGAAAATTTTAGCATGTATCTGACGAGTTATTTGATTTTTATACGATTAAAATAAAAGAAAGTAAAGCCAATAACGAGATTTTATTTTAGAGATTTTTTTAATTATAATAATCAGTCTCGTAATATGTATGTTTGGTGTAGGCACATGTAATTAATAATCTTACAAAGTAGATATTTGAAATAATTTTAAATGTTACTTTTTCACAATATTAACTGTAGTTAGTGATCAAAATCAAACTACCTACTTTTTACGATTATTTAATCAAATCTATTATATTAATTGATAACTACAAAATGTTATCGTAGTTAGTAATCAGTACCTAGACTACATTTTGCCCAAGACTGTAATAATACAACAAACAATGCGGTTATAACAGTCTCAATAAAACATAATTATTATTTAAATTACATTTTTTTGTACTATGGATTTCCGCAAAATAACGCCTGATTCCATTAATAAAAAAAAATACATTTTTGAAATTATGTCATCAAAACCATTAATAAATTTACAACTAGAATGTACTACTAGTAAAATTATAGAAAAGCTTTAAGCACAAACATCTGCCACATCGTTATTTTTATCGTTTGTTAATTGTTTTTTAAGCGCCATTGCGGTCATTGCTGACCGACATACAATAAAATTCCTATTGTTTCTGGTTTTGAGGCAGCCAACGTGTTAATCATATCAAAAACTACTTACAGTAAACATAGAAATGAATCCAGAAGTCAAATTAGTCTTGTCTAAATGCTTCCGACTGTATTATACTCGTAATAAAAATAATCAGTTTTTTATGTTTATTTTTAGATAATCATTTGACGTGACATAGTTGCAAAGGTAACTGATAAGAGTTGATAAGACGAAATTCTCGATCAAGACATTGTCCCCATTTTTAATGTGTATCTTTATATAGGGAACAATGTACATTTTTCATTAAATTTACAAAGAAATAAACAAATTTGTTGTAATTTTGGAGATTACCGTATCATTATAGTCTTCTTAAGGTATTAACACCACTTTTATCATGAAATGAAATAATGACATGAAAAATCCAAACAACCAATCAATTTTAAATGTATTATTTATCTATTTTTAAGTGATTGTCATTAAGCTAACCTTTTAGTTTGACATTATATCAAAAGCGTCAGTGAATCCATCCGTCCAGCTTCCATCGTGATGCTTTTTTGTTTATACATCTCAATTTAACTTCACACCTGCTTTATTACGTGCTTCGAAAGGTACATAAAGCAGTTGGTCCTGGCTGCATTTATCACCATCATCATAATCTCAGCCAAAACATGTCCACTGCTGGACAAAGGCCTCCCCAAAGGAGTATATAAGAGCGTCTCCCCTTTCCATAGACTCTTCGAGGGGTTCGGATCGGATGGGGTGAAAGCTTATAGATACATACTTTGTTACCAGCTCTATATGAATGTTTACAAATATGTTTTCCTCTCACTTTCTTGCATTTTGTAGAAGTAATTTCGTGAAATGGGACGGAAGTGTGTAACAGGAAGTCGTTGAAGCGCGCAAGCATGCGCCATTTGATTTGACGAATGAGCGCGCGGTGGTAGAGTTGGCCGTCGAATGGTACCAACAAATCGGGGAAGCGCGCGCCTTTTGATTTGACGAACGAGCGTGCGGTATTGCGCTGGACTCACCACATGATGAAGAGCAGTTTCGGTTGACTTCCCCGCCTGATATGCACACTGAAGTCCATGGAGTGGGAATCTTTTCAGAGGTCCCGCTCTGATATATTTGTCTACCATCTTCTCCAGGGTCTTCAGGAGAAAGGATTGTAGACTTATGGGCCTAAAAGCTCTTAGTGTCAATTAAATAATATAAAATTTTCATTAAAAAGAATTATTCTTTGCTATTAAAAATCATTTCAAATAATACCTGACCCATTTTTTTCAGAATATAATGTTAAAATTGCTTATTACTAAGGTGAGATGTCAAAGAACTTGGCCATCATCTAAACTGATGTTAAGTGATGATAAGGTCGAGAAGGTAGTACCGCACTTCACATGGAAAACTCAACTACTTAGGCACTGGCTATCTTATCTCTAGCTGCTAGAACACAACAATGCTACTTACAAACATTGGTTTGGCGACATATTTAGATAAGATAATGATAGCTAGCCAGGCAGACAAACAAGCCCTCGAATCGAACCTGGCTCCTCTGATACCGGTGGTGGTCTGGTGGTTTAATTTTCTGTTGGGAACAGCTGACGTGAGAATTGACGTAAGAAGTATTTATATAGGCACCTAAGCAATACAAACATAACTAACCGGGTCATTGGTTGGATATCACTGATCAAACATCTCTTATCACCTTATCTTCTCTACCTACTATCAACATTATAATAGCCAACAACTTGCACGTGGGATTTATGGAGCGGATCCGACATATTGACTTCGCAGTCAACATGATAAATTTGTTTGAGGAAATTACAGTTGCGAGATAATGCAAACTGGAATTAGATCAGTTGGCATATGAGGTACAATGTTAAAGTAAAAAGTAAAGTCAATAGCCTATATACTTTGCACACGCCTTTGTCTTTGCCTATGCTTACGGATCGGTTTATTTTTTTTTGAAATACACAAATTATAAATAGTGTAACTTTACTGTGAACATGTGTAGCGGAAGTAATATATTTTGAATAATGACAATACAGTGACTTTAGTTACTGTAAATATTTTAGGGAAAATGTGAATTGAATCGCAGTTTTAATACAGTTTACTGCCCTTGTTTTAAAGAACGGTTGAATCTTCATAACACTTACTGTGGTTAAGCTTATCGTGTTTTTGTCAATAATTATGATAAAAAAAAGTAAAAATAGTGGCATGTAGGTCTTGATTTCAGGATCACGGTACTGTAAAAAAGTCATAGCGCCAGTAACACGACTTACTGTAATTATGAGAACGGGGGCAGGACTATCAACGTTATAAGAACCAACAACTTGCACGTGGGATTTATGGAGTGGATCCGACATATTGACGTCGCAGTCAACATGATTTCGGAAAAAACCATTAACCATTCTTAGTTTTTTGTCCAGTTCAACACATGGTTGCCTGGAAGAAATTGCTTTTTAGCGATAAAGCCGCCATTTGTACTTCTTCTTGTATTGTCCTCTCTAAGTCTTCACGTCACTTAATTTCATTTCATGATAAATTTGTTTGAGGAAATTACAGTTGCGAGATAATGAAAACTGAAATTGGATCAGTTGGCAGTTGGCTTTGTTATGAGGTACAATGTAAAGTAAAAAGGAAAGTTTGTTTGGATGTTTGTTACTCTTTCACGTAAAAACTACTGAATGGATTTGGATGAAATTCGGCATACAGATAGTTTATAACCGGGAATAACACATAGAATACTTTTTATCCCGATATTCCCACGGGAACGGGAACCACGCGGGTGAAACCGCGAGCGGCCACTAGTAGCCTATATACTTTGCACACGCCTTTACTCACCTCCATCATTGAAACCAAGTCATCGCTACAATTGATGGGTATTGGCTTGCGAAACTTGCCAAAAGCGGGTTGGTGTTCACAAACCCGGGCTATGCATTGAATAATTCGAAACACGCTTTGCCCGACCTGGGTATTGAACCCGGACCTTCGATATCGGGCCGATCGCTTTGCCACTCCGCCACCAAAGCGTCACAACGTGGTGTTTGCTATTTTTATATTGTCGTTTAAATTCTATCACCGTGTAAGTCAAAATAGGATACTTTTCAGGAGATTGTAATTTTTGTTTTTTTTTAGAATCTTCTCTATGAATATTTTTTTGGGGCGGGCGGTGTGAAACGAATCACCTTCGGAGGTTTTCTGGAGGGAACGGCATCACGCACTTAAGTGCGTGTCCCCGTGCCCTACTAGATTCTCCGAAGGGTTCGGATAGGATCGGGTTCTTTATGAATTATCGGATAACATGATAATAGTCTGTAGCTTTTCTACTTTTTCTCTCAATACGGTCATATTTTAATTACGCAGTGTTAGAACATAAGAAGAGGATTTTTTAGTACATTTAGACTACTAACAGAAAGGGAAGAAACCTGTTTAAAATAAATGTTTTCCCTCCTTCCTAATGATTGGATACTTTGAACTAGGCTTGACCTTGTTTTCACGCTGTACCAGTTGTCTTCGTGTCTGGACTCCATTTCCACATTTCATTTGTTTTTTAGCATTCGATCGACCAAGAGTGAATAAAGCTCTTACTAGGTACTCAGGTTCTCCTGGCGTGCACAATTCTTAACTCAAAATAAAATATTTAGTAAGGTTTTTTCTTACTCTTAACGAGCCCTATAAACTGTTGCATAATTACCAGCACATATACTAAAGATCAGTTAAGAAGTAGGCAAGCTATTTATAAAATGTTTATATAATTTTTAACGCAAATTTTGTTGCGAACAAATTACAAAAACACAAATGTGCCTCAGCTGGAGCACTAGCCTTCCCCATGGATGGATATGGAGAACGGGTAAACCACCACGCGGGTCCAGATTGGCGCGGATTGGTGGTTGCTAACGACTGCTAATGCAGCTGGAACCAACGGCTTTATGTGCCGAAGCACGGAGGAGCTCGAGATGATACATTATTGGTCACCCATCCGATGGCCGGCCTTTAGGAAAGTTGCTTAACGTCAGCAATCGCAGACCGGGATCATTAACCACTGCCCCAATCAGTGTTTTCCTTCTGAGGAGCTCGATGGCGCAGTGGTTAAATAGGAGCTCGATGGACGCGTCATGCCATGACTAAATTATTATTCACCACTTTTGAAATTTATCTCGGTCATAATTCTTAAATAGTTAGAATGTGTAATAAGTTAAACATCCTTTATGGTAGGATGAATGATTCTGATTTGAGATAAAAGTGACGGAGCCACATGAGTAGATATAATAATATCTACTCATGTGACGGAACTACTTGCATAGCATAGGGATTGTTTGACAGTTTTGTTCTTTTTTATTATTTACTAGCTATTGAATAGTGATTGTTTTTAATAAAAGTGACTTAATATATTTTCTTTAAAAATGACAGCTTTCCATATAAACTTTCCTCCACTATTACACCTATCTAGAAAATGTTTTTCGAAAAATGCTAAAACACGTCATTCTTTATTTTTATTGAAAAATCTAGTTATTGATTAAAACAATTCATTTTATAGTTCTTGCTTTAAAAATAACGATTTCTTCAAAAAACCTTCTTCCCTTTTTTTTACGCATTATAAGGAAAATAAACAAAATACCTGAGACATGACATTCTTAATAATTTCTTTCAAAAAGCCAAATACCAATTTTCATGTTTTTTACTTTAAAACTGACGGACCTTCATACAAACTTTCACCCCTTAATTGACCCCCTTAGTGGATTTCTGTAAAATCCTTTTTTAGCTGGTTACGTCACTCAATTAATTATTTGCTTCAACGGTTTCGGCTCGGCTATGATGAATCAGTCAGGACAAGCCATTAATATATGTAGATTTTAGATTTTAGGTTTATACGTTTACTGTTAACGAAATTTAATGTTCAGAGAAGAATTTATGGAATTTATTTTATTTTAGATTATTTAGCTTTAGCTTTTTGTTAATGTTGCTGATTTGCTCTACATTGGTTCTAGTTTTCGATGTATCGTCATAGAAAGGAATATTCAAGTACCTAGTTTTTGTTATATCAATAAATTAAAAAAACCGGTTTTTCTGATATTTTCATTTAGAAGATGACGACTAGGCATTTTTCTGCTTGCTGTAAAATGTAACTTAGAATTAAATGTCTTTACTACTTATTTCTTGCGTTTCAAAAAAGAGTCATTATTTTTCTCTTTTTAACCCGACTTCAAAACAGCGTGAATTCATCATTGTTTTTGTTACCGTGTAAGTGAACCACGCCCTACTTATGAGTCCTTAAATTAAATTTCTCAAAAATTCTATGACAACGGATTCGTGACATGTTCATTTGGTTCACTCGATAATGGAATACCGATGCGTTTGTTTAACGTGTTTAACGGTACCCATATTTGTGTCAAGTTTACGTTATGTCATGATGTCACGCAGCGTACTTGACGAGTGACACATTTCGGCACAGTTTTTGGAAAAACTAACATTAATGTATGTGTAGTAAAATAGTAGACTAAAAATTTTTTAGCTGTTGTTATTATACTTATTTTAACACGTTCGTCAGATTTTTCAACCATATTGATCAAGTCTCCCTGTGTCTCTGCCAAGAGTATATTATCTTTTTAAATAAGCGCGAAATCATGTCACATTAAAGATTCTATCAATTTAGCAAATTTTATGTAGTGTATTTCATAAATCAAAATGTCAAAATTCTAAATGTTTTAATCAGTTAAAGCTACAAGAATGAAGCTCTCAAGAATGTCACTACTTCATCGCTTCGTAAAGAGATCTTGTACTGGGAACCGGCAAGGGCATTTCATGCAAAAGAATATCTAATTTAGCAAATTTATATCAGTATCTAATCTAGCAATATTTCCCTCCTTCCTGTGTGACAAAGGTCCTTCAAACGAGGTTGTGGGCCGGCAGAATGAGGGTGACAGATGCTGCGTTGTTTTCACGCTGCACCAGTTGTCTTCGCGTCTGGACTCCAGATCCACTTAATATCAGGTGGGGTGTAGTCATTACTGTGCGTGCAATCTCTAAAAAATTATAATTCTACAATCATACATATCATAGTTAAAAATGTTTAAGAAAAACTCATAAAAAATAACTTAAATATGCATGAGTAGAACCACCTTTAAAAGTGGCAGCCAACCAATCATCAACCATAGCTTCGCCCAAATATATTTAGGGTATGTTATGACCTGACGCACATACCACCATCACCGCAGAGACAATAGAGAGAGCATGACACACTCATGAACCGTTTAAAGTTATTTGATAACGACAACTTTGTAGATTTCCTGTCCTGCGACGTTGCTAGAATGATGAATTTTGTATCAAGGTATCTACATGACTGCGTTTCCTTTATAACAACTTAAACATTTCTGCTAATAAGAGTATTCTTGTTTAAAATTTATTATCATTATGTGACCTGGGACGATTCACGTGAGACTGTAAGGTTATGTCAGGCGTTTATGTTTAGAAGGGTATATCTTATTGTAGGTATGATTAATTAAACCACTTCTGTGCTTTAGTGAGGTCACCGGTCTTTCAAACCCAGAGGTCCTAGGTGCAACTGTAGTTTGCTTATCTCCTCAATAGTTGACTAATTTCGATGAAGTGCGCTTCCATATTCAGCATTAACATCAGATGAAACGAAGGCCAATCGCTTCCATAGGAACCTTCCAACGTTCCACTAACTACGAAGTTATGCAAAAACAGTAAATTATGTGAAGTTCTTATGTTTATGTGATTATATATTTAAACTTCACGTCTGAAGCTTGTGTTTACCTTCAAACCGGATTTGTCTCATAAATCTGTTGACATTTAACGTAATTATTCCAATAATAATCGCTTTGAAAGTAACAAAACAATAATAGTGATCAATAACCAGTCATAATAGTCTGGTCGGTGGACAAGTGACCCCAACCGGTTACCAGCCTGTGTACAGACGCACATCAACGTATCCAAAGTGACAGTTTGTGGTAGGCGTTGTTCTAAGGATTAGTAAACCGGACACTTGTCACGTAGGCGACGATAATTGCAGAGTGCAAGGTGGCCATCGTGTTTTTTTGATGTGTAACATCTTTCCGTTCGCTTTCTTGCAATTTGTGGGAGTGATTTCGTGAAATGGGACGGAAGTGTGAAACAGGAAGTCGGGGAAGCGCGCAAGCGCGCGCCATTTTATAAATTCTGTAATTGATCAGTCGTTGACAACCACTGCACCGCACTGGGCCCGCGTGGTGGTTTATGGCCCGTTCTCTATATCCAATCATAGGGAAGGCTCGTGCCCAACAGTGGGGACGTAGAGATGAACTGGTGATGATATTGATGAAATTTCACATTAGGTAAAGTAGAGCCATTTGCCGTGCAAATCAATAATAAAAC
Organism: Eudonia lacustrata; assembly: GCA_947562085.1. Lineage (NCBI taxonomy): Eukaryota > Metazoa > Arthropoda > Insecta > Lepidoptera > Crambidae > Eudonia > Eudonia lacustrata. The sequence continues at coordinate 2,157,825 of OX387321.1, read as the reverse complement.
ATCAATACTTCTGTTAAGCTTCTTTATCATTTCATAATGATGCAAATTATTGACTACTAAATACTTGTTTGCATTATAATTATCGTAGAACAATGATTGTTTCAACATGGCTATAGAAGACAGTAGACAGTATGCAATACGACTGCCTTATTAGTACCTTATCACTGACTGATATCTGAAGTAAGCCTTCAATAATTCTACCGTTTTAGTGTAACAGGAAAACCGAACAAACTGAGTAGGTTCTTTTTAAAGATATTGTTAAAGATAAAACATAACCTTAAATTATTAACTGTTACACTATTGAAGAGTTGTCTGAAAAAATTATATTATTTATTATTAATAAAGTTTTGTTTTTAGATCTGTATTTTGGCACAAATTACAAAAATAAAATAAAAAACAAATTTCCTCTGAAAATATCTAATACCTAACTGAAATTGCCTCAGATAAGTCTCAAACAATAATATGAGTGTACTTAGATAATTGTATTGAATAAAACAAGGAAATAGCTGTGTTGTTATTTTGGCAGGGAATTAATAATGACAGCGACATAGAGTTTATCACAATTTATGGCATATGGATTAAGGTGCGTTCTGCCTAACACCCCCCCTAGAACGCAATCCCATTTTTGTTATACAAAATAAATGTTTCACAAAACATGTTCCTTTTGTTAATATATCGGCCACCATTTCCGAACCCTTGGAGTGGAAGAAACTAACGGTTTTAGTATTTACATAATCTTGTAAAAAATGGTATCTTATATGTTTAGTTTTAGGTTTATAACAATCGGTATTTGCAAGATGGATAGCACTTTGATTGTCACATTAAATAAAGAGAGGTTTTTCTTCTTGTTGACCGTTCCCGTTGAAGTTGGCGAATCCACAGCGCCTAGTTCCGATCTACGGACCTCTGGGCCCATAACCCAGAAGTCCGTAGATCGGAACTACGCTCTGTTACCATGTCAATATATGAGTTTATTTAGTTAATTGTATTTAATAAAACAATTAGGAAATAACAGACTGTGTTGCGATTTATTTTGGCGGGGAATTATTAATTACATTGTCATTACATAACACAATTTATGGCATAAGGATTAAGGTGCGATCTACCTAACAATATTCTTTCACAATCCAAGCGACAGTTCTTCCATCTGAGCTTTCAAGACTGGAAGTTATATTTAGTTTCGATTTAAGCCCATGTATGAAGCGTTGGCTTACGAAATGGTCGGGTTGAATGTGAAAAATCTTTGTTCAATATCCGTAGCTCCGTTGGACTTCGATGTAAACCCAAAACCAACACAAGCAATAAGCTTTCTAGATGAGTTACATTTTAAGACGACCTCAGTCGCTGTGACCACGAACAAACGTCAGGATATAGGTAATAATCTATCTATATAAATAAAAATGAATCGCTAATTGTGTTGCTAATCGAAAAACTCGAGAACGGCTGAACCGATTTGGCTGATTTCTTTTTTGTTGTGTTTGATGAAGTCTGAGGAAGGTTCTTATGGAGAGAAAAAACGTAAAAAATACAAGGAAAATATAAAAACAACATTTTTATTTTCCCATACAAACCACTCTGTCCCCAGCTGTCAAATATTTGACGTCAATCAAAACCAAAGCAAAGGCGCGTTAGGATTATCTTTGGTATGCCTTTAAGTTGATTAGAGCTCAGATTTATTTATTTACGCGCCAAGTAATCAAATAAAAAATATCGTGTACCCTAAGGCATTACAATAAAATATCACATTAGATATTACTAAAGTCTTTCAATGTTATTTTATTTCTATAAGACTGCGACAGGCCAATAACTTTTGATAGAACGAAATCTGTCGGGGCAGCTGTTAAAATAAAATAAAAAACAATGTAACTTTGTTTTAGAGAAATAGAGAAAAACAAGGTCTGCCGGGACAACTAGTGTGAAATAAACGCGAGTAGATGTCGTGTAAACTGTCGCATTTCAATAAACTAGTCCTAATCCATAGCCAGCCATTGGGAAAGGCCCAAACGAAGTACTGTACTTACAGTTAATTGCTATTAATAATTGTAATTACCTTGGTATTTCGTAATATTTTCTGCGTAGTTGTATTGCTGATGTCAGAGTTTTGGCGGACATTATAAACAATTATGAAGTGCCTACGTCAAAACCACTCGAAGTTAATGAGTGCTTACATAAACGCTGATAGTGATAGTCGTGTCACTATTATTGGTTATTGTATAAATATTATGTTATTTATTTACTTTGAAAGGTACAATATATATGTCCATACAGTGACAGTTTCAACATGTTTACAGAAAGACAGAATTAGGATTTGTGTGACATTAGTAGAAGGTATTAATTTCTACAGTTCTTTATTTAAGCAAAGCAAAACATCATCATCATCATCATCAGTTCGTTTTAAGTAACAATTAGATCAATATAATATGTCATCTACAGCCTATCTTAGTCAACTGCTGGACTAAGGTCTCTTTCAAGGCGCTTCACTGAGCCTGATCTTCGGATCTCCTCATCCAATTTCTACCAGCCGCCCTGCGCAGATCGTCAGTCCATCTGGTCTCCACTCCAGAACGCATCGCGTGTTATGCGACAGATGTGACCAACCCAATTCCACTTCAGCTTGTTGTATGAGCTTTGTCGATCTCTTTAGTTCTCTGACGAATCTCCTCATTTGGAAGTCGCTCGATAGTCGCTCTGTTAGGGCGGCTATACCGGAACAGCTTGAAGCAGTCAGGTCAAGCTGCAACTGCATAGTGAACTACAGTCTTCTATTTTAATATATACATGGAACCACTGAAGCAATTGCGACTGCTTCGGGCGGTCAAACTTCATCGTGCGATCGAGCAGTTGCCAGGCATACACTGACATCTCGAGCTGAAGATTGCTCCCGCGCTATAATCCCCTTCGCCCGCGCTCTTCATCCCTCTCACCTCTAGATCGCGCGCGCCTCACGCCTGCCTTAGGAGTAGCAGTTTGTTCAAAAAATATCAAATAATGTCATGATATTAGTATTCGCGATAACAAAAGACGACATGTCAGTAAACGCAAACTATGAAATAGTTAAATGCCTAATTTTAACAATCCTGGTAGACAAAAAAAAATTATATTATGCATGAAACGTTCATACAAATGCCCATTTAGGTTTTTCCTTATATTTACCAAGTTAGTTGTTCTTAAACCAGACACAAGAAATTCAATTGTTCTATGGCACTGTGGTTACATTGGGCGTCCAAGTATTAATACAATGCTATTAGCTTAAATATGACGTACTTAACTCATTATGGGTTAGTTGTTTCCCGTTTCGATTAAAATATAATTTTATTATTATTAGTATTATTTATGTTAATGTGATTAGTCCTTTACCTAAGTTATTTGAATTTTTGTGCAGCAGCATCAAATTAGTTTACGCTTTAGTTTTACGATTGAGATAACAAAAGAGAACATACTTTCCATGTGTAGGTAACCGTTTAATGTTTTTGATTGGAACCATCGTTAAACGGGAAGGTACTTTACTTTTTACGAATAAAAAGGTATTTAAAACTAAATTTTGTATACAACAACAAGGCCAAGGAGTGAGACAGGGAGATGTGATATCTCCGAAACTGTTCACTGCTGCATTGGAAGATGTTTTCAAGCTTCTGGACTGAAGGACTCGGCATCAACGTCAACGGCGTATACATCACTCACCTTCGATTTGCTGACGATATAGTGGTCATGGCTGAGACCCTGGAAGACCTCGGCACAATGCTCGGTGACCTCAACTCGAGAGACTCTCTAGACAAGTGGGTCTTGAAATGAACATGGAGAAGACGAAAGTTATGACGAATTCACGTGTGGTACCCACTCCTCTGAAGGTTGGGGACTCTGCCCTTGAAGTTGTGGACCATTATGTTTACTTGGGACCAACGGTCCAGCTAGGTAGGTCCAACTTCAGCAAAGAGGTCAATCGTCGAATCCAATTAGTTATGGAAATTGGAAACAACGACGGTACCATAACCACCCAGACCCGACACAATATCAAAAAGTTCGTATTCAACATTGACCCGACCGGGAATCAAACCCGGGACCTCAGAGTTAGCGCCGCCTAAAGTCCGGCGTGCAAGCCACTCGGCTGCGGAGGTCGTCAAATGTCTTTTCGTGTAGCATAGTTTTAATTTTTAGTATTATTTACTATAGTTTGACTTTGTTATTCTTAAACAATTTTTGACTTTTACTAGAGTGAGACTGTAGTGGTACTGTATGACATTGTGGAAATTACATGTTGTGGTTGTCTTCTATATTTTTTGTGTTTATTTGTAATGGAAAGTGGCCTGCTATAAATATTTTTGACGCTGTAAGGGAGAAAAGAGCTTGACACTTGCTGAGTTTCTTGCCGGTTTTTCTCAGTAAGTACAATAATCTCCCGCCTAGAGTAGACTTACGAACCGATGGCATAGTGACATTCACAAGAGCTACTTTTAGCCTAAACTGAATAAATGATTTTGAATTTTGAATTTTGAATCTATTATTTTGTTGTATGAAATAAACAAATCTATTCTATTCTATGGCGACAGACTTAGATAATATGATGGGTGTAAGCCAGTTAGATGCTAAATAAACCTCTATATGAATCAAACCGAGCTTGATATTATTAGAACCTCATTGAAAATCCAATCTGGGAACTTTAAATCTGAGACCGTGCAGGCCACTAGACAAAATAGTAGTGGAAACTTCAACGATCTCGTTTTCAGGTTATTTTCTGAAAAGGAACTTTCATGTCTTAAGCCAATTAATTAATAATAATAAATAATAATAATAAATTTATTTCAAAATATAAGTTTACATGGCTGTTTGATTATATAAATTTAAAAATAGCATCCGCTGCTGAGCTAGGTTTGTAGACCCGTATTTCAGCAACCGGCGCCACCTCTCACGATCTTAACTACAACAGTAGTAGCCAACATAGCTTAATAATCTTAAAAAACTTAAATAAAAGAACTGGTGTGTGTTAATGTAAACCTCTCTTTGTATTGAGTGAATATGTACGTGGATATGTGAGAGAGAGGGTGTGTGTGTATAATAATGGATGTATACATATAGGTACAAACTAAATAGTGGTAGGTATAAAACTTATGAATACATAGAGAAAAAAAAATAAGTTAAATAATTAATTACAACAAGTCCGCTGGGCGCTTATCTTTCTTGCTGAATGTTTTTGGTAGAGCTTCGTCATCGTAATTTGGTTCAGCTATAATGTAACATTAACGCCGAAGCAGGAAAAATAATGCAAAAACTTCAAACATACTCATACTGCTCGGGGTTTTACAAATAAAAATATGGTATTTTATTTATCCTTATTTTTTATATAATATGATAAGAATTAATTTTATTTATCATGTATGCGTTCCTATACCATTCATTCGATGGCGATGAAATCACTGCCCGATCCTCAAAATGCCAATACACATTCACGTGATACACTTAACAGACGTGCTGTCCGTATTATCGGTAACGATGACGTTACGACCAGTCTGGAATCGTTACAGCTACGTAGGGATATTGCTTCCCTTAGTGCTTTCTACCGCCTTTACCACGGTGAAAGTTCTGAGGAACTCTTTGACCTCATTCCTCCTTCTCCATTCCTTTCCAGATCAACGCGTGCAGGTCTGAGAAGCCACCCTCATACCGTGCTGACCATCAAGACACGCACCAAAAAGTTTGGACAATCGTTCCTTTGCCGAACTGCCCGTATGTGGAATGCGCTTCCCGCACACGTGTTTCCCTCCTCTTTCTCTCCCGGGTTATTTAAGCGGGGCGTGAAAAAGCATTTATGCAGGCCGCCATAGTGTGAGCGTTCGGCATAGCGTGGTAGCGCTGTGATGAACGCTTTCACTTCTTGGGCTTCACTGGCTGCTTTTCATCAGGCAGGATGAGGCCATTTTGGCGTGTCACAATATAAAAAAACAGGCACAGCCACACAGGCCCAAGACACCGTACTCGTAGATCAAAAGTACAAATACCACAAGCGCTATATACCAGGTATGACAATGCATCAGGGCTTGATACCGTTACCAAATTCCCACTATAAGTACCGGTATGTAACGTTACGTCTATAAAGTTAATTTGGTACCGGTAATGCAGGTTTTTTAAAAATATTTTACGGGTAAGCACAGTGCCTTGATCTCACCTAATGTTAAGTGATGATAAGGCCAATGATGGAAGCGCACTTCACCCGGGATCCTCAGCTAGTGAGGCTGGCTATCTTATCTCTAGCTGCCGGAACACAACAATGCTACAAACATTGATGTTATGGGCAACAACATACATACATACAACATAGGCGAGGGCCCGGTAGCACCCCGTCGCCGCCCGTGCTCTTTCTGCCCAGAACGCGCACCCGACATGCACAAAACGTGGTAAATACACGGTCACGTAATTAACAGTTGAGGTTGAGGTTCTCAATATCATTGTAATTTTTTTTGTTTTGTTTCAATGTTATTATATTATATTTTTTTGTTTCTTAATGTAAAATTTATGCTTTTATGTGTATAATAATATTATATTACTGAAGGACGTTTTAGTCACAACTGTAAGTCCACAGTAAACACTGATAAATAAATAAATAAAACATATTTAGATAAGATGGTGGTGGACTAGCCAGGCGGACAAACAAGCCCTACCACCAACCAAACAGAGTACACAAACATGTACCCCCCGCTGGGAATCGAACCCGGGACTTCTGGGTCTAAACCGGTGGTCTTAACCACCTCCACAGAGGCGGTTAAAAAATAATGTTAACTAGAAAAGTATCGCTACTTTTTTTTGTTAAATATTGCGCTTGAGCCAATCTGCGTAGAGCGGTTAGTTCATTTACCGGTATAAATGCCACCCAGGTAACGATACTAAGTATACCGGTACTTTTTTTTGCCGGTATTTTCGTTAGACAGAAATATCGATACCAATTTTTGACCGGTATTCAAAGCCCTGCTGAGCGCTTTTCTCCACCTCACAAAGCGGTGAAGCCGAGCCAAAGTTCTAGTCCTTAGAGGCACCCTCGGGTGGTTCCGCTTCGATCCGCCTCGGAGAATCTAGTAGAGGCGGACGGGGACACGCAAGCAGCGTGATGCCAATCCCTCAAGAAACCCTCTGAGGTTATTTTGATCACACAGCTTGAGGAACCCTTTAAGTTTCCCGTCGCTCACAAAACGACGGTTACGCTGTAAAAGCCACCTACGGCCAACGAAAAAATATAAGGTGTTAATCGTTTATCGCGGAAGAAGTCGCGGACGGACCACCAGTTTTTATAACACGGGATTTGCCGATCATAATGTGGTATTTTAGCCTCGTGCCTAATAAAAATAAAGGCGAACTGGAAGTTTTATTATTTCGTTATCTAAATAATTACTTTAGCATTACCTTTATTAGAAAAATCTTATCAGATAACTAGACGAATGTTGTTCAGAAGTGGAGCAAGGAAAGTGTCTCGGTGTGCACACTTTCTCACGCCTTGAAATCACTGTAAATTGTGTGAAAATGTTTGCTGTATATTCAGGTCATTGAAAATATTTATGTATCACGCAGTGTTTGGAGAAACTAGTATTTACTTATGTCATTATCAGTTTTTATACGAAAGATTTTAGGCACTTACAAGTGTAACTACCTATTATATTCTTACTTTATGAAAGTAGGTATTTACTTGCAATAAATAAACCAACAACACTCTTAACACTTTTGATAAGATTTTTTGAAAGTTTATTATTAATTACAAGCTGTCTCGACATGCACTATCAAGTACTTTAAATGGTTATAGCATTTAAAAAAAATGAAGGTGATAATAAAAACTAACATTCAAAATTCTATAGGTATATCGTAACTAAAAATAGCACTGAAAGTGCTGGGATTGCAAAAGGTCACAAGTCCGAAAACTCCTGATAAACGAAAATAGTCTTATTTCAAGTGCAATTTTAAATTTCGATAGTTCTTACCTATGTCATGTCTAAGTTGAAGTTACAAAAACTGAATTTGCCACATTTTTACTACATTAACTTAAAGAAAACAGTACGATACTATGATGAAATAACCCGCAAAGTGTTTTTAAATATAAAGTCCCGAATAGTATTGAAAACTTAAACTAGCAAGATTGCTGTACATATTTTGTAGGCGTTAATTAAACGTCACTTGAAATAAGGCTTCTTCAGGATAGGCAAAGTTGTCCACAATAATACGCACGTACAAACTGAACGACAAAAGTTTGATTAGTATAAAAATCAAAAAAGTTTTGGCGTAAAGGCGTCATAAGCCTATAATTTCGGCTCTACAAAGGAGAGATGTCAACAACATTCGTATTTTAATATAGATATCGTGCTTTTAATTCTCTGGGGATTTGTCAGAGCCAAAAGGATTACAAAGCACTTTAGTTTTTTAAAGATAGAGTTGTTTTAACGTTCAGATTATATAGAGTACCTACCTTGTAAAAATTTATAAAGATTTTTTGGCATCGTTTTTAGCTTCCGTTTTAATACATTTTTTTTAACCTTTACGTCAGTCTTTTGATTATTCATTGATGTTTATTATGTACCATGCATAACGTAGTCTTACGCTATTCAGGAAATCTAGTCACATTACGGGCGCCTATAACGCCTGAAATATCTACTTAGCATTTACCCATGGTTGCACTTGTGCTCAATGCAGCTGTTTATTTTATTCATGACGGTTTTCATGATACTGATTTGGAAAACGCCTATACTTGATGGAAAGTGGCCACCACCCATGGACATTTACGAAGTTACAATTTACGTTCCTTAACCTGAAGCTTATATTTTTAAGCTTTTACGAGTATGAAGCAATGAAGCCGTGTCACTGTTTATTGTACCCTTTAAACCGGTGCACAGCAATAAAAACAATGCTGATTGGTGGCATAATTGAAGGTAATTAGAGTATTTTTTATTAGGGGGTAGAAGTCGACATCTAGCCGGATTCTATGTAAATTTTATATTATATTTATTATTATTGTGCTATTAACATATTAATAACAGTTCTGTTAACCCACATAGAAAGCTATTATGCTTATGTTAGGACGGGTTTAAGACAAGTAGTCCAACGGAGCAAAGGGTCAAACCACGATTTCTCGCATTCAATCCGAGCATCTTGCGAAAGCTGCGCAGGACCGAGAGGGTTGGCGCTCATTATGGAAGGCTTATGCTCAACAGTGGATGGCTATAGAAATATGAAGGGGAAAAAAAAAGCCAAGCACCTATCCGTTTGGCTAACGAAGCTTCAATACACCACTAAGTACATACAGTATGATGAGTTGGTTCTTTTGTCTTTAATTAAACCTTTCCTTTGTTGCAGGTGAAGCGATCCATCATGCTCAAGATGGCGGATGCGTGCGCTGACAGCTCCAAGCAGACCAGGTTCCACGAGATGCACGTGCAGCGGCACAACAACGTCAGCATCCTCTACGCAGACATCGTTAACTTCACACCGCTATCTGAGAGGCTCAGCGCTTCCGACCTGGTGAAGACGTTGAACGAACTGTTTGGCAGATTCGATCAAATTGCTCAGGTTAGTCACTAGTCGATTAAGTCTACGTTTTGATAGAACTACCACGTGGTACAAGGCAGTCATACAAGGTAACACAGATTTTATAAGACTTGCATACATTTTATTTATTTAAAATAGAACTCTGTTTTTTTTATCTTATGGGTATGCAATTGGCCTTCATCTCAGCTGATGTCAGGTGATGATTAAGCCGAAGGTGGAAGCGCACTTCACCCGGACTTACTTTGGCACTTGCTATCTTATCTCTGGCTGCCGGAACACAACAATGCTACAAACATTGATGTTATGGCGACATATTTAGAAAAGATGGAGGTAGCTAGCCAGGCGGACAAACAAGCCTTACCACCAACCAAACCGAGTACACAATTATGTACCCCCGCTGGAAATCGAACCCGGGACCTCTGGGTCTAAGCCGGTCGGTAGTCTTAACCACTAGTCTAGGCGAATCTAGCTGAATTAAGCTTCCAACACTTATCAGGTAATGTGGAAAAGGCTCTTTTTAAATATTTATTATCTCTTACCCATTTCATTAAATATTTACTTTATTATTTATTTAACAGTTAGGTAAACAATAAAGTTGATAATCTTTGAATTGAAGTTAAACTAAAGCTGGTTCTCAAGAATATAATAAAGTAGGATGTGCAGCTATTACAAAGGATGCTACACCCAGGGAAACTTCAAATTTATAGAGAGCACGTGAGAAAGTGGAGGGCAAAGTAACTCTGCAAAACTGGAGGCAACTCTGTTAATTGACTTCAAAGATAATAGTTATATGGACTCCGGTTTAGAGATCTTTATTTACTCATTAAGCCAAATGATAATATCATCTACATGAGTATTACTATAGTATACTTACCCAATACCGGGCAAAGGCATCTATCCATCATTGAAATAGATATCAATGGGTTTTGGCTTTAGCTCTACGATTGCCAAATGCGGGATGGAGATCAAGAACCCGGGCTATGCGTCTAAATCCAAAACACACTCAAGGATTGAACCCAGGGCATGAACTGGCCTGGAATGGACCAAGCGCTTTACCACTCGGCTACCGAACAGCACACTCGTGCCTACTCAGGCTATACAAAAAAAATATAATCCGTAGATAAAAAAATATATATATACTTTGTGGAACATTATTCTATTGGCTAAACTGTCACTGATTTTTTCTTAAATTTGCACATTGGATATTTTTAAAGGTGAAAGACAAGGTGAAAGGTAGTTACAAGAATGTACAATGTGAATTTTTTTACTAGATAATTTAAATAAATGGTTGTAATATCAACAACGTACAAGTATTATGCTAACCTGCGAGTATTGCCCCGAGGGTGAAAGTGGGCTGGTAGAATTGTTTCCTGAAATTCCTTTACACATTTCCAAAAGAAAGACTATATTATACATTAAAAGTAAACAACTATGACCCTGTTAGTCATTGTAATTAAGTTGAAAGTACTTTGGCATTAGTTATGTCTGAACGGGACACTGTTTTCTTATGATATCGATTTTATTAGCAGTGGCCATTAAATCTGGTGATATGATTCATTGATAAAAGATTAGTTTAAGACTCCCAACTGCTGGTGGTCTTCTCTTTAATATTTATTTAAATTAGAGATTGGATGTTGTTGATGAAGTGACGATGAAGAGCTCGATGGCGCAATGGTTAACGCGCCCGTCCGCGAGTGCTGAGGTTAAGCAACTTTTCTAAATGCCGGTCATCGGATGGGTGACCAAAAATGTATCATCTCGAGCTCCTCCGTGCTTCGGAAGGCACGTAAAGCCGTTGGTCCCGGCCTCATCAGCAGTACGGCCATAGGGAAGGCTCGTGCCCCAGCAGTGGGGACATAAAATGAGCTGATGATGATGATGATGATGACGTAGTTGATAAAGTTCATTGTCTGAGGAAATCTTTTAAGCTAGTCTGGTATGCAGGCGTGTGCGCATGCTGGTACTAGTTGCCACAGTTTTATATTTTACAAAAAAAGATAAAGGAAACTTTTTTACACGATACTCCGAAAAATAACTACATAAATACCTATTGTTTTGCGGCACGATAGCATAGGTAATTAATGAGATTCGTATTACTAAAAGTTCGGAAAGCTTTGCCCATAAACAACGCTTGCAAAATATGAAGCGGACGCTATTTGCCCTCGTGATTATATAAAAGACAAACAACGAAACGCAATAGTAAACAGGCGTCCGTCGTTTCGAGCACCTGGGGCTTGTTGGACCTGTACGCCTGAAATATTGGAGCTGGATCTGCTGCATGTTTAATGAACGGCGTTGCTAATAGAGGCGCTCGATGGCGCAGTGGATAACGCGTCCGGTCTGCGATTAAGGTTAACCTTTCGTATAGGTCGAAAATCGGTCAAACCAAAAATTTTGCATCTCGAGCTCCTCCATGCAGCGGAAGGCATGTAATAAAACAACATAATGTAAAGTCACTGCTAGATGCACTGCAACTATTGCACGACTTGTTAAATGAAGCTTGCATTCAAGTCTTCGCAATCACGTAGCAAAGAACAAAGAACATCGCTCTTTAGGAACAAAGCTGTATGAAGCGGTATCACGGTATCACGCCATTGTATGCCACTACATAAATCTGCCTACCGGTAAACAAAAACTTTCCCCCCTTTGAGTAATCGATTGAACTGTAACAAGGTTTGAATTGTAAAAAACTATGAGCGGATTCATGAAAAGTGTTCAATTTCAATGAGTACGAGTGTCCGCGTAAATATCATTCATTCTTCATCAACATCCCATCCATTCTTATACACTTACGAAGGAATCCCCCGAAGTGTAAGCAATCATTTTTGCTAACGTCCAAGTTTATGTATTTTGGTCTCAAGTACCAACGCTAGTGCTGATTTTTATTTCCTTTTAAGCTTCGAACCCCGAGTGCCTAGCGCCTAAGTCCCCGACAATAGCAATTACGTCTAGCGTCGCTTACGGTAATATAATTACTTGCATTCACTGGAGCTTTAGACAGACGATACTGTTTTTAGTACTCACAATCCCAACGCCAGCAAAATGCGGGTTGGCGAACGCAAACCAAACAAAAAATACGAAAGATATTGCCTGTGCTAGGAATTAAAATCAGGACCTCCGGATATCGGGCTACCGAGGCGATGTTTTGCCATGTAGTTAAACTTTTAACTTATCAGATTTAGGTGGTTGGTTAGTCAATGATGGATTGACTTCTTGATAGGTTGACCAATTAATGGATTGGCCAATTAATGAATTGACCAATTGATGAATTGACCAATTGATGTATTGACCAATTGATAAAATAACCAATTGATAGTTTGACCACTTCATGGTTTGATCAATTGATGGTTTTTTGACCAATTATTGTTTTGACCAATTGATGGATTGATTGATAGATCGACCGACTGATGGCCCAACTGATCGACCGAGTAATCGACCGAGTAATCGACCGACTGACCAACATTCAATTCAAATCAAAATATTCTATTCAGCTTCAAATGAAAATAGTAAAAAAAAAATATAGAAGTGAAACCGAAAAGCACCCTACTAAGCACCTACTAAGCACGTGTCGCAGCATTAATGAAAAAATTGCCTTGCTTTTACTCTTTTATATAATTAGTTACATTATGGAATATATTTATATTATTGACACAAAAAGTAACAAATATAATTAATTAAAATAAATTCTTTTTCTTAAAATAGAACACAATAAAATATCCATTATTTTATACATACGTAGGTAAATGTATATCTACACAGTCGTCTTTTACAGATTGATTTCTTGAGATTAAGGGTGAGTTGCACCATACAACACTATCACTAAGTTTTGCGAAAAATTTGTTGCACCATGTAACAATCGTTAAAAATGACGTTCATATTTTACCGTTAACCATAACTGCTCAAATTAGCACGGTAAATGTTCATGTTAAAGTGGCAGTCAAATGTCAGTAATTTTAATTTATAACCAAATCTATAATTATTGCGTAATTTGTAAAATATCTAACAATGGCGCTGCTGCGAAAAATTATATGAAAAAGCGCTCTAAGGGAAAAGCAGTTCGGACGACGACGGCACTAATCATAGAAACTGTGGCTAACTTGTTAACAATATTTTAACTTTAACGTTATCAAAGTGTCGTGCTAGATGTCTATGATATCGTCAATTTTGATGAAAGAGTTTTGGTGCAATCCACCTGTATGTATGGTACTATAATATAAATATTTATATTTTTTGTAATTTAAACTAAAATTCACCTAGTCTACACAGCTTGTCAACTGAAAACTATTGCTTATATAATTGTGAAGATTTGTTAATACCACAATAGTTGTTATTTGTCTGTAAACCTTCCTAGAAATAAATAAATAAATTGATTAGTGTCAAACGTCAACGTGCAAAAGTTCATTGAAAGTTCCGCACCAAGGGCTATCTCGAAGCACCGACTGTCGAGGCAATGGATTGATGATGCACAAGATCCGTCGATAGTTCCGTACTTCTTAGCTTAAAGGACTGAAAGTGATTGATGCGATTGGAAAATGCTATTGTTATATCTTTAAAAATGTGGTGGATGAATAAAAATCTTTAGAAAGTATTATATTATAACTTGAATTAACATAAGAAAGGGTATGTAATGTCAATGTCCCTTTTACTGCGAAATATGTTGTTAAGTAGTAAACTTGTATATATTGATGGATTGTGTGCATAATAAAAAACAAAATGATTTACGAGTTTTTAATAATAACTGAAACTCGCTGTTGCCAGGGAGATGATTATAATCGTCTCTCAGTTTCCCAATCGAAACGCAGCATGCATCTTGACCACGCGGGCCCGGTGTGGATTGGTGATTCCTAACGACTGCTAATGCAGCTGAGACCAACGGAGCAAAGGTACAACGAAGCGCGGAGGAGCTCGAGATAATAAGTAGTTGACCACCCATCCGATTACCAGCCTTTGCGAACATTGCTTAACTTTAACAATCGTAGACCGAATGGTAGCTCAGTGCTATCGAACCACCCACTTCTAGCACTAGCATTTTAGCTTTTTAGAAGAGCTGTCAGGACTAATTATTGTGTTGACAGCTCATTAATGAAAATCATTAAAACATATTTTGTACTTTATCAGTTGAACTCGTAGCACATAAATGTGATCCAGTGATCGACAAGAACCACTGATCGATTGTTTTTTTCCTTTAATCGTTAAAATAGGGGTGGTGAAAGCAGGTGGCTTTCTAGTTGTCATCAATGTTATTTTTTGGCGACGATGTCAAACACTGTTGTCATTATCCTAGTGTGTAGAATTAATAACCTCTAAAGCTCGGGTTTAAGACGATATTATGCTGTACAAATAACCATGGTATTATACAACGTGTAAAAGAAATGTGTGGTTAAAATGAAAAGAACAAGATCCAGATCGGATACACGTTACTTACACACTACTTGGCAGTAGCTACCTGGGTCCTGTATGGTCCGGTGGAAGACGCTCACGACTGTCCTACAGTTTTTATCCTAAAACTAGTACAGACGTTAACGTTCAAGCTTCTTAAATAACTTATTTGTGTTGCCAAATTATTAAAATATTGTAATAGTATTAAGATACCATGCATGTTCTATAATGAAATAAACATTTATTATTATTATTACGTTGGATCTTTTAATTTTTACCACACATGTCTGTTACGTTGTATAATTATATAATACTAGATAGCAGCCCGTACCGGCTTCCCACGGGTGGCCATTGCTTGTTTAATATAGCCCATGTTACTCAGCGCTAATGTAGCATTCTAATTGTGAAAGAATATTTTAAATCGGTCCAGTAGTTTTTGAGTTTATTCGTTGCAAACATACAAAAATACAAAGCTTTCCTCTTTAGTATGATAGATGTCTTTATAATATTAGTATGATGGATGTATGTAGTACAAGTATATCTATTGAATAACTGTGTTAGCACATTTTCTTTGTAACCTGAAAGCATCGACGTAATATTATGTCAACGACCACTTATCGTCCGTCATAGTGTCGGCACAATAGCGCTTTGTGCAACTCACCGCAACACGAGATGACACCCTTTGTGCGCTGTATGCGCTAGATATGCACTTTTTCTTATATACTCGTACATATAGATACATTGTGATTGATACAAATAATATATGTTGTGATTGATTGTTCGATGCTTAAGGAGATTCTATCCAAGAGTGGATTGATACAAATTAAGACGAAGTTTGAATTGAACTTAACTTTGATTAAGATTTTTTGCAATGCCCTTGCAGGGCTCATGTTCTGAACTTTATACCCAAGCAAGACCACCACATGGTGATTACGATTATGATTATGAAGATAATTAAAAGAAAAGTTAATGCCCCTTTTTAGAACATTCATTGCGCGTACGTAGGACTGTAAGATTTGGTACACTTATAGGTTATATTGACAGAAGTCCCGAAAGTTAAAATGTATAATATTTATACATGACGTTGTATATTTTGTTATCTACTGTCGAAGCTCGACCTCTAGGCTACCACTATTATTATTCATCCAGCTAGATTAGTCAACTACGTATCAAATCACTCTTGAAATCATGACGGGCCGTCAAAAGAGAAGAAAGTGTTAATGATGAAATAAATAGATGCAAAATTTAAAGAATTTTTTGTATTCTACAACAGAAGTACTTGGCCATCATCTCACGACTACTTATCACATTATAAAATCAACCTTCAATTTTCATCAACTATCCGGTAAACCAACGTTTCAGAAGTTAACTATACTTGCTCTGCGTCTGCGTCGTTGCTCCTCAAAGTTTTATGATTTTAAAGAAAATGTTTTCCAGTACCTATCTATAATTTAAACATTAAAAAGTTGGATAATATAATTATTATTTATAATATAATTTTCGATTCGAACAGACGTGGTGGACAGAGCCACGAAAATGTAGTTGAAAGTGCACTGACCCGACTCGTCAGAGGGTGCGGGTTCGATCGCGCTCATGGATTTTTTTAACACTAATTGTAATTTGTCCGCAACAAAATGTGCGTTAAAGTATATATACCTACCCTCAATCATAAATATACCTAACTTGCCTTATTCCTAACTGATTTTTAATATTTGTAAAAATATTATGATTGGGTGTTGATGATGTCATTGTAGACATCGAATAAAGCTTCTTTGGCTTATAAAGTAAGAGTAGATAGTGTTGATATAATTAGGCGGGTGGGACAGAGCCACGAACACACCACAACAACCATTTTCCAAATTGAAAAAAGTTTTTACTTAATACCGATCTTACGGAATCCTGATTTTTCCCTATAGTGTTTACGAAGCAAACGTCTACTCCTACAGCGACTCGAGATGTATTAGCTGTGCGAGATAGCCCGAGATAGCAGCTGTCGATTCTATTGAACGAGGCAAAGGAAAAAATCAGAGCCGTTCAGAAATAAAACGGATGCACCGACTATAAAGTTTAATTTAAATTGCTTCTTGGAACAAAGGAAACTTGCCTACATAATACTGTATATACTATATTATAATATACTGACTAGCTATACGCTTAACGTTCTATAACTTCTACTACCTATTCCTTACTGCTGTGATTACAAATAACATTTGTGAAATTATAAAGGTAAAATATATTTCCGAATCGGAACGTGGAACAACCGAATTTTGCCGTGTTAGTATAAAAACTGTTTGAAAGAATAGTAGATAGGTACACATTGCTATAATGCGACTGATCATTCGACTACGATTCGTAGCAGTTCTACGCTCGTAGCAAGACGTAGCTTATTTTGGTAGATCAATTTGTGGGTAAGTTGGTGTATCAAACAATATTATAAGAAAAACAAAATGCATACTATAATATTTACTAACTAGGTACTTACCAACTATCCTGGCGCTGGAGCCCCAAGTGAGCGCCACTGGTCCCGGTTCTGAACTGCTTCCTGCCAGTTGTCTACGTGAAGCTTTTGTAGGTCCTTTAGAACTTTAATCTATACTAATATTATAAAGCTGAAGAGTTTGTTTGTTTGTTTGTTTGTTTGTTTGTTTGTTTGAACGCGCTAATCTCAGGAACTACTGGTTCGAATTGAATAATTCTTTTTGTGTTGGATAGTCCATTTATCGAGGAAGGCTTTAGGCTATATAACATCACGCTGCGACCAATAGGAGCGAAGCATCAGTGAAAAATGTTGCAAAAACGGGAAAAGAGCCTAAAAAATTAAAAATGCTGCCGAAAGTCACTATTCCACGCCGATGAAGTCGCGAGCACAGCTAGTCTTTAATACAAACATATTATACACTTAATCAACCAACGACCTCAAATTACCCACATCGTATTAAATTCGTAAAAAAATAAGGACGATACTACGGAAAAATATCTATCTAAGCTACGCACCTGCTGGTCGCGCTCTCGTTACTAACTTCTAGCTCCACTTGACAGCTCCTTGTTACCCTTCAGAAGTCAGAAGTAAATGTCTTCATCATCATCATTATCTTCACCAGTTCATTTTTATGTCTCCACTGCTGGGGCACGAGCCTTACCTAAGCCACAAACCATCACGCGGGCTCAGGGCGGATTGGTGGTTTTTAACGACTGCTAATGAAGCCTGGACCAACGGGTTAACGTGCCTTCCGAAACATGGAGGAGCTTGAGATGATACATTATTGGCCACCCATCCGATAACCGGCCTTTGCGAAAGTTGCTTAACAACTCAGCAATCGCATACCGGGCACGTTATCCACTGCGCCATCGAGCTTCTCCAGGAGTACCTAATTTCAACCAAATCCTTATATTGTTCGCAGGAGAATCAATGTATGCGCATTAAGATCCTCGGTGACTGCTATTACTGCGTGTCGGGGCTGCCGGTGTCGCGGCCCAATCACGCTTACAACTGCGTCAACATGGGCCTGCAGATGATCGACGCCATCAGGTGAGGCTTAGGCTACGCACCCAATGGATGCGGTTCAAGAATCATAAAGGCTACCCCTCTCGATTCGGTCAACTGGAGCCGAAGTCTTAGTTTTTAGAGATGCCCCTCGGTTGGTTCTGCTTTCGATTTTCACCCAAACGTCTCAAAGATTCTGGGTCGAGGACACACTTGCGTGATCGTCGTCCTTTTGAGCTGCGGGTAGCCGGTTCCCACAGGTCTACCATCATGCATAGTCATGATAAGTAGGGATGTATGTTTGATGACATTAGATGAGGATGAAACGGCGTTCATTGTAATCATATAGTTGAGATAAGCTACACCATCTAACTTCCTAAGAAACTGTATGGGTGCTTAGAAAAACACAAGCTTAGGAATGAAGCAAGTCGTTTTGGATATCTATACTAATGTTATAAAGAGGAAACCTTTTTATCTTTGTATGTACCTATGTGTGTATGTATGTTTGCAACGAATAAACTCAAAAACTACTGGACCGATTTAAAAAATTCTTTTACCATTAGAATGCTACATTAGCGCTGAGCAACATAGGCTATATTAAAAAAGATGTCCACCCGTGCGAAGCCGGGGCGGGTCGCTAGTGTTTCTATAAACTGATATTCTCATCTGAGTTGTCCATATATTATTTTTATATTAGTATTTATTTTATTTTCACTATCATTGTGTCCAGCAGACTTTTTTCCAGACCTCAGCTAAGGTTGAGAGGAAGAGATCCATTTAGAGATAACCTCACCTTTGATTTTTGTCTTTTATAACGTGGGTTTCAATCTCAGAATAATAACTAAAGCTATAAACCGGACTAAAATAGCAACACTCATTCATCAGTTCGTACTATTTTAACTAATGAACCTAAGTGATGTATTGGACAGAGATCGATTGTCCCTTTTCTTTCGTTATTTCGAAGGTGTCGCCAGATTTGTGACGTCATATTTGAGGTAATGTAGTGAGTGACTTTATAAAGGACTCAAAGATTTTTTTGATCACCGATTATCTGATGACCGTTTGACATAACAATACAAAAAATAAAAACTAAGTGTGTACTAACAACCATTTGTCGCACTCCAACCTCCTTTTCTAGCCATAAGATAGAACGGAACTAAACATAGTTGCATGATTTTTATTTTAGCCATCCTTCTATAGCTTTAGTTATTGTTCTGAGGTTTCAATGTTTATTTCCTAAGAACAATAAGGTTTAATATGTATTGTGTCTCAATTGTGCCAGGTTCGTACGGGAAGCGACTGGCTTCAACGTAGACATGCGCATAGGCATCCACACGGGCAACGTGCTGTGCGGCGTGCTGGGCCTACGCAAGTGGCAGTTCGACGTGTGGAGCGATGACGTCACGCTCGCAAACCACATGGAGTCTGGAGGAATCGCTGGGTGAGCTATTACCTTTATTATCATATTAATGGCCTTTTGCGAAGCTAGGACCAATAGATTGTTAGCAATGTTAGAAAGTGTAGTACAATGGAGAGATCCATCCCATCACTCAGAAACTGACTATATCAGTTTACGTAATTGACGGAACATCGCTTTTTACGTAATTTTTGTGCTAGGCTAAATCATCGGGTTGTTAGGTGACAGGACTGCTTTTAAATACTCATTGTACAAAAAAAACCCATTTAAAAATAAAAACACCTGCAGAATAGCGAGACACTATGGTAAGCTGATGTTGCCCAATATGTATACATAGCTGAGTTGTAGAGCCACGACGCGTTGCAGCACGAAATGGGCCGGCTCGCCCGGCGTAATACCACCCTCTCACAGAATATCGGCGTGAAACAATGGCACTCGTTGCTGTTGTGTTTCGTCCGGCAAGTAAAAGTACCGGAGGCCCATCTCACCCTCCCCCCTCCCAATTCCTACTCCCTCCTCAAGATCCAACTCCTTCCTCAAGGCCGTTAACGAATCTGCGATTACTTTGGTTTTGCGGGTGTCCATGGGCGGTGGTGATTATTTTCCATAAGGTGACCCGCCTGTTCGTTTGCCTCCTTTTAACATAAAAAAAAAAACATAATATTATAAGAGGAATTGTTATCCAAGCTGTATACAAATTTATAATAAGTTACTACAGTCAGTAAAGAAGATTAGTTTGCCTATATTTAGAAAACAAATAAGAATATGGCTGAAAATGAAATGTTTTTATACAATTAAAGAATATTAAGATACAAATATTTATATAAAATGAACAATTATGCCATCAAATTTATGAATTTGTTTAGTTCTTACTATGTTCCTTGTCACAAATATTATTGTATTAATATTATTTTCTTTAAATTTTGATTTTAATTTAATGTAGGTACATTGACATTCACATGCCCTGCGTTTGGCAAAACAGACGTTCAAAATGATAAAATTACCACCAGCTAAAATGTAATTTGTTTTACTTGAAAAAACAATAATTTCATTTTATTATTTCATTTCATTTTCACGATAACGTAATATAATAGGCTTAAAATGATATACTGGATTTTATCTTCGACTTTTGCTTGCCTCTACCTAAAGTTTTGGCCTTGTTACACCGGACGTTCACCGGATGACTCTTTTAAAGCTTTTATAAAAGCAACAGGTAAACATTTCTAGATATGGCTGCACAAAGTGAATTTTTTAAGGTTAAAAGTGCCAGGCTTAAAATTCAATCGCGATTCGATTATCCGGATAGATTGTATTACCTGGGCCACCTGTGGGATTTTGATATTGCTGTTTCTATTGTTAATTAAAACATGTTCTTTCTTCATCCTCGTTAGTTTATAACATTAAAAAAAACTAACTAGAATGGCGCAACGACCCAAAGTGAGTCTTGGCCTCCGATAATAAGAGTCGCCATCTGGGTCTGTCCTGCGCCACCTGGCGCCAGTCATTCGCGTTGAGCTCGCGCAAGTCCTTACAGACCTCGTCCTCCTAGCGGTACCTGGGTCGTCCAACCGGTCGTCGGCCACTAAGACGTCCCATGTACGCTCGTTTTACCGCACGATCCTCTCCCTTCCTCTCGAGGTGGCCGAGCCAGCGAAGTCTGTGGGCCTTTATCTCTCCGATGATATTCGGCTCATCCACCTGATCTTCCAGCTATACATTTTTCCTCCTCCTCCATACTCCGTCCTGTGTGCGTACTGGCCCCAGAATCTTCCTCCAGATCCTTCTTTCCGCCACCAAGAGTTTGGTCTCTTCTTAAAGAGTTAGTGTCCAGGCCTCACAGCCGTACATTATGATTGGGCGTAGAACTGTCTTATAAATACGGACAACATTAATGTCACTAAATTATACATTAATTATATCTTACTTTTGACAATGAGTGATGGATTGGAATGCTAGCGGTGTTTTCAAAACTATTGAATGAACCGCAGTCCAATCTGGGAATCGAAATTTAAATACCAGTAATTATTAACGGGATTCTTACCATGTTTATAACCCCGATCCGATCCGAACCTTTCGGGGAATCTAGTAGGGCACGGGGACACGCACTAGTGCGTGATGCCGTACCCTCTAGAAAACCTCCGAAGGCGATTCGTTTCACAGGGCTTGAGGAACCCTTTAAGTTTCTCGTTGCCCCCAAACAAGCCCGGTGAAGCTGAAAATGCCGTTCGAGGCAATCAGCGAACTCTCTCTAAAAAAAGAAGTTTATAATTTGTAAGGAATGTAAGGCAAAGACTTTCCACAAGTCATCACTATAACTGATGGGTATTGGTCTTGACAAATACGGGTTGATGATCACAGACCCGGGATATGTAGCGGATGAATGACCCGAATACATTAATTTAATGTCGGTAAAGCGTATTTCGAGTTCGAACATGAAAACTTTTATAATTGCTGATCTCTTTGCCTGTCAGCCATGATTAGTACCAGTTCGTTATATTTTCATCGCAGTTCATTGGGTTTCCGCTGAGCGATTGAACTTTTTTTATAATTGAAGGCCCGTCCGTCCGTCTGGCGTCTGAATTTCATAGCTCACATAGCTTGGATTATTCAATGGAAGCTACCAATTGGGGCCAGACGCGAACACTGTTTGAAATAATAAATTGTTAATTGCATAGTTGGTTTTTGTTTTCTGCTAAAATAGAATATTTTTAAAGTAGCATCAGCATTTTCAGTCTTCATTTTGTCGTTGGTCTGTACGAGTTTCACGTCCGTGATCAGGCTTTTCACATTAAAAGAAATAATATATGTATTTTGTTACTTTAAACAAGAGTTACAGCATTATAATCTATGTCCCATGCCAAGAATAGAATAGAATAAATAGAATACTACATTGAACACAAAAAACAGGAACGTTTAAAAAAAATTTGATGGCCTTATCTCTGAAAACTATATCTTCCAAGCAATTTAGGGATAGAGAAGTTTGAACTGAAATAAATAAGATTTTTTATCATCCAGACGTGTTCACATCACTAAGGCGACGCTGATGCAGCTGGGCGATAGGTTCGAGGTGGAGCCTGGAGACGGCGGATCCAGGGAAGGGCACTTGGCTGACCACAAGGTTGAGACCTACTTGATCGTCCCACCGAAGGTATACAAAAATTTGAAATCGTTTTTATTGTTGGCCAGAGGGCGATTTTTCATTCTCGCCGTTGTTTTCGAAGTATAAGTGACATTTTATTTACAATTTCATTATAAAGATACATACCGTTTCAGAAATTTCTGTGTCAAAAATAAGTTACCATTGATTTTGCATAAGACATAAAGGAGCACTCGTAGTTAATATCATAGCTAGGGTTGCCAACTATTTTTCAGGAAATTAAAGTAAATCTAGTATAAAAAAAATAATTTGAAGAAAAAATAAAGTATTTTCCAAATTTATTTATATAAATGTTTAAAAACATATTTCTTTGTACTCTTTGCGATATCCAATATTTTTTTATTGTTTTATAGCGCTTTCAGAAATTAGCCTTGCGTTTCGTTTCACATCACCTGAGTCTGAGTAACTTTCAGTAGTTCAGAAATTAAGTCAACAGGAATATTCCGTTCAAACAAACATTTTTATTAAAAAGAATAAAGTATGGGGATGGAAAATAACGTAGGATACGTTATTTTAAAGTATGGTTGGCAGATCTAATCATAGCGTGAGAATTAGTCAACGATTCAAAAGTCGCCCTGCTGTAACTTAAAAAAAGAATGTGCCATCTGTGTTACTTCCCCAGCATATCGTAAAAGACGACTAAAGGGATGATTGGTGATTGTCTATGCGATGGGCTAGTCACCTATCTACCTACTACACTACTTTTTACAATTTTCGATGTAAACTCATACTTTTTGACAACCTTCCTTGGTCGAGTGGTTTGTACACCGGTTTTCATGGTGTCGCCATCTCTGAGGTCCCGGTTTCGATCCCCGGTCGGGTCAATATGGAAATGATTGTTTTTCTAAATTGTCTCGGGTCTGGGTGTTTTCTATGTATCATAATCATCAGCTCATTTTTATGTCCCCACTGCTGGGGCACGAGCCTCCCCTATGGATGGATAGGGAGAACGGGCCATAAACCACCACGCGGGCCCAGTGCGGATTGGTAGTTGTTAACGACTGCTAATTGGTGTGAGTAAAAGTTTATTATTATTTATTATTATACTTTTTGACTAAACGTGGCCCTAGTAGCTCGTTACTGCACCGATCCGATCGGCTGGCAGGTATTACTGAAAAAACAACCGGTTGCTATATTAGTACTTGCAACGTGACTACTCTAGTTGCGGTTGATGAATTGGCATTACGCTCAATGTATGCAAATACTAGCGGCCGATCGCGGTTTCACCCCCGTGGTTCCGTTCCCGTGGAAATATCTGGATAAAAAGTATCCTATGTGTTATTCCAGTTTACAAACTATCTGTATGCCGAATTTCATCCAAATCCATCCATCCGTTGCAGCGTGTAGAAGCAACAAATATACGAACATACACACAAACTTTCGCATTTATAATATTATACATAAATTTTTATTTTTTATTTTCAAGTGCTAATTGCTGCACTAAAGCTAAATTAAATATTTATAACATTTATAAAATACAGTGAAAAAATTAAATCCATGCGGAAGACCCAGGTTCGATTCCTTGCTGGGTCGGGTAGGCGTTGAATTTTTTAACTGTATTTTATAAAATTTACTAGTGGACCCGGCGGACTTCGTACAGCTTTGGCAGTTTCCATCAAGTGATTAAATTCTCTTTGGTTTCCATGACAACAAAACAAAGAAATCATTTTGTATTGAAAAATTAAATTGTCGTTTTTAGTATATTTATAGTGTGATTCCCGCGGGAATATCGGGATAAAAAGTATAATATGTGTTACTCCAGGTTATAAGCTATCTATTTGCCGAATTTCATCCAAATCTATCCATCCGTTGCAGCGTGAAGAAGCAACAAATATACGAACATACATACACACAAACTTTCGCATTTATAATATTACTAGGATAAATATTTAATTTAGCTTCAGTGCAGCAATGATAAAATAACATTTTGATCCGGTTTGTGTCCGTAATACCAATTTATCAAGCGTAACTAGAGCAGTGGCGTTGCAATTGTACTATAATGACTGGTTGCTTTTTCGGTAATAACTAATAATCCTGCCGAACCCCTCTGAGAATCTAGTAGGGCGCGGGGACATGCAGTATTGCGTGATGCCGTTCCCTATAGAAAACCTCTGGCGGAAGACGAACCTCATAGGGAAGGCCGTGCCCCAGCAGTAGGGACATAAAATGAGCTGATGATGAAGGTGGTATGTAAGATTATCTAGTATAACGTCGCGTTCTCCCCGTACGCTACCCACCTGCATAATGCCCTTGTTTAAACAGCGGAATGCACAAACAAAGGAATTAGTTACTTACTGCAAAGCACATTGTTGGCCAGGCTATACTGTAGCCTATTTAAGAAGTTTACTACGTTTCTCTTTAGTAGAAAATAGTGCTTATACAAGGTGCTTGGTAATGCCTGTATAATCCCGAATATGGCAGATACGGCACGTGAATACCGGAAAATTATAAAAAAGAAAAGCACCATATGTTAACTTGTGAAGAACGTTTACTATTATTAACCTTTATCACTGTATAAGAAATTAATTAATTATACTGTGCCTTTAGATTGTACTATAGAGGAAAGTAAATTAATTAAGTACATCGACTTCAAAATATTTGATATTCGGATTTAAATTTGTTGCTCATCGGTTAATGTCAAAACTATTTTTTCCCGTAGTTTCTATATACCCCCTTTAGTTTCTGGGCATATACCTGCTGTCCCACTGCTGGGCAAAGTCCTCCATCATAAAAGCCAAAGCATAATTAGTTTAATTACTACGCTTGCCAAATGCGGATTGGTGATCACAAACCCAAACAAACCTTTTTCGTAAATATCGGTCATCGGATAGGTGACTGTTGCGGGCTCCGTAGTTAAATAATAACACAACTGGTTAATGTATCGGAGTATAATTTCTGACTAGTTTTAATATGTAAAAATACAAGTATATATATTAATCTATAAACAAAGAAATTGGCGGGGGAGATTTGTTGATTGTAGAAAGTCACGAAACAGGAACTAATGAGTTTTGCTTAATTTACATAACATGTCTCTATATTAAATCACGTTATTAATTATCTCTATTAAATATCACGAACATTACGTGCTATGAATATTGTGCTAACGGCACAGTGACCAATAATTTAACATCTCGAGCTCCTCCGTGCTTCGGAAGGCACGTAATGCCGTTGTCCCGGTTGGTCCCTGCTGCATAAGCAGACGTTAACAACCTCCACCGCACTGAGCCAGGGTGGTGGTTTGTGAAATGTGCTAATCATGATGATAACGCGTAGCCCGCTTAGTTATTAGCTTTGAAAGTGTGTCAATTTCGAGTACCAGTTAAATCCTGACGAGAATATCCACACAAACGAAACATCAACCTTTGCGTACACGACTCAATCACACGTCGCTACGTCATCCGCATATTGCCTATTTCGAATATTCAAATCGATGGTGCCACTCGATTTGTTTGCATCGAATAACTGCGCTCTGGCAGGCGAAATATACTCGGCCCCTGCATGAACACGGATCGAGAAAGATACCGTCACGTCATTCGGATTTTACAGGAGAGACTAAACAAATCGGAAATTTAAACGCACCTTAGTCCTTTGCACTTCGGTAAGTGTTCCTTGCCTTACTACCTAAATGTGGCATTGGCGAATTTGCAGTACCGAGATCACAGTTGATACTTCTATCGAATTTCCCTGTTATAAGCAGCTTTTTGGCCATAATTCAAATACACAATTGCGTATTTCATCATCAAACCTATCGCAGTCTACTGCTGGACATAGGTCTCTCCCAAGGCGCGCCACTGAGCCCGATCTTCGGCTCTCTGCATCAGATTCCTGCCAGCCGCCCTGTGCAGTCTTGATTTTAGACTCGACCTGATCCGAACCCCTCGAGGACACGCTCTAGTGCGTGATGCCATTTCCTCTAGAAAAATCTTTGACGATGCTTTTTTATATATAGTTAGCTCGGCAAATGACTCCATCCCACCTGATGTTAAGTGGATGTTAGGTTCTTCTACAGGATTCATTTCGGGGAGCGCGCGAAGGAGTTGCACGACCTATGTTGTAGATATGCCACCTTATTGCACAAGCCGATTCGGTTCAACTTTCTTAGTGCGTACAGCTAGGGAATGGAACGCGCTGCCTGCGAATGTGTTCCCTGAACGGTATAATCTGGACCTCTTCAAGGCTAGAGTGAATAGGCTATTTCTAGGCAGGCATGTTCCATCCTCGACCGAACCGTCACTTAACATCAGGTGAGGTGTGGTCAAAAACCTGCCTATAACCAATAAAAAAAAGTGGAAATGGAGTCCAGACGCGAAGACAACTGGTGCAGCGTGGAAACAAACGTAACATCAGTTAACTTCACTCTGCCGGCCCACAAGGTGCTTCTTCACGCCTCTCTTGAAGGACCCCATATCATAGGAAGGAGGGAAAACGTGTGCTGGTAGACTATTCCATCTTTTGGAGGTGCGACAAAGAAACGAGTCACCAAATTTCTTTGTGCGTGATGGGATAATTGAGAAAGTGAAGCGGTGACTCCGAAGAGATGTGGGTGGGATGAGGTCAAAGAGCTCTTCAGAACACTCGCCATGGTTCTTCGTTTGACACGGCTTGAGGAACCCTTTAAGTTTTTCGCCCCTCCCAAAAAGTCAGGTGACGCTGAAATGCTGTAGACAGCATTTATTATTGCAAATTTATTGCCTTAGAGGCAATAATATTTTTGAATATATTTTATGTGAAATTGATGCTTTTCGCGCTGTATCGGAGTAGGGCGGTTTGTCAACTTTTATTACTTTGCCGGTTGAATAAGTTTTATGGGTTTGGCCAAAATTATCAGCGCAGTTCATCGTCTGGCGGGTGATAAGTTATGATTTACGTTAGAGGAATAAAAAGGTTTCGAACTACTCACTTTGAAATATAAAATATGGCTGTCTTTGGCCTGCTATTTGTATTTTTCGATATGACAAAATGCTGGCATACATAACAATGTCGCAAGGAAAAATAGATAACAGAGATTTTTAAAAGTCCTCATGTAATAGGTAACTGAGACACCACAAAATTAAGGAAGATGTCGAATATTGCGTTAACTAAAATCCTCTTGTGATATGACTAAAACACATTGTTACTGATACCTTTCAGTCATTAAATATATACCTACCTATACAGGCAGCCCGCTCACGACTTCTTTCGCTTCTTTGAACAGACATATGAAGGTTTAAAAAAACTCATATAGCACCTATTTTTAATACGTTTAGTTAGTTATACCTACGTTTTAGTGATTATTTATTTATTTATTTATTTTAATCCTAAAATAAATAAAAAAAATAAATAATCACTAAAACGTAGGTATTTTTTTAATTGCAAGCTGTTAGCTATCCAGCTAACAGCTTGCAATTAAAAAAATAACAACAAGAATTATAACTGTAAGTTATTGACAAGCTACCACATCTAAGATATCTACATACAGTAATACTAAAACTAAACTTCACATAATAAAGTTAATTTTAAATCGTCAACAAGCCGTCAACAACGGTAAGCGCCTTTTTTATGCTATTGATGCTGTCGAAAAATAATTCTATATGAGCATTCTAGTAGTAGTAAACAGCCTATAATTGTCCCACTGCTGGGCAAAGGCCTCCATCATTGAAATCAAGTCATCGCTACAATTGATGGGTAATGGCTTAATCACCACGCTTGCCAAATGCGGGTTGGCGATCACAAACCCGGGCTATGCATCGAAAATCCGAAATACATTTTTTGCCCGACCTGGGAATTGAACCCGGGACCTTCGGGTATCGGGCCGAGCGCTCTGCCACTCGGCCACCGAGGCGAGCATTAGTATTATTAAAACACATACAAGCTCTTATGAGAAAACTGCTCTGTCTATAGTTGGTGTGAGTGGAGGGATGCTAAATAGTTTATATGAATTGTTTCGGGGTGCTTGCGTAGGTATTTTAAAAGTAATTTTGCTCAGCAAATCTGGACAATCTATTTTGATTATCCTAAGTAGTAGTACAATGTCTGTAATGTTCCGTCTAACAGAAAGTGGTAAAAAATGAAACTTAGCGCAACGTATTCTGAATTTAAAATTCAAATAACGTGTGAACTTTTTCTGATTATAGAATAGAATAGAAAACCCTTTATTTGTAACTAATACATCACACACACATAAAAAAAAAACTATAAAGAACCAATTAAAAATAACAATAACAATAGAATTTTTTTATTTATGTGTGCTGCAGAAGCGCAAAAGGGCGATAGCTCAGTGGCTGATTTTGCATAAACACAAAAATACATAAGTGTATAAGCAAAGCACTGGTATTCTGCTATTACCCAGAAGAGGTCAGACAAACAAAACAAAAACAATAATGTGGGCACTGAATGACACAATATTAAAAACAAATAGAGAGAATAGATAATAATAAAAAATAAAATTTCATAGATAAGATTTGAGGTGTTGTGGTCATGGAGCTAATACAAAAAGATAAAATAAAAATAAAACATAACAAAGCATTGGAGGAATCAAAAAAAAAAATAATAATACAACTAAAAGGAGCGGGAATTGGAAAAGAGTTGACCGTGACTTAAACAACGAAATCACCTCATTTTTTAATTTATAGATATAACAAAATGGATTCTTTTTCCGATTAAAATTAATAGAAAAACATTTGGAAACATTCAGGTCGAGTTTGTTTAGGTGGCAATAAGCATCCAACCTTTCCAAATCCTCCTAAAGCTTGGCTGCATCATCAATATGATTGACAACTTTAAATATTTTCATGTCGTCCGCAAATAGAAGATAATTTGAATGAGAAAAACATTCCCTATATCGTTGACAAAAATTATAAACAACAGAGGACCTCGAAGGATCCTCGAGGATCCTTGTGGGACTCCAGATGGAATATTAGACTAAGAAGACATATATCCATTGAGGACTACTGCCTGCAACCTTTTTTCAATTTATGAAGAAAACCATTTGAAAAGATCCCCTCTAATGCCTACCCTCAGAAGTTAAGTATTAGGTAGTAAGTTTTGCGTAAATTGTCTTGTAAGCAAATGATAATCTAGAATTGGTTTTATGTAAATTTTCACGAAACGGATTTAATCTACCTTATGACTACCCGAAGCAGGTACCCTACCAATTAGACAAATACTCGTGTCTACGAAATTCCGCTGTGACATGGAGTGCCTAAAATTTCTTGAATTTTGTATAAGGCAAAACTTTTTAATCTGTACGTGAACGCACTTGTGGAGGAGCTCAGCAGCACACATGTCGGCTGTCATGTTGGTGAAGTATGCCTTAATAATATTAGTTACGCGGACGACATGGTGCTGCTGAGTGCCTCTGTAGGTAGATCTGTCGCAGCTGCTTAACATTTGCGAAAAATATGCTAAACAAC
The DNA here is from genome assembly GCA_947562085.1 of Eudonia lacustrata. Lineage (NCBI taxonomy): Eukaryota > Metazoa > Arthropoda > Insecta > Lepidoptera > Crambidae > Eudonia > Eudonia lacustrata. The sequence continues at coordinate 2,127,481 of OX387321.1, read as the reverse complement.
ACGGTTTGACTTATAATGTGAAGAAAAGCGAGAGAATGATCTTTCAGGCTCGGGGAAGGTCTATAAGTTAAACACCTAAACTTGGACTGGCTGCCCCCTTAATAGAGTAGAACAATTTAAATACCTTGGGCACATTCTAACCCCGGACCTGAAAGACAATACGGATATTGAAAGGGAGCGTAAGGCGTTGTCTGTCCGTGCGAATATGATAGCCCGCAGATTTGATCGCTGTTCTAGAGACGTCAAAATAACACTGTTCAGGGCATTTTGCACGTCCTTCTAGTACACGAGTAGTCTGGGTGAGCTTACGCAGAAGCAGTACGGCGCCATACACGTCCAATTCAATAATGCATTCAGGGTTCTGTTGACGCTGCTCCGCTTCTGTAGCGCATCAGGGATGTTTGCTGAAGCGTGCGTGGATTGTTTTTCCACAACCATGCGCAAGCGGTGCCCATCCCTTGTGCGCAGGGTGCGGGCCAGCCCGAACAGTATTCAACGCTTTCGCCAAGCGTTTTGACTGCCCGTACGTGTATCACTGTGACATGGTTCATGTACGGGCTAATAATGTTATATTATTTTAATTTAATTTAATTTCAACATCTCAGCCAAAAGACGTTTACTGCTGGACAAAGGCCTCCCCCAAGAATGAGGGGAATTTGCCATAATCGCCACGCTTGGCAGGTGGGTTGGCGATCGCAGTAGGTGAAAGTAATCACAGAGAGATGCTGCTGCCCATCCTCTGGAATGGTCCCTTAGTCGCCTTCTACGACACCCACGGGGAGAGATGGGATGAATTTAATTTAATTTTATATTATTTTAATTTTGATTTATTTTTAATTTATAATAATTGTAATTTATCAGTTGTAATTGGTTCATTTGTAGACTTTGATTAAGAATAATTTTATTATTATTATAAGTTAAGTTAGCAGTTCTTAGATTGCTAACACTACTGAGCGACTTTATTTGCTTAACCCCATATTACCTCCAACCTATTTGAAGTCCTGAGTTTATGTTTCCAAAGCTAACAAAAATAATGATAACAACTGAAAAGCAAAGTACCTAGATGATGTTTTCTAGCTTTCAAAATGGAGTTTCGAGATGTAAGTAACTGCAGTCAAAGCCTAAGTTTGACAATTATGATTTTATATGTTGACTAGCGACCCGCCCGGCTTCGCACGGGTGCAATGCTGATACACGTAACCGCTATGTCCCTGCATTTTAAATCTGTTATATCTTTGAAAATATTCATTTAAATTACATGCTGTAAAGGGCCATTTAATCTATATTAAATGCACAATGTATTTAAGGTATTTAATTGGATAAGGATTAATGCTGTATTGCTTAAAATCGCTTCGTAAATAAGCCATTATTTCTTGTAAAAAGTAAAGGATAAAAATTTATTATTGTGGGTTATCCCTAAGAGATAGACATATACTATCGCGGACTTTTTTGTAGACCTATTTAAGGTGTATAATACTGTATTACATTATTTTGATCTATCTCGTAGGGTTCAGCCAGCGTTTGCAATGTAAGCGCTAAAAAATGTGAAACCTCTAAAATTATCAGTGTTTCTCTACTATATTAAGCATGTATTTATACATATAAACCTTCCTCTTGAAGCACTCTATCTATTAAAAAAAACCGCATCAAAATCCGTTGTGTAGTTTTAAAGATCTAAGCATACATACATTCATACATAGGGACAGCGGGAAGCGACTTTGTTTTATACTATGTAGTGATGATACTTGATCAATCAGTGACTTATGTTGTTGACTGTACGTAAGGTTGCTCGTCATTTCAGAAAAATATCACGAGGTAATTTAATTGTAATAAAGTGCTTTAATGGAACGAATCATATTTTCCTTATTTACATTAGGCTGAGACGGGAACGTTATTTGCACCCTCTTATTTTACTAAATCGGTTATGACGAAGTTACTACGTAGACGGAAAATTTAAACGTCCTTCATCACCAGTTCATTGATGAGACCCCACTGCTGGGACACGATCCATAAAGCCATTTCTTTATGGATAGGGAGAACGGGCCATAAACCACCACGCGACTGCTCATGCTAAGATGCAATTCGAAATTCAAAATTCAAAATTATTTATTTAGTTAAAGCACAGAGTAGATATTATGAAAGGCTACTATAGCTCTATGAATACCACTATGCCATCGGTTCGTAAGTCTACACAGAACGGAAGACCTTGTACTGAAACCTGCATTCGGGACAAACGGCTGTACGTGCCTCCCAAAGCACGGAGGAACTCGAGATGATTAATTTTTGGTCACCCATCCGAAAATTTGACATTGCAAAAATGGCTTCACTCCCAGATTGTGAACTTAACGCACCATTGAGCTCTATTACGTGTTACATACATAATTTTCAAACAATTTGCAATTAAAGACGACCTCCTTGGTCGAGTGGTTTGCACACCGGTTTTCATGGTGTCGCCATCTCTGAGGTCCCGGGTTCGATCCCCGGTCGGATCAATTTAGAAATACCTGTTTTTCTAAATTGTTTCAGGTCTGGGTGTTTCCTATGTATAATAAGTATGTATTTAAGTATATTAAGTATGTTTATCCGTTGTCTAGCTAGTTAATCATTTCTCAAGTTTCTTAAGGAAGCTTTTCTTGGGGCTAGATAATTGGTGTGAGTGTGGGAAACATTTATTTATTTTTTAAGTATTCGGTGTTAAATGTCCCTACTGCTGGGGCTCGAGTATTCCCTATGGATGTGAACACGCCATAAAAACGGGCCATATACCACCACGGGTGTTAACGACTAATAATGAAGCAGCGACCAACTTTTCGTGCCTTCCGAAGCACGGTGGAGCTCCAAGTGATACTTTTTTGGTCACCCATCCGATAACTGGTTTATGCAAAAGTTGCTTAACCTCAGCAATCGCAGACGCAGCGCGTTAACCACTGAGTTATCTAGAAATTATTTACAATAAGTATTATCTAAAGTTTAACTATAACACAATGTTGTCCAAACCTCAAGAGATACAAATACAGCATTGATATCATTGGTAAACTCGTGTCAACACTACAGATCAAACTCGGAAACAACCATTTACAAATCCAACAATTCGGTAGGTACAATACAAGTTTCCCTGTCACACCGAGCAATCAAAGAGGAGAAGTTTGATGGCTTGATTAAATTACGGTCGGCAGATAAGCTCTGACTAATTCGGCTGCTCAGATCCAACGCTGATAACTCGACGTTATTTGTCCCGGAGGGCAGAACTGACAAAGAGTAACTAATTTCATTACGCAGACACAGAACAAGGATTAAAACTAATGCTATTTTGTCTTTCAAAATTATAAATTAAATTTGTTTTTAATACTAATAAATAATAAATAAAAATACAAATGTTGAAAAAATTTCCACGAGCAGGGTTTGAACCTGCACCCTTCTGACATACCGGGTCAGGTGCTCTTCCAATTGAGCTATCGTGGTTCTAACCAGCCCGCCGAAATTATACAACACTATTTACTTTTTTACTTTGAAAGCCAAAGGTGCCCATTCAATGTTAACAACTACCGTCATTAACATCCGATCATAATATTTTTACAAATACTAAAGATCAGTTAAGAAGTAGGCAAGCTATTTATAAATGTTTATATAATTTTTAACGCAAATTTTGTTGCGAACAAATTACAAAAACACAAATGTTGAAAAAATTTCCACGAGCAGGGTTTGAACCTGCACCCTTCTGACATACCGGGTCAGGTGCTCTTCCAATTGAGCTATCGTGGTTCTAAAGTGTTCGCAACAAAATTTGCGTTAAAAATTATATAAACAAAACAAAAACATTTTATTAAATAATAAATAAATAAACTTTTCTACACTCACATCTAGCCCAAGAGAAGTTTCGTTATGAAACTCGTTAAATGGTTACTAGACAACGGATAAACATACTTAAAATACTTAAATACATACTTATTATACATAGAAAACAGCCAGACCCGAGACAATTTAGAAAAACAATAATTTCTAAATTGACCCGACCGGGGATCGAACCCGGGACCTCAGAGATGGTGACACTATGTAAACCGGTGTACAAACCACTCGATCAAGGAGGTCGTCAATATTCTTATATAAAGCGATAATGAGCGAGGTCATCAATGAGTTATCTTAACTGGCAACGATAATTTCCATAATTGAGGCTCGACCGCGAAAGAGGCTAGCTAGCGGAGAGCCTCAACGAGCCCGGGCTTAACAGACATATATCTACTCATGTGTGAACAGTGTATTCGCACTTCACCCAAAATCCTCAACTACTGATACGGCTATACCTCTGTAGCGAAACACAACAATGCTTTCTACATTGATGTTGGCGACATATTTAGATAAATGGTGGTAACTAATCAGGCTTACAAACAAGCCCTACCAGCTACCACTAACCAAACCGATTACCATGTACCCCCGCTGTAAATCGAACCCGGGACTTCTGGGTCTGGGAAAAGAAGTCTTAACCACTTCAACTAAAAGTTAAATCTACTTACTTTATACTTGAAGGTCAAGTCGAGTCTGAAACATCTTCAGTTAAACCTTCTGTTTCTTCATTTTTCTTTGGTAAAGAAAGGATGGCGGTTGTTATTGGACACGAGGGTATCTACCAGTCTTAAGTATTAATTGCAGCTTTCCCAATGGTTCAATGAAAGTGTTCCCAGATTGCTTTCTTAACAAGTTGTACGTGTTGGAACGGAAAAATATTTTAGAACAGAATTGTAGTTTCTGTAATAATTAAATCAGTTCTATTCTGGAGTGCAATTTTAATTGCACTGGTCAGCTTGTAATATAATAATAATTATTATAAAGAGGACTGCTTTGTATTTTGTACTATGTATGTTTGTAACGAATAAAGTCAAAAACGAAAGGACCGATTTAAAAAATTCTTTCACTATTAGAATGCTACATTAGCGCTGAGTAACATAGGCCATATTAAAAAAAGTTCACCATCCACAGTTATTAAAATAAAAAAACCATCATCATCAGCATCATCTGCCCCTCTCGACCCACTGCTGGGTTGCCTCTCTTCGCTCTTGCCTTACGTCATTCATTAAATATTTTTATTTATTTACATTTTTTTATTAAATGTGTAAATAAACCAAACTCTCTTTTTAGACACATTCTGTGTCTTCCACTGAAATAGACTAATCCGTTGTGCGGAAATAATATAATAATATTTGCATAAATTAATGATTGTCGAGTGAAAATAATAGAATATTAAATTACGAAGACAAACAATAGGTATTGTTTTTGGTCGGTAAGGCTTCTGTTAACATAATACTTCGGGGTTCTTCCTGATACTATTCGTTGTATTTTGTTATTGCGAGCGAGTTTAATTAGAATTTTCGTGGAAATTAATTCTGGGACTTTCTTATTCGAAGCAAGAATGGTGATTCCTTATTTACTTTTAAGTATAGGTATTATTACAATGAATGACAATATAATATTACAGTATAAGTATATAATTTAAGGTAAATTTCAACAATCTTGTTGTATTTAGAATCCTGTTGGAACGAATAATATCGCCACGCTTGAGAAAAGCGATTTCCTTCGGTGGTAGAATAACGACTTTATAAATAGGTATGCTTCTAGAGTAAGCATAAGCTAAAAATAAAGCTGAATATGAAATAAGTTTTTATATTTATTATCTTTAGAAAGTGTTGAAAATATTTTCCACAAGCGAGATTTGAACTCGCACCTTCTGATATACCGGGTTAGGGTACCCTCCCAATCATGATGTCGTGGCTCTGTCAGAGGGTGTAAACTCAAGTACCGTGGAAATTGGTTTCAACACTTATCCAAATTCTTATTTGATCCTAACAAAATATATGTAAAATAAGTTACCCACAAACACTCCTCACTTCAAAGTTGCATAAAAGTGAAAAACTATGTTTCAGAAACCAGGCGTCTCTGAGAACGGCCGATTATCCGTATGCACAGTGGACCGAAAAGCCAGCATTGTCTCCTCAATATGCCAGGACGTGTCGCCGACGAGGCCCAAGAACAGCATCAGCCCAGCGCCGTCGCAGCACAGCTTCATCGATGAAGGTCCGAAGGTGCTGCGGACGGAATCTATGCGAACCACTGGGCCAGGAGGTTTGTAAGCTCTCTAAGTTTAGTAAGTTAATGAATAATGATGAAGAGGAGAGGTCAATGTCCAGCAATGGACTTATAAGCTAATGATGATGATGATCCGACTGGCTTTAAAACAGTAACATCCGCGGAATTTTCTCAGTCAGTCTTTATTAAATGACTAGCTGACCCGGCGGACTTCTACCGCTTTGACAGTTTCTGTCAACAAAACAAACAAACCGTATTTCTATTTATTTATCATTAAGCAACTTTTTTTCTAGTAATAAATATAGCCTATGTTACTCAGCGCTAATGTAGCATTCTAATGGTGAAAGAATTTTTTAAATCGGTCTAGTAGTTTTTGAGTTTATTCGTTGCAAACAAAAATACAAAGCTTTGCTCTTTATAATAGTGTAATGTAAGTCTTGTGTAAGTTGTGTTTTTTAAGTGCCATCGAATAGATAATGGTCAAAAACCTCATCTCTATTTCATTTTATCCATAATTTCACTTGCCAACCCATTCCCACATTACACCATTAATTTCAGATCTAAGCAGGCGGGCTTCGGTAAAGGTTGATGGTCCGAAGATGGTTGCTTTTGAAACTGGCATGGCAACTAGCCCTGGAGATGGAATTGGCAACGGTACTGTTATCAGTGCCAAACCTAAGAGTCGCAGTGGATCTATCATTGGAGCAATTAGTCCTATTATGGGAACAGGTAATTTTGATAAAGAAATTTAAAACGTTGCAAGTGTAGCGACGGTAGAAGAAATTTTAGGTTGTCGTGTTGGATATTCCAAAAAAAGGTCAAAAATAATATTAATTTAAAATTATATATGAACTTTTCAATACACTGTAAAGTTAAAATAATGACGGTATACACATTAAATAATATTTGGTGAGATCTTTTTTAAGGCTTTTTAGGTGGACATGGACATTTGATGATCTTTTTGTTTTTTTTTATGCAGAGGATCGTTCAGAGGATTCGCCTCCTCCATCGTCTACCACTTCGGAGACATTACAACCTTTCCCTTCCTTTCTAAGGCTGCTAAGCACAATATCTGTGGAATCTCTGAGTTAGTCAAGTGAACTCTATGCATTTTGTATCCCTGTAACATTATGTATGCCTAACTTTTGCAATTTTGTGTATTTTGTTCAATATTTTTAATTGAAATGTTGTCAATAAAAGTAAGCATGTGTCTGGCCAAAGTTACTGATCACGTTTGACGATAGTACCATACTTTGTGTATCAAAAGTCTCTAATAGTCTAAGATCTCATGAAGCGAGATAGGAGTACCATTTTAGGTATCATTAAAATGTGAATGTCTAATATCTACCTCATGTGTAATAATTATTTATGTCGTTTTCCCACGTTTTGTTGTACTTGCAAAATTTTTAAAAATCTTTTGGACTGCTCTATAAACTAATGGTTGTTTTTATATTATTGTATAATTAAAGATTAATGATATTTCAGCAACTCCCGGCGGAGTGCCCACACGATCTCGTCCTTCGAGCAAAATGACAAAGTACGTAGAATGTTGGGGAGCGGACAAACCTTTTGCCAACATAACAGATTCAACGCTCGCTAAGAATATTGGGATATCCGTAAGTTTTCTCGTTCATTTTTGTGTAATGTTTTTGTGTAATAAATAGATTTTCAAATTCTGTTTATTACGTTTCAGAGTTTAGCAATGATAGAACAGAATTTATTGCCACAAAGGACGACGTGTTGTGACTGCAGGTAAGTTTTCAAATGCTACAACTAGATATTATAGCCTTTAATAAACATACAAAAAAATTGCAGTTTGTTGTTGGCAAAGAAGCAATTATGAACCTGCATTTTTCAACATTGATAATTGTAGGGCTAGGTAAAATGAGAGTCCCAATTACCAACTGCATCTCTCTTGACGCAGTGGTTTCAAGGTGTTTCATCCCTCTACATCTCTACTCGTTCCTATCCTGGGTCACTATCCTGGCAAAAAGTGGTTAAGTCATTGGTTAATCCATCTCCTCTTTGGCCTGTTAACGCTCCGGTGTCCATATGGAAACGCACCTATCTGGTGTCCATCACATGGAACACGCAGTTAGTGGTGATCTGCGCCCATTACTCTGAGCCCACGCTGCTGAGACGTGGCTGTAGAACGTTTTCTTTAGTAAAGAAAAGTGTAGTGTGTGTTAATACGGTGTACACACACTACAAAGGCAATCACTAAAGCAGTTTCGGTAAAAGTTTAGTATACTTATGCTCAAATTTAATGGGGTGATGGGTGAAAGGAGGGAGGGGGGGAGGAGGGCTACCATTAGGTAGTAGTCCCACAGTGAGGAAGTACATAGTTATGGAGATATTTGCATTTGAAATTTTGACAAAACTGACCTTACGTTTACGGTTTTGGTATCCCAAGTGTCTGTTATCAGCATAGTTTTCGCTACGCTGCGTTTCGCGATTGTCTTAAATTTCTCTATCACGTGACCTACAGCAAAAAGTGAAGATTTTACAAGTCCTAGCTCCACACAAAACATGATCGAAAAATTGGCTATGTCTTGGACCCCCTTTGCTACACCCTAACCGACAAAATCGTATCTAACTGATCAACCAAAAATATTTTTTTTCTAGAAAACTATATGTTTCCTCACAAAATTAATATGTGCAATAGAATCTCAGATTTTTTTACAATAACGTAGCGACCTCGCTTTATAGAAATTCCCGCATAAGTACACTAAACTCAAGTCGCATTTTCCAAAATATATGGAGTCGCAACAGCTCTTTAAGTAATTGCTTTATGTTTCCAGCAACAACGCTGAGGGCATGAATCGCCTTACGCTCTGGTTCAAGAGAAGCTCCCAGGAGCGCCAATACCGAGCGCAGCCTGACACTCAGTTCAAGTACAATGTGGCGTGTGCGGCGGCTTTGTTCACTCTGCTGGCTTTTATACAGCTGCTCACAGTGCAGAGGTGAGTTTATAAAACGCAAGATACATTTTTTAACATGTATGGCCATTTAAACTTAGATAATTTTTAATTTCAAATGTTTTGTTTTGATAGCTTACTTTGTTTTCAAAACTTTAAGAATGTGGAAGTTTTAATTATTTATTACATTTGACGCAAATCTCTTAAAGGGTCGAAGTGCATTAAGATATATAAGCAGGTCCCAATAGTACGTCAGGATAAACATTAAATAGGTAATGTGTAAAATAAACGCGAGTAGATGCGTAAAAGTTGTTTCATTTCAAAGTTCCCAATAAAATAAGATTTGTTGAGCTTTATAGGAAGAATCTGTCTTGTTGGCGACTTTTTTACAAATTTTCAATTCCTAAACTAACCTCTGGAATCTAAATCCCTAACAGAACATGTTTCCTCCTTTCTGAAACAAGGTTCCTTTAAACGAGGCGTGAAGAAGCTTTTTGCGGGTCGGCATAAAACGGTTAAACAGCATAATCCTACTAGAAAAGCTAGCTGTTTTTGCAATCCTCTTCGTAACTATATCGGAGCGGAGTCATATTTGGCTGATTCATCATTAGAAAACAGAAATATACTAAAAGCTATTTGTTCTAACTATTTGTTTTCAGGGGCATAATCCTGTACGCATCGTTCGGGCCGACATTCATCACTCTGATGGTATTTGTATACCTGTCTTGGTGCGACGGGCGGCGGCGCGGCATGCTGCCGCTGCCGCTGTCGCGCACGCCCGACGACAACTGCGCCAGGCCGGGACAGGTAGGTCACTTTAAGTCCAAACTGCTGGGGCAACGAGCCTTCCGTATAAATGTGAAAGAACGGGCCATAAACCACCGCGCACGCCCCGTGCGGATTGGTGGTTGTTAACGACTGCTAATGCAACTAGGACCAACAGTTTTACGTGCCTTCCGAAGCATGGAGTAGCTCGAGATGGTTAATTTTTGGTCACCCATTCGATGACCGACCTTTGCGAAAGTTGCTTAACCTTAGCAATCGTAGACCGGCTGCGTAGACGACCTCCTTGGTCGAGTGGTTTGTACAACGGTTTTCATGGTGTCGCCATCGCTGAGGTCCCTGGTTCGATCCCCGGTCGAGTCAATTTAGAAATTATTGTTTTTCTAAATAGTCTCGGGTCTGGGTGTTTTCTATGTATAACAAGTATGTATTTAAGTATTTTAAGTATGTTTATCCGTTGTCTAGTAACCATTTTTACGAGTTTCATAACAAAGCTTCTCTTGGGCTAGATAATTGGTGTGAGTGTAGGAAAATTGATTGATTGATTTATTTATTTATTAACCATTGCGTCATCGAGCTTCTCTGTTTAATTTTATTTCAATAATGAAGGCCTCTACCCAGCAGTTCCTGCAGAGCAGTATAAAAGCAATTACTACGAGTAGGTATACATTTGGCTTTTGTCAAAATGTAATTAAAATAATTGGTAAATAAACTTAATGTTATTTCTGAGATTAGCATGAAAAAAAACTTAATTCTGTTATCTTATTCGTTTACCAATCTTTTTATCTACTAGTATAACATCAATACAATACTCTTTGTCAATACTGTTATTTCAGGTGGTCACCAACAGCCGCTTCATCAGACTAACCATGTTCCTGGTATCAGTACTTCTGATTGGAGCTTGTTCCGTCATCAACTTGGTAAGCTTCATATTATTTTTATTTAAACATTAAACTAGCATTTATTGTACACAAAACAATAATACATACACCCTGTGAGAGTATAACAGAAAAAAATATTAAAATATATAGTATTTAATTACAATATAATTAGAAATTGCTCCGAAAGGCTAGTCAAGTATTGGTCCCGGGTGTTATTGTGAAATCGCCGTAAGACCTCATGTGGCAAAACCACTTTACCTACTGCGAGAAAATAGCATTGTACTGCTTGGGTACTCACGGGTCTGGGGTAACCCGCGAGCTGTGTGGGTCTCTTCCCTCTGCTTCCCGCCCCCAACTCCGAGAAGTTGAACGAGGCCTAAGGGGCATACCTACCCACTAAAACGCTCCGCTCGACTCCAACTACTAAGGAGACTCGGGGCCACTGATAGCATGCACCAAGATGTTTTGTTATTAATAATTTACTTCCACTTATCTGTACTAATTGTCTGGTGTGCTTCTTATCTTAAGGAACGTTTCAGTTATCTTAACTGTTCAGGTTAGCGCTCATTACGGTCATCAGAAAACTTAAGCCTTAAAACACCCCTACACAGCACCACCTTTTATGATTATTCTTTTACCGTCCAAGCTTTTGCTTCATTTATAAAATACACATTATTCTAGTATGTTTTCATAGTTTCACCTCTAATCTTAAAGTTTATTAGCTCTCTCTCCATCCGACTGATCGTCTGGAAGAAATCGCTTGAAAGCAATAAGACCGCCAAATTGTAACTTTATATTTTTTTTCTTCTTCTGTTCATGTTTATGTTATAAAGTGTTGCAATAAAAGTATTATCTATCTATATAACACTCTTTAAATTCGCACACCTATTCAGTTTGATCTGTCGTCATCCTGTTTATCTTGATTGAGTGCCCACGAGTGTTCCTAGTGTGGGAGCCATAGTCAATGTATCTTGTATTGTTACGATATTCTCGATTGACCTAACTTAATTGGTTACACTTCTATGTATTTTAAAGACTCTTTGTAAAACAGCTTTGGTAATAAAGTACCTATATTTGTATTTGTATTTATTGTATGTGGCAGGGCCTGACCTTACCGTGACGTTTATCTAGACTAGAAATGATGATGAGCGGTCAGTTTCAGCCCAGAATCGTCGGCGACATGACCCTGGAGACAGGCAACGCCACGGAGGGCGGGAACAGCACCGATTCGGGGCAGGTACATTCCACGGTGTTCTTCACGGAGGTCGACATGACGCCAGTGAGTTGTTACTCAGTACTTTTTTTCTGATAAAACAATATATTTTTGTTTTTTTATATGTTGATTTTCAATACCGAATAATAAATACGCCTTCTTCAATCAATTTTTTGTTAGATGGCTCTCGCAATGACTTAGCGAGTGTCTAGTTTTAAGGCAGGTAATTAGTGTTTTTTCTTTGTCCGTAACTCTGCTTAAAACGTTAATTTAAACGTAGTGATTACTTGCTCAGTGACGTTAATAACTAAAGCTATAGAAGGAAGGTTAAAATAACAAATGTGCAACTATGTTTAGTTCCGTTCTATCTTATGGCTAGAAAAGAGGTTGGAGTGCGACAAATGGTTGACGCTTAGTTTCGTTTTTTGCACTGTTATGTCATCAGTCACAAGATAAACTATCAAAATACTTACGATCTCTGAGGCCCTCTTCCCGGCCAAATTCAGAAGTACTATTTAAATGACAGTTCGTTTAAGATATATTTGACTTGTTCGCGTATTTAACGCGTCAAAAACTTCGATCAATTATGAAAATCAGTCAAGTTCAATTTTGCAGTCATTTGGAAGGTAAAGCTAAATTAGCTTCGAAAAGCTGGGCGTGCGAGAGCGGGACAGTATTTCATGCTGACTGCATACTAAAATTCATGAAAATCGCTGGAGCCATTTCCGAGATTCAGATTACATATACACGAAGACTTTTCATTGGTGATCAGGACCTACTGATTCCGACTAAGCAAATTATGGCCATTGCAATAATAATAAAACTTAGGTACATGTCAGCGTTCCATTTTTTATTTTTTTGTCTGGGAAGTAAATGTTTATATAATTTTTAACGCAAATTTTGTTGCGAACAAATTACAAAAACACAAATGTTGAAAAAATTTCCACGAGCAGGGTTTGAACCTGCACCCTTCTGAAATACCGGGTCAGGTGCTCTTCCAATTGAGCTATCGTGGTTCTAACCAGCCCGCCGAAATTATTCAACACTATTTACTTTTTACTTTGAAATCCAAAGGCGCCCATTCAATGTTAACAACTACCGTCATTAACATCCGATCATAATATTTTTACAAATACTAAAGATCAGTTAAGAAGTAGGCAAGCTATTTATAAATGTTTATATAATTGAAATTATTTTTCTATAATTTATATTATTTAATTTATTTGGGAAGTAAAGTTAATAACTATGAATATTACAAGCATGGTCATTCTACTCCTCCTTGTTACAAATAAAACTTAATAAGTACAGGTACAACGATGTTAACAAACCTCATTGAAGATTTAAAGTTTTTCATGTTGTTTGGTAGTAAACGGTCAAATGGCAGACAATGTAAAAAAACACTTTAATCTTCACTTCATAAAAATGTAAGAAGACCATACATTCTAATTAATTTTGGTTACCTAACTAAAAATACAAAATTAAATTTATAAAAAAGAAAACATGTTACTACCTAGGTACTATTATTATTGCAATGGCCACCATTTACTTAGTCGGAATCAGTAGGTCCTGAATGTCCTGATCACCGATAAAATGTCTTCGTGTATTCATATCTTGTATAAAGGTATTAGATGTTATTGTCCGAAGTTATTGACAGTCGATACTGTTAATAGGTACGCGAACAAGTCAAATATATCCAAAACGAACTGTCAGCTTTTAAATCAAAGTACTTCTGAATTTGGCCGGGAAGAGTTATCTTGTGACTGATGACATAACAATACAAAAAATAAAAACTAAGCGTCAACCATTTCTCGCACTGCAACCTCCTTTTCTAGCCATAAGATAGATCGGAACTACTGAGACTGAGACCCAATTTTGAGGTATGTACGCCTTCTGATCTTCGTCAGAGAAATGTCAAAGAAAATAAAATCTGTGAGCGGGATTGCTATTGAAATAAAACAAAATTTATTATTTTTAGTTGCATTAAACCTCATTCTGTGTCTCATAATACCGTGTCTGGTGCATTACCAGTTATAGGAATTCGTAACTTTGTGAACCTTTGTACTTTCATTTCGTGAGCTAAAAGAGCCTTTTACAATGTCAACAATGACGTTATCAGCATATCCGATCTCAATTAAGAATAAGCACATTGCGCGCACTGTGAGATTTCGCATAGTTAAAGTTTATGAGTCTTACCTTAGAATCTATGGGTCTTACGAATAAACAGAGAATAAGCTGCGAATACTTGGGCCGGTCATCAGATGGGTGACCAAAAATTTATCATCTCGAGCTCCTCCGTGCTTCGGAAGGCACGTAAAGCTGTTGGTCCCGGCTGCATTAACAGTCGTTAACAATCACCGCACCGCACTGAGCCCGCGTGGTGGTTATGGCCCGTTCTCCCTATCCATCCTTATGGAAGGCTCGTGCCCCAGCAGTGGGGACATAAAATGAGCAGATGGTGATGTAAATGTCATTTCGAAGCTTATTCTCTATTTATTTGTAAGACACTGTACATATGTAGGAGTCCCGAAGTTCAAGTATATTGCATTGTAAAAATATTGTATATTTTTGATTATGGTTGTATGTCATGGGGTGCGAGTTCAAATCCGTGTAATTTATTAACACTTTATACAAATTGTATATTTTGTTAACTACGGATTAAGGGCCACTGGTCGACCTCTATATTGATTAAAATGTGTACATACACGCTTTAGCAAACTAATGGGTCTTTAATTTGAAAGCTTGATGGTAATGAACAGCACATTCCCCCCAGAGCTACCTGTACAGCTCGGTGCTGAGCCTGGCGTCCATCTCGGTGTTCCTGCGCGCGGGGTTCGTGCTGAAGCTGCTGCTGACGGCCGCCACGCTGCTCACGCACATCTCACTGTTCGCCTGCGCCGAGCAGATGATGGACAACCACGCTGAGTAATATATTATATATTTCTTTTCATGCTATTGCACGAGCCTTTCCTATGGATAGATAGGAAGAACGGGCCATAAACCACCACGTGGACTTAGTGCGGATTGGTGGTTGTTAACGACTGCTAATGTAGCCGGAACCAACGGCTTTACGTGTCTTCCGAAGCACGGAGGAGCTCGAGATGATACATTTTTGGTCACCTATCCGATGACCGGCCTTTACGTGCCTTCCGAAGCTCGGAATGATTGTCCAGTCCGGACTTTATAGGGTCCAGACGGACTAGTCTGATGGAAAACAGCCACCGCAGCCCTTGGACGCTTGTAAGACCAAGAGTATCAAGCGTTATCCGTCCCAGAGGCTTCAGTCCTCTATAAGCTCTGAGACTCTAGTACACTTGTAACGCAAAGGGTATGAAGCGTTTGCCGTCCCTGAGCTTACAGTTCTTATGCCTATGTTCTTTAAACTAAAACGTCAAATATAAGGGTGATCGCTTCTCCTGCTTTTCTAGTGATCAGTGGCTTTCCCGAATTTTAAATATCAAAATAAGATCACTGAGACACGATTGTGAAAGTTTTACAACAGGAAAATCGCCATTTTAAAACGTGATCACAGAATACTTACCATACCTTAAGACCTTATCAGACATACAAATACATTTATTGCATATTAAGTGTGTAATCTTGTACTAGGTAAAATGTAGAGTGGCTTAATTATAAACTTAATTACCCTTTTCAGGTATTGCAATTTACTTGAATTAAAAATAACTTAAAACATTTCAAATTATAAAAAGTCTAACCATTACGTAAAATATAGGTCAAAAAATTCTTTTAAATTATAGAAGGCTTTTCCTATCAACCAGGTTTTTAATTTAATTTTAAACAATTTGGAGTTTAATCCTTTCAGTTCTAAGGCTAGGTGATTAAAAACTTTTATTCCTGTAACAAATGCACTTTTGTAAGACATATTGTTATTAATCATTGGGATACATAAGTTATGGCAATATCTGCTACTAACATTTGGACGATCAGAAACCTTATTTTGAAAATACTCCATAATATTATAATTCTTAATAAAGCTAGATATTTCCAGAATATAAACACTGACTTAAGTGAGATAACCTTTTTCTCTAAAAATATTTCGAGCAGTTTCATCGGAATACACTTAACATGTTATCAACTAAGTATAACACTGGCTGACTACAGCATTATGCCACAGATAATAATACCTACTAAGTTGGACCTCTTTTAATTTTTACTGCTACAAGAAAAAAAGTCTCTTTATCTTTTCTTTTTTTTATAATCATGTCATTATCAACATGATAAATTATTACTAATTTGGTTGTAAAACTATGATTTTAAATTTCAGGTTCTCGATGCTCCCGTACGCGGTGCGCGCCGGCCTGGCGCTGGTGTTCGTCGGCGCGCTTCTGCACATCATGGATCGGCAGATCGAGTTCACCTCGAGGAGTGACTTCCTCTGGAAGGACAAGCTCAAGTTCGAGCAAGAGGAGGTGGAGACCATGAGGGGAATCAATAAGGTAGGAAGGAATTCTTATCTAAACTTAAAAAAATATTATCATCGTTATATCAACTTTCCAATGCTGTAATCAGTCCTTCCCTAGCAACTACAATGTCACAATGTCAAGTTCTATAATCTCATTCAAAGTTACACAAACTGTTTATGGTAACTTATATTTAACCTGACGCTTTCAACCATTTGCCATGGAGAGTTTCCAACCAATCTACCACTAAGTTTAAAACCATTTATCATTGCTTTTTTTTCAGATTCTTCTGGAAAACATACTGCCAGCACACGTTGCGCAACATTTTTTGACATCAGTTGCTTCAGAGGTGAGAACAACTATAGTTTTAAGCCACATGACCACAGAATAAGTAATAGTCTATGACTAAGGAAGCTGCTTACAGCTAGTGAGTAACTGGACACTTATGGACTGGGTTACATTACCAACCCGACATCTTACCGCTTATAAAAGAAAAACTACGCACAACTGGACAATGCTGGATTGCTTTCACAAACCTGAACTATCTAGCCGCTGCGCTAGCGAACTCTTTCTAATTCGAGTTATTTCAAAGAAGAATTTTAAAAAAAACGAGCGAACCTACAGTAGTCGCATATGATGTGTAATTTTGACATCTGACCTTAGTAATAAGCAATTTTACAATTATATTCTGAAAAAATGGGTAGGTACGTAGGTATTATTTAAAATGATTTTTCATAACAAAGAATAATTCTTTATAATGAAAATTGTATTTTATTTAATTGACACTAAGAGTAATGCAATACCCCGCGGTCATTAGTCAAATCAAATGGCTCGCGTTTCCCCGATTGGTTGGTACCATCCGACGGCCAACTCTACCACCGCGCGCCCATTCGTCAAATCAAATGGCGCGCTCTTGTGCGCTTCCCCGACTTCCTGTTACACACTTCCGTGCCATTAAACCGAGAGGAAAGATGTTACACATCAAACATATTTTTACCTACACAATTGCACAGTTAACAAATATTATTACAGGACACGCTCATTTCAATAACAAAGCTAATATTTTATTATCAACATATTTATTACTATATCGACATGACTTACTAAAATGATATCTTTTAAGTTTAATATACTTAGGTAGTTATAAATAACATTTCATTTAATGTTACTGCTAAAGTATACCTATCTTAATCCTCATGACAATAGTTAAACTAAGCAGTTGCACCCGCCTGCAGGAGGACCTGTACCACGAGCGCTACTCGTGCATCGCGGTGATGTTCGCGTCCATCCCCAACTACAAGGAGTTCTACGACGAGACCGACGTCAACAAGCAGGGGCTCGAGTGCCTCAGGTTGCTCAACGAGATCATCTGCGACTTCGACAAGGTCACTACAAAAGACTTAATATAAATATGTATCTTAAGCATAGGTATATTTTATACCAGACGTTTCGACTAAGTTGAGCCGTGTTACGCTTCCGTTGTTGTCGCGGCAGTCTTTATCCACCGTTATCATACTACCGCCTTGCACAGCACTTTATGTTGTACCTAATTCCCTATAACATATACACACTTTATTCTGGTAGTTAACCGTCGATAAACCAAAGCGAGATCGTTTTTTTGCACCTACTAAATTCCACTATGCAGACAGTTTGTGGCCATCGGCGCGATGACTACCTAAAGCCCATTCTTTTAGTAGTTCTGCTCCTTGCAGCTGCTTAGTTAGAAGAACTGCTCAGTACAGAGGTGGCATTTAAATGCTATAATCATTACCCTCCTGTCGCGCGAGCTAAAGTCACGATAACTTTATTGATAGTGCACCTGACCCAGTTTAAACGCTTATGGAAATCAAATACACGAGGGGAAATTATTTCAATGGCTTTTCTTACGAAATATGCGAGTTACTATTATTTTACAAAACCTTCATTTCTTGCAGCTGCTTCTGAAGCCAAAATTCAGCTGCATAGAGAAGATAAAGACGATTGGCAGCACGTATATGATAGCTTCAGGTTTGAGGCCTGGAAAGGAAGAGCAGTTGGTGAGTTTTAATTGGTTTTTTTTAAAAAGGGAAAGATTTTCACCGCCTTACAAATAAACAAAGAATAAGGTCCGAATAGTTATTCCGTGTTTTGTTCCTGTCATGTTAACGTCATTTCAAATTAGAGTAAAAGAGACAAAACACAATAACTATTCGGACCTTATTCTTTATTTATTTGTAAGAGGTTAGACTTTTATTGTGTCATTTTTTCTTGAGAAGTGTAAACTGCGAAATCTTTTACGCGTTAAATATTGCACAAATTTTTGTGTTTCATTATTTTATAAAATTTTATAAGTAGATAAAATTTCATTTCACTCCATTAATTGATTATTTATTTTATTTGTTTCGATTTGCAGGACGCAAATCGTAAGGAGGAGCATACCGTGGCAATACTAGTGGAGTTTGCGATAGCTCTGATGACTATATTGGACCAAATCAACCGCGAATCATTCCAGAGATTCAAGCTTAGAATAGGTGAGTTCTTAAATCAACGTCATCTATTTATTTAAAAAAAATAGTTCATAGGGTGATCGGGCCATAACTCATCACGCTGGTGCAAAGCGAATAAGTGAGGCATGGGGAAATCTTTGTCAACTATCATCTTACGTCAACGACCAATATAAAGTATGGTCACCCATTCTGTGATCTGGCATTGTAAAAGTCGCTTAGAATAGAATAGAAATTATTTAATTCATCTTGAGTTCCTACTTTGGGAGGCACGTCTTGCCGTTTCGCCCGGCTGCATTAGCAGTCGTTAACAACCACCAATCCACACTGGGCCCGCGTGGTGGTTTGAAATTAAATGAAAATCAAATTAAATGAAATGAAATTCCTTTATTCAATTTAGGCATATAAATTGCACATAAGGACGTCAAGTAGTTACATAATAAAACCAAAATATATTAAAAAATAATATATGTACACACAATAATACTTAAAATATATAATTTAATAAACAATACATATATGTAATGCGATTCTACTGCTGGTTCGGAAGGTTCATTCTGCTAAGAAGACTCCAGCAATAAACTTAGCAGCTACTCTTACTACTTACAATGTGAAATAACATGTGCAGGCGAGCAGACTAAGATGACCACACAATCTTATCATTAAAATAATCATCAATTTTATAGACAAAAAAGTATATGGCTCAGTGTTTGCAGGAGACCCACAAGCCCTGTTATTCTGCCATAAATTTATACATGGATTAAAACATAAATTGCAGCTATATCTAAACTTACAATATTTAGTCTACTTAAAATATTCTATAATATATTGTGTAGTGTAAATTGTGTAGTGGCAATTCCGTTAGAGTGAAAGGCACTTTATTATGCGAGCCTTCCGTGGCCCGTCCTCCCAGGCTCGTGCCCCAGCAGTGGGGACATCAAATGAGCTGATGATGACGATGATGATGATGGAGTACGTATTGCCGCCAGGTCTGAACCACGGGCCGGTAATCGCGGGCGTGGTGGGCGCGCAGAAGCCGCAGTACGACATCTGGGGCAACACCGTCAACGTCGCCTCGCGCATGGACTCCACCGGCCTCATGGGCCGCCTGCACGTCACCGACGCCACCGCCAAGTCAGTGTACACACGAATCAACATTTTGAATTTTCATTTTTTTGAAAAAAAATCCACCTGCTGGATTCGAACCCGCACCCCATGACATGCCGGGTCAGGTGCATTAGCGACTACGCTATCGTGGCTATAGTTTTTTTTTGGAGAGAGATTGCTGATTGCCTCAAACGGCATTTTCAGCTTCATCGGGCTTGTTTGGGGGCAGCGAGAAACTTAAAGGGTTCCTCAAGTCGTGTGAATAGAATCAACCGATCCCTTCGGATGCTTTCTAGAGGGAACGGCATCACGCACTAGTGTGTGTCCCGTGCCCTACTAGATTCTCCGAAGGGTTCGGATGGAATCGGGTGGCTATAGTTGTGCTATAGTTGCGCTATAGTCGCCAGTGCACCTGACCCGGCATGTCATGGGGTGCGGGTTCGAATCTCGCTTGTGGATTTTTTTTTCAACACTTTGTCTTTTTTCAAATTGTAATTTGTTCGCAACAATATTTGCGTAAAATTATATAACCATATCATATTCAACATTTATTCACGCATAGGGTACTATACGGCCACTTGTTAGATGAGCCAGTGTTGTAGAGCTGGTTGCTAGAAAAACCTGGATGCGATCAGCTCAAAACAAAAGGGAATGGCGTAACATGCAAGCCTATGCCCAGCAGTGGGTAGACACGGATCGAAAATGATAATGATGATAAGGTACTGTGTGCTGATTGCGGGAAGGAAGAAAGAAATGGCGTCTTTAGAAGGATCACGCGAACGTATTCCCTGTCCCCTGTTAGGTAGGTAATACATGTACCTACCTAATTTTAAAATTGTAATTTTGTTCTTCAAAGTACAAATAAGTTTACTTTTATATTACAATTCTATTAAATTGCAAATGATGATACTTATCAGAACTCCATATTGCAGCTTATGTTTTACAAAACGCCTTCACAATAATTGCGAGCAAATGTGTTATGTTGACTACTGGCTAAAATCTTTTTCGTTGGCGTTCAAATGTTTCGTTATATCTTAGTCTGCATATTCTATTAAAATATTTTGATATAGGTCAATAACATTGATAAAATGATCACAATTAGTCAATAGTAAAATAGCCTTCCTGAACAAGGTCGGCCTTCGAAGTAGGTTTTTAAAAAAAATATAGATAGCATTTATTGTTGGAATTGGCATTTGACTGTCTTTGTACAAACAGGGGAGGAAACGCATATTACATATCAACAGTGTCTCTAAGTCTGTTGCTTTATTGAATTAATCGCGTGAAACGTGCTTCTCTTTTAGCTTACAGGGAAGTTATCTGTTGCTATTCACATTCCAACCGGATCCCCAACTACTGCGGTAAAAAAATATCTGTATAGTGTTACTTTTATGAGACCAGCAAACGTTACGAGCAGTCTGGAGCCGTTACAGCTACGTAGGGACATTGCTTCCCTTAGTGCTTTCTACCGCCTTTACCACGGTGAATGCTCTGAGGAGCTCTTTGACCTCATCCCTCCCTATCCATTCCTTTCCAGATCGACGCGTGCAGGTCTGAGAAGCCACCCTCATACCGTGCTGACCATCAAGACACGTACCTACCAAAAAGTTTGGACAATCGTTCCTTTGCCGAACTGCCCGTATGTGGAATGCGCTTCCCGCACACGTGTTTCCCTCCTCTTTCTGTCCCGGGTTATTTAAGCGGGGCGTGAAAAAGCATTTATGCAGGCCGCCATAGTGTGAGCGTTCGGCATAGCGTGGTAGCGCTGTGATGAACGCTTTCACTTCTTGGGCTTCACTGGCTGCTTTTCATCAGGCAGGGTGAGGCCATTTTGGCGTGCCACAATAAAAAAAAAACGAGCATACACCCTTGTGGGAAGCCGCCACCGCCGCCGCCGCCCATGCAATATACAACGTGACACAGAAAGGTGTAGTAAAATAAAAATATCCAAAGTGTATCCGATCTAGATTTTGTATGTAGAGTTACTAAGACATAATTATTAACTTCAAATTATTATGCAATTATTTATTAAATATTTTTATTGTAACGTCACATCAAAATAAACAAGTCACGTCACAGCCCTAGTGATTCAGTAACTATTGTGTGGGTTGTTGAAGATATGGTTATGAAGAATAGGAAGGGGAAGAGGAATTGTATAGCACAAAAAAAGACGATGCGGATGAGGAAGAGGAAGAAAAAGAAAGTGTGATGAAACAGGCACATTATTAAGCGTATTTCATCCCACTCTCCGTTTTTCTTTTAGTTAGGTATTAATAAAAACAAAGTAGTACCTACGTAGTATTTTATTTATTTGTTAATTACTTGAGAACTCAAATACCTACTTTCATATAAATCAAAATTAAACAAAATCTCTTTTTAATCAAAACTAACAAAATCTCGTAATGATAATGAAACAAATTACCTCCTAATAAACAAACTTAACAATAAATTGCTAGGTTTCATTTAAATGAAAATATAAATGACGAGCGCGCGGGTGGCGGGAAGGGGCGGCCCGCTCGCTGCAGCCGACGCTGGCCCAAAATTTTGCGCGCAATTTCAATTCCTTCTTCATTCCTCTTATTTTATGAGGAAGCGATAGCGGAAGAGGAATTTTTAACTTTCATTTATGGGGAAGCGATAGCGGTACAGGAACTGTAATAATTGCGCAACATGTGGAAGCGGAAGAGGAATCCTCATCAACCCTATGTGTACTTACATTTATGATCACTGATGCTTGCCTATGCGCGCTTGACGCGCATGACTTCACTAATACAAATATTTAATTTACAATTGCATGACAAATTAAAGTTGATTATTGATCGGATACACTTTGCATCTTTCAATTTTTACCGCACCTTTCTGTTTCTCGTTGTATATATTTTTTGCATATTATTTAGTTGAGTGTTTCGTTTCAGGGTGTTGATAAACGCTGGCTACACGTGCGAGTGCCGTGGCCCTACCTACGTCAAAGGCAAGGGCACTCTCGTCACCTACTTCGTGAAAACGCCTGACAAACTATGAATCTAGGTATATAGGTACCTGCCTAATTGAATCATAGCCAATATTATCAATTTTACTCATATCGTATATACAGCTATTTCACTTCATAAAGTTCCATGTTAGAATGTCTTTTGAAATATTTAAAACATTTGATATTGATAAATTTTACTATTCTATAGTAACAGTCGTATCGTACTCGTATTCTATAATACAGATGACAAGTATATTTTTAGATAATGTATTTAGTACAATTATTTTTGTATGATTTAGTAGATTATTCTTAGGTAGTTAAATAGCTGTAAGAAACCTTTATGTTAGAGAGAATCACTGTAAACAGTATTTTTTTAAGGTTTTCCAAGATTTTTCCAAGAAATTTTGATGTTAGGTTAATTAAAATATCGTTTCATTGAAAAAAAATTGATTTCGCCATTAATTATTAAGATTACCTACCTACTTAGTCTTTGTTTGTGACCCAATGCACTATTTTAACATCACAACAACTTTTTAGAGAATTCTACTTGAAAAAAAGTCTTAGTACATGATTTTTGAACTGACTGAAACTACCGTAGGTATATGATCCCCCTTACTTCATAATTTTAAAATATTTAAATAAAAGATTTTTATTTTTATTAATTAACTTTATTAATTATTTAGGGAAAACCGTAAACCAACTGACGGGCTGTATTGCAATTAGTGGAATAAAACAAATAAAGACCTAATTAATATTTTAAATACTTACAGTGATTAAAGAATCTCCTATATACTCGTACATAGGTATTGCCTGATTATCAGGTATGTAGATATTTTAATGTTTCCATGTCTATATTGCAAACCACACAGTGTGACAATATAGGTATTTTATCTATTGCATATTTATCTTTTAACTGTAAATATAGGACATGCATATTCATAATAGTTAACTAAATTTAATATTTTTGTCAGTAAAATAAACCTAAGATAAATGAGTATCGAATTTGTTGAATGATTTGTTTATAATTTATTAACGTATGATTAAAAGTTCAATTAGATTAGTTATTTTAAATATATTTTAAACATAAATGGTGATGAACTCCAATGGATCCTATGTTTAATTATACTTTTGTAAATATAATAAAAAATATATGGTATTGTAGTGTAACCTATATAATAAAGCTTAACCAAAAGTGTGATATTCTTGAGATTTACTTCTAATCATGACAAATATAATGCATGAACTAGCTTGTTAATGAGTTGCATTTAATAAGAAAATGTAAGATTATTTTGCTAAGTTATTTATAAAATAAATTTTAGATTGTATAAATTCAGTAGGCGACGACACTGCTAAAATGTTATAGAAAATTACATATCCCAAAAATTTTACATAATTAAATGACAAATTAATAATAATAATATAATAAATTTGTCGATTATTTTATGTAGCAGGTCGTCAAACAATAAATACTTCATTATACATTAGACTCAGATTATACAATAATGATATAAATTTTACGCAAATTCCTTTACTATTTATTCAAAAAGTGTTGATGACTTTTTTTATATACTTATTGTCTAAAAATATTTCTAGTTAGTTACGAATTATTTCTTCGAATCGATATTAAAAGGCCTTAGTTTTAAGGTTTTTGGATTTCATCATGCCTTTTACCCTAAGGTTCGTAGGTACAGTGGTTATTATTGGATAACCCATATTTCTCTTCCAAATATTATTAATTGATTATTCTATCAAAATAAAAATGTTAATGTGTGTGCTCATAATTTAGTTGATAAACAAATAAATTTATAAATGTGGTAGAAATACTTACTCCGTTGAAATCAAATAAATGTGTAACTGTTTATGGGATTGAATTTATTATATGGTCTAAAAGGTTTTATTTTGAAATTCGAAATTTTTATTAAAACTATTTTTTGTTGAGAACTTTTATTTTATTTATTCGCTTTTTAGACATCCGATGTTTCAGTGTGCAGCTTTTGTGAGACATTGCGGACTTATACCTACCAAGGCTCACACTATAACAAGGCTTTTCAACTACTAGATCTAAGTATGATAATTTATCCCGGGTTCTCTGAATCTGGGACTGGTAGTTGGATCGCAGTCGGCAGTCGAACCACTTCCACAGAGGCGTTTAAAGTTATCAGTCTAGTAAAATTACTTAAGGGTGCGCCGACCAAAGAATGCCAAAAATGCAGTTACGGTTAAGTAAATATAATTGAAAATACTATCGTATTAAATGAACAAAATATATATTTAGTATCATAGGGAACGTGTTTACAATTTGTCAGAACCATAAATTCATAACACGCTATAGTTTTTTCTACAATATCATTTAAAGTTGGGCAAAAATCATGAAAACGAGTGGCGGCGTTTAGTAGATTTCTTATAGTTTATCTAAATTATTGTACCTCTGATTTTGTCTAAACAATCATCAATGGATAAACTACAATATGCTAGACTACATTTTCGATTCATCAAG
Source organism: Eudonia lacustrata (assembly GCA_947562085.1). Taxonomy (NCBI): domain Eukaryota; kingdom Metazoa; phylum Arthropoda; class Insecta; order Lepidoptera; family Crambidae; genus Eudonia; species Eudonia lacustrata. Next base: position 2,102,135 of record OX387321.1, on the reverse strand, counting down.
TGGTTAATTAAATAATTATTTTTTATTATGCACCTTAAATTCCCCATACAAAATTAGAATGGCCGCGTGGCATCAAATAAATATGGACGACGACATTTCAAATAAAACGTATGACACTTGTCACTTACGGACGGCGCACCCTTAAGTAACAACTATTATAGATCTTAAATAAATTTTATTTACAAGCTTTTCTTTAGCTTGCCCTGTAACAAATTTATTTATTTATTTGTTTGTTTGTTTGTTTGGGTCAAATCTAGTAATTGAAATTTGACCCCGTTCCTGTTGACGGATTGAGCTGAAATTTTGCATGCATGTGTAAATTGAATGACAATGCAAAATTATTATGACATGGAGCTGATCTGATGATGGAACCGGAAGGTGGCCATAGGAACCCGTCCCGCGCTATAGGTATATACGTCCGACGACCTTATGCACTACTGGTAGTGCATATGGCGCGCGAGGGACGACACAACCCCATCGAGTTTGGACTCATTTGATCCGTCTCGACGAGTACTTTGGTGCTAGATGGTATTTTTTTTATTAAAAATTAAATTTTTGAATAAAACAGAGGATTTTAATCAAGTTTTTCTGTTTTTTGAAGTCGGTTTTTTTATAGGGGAAGAACGTGAGAGTATGGTATCTGTTAAAAATATAATCATACTTATTTACCAACAGCACTACAACGAGTATTCGAACGAAACTTAACTTTCCTACTTCTCGAAGAAATCGATTCATGAACGGTTTAACATTTTTCGTGGCAGGTAAGTAGGTACCTATATAAAAATATTGCACCAATGCGGGAACGCGATTTCACGGCGCCATTTTAGACGTGTGACCCGCACATCGGACCAAATGAATTTGAATTTTGATTTTTGAACATATAAGGCGCGGCTAATTGGTAATTGCTGGCTGCGGCCACCTACGCGCATGCGCCTTGATTTATTTTCCTTGCACCGCCTCGGAATATGGAGTAAGTATTGTTCGTGCAATACCAAGCTGTTGCCTTGCGAGAGTCGGTGTGGCTGGTTCTGGTGCGAGGATTTTTGTTTTTATTAAATTGTCATGTGGTCTGCCTGATAGCAAGATTACCGTAGTCTATTGAAATACTGCAGTGGCACCAGTGTTTGACACAGTAAGCCCAATGTTCAACACCAAAATATAATACAGTAGAGTTTACCCCGCCCGATCCTCTAAATGCCACAACATATTTACAGAATACACTAAACATGCACACTAGTTTAGGCCCAAGACACCGTACTCTTAGAACAAGGGTACGAAGAACCGGTTCACACGCGCTCTATACCAGGCACAGACATGTACCTGGGCGCTTCTCTCCTCCACCACGGCCCGGTCAACCCGAGCCGAGGTCCGATCCTCTAGAGGCGCCCTCGGGTTGTTCCGCTCCCCGATCCAAACCCTTCGGAGAATCTACACTCGGCGTCAAAAAAATCGCACCTTTTAAAAATCATCTTTAAAAATTCTTAAACCTTATGTAGAGGATAGTGTTGGGTATCATTAGAAAGGTAACAAAAAGGAGTATCAAAAAACAATTAAATTTAACTTTCTGTTTAATTATAATTATACAAACAACATTAAAATTAATAAAATAATAAAAATCCTTAATTAAGTCCTAATTAACAACAGATAATTTACAAAGAAAAATGTACAAAAAGTGTCTTAAAATTAACTTAAAATCTAGTGTTACCCCCCCTTGCCCTGATCACGGCTTCCATACGGTCCCTCATGGACCTCACCAACTTCAGGAGCTCTTCTTGAGGGATAAGCCCCCATTCTTCAATCACCGCGTCTTGGAGCTCCTGTAGAGTCGAAGGAGCTGGATCCCGAGATCGAACCTTACGTTTAAGATGGTCCCAGAGGTGCTCTATTGGATTCAGATCCGGACTTCGCGCTGGCCACTGCATCACAGAGATTTGGGACCTCTGCAAGAAGTCGCTCACGATGCCTGCAGTGTGAGCGCGAGCGTTGTCGTGCATTAATGTGAACCCCTCGCCAAAAGATTCGGCAAAGGGGACCACATGCACTTCCAGGACCTCAGTGACATAGCGGCGAGCAGTCAGCGACCCTTGTCCGCGAGCACCTCCAGTCCGGGAGACGCAGACAAGGTCGGTTTTGCCGGCAGCAGACATACCGCCCCAGAACATGCAGGATCCGCCACCATATTCCACCGTCTCCTGGATGCAGGCTTGGGCGAAACGTTCACCCTGCCTCCGGTATACTCTTCTCCGTCGGTCGTTGCAGAAAAGACACACTCGCGTCTCGTCTGAGAAGAGAACAGCTCTCCACTGCTCAAGGGTCCAATCGACGTGGTCACGAGCAAACTGCAAGCGGGCTCGCCGATGCGCTGCAGTCAATTTTGGACCCGTAGCAGCTCTGTGGGCCGCTATCTTCTTCTCCTTTAATCTTCTTCTAACCGTAGATACGCTTACGGTGCGTCTGCGAACTGCCTGGAGCTGCTGTTGCAACTCAACAGCGTTGGAGAAACGATTTCTCAAAGAGTTCGACACAACGAACCGGTCGTCTCTTTCCGAAGTGCAGCGACGTCTACCCGAACCGTGTCTGCGGATATAGCCACCGGTCTCTATGAAGCGCTGGTACACTCTTCGAACGGAATAACGGCTCAGGTTCAGTTGCCGGGCGACATCACACTGCCGCACCCCTGATTGCAGTAGTGCAACCACTTGAGCGGCTTTATCAGCTGTGTTATCCATCAAAATCTGTGCGTGTGTCCTCTTCAACGGTTGAATAGCGAATGACCCACATTGAACCCGTGTTGACCGTTTTATACCCACAAAGGAAGCGCAACTAGCAACTCTCACGGGTAGCAAAATTTGCATCGAATTTTTGTGACACTTTATTTGTTGCATTAGGTTTTATTTGATAATGAAAAGTAATGTTTTTTATTAAGTTAATTAAGTAACCTTGTAAATAAAATCATAATTAATGCGACTGCATGTGCATATCAAGAGTAAATGACATTTGAAAGTGATTTTCTAAGAGGTGCGATTTTTTTGACGCCGAGTGTAGTAGGTATGGCACGGAGACACGCACTTTTAAGTGTGTGACGCCATTCCCTCTAGAAAACCTCCGAAGGTGATTCGTTTCACACGGCTTGAGGTCCCCTTACGTACCTCGCCGCCCCCAAAAAAACCTGGTAAAGTGAAGCTAAAAATGCCGTCTGAGGCAATCAGCAATCTTTTTAAAAAAAAAGTAGATTATAATTAAAATTTAATATAATAACATCTAGGAAGCTAGGGATCTGTATTCAATGTTGTTCAAGTAATAAATCTGAAGCAGACGTCTATCTATACTAATATTATATAGCTGAAGAGTTTGTTTGTTGTTTGGTTGAACGCGCTAATCTCAGGAACAGCTGGTTTGAATTGAAAAAATATTTTTGTGTTGAATAGTCCATTTATTAAGGAAGACTATACGCTATATTACATTATGCTATGACTAATAGGAATGGAGCAGCAATGAAAAATGTTACATAAACGGGAAAATATTTTTTTGAGAGCTTTCCTTGCGTGCGCTGCATAATCGGTGAAAGTTACGCAAAAATCATGTATTACAAAATTGTTCCCCTTTAAAAGTTTAAAAAAAACGTCCGCGACAGCATAATATGTCTAGCTTTTAAGGTTGACTCACTATAACCTTTTTTATGGTAATTAATTAACGCGGCTGAAACCGCGGAGCACAGCTACTAAGCACTGGTACTTGTCGAACGCCGGCGCCACTACTCATTCATAGATTATACTTGCCGACACCAAAATCCAAGGTAATTATACGAAATAGGTACTGGTTTTGGTGACTGGGAGTAGTGACAGAGCTGCTTCGTGGCGCGGATGGGTACACAAGAGCGGCCGTCATAAAAATAAAAAACGGTACCATTACCAGACCCATTTAAAAGCTATTCCTATTAGAATTAAGTAACTCTGACGAGCAAACACGATCAACACGGCCAGGGCGGTCAGGACACCTGAGCGCCTGAGATGTTATTTTTTTCTCTTTTTTCGCGTGCGTAAGTTTTTCTTTGTCTGTGATTTGTTGTGCTTTTTTTGTTTTATGTTTTTGACACTGTCAGAAAATATGATTTGTAAAAGTAAAACAAGATATTTTTATTCCGCCTATAATCCATATAATCTTCGAGTTTTTATAACTGGCATATAGATATATTCTATATCTATATGCCGTGTTTTGTTTCTGTCATGTAAACTTCATGTCAGATTAGAGTAAAGTAAAAAGAGATAAAACACGGAATAACTTATACTCTGTTTATTTGTAAGGCCCAAAGTGTTTGAAAACAAACGCAGTTTACGATTACCTGTTGCTCATCATTGGTGAAAATCTACTTTCGATAGATGTAGATCTTCAATATTGCTCATTCTAATTTTGTAGGCGTTCTTTAGTTTACTCTGAATTTACTCTGAATCTGAAAAAAAGATTTGCTCTTACTGCTTCTAATTTATTTAGAACCAAAATTAGGTTTAAATAAGTTTAAATAAGTAATCACAAGAGTGGTGATAATCAAAAAGTATACTTACTTACATATCTTTTTTTAAAGATATTTAGTATAACAACCAAATTAATTACCAGATACTTATCCTCTTTTATTAAAACTCGCTCCGGTGTAGATCGTGCATCCCACCTCGAGCGGAACTCTCAAAACAGTTCCCTTGTCAAAATATAGATTAATTATAACAATTATCTATTTAACTGCAGAACATTCACATCGATTCTAATCATAGTTCTCGCGTTATTAATTAGTTTTCGTTTAATAATCGGTTTGGGTGTGTATCCGTTCCGTTGATCTATATTCCGTGATAATTAATATTCGGGCTTTGACTCAGGTTTTTTTTTGTGGTAGAACAGTACAAGTTAGCTTTGTGAGACCACCTATTTCGTTTATCCATATCCATATACTTACTATCTAACAGATATGATATGGACGATATCATTTTTTTCTTTCGATCCTAGTTGGTACAATTCCCCATTGGTACAAATTCCTAGTTCGTACAAAATGAAATAAAATGAAATTAAAATTGAACAAATTTTAACTGCCAAAATTATAAATAAAAAAAGACGAAAAGATATTTTGTTAAAAAAAGGAAAAGCTGCCATTGTTAAACAACTGGTCAAAGAAAAATCCGTTGATATAGTACCTAACTTGCTTAGATTTGTTACGGAAAGTGCCTTTTGATGATGATATTCAAAATTTCTCTCCAGTGGCGTTCTCAAGCAGTGACAGCGACAGTCTGAATGAAAGTCCTAACATTCCTGAAAGCGCGCCTTTTATGTCAAATTCTGAATTGTTTAAAATTTCAACGGAGTGACTTACCTACGTCTCGGAAAACTTTATTATTATGTATATACATACATAATAATACAAGCACGACTATTAATCCCCGAAGGGTTAGTCAGAGACCAGGCAGTAAGCGCCACAAGAGCAGCAAACCGCCACAGTCCGCATTTCACTAAAATGCAACTGCACATGTGCTCAAAGTGACAGGTGGTGAGCCTGTCGCCGCTATAGGCTGTTGGATGTATGTGCAGTTCTCAGTGTGTTAGTCACCTTTTACGACACCCAAGAAAGCTATGGGTTGGTAGAATTATTTTAATGGGCCGCCACCACACGGCTGTATAATTAAGTATAATATTGTCTGTTTACTGTATCTCTTTGTCCCTTTGTAAATTTTTACATAATTTGAAATTGGCGTTTTGTATAGAGAATTTCAAAAGCGATTTTTAACCAATTCCGTGCGGATGGCGCCGGAGAGGCGTCGTGGAAATCTTTTGCATCTGGCGTATGGCCACAGAATAAGTATGGCACCGAAGGGGTGCCAAAATTTATACCTCCTATAACTCCGTTAAAATGGCATTTTTAATAGGTTTACTGTAAACAAAAGTTTCCTAATTTGTCACGTAGATCATGCCTACAGCGTTCGTTTTTGGATATTGGTCAATTGAAACTTTTCAGGGGTTGTAAACCTTTTCTCAAAGCGGAATCTATCACTGATTCCGTGCGGATGGCGCCTGAAAGGCGTCATGGATTTTTTTTGATCAAAGTGGGTAAAATAATATTCTTAGACAATCGCCACCCTGAGGGCCTAGCCAATTGGCAAACGCTCACCCTCTGTCGTACATTGCGCGCGCACTATTGTATTTTTACTGGCAATTGGCACAGTACAAAGCAGTGTACGACGAATTTGTCGTAACGAATGTACGACAAGGAGTGAGCGTTTGCCAATTCGCTAGGCCCTTTGATCTTTCTACCATATTCCTACCCATAAAGTACTAATTTTTTTTTGAGACTTCCGCACAGAATCGTTTAATCTTAATTTTCGAAAAATTTGCTTAAAATGTCCCTCATAAAATTTTCTTGCAGGCACCTTTACATCTCTCAATAACACAATCAATGACATATTGTACAAATTGGAAAAGATTTGCCGATTGTAGGAACTACTTACTAACTAGGAACGAAGGATTTTTTAAATATCTTTCAGAAAATTCCTTATTCTTCATCTCACCTGGTGTTATATGACAAGACTGAAGGTGGAAGCGCACTACAACTGGAGTCCTCAACCCCTTACAAACTATCTATCTGTCTATCTTACCTCTTACTGTGTTGGAACACAACAATGCTACCATGAAAAACTGCTGCTCTCTTACATCGGGCAAACAAAGAGAAGTGTAGGAACCCGCGTTAAAGAACATATAGCCGACGTCAAGCATAGGCGCGAAAATAAGTCTGCAGTATGCAAACATTCCCTAGAGGGGCCCAACCATTACGTCAGATTTGATAAACCACAAATACTCGCTTGAGAACAACGATTCATCCCTAGGATGTTAAGCGAGGCTATTGAAATTAAAAAAACATCCTAATTTCAATAGAGAAGATGGTTGGAATCTACCACCAGCCTGGGATCCCATCATACAAAATATTAAATCCCAGCTCCAACACCATACTGCCAGACCAAAAGATACCGAAGCTCTTTCTGCGTAAAACGGAACGCACCTGATTTAATTTAAATTACAAGCTACCAACTAATTATGAGACGACCAACACCTCAGTCTCTCTGTGACCACGGACCCTGCAAAGTTCAGTATAAACATTAAATAAGTAATGTGTAAAATAAACGCGAGTAGATCCGTAAAATTTGTTACATTTCAATGCTACCAAGATAACTGTTATGACCATATATTTAAATAAGATGGTGGTAGCTGGCCAGATAGACTCAAAGCAAGCCTTACCACCAACCAAACCAAGTATAAACATGTGCCCCCACTAGCAATTGAACCCGGGACCACTGGGTCTGACACCGGTGGTCTTAACCACTAGACCACAGAGGCGTGAGTGTTCGTGCATTAGCATAGCATATCTGGGCCATGTGCTTAGGCACAGATATGTACTCTTGCAACTTATCATGATGGGAAAGGTAGCTGGAATGAGGAGACCTGGGGGGTAACCACGAGCACTTTGCAGTTGTGAAAACGATACGCGTGTAGTTGCGAATATATTCGCGTCTCTTTTGTGGAAAAGAACACAACTGCAATAATACTGCTATAAGAGCTCATATTCAGGGGGCTGGTCGCAGAAGGAAGTCGTGGTTTTCGGGAGAAGACTGGTATAGGGATTGCCACTGAACTCTTTCGCCTTGCCAGGTACAGGACCATATATGCAGAGCTGACTGCCTACCTTCACTAGTTTGGGAGGCACTCTCAGAAGAAGATAGGTAGGGTTAAGGTGATCCATCTCATCATCATCAGCTCAGCTCAGCTATGTTAGCTCAGTTTATGTCCCCATTGTTGGGGCACGAGTCTTTAGGAAAAGACGAGGGCCTGCCCTCGGGTTGTTCCGCTCTCGGTTCCGAGCCGTACGCTTTGGAGAATGTAGTACGATCACAGCAAGGGTCGGTATTCAATTTGTTGCCTAAAAGACAAAAATTTTTTTAAACTTTTTTTTATTCCTAGCACGGCAAATGACTACATACCACCTGATGTTAAGTGGAAATGGAGTCCAGACCCGAAGACAACTGGTGCAGCGTGAAAACAACGCAGCATCAGTCAACATCACTGCCGGCCCACAAGGTGCTTCTTCACGCCTCGTTTGAAGGACCCCATATCATAGGATGGAGGGAAAACGTGTGCTGGTAGACTATTCCATCTTTTGGAGGTGCGACAAAGAAACGAGTCACCAAATTTCTTTGTGCGCGATGGGATATGTGTGACAGTGAAGCGATGACTCCGGTTCGCAGCACGTGTACTCCTATGGAGGAAGGGAGAAGGTAAATCTGTTGCTTACCCTATTAAGAAACAAAAATGTCGATAACTATGGTCCCTGTCGAACACCGGTGACTACCCTAACTATTTCTTGAACATCACATCTAAGCCACGCCTTCGTAAACCCTACCCTACTATATTTTTTTCGCAAACTAATTACAATTTGAACAAAGACAAAGTGTTGAAAAAATTCCACGAGCGGGGTTTGAACCCGCACCCCATGGCATGCCGAGTCAGGTGCACTGCCAACTATGCTATCGTGGCTCAATCCAACTCGCACCATCTATTTTTATTTTATAAGCCAAAGGAGCCCTATTTGCAAAAATATTAAGATCGGATGTTGATGACGTGGTTGTCATCATTGAATTCTTAAATAATTTTTCAACACTTTGTACTTTTTCAAATTGTAATTTGTTCGCAACAATATTTGCGTAAAATTATATGTAAATAATCGCAAACTAATTAGTAAAAAGGTATCATAATTTCTCAACGTTTCTCTTGTTGAATTCTTTGTTTAACAGCTATGGAACGCGAAATTATAAAAGTGTAGGTAAGTATATATTTTTAACTCTCTCTTTTCTCTTTATGATTCTTGTAAGATTCTTGTAGATCTCTTAAAGTAATTCACAGATACCAACAACAATATCTCGTCTGTGGCAAAGATGAAACATGGAAAACGCCCGACTGTCCCGGTATTGTAACCGGAAGTCGTAATTCCCGCACACAATGAGGCCTGAGTTATTACAACACTCTTATTCGGCTGAGACGAATCGCCTCATATATTATTAGCGTAATAATGCGCAAAGATTATTTAATTACGAATATTGTGCAGAAGCGTTATACTTATTAGTAGATAGGTATTATACAAGCAGCATCAAAAGACAAATTTTTTTGGGCCTTTTCTGGCCGGCGCCAACAAAAAAAATGGTACGTATTATTAGAACTAGCCATTTAGAGTGATAGTTAATATAGCACAAAAGTTGTAGGATTGCTCTGAGCCAAGTTATACAAGTTCAAAGATTCATCATTTTCAGTACTTATTGATTCCTGAAAGTGCTGGAAAACATAAAATAATAATAGATATTGTTAGAACTAATGATCCGAAGCAATTGCCATTGTGAAGCGTCAAGCAATCGCTTTGAAGTTGATACGAAAAAAAATATGAAAAAAAAAAATGTATGAAAATGATGAATAATCGAACTTGTATAACTTGGCTCAGAGCAATCCTACAACTTTTGTGCCATATTAACTACTATACTCCAAATGGCTAGTTCTAATTAACTAACGTACTATTTTTTTTTTGTTGGCCGGCACTTGCAGAAAAGGCCCAAAAATGTATGGAGCCCGAATGATCTCCTTTTATGAGACATCCTTAATATTAAAAAAAATTACACTCTTAGCTTGTTAAAAAAAAATTGAAATATTTAAAAAGAATATAACTTTTTAAACTATCATGGTCACTTACATTAGAATAAATATTATTAACGGGATTATTACCATGTTTATTGTCGTGTTTGAGTATCCGATATTTCGGCACAGTTGCATGCGCCATGATCACGGATGTACTACCGGAAATATCGGATACTCAAACACGACAATAAACATGGTAATAATCCCGTTAATAATATTTATTCTAATTTAAAAAGAAATTAATTTAGGTACATAATTTTTATGTTTTTGTTCCATATCGTAATAATTAGACTAACTGTGCCGCATGTGTTTAAAGAACAGATAAAGTAACAAACTTTGATAACAAAACAAAGCAAAATAAATTAAATAACTAATCCTAGCGCCACGTGAAGGGGATGTACAGTGGTTTTTAGTGGGTAGGCCCCTCCTCCTCCCGAATCCCTGTCGAGACCCTCGGGTTTGGGCAGGGAGGCGGGAGCTGGAGAGGAGAACCCTACATAACCATACGCGTCTCCTCGGGCGCGGTGGTAATCGGCCGACGAGTTTTCAACTGACCAAATAAATAAATATTTTTTTCCTACACTCACACCAATTATCTAGCCCAAGAGAAGCTTCGTTATAAAACTCGTTATATGGTTGCTAGACAACGGATAAACATACTTAAAATACTTAAATACATACTTATTATACACAGAAAATACCCAGACCCGAGAAAATTTAGAAAAACAATATTTCCTAAATTGACCCGACCGGGGATCGAACCCGGGACCTCAGAGATGGCGACACCATGAAAACCGGTGTACAAACCACTCGACCAAGGAGGTCGTCAGAAATGAAAAGGTAGAACGATCAGTTGGATGCTCCAAGTACCAGATGGATGAAGTCGCCAAGGACCTACATGAGCTCCTGGAAACCAGCGACTGACAAGAGATCGCGTAAATCAGGGAGCAGTGGCGTCACCTTGTGTCGGAGGCCAACACTCACTTTAAGTCGCTGAGCCATCGGAGTAAGTAAGTAAGTATTAATTACTTAAGAATGTACCGCGATAAAGGGGTCGTTCACAATATTTTCAAAGAGCTTACAGGTAGGTTTTGTTTAAACAATATATTGATATTAATTAATAATATAATAATTTATAATACAATAATCTATTTACAATTGCATTATGTTTGTAACAGTACTGTACCTATTCCTTATATTTTATGTATAAATGGCGTCATGCTCTCTTCTAAATTGCTGTGCCCAACAGGGTCCAAAATTATGTTAATAATTTTAATACATTAACAACTATATAACATTTTGGATGCAAATAACTTGTAATTGAAATTTTAAAAAATCTAAAAAGTACATACCACCATCAACAATGAAACGATCTATATAAGATTATTTTGTACATTTTTTGTTACTTAGGCCCGATTTTTCAATCCTCAAATATTATCCAAAGAATAAGATTGTCATTGTGACATATTTTCTAAAGAGAATCTGTCATTATGTCAAACTATTCAATGAATAAACTTTACCTGACGATTGTAAAATCAGCCCTAATTATTGTAGGTATTTGTGTTATGTTTTAGAAAATAAATACCTAGTTGTATTTAAAATTAACTAAGTTATAACATAAAGTGCCACAGACGAAAGAAAGAACAGACAGAAATGCTACAAATACCTACTAGTGTTTTAGTCTATGCCCGCGCCGGGGGTCCAGGACAATGCGATTGCATCTATGCGCGTTGGTAATCCGTGATTAATGCGCCCGCGCAGCTACCGGTGTTGCTTTTATGACTTTATTATGCGCCGCCCCCTCTGCGCGCTCTGTCTGATCTCTGAGATACAGATTCAGACTTACAGATTGGCAAACGAGTAAGTTTTTAAAATAATTATTGTACAAATTTAAAAACTGTATTCCATCGCAAACAAAGAAATTTGGTGAGATTAATTTTTTCGCTCCACCAAAAAATAGAACACGTTTTTCCTCCTTCTTTCAACAGTCTCCTATAAATAAGGTGTATAAAAGCAACTTGGGACTTCTAGACGGGAAAAATTTCCAAAATTTCAAAATGTGTTATGTCGAATATTAATGTGAAATGTTGGATTATTAACCGTTAAGTGTTCGTGAGTGTGCTTAAGTGTGAAACAAAACAGTGCAACGTCACTTTTCAAAGTCCGCGTGAGGACTTAGTAAAGCCCTACATCTTTACTGATCTCTTAGCTCTCAGCTCACGAAGCCATAGATAACATATTGGCTGTTTGATTTATCTCCCACGCTAGGAGCTAAAACCCTTTGGGTACGGAACCCTAAAAAATAAAAAGTGTGAAAATAATTTCCACTTGTGGTATTTGCACCCGCACCAATTATGTAGTAGATGCGCAGGTAATACAGTTTATTTTAAAGCTAAGCATTTAAATTCATATTTTGTGCTTTGTGAAAATCCTACTATCTCATGGTCAACAACTAAGTTTACATCCAAGTATCTACTATCTTTCGTAATACTCCTACTAATATTATAAACGCGAAAGTTTGTATGTATGGATGGAAGTTTGCTAATCTTTCACGTAAAACTACTGAATGGATTTGGATGAAATTCGGCATACAGATAGTTTATAACTTGGATTAACAAATAGGATACATTTTATCCCGATATTCCCACGGGAACGGGAACCACGCGGGTAAAACCGCGAGCGGCCGCTAGTTAAGAATATGAAGTTATATTTATATGTATATTTGCTGGTTGGACGTCTTACTAAGTGCATAAATTCATTTGTTTTACTATAACGGCTTTTTTAAATACAAACCAATGATATTTAGAAAAATGTGTCTCATACTTAATGGGTTATGGGTTCTTCCACCCTAAGTCGACTTAAATAAAAATATCATTAGGAAAAAGTCCACCTTTGCTCACCATTGTTTGTTACTTACACGTTTCTTCTAAAATTTTATTATAATATTAACTCTACAGTTCGCTGTAACAAGCTACAACCTCCAGTTTAACAATTAACTTAGTTTGGAAGCTGGAAACATTGAGTCGATACCCCGTTAATGCCTTGTCGCATCCACACATGTAATTTCACCGAGAAATTTCTGAAAACTCAAATTACAAGTCGAATTTTTCGATCGTAAATTGAATCCGCGATCGCGTTCCCCGAACTCTTATGTCGAATTTGTATAAAAAATCCGCTCCAGTAGGGAAGCGGTCATTACAGCACGTTCCAATTGAATTATATTGAAAGTTATTGGTATGCTTGAATTGGCTTAATTTGCTTTGAAAATGATGGCAGGTAATTGTAATTTGGGTTCAGAACTTCTGGCCGTAAGTTTTCTATCGAATAGCAGGGTAGGAGTTAATTCAATTTTGGTGACTTATCAACATCTTTGAGAAACATAATTATTAGCATTAACGCAGATCTATAATAGTTCGATCACGGGTTCTGAACTTCTGACTCTAATAGCAGTAGGTATAAATAACATTAACTATTTACTTGTTCTAAAAATATTGTTGAAGCTTTTGTATTGTCGATAAACTAAACAGATATTTTTTACATTCAGTTGTTTTTACAATATTTGGAGCGTCAAAAAATCGGTTTCGGAATTTAAAAGAGTAAAGAGTATAATTGCTAATAGTTAAAGACTTATTATACTTACTTGTTACAGATCTACTCGCATTTTGTTGTAGGTACATATTTTTGCCTGAACTTTTAAACGCGTTGCAGTTTGTTTTTGGTAATAAATATCATTAGCATTTATTGAGTAGTTAGAATTAAGTAGTTTTATTCATCTTTGGAGAGATATATGTCCAGCAGTAGACTAATATAGGCTGATAATGAAGAGTCATCACATTAGTTAACATTGATAACAATAAACCAATAAATAAACGTTCTGTATTACCTAATAATTTACATAAGGAACAGTACTTCAACGTCAAAGTTGTTCATATAAATTAACATATTCACTTTTGATTAATGCCTATGCCCAGCGGTGGGTCGAAAGGGGCTGATGATGATGATGATGAATTAATTTAATAGTGAAGCAAACATAGCCAAAAGCACTAGCTAGCAAAGAAGTTGTGTATTGTTTTACAATCTCGCCCTGTTCCTGATTCACCATTGCATTGAAGAGACACCGGTACGGTGCACGTTTGCGGTTTTGCGTAACTCTTTCATTAGTTCCGCCCCAACATGATCTACTTAAACATAACACAGTTTAAAAAACCAAAATTCGCCTGCCTGTGCCGTCATACCTCAAGTTTTATGTCTCAAAATTGATTGTTCGGGGACATTAAGTGGCGGTAATGGCGGTGCCGTGCGCAGGCGCAGGCGTTCGTGGAAGCGTTTAAACGAGATCAAGCGATTCATATTAATTGCACGCGCTGCCGTCTGCGTAGTACCGGTGTAACGTTTCTGTGAATGAGATCGATTATTGTCGATTTCGGTTTTGTGGGTTGGTGGTAAGGTTTTGATTCGGCCTGTCACGCTACCACCGTTTTATCTAAGTAAGACGCCTCCTCAGCCTCCAGACCCTCAAGGGTTGAGGATTCCGGTGATTTCGGTTGAAGTGTTTTCCCACCTTTGGCCTTATCGTCACCATCACCAGTACATTTGATATTCCCACTGCTGGAGCACAACCTTTAAGGATAGATGGGGAACGGGCCATAAACCACCACGCGGGCCCAGAGCGATGCGGTGGTTGTAAACGATTGCTAATGCAGCCGGGTCCAATGGCTTTACGTGCCTTTTGAAGTACGGAGGAGCTCATGATGAGTACCTAGTACCATCAAACTAAAAGTTAATTACTTTTCTTAGAGATTAACATGGTCACGTGATGGGTGACCACACTCTTATATAAAACTAGTGGCCCGCTTGCGACTTCGTCCGCTTAAGAACACCCATATCCCATGATGGACACCTATAGCAGCGCCACCTACCGGGTTCAATTGTAAATCTAAACCATTTTCGAATCCACTTGAACACACACAGAAAGGAGATTGCCACTTTTGTATGGGAAGTGCGATCCCTCTGGAAAATTGTTGTGCCCTAAAGATTTTTGCTTTATATTATAGTCAAAACATAGTATATTCATAATTAAAAACAATTTTTCATATATTCACCCTGGTTCAAGAGATATCAATTTTTTTCTGTTAAAGAAATTGAGGTTATTAACTGACATTGACATTTCCTCCTAATTCTTTAAATGATAGATACCACCTACAGCCCATCTATCTATTAAACATCACCATTTGGGGATTAAATTAAATATCTCTTATAGGTCCCACTTTATTAATTTATATTTACTTTATTTATAAATCATTTATTTAGGTTATTATTCAAATCAGGCACACGATACCACAAAAGGGACTTGCTCCATGGCAATCTCCTTTCATTCAAATCGGTCCAGCTGTTTAGAAGGAGTTCTAACTAGCTGACCCGGCGGACTTCGTACCGCTTTGATAGTTTCTATGACAACAAAACAAACAAATCGTATTTCTGTTAATTTATCATCATCAGTGTTTCTCTACTATATTATGCGACTATTTATACATATAAAGGATCCCGGGTGAAGTGCGCTTCAATTTATGTGCCTTATTATCACTTGAAATCAGGTGAGATCAAGGCGCTGTGCTTACCCGTAAAATATAAAAAAAAACTACCATACTACCAAATAATAATTAAAATGCATTTTGTATTGACATTAAATCAAAGTAAAAGTTTTAAAATTTTAGTACGCGCATTACAATTTACATTTCACAAAGATTTCAGATTGGCACAAAGTACGGGGCGACTCATACATACAATGAGAATATATTTATCGCCTACATTATTTCAAGTAACTGATGTAAATAAAGATTTCGATAGTAACTCATCGTGGTTCCGAGTAATCTCACAATTTGGAGTGATTTAAAAACTTCCGTAAACTGAAGTAGTTACTGATAAAGACGTTACTGCGCCTGGCCACTGTAACTAGGGACTTGGGAAATAACAAGCAAAAAAAGAATTAACGAACAACAAAAAGTTATTATGTTATTTTAAAAATAGTAGACTAGTGTCTAAATAGTTTTCTAACATGTTCAACCTTTATATTCTTAAGTGTGTCATTTCACTGCAGTTGTTTCAGTAACAACACAATGTAGCCCACAGTTGGAGGACATCTTTTATTTATAGGTATTTAGTTATTCATTTGCTATTTATTTTTCTGTTTCTTGTATGTCAAGTTCAGTTATGTTTCTTTTTGTTGTGTATATACTAAATAAAAAGTATACAATGTAAATCTGTTAAACTTATCTTGTGTAAGAATCATTAGGTATATGAACGCTTTTGGTAGTAAAACATGTTAACGTTACTACTCTCGTGATTGAAATTGACTCAAATAATCTAATATCCGTTTATATATCGTCTTGGACACATTTTTGGAGTCATGTAGAGGTAGAGCCAATGGTGATTCTATTTTTAACAGGTTGAACGCCGCGGGTCCCAGACAATAGAAACTCAATTGTTTGTCGGACATATGGCGTTGAAGGTGTTAAGTCATTGTAAATTTGTTTATAGCATAATTTGGCAACTTCATATAATTTTGTAAATGTCACTACTTGTTTAAAAAGAAACTGCACAGCTTTTTAAACAAGTAGTGACATTTACAAAATTATATGCTTGCGTCCGTTCTTCTGCACCGCTAAAAGAAACCTAAATGTGTAATATGAAAAATATTTTGAGACGATTCAAAAGCGCTGATCTAATAAGTTTACTTGATAAAGATTTATTTTATTCCATTAATTCAGTTTCAATACTCACACGCTCGAGGAGAATATAAATCAAATTTCTACTTTAGGTCGATAGTTTATGTAGTCTCACCACAATTTTGATTTGTAAGCAACCCTGTGCAATTATTACAAAATTAACACTGGACGTGTTATAAATAAAATGTAAATAACATGTCTGACATATCGATTTAAAATATCACGTCCATGCTTTATATCGATTTCTTTTGATCACGTTGGGGTTCAGTGTCTGTAAAGTCTGTTAAAGTCCATATGTCAAATTTATTTAATACTCAATACCCAAACGCCTCAGTGGCCGAGTGGCAAAGTGCTCGCCCGATTACTCGAAGGTCCCGGGTTCAATTCCAAGGACGGGCAAAGCGTGTTTCGGATTTTTCAATGCATAGCCCGGGTTTGTGATCACCAATTTTGCATTTGGCATGCGTTAAGCCATTACCCATCAATTGTAGTGATGACTTGATTTCAATGATGGAGGCCTTTGCCCAGCAGTGGGACAGTCATAGTTAGTTTATTAGTCATATTTACTTACTAAATACCCAATTTTTTATATCTTACGGGTTAGCATAGTGCTTTCATCTCACTTGATGTTATGTGATGTTAAGGCCAATGTTGGAAGCACACTTCACCCGGGAATCTTCAACTACTGAGGCACTGGCTATCTTATCTCTAGCTGCCGGAACACAACAATGCTACAAACATTGATGTTATGGCGACATATATAGATAAGATGGTGGTAGCTAGCCAGGCGGACAAACAAGCCCTACCACCAACCAAACCGAGCACACAAACATGTACCCCCGCTGGGAATCGAACCCGGGACCTCTAGAGACCGGTGGTCTTAGCCACTATACACATAGAGGCGATTGAATTCTATTGATACTCTTGCATTGTTTATTCCGAATCATATTATACTAGTTGTCGCCCGCGACTTGTTCGCGAAGACTACACTATCCCACAGGAACCTGTTACCGGGATAAAAAGTATCCTATATCCTAGTCCGGGTCATAGTGTGTCTATGTGCAAAGTTTCATCCAAATCCGTTCAGTCGTTTTCACGTGAAGCGCGGTCAAACAAACAGACAAACAGATAGACAAACAGACAAACAGACAAAAATTCTAAAAACTGTTGGAACGTGTTCTGTTATCGATTCTAAGTATCCCCAGCCAATTTTTTTAATATCTTCCATGCTTTCGACCCTCTTTAGCTTTATTATATTACTAGCTGTGCTCGCGACTTCGTCCGCGTGGAATAGTGACTTTCGGCAGCATTTTTAATTTTTTAGGCTCTTGTTCCCGTTTTTGCAACATTTTTCACTGATGCTTCGCTCCTATTGGTCGCAGCGTTATGTTATATAGCCTAAAGCCTTCCTCTATAAATGGACTATCCAACACAAAATTTTTTTTTTAATTCGAACCAATAGTTCCTGAAATTAGCGCGTTCAAACAAACAAACTCTTCAGCTTTATATATTAAGTATAGATATGGATATGTATAGATTATATTCTCGTATTCGATTCCATCTTTAAGGTAAACAAGAATTATTTTAATCTACGGGACCCTTCGTCGTTGTCTCAGACCCACCCTAGTTGTTACGATTGCAATAAGCACTCGTTCGTTATGAGAGCGTCAATTTGCGCGTGATAAATGAACGCTTTCACGAAAGCACACTAACAATTCAAACGTGGTATAAGTGGTGCTAAACGGCCATTTTTGAAACAGTCAAAATGTAAGGTCACAAATTGACTACATACCTAGTCGCTACATTTTAAAACACAAGAAATACTTTGTTAATTTAATGTAACATTGCATGTAAAAATAGAATTTGAACCTACGTTTAACGTAGCTTAAATTTTAGTAATAGTCAGGCCTGATCAGAAAAACTTTAAAAAAAAAAGAATTATTATCAAAAAAATATAAATTACCGTAACTCAACTCGTTAATTCGTTTAAAGTCTACTTTAAGTTTTTTTAACAGAAAAGCTTTAAACACAATAAATAAAGTCATAAAATGTATAAATAATTTTTAACGCAAATTTTGTTGCAAACAAATTACAAAAACACAAATGTTGAAAAAATTTCTGACCTGACCCGGTATGTCAGAAGGGTGCGGGTTCAAATCCTGCTCGTGAAAATTTTTTCAAAATTTGAGTTTTTTTTAGAAAAGTCAATTCCTTGTTTTTAGGTATGGGTTTAAGTCAGTAGCTACGGGGATAGAACTACGATATCTCGCATTCAAAGCAAGCATCTATTCGTCCGGTTACTAAGCTACCTTTATCTTATCTTATCTTAGTGGGGCTGCTGAGGTTTCCCTCTTGCAGTAACACTTCGACCCATTGGGATCTTTTGTGCAACCCCATCCTTTCACTCTTCTTCCTCTGTAAAGATAGATGCTATAAGTTTGGCAACGTCCTTAAGAGCGAAGAGCCTCAAGTCCTCCGGTTTTGGATAGGCCGACCCCCGAGGTTCATTCTTTTCCTAACCAGAGAGTCGCAGTCACACAGTAGGTGCTGCATTGACTCCGTTTCCATTCCACATGCCGTACACAAACTATTTGTTGACAGATGCATTCTGTGAAACATTTGTTTTGTGGCTTATTGCCCTGTCAAGGCACCGATAGTTAATCGGGCCTGCCTTCTACTGCCTCCGCATATGAACTTACTCCGTCCTAAGGCGTTTTCGCCTAGGAAGGATTTGGAGTGTTAGCTGAGCTACCATTAAAAACAAACTAAACTATTAAAAAAAAAAAAAAAAAAACACAAATGTTGAAAAAATTTCCACGAGCAGGGTTTGAACCTGCACCCTTCTGACATACCGTGTCAGGTGCTCTTCCAATTGAGCTATCGTGGTTCTAACCAGCCCGCCGAAAAAAAATATATAAACATTTATAAATAGTTAAAAATTATATAAACATTTATAAATAGTTTGCCTACTTCTTAACTGATCTTTAGTATTTGTAAAAATATTATGATCGGATGTTAATGACGGTAGTTGTTAACATTGAATAGGCGCCTTTGGCTTTCAAAGTAAAAAAGTAAATAGTGTTGAATAATTTCGGCGGGCTGGTTAGAACCACGATAGCTCAATTGGAAGAGCACCTGACCCGGTATGTCAGAAGAGTGCAGGTTCAAACCCTGCTCGTGGAAATTTTTTCAACATTTGTGTTTTTGTAATTTGTTCGCAACAAAATTTGCGTTAAAAATTATATAAACATTTATAAACTATTAAAATTAAGTCTTTAATCGCCGTGGTGGTCACCGGTGACCGACAAACAATACATTATCTATTGTGTCTGGTTTTGTGGCAGTCATCATCATCATCATCTCAGCCAAAAGACGTCCACTGCTGGACAAAGGCCTCCCCCAAGGATCTCCACAACGACCGGTTTTGTGCTGCTCGCATCCAGCGGCTTCCCGCGACCTTCACCAGATCGTCGGTAAAAAAAAGTAAAAGTAAAAAGTAAAAAGTAAAAGTCAACGTGTTAAAAATTAAAACCCAAAAAAAAAACAGTTCATTCACCTACGAGATGTGGGACAAAGTTATCGTTGATTCATCGAAATGTTTATGGCCCGATCTCGACCCCATTCGTTGTGGACCGACTTTTATGTCCGTTTGCAAATGTCACTACGTATGCTCCGGTAACCCCGAGGAGATACGCTGAACCAGGAGATTTGGAAGGTCATGTAAGAGTTGCAAATTTTATATAAAAAATATATGTTTACATATATATGTACTTGATTTGACACCCGTTCATGATAACGTTTCAATGTTTTTGTTGCTTACCATTAGATTTTAATTTTAGTTATTAGGTTTTTATACTATGTTTTGTACTGCATATAAATAATCGTAATTAACTCGTTTATTCAGTCAACATAAAACCACACAACAAATAATTTAAATTGATCGCGTGTCATTTTGGATAATAAAAATAAGACACAAAAAACGCTTAGACTGAAAGTAGTTTATGCAATACATTTTTTTATTAGGCAAAGAAAATTCTATTAGAATTAACTATCTAATTGGTTTGAAAAAACAATGAAATTAGAAATTTGTATGGCACGCCGAAATAAATAACTTTCAAGATCGCAACATAAATGGATCGTATCCTCAAATTAAACGATTAGTTACTTGACAAAAATCATTATTTTTATTATTTTATATATTTATAAGTACATGTATACATAAAGCTTGTTTAATACTTTGATTTCTCTATATTACCGCGTTCACCAATCGGCATAGGACTCCGAAGAAACAACACTCCGCGCTTAACCCCAACCGTAAAAAAAATACTTTAAAATTTTGAAAGAATCGAGCGATTTATCTGCTTACAGCTCACGAGTCGAAATCCCTG
Organism: Eudonia lacustrata; assembly: GCA_947562085.1. Classification (NCBI taxonomy): domain Eukaryota; kingdom Metazoa; phylum Arthropoda; class Insecta; order Lepidoptera; family Crambidae; genus Eudonia; species Eudonia lacustrata. The sequence goes on along the minus strand of OX387321.1, from coordinate 2,081,314 downwards.
ACTGCAGGATCGGAACGGCCTCATCAAAATTGATGAGCTCATATTAAATGAACACTATCTCGAGAAATAAATCGGTTTACCGCCTTTTTGCAAAAGGCACAAGTTTTTATAAAAGGGGGAACCTTTTTACAGCGATAAATATGAGACCTCTTTAGTGGCGCGCGAAAGTTTTGCTCTGGATAAGTGTATGAGAAATGTATGGCGTTCATTTGATAATTTATTGCCGCATACTTGGAGACTTAAGATGGCACACGTATTGAACCGGAGCAATGTCAAAACCTGTAGAGTTATGATAATAGTATTCTTATACGTGTTTCCACTGACACGGCCCGTAAGTTTTTGGTAACCCCTTTTAGTGTTAGGTCATGTTAGGTGAAAGTTGGCGTAGTAAAACGAAGCTTAAAATTTACCTGCTGGTGTTTAACCGTCACCTAACGTGGCTTTACGGGTCACCTAATAGGTACTTAGGAACCGGTACTTTTAATCCGGAAGTTAAATCATTATCTAAAGTGGCTTAGGGGTTACATATGGCTTAGAAGCCGGATTAAAGCTGCCACCTAACGTGACTTAGGAGTCACCTAAAATTTAGAAGCCTCAGTAAAATTGTCACCAAACGTGGCTTAGGAGTCACCTAAAATTTAGGATACGATCTTAAAGCATTACCTAGCGTGGCCTAGCGTGGTCACTTTAAAATTAGGAGACACATGCTCATTTTCACCATTGACTCCTAAGCCGTTTTAGGTGACGGTTTTGCTCCAACAACTGTCACCTAACATGGTTTAGGGGTTATCGTAAACTTAGGAGTCGTCGGTGAAATCAGGCATTAGTGTCTTCCAAGCTTCATAAAGAAGCCGTCCAGCCGATTTTTCCAGCTGTCGCTAGATAGCAGTCGTTAAAACCCGCAATAGATTTTGGTGATTTGTATGACAATCATCATCATCATGAGGGAAGCCTGAGCCCACCAGTGGGACGTTTCTAAACGGATGTTGATGAATTAATCTTCTTGGGTCCTCACTTTGTAACATAACAAGCAGTAAATTCACTATACCCATCACGATTAAACACCATTCGCTAAGTCGTTCACTACGACACATTTCCGCTAGCAATTTGAAACACTTAACACGTGATATAAGGACCAATTCGCTTTGGCACGTGCAATGTGCGCATACCGCCGGTATTTACAGCATGCCTTTTTTATTGCGGCGATTTCTAACAATGTTGCGCTGATGAAAGACAGCGATCTTTCATGTGTCTTGTTCGGAAGTGAGATAAATTTTCAATATATACTAATAATACCGGGTAAGTATGTCATGTCATTGGATGCGGAGTCGGATTCTGCTCGTGAAAATATTTTCAACACTTTCAAATTTTAATTTGCGTTAAAACTACACATATACAACTATAATCATATATGCTAATTAAAAAGAGATCAATGGGTATTGACTTAATCAACACATTTGCCAAATGAGGGTTGGTGATCACAAACCCGGGTAAGCTTCAAAATCCGAAACACACGCAGCGATCAAACTGTAACTAAAATAATATCAATTATAACATAGTAGTTCTGACTACAGACATGCATTAGATGGTGGTAGCCAGCCAAAAGGATACTTATCAAACCGAGTAAAACCCGACTGCTAAAACTATAAAAAAACAATTAAATAAGTACTCGTTATTATTAATTACAACCAACCAAAGAGAGTGCGGATTTAATTGGGCTAGCCACGGCGGCCGCCTGGTTGATGATTCTCCCCGTCTGCGACAACTATCAATATTCAATGTATTTATAAATGCTCATTTATTTTATTATTTAAGTTTAGGTATCAGACAAGGAAATATTTCACGTTGCATTCAACATTGCTCAAATGGAATTCTGAGATCGATCGTAGAGCTTGTTTTTTTTTCTTTTCAATTTTTTTTGTGCAGTTATTTTTTATGTTATTTCGGTTATTACGAGTATATAATTGTTTTTTATATAGTTGTTTTAGCAGTCGGGTTTTATTTTTATTTTAATAATTTGGTTTATTTTAATAATTTTAACTTTTTTTTATTAAGTATATTCCGGATTTTTTATAGCCTATGTCACTCCCACAGTCAAAACAAATCTAACGACACCTCATATGTTAAAATACATCATGCCGTTTGGGCTACATGCCGTTTGGGCATACATACATACATATATACATACATACATACATACATACATACATACATACATACTCTCGAAAAACTTAACCCTCCTTCTGACGCAGTCGGGTAAAAAAGGGCTTGTTTGACCACTAGACACCGGATACGATTCAGTCTTATTAACTAATTTAAATCCATCGCACAGTGGTGCGATTTCTAGTCTATCAACCACATAGTAAAGCAACACCCTACTATACAGTAATCGAGATAAAAGTCACGAAAGTCCATCGCCCTAATTGTCGATCGTTAATTGGTCTTTACGTCTGCCACAGTTTTCGGTATGTCGGCTGCTTTTTATGCGGTTCATACAACACTTGGACGCCTTTGCTGGTTTTATCGCCACTTAAAGTTGTTTTAAGATTGTCACAATTAGTCGGTTAATCGGTTAAAGGAAAACGCCTGATTGGCCCGCTGATAGGCCAGCTTAGCGCTTTGCAATTAAACGTGTATGAACGACTTTTTAAATAGATTGTCACGGATTAGGCACGGAGACACGCTCTAGCGACTAGGATAGCCTACCCAGAATTCTGACAAGGAGGTCGATTAAGGATCCAAGGGCTAGGGCCAGGATCTCCTGTCCTGGTCATTTAAGAGAGTTAAAAAATGATATCAATTTTACTTGAGGACCTTACAACAATTTCTTCATCCTCTTAAAGTTTTAGAGTTCCTCATACTCATTCAATTTGCTTACTTTGCTTTGTAGGTAGAGATCACGATCCACTAATCTTTTCTTAGGGGTTTTCCTTTTCGAGATTTCGCTCCTCCAGTATCTTGTCGGCCCATCGGAATCTTTTGTGCAACCTCATCTTTTTACTCTTTTTCATCAGTGAAGATAACTGCCCTAGGATATGCAACATTTTCAAGGGCGAAGAGCCTTTTAGTTTCACGATCCACTTTCTGATAAAGTCCAATCACATTTCAGTCGCTTTATCATCATCATCATCTCAGCCAAAAGACGTCCACTGCTGGACAAAGGCCTCCCCCAAGGATCTCCACAACGACCGGTTTTGTGCTGCTTGCATCCAGCGGCTTCCCGCGACCTTCACCAGATCGTCGGTCCACCTTGTTGGAGGCCTGCCCACACTGCGCTTTCCGGTACGCGGTCGCCACTCCAGGACTATCCCGCCCCAGCGGCCATCAGTCCTGCGCTTATTCAACCTTTATTCTCGCTTGTTTATCATATTCGTGTTTTATCAGTTAAAATATTTATTAGACAATCCTTTTTTTTGGAGAGAGTTTGCTGATTGCTTCAATCGGCATTTTCAGCTTCGCCGGGCTTTTTTTGGAGGCGACGAGAAACTTAAAGGGTTCCTCAAGCCGTGTGAAACAAATCACCTTCGGAGGTTTTTTAGAGGGAACGGCATCAACCACAACCCTACCTTTGACAAGAGGATTTTTTTGGGAGAACCTCAGTAGTGTACTGGCAAACTAGTTATTTAGCTCCTTGGATAGTTAGCGCGCCATTCTGGACACCTAGAGCGTCTGGATTTTAGCTCGCTTCGTTCGTAAAGAGGCGCTGCTTATAACCATGCCAAACGAATTCTCGTTTTTATTATCGCTATCGAAATACAAATAATAATCGTACAGTCACAAGCAATAACATGTATGTTTACACTGTTCACTAGTTTTGACTGTTATTCCATTGTATTAAGAGTTACATTTTAAAGCTCGTGACTGTTTCTTCTAGTCTAGTTTGGTATATCCCGTTGGCAAAAGCCATTAAGCCTGCATGATAGACAATTCCGCAATCCAACCCTAAAAGCGAGGAAGTTTACAAACTGGTGACACCAAAAAGTATGGATTAAAGTTGGCATAATCAAAATGCGTCGTCGCAGCACCGCTCATATTATCGGCGCATGCCATCACCGCTCCCACCACAATAGGAGTACGTGCCTCCACGTGGTTGACTAATGAGCCATTCAGTGGTACCTAATAACTCCCGTTTAATGAGGCCGCTACTAAAATGATGCCGCCTTTTGTGCCTCCGTTCGTATTGCTCGACAAGTGCTTCCATTTTGTATGTAGTCTATTAAATATCGTTGTGTTATCGAGCGTAGTGCTTCAACGTTTGTCAGTGCTTTATAGTGGGCTTAGCAATGCTAGAACCCTGGGTTAAGTTAGTTTCGCTTTTGTTTTGCCAATTTTGTTTTATCTTTTATAACTGGTTTATTTAGATTCTATCTGGATATTAGGTTGGCCCGTGGACCATACGTGTCCATGGGGCAACAAGCTCGAGACACTAGTCTTAAAAGTACCGGATGAAGGATGCGTAGCGGCGTGTACTGATCTGGCGTTATGACCTGACGTAGATGGTCCCTTTGTGCTTGCGTAAGGATGTCTGACACCTAAATTTATAACCGTAAGGTTGGTGGCGGGTGTCAGTATAAACTTTAAAGTTGTGTGTAGCAGGGTGTACTATTTAGATAAAACATTTTGTTAGAGCGATAAGGATAGTCAGACTTTACGTTAATTTGTCTTATTGACGAGTTGTCATGTTGACTTTACGATAAGTTGACAAATTAACGCCAATAGATGTAAATTAAACAATTTAAATGTGTATTGTCCATGTAAGTTTCAACAAACATAATTTAACTTAAAAGTTTGTTCGTTTGTTTGGAGGTGTACTCTTCCAAATAATTTCCACTGCTACTCCTTGTTACTAAACTCCTTGCCACTATTTACTGAAAAACAAAATAAATAGAGTTTTCCAAAGGAGGTGTGAAGATGTTTCTCCATGACCGGCCACGAATATAAGCGTCGTTGACATCTTACTGCCTGGTTAATAAGCAATATGGATAGAAATGCCTATATAGTAAGGAGCCAGCGTTTAAAGAACTTGAAAACGTTTTATTTTTGTATATTCCGTACTTTGGATGGCACGTGTTGGTCCGTTGGTCAAGGCTGCATTAGCTGTCGTTAACAACCACTGATACGCACTGGGCTCGCGTGGTGGTTTATAGATGGCCCGTTTTTCCTGTGGTGTTCCAACCACAGTGAAGGCTCGTATCCCAGCTGTGCAAACATAAAATCAGCTGGCGATGGTGGTGACATAAAAATAATGACATGACATGACAAACAACCTTAAAAGTGACGTCATTTCGCTTCTGACTCACCCTCCCTCGCACGGAATCTAGTTCACGTTTCGCGCATGCGCTCTCGACTGTCACGTAGGACTTTTTATGAACAACTTCTTGAAAATCTGATAAAGCCCCTTACGGCTGACGTTTGCGAGAATTCTCTTGTAGTTGTGTGGGTAATACGATATTGCGTGTCAGCGGGCTGTCTCCTACAGTCAAAATAATAAGTTGACTACGATGCAGTGTGACATAAAATATGTTCAAGGTTCCGTAACAAAAGAAAAATGATAATACTACTAATATTATAAACGCGAAAAATTGTAAGTATGGATGGATGTTTGTTACTCTTTCACGTAAAAACTACTAAATGGATTTGGATGTAATTCGGCATACAGATAGTTTATAACCTGGATTAAAACATAGAATACTTTTATCCCGATATTCCCACGGGAACGGGAACCACGCGGGTGAAACCGCGAGCGGCCGCTAGTCACTTATATGGTTACTTTTGAATACCTCGGTAACCGAGTGCCAAAGCGCTTGGCCTGATACCCGAAGGTCCTGGGTTCAATTCCCAGGTCTGGCAAAGGATTTTTCGATGCATAGCCCGGGTTTGTGATCACCAACCCGCATAAGGCAAGCGTGGCGATTAAGCCATTACACATCAATTGGGGTGATGACTTAACTACAATGATGGAGGCTTTTTTGCCTAGCAGTGGGGCAGTTATAGGCTATTTGCTATGTTTGTTTTTGTGTTACTGAGCAAGCAATACATACATACCGTCTTCCGACTGCAACACCATTCATTGGTATGACATGTCGTAGCTGTAACTTTGACGCTTCAGTTCTATGCGTCTATGCTCTGTTATTTCAGTAATGCAAAAAATGCTGTAATAGGGTAAGCAAAACTCCAAACTTGGGAGTAAGCTTGAATTATTTTTGGACAACTTTAATTTCCGAAACACGACTTACTTTCTTTACATGGCATGGGCGATTTGTAAAATTGAAACTACAAAACTTACAACTACTAAACTACTGTAAAATTTATTTTCATAAATTAGATTTTTCGTTTTTGTTAGGAGCCCTAATGATGAATTTGTCGTTTGTGGTTAGCTTCATTCAAATGCAGCGTATAGTTACGTATCTAATGTATTCCACAAAACACTGAGTGAGTAGGCACGAGTACCTAAGTATGTCGTTTTCATTTCTTAGAACAATTGCAAAATCTCGGGAGAAATTCTGTCAAGCAAAAAGTTTTGATATTGAGGAAAAGAGAGAAATATAATTTTGTTTTTTCCTGAAACTATAATACTTCCCTCAAAGGTTATTAATACACTAAACGTCTTGCTTCTTCTCCATGAACCATGTACAAAGAAGAATTGATTTTTGTATAAGTACCTATTTGTCTTTCCTGTGTTTTTACTGTATTCACTGCAATCGAATTTTACTGTTGTCATTATAAAACAAAAACCGATCGAGCTGACGATGGATAGGAACTAGGCCCATTATAGGCCCATCGCTCAGTTGTGCAAGCAATTAGTCAAATTTGAGGAACAATTAACGTGTTTAATTGACTATTTATCATCAATTCGTCATATTGTAGTTATAAACGGCTCTCACGTAGCCAAGAAGATGCCATGCCAAGTTTCCAGTCAGCCAGCACGCCAATAGGAGTCCACAATCTGCGGTAACACCGTAAAAGATGCGTCTCAACGTCCCGCCAGTGACATAAACAACATTAGTTTTGACAGCTGCGCGTGAGAAACCGCGCCAGCCCGCTACCAATTCCAATAATTCAGTTATTGTGTTTTGTTATGCGATGTGTTTGCTGATTTATTCGTGTTGGGTGCACTGATACCTTGTCGGTAACCGTTTCAGCGATTTCGTATTTTTTTCGCTGCAAAAAACTGTGTGCTTCATAATATACCGAGTAGGAGATGACTTTTCAGTGCACTGTCATAACGCTGATAAATGTTTTAGCGAATTATTTTTTATTTTTTTCGGCAGATAAACTTTTGGCCTTTATCTCAGCTGATAGATAGAGACGAAAATATAGGCAAAAATGAGATCTTTTTCAATATTTCGGTTATTATAAAAAACGCGTCTCACCGTTCACCGTATCGCCAGTGACATAAACAACTTTAGTTTCGACAGCGTCGCGTGAGAAACTGCGCCGGCCCGCTAACAATTCCAATAATTCAGTTTGCACTTTGTGTTTGTACAAGTAAGTAATTATTTCAACGATTTCGTATTTCATTTTCTACACGGGAAACTGTTACATCCGTATTACACACGTTAACTGTGGTCTTCCTATGATCACGGTGCTTGTAAATTATATTGACCCTAATTTAAATGATTGGGTTTTTGCATACCTAAAATCGTCTTATGAGATTCAATTAAAAAAAGCATGAAACATTAATAACTAATACCTCAGGGTAGGAACCCGTGAATACTATCACCATAGTCACTTACCATTTAGTAGACCTAAGCTGATTTAGGCTGATGCTGATGATGATGAAGCTGATTTGCCAAATCAGTAGAATTAAAACAAATAAATTATTTTAACCTCAAAAATCCTTATAAACACTTCAAAGAGATCCAGTGGATATTAATCGGTGAATTGTTTAACCGCCAGTGCGTGTTACACCCACCGCATGCATCATAAGAATCCACTATTAAAACTAGAAATATTCTAATAGACACGGCTGAGAGATATGACTGTCGTGTGGCGTTATAAATACTGTGATCTCAGAATTCAGTAACAGAGTAAATAAATAGGTGTAAAAGCTACATGGGAAGATGAAGTGCTCAAAGAAGTTGTTACGCTTTCTAACTCTTTGAATTTGGAAATACTGTAATGTATAAAAAAAGACATGACATGATATATCTTGCTATCTATCTCTATCTAGGCGAAGGTGGAAGCGCACTTCACCCGGAATCCTCAACTATTGAGGTACTGGCTATCTATCTCTAACTGCCGGAACACAAAAATGCTAAAAACATTGATGTTATGGCGACATAATTTAGATAAGATGGTGGTAGCTAGCCAGGCGGACAAACAGGCCCTAGCGCCAACATAACCGAGTACACAAGCATGTACCCTCCGCTGGAATTTGAACCCGGGACCTCTGGGTCTAAACCGGTGATCTTAACCACTAGACCACAGAGCGGTTAAACATCTTACCAACTGAACCTTAAATTTTCGTTTTATTTTTCCACTATCCGCTTATACAAATAGGTGAATAATTTTCACTGTTTTCAAAAACATGAATTACGCTGAAACAACTTTTACGTATTTACTCGCGTTTATTTTACACATTACTTTTAAATAATGTTTATCCTGACGTTTCGAACCCTTTGCAGGGTCCGTGGTTACAGGGATAGACTGTGTGTAGTATTTCAATGTGTGGTGTTCGCGTAAACTTTAGAAAACAATATGAAATACTTACGCTAATAATCTTGAATTTTAAATAGCTCGTTTGCATTCACAATACCTGTTTAATTTCGAAAAATATCATTTGAACAACGACTAAGTTTGATTCGTAATAACGCTTGTTCACCTGGCATGTAAGGAGCACTATTGTACTAAATAAAAAAGTTTCTTGGGTGAAAAGCTGTTCTTAATTGGCTTGATCGTCACTTACTATCAAACGAGAAGCAATCTCATCGCTTCACCACTAGAATCTTGAAACAAACTATGAAACAAATAACAATCTTCAAACCGTCCTGTAAATTACAATTAACAAAATAAATTGTCGCTAATATTATAATGGATGACACATAATGAATCATTTCACAATTAACGCGCCAACGCGTGCCAGAAGTAATTAAATTATAATAAAGCCAATTAGCCACGGTTATTAACAGGTGCATAGCGAAGGCTCGTAGGCTCGGACAACCGTTTGAATTATGTTAATTAATCGTGAATTGTTAACAAAGCGGCGACGGTGCCGCCTCCGAACGCCTTGGGTCTTGTTAATTGATAGTATTGCGTTAAATAAAAGGCGTGACCACGTTATATTTACGTATATAATATATATATACATATATACATGACGACCTCCCTGGTCGAGTGGTTTGTACACCGGTTTTCATGGTGTAGCCATCTCTGAGGTCCCGGGTTCGATCTCCGGTCGGGTCAATTTAGAAATTATTGTTTTTCTAAATTGTCTCGGGTCTGTTTTATGTATGTTTATCCATTGCCAAGTAACCATTTAACGAGTTTCATAACGAAGCTTCTCGGCTGAAGCTTAACGGGAGTTCGATCGGGCGTATGGATACCGCCATTGCTCGGTCAACATAAAAGTAATATTAACATAATAATCCATAACAAAAGCACAATTTGATAATAAGCAAATCAAATTTGTTAATTTATTAAAATAGACGTGCTGATGAATCGGACACAAAATTTTGTTTTGTTGGCTGTAGCTTTAAAATGTTTATCTAGTTCATATAATTTATCTTTTCCCTGTTGTTATCTTAAGAAGCGATCGTTAACACCTACCAACTTGCATTGAGCTAGTTTGGTGGGTTAAGGGCCTGGTGGGTTTTTTTATTGGTTATGTGGGAAGGTCTGATCTAAGCTGTGGGATGTTATAGGCTGATGACGATGCGTGCGTTCATTTTACTATCATTTGTTAGTTTATAAATTTTCTAATATAATATTTGTATCTAATAATATTTCTCATGGTATTATTGGACTTCAAATTAGACTTTATTTACATTCACAGATAAGATTGGCGTTTTTTTATATAAACGGCATGCATGTATAATAAATAACTTTATTGATAATGGGATTGGCATTAGGTTATTGTTTGGGAAAACATTGAAATTTGAAGTTGGTTAGGAAAACGAAAATGTAGAAAGGCTGTTTAATATAAAATAAAACGTATTTAATCCCATATTATAATGGATCCCATATACCGTGTATTCCATAGTATAATAAAATCAGGTATGGCATTCCCAGTGACAAGTGACACAAGCCTACGTCACCGCTATCGATTGCTTGAATTTTCTTGTACTGCCATACTGCCTGTACCGGTGATTACGTAGGCTTGTGTCACTTGTCACTGGGAATGCCATACCTGGCGTAGTATGTTATTATACTATGGTGTGTGCCATGTATTATAATGTACTATTATGTAATTTAGAACGAAAAACAGGTGAACGTCACTTCTAAACAATTGTAGATCGAAAAGTTGTCATTCTCCCATCACTTTTCAATTCGAGCGCTCCAAAGCGATCCCAATTTCCAAGCTTATACAATCTCACCGCAAAAACAAAACAGCATCGAACGGCAGCATGGCTACCCATTGAACGTCAACCGTCGCCGACAGCTGACAGTCGCGACAAATGACAGACAACAATTACAGCTGCATCTTGCAAATCTTGCGATCGAACTGACGTTTTATCATTTCAAATGGGGAATGCGCGCGGTCACACATGCATTAGAATCCTAATGCACCGGTGGTATTGCGACATGCGAACATTCGAAATGTTAAATTTGTGACCGCTTCCCAGGGTTGGTGATCAAATATTCCTGTGTCGGGTTTCTAAGTGCGTTTGGAGGCACGTCATTTCAATTATATGCAACTAAAAAGTACCTTAGTATCTAACTCAAAAGATAACAATATAGTATTAGTAGAGTCAGGCTTTACTTAGCGGAAATCCATGACATTCAAAATAGGTCAATACAGCTTACTTAGTAGGTTCAACACTATACCTACATAATATTGAATTTTTAATATTTCTGTAGGTACCAGCTATGCATTAGACTAGTCAATTATCTTACATCGTTCTAGGGAATACACTAATTGCTTAAGTTTCGGTATTTTAAACAGATTTTCGCTAAATTTTCAGCAGCTAATAAAGTCAATTTAGCGTAACTACACTAAATGCAATTCATAATTCATTGAATTGCACTAAAACACGGTATAAAAAGTTATTATAAAATAAGTAGTGTAGTACAAACATGTTTAGCCAAATCAAAGAGGCATGCAAATATAACACAATCTGAAAATATTGCAGAAAATTACTTGGTACAATAACATCATTCACAAATCATTCTTTAAATCGAAAAACTTTTCTAAATTTAATAATATTCAGTTCTTTTATATATCTGCTGGGTATCTTGCTGTAAATTTTAACACACATAGTCAAGCAACTTTTCTTATATTGCATACATAGTCTTAGGGATTTCATTTAATACCAGTCTATTAGGATTTCGTCTATGTCTAGGATAAATATCACATGCTCTTTTAAACAGCTTGCTATGTTGCTTAACAAATATACAGAATATTTGAAATATAAACATGCATGACAAAGTTAATAGACCAAGACAAGGGCCGGCCAGTGGTAAGTTAAGGTACACCACATATTGTCCTAATAAATTTTTTTTGAACAACAAAAGCTCTATTAATATCAGTACTGTTAACCCACATCATCAATCCAAAACGCAGTATGGATCCAACATAAGCGTGGTAAGTAGAAAACGCAGTTTTTACCATTGTTACATTTTGAACTTGCTATAAAACATAAAAAACATCCCTTCGTCGTATCTCTAAACTTTGAAGGACCTCCCCTGATACCGAACCGACCATTGGAATCTTTGGCGTCGATATTTCGAGTGACGTTCAGTTTCGCGGTCATTTGGAAGGTAAATCTAAATTAGCTTAGAAAAAGCTGGGTGTGCTTAATAGAGCGGGATAGTATTTCACGCCGACCCTTCGCTTACAACTTTACAAAGCACAAGTTAGGCCTCATATGGAATACTGTTCTCATCTTTGGGCTGGAGCGCCCCAGTACCAACTCCTCCCATTTGACCGCATTCAACGCAGAGCTGCTCGAGTTGTCGACGACGTGGTAACCTCTGGTCGGCTTGATCCACTGGCTCTTCGGAGAGACGATTAACGAAAACTAGTCAACAACATGTCCATGTGGCCTCAACTTTAATGTACATTTTAAGTCGAAATTTCGCCACAAAATGATATATTGAAACGTCCATACATACAAAATATGTGATGATCGCTCAATACTCGCAAACCATGTCGAAGCACCCCGTTGAAAGCATTAATCCGATGTTACCAATCATCTTTTTATAGTCGCCGCATTATCATATTAATCTACCCTCGTTTCCATGAAGCCATTATTTAAAGAAAGTACTACACACGCAAGACTCATAACACATTGGCAACCACCGTATTTCGTTACGGTAAGTATTCAATAACCATCCGTGATATGGTGCCGACTGTACTTGTGACGGTCACATAAGTCCTTAATATCACTCTTATAAAGGAGGAGTATTAATCGTCCAAAACCAGAGGCTTTAATAAACAATGCTGTGTTTAATCGAAGCGTGTAACAGGACGACTGCGGTGAGATCGCTGTTCGGTTGAAATATGTAAACAGAATTTCCTCTTTAATATCTCACCATCAATTTTAAAGTATGATTGCAAACAGCTATGAGGGTTTAATACTGAGACACTGGGCCCCGTATACGTGGTTTATGTCTCAGCGAAATAAACAATAAATCATGTATTTTTATAATTATTTACATAGTTCAAGCCCTTCAATGTTGAACAAACATATTTTTATAAAATTCGTAGAATTTTAAATGCAAATTCATGTTTTAAGGCTTTATTTTTAGATAAAAAATAAATAAGTGTAATAATTTAAATAAGTGTTTATTATTATTTTATTTTTCTCATTGCAATTTATTAAATTATTATTATTTTGATACAATTTTGAATGTTATTAAATTAAGCATATAAATTTATTCAATTCAAGTTACTGCATAACATCATAACATGTGATACATTTCTATTTAATTTTAAATTTATTGTATGTTTTGTTTCGAATGTTTTCGCATCTGCATGATTAGCTGTGTGTACACGTTTCTGGATGTCGGTCTTGCACTGTTCTATTGTAAATGATATTTTATGCTAATGTTGACTATCTACTGTTGTGTACTCCATAAATAAATAAATAAATAAATAAATAAAACTTTAATATACATTCTTACTTTATGATAGTTACCTATTACAAGGAGATCCTTGTAATAGGATCCTTGTAACTATCTTATAGTGAGTTATTAATGTAACTCATCTTCTCTGCTTCACTTTCGACCGCTTTATATTCTCTATATTCGTATTGGTTTTAAATCTGCTGCTACGACTTATTCCGGTCAAGTATTCATTTAAATTATGTATGGTGTTGTTTACTAAAATTTCAGTCAATATATTATAGTCGATCTGTACTGCATGACAGCTGATCGATATTTTCTTTAGTGCTTATTATTGTTAAAGAAACTCTAAATATATAACACGTTTTCTCTCCTTTCTATGATATGGGGTCCTTCAAACGAGGCGTGAGGAATCACCTTGTGGGCTGGTAGCGTGTGGTTAACTGATGCTGTAATGACTTCGCGTCTGGACTCCATTTCCACTTAACACTAGGTGGAATGGAGTCATTTGCCGTGCTAACTATGAAAACATAAAAATAAAAATATTTGAGTCTCACGCAACGCAATTGAAGTTGTCGACTTAAAATGCACTAAAATTTTACGACAGTGTTTATTAAATATTGTAAATCATAAAAACAATCACAATAATTGACTTTTACGAGACACGGATACATTTTCTTATAAACTTTATATGCCAATTAGTGTTAACCAAATCGTCTATAAATTATAAAGTATTGGTATCAATTAACGTTAAAGGTCACTTACGCGATTTGTTATGGTATTTAATAAAAATTAACACTTTTTCAATAATTTACGGGAAATAAAAAGATGAAACTTTATAGCGACATTGGGAATCAGTGTTGTGAGATATCGAACTTAATCATTATACTCGTAATATAATATAATTATACTTCTTTTGTGTATGTGTATAAAGGCGGAACGATTACCATAAATATTTTAGCCAACTTTAGTGGGTAGCTCAATCGGCCGCCTTTACCACGGTGAATGCTCTGAGGAGCTCTTTGACCTCATTCCTTCCTCTCCATTCCTTTCGTGCAGGTCTGAGAAGCCACCCTCATACCGTGCTGACCATCAAGACACGTACCAAAAAGTTTGGACATTCGTTCCTTTGCCGAACTGCCCGTATGTAGAATGCGCTTCCCGCACACGTGTTTCCCTCCTCTTTCTCTCCCGGGTTATTTAAGCGGGGCGTGAAAAAGCATTTATGCAGGCCGCCATAGTGTGAGCATTCGGCATAGCGTGGTAGCGCTGTGATGAACGCTTTCACTTCTTGGGCTTCACTGGCTGCTTTTCATCAGGCAGGGTGAGGCAAATTTGGCGTGCCACATTAAAAAAAAATCGGGTAAGCTGATTAGTCAAATCATAAACAGTCCTGGATCACTCACTGTTTTTTTTATTTCTTACGGGTATAAGCGCTTGGCTTTCATCACACTTGTAAAGTAATGATAAGGCCGATAGTGTTAGCGCACTTGATCTAGAACGCTCAACTAATGAGGCACTGGCTATCTTACCTCTAGCTTCCGCAACACAATAATGCTACTAACATTGATGTTATGTCGATATTTAGATAAGATGGTGATAGTTAGCCAATCGGACTTAAAACAAGACCTACTACAAAAACCAAACCAGTACGGACTTGTACAGTCAACAGCAAAGGAAAAATCAGTGTGAAAATCAAAACTTTTTAAACGTATATCGAAAAACCTTCGAGTGTCTACTAGTACCTGCAGACATTGACTGTAGTTATATAGAAAATCGACACAAACCGACACACACTATCGAAACTTAATTTTGAAATGTAGTAAACATCATCTACTTTTGCTGTTGATTGTACTGACCGCTGGGAATCGAACCCGGGTTCTAAGACTGGTTGTCATTTCTACTAGACCAAAGAAGCGTTTCCTCTCCGCTTTAAATAGGTACCTAACAGTGCGAAGATGTCCTTGGTGTTAATAGACAACCTTGCGAACTCTTGGGTTCTGACCCTTATTTTTGGATTGTTGATTGCGGCATTTTCAGCTTCACCGGGCTTTTTTGGGGGCGGCGAGAAACTTAAAGGGTTCCTCAAGCCATGTGAAACGAATCACCTTCGGAGGTTTTCTAGAGGGAACGGCATCACGCACTAGTGCGTGTACCCGTGCCCTACTAGATACTTCGAAGGGTTCGGATCGGATCGTGGCTTCTGACCCCATCCGTGGAGCCTGAATATGATTCACAGTTATTGCAGTAAATTTGACATATGGTTTTACGTCTGCCTTTTAATAGATTTATGATTGAATATAAAAAGGCAGGAAGGTCCATACTCATCTAATAAACGCTTTGAAGCATTGACATTTGAATCGATTTATTTATGAATGGAATAGATTCATTCGACTAGGTGCAGCGATTTATTGATTAGCGTGATTATTAGAGATTCGTTTAACGAATTTACTTCTTGTGACTCTATGGAATTGGTGGGATTGTATGTTAATAAAACTGTTTTGAGAAACTCGATGGCGCAACGGTCGTGTGTCTGTTTGTCGATAGCAATACAATTTTGTTGCATATTGTACATAAGACACAAAGTAACGAAATGAAGATTTTCTTGTATTAAAAAATAATTATGATAATTTTTAGTCCTTCAATACCCAGGACATATACTAACGTATAATAAAATCCTCCTCAAACTCTTCAAGAAGTTCTTCCATCTTAGTATTAATGGTAATGTATTACCATTCATCTACATATTCTAAAAAGGGGAGACCATCACATTCCTAGCATACCACCAACTTACACCAATGGCTCGCGTGAAACCCACAAAAAACGTAGTATCCCAGCATTCCGCTGGAGTGACATCAGCACCACACAGCAGTCACCAGGGACCACCACCTCGCGGACTATAAACACTTTTTTTCTTGATTAGGGAAACTGAAGTCTTTGGCATACATTGTGTTTATGGGCTACCCCGGCATATGTTACGGAAAGCTCGACGGGGGGAGGAGAAGCCTACCCACTACAAACCCTATTACCATCCCTTCTCTGTCACGGGGATGGCTTGGTTCTAACGGTAAGCACTAAGTTCCAACCCTTGCTAATTGTACTCCTGGTCTTAAAGACCACCGAGGTTACAATAAGCCAAACCACACATAAAATACTCGTCCGTCCGCATTCCCGTTCGCCAATAGTACCGCTCCAACACCTTGCCTTCCGGAGACGTAAGCCGTATGCCAGTGCGGTTTGAATTATGCCCTTATTTACATGCACACTGCTGCTGTCTGAGTTATGCGCGTGACCCTTGACTCGCCAACAAGTGGATGCCAAGATTAAGTAGCTTTTGTCTGCCATAGGCAGGGGTCGCCTTGACCTGAACACGACCTAAGAACTAACGTCCATTGATATTTCAAATGCGATATTCATATTATTGGTTAGTTAATGCGGAGACTACGCTTCAACGGATTATAATAAGGCGAAGTAATTAACCTATATACTGTTCGGCTTTTAACCCTATTCTTGGCATAGTGGATTATCTGAGACACTTAACTTGCATTAAATTTCGAGTAGTGAAAAAAGAACACATTTTATACAAAAAATATTTATAATTCCAAAAAAAGAACTCTGCCAAGTATAGTAGGGTTAAGCAAAGGGTCCCTTCGAGACCAAGTCATCGCTATAATTGCTGGGTTAATTATCATAATATGCTGGTTGGTGACCATGAGTTTGAGATATCCATCGAAAAAATTATGAAGCAAATTTAGTCTTACCTGGGAATTGAACCTAGGACTTCTGGATACAGTTACAGAGCAGAGCGCTTTGCCACTTGGTCACCGAGGTGTTCAAGTTTACAATAAGGAACTAGTACAAACAGGGCAGATCACCCACTGTCTATGAATGAAAGATGACGAATGAATGAATGTGGTATGAAAGTGAGAGAGGAAAGATAGAGAGAACTGGAGTGAAAGAGAATTAGATAAAAATTTGCTCCGATTATGTTAGAGGAGGAAGTTTAAAAAATAAATAAGGAACTAGTATAATTAAGCAATGTAAGCTACTTTCACAATGCCGGGCCAATGGATGGGCTTTGTGCTTTAGAAAGCATGGCAAGGCAAATATGACAAAAAATGGTACCATGAAAAACTGATGATCAAACAGTTTCCTTCGTTAGGTCCTACACACAATTCCTACGTCCATGTAAGATTGAGAATGGAAACTGATGACTTGACAGGTTAATGCCCTGCCCAATAGTATTCTGAAAAAACTTTATGGTATTTTAGAAACTACAGATCTTTCAATCAGCTACGAAAGTTAACATTTTAATATTTTCCTCTTTTATCTTTTACTAGCTGTGCTCGCGACTTCGTCCGCGTGGAATAGTGACTTTCGGCAGCATTTTTAATTTTTTAGGCTCTTTTCCCGTTTTTGCAACATTTTTCACTGATGCTTCGCTCCTATTGGTCGCAGCGTGATGTTATATAGCCTAAAGCCTTCCTCGATAAATGGACTATCCAACACAAAAAGAATTATTCAATTCGAACCAGTAGTTCCTGAGATTAGCGCGTTCAAACAAACAAACAAACAAACAAACAAACAAACAAGCTCTTCAGCTTTATATATTAGTATAGATGTGAGCCTTCTACAATGTAGCAATAAAAGAGTTCAGAATGCAAATAATAAATACGGGTTAAACCTTTTTAAAACAAATTCTTAAGTTTCCGTTAGCGATGTTTGCAGCTGGAACAAACGAGTCCGTAATATATTGTACTTCGCCTCTTGATGTGTACGGGGAGCATTAAGTTGAGAGGCGAAGTGGAGAACCGGGCTCCGAAATGTTAACGAGAATTAAAACACCACGTTTTTGGGGTAAATTTATAACCGCGTAATTTTGTGCATTAATAACAACGTGAAATCGCCCAACAAAGTTATTTTTGATGAAAACAAAAGCAATTTTGTTATTATTATTATTTTGCCAATTCTATGACATTGTAATGTTTCAGTAAACATTATGTATTATAAAAAAATATATAGCTCATTTAATGAGATGGGTTTTTACGTGACACGTTCTTTGACTTTATTGAAAGGTGTCACATAGTGCATAGCACTTACCTTTACGTAGTGCTTTTAAATACAAAATAAAAAGTGCTATTTTAAACGAAAAAGTGATCGTGAATTCAATTACACCAATCAAATTAAAACACAAAAAGCAATTTTTAAATACCACTTTAAATTTAACTAATTACCAAAATGATAATTATACCAACAGTTTGATATTTTTAAATACACAAAATAGTGTTTTTTTCTTCTAGATAATTAATTAGTTTTAACGTACGAACGTAGTTAATTTAGTTAATTTAAACGTTAATTATCGAAAAACCGGTTTACAAGTGACCATTTTCAAATGGTACAAACTCTTTCCTTTCGTCTGACCGCGAGCACGAAGCACGAAGCCTGTAACTCAACGTTTTCAATAACCAACAACAATACAGGCACCATAAAACAGAATTTACTACCACTGCCCGCTCTGTGAGATTCTTAGCCGGCCTATGATTGATGACACCGGCCCGCTTCGTCTCCGCACAAACTGTATCAGTCATTTGCCTGCAGATAATTTACTGGGGCTGATTCAATTTGCGCGCTTTTTGCGAGCGAAGGTTCCCATGTGAAACCGGCCTTATTTTTGTTGAGGTTGATGCTGATGGCTGATTTTAATCGAGTTTAAGCCTTAAGTCTTACGGTAATGATTTATTGCTAGTTTTTGATGTAAGTCATCATTGAATACGGTAACAATGACCATGTGATTGGAGAAGCTTTTTTCTCATTGACAGAGTTGGATATTGTTGGATACTGATTTGTTATTTTAAGCGTATTCACCCGGAACCCTAAACAACTGAAGCACTGGCTATGTCAACGCTAGCTGCTGGAACACACCAAAGCTACAAACATTGATATTATGGCGACATATTTAGACAAGAGAGGCTTATGTCCAGCAGTGGACGTGTGTAGGCTGATGATGATGATGATGATGATGATAAATAAAATAAATAAACAAATAAACTTTCCTACACTCACACTAATTATCTAGCCAAAGAGAAGCTTCGTTATGAAACCCATTATATGGTTACTAGACAACGGATAAACATACTAAAAATACTTAAATACATACTTATTATACATAGAAAACACCCAGACCCGAGACAATTTAGAAAAACAATAATTTCTATAATTGACCCGACCGGGAATCGAACCCGGGACCTCAGAGATGGCGACACCATGAAAACCGGTGTACAAACCACTCGACCAAGGAGGTCGTCGTGATGATTTAGACAAGATGGTGGTAGTTAGCCAGGCGGACCAACAAGTCCTACCACCAACCAAACAGAGTGCACAAACATTTGTCACTCGCTGAAAACCCGACACCTCTGGGTTTGCAACCGGTGCTTTCAACCTCTAGACCACAGAGGCAGTTAAATTATGCAAATTTTAAGGAGCCGGCTGTTGGCCCGTGATGTCGTTTACAGCGTAACCGGACTTAAGAGGGGGGCGAGAAACTAAAGGTGCCTCAGGCGGTGATGATAGGACATCCTCAGAAGGTTTCTAGAGGGGATAATGAAAATGAAATGAAATGAAATACATTTATTGGCACACACTACAAAATTACACGATATTCATAATAACCCAGCCTCAGCACATGCTACAGCGACATAGAGCCGCTACAACGCTGGTATTCTGGAGGGGCCTCGGGGGGGATGGCATCACCAAAGCATGTCCTCATCCCCTACTAGTTTTTCCGAGGCGTTAGATCGGAATCGAGAGCGGAACAACCTGAGAGCGCCTCTCAAGGCTAGAATCCGTCTCGGGCTGGGTCGTGATGAGCTCTGTCTTATATAGGTCATGTATTCAACAGCATGAAGTCTTCAGACCTTTCAGTGGAGTGCTATAAGGTGGACTTACCATATTCCGAGTGTTGAAAGTCATCATCATCATCATCATCAGCTCATTTTATGTCCCCACTGCTGGGGCACGAGCCTTCCCTATGGATGGATAGGGAGAACGGGCCATAAACCACTACGCGGGCCCAGTGCGGGTTGGTGGTTGTTAAAGACTGCTAACGCAGCCGGGACCAACGGCTTTACGTGCCTTCCAAAGCACGGAGGAAGGATACATTTTTGGTCACCCATCCGATGACCAGCCTTTGCGAAAGTTGCTTAACCAGTACTCGCAGACCGGGCGCATTAACCACTGCGCCATCGAGCTCCTCTGTGTTGAAAGTACGACCATGTAACGAAAGTAGATACCCTCTTATTCTTTGAAAAATTTGCTAATAAAATGGCTGTGATATTATATAGACAGAGGTTTCTGGTTTATTGCGAAACGTTAAAAAGAAAGTACGAGTACACATATTATTAACTTTACCGTTAACCATAGCTTCTTATTCTATTCTTACACCAATAATGGATTGAAGATAGTTTGACTTCACCAGCAAAATAAATTACTTGGAACAGTGCACCTAACTTGAAACTGTAACACTCAATACATCAATCGAAGTCAAATGAAAAGGAACTCTATATTTAGTGATTTGAGTTACAAACTCGGTAAACGGCGAGCTAGCGTGTTGCATTATTTAATACTGATGTAATTGACTAGATATTGAGACTTTCCTGTTAAGTGTATGAAGTCGTCAATAATAATAATTTTCATGAATTTACAACTTTTTGCAATAGATAGAAAGATATTTATAACAGCGCAGTAGTTCAATACGCCCGCCCGGTCTATGATTGCTTGGCTAAGCCACTTTCCAACCAAAAATGTATCATCTCGAGCTGCTTTATGCTACGTAAGGCCGTTGGTCCCGGCTGCAATAGCAGTCGTTAACAACCACCAATCCGCACTGGGCCCGCTTGGTGGCTTACAGCCTGTTCTATCTATCTATCAGCCCTATCTATCTCTAAGGAAGGCTCGTCCCATAAAATGTGGTGACACGCTTTGTTGATTGTTCATAAATAAATGAAAAAGTCAAACATAATTTAGATAATTTTTTTTTTTACTAGATAAAATATCAACCAGCCTTAGGAAGCTCGAGTGGGAATCGAAGCCACGACCTTTGGATAACCGGTCCAGTGCTCTGACCGCTGAGCTATTGAGGCCCTTTTGAAATTGAACTTGAATTTTTCAAGTTTTGTTTTGGTCTTATGTTTGTGAATCACTGTGAAGTTACTACCCACACATTCGAAAGAACACTTCTTACCTTGTAACTATATAAAAGATTGTGAATGCAAAATAAAAAATTATGCAAAAATAACTTCCTTCGAATTCAACTCAGTTTCTTTACTTAACAGAGCCTTAACAGAAGCATTAACTGACAACACACCGCATCAGCATGGCTCGCGAGCGTGTTGGAACTGTATCAGCGAACCATCTGTCTGTCCGTTTGAATTATTGAAGATGCATTTCAATTCACACTGTAAGGCGTAAAGTAATTCATGTTTGTTAGCTGATGAACTGGCTCGTTAAACAAAATCACCGCGGTGCGAATTCTATGCACTGGAGCGATAATGAAAAGCCGTGATTACGCTGTTACACTATCGAGCTCAAACGCAAACATCTCGGACAGGGTATTTGACTGCCCGTTACTTGTTAATTGTAATTATGCTTTTAATTTTTTTTTTGTTTTTTTTTAGAGAGATTGCTGATTGCTTTTGACGGCATTTTCAGCTTCACCGGGCTTTTTTGGGGGCGGCGAGAAACGTAAAGGGTACCTCAAGCCGTGTGAAACGAATCACCTTGGGAGGTTTTCTAGAGGGAACGGCATCACGCTTAAAAGTGCGTGTCCCCGTGCCCTACTAGATTCTCCGAAGGGTTCGGATCGGATCGGAAGTAATTGCTGTTATCTAATGTAGCTAGTACATCAGTTAACAGCAATTACAATTAGGTTGTAACCTAATTACCGAATTGTCTGGCTTGGCCACCTTGGTGAAGCGAGCGTATGTGGGACGGTCTGTGGTCACGCGCTATAAACTACCACGCGGGCCCAGTGGATAGGCACTCGAGACCAACGGCTTTACGTGTCTTCCGAAGCAATGAGGAGCTCGAGATGACACATTTTTAGTCCCACATCCCATTGGGTGGATGGTCACCGGGTTTTGCGAAAGTTGCTTAGCCTCAGCACTGGCAGACCGAGCGCGTTAACTACTGCGCCATCGAGTTCTCCTTTGCTAGTAAGTAAGTAACATAATTGTGTATGTATGTGGCATTGTTTAACGACCTCCTTGGTCGAGTGGTTTGTACACCGGTTTTCATGGTCTCGCTATCTCTGAGGTCCGGGGTTCGATCCCCGGTCGGGTCAATTTAGAAATTATTGTTTTTCTAAATAGTCTCGGGTCTGGGTGTTTTCTATGTATAATAAGTATGTATTTAAGTATTTTAAGTATGTTTATCCGTTGTCTAGTAACCATTTAACGAGTTTCTTATCGAAGCTTCTCTTGGGCTAGATAATTGGTGTGAGTGTAGGAAAGTTTATTTTTTTGTTGTAGTTTTGATGATTGTGGGTGTTATGCGCTTCCACTTCGGCCATACTGCCATTTGCCATCATGATTTGAGATAAATGTCAAGCGTTTCCTTGCTACTTATTTTCGCTTAGCTACAAGCTACAGGGCTTTCAACCCGGCAATACCGAGATCTTGGTATTCCGAGATCCCGTGTCCATTTTCAGTCCCGCGTGTTGCGGGATTACAGGCGCAGGATCTCGCGGAATTTGTGGGATATATACTTCAAAATCCTTGTCGTGTGACGATGAATATTTTGCCATCCAGCAAAAAACCTTTTGGTGACTAAGAACCTTAAGGAAAAATTACTAGGTATAAAAATAACTGTAACGTGATATTGTCAAGTTAATTACTTCGAAAAGGATTTAATTAAATAAAAGTGGAGTTATGTTAATTCATTAATTGTTTTATTTGCCTGTCATAATGAGTAACTAACCCAAATGAGCCATGATGCTTAAATAAAAATATATTGAATTGAATTAAATAATTATTTGTAAATTTTATATGATTGAAAATTGCGACTCCCGTAAATTTTGTTTTCAATTTATTATTCGACTGTACTTTGTACGTATGTGCGAGTTGACGACACAAATAATAGGTAAAATCAAAAGGTGCCATCTCGCACATCTGTGCGAGTTTAAAGTGTGCGAGTTGACGAATAACTCAAATAGCGAGATTGAATAGTTATAGGCTAGATATGATATAGGCTGCGGAATTGGTAGCCCTAAGCTACACCTGCTCGGCAAGCATCAGTCACTAAAGAAGTCAGCAACCAGTTAATAAAAGGAGAAAAACAAACCACACATTTAGTTGTCGGTCAAGAAGACAATCGCCATTGTCACTAGACCCAATATCGCCGCGTCACGTTCCTTAACTGATTTAATTCGTGTCCGTTATATGGGCATAGCGTGCACCATATTTAAACTGTAGCATGATGTCCATTCATTGGGTAACAATGACCTGCAACTGGTTTAGTTTGAGAGTTCAATATCGTTGTACTTGCAGAACTGTGTATAGCAGTATGTAAATAAATTACACAGCAGCACATAGACGTTCGAACTAACTACTCATCAGTGGCTTGTGGGGAATAGTAGGGACTACGGCGAGACTTTAACCCCCTCTACGGTCTAGTGGCTAAGACCACCGGCCTTAGACCCACAGGTCCCGGGTTCGAGTCCCAACGGGTACACAAACATGTAACATGTACCATGTTTGTGTACTCGGTTTGGTTGGTGGGAGGGCTTGTTTGTCTCCTGGCTAGCTACCAACGTCTTGTCTAAATATGTCGCTAATACATCAATGTTAAGATACTCAGTGCCTCAGAAGTTGAGGGTTCCTTTTTTTTTTTGTGAGAGATTGCTGATTGCCTTAAACGGCATTTTTAGCGTCACCGGGCTTTTTTGGGGGCGGCGAGGTACGTAAAGGGTACCTCAAGCTGTGTGAAACGAATCACCTTCGGAGGTTTTCTAGAGGGAACGGCATCACACACTTAAAAGTGCGTGTCCCCGTGCCCTACTAGATTCTTCGAAGGGTTCGGATCGGATCGGCGAGGGTTCCAGGTGGAGTGCGCTTCCATCTTTGGCCTTATCGTCACTTAACACCAGGCCAGTGCTAGCCCGTAGGTAATAAAAAAAAAGACTTCAGAGGGCACTGAAGTCTTTTTTTCTCCTCATCATCAACGTCTGCCTGTTTACACCCTAAAGCTGGGTAAAGGCATTCCATTACACACTAGTTTAATTGGTCTTTTTTTGTATTAGAGTATAAACAAATAAGTTCGCTCCACCTGATGGAATCCTAAAGCGAAGACAACTAGTGAAGTAGAATGTGCCTCAGTAGCCGTCCTCATTACCTTGCCGACCCGCAAGATATCATCAGTGTTCATTTAAAGCCCATCTTGTGGGAAGGTGACATGTTGGGTCCGATCCGATCCGAACCCTTCGGAGAATCTAGTAGGGCACGAGGACACGCACTAGTGCGTGACATGATGCCGTTCCCTCTAGAAAACCTCCGAAGGTGATTCGTTTCACACGGCTTGAGGAACCCTTGAAGTTTCTCGCCCCACACAAGTCCGGTGAAGCTGAAAATGCCATTTGAGGCAATCAGCAAACTCCTAAAAAAAAGTCTGTTAAGAAAGCATTCCACCTGCGTCCTACTCTTGTCACAACTATTAGTGGCCCATGATGCTGGTAGTGTTGACGACTCATCTTGTTACTGGACGTACGACGTTACTCCTGCCAGTTCTCGGCCACCATTCCGTCAACGCTGTGGTCCACCTGTCATTGCTATATCAAGGCAGGAGTCCCGCCCAACTTCATTTAAGTTCAGATTTAATTGTATGACTAATATTATATTTAATTTATATAAAATAAACTTTAGTAAACAGTATCTTCCCGTATAGCTAACGAGAGAGATTTTCTTCCACAAGACGCTTTGATGCTCTGTTTCTAATCCCATTACCAGCCAGTAAGTAATTACTAAGAAAAACTGAGCGCTAATTAGCTAAAAGACGGTTTATCACCTCAGTTCACACGAACCGACATATTTGCCGTGTTTTTAGGTATAAAAACTATGGTAGGGACGTTAATAGGGCCGGATTGGTGAAACGTTTGGCATTTCACCGAGACACCTATTAAATGTGGGTAGTTAAGTTTTTTACTTAATGAAAAGTGGGTATACGTCACTTCGTTTCAACTACTATGTCAATCTTGTGAGATTCTTCGGTAATTTTCTTTTCGTTTAGGCATGCAACGTTTATTTTTTGACCCAGTATTTATCTAATAATTATTATAAAAGACAGTTATAAATCTGACGTAAATATTCTTGTAAGAAAATTGTAATTTGTATAAGAATTTATAAAAAAAACATGAGAGGGAAAAGGCAGCATTCTTTTAATCACAATTAAAACGACATATTAAATAGATGGTTTCTTTTCTTTTTTTCTTTTACGACACTGTCTAAGGAAAAGAAATGCTCTTGTTGAGTTGCCCACTATTTTCAGTACAAGCACAGATTGAATGTAAAAGGTCTCGCGCCTTGTAGACTTACGAACCGATATTATGGCGTAGTGACATACATACGAGCCAATTTTTCGTAGCTTAGATGAATAAAAATATTTTTAAAACAATAGTAAAAAAATGATTTCATGAGGCTCTATATTGTCACATCTATGATTATTTTATTTGCTTGATGTTTTTTGGTAATAATTAAAATGTAACTTTAAACACATTCTTAAAAACCACCAACAGCTATTCAATAGCTATGCATGTACAGTTTCCGTTTCACCAAGCAATATCATCAAAACATACAACATTGCCAGAAAGATATTTCATAAAACAATATTACGCTATTGGGCTAAAGTAATTTAATGTTCGCATTAAATGAAATTCGAGTTCACAGCTAATATTTATTGTTCGATTTCACTCGTAAATCGCACCAGATCGAATCGCAGCCGAAAACGAATCGACCGAATCTGCACCGTGGGTCAATTGTTATATTTTATTGGTACAACCACGTATCTCATATCACTTTCTCTGCTATAATTTTGTTTGCATGACCAAATGTACAGCAGTTTTAATAAACTGCTTCAAAATTCTTCTGCTAAAATTCTCATACAAAATGTGAAACAGCAGTGGAATAACACTATTTTAATAATTTGTTTATTGGAGTGGTTTTGGAAATAGGTATTTATCAATGAAATAAGTGGAACAGATACCTAGTAATAGCATACCTAGCATTTAGTTGTATTTCTTTGGTTTATAATGATTAAATCCAAAGTTAACTATAATTAGATACCTTTATTCTTAAAATTTTCATACACCACCACATAAACACAAACGTTGTTTCATAGTTTCCTGTTTGTCTCTGAATTATGAATGAAATAAATTAGTAGGTGTAAACGGTGACTTTGATGTTTACGTAAAAAAAAAACAAAAATCGTAGAAAATAATAAGTGCTACTGTTTATCAAAAATAAGAGTTGAACAATAAAAAATGTAATAAAAATAGTTTTTTTTCGATGCTCAAGTCGAGTACCCGGTATCAAGCGGCTGGTTATTCGTTTCGGTAAGTACCGGCTTACAAGCCACTAGTCTGTTTACAACTATAGTTTAAAGCAAACGGACTTTTGTCGGCCCTTTTTTAGAGACTCTGCCCTGCCCCTACATTTTCCATAGTTGTTTATAAATATGAATTTTTGTTTCAAGAAAATTGTCAGGTTACAATACGAAATCTTCGTTCTAATGTATAGAAAAAAGCTACATAAACCTACTGCTAATCTTAAACTTGTATCCAATAATACTTTTATTATATGTATCAAAATTTACAATAAATTACCTCTTTAAAACTCACAAGTGGCCAAAATTTTGGTTTTTAATTAAAGATTAGTTAAAAGAAAATTGTTTTTATAATTTCTGTGAATACGTAGATTATAAGTAGATGATCATTAAAGATAAATTTAAATATTTATATTTGTTTTGTTAAGAAGTCAATATAATGTCTTGACTGAAATAAAGATACTCTTTGTTAGCAATAAGACCTGCATACTGTTACCATTTTCTTTACACAATAAAGTACTTCAACATCAGCCTGTTTAAATACTGCAAGATAGTAAATGTGTTTGATCGGTATAAACTGGAAATTGTTAGTGAATACTTTGACAAAATTCAATCATTATCAGTAAGAACTCGAGATGTGAGAATGCGCCAACTTACGTACTTGCCCATGTACAATGTACCATCATACAATAATGTACATGGGCAAAGAGTGTGGGAGTATGTGCTGCCATCTACTCTAAATAGTTATCCTATTGAACTTGTATCAAAAATAAAAAAATACAAATAACAAATTATGTAATTCTACATTAAAAAAATATTATATGATGTAAATGTTAATGCGATCTAGCGAGTGACTCCCGTTACCGCAGATAAACCTCCAGTTTTTGTCGGTAATTACCTATGTAACCAAATTATGTACTATTTTTGTATGAATAAAGAATTGTAAAAACTTACTTACTTACTGAAAAAGCTAGAGTCGAGATACACGTAACTAGTGGGTCTCCCCGGACCCGTTATGTACTCGTATGCTGTAAAAAATAGGCCTGCATGGTGGATAGTTTGTGTTTGTTTGTAAGGTGTAATTGTTAGAACTACAGGACCGCTAAAGGAAGCTAATCTTATTAATAAAGGCTAACTTTTATCACATTGAAATATGATGTTTCCCGGGGGCGCGCCTTAAAACTTTTGTAAAAGACCGTGTTGCCAGGTCCAGTGTGTCAAATTTCGGGACGGAAGGTAAAAATAATCGGGATTTGGGCTTTCAAATCGGGACAGCTACAATTGCTAAAAAAATGCAGGTTAATGTGAATCTTCATTTATTTACGAAACGAAAACAATGAAATTAAAACTAGATAAAATAATGTCTAATATCATAACAAAGTGAAAGAATATTCATTTTTGCTGTCAAAATTATCGATTTAAGTACACACTAAGGAGGTTAGTGAAAAATCAGGACATTTGGCGTTCCGATCAATGCTAAATCGGGACCTGTCACCAGACCCCTGAAAATCAGAACGTCCCGCGCAAAACAGGATACCTGGGCAACGCTGCTTACAAACTATAAGTCTGAGGATAGTTCCAAATAAAAATTTAAAGCTTACGTGTCCTTCTTCTGTGCTTACATAACTAAGTTTTGACACAAAGATTTATATCAACTAATTAAATCACAAATATTCGGATGAAATTGTATATTGTTCATACATAACAGTTGACACTGCATAAAACTTTAATATGTAGATTGAGTAACATCCAATTACAATTTGCAACATCCCGTTTGTTCATAATAACATCATAAACTCCTTGATGCAGCACTGAAACTGCAGCTTATCATCATCGAGCGATTCCCTTGCGAAACAACTTCGCTCTTTCCTCACAACAATAGGGTTCAAATTTGAACAGATCATTATAATTTTTGAGTGAACCTTCGTATTTATTGATACCTTTAGGCAGTCCATATTATTTTTATGGTTATAGCTTCTTGTTTATTTAGTGGACACCGATATATGAATGAGACGGGCGTGCTTGATTTTTTATACTGCAAACTTTTAGTTTTTATTGAATATAATAAAATATTTAAAAACTTATTTCAATTTAGTTTGGTCCCAATTGTTGACGGATGGACTTAACAAGTGCAAACTTATTATTCAATAAGTCATCATCTCACCTGATGATGAGTGATGATAAGCTTTTTTTTTGATGATAGAGAGTTTGCTTATTGCCACTTCTCATTTTCAGCTTTACCGGCCTTTTTGGGTGCGGCGAGAAACTTAAAGGGTTCAAGTGCGTGTCCCCGTGCCCTACTAGATTCTCCGAGGGGTTCGTATCGGATCGGGATGTGTTGATAAGGCTGAAGGTGGAAGTTTACTTCACCCGAAATCCTAAACTACTAAAGAACAGTAACAGGCTATATTGCCTCTTACTTTCGGAACATTTTAATGCTATAAATATTGTTTTTCTAGTTGTCACTTGAAGTAAGATAAGTTGGTGGTAGATAGCCAGGCGGAATTAAAACGAGCCCTACCACCAAATATATACCACATAGTATGTACCCTTTGTTGGAAATGTTTGGGAACCCGCAAAGTCTAGACTTGAAACAGATGTTCCAACCACTAGACCAGAAAGGCAGTTGAAAAGATATAGGTATTTTTGACATATCAAAACTTAATCCTAGTTTAGGTAGAATTTGTTACTACGAAGAAACGATTGGTTTTCGTCTCATCGAAAAGTAAGTGAGGATGCGATGTTCCCTGGCCATCTTCTCACAGAATCATAATATTTGTCATAATAATTTCATCACATTACAACTTTATAAGATACACAGTAATATTCCATGAAGGTTTAATTTACACACTATATGATTTCGCGTGATAAAGTTACTTTTTATTCTTCTCATAAGGATGATGGTCCTGCTAAAAGTGCTTTGTAACAACATGAAGATCAGAGATTGATACGATAATGCTTAAATTAAGTAATAACACTTACTCTTTCTGAAACGGTCAATTCGAAGCAGGACATAAAATTTTATATTTTCATACGTTTGCGCTCATGGCACAGGAGCTAGCGGGAGCGATAATATAAAGCCAGACACTACTTACACATGTACATCAATGTAATGTCCTACTGCAGTTAAGTAGTAAATCGCTAGAATTCTGCTTAAGCGTCTTTATTTATATCTTTGGTACTCAATACATGTTTCAAAGACATAAAGAATTCAAGCCTAAAATCTAACTTAAATAAACTTTCTATTCTAAAAAAACCTTGTTAGTTTATGGAATATACATAGTTAACTGTTGTTAACAAATGTTTTTGAAAAAGTTTTTTTGACTGAATTTATGCCATTTAAAGTGAACTAAGGAAAGGTATCCTTTGAAAAACTCAAGCGTTTCTAGATACCGAAATCAAAAGTTTAAATTATAATTGAATTCTTTATCTGACCAATTATCTATATTTCCTCATGCCCACTCCTGTGCGAAGGCCTTCCCACACTTTCTCCACGTCTTCCGCTCCTCTGCAAAGTCATGCCAGTCCAGCCAAAAACCTATCAAGTAAGTCCCGCGTGAGAATAATATAATGTTACAGTTACAGTTAGCCTGTATTAACATCATTGTTGGGTATCGGTCTTACTTATATTACTTTACTAAAAAAACGTTTACTTTACTACCAACATACTTCCCATTTATTTCATAAATAGTAGTCTATAAATTAATCAAACTAAATCGCTAGTCGCTTTACCCTCACGCCAAGCGTAGAGAGCCCAAAGCGCGTGTCGTTTGGTGCTTTTATTATGACGCTACTGATCTGGGCTCGATCAAATTAGCAATCATAAATGTTAACTCCTGCCATAACATTTACGGTGGACATTTGCCGTACGTGACACTCCTGCGCAGCTCCGGTATACGTTGCGATGAGGAAGTTGTAACGAACAGGCAAAAAGGTTTCATTCATAAAATTGCATTTAGGTAAAGATAAATTATTATGATTTTCCGCATTTCAGAAAATATAGTGTAGAATGTCCTCAAAATAATTGGTGGAGCGACTAACATAGCTGCTGGCAATAGCTGGATGGGAGTAGCCGCGGATCGTGTTTGCCACTGTGCACTTGATGAAAAAATATTAATTTAAATGCGACTATAAAATCCACGATTTTTTTTAAGGCAGCGAACTGCTGAAAAATATTTATACTAGCAGAATTTGAACACACACCTTCTGGCATGATCGTGATTGGACCTACTCGCGTTTATTTTAAAAATAATAAACTTATTTCAGCCAGTCTCTTTAAAAATGAACAAGCAAAGTTGACTACAAACCATGCAAAGAGTCGGGTAACCAACATAAAAAACACAAAGAAAACCATATACCGCTCTGCCACAATTTCCTGCCCTCCAAACTACGTTATCATTGCTCCAGCGATTTTAGCACGCTAAGGATACAGTACAATCGACAGTACATTTGCCACAACTCCTCTAACTTCACACCAGCTTTCTTGTCTCCGGGTGAAGTATCATTATCGCAACGTCAGGGTAACGCGCGAAGTGTCGATGCCCGTTCGAATGTTCCTAAAATGACAAACGATCTAAAAACGGTGTCGTGAACCGGCACCACGAAGGGTCGTGCGCCGGAGAGGTTTTAGCGAATAAATCAGTCGCGATCCGCGATGGCGGGCGGCCGCGATACGGGCCGATTCCGCCGATATTGCCTAAACTGGACGGGGTCAGTCCGCGGGCGGACTATTTCTCACGGCCGGTGGGTTAGGAACTAGAAAAAGGAACGACTAGGTATAGTTGTAAAAAAGACCAAGTATGCAGAGCTGACTGCTGACTTTTTGAGGACCTCCTTGGTCGAGTGGTTTGTACACCGGTGTTCATGGTGTCGCCATCTCTGAAGTCCCGGATTCGATCCCCGGTCGGGTCAATTTAGAAAATATTGTTTTTCTAAATTGTCTCGGGTCTGGGTGTTTTCTATGTGTAATAAGTATGTATTTAAGTATTTTAAGTATGTTTATCCGTTGTCTAGTCACCATTTAACGAGTTTCATATAGATATTTCACATCTGGTAAGTCGAAGGCACCGTGCTCGCCCGTAAAATATAGAAAAAAAGAATACGACCTATTTTACCAGTGCAAGCTAAACGGTGGGCAAGGCAAAAGTCCAGCACTACGATTATTCTAGACTTAGAGATGCTCGGTGGGTAACGCGGCCGGTCTGCGTTTGCCAGGGTTAAGGCAACGCATTGGAAATTTACGTGGTGGGGATCTTGATTTTCCCCAATAATTACAAAACATATGAAAGTGATATTTGATGACATGATTTTTCATTTTATTGACTTATTTATTTATTTATTTATTATATTTATATACACAACTATCCTTACAGACTAATCCAATGCGATAGTTGCGTTAATTTATGCTTACATTAATAACATGTTATCATTAAATTTTTCTACTAAATATATTACTAATTAAATTTTACACATTTAAACAATTATTTATGTACACATTACAATGGCATTACATACATTACCATATAACAGACTATGTATAAAACTACCTTTGCGAGTTCACTCAAATTACACGAAAAGATATCAATCCTCACATGAACTTTGTTCACTATGAGGATTGACCGTACAAAGGACGTCTTCGCGAGGAGATTGGTCCTGGCCACCGGCAAGGCCAGCAGCGGCGGGCGGCGTCGCCTCCACACGTACCCGTCCGGCGCCCTCAGCCGCAGCCGGCCCAATACGCCCGGGTTGTGCTCCACTCCACGCAGCAGCTTCAACAAATACGCGGCGAGCGCAAAGTCCCGTCGCACTCGCAGCTCGTTGTATCCGACCATACCATATTTTAAAATTATAAAAGGTTAATGTTAAAATCTATGTTGGTATCATAATGCTTTTTGCTAGTACTTATTTTTAAGGGAAGAGCGGAGTCTCCAAACACCGGCTACGTTTGCTTAAATGGAGGCTCCAATCAACCGTATAGATAAGGCAACAATTGTTAAAGAAAATAAAATTATTTATTATTATTATTTATTATACCGAGTACGAACAGTGTAGGGTACATTTATTTATTTATTTTATTTAATAGGACAACCAACAAAATAACACTAAATTAAATTAGCGGGTACAACGGATACACGCCATACAGCTTGAAGTACAAGTGCCTCGTGAATTTGTTTTGGACGCGTTCTAACATTAAACTGTACTTCTGTTCGTGTGGAGCCCATATGACTGCCCCATACTCCATGTGACTCCTGACCAGAGCGTCATACAACACCTTTAGTGTTGTAGTATTTGTGAACCCCCGTGACTGCCTCAGTACAAACCCGAGGTTTCTATACGCCTTCTTACAAACTTTAATTATGTGTTCGCGAAAAGTTAAATCGGGCGTTAAATGGACCCCGAGATCTCGTACCTGAGACACTCGCTTCAATGGCTTCGCCTCCACCTCGTAGTCACCATTCACCGGGGTCCGCGCGCGGGTGAAAGACAAAGACTTAATTTTGCTAGTTGCAGAAACGCGATTTGTCAAATTTTATAACAGACAAAATATCAAAGTAACCTCTTTTAAAACAGATTTGTATTTTACAGGCTAACCAGACCGATTTAAGCATCTTTTTCTTAGTAGATTAGTCTTAATATACACTACAATATGCTAGTTAATTTTTTTTAAATAATTTGTAGTTTTAATTTGAAGGAAAAAAACAGTTTTTCTTATGGTACGGGGCGCAAACGCTCCGTACTTATTAGATTAATTGTTTAGCGGTGCGTCGCCTTAAACAACTTTCGCAAGGGCCAGTCATCGTGTAGCAGACCAAAAATGTATCACTTCGAGCACCGTGCATTGGAAAGCATGGAAAACCGCTCACGATCCGATCCGAACCCCACGGAGAATCTAGTAGGGCACGGGGACACGCACTAGTGCGTGATGCTGTTCCCTCTAGAAAACCACTGACAGTGCTTCGTTTCACACGGCTCCACAAAAAAGCCCGGTGAAGCTGAAAATGCCCAGAAACAATCAGCAAGCTCTCTCTCAAAAAAAATATGTAAAGCCGTCGTTAAGACGACGCATTGGTAATTTACGTGGCGGGGATCTTGATTTTTCTCAACAATTACAAAACATATGAAAGTGATATTTGATGACATGATTTTTCATTTAATTGACTTCATTTTGTTAGTTGCAGAAACACGATTTTTCAACTTTTATAACAGAGAAAAAAATATCAAAGTAACCTCTT
Organism: Eudonia lacustrata; assembly: GCA_947562085.1. Taxonomy (NCBI): domain Eukaryota; kingdom Metazoa; phylum Arthropoda; class Insecta; order Lepidoptera; family Crambidae; genus Eudonia; species Eudonia lacustrata. The sequence goes on along the minus strand of OX387321.1, from coordinate 2,047,271 downwards.
TTAAAACAAAGATTCACATTTTACAGGCTAACCAGACCGATTTAAGCATCAAAATTTTTTTAGAAGATTAGTCTTAACACACTTTAAAATTGTAGTTCATTTTTTTTAAATAATTTGTAGTTTTAATTTGAAGGGGAAAAAACCAGTTTTTCTTATGGTACGGGGCGCTCGTATCAAAACGTATGAGATTTATTGTTTAGCGATCCGTCGCCTTAACAACCACCATCAATCTAAACATAAACCATGAAGAATACCAGAATTGCCTCGTTTTTACCGCATCCATGTTGTCTATGCCCGGTGTTCGCAAATCGATGTTACTCGAAACTATTCACAGGTCAAAGTCTAGATCAAGGGCTGTTCCACAACCTGTTGGCTTTTGTAATAAATTAAGTGATCGTACAAGTCGATCGACAACTATTTGATTCAATGCTTTGTCGACTTTTTAGAGTACTATTTACGATCAAGATTTTTATAATAAAATAAACGTATATACACAATACAACGACCCGAGACTCAAGAGTATCTAAATAGTGTTCCTTTATCGTAACGGTCATCTTGATGGGGGTACATCCATTCATCATCATTAGACTCATGTTGTTTTCTAAAGTTTACGCGAACACTACACATTGAAATGAAACAACTTTTACGGATCTACCTTTGCAGGGTCCGCGGTCACAGGGAGACTGTGACCACGGACCTTGCAAAGGTAGATCCGTCAAGTGCGAAACGTCAGGATAAACATTAAATAAGTAATGTGTAGAATAAACGCGAGTAGATCCGTAAAAGTTGTTTCATTTCAATCATTAGACTCGGAGAATCTAGTATGGTGTGCGTGATGCCAGCCCGTTTAGTGAATCTCCGAGGTATTTTGGGTCACTTCGGCTTGAGAAACCTAAAGTTACAATTATAGTTACAAATATGTCGCCATAACATCATTGTTAGTGGGATTGGTTATGTTTCGACATTTAGAGATAAGATAGCTAGTGCCGCACTATTTGAGGGTGAATTGCACTGTTCACCCTTTAGGAGAGATGAGTACTTCATAACAATATTACCGCCTCCGTGGTCTAGTTGTTAAGACCACTGGTTTGGACTCAGAGGTCCGGGTTAGATTCCCAGCGGGGGGTACATGTTTGTGCACTCGGTTTGCCGGTTTGGTTTTATTTCGTCTGGTTAGCTGCCACCATCTTATCTAAATATGTCATAACATCAATGTCATATCAACACTTAATATCAGGTGAGATGAGTGCCAAGGCTTACCCGTATAATAAAAAATATCTTCAGCCTGTCGCCACCCAATGCGGCGTGTAAGTATTCCTTTGCACGCCATCTCTCTCTATTCCAGACCAGTAGGCTTAGCCAAAGTAACATTAAGAAAACGATAGCGAAGTTCGAAAAGAATAAAATGTATGGGATTGACATAAAGTTGACCACGTGATTTAGCGCGGCTTATGTCAATCCCATACATTTTATTCTTTTCGAATTTAAAATTCTATTTGGCTACCGCCACTGTTCTCTTCAGCGACTCTATCTATATCGTGTCTCCATCGGGCCGGTTGCCGTCCTACGTTTCTACGTCCAGTTCTTGGTCGCTATGTTAGGACCTTGTGTGACCGTTTTTGGTTACATCTGAAAATATGTCCCGCATGGTCCCGCCCAACTCCACTTCAGCATGCTTACGTAGCTAATTTAAACAATAAGATTTCTTGATACGGTTCGGCTGTTAAACACGAAGTGCCAAACAGCAATATCTTTCCAGAAAAAAATATTTACATTGCTTTTTTTAAGTTATAACTTTCGAAACTATAAGCATTTTATATTTTGTGATAATATTAATACAAATGTACATCTCTACTTTAAAAAGGTTCACAGTTATCATAAAAGAAACCTATCACTATCATCTTACCAATACGAGGAAGTCGTCTCAAGCATGGCGCTATACAGGTTTAAATAAATAATCAATGAATCTGAAATTAAGTAATAAAAACTGGACCACCTGTAATTGGTTATCGTAACAGCGAAAATGGTAAAGTTAAATATTCAGCAGACGACATTATATAGCAGCAATAAATCAAAGTATTTAGTAAGTACACGGAGCGGACTCGCTTAGCTAATTAATATGGGCATCGAGACGATTGCGCTAGAAGTTTTTCTTGTCTTTCTTGAAAATTTATGTGAAGATCGTGTTTTGTGATTTCGCGTAAAACGCGATGTACCCGATGAAAATAAAAGACGGTATGCGTTACAAATTAATATGAAGACGGTTCAGCAAAAGGTTCGAAACGTCAGGATAACATAAAATACTATGTGAAAAAGGTGATTGATTTCTACTATAGTAGACTTGGACTTGGAGGAGCTTGATGGCACAGCGGTTAACGCGCCCGGTCTGCGAGTGCTGAGGTTAAGCAACTTTTACAAAGGCTGGTTATCGGATGGGTGACCAGAAATTTATCATCTCCAGCTCCTCCGTGCTTCGGAAGGCACGTAAAGTCGTTGGTACCGGCTGCATTAGCAGTCGTTAACAACCACCAATCCGCACTGGGCCCGCGTGGTGGTTTAATGGCCCGTTCTCACTATCCATCCATAGGGAAGGCTCGTGCCCCAGCAGTGGGGACATAAAAATGAACTAATGATGATGATGATAGTAGACTTCGTATTCGGCATTCTGAACACAAAATTCTTGAGCTGTTCAATTCATTTGACTTCATCGAAATTCATAGTTCCAGTTCATCTTGTCACAACAGATTAAATATTTATTTAAAATACCACAGAATAGATAATAACTGTTCTGTGTAAAATACAGTGAAAAAAATTAAATGCCTTTCCAACCCAGCCGGGAATCGAACCTGGGTCCTTCTGCAATCCGGGGGCAATCCTGGCTGGGTCGGGTAGGCATTTATTTTTTTCACTGTATTTAATATAAATATTTAATTCAGCTTCAGTGCAGCAATTAGCACTTAAAAACAAAAAGTAAAAAACAGATTAAATCACTTATCTCAATCTCATTGAGATTTTATTTCAACATAACATCAACCTTTTCAAATCTCACTGCTGGGATCAAGCCATTCATAAAAATGGAGTAATCGAGCCATCCCGCGTACGAGAGTACGAAAAAAATATACCTATTTCAATGTGGCTACCGTCGATACAGTTGTACAAATAAGTTTTTAATTGATGTTGGCAAAGTTATAGAGAAAGAAAACTTACAAAAAACAAACTATTAATTATTTTAAACGATCTCCGTTCTCATTGGCTTACTGGATGCATTAATACGTTCATATATTAATACTTAAATATTCATAAAATTTATAAAATACAGTGAAAATAATTAAACGCCCACCCGACCCAGTCAGGAAATTTAAAACTATTAATATATAATAGAAATATTAATACTTGCGAATAATCAATAAGCACATTACGCGCACGGAGAAGAGTATACCTACTCGTATACATAAGCCTTATATATTTTGTGAATTACATGCAAAATTCGACCCTGGTTTCATTTATTATCTTTAATTAGCCTTTATAAGATTAACTGCTGGGCTTAGAGGTAACGTAGGCGTTTAGTTAAGCGCTTGAACGATAATCCACATTCTGGCCTAGAAGGTAAAACGACATTAATAAGTTTCGTGACTACTATCATTAAAAGTAAAACGACATTAATAAGTTTCGTGACTACTATCATTAAAAGTAAAACGACATTAATAAGTTTCGTGACTACTATCATTAAAAGTAAAACGACATTAATAAGTTTCGTGACTACTATCATTAAAAGTAATATCATCCAGGCAACCTAGAAGTAACTAAGAAGCTTCGAAATAGAGTACAGTAAATAATATGTATAACGATATAGTTATATTATATTTCGAAGCATCTATCTATAATGTAGGTACTAACTTTTACGCTATACAATCTAAGCTTTTACCTAACCGTTTACCTAAGCGTAAACTATCAACATGAAAATCACAAATATTAAATTGGTACTAATATTCAAAATAGTACAACAGGTTTGAGGAAATATAAATATGAATATTACGAGATGACTGTGTCGTTTAATATATTTGAAAGGAAATCATTATTGATACACAATACAAAGTGACGCGCTTCCATAATTTTAAGATTAACAACTCATAACCAATTTAAAATGGAAAGGTCAAGTTTTTTTAGAACATTACAAAACATTATTAGAATTAAAAATATAAAAAAGGTTAAAGTTCATACATAGTTTCCGCACTACTTCGAGTTAATATTATAAAAGATTCATTATTTTATACGCATAATTTAATAACAATATTTTGGAATCGCGCAATGTGAACACCCAGTTCCTCGTAATTACAATCATTTCGTAATCATTTATCATTAATTTGGGCATTCGAATATCATTAATCATTAAGTAGAGCATTACGGAAGCCACAGTTTTTACAAGTGTTTTTTTTAAATGTCATTCATCATCCTTTTTAATTGAATCTAAGGTTGGTCTTTTATAATGATGATTTTTTTATACACATTTGTTAGTACAAATTAGTAGCTTGAGATAAACTTTCGTGGTCACAGCTAGTTGGGTGGTAGGAAGGTTTAATCATAAGAATTATAGTTAATTATATAAAATGACTATAATTTTGGTTAACGAATCATGAAAAAATTAAATCGAATGTTTAAGTAGGTACTTGTTATTTAGTTTATTTATTTAAATAAGTCTACCAACAGTTGTTTACATCAATACTACTAATGATACTTAAAGGTTAATTAAGCTAAGTGTAACAACTAATTACAGGTAAACACAGCATGCTTAGAAATAAAGTCAATTAAACACTAATAGGAACTTTAGCTCAGAATTATAAAAAAACATACACTCATTAGTTGAGGTAAAAAAAAAAACTTTGAACTTACAGTTACCAAAAAAGACATCAGAGTCATCAGGCAAGGAGGATGCTTCCAAATAGATTTGCGGATACATCTATTGATATTGAGGACATAAAAAGTATGGGTCATAGCCTGTCACTAAAGCTATTTTAAATTACAAAGATTAGGAAAGGGACTTTGTTTTTTTAAACCGCGTCTTTTATAACTTAACAGGAATTTATTGTAAGAAAATATGTTTAAACCATAGAAAGAAATTGGAAGCAGATACAGAATATTTTTAAATAGCAGAATGTTTCCATTCTGAGTCTCTACCCTATAATGGTTTATCCTACGGCGTCGTCGCGTCGGTTCAAATCTCGCTCGTCTAAAAACTGATCAACACTTCTATAATATAAGTATCAATAAAATTCAATTAACTACATTTCCCTCGTAATGAACCGTGCAATGCGTCCACCACACAATTTCACCACACTACCAAATTGAGAAGTGCATAACATTGATTTACGACAGATGAAACGGAAGGCATTAATTACAGACCATAAAGTCAGTGTTAATTACAAAGTTACGTTGTCAGATGGAGATAGCGAAAGTAGTGCATCAATGTGAGGTGCGATATCAAAGTGATCTTGTAACTGGTATACTGGCGAGTTTAAAATAATTAACCAAAAAGGTTAGTTAAGTTATGCTGGTGTGTGTACAAAATTAATTATTTGTCAATTATATTAAACTAGTGGCCCGCTTGCGACTTCGTCAGCTTAAGGCGATGCATTGGAAATTTACGTGGCGGGGATCTTGATTTTTCCCAACAATTACAAAACATATGAAAGTGATATTTGATGACATGATTTTTCATTTAATCGACTTCATTTTGCTAGTTGCAGAAACACGATTTGTCAACTTTTATAACAGAGAAAAAAATATCAAATTAACCTCTTTTAAAACATAGATTTGCATTTTACAGGCTAACCAAAACGATTTGAGCATCAACATTTTCATAGTAGATAAGTCTTAACACACACTTCAATATTGTAGTTCATTTTTTAAATAATTTGTCGTTTAATTTGAAGGAAAAAAAACAGTTTTCTTATGGTACGCGCTTCGTATGAGATTTATTGTTTAACGGGGCGTCGCCTTAAGAACACCCGTATCCCATGATGAACCTCCATTGCAGCGCCACCTACCAGATCCATTTGTGTTTTCAAACCATCCAAGAACCTATTGAAATATACAAACAAAATTTCATCCAAATAGGTCCAGCCGTTTATGAGGAGTTAGGTGACAAACTCACCTATAGAAGAGTTATCACATTAATATTATAAATGCGAAAGTTTGTGTGTATGTGTGTATATTTGTTGCTATTTCACGCTTGAACGGATGGATGGATTTGGATGAAATTCGGCACACAGATAGTTTATAACCTGGATTAAAACATAGAATACTTTTAATCCCGATATTCCCACGGGAACGGACACCACGCGGGTAAAACCGCGAGCGGCCGCTAGTAATATATAAAGATAAGTAAAAGGCAGATACGTTACTTACGCCCGCACAAAAGAACGCAATTTTGTCCTTCTCTGGCCTCAATCGCTCTCGAAGTAGTTACAAAATCACATTTTTAGATTTAGTTTTTGACCGCCTCTGTGGTCTAGTGGTTAAGACCACCGGCTTAGACCCAGAGGTCCCGGGTTCGATGGGTACATGTTTGTTTGTACGCCTGGCTAGCTACCACCATCTTATCTAAATATGTCGACATAACATCAATGTTTGTAGCATTGTTGTGTTCAGGCAGCTGGAGATAAGATAGCCAGTGCCTCAGTAGTTGAGGATTCCGGGTGAAGTGCGCTTCCACCTTCGGCCTTATCGTCACTTAACATCAGGTGAGATGAAGGCCGCGTGCTTACACATAAAAAGAAAAAAAAAGTTATTAGTTAGTAGAAAAATGCCAAATTACAAACGCTGAAAAACGCTTTGAAAGAAAAAATATGAATTTTATCTTTTAAATTTTTTGTCAATGAAAATCAAATATAAGCTGAAATTACCGAAAATTACAAAAAAAAAATACGAGTATGTGTACCTAGTGTGTACCAAATGTGTGCTTCTTAAGTTCGTACGAAAAACTTCGAATATTTTTTGTGATTATTTTGTATGCATACCTACAACCCATTTACCTATATAATATCCGCTTTGACCGTTTACAAAACTGGAGCTTCGTAACCAGTTACGAACAATACATAATTTGTTCTTATACGATACCAGTTACGTAGAAATACTTTTTTTTCCTTACACGAAACTTGGTTTCGTAGTTACGAACGACACATATTTCGTTCTTGTACGATACCAGCTACGTAGAAATGCCATTGTAATTCACTCGCTCACTCACTCACTCTTGAGGTCAGTAAAAAGTTTGTATTCATCTATAAAAAAAGTCTGCCGTAAGAAAAACAATCAAGTAGCTGTTTACTAAAGTGCCAGAGCGGAGGTGTCAGACAAGGGATCCTTATAAAAATACATGTTTATAAAGCAAGAAAACAGAACAACTTTCAGAGACAACACGCGGTATCATAAATTGCTAAATATACGGTGTAATATGGAAGAAGAATAAAAAATGATTTTATTTTAATATTTACAGAAAAAATTTAAAGCAAAAAGAAAATTAAGACAGTAGAAAATATGAAGATTGCAATCGAAACGGCATTCCCATTTCAGGTTGTTTAATGCATGATTAACTAAATGTCGTGCTACACACGATACCGCCGCAAAGATACAATATAATCGGTCGAAATCGGAAACTTTCATCGATACATTTAAATCGATATTCGCTCAAAATTTGTTATTAACCTTAATGAGCCTTGATGACCGTCCTACGGGTGACGATCTGTTTGATACGTTCCCACTGGTGTAAGTGATTCGTTCCTTTTTCATTCATGTTGTTCAATATCGTTAACGCATGTGGTGTTTTCCTAAAGTAATTGTTGTACTTACCTATGCTTTGTATTAATAGCATATTTCTAGTTTAAGTGTAGACGGCTGTGCTTATACGTTTGAAAATAAATCTTGCAAATATTTAAATTACAGGTTAAAATAATTTACATTTTTATCTAAATTCGACTAGCTACTTACTACACTTTCGTTTGTTATTTCTTGATACGAAATATTAATGTCAAAAATGCTGCTCTCATTTTGCAACTGTTAGCAGCTTCCAAAATAGTGCAACACAAAAGACACAATGTGAACACAATTCACAAAGTAAAAAAGCTTTTATCTAAATTCGACTACTTACTACGCTTCTGCTTGCTACTTGATACTAAGGGTCTTACAAATAAACAATGAACAAAGAATAAGCTCCGAATAGTTATTCCGTGCTTTGTCTCTTTTACTCTAATTTGAAATGACGTTTACATGACAGGAATAAAACACGGAATAACTATTCGGACCTTATTCTTTGTTTATTTGTAGGGCACTATATGTTTAAGTCAAAAAAGATACTCTCATTTAGCAACAGATTCCAAAATGGTGCAACTCAAAAGACACAGTGTGAACACACCGAATCACCCTTTCCTTACTTCGCTTCGCACCGAAATCTGTATCGCAGTAATTCAGGCAAAATTATGACGTGTTATTCAACGGAGTGTTTCGGCTCATTACAGTGTTGGCGGGTACGGTGGTACTCTTTAATTTCAATTAGGTACTTGTCCATACTTTGGAACATACAGGGTGTGTTATATTACCACTTCCTAAAATACCATAATATTGCTTACTTAGATTAAACTTTATTGTTTGCATCTGGAGCTATATTTTTGTAGTATATGGATTTAGTTTTAAATAATGAGTATTTTTTAACATGTTGGTGTTTAAATTATTATGCCTGGAAGACAGAAATAGTAAACAATGAAGCAGATGAATCTTAAAATTTTCATTAAATGTAAAACATTATCTGTATCTAGCTGTATCTCTTTTTTATTTATTAGTATATAGATGTAAGTAGTTACTATCTATTTATTATTATTATATCAACCACATAGCTGTCCCAATCTTGGGCAACGACCTCATCTTTAATCTAAAAAAAATAAATGAATACTAATCTAAAAAATTATGACGTGACTGAGACGTGGTCGCTCACTATGGGCCTCATAAAAAGGCTCAAGGTCACTCAAAGAGCAATGGAGAGGGCTATGCTCGGGGTTTCTCTGCGTGATCGTATCAGAAATGAGGAGATACGCAGAAGAACAAAGGTAACCGACATAGCCCGAAGAGTTGCTAAGCTCAAGTGGCAGTGGGCAGGGCACATTGCTCGAAGGACTGATGGCCGCTGGGGCGGGATAGTCCTGGAGTGGCGACTGCGTACTGGAGAGCGCAGTGTGGGCAGACCTCCAACAAGGTGGACCGACGATCTGGTGAAGGTCGCGGGAAGCCGCTGGATGCGAGCAGCACAAAACCGGTTGTTGTGGAGATCCTTGGGTGAGGCCTTTGTCCAGCAGTGGACGTCTCTTGACTGAGATGATGATGATGTTTATGAATCTAAAAAATTAAGAAAATAGTAAATACATCTCGTTATAGTTTATTTATTTCTTTAAGATTACTTTTTCATTTACCTGTCCCGTTAACCAATCTCAACATATTTACCCTCGCAAGAAATATGACGTACCCAACCTCTGACTATAATATAACATCATCATATATACAGAACTGCAACCTACGCCCACCATACATAAGGTGTCAGAGTCACGTACTGGAATCGCATCAAAATTATAAGGGAGTTAAGTGAAATCAACTCGATATCGGACGATGTAATGGCTGCCACTAATGACAGCTGTCATCGGGGGATATTTACGAGCGCGGATTGTACGACTGCACAAAGTTATTGAGGACTCGGGAAAAAATCGAACGCCACATAAACGTACTGAAATCAAAAGTGTCAAGCGAAATAGAACCTTATTTGCTAGAAGAAATGAAGTAGCTCGTTCTAAAAAACTTGCATGTAAGTTGGTACACAGGCGGTAGATTGATGAAATTGTTATGTACGATTTTATTGATTGCAAAGGAAATTGGACGGTGCCATTGTTTTTACAGTTATGTGACATTAAAGAAGTAATGTGCAAAATAAACGCGAGTAGATCCGTAAAAGTTGTTTCATTTCAAAGTTATGTGAAGGTTTTTGGGTAACCAATGTGGAAGTAAGTTCAATCGAAAAAATATTTCTTTTGCAGTAACAAACCTAAAGTATACTTTGGTGGATTGATATAGTTGAACTCTTATGCAGGAATGAAAACACCTAAATCTTTATTTAAATAAATCTTCTGTGCGTGTGTATGATACTGAACTCCTTCTAAACCGATTTGGATGAAATTTTCTATGTGTGTTCAAGTGGATTCGAGAATAGTTTAGATTTACAATTGGACCCGGTAAGAGGCGCTGCTATAGGGGTCCATCATGGGATACGGGTGTTCTTAAGCGACCGAATGATTTGTTTGTTTTGTTGTCATGGAAACTGTCAAAGCGGTACGAAGTCCGCCGGTCAGCATGTATTATACAAAATTTTTACCGTCTAATGATTAGGACCACCGGTTTAGACCCAGGGGGTACAGTTTGTTTGTCCGCCTGGCTAGCTATAACCATCTTATCTAAATATTTAGCTTTCATATCAATGATTTTGTAGATTTTATAGAATGATTGTAGCATTGTTGTGTTCCGGCAGCTAGTGATAAGATAGCCAGAGCCTCACTAGTTGAGGATTCCGGGTTAAGTGCGCTTCCACCAATTAGCCTTAACTTATCACTTAACATCAGGTGAGATCAAGGCACTGTGCTTATCCGTAAAATATTATTAACAAAAAAATTGGTACCTATAATTATTAGTAAATTAAAGAATAAAGCAAACCTAGGTAGTTAATATATTAATAAATCTAGACAGAGGTACACATTTACTATGTATACTTTTTTTCACCCTATTTGTTATCGAAATCGTAGAAAGGTTAAATATTTTGGTTAACATTCTATACTTTATGTATGTATTTCTAAATTCTTTGTTATTATAATGTATTGTCGACTGTTTTTATATCTAATTTAGTACAATTTTATTTACAGATTTTGCAATATTTAAAACATTAACGGTTATTGATTTCAACTAAATATGAGTCATTTTTCTCAAAATTCAATTAATAACTACAGGCGTGCAGAGAAATGTATAAACGTATGGATGTGTCCATTCACCAACTAAGGAAAACCGCCGATCATATTTAAATCGAAAATCGGAAATCGATCTGATATCGATTAACTTTACGAGGTGACGTCAAGCTGTAAGTTAATTATGCAGTCACAAATGTGACATCTATCCATGTATTTTTAATTAAATTGGACATGTCGTAGTATGAATCATTCATATCACATTATTATCTACCTAAAACATCGGACATGACGTGATCTTTATCTTGACAGTCATTTTATTGTTATTGCAAAATAAATATCATTGTTTTACAAATAAGATATTGTAAAGTGTTTATTATTTTAGAGACACGTCATAATCGACAAGTTTATGTCTCATCATCACCAGCTCATTTTATGACCCGACTGCTGGGGCACGAGCCTTCCCTATGGATGGATAGGGAGAACGGGCCATAAACCACCACGCGGGCCCAGTGCGGACTAGTGGGAGTTATCGACTGCTAATGCAGCCGGGGCCAAGGGCTTTACGTGCCTTTCGAAACACAGGAGTTTTTGATGTGTAACATCTTTCCGCTCGCCTTATGTTATACAATTTGTGGGAGTGATTTTGTAGAAAAGGGACGGAAGTAGGGTCGTAACAGTGTGATCCGTAACAGTGTGATCCGTAACAGTGAGATCGGCTCGCCTTCAATATATACAATAATTTGTGGGAGTGATTTAGTAGAAATGTGATCGTAACAGTGTGATGTTGCCGCACAACTTATGAACGCAGTAAGTACCGCTTACTGTTTTTGTGATTGTGATATTTGAGGTGCTGACATTACGGTCTATTTTCTTGAAACTTGCGCGGCAGGATAGGATAACAGTGTGGCATGTCTTCTAATGAGTATTTACTGCATTCTCTTTATGATTTGTAAAAAAATATACGGAGTCGGAAGCGCGCGCAAATTTAAAATCGATAAAAAGAACAAGACATATTATTATTATTTTAAGTGACATATTGTGTCATCATTTTGATATGGCAAATGTCTTATAATGAGTATTTCTCAGAATAATATCTAAAGCTATAGAGACCGGACTAAAATAGCAACACTCATTCATCAGTTCGTACTATTTTAACTAATGAACCTAAGTGATGTATTGGAAAGAGATCGATTGTCCCTTTTCTTTCGTTATTTCGAAGGTGTCACCAGATTTGTGACGTCATATTTGAGGTAATGTAGTGAGTGACTTTATAAAGGACTCAAAGATTTTTTTTGATCACCGATTATCTGATGACCGTTTGACATAACAATACAAAAAATAAATACTAAGTGTCAACTATTTGTCGCACTCCAACCTCCTTTTCTAGCCATAAGATAGAACGGAACTAAACATAGTTGCACGATTTTTATTTTAGCCATCCTTCTAAAGCTTTAGTAATTGTTCTGAGGAGTATTTACTGCATCCTCTTTAAGATTTGTAAAAAAATATACGTCATTGTTAGTTCTACGAAATATTCTATTTTATATTGTAATATAGATTTCAACCATTTCGTGTGTAATAGACTTTTAAACTATAATAATAAATATTTACTGATGATATTAAGTTTCAATAAAGTGCAGATCATTGATAATTTTCAGAATAAAATGTTAAAATTTCTTATTACTAAGGTGAGATGTCAAATGTTACACATCATATGCGTCTACTGTAATGCTCGTTAATTTTTTTTGTACGTAGGTACTATTTATGTGTAACCATATTAATTTGATTATTGCATTTCATATTGCATTGCATATGCATCTTTGGGACGTTTTCTCTAAAGCTTTATCAACTTTTTACATTTAACATTTAATTTAATTTTAACACTTTTTAATTTTAATTTAATATTCTTTCCTTTTTTTCTTATTCATTGTCAACCATTTTGGTAAATGTTGTGCACAATTCTAATTGGGCACTGGCATGTACTTTTATTTAATGTTTTTATTTTAATTTTGAAAAAAAGACGTGTTAAAAAATTCCACGAGCGGGATTCGAACCCGCACCCCATGACATGCCGAGTCAGGTGCACTGCCAACTATGCTATCGTGGTTCAATCCAACTCGCCGAAATTAATCAACACTGTCTACTTTTACTTTATAAGCCAAAAGAGCCCTATTCAATGTCGACAACTACTACGTCATCAACATCCGAACTTAATATTTTTTTTACAAATATTGAAAGATCAGTAAGAATCGTCTTTTTTGAAATTATAATTTGTTCGCAACAATATTTGCGTAAAATTATATGTAAATAATTATTATTTTAAGTTTTCTGTCGGATGTCAGTTATTTTGTATTTTTGTTATTTTGAATTCACAGTGCCATATTTACTTAAAACATAAAATAGCTATATTGTACACTGTAAAAAAATCTCCCGGATTGCAAAAAACCGTCGGTTTGAGTCCCAACCGAAGCAAATCGTTTGTCTTCAAGTGCCTTAAGATAAATTAGGTATTAAAAAGCGAAACTTAAAAGCTTAGCATAATAATTCTGAAGTCTATATTTCTCTTTATACTTACTAATACATGGTTAAAGGGCTCAGTAGGTATACGTAGTATTTTGCCAGGTTCTCGGTCAAACAAAAGGCAGTCGACGGATGACCCTAATGCTCAAAAAGTATCACTACATCACGATATACGAGTACTTAGTATTTCCGCAACAATTGTGGAGCATGTCAACATGACAAGTCACTTTAGGTGCCTATATTTTGCACTAATTATCCAGTGTCGTCAGCATTAGCTGCGCTTCAGTGGTTTTGTGAAAACAACAGTATTTATTATAGTTTAGTTTTTATTTTTTTATTTATGTAAATGAAGGTTACATAATCTACATTCATTTTAAATTTGCTGCGCAGTTTAGTGACTGGGTTTTGATTTGACAATTTTGGCATTAATTAATATAGGACATGAAGCTGTAGCTAAAGGGAGAACGGGCCATAAACAACCAAGCAGGTCCGGTGCGGATTGGTGGTTGTTAACCCCAAGCAACATTTCATTCGGGCTAAGGCTGAAAAAAATGCCTTTAGGTGTTATAAGAGTCATAAAAAGGTTAATGCTTTGTTATCTGGTCATATTATGTACTTGAAAATGATTAATAAGTCTTAAAACTGATAGTTTATTATTACAATTTATTATGGTTGCTGGTAAACAATTATTAAATATGCTATACAAATAAATAATCTATATTTCAGACCGTGATATTAAAGAACTATCTCCAAGGAACTTTGCTAAAGCATATCAGCACAAGGTTTTGTATGGAGATCAATATATTAAAGAAAATATTTTTTTTCATATAATTTAACAAATATCAACGCCACATAGCCTTAACCCATTCACAGACCAGGGGTATTAAATCAACCACAACACCATTTAAGCTTAATGAAACAAAGGCATAACTCATACCAAAATTCAACCGAAACAAAATAACTTACACTCAATGAGTATTATCGGGCACTGTGTAAGGGCATAAAAGCCTATAAATACAGCGAAAACCAAACCTTAAAACAGAGTAAATAAAAAGACAATAAACTCTATTTTGTAAGTAGTAGATTCGATTTTTGAGAAGATGAAACACAAATACAATTTGGTATTAAACAAAAAACTGGTGGACATCGTCCCGTTCGTTAAATGTACGAAATTATGTGCTCCGATCCGTTAACCGTATCCGAATTTATTTCGTGAGTCGAGATCTCGATTTTGAGAATGCCACTGTGAATCGATTGTGTACTTTTTCATCGTTGTTTTGTGTCGCTGGGTTTGTATTTTACTCTAGTTTTTATGGTAGCAACTTTTTCTATTCGCATTATTTCCATTTTCCAGTATTTTTAATAATCAGATACTTGCAGCTTGCGTTGTATGTGTCAATAAAACAAAACCGGCCAAGTGTAAGTCGGACTCGCACACGAAGGTACCATTAACTATCATCATCATCATCATCATCAGCTCATTTTATGTCCCCACTGCTGGGGCACGAGCCTTCCCAATGGATGGATAGCGAGAACGGGCCATAAACCACCACGCGGGCCCAAGGGCGGATTGGTGGTTGTTAACGACTCCTAATGCAGCCGGGACCAACGGCTCTACGTGCCTTCCGAAGCACGGAGGAGCTCGAGATGATACATTTTTGGTCACCCATCCGATGACCGGCCTTTGCGAAATTTGCTTAACCTCAGCACTGACCGGGCGCGTTAACCACTGCGCCATCAAGCTCATTATCTATATAAAAGGCAAAAAAATCATATCTGTTGTATAGGAGCCCCACTTAAATATTTATTTTATTCTGTTTTAGTATACGGACGGAATAGACAACTGTTCTGTGATTATAGCGGCAACAGAAATACATCATCTGTGAAAATTTCAACTGTCTAACTATCACGGTTCATGAGATACAGTCTGGTGATAGACGGACAGCCAGACAGACGGACGCCACAGCGGAGTCTTAGTAATAGGGTCCCGTTTTACCCTTTGGGTATGGAACTCTTAAAATTATGATTTAATAAGATGTAGACCTAGAAATACTTATTAAATTGTTTTTTGAATTGATTGAAAATTACTTTTGGATAATATTGTCATTTCAGGTACCATGTGAAACCAAAATCTCAATAAACGTTATTACGTAATAAATAATTATTTTACAATTATTTAATAATAATAATAATCATCATTATTTGCATAAAACAGGTATTTTATTAGCATTTTATCTTTTCAGCGGCATTAATTGTTAACTTTGTATAGTTTAAGAAGCAAACCAAATAAACTTAAATACCTTCCATAAAATAACTGACTCCCAACAAACATATCTAGCAACCACTACTAAGTAAATGACAGAAAGCAAAAAAGCGTACAATATGAACATTACCTACAACTCCAAATACCTGTACAGTCAACATCATTAACATGTAAACAATGTAACTCTTAATACAATGAAGTAAGCGTCAAAACTAGTCAAAAGTGTATATATGTTAATGCTCGTAACTGTACAGAGGCTGAGGACACTTAAATCTTAATAGACGACAATGTTGTTGAAGATGAAGCGAGGTGCGAACAAAAAGCTAAGATCCCACGTGCCATAGAACAATGTTGCCCTAACTAGCTCGTTAAATTTCTACAAACGCCTGTTGTGATTGCGCCTACTCGATATTAATTTGACACTTCTTCAATTTTCTTCTATAGTTATGTTTTTTATTTTTGTTTTTAGGGTTCCGTACCTCAAAAGGAAAAAACGGAACCCTTATAGGATCACTTTGTTGTCCGTCTGTCTGTCTGTCTGTCTGTCTGTCTGTCAAGACTCTTTATCTCAAAAACGCGTGGAGGTATCGAGTTGAAATTAAAACCATATACTCAAATCTGCGGTCCCTTGAAGCTGTAAAAAAATCAAACTTCTAAGTTAAAGAAAAAAAAAGATACGGCTGTTTATGTCGCAAAAAACGTATATTTCGACACTCTCAAGGGAATCAAAATTCATAGGGTACTTGCCGTTGACCTAGAACTATGAAGTTTGGCAAATAGATAATATCGTCATATACTACAAGTACAGGGAAAAGTCTGAAAACTATACATATTTAATTAAATCATAAAAACAGGGTCTTTATGCAAGGAACGGGGGTCCAAATTTTGAAGTAAGTTAACCGTGTCATGTGGGATATCGTATGAAAGGGCTTCATTTGCACAAGCTTAAACAAATTTTTAATTATTTTTATGTTGTATAATTTTTGATTTATGACGAAGAATGAAAAAAGAAATACCTTTTACTCTTTTATATGTATAGGCACCTAATAACTTTAGTGTATGTAGTACCTACCTAACTGTCGGGAAAAGTTCGAGACTCGATTCCTGAACTATATAGTATGTACTTATTTTGTACGGAACCCTCGGTGGGCGAATCCGAGTCGCACTTGTCCGGTTTTTTTTACCTCGAACCTCTTTCTACTGACCAAACGTATACCTAACTAATTTACCATCATCATAATGCACCTACAACTGCCAGGGCTCATGCTTTCCTCCTACATAAACAATAGCACATCACATGCATAGCATACCATGCGACATAGTAGTACTGTAGTGATCGGGACTGCTTGGAGGTGCGGACCTACTGGCAGCCGTCGCGTTCTTCCTTCTTGTATATTTAAAATAAAACGACACGCGGTGAAAACAAAAGAATAGGACTTGAGCATCGATCGCAGGAGCGGCTACGACTTATTAATAGAATTATCATTGTAATATCTTGAGAAAATACTAATATATAAAAGTAAACGCTCTAATTGTTTCAATATACGCCCCCAATTGAGTAAAGGCCCCTCCGGCTTTTACAGTACATACCTCCGCATCCATTTTTTTTATTTGAATTTCGGATGAAAAGTGGTACATGGAGAGAACAATCAATATTCCGATGATGTAAAAGAAAGGGAGAAATGAAATGCCATTGCTGAGTTTTTTGCCAGATCTTCTCAGGAACGATTTTATGATTATTTCATAAGAGCTCGAATTGAAGCTTAGTAATGCCAATGCCACGCTATGAACCTTTCCCGCTGCAAGGCATAGACGACAATTCCCCAAATTAAAATACTAACTCAAAACATAACCAGCAAACCAGATAAACGCCACCGGCTGTCACATTAAGAGAACTACTTCCATGTTCCACCGGCAGCCACAGCCACAATGTTGCAAAAAAGAAGCGTTTTCGAAATACCTCAGCGCAAACACCTAATGCAGAAACTATATCGAGGAGCCAGAACAATCGGGGGCCTTTAACACCCTTGTCAATGCGACTAGAGCGGGCTATTGCGCGTCAATCTTGGAGGACGCGCGTCAGATGGTATCGGGCACACGATCCTTAGCTATCTGGGTTCGTCTGCGGTGTGGTGTTTACGTTGAAAACATTCTTTCATTGGTTCTAAATTTTGTGTTATACGCAAACAGGAGCAGTATCAGAAATTAGATATAAAATATTATCATAAAATATACATTTTTATTCCTTTCAATCAAGACATTTCTGGCTCAATAATTATGAGCACAGTCCCAGCTCCTCTGCGTTGCGCAAGTTACGGCTTGGTGTGTGATGACCTGATCTTCCATATACTATTAATGTAAGAAATTCTTAACCCAGTAGTGTAGGAAGTTTCTAAGCTGACGATAAATATATAAATGTAAAGTCAAATTGTTTATTCGATATAAGTTTTCACATGGACTTATTAAATTTTCCGATTAATGATAAAACTCAACTGAATCCATTTCAGACTTGGAAGAGCCTACAAACGAGAGGAGCAGGCAAGTAACTCAAGAAGCCTTTCCCCCTCCATCTTTTCAACCAAATCACATAACCCTACAAACGCGACCGCTAATCATACTCCCATATCGCGGAGCCACATAAATAGCGTCCATTAAGTTCGTACGCTATACCTCACACCTGATTGCTATTCCGAGCTCATTCTCCCCATCCAGAGCGCGAGACCAATCTAATTAATCACTCTCATAATAAATCTTCCTTGCGTTTTTCACATAAAAACCGAAGCGAGCGCAGCGCTCGCCTCTACGCGTCGCTATGTTCGCCTCCGTCCGCATCCTAGCTAATTGTTCGCGAGGCAATAATTGCCTTTCTCGCAGTAATAGGACCATTAAACTATTTAAGGGTCTAACCCAGTATAGCGAAGCCTTATGGAGAAGTATTCAGCTGATAGACCCTTGCTTTGTCACTTCGTGGCATGCGGTTGAGCCTTAATTTGTTTTTATAGGGTTTTAGATTTATGTTTTGCTAGCCGGGGACAAGTGGTTGAACTTTAGACTTTACTATGTTGTAGCTTCCTTGGTCTGAGTGCAGTTAACTTTAATATTGGACCATGAGGTAAAGTGTTTCGCTGTTTTAGCTTACTCGGTTTGAGGAAAGTTATAGAGGAATGCACCACGCATTTTCTTATAATACAACTTTGAAGCATATAGATAGCCGTACCTATTTATATGGTGTTAGTAATCTGATACAGCAAATCCATTTGTAATCTTTCATCCTTTGGTCCTAATTGTTGTTTATACAATATTTTATTTTTGTCAATATATTTATTGTTTTAATTCTTACCTTGCACTCTACTCATATACGATATAATGACGTTCACAAGAGCTATTTGTAGCCTAAACTGAATAAATCATTTTGAATTTTCATAAGCACGCCGTGTTTACCTATAGATTTAGCTGGTTTTACTTGTCGAAAACCATATCATTAACAACAGCCCTGTCTTTACCCGCAGCTGCGTAGACCTTCTTTTTCATGTGGCTCCTACTTCGGTCCTGTGTTCAAAAAAATGTAAATAGCTAGTAGACTTATTTATATAAACAAACAACCTTCAATTTACAACCTCAACAGTTTTCAGTTTCGCGTCATAAGGCCATCGCATAACATCACCGTTTCCACACCCCAAAAACACGGATTGTAGGACCACCAGAAACCTTTTGGGGTCCTCGTAAAAGGCATTTTACGGTTATTGGGGGAAAGGCAGTGTGTTTTTATCGGCTAATAGGCATAATTCCAAGGTGCGAATGGTAAAGCGTAATGGTTTCGATAAGATCTTTACGAATTTATAACAGCGCGCAGTTGGAGATCTCGCGAGATAATATGTTGATTTAATTACCTTTAATCGGTGATGTACTTGTTAATAATGTTTTTGGGCGGTGCCGGACACCTCTACCACAGAGTACATATCCTACTCTGTGCCTCTACCGCATAATAAGGAGGCTGCAGAATGCATGTTACATACAAACGCATTCGAGCAGTTTACACAGACAACCTCACACGGACACGGTATATTGTACCTATAGATGTGAAGCTGGTTACTAACAGTCATTTCTAGCGTAGCGGCTAGAAACAGCTTATTTTGGCTTATTATCATTTCTAGCGATAACTAGCGGCTGGAAACGGCCGCTTACATTTCATTGATATAATTCACATGATTAGTTTTTTGTTTTTGTTGTTTCTCTCCTGATTTACTATAGGATAGAATTAAAATAGATAGATATAGACAATGCCATTTGCATCTGCATTAAGTGTTAAAAACTCAAAATTCTCATACAAAATGTGACACAGCAGTGGAATAGGACTATTTTAATAATTTATTTGTCAGAGATGTTTTGGAAATATGTATCTATCCATGAAATAAGTGTGGACAGATATCTACTATTTTCGACTAGTAATAGTAAGCATTTAGTTTTATTTCTTTGTTTGGTTTATAATGATGATTAAATCGAAAGTAAACTAATTTAGCCAGGTGCTTACTTACCTACCTTTATTCTTTTAATTTTCATACAACAGCACCTAAACACAAACGTTGTTTCATAGTTTCCTGTTCGTCTCTGAATTAAGTAAATTAGTAGGTTTAAACGGTGTCTTCGGTGTTTATTTTAAAAAAAACAAAAATAGCAGAACATAATAAGTGCTACTGTATAACAAAAATAAGAGTTTAACAATAAAAAATGTAATAAAATCCTTTCTTTTTTCGATGCTCAAGTCGGGTATCTACCCGGTATCAAGCGGCTGGTTATTGTAATCGAATGCATACGGAACAGAACTCACACTAGGCACTCAGGCCCGTGAAAGGGTAGGTATAATGTGTGCGATGCTCGTGCGCGTCATGTATGAAAGTATACCTTCTGCAGTTTGTTTATTCTGTGCCTCTACCTCTGTGTTGTTGATGTATATAAGATAGCTAGATGTAAACTTTATTACTTACATACCTATAAGGAAAACAGTAGTTCATGTTAAAGGTAAAATTGGGCAAAGGCGATCGTATGTCTTTTAGACAACCTGTGGTTGAAGAATACAGGCTGATAAGAGGTAGCACGCAAATATTAAGAGTTCATATAGGTAAGTTGTAATGTTGAAATGAAACAACTTTTACGGATCTACTCGCGTTTATTTTACACATTACTTATTTAATGTTTATCCTGACGTTTCGAACCCTTTGCAGGGTCCGTGGTCACAGGGAGACTGAGGTGTTGGTCATCTCATAATTAGTTGGTAGCTTGTATACCCTCATTTAAATTTAATCAGGTGCGTTCCGTTTTACGCAGAAAGAGCTTACAGTATCTTTAGGTCTGGCAGTATGGTGTCGGGGCTGGGATTTAATATTTTGTATGATGGGATCCCAGGCTGGTGGTAGATTCCAACCATCTTCTCTATTAAAATTAGGATGTTTTTTTAATTTCAATAGCCTCGCGTATCATCCTAGGGATGAATCGTTGTTCTTTAACGAGTATTTGTGGTTTATCAAATCTGATGTAATGGTTGGGCCCCTCTAGGGAATGTTCGCATACTGCAGACTTATTTCTTAGCTTAAGAATCTTAGCTATATGCCGGGCCAGTCGGTAAGTTGGTGAATCAATCTGGCTTACAATAGGGCGTAGCGGAGCCTCGGGTTTGTGAATTTTTGGTAACCCATACAGTTTTGGTGGTTTAGGGCAGGAAGGAATTAAATTAATTAAAGGAATCCGGATCATAGTTTGAGTCACACTGTGTATCGTAAAGTAACCCATACAGATAGGTATCTCAATGGTGATTCTCACCACCATCCTAGACAGTTGGCTACTGTAGGGAAATCTTTGTTTCAGAGAGCACGCGGTATCTGTGACACCCAACACCTGGCTGCTGAGCTTCAGCATGTCAAGCACGTACTACAGGATAATAAACTGAAAGTACCACGGTTTTGTCACAGAAAACGCAATAAACCAACCACAGTCGAGCGCCAACCTGCTGTACTTCCATATATGAAAGGTGTCACTGACAAGATTGGACATATCTTAAAGCGAGCTTCAATCAACACTTACTTCAAGCCGCCGAAGAAGATCAACCAATTTTTACGACCTGTCAAGTGCAACATACCCCTTCAAGATGCAGGCGTGTACAAACTGGACTGCGACTGTGGGCTCTCTTACATCGGGCAAACAAAGAGAAGTATAGGTACCCGTGTTAAAGAACATATAGCCGACGTCAAGCATAGGCGCGAAAATAAGTCTGCAGTATGCGAACATTCCCTAGAGGGGCCCAACCATTACATCAGATTTGATAAACCACAAATACTCGTTAAAGAACAACGATTCATCCCTAGGATGATACGCGAGGCTATTGAAATTAAAAAACATCCTAATTTTAATAGAGAAGATGGTTGGAATCTACCACCAGCCTGGGATCCCATCATACAAAATATTAAATCCCAGCCCCGACACCATACTGCCAGACCTAAAGATACTGTAAGCTCTTTCTGCGTAAAACGGAACGCACCTGATTAAATTTAAATGAGAGTATACAAGCTACCAACTAATTATGAGATGACCAACACCTCAGTCTCCCTGTGACCACGGACCCTGCAAAGGGTTCGAAACGTCAGGATAAACATTAAATAAGTAATGTGTAAAATAAACGCGAGTAGATCCGTAAAAGTTGTTTCATTTCAATGTGTAGTGTTCGCGTAAACTTTAGAAAACAATAAGTTGTAATGTGTATTTCAGTATAAATAATGCAACGCCAAGTTAAACAAAAAGATAGAAAATGATTTTTATTTATGTAAGTTCAAAATAATTTTGAATAGCGATTTTACAACCGGATCGCAATGCAATTTTGAGTTTTTCCACTTAGATAGATGGTCAAGGCATAGCAATTTTTTCGTGTTATAAATTAAAGGCCTTACTTGAAAACCGAGTATAAACTTGAAATAAATATTCCAACAAAAGTTGCCGTCATGCAAACTTCATTTCAAGTTTATGTAAAAGAGGCGAAACACGGAAAACTATTCGAAGCTTATACTTTGTTTATTAAAAAGGCCCTTAAAGTAGACCATAAGTTGCGAGCGGCTATATTATTAACAACAATTCACGTGTAAGCCTAGATATAGTCACGACATTGAAACTACACAATATGTCCAACCACCGGAATCCGTATAACTATAGTAACAATGTCGCATCGCGTGAGAAATGCTCGAGTCGTGAAACCTATATTGTTTAGCCAGATATTATCTGTGGCGAAGACTTCGCATTATGACGAACGATACCTTAACTGCCGATTTATTCATAATACCGCGAGAATACAAGATCGCGATTGGTCACGAGCGATTGTTAACGATTTTAAATTGAAAATGTGCTATATAGATCACGCTTGTGGTAATCTCGCGCGGCGCTGGATCATAGTGCCTAGTGTGAGTTTTGTTTACTATCCGTATTCATTCGATTACGTTTACGAAAATGAAAATTTATTTAGTAAAGTTTTAACTCTTCTCGTATGTCGCCAGGAGGCGCTGCTTCATTGCCATAATAATTTTCGACGTGATCTAATGTCAAATGAAACAAGGGTTGCCAACCATACTTTAAAATAACGTATCCTACGTTATTTTCCATCCCCATACTTTATTCTTTTTAATAAAAATGAGCTCTTTGACCTCATCTCACCTTCTCCCTTTCTTCATGAGTACACGTGCTGCTCTTCGGAGTCACTGCTTCACTGTCTCAAATATCCCATCGCGCACAAAGAAATTTGGAGACTTGTTTCTTTGTCGCACCTCCAAAAGATGGAATAGTCTACCAGCACACGTTTTCCCTCCTTCCTATAATATGGGGTCCTTCAAGAGAGGCGTGAAGAAGCACCTTGTGGGCCGGCAGAGTGAAGTTGACTGATGCTTCGTTTGTTTCCACGCTGCACCAGTTGTCTTCGCGTCTGGACTTCATTTCCACTTAACATCAGGTGGGATGGAGTCATTTGCCGAGCTAAGTTTAAAAAAAAAATGTTTTGAAAATACTTTTTCCGACTAATGCGTGCGTTTGAACGGAATATTTCTGTTGACTTAATTTCTGAACTACTGAATGACACTCAGACTCAGGTGAAGTGAAACGAAACGCAACGTTTAAATAATTTTAGAAAATACTTTATTTTTTCTTCAAAATCTTTTTTTATACTAGTTAGTATAGTATAGATTTACTTTAATTTCCTGAAAAATTGTTGACAACCCTAAATGAAACTCACACTAGGCACCTAGGCACCCAGTGCGATTCGAATGTGATGTTTAGGTATAATTATGTTTTTGTTTTGAAATCTGAAATTTATTGGTACTGTAGAGCTTTATAGCTCTACTTCTTATAAAAGGCGGCAATAATATAACTGTGCTATATTTTATCAAGAAATTCACAATATTTAAGCCCGGGCTCGACCGCTTAACTCGCAATGATAATATTCATAATTGAGGCTCGACCGCGAAAGAGGAGAGCCCGGACTTTAGTCTCAGCTGGCTGACACCGAATCGTCATCTTTTGTTTCCTTCTATCGATTTCTTGCGACGCGTTCCGTTTTCGACGCAGGCCACGTCATGTGCCATAGAGCTGCCCGAGCAAGGAGACCCGATCACTACAGTATTCAGTATTTTAGCTTTAAAACTGTCTGATATATCTTCATCATCATTTCAGCCAAAAGACGTCCATTAATGGACAAAGGCGTCCCGATATGTATTTATATTCATTTATTTCGCCATAAATTTATAACATATGGACCTACATCAATAAAAGTGGATGTTACGTTTGTTACAAATTTACCCTTTTATGGCACTGTGCTATATTTAAAAAATACTGATGAGGCCATTTTGTACTCTTGTTCTGTGCTTGTTGAAATGGAAATCATTAACGTCACTAATGTCGATATGGATCCGTCTGACATCTTGGTATGATGCCCGCATCATCCCATACGGCTTTTGAAGCGTGAAGCTACGCCTCCGTGGATAGTTAGGCCTAAGAGCCAATCTCTTAATGAATAATAGCAATTATACACCTAAATTATATAGTTCCCTTATTTGAAAAAAAGACAGAGTGTTGAAAAATTCCACGAATTTTTTCAACATTTTGTCTTTTTTCAAATTGTAATTTGTTCACAACAAAATTTGCGTAAACTTATATATAACTATAATCATAGAGCCCTTATGTAATTTACTTGCCTAACCTTTGCTTAAACCTTTACACATATCTTCAAATAAATTTAACCTGTATTAAAAACTAGATGAAACATTCTTCAACTGTAATATTTTTCAATTGTTAAGGTATTTACAATTTTATGGGGCGCTGCGGCCACTTAATGGTATGATTGTCTTCTGTATAATTGGTCGGCGACGTCATAAGTCCACTCGAGTTATGGGTCCTTTCGACCCCTGATTTGTGTGTGTATTTTTAATGAGTGCGACGGTTAGGGATGCGACTTAAAATCGATGATTTCGAAATATACAAACGTTTTAGATTTAATTTGATATAAATAAGCTAAGACTAATAGTATACGTTGACCGCTTAATTGATTTCTAAGTGATTGACAATGGCTACGAATGCAGGTTGTACTAAAAAGTATTTAATACATAAATTACCATCTTTTTCTATTTGCTCACTATCGAAATTGCGATCGAAGAATCTGAATGTTTCAGGCAAAATTAAAAGTCTACTTGACAAGAATGGAGTACCTTCAGTTCGTTTTTTTAAATGCAATAATTTAATGTGTAAGATAGTATTTTTAAATATATTTCAAACGCCATAGCCACAGTTCCTTAGTGTTAGAAAGTAAGTACTTAAGTAAAATAAACTTTAAAATATATCCGCATAGTGTATCAGAACGAAATTCATCAAAATTTTATTATTCAACTTTAAACTTTGAATATTCTCTTACCTAACTAAACTACTTTTATATAGGAAAAGTAACCCGACATAAAAAAGAAAAGCTTGTTGATTTCAAAAACATCAATACATGGACTTGTCGGGAAAGTGAAGAGTCATGTCTGCGGTTTTGTTTTATTTTCTGAAATTTGTGTCATGTCGAATATTAATGTGAAATAATGGTGGATTATTAATCGTTATGTGTTCGTGAGTGTGCATGAGTGTTGGCAAATTATACAAAACCAGTGCAACGTTACTTTTCAAATTCTCTCAAGAAGTCCGCGTGAGGACTTAGTAAAGCCCCACATCTTTACTGAGATACTCGAGGGGTTGGGGGGTAAATCATTTCTCACTTCTCATTTCTATTATCATTCATCATCATCATACAGGAAGGAAATATTGTATAAATATGTATTACTTCTAAGAAAAATTACTTTAACAATGGCTAAATGTGCTAATCGCACGAAGCCATCAACTAAAGGAAAAGTAAAACATCGATACCTTTATCCTTACCTCATCCCTAGAATTGACCATTCCGTATTAACGTAAGAGGAAGGACCGTCCATTGTTGAAGACTGATCGATGCGGTCACTGCAAACGTTATGATATGAATGTGGACTTATTAAAATTTACCTAAATGGAATAAGTGACGGATACAGGCTTAATTTAAGATACATTGTGGCACTCCATTTGGTTTATTGTACTGGATTGAGATGCATTTGATTGGATTTATCACTTCAAATATTAATATAGCTGGTTGGTGGAACGGGAGTGAAATGTATATAGCTGAAGTAAGGTCGCTGTGACAACGAGTCCTATTGTGTAATATTTTATGCTTAGTTAAAGTAAGTGAGGAGCTCGATGGCGCAGAGTTTAACGCCTTCGTTCTGCGATTGCTAATGTTAAGCAACTTTCGGAAAGACCGGTCATCGGATGGGTGGCCAAAAATGTATTAGCTCGAGATCTCTCGTGCTTCGAAAGGCACGTGAAGCCGTTACTCTCGGCTGAATTAGCAGTCGTTAACAAACACCAATTTGCACTGGGCCCGCGTAGGGATTTATGACCCGTTTTCTTTGTAGTGTTTCTATTTATTTATTTATTTATTTAAGGACAGCTAGCAGGAACATACACCAAAACAATGCATTGATACACTTCAAAATTACAAGCTATAGTGTTGTCTTATTTATAAGCTGCCACGACATGTGTATTACTATGCAACCAGAATCCAATTAACTAAGTTCAGAGTAAAACAAATTCAACAAGATTATAAATCTTAATTCACAAAATATAAGTTTACAAGCCTTAAAAATGCTAATAACAGGCACAGAGTGAACCAACTATATCAACTTGTACAAAGTGAAATAATTTAACAATTCATAGGGAAGGCTCGTATCCCAGCAGTGGTGAGGATATATAATGAGCTGGTGATGATGATAATGATGACTGTCAGTCGTGGGATATCGCACTGAAGCAGTCTCTCTGAGAAGGTGGGTGTTAGGATTCTCGCACTGAACTGATCTTGATAATTTTGCAACCAAGCAGCAGTGTTTGATTTAGTTTGAAGGATATGTGATCACTGCATGAGTTGGCATTCGCATGTATATTACTTATAGATTGAATAGACACTGTAAATGCTGTATTAATATTTTCTTTATTTTTATTATGAAACTAGGCTTAAGGGCAAATTTATATTATTGTGTTGGTCTATTGTATCTACAACTACCTACCTACAGAGTCTGACAAATAAACAAAGAATAAGCTTCGAATAGTTATTCCGTGTTTTGTCTCTTTTACTCTAATATGAAATGACGTTTATATGACAGGAACAAAACACGGAATAACTATTCGGAGCATATTCTTTGTTTATTTGTATGGCACCAAATGTTTGACATTCCTTGCAGGTGCGGACTTAATACATAAGTACATATAAATCCATAGGAAGGTACTTCTATCAAATCAATTTAACTATATAATTGTGTTTTTAATTCCATTTATAAAACTAATAACATCGACATTGATCACGACACAAGACAACGTGCTGTTTCATCCAGACTCAGAATAATAACTAAAGCTATAGAAACCGGACTAAAATAGCAACACTCATTCATCAGTTCGTACTATTTTAACTAATGAACCTAAGTGATGTATTGGAAAGAGATCGATTGTCCCTTTTCTTTCGTTATTTCGAAGGTGTCACCAGATTTGTGACGTCATATTTGAGGTAATGTAGTGAGTGACTTTATAAAGGACTCAAAGATTTTTTTGATCACCGATTATCTGATGACCGTTTGACATAACAATACAAAAAATAAAAACTAAGTGTCAACCATTTGTCGCACCTTCTTTTCTAGCCATAAGATAGAACGGAACTAAACATAGTTGCACGATTTTTATTTTAGCCATACTTCTATAGCTTTAGTTATTGTTCTGAGCATCCAAATACGTATATTTATACATAAACGCACCAACCAGTGCCAGTGGTACGAACAAACTCATTACAACGTGTACGAAACATTAATTTACACTACGGAGGTTATACACCAATAAAAAAAGTCGAGAGCCATCGATAAAACAAATGGGTTCGATTTTTAATTCGGACTGATCTGGACAGGTCATTTTATACAGCCGAGTCGATTTAAAGGGTTTCAATATTTTGTGTGACCACACTGTGGGACTTGGTTGTGCGGTATGTTTATTTTTAATTCAAAATTCAAACCCATTTATTCAGTTTAGGCAATAAATTATTTACAAATAGCTCTTATGAACGACATTATGCCATCGGTTTGTAAGTCTACTCTGGGCGTCCTTTTATGATAATGCCCTATCATAAAAGGACACTTTCCATCACAAATAAAACACAAAATATAAAAAACAATCACAACATGGTCTTGGACCAAGTTATAAGCCAGCAGACTTGCATGCTTATAAATAATTAAAAAAAAAAACAACAAAAGCGAAAAAAATATTACATTTAATGTTACTGAGTGCCTAATAGAACTTTTATTGCAATTCATGTAAACGGAAACGAGGATTTGTATAGTCATATAGCTCCGCCTGCCAGTTTAAGGTCAGTTTAGAACGTGGTGGTAACAGTCGTGTCAAAGATCCAACTTTTAGGTGAATCGCTGTCAAAAAAAGACGCTCAAACTGAGACATAAGAGACTCCATTCCATTCAGTTGAGATCCTAAAGTAAATCACAATAAGATATGGTGGTAAGCCTCCTGATAATAAACGACAGTTAAATTGAAATGAAACAACTTTTACGGATCTACTCGAGTTTATTTTACACATTACGTTTAATGTTTAGGTGTTGGTCGGTTCATAATTAGTTAATAGCTTGTATACCCTCATTTAAATTTAATCAGGTGCACTCAAAAATTAAAAAGCAGTGGCAAAATTCAGCGCTTACGTCAGCCTTCCCAGTAGCATAGCGGTCAGTGCAGCCGCCCAGATTGCGGAAGACCCAGGTTCGATTCCTGGCTGGATAGGCGTTGAATTTTTTCACTGTATTTTATAAATTAAATATTTTATTTAGCTCCAGTGCAGCAATTAGCACTTAAAAATAAAAGTAAAATTTGCTATAGCGTTGTGTTATCAAATTTGTGGTATTTCATCTGCATAGCCATCGGTTGCAATACCGTTGGATAGATGGCGCACTGTGCCGCTATTAGCACTCAAAAATTAAGAAAGCAGTGACAAAATTCAGCGCTTACGTCAGACTTTCCGGTAGCATAGCGGTCAGTGTAGCCGCCTGGATTGCGGAAGACCCAGATTTGATTCCTGGCTGGGTCGGGTAGGCGTTTAATTTTTCCACTGTATTTCATAAATTTTATAAATATTTTAATCAGGTGCGTTCCGTTTTACGCAAAAAGAGCTAACTTAGATCAATACAAAAATACAAAACAGTGTTGCTTATTAGGGTGGTGGCCATATAGTTTTTACTGCTGCTTTTTTTGACAGCAGATTTATACTAACCTTTATGGAGCCAGCAGCGTGGCGGTTTATGTAACTCATTCTTGCCAAGTGCTACGCATGCCTGTGCTCAGCAGAAAGACATTTAATTTTGTTTTAGACTGATGTTGATAAATTTCATAATACGAACATGCCTACATAACATACCTCCATGCATACGTGAACGATTAAGTTTAATTAATTAATTAAATTCTTACAACTATAATTCAAAATTCAAAATCATTTATTCAGTTTAGGCTACAAATAGCTCTTATGAACGTCATTTTATGCCATCGGTTCGTAAGTCTATCTACTCTGGGCGGGAGATCTTGTATACATACAGTAAAAGAAAACTTGGGATAAAATTACGCTAATTAAACTAAATGCTATTTTGGTATTTAAATGAAAACCTGTATCCTTTTCCTTTTAAATAGAAATAAATAAATAAATAAATAAAAATTTCCAACATTCACTCAAATATAGACATTACAAGATAAACAGCGATCATTCATGTACATTTAAAAAAAAATTAACAAATCGCCATTGCCATAAAATACTTACGTACTAAAAGCACCAAGTTTTTATAGCAGCTAGAAGAAGGATCGGTCGCATACCGTTCACCTTAAAAGCCATCATAAATATATAACGTACGCAGCGGGCGCAAAATATTTGAAGTGCATCAACAAAAACTACACCCCAGCCTCCCAATACGGGCATCGACAAATCTGTAACCACCGGTACGAGCGATTAATCTAGAAAATTTCATACAACACTTCGGTACGGCGGGCTCGTACCGTTGGCCACGCCTCACATTCGCGCCAAGACCACCGCAGTAGAGCACAATTTCAAATTTCGAATGAATAATCGGCGAACGATTACGGGCTGATGTGTTGCGTTACCTTTTTTGAATTTCGAATTGTATTTGAGCGCGCTTTGTGTAAACTTCGCCGTAAAACGTAAAATTAAATTGTAATTTCCCTCGGTGGCTGCGTGGTAAAGCACGCGGTCCGATATCTGGAGGGCTTGTTCAATTCCCAGGTCTGGCAAAGTGAGTTTAGGATTATTTTAATTGTGGCCAAAAAGCTTGTGCGTTGCAGGTTGTAACAGGCTTTGACTACGAGCACGAGCGTCTACGACGCGTTAATCGGGTTTTTAGTTAATTGCGAGGAATACTACGGAAAACTTATTCAATGATAATAGAAATGACGCAACGAACAGTGAAACAGCACTAGGCGCCAAAACCGACAGAGTCGTAATATAGTGGTAAGAAATATACGTCAATGAGAAATACAAAATATCGACTTTGATGATTTAATTTTCAATTACTCATAATTTATAATTAAAAAATAAAATTGTTCCATTTCAATAACAAACCACGTCAAGACTTCTTGACGGGAAAGTGAAGAGTCATTGTCTGCGGTTTTGTTTTATTTTCTAAAATTTGTGTTATGTCGAATATTAATGTGAAATAATGGTGAATTATTAACCGTTAAATATTCGTGAGTGTTGGCAAATGAAACAAAACAGTGCAACGGCACTTTTCAAATTCTCTCAAAAAGTCTAAGTCTGCGTGAGGACTTAGTAAAGCCCCACATCTTTACTAAGCTCTCGAGGGGTTTGGGGGTAAGTATATCATTTCTCACTTCACATTTCTATTATTATTCATCATCATCATATAGGAAGGAAATATTGTTTATTTATATGTTTAACTTGTAAGAAAAATTACTTTGACACTGGCTAAATGAGCTAATCGCACGAAGCCATCAACTAAAGGAAAAAAAAACAAACCACTTGTAATGTTGTGAAAGTATAATTATATCTTTATCAGGGCGTCACCGCTCTTCCAATGTGTCTTATTTTACAGGTATGTTGAATTGTATCCTTTTTTTTACAGCACTTTATTTTAAAAAAAAACACGCTATAATGTTGTGGCCAAGTAGAACGAGTGGTAACCCTGCGAACTGAAGATTTTCTACGAAATCACTTAACCGATGTCGATAACCGAATTTTCAATTACGCGTTATAATCGTGCCATGGGCTTTCCGGAAATTTATTATTGCTACAATTTGTATGTGCACACGTTTATTACTGTAAGTGCAGGTTCGATGCTCCGATGCACTTGATTTAACTAGTGATATTGTTTTTGGAAAGGGTACTTACTGATAAACCGAAGCGCTCGATGGCACAGTGGATAACGCACCCAGTCGGCGATTGCTAAGGTTCAGCAACTTTCGCAAAGGCCGGTCATTGGATGGGTGACCAAAAACTTATCATCTCAATCTTCTCCGTGCTTCGGAAGGCACGTGAAGCCGTTGATACCGGCTGCATTAGCATTGGCTTACACGGGGCCCTCTTCGTGGTGGTTTATGGCCCGTTCTCCTTATCCCTTATCCACACAGGGAAGGCTTGTGCCCTAGCAGTGGGGACATAAAATGTCTTGACGTGCCTTCTAAAACATGGAGGGGCTCGAAAATTTTTGGTCACCCATCCGATGACCGGCCTTTGCGAAAGTTGCTTGACTTCAGAAAACTCAGACCGGGCGCGTCAACCACTGCTCCACCGTGCTCCTCCTGCTGGATAAAGGCCTCTTTCAACGCTGCCAGCCACTTTGCGTTATCGTCGCTCCACCGCGCCGGAGGGCGTCCTACACTAGTGCCAGAGCCTTAGAAGTTTTGTTGAGGATTCCGGGTTAAATGCGCTTCCCCAATGGCCTTATTATCACTTAATATCACTTAACACTACAACACAACGTAGAGAGAGATTTAATTTATGAAATGATTTCTTTTCTTACTTCAAAACCACACATAGAATTAATGAATTATGCCCATGTCTACAGTTTCTCATTTCTACGGATTCTATGTATCAAATAAAACAAAAGAAATAATTTCAAATATGTTATACTAGTACCTTATTTCTTCATTCAAATAAAGCTGTTAGCTGTTAGATTTAATTAATTACGCAAATCGATCAAAACACTTGACTTATAACGAACACGCAGGTTCGAATCCTGTTTCGGTTATTTACCGACTCAATTAATTTTAATAATATTTCGGTGACGTGACGTTATTATGTATATTTTTAAATGAGTTAATAAGGACATACCAAAATGCGGTAACAAGAATCAGCATATTTTGAATACATTCACACCTACAACAATGAGGGCTAATTATGTTATTCCTCGTTTACACCGAAGCGTAACACTCTTTCCTTATTTTTACTAACTACAGCGAGAATAATATGACGTTTTTATATGCCCCGCGTAGTGTAGACGCACCATAAATTTATTTTATTCTGATTTGTATAATTTGGGTTATCTTGTACGTACTTTAGGCAATGATCTCCATGCAGCTTTCATATAATTCTAAAATGATGTTAGTTTTGTGTGGCAGAAAGAAAAACCATTACGGGAATCTATAAACCCTTACGATCGCCAATACGGGTTTCGGCCGAAACGGTCAACGGGTGATCTTCTAGCGTTTATTACACATCTCTGAGGTGAGGCTATTGATAAGCGTGGCGAGTCGGTAGCTGTTAGCCATAGACATAGCCAAAGTTTTTGATCGGGTCTGGCACAAAGCTCTTCTCTTCAAGCTCCCGGCATACGGTCTGCATGCTCAGTTCTGCAACTGGGTCGCTGGCTTCCTACATGAGCGTAGAATCCGCGTACTTTCAGACTGATGCGCTTCGCGGTTCATGTCAGTGAACGCTGGTGGCCCTCAAGGGTCCGTTCTATCCCCCACGCTGTTCCTTCTGCATATCAATGATATGCTTCCACTTGGAAATATTCATTGCTATGAAGATGATATCACAGTGCAGGGTGGGTATAACGGTCACCCAGCGGCTGGGCAAGTCGAGACTGAAGAGAAACGAGTAAATCTTGTCATTGAGCTCAATCGGGTATTGGACCTCATATCTAAATAGGGCTCCAATAATCTTGTTGCAATGCCAAGAAAACACAGGTAAGCGCGTTCACGGCAAAAAAGTCGCCATTTCTACCCATTCCTTCTCTTCAAGGCACATCACTCGGCCTGCAGAGCAGTATTAACATGCTCGGTATGGAGATTCGCTGCGATCTGAACCAGAGGGACTATACCGAAGCCGTGATAAAAACAGCCTTACGTAAACTCGATGTCCTGAACAGGGTGCGGTGATTCTTTACGCTAGATCAGTTGTGACTTTTGTACAAGACGCAGGTGCAGTCTTGCGTGGAGTAGGTACTGTTCGCACCTCTGGGACGGTTCCGCAAAGTACCTTCTCGATGCCTTGGACAGATTGCAGTGGCGCGTTATACGCATTATCGGCAATGAAGAGGTCACTAATACTGTGGATCCCCTGCAATTGCGTAGAGATAATATAGCGTTACTCAGCGTCTTCTACCGCTTATACCACGGCGAGTGCTCTGAAGAACTCTTTGACCTTATCCCACCTTCTCCCTTCCTCCATAGGAGTACGCGTGCTGCTCTCCGCAGTCACAGTTGTACTGTCTCGAACATTCCATCGCGCACAAAGAAATTGGGCGACTCGATTCTTTGTAGCAGTTTCAAAAGATGGAATAGTCTACCAGTACATGTTTTCCCTACTTCCTATGACATGGGGTCATTCAAACGAGGTGTGGAGAGGCACCTTGTGGGCCGGCAGGGTGAGGGTGATTGATGCTGCTTTGTTTTACGCTGCACCAGTTGTCCTTGCGTCTGGACTCCGTTTCCACTTGACATCAGGTGGAGTGGAGTCATTAACCGAGCTATGTGTAAAAAAAAACTTTACAAAGCATAATAATATTACCTATACTCTAAATCAATAAAAAGTTATTTTTAATTAGATACCAATACTATTCTAAAGGAGCTCGATGGCGCAATTGTTAACGCGCCCGGTCTGCGAGTGCTGAGGTTAAGCAACCTTCGCAAAGGCCGGTCATCGGATGGGTGACCAAAAATGTATCATCTCGATCTCCTCCGTGCTTCAGAAGGCACGTAAAGCCGTTGGTCCCGGCTGCATTAGCAGTCGTTAACAACCACCAATCCGCACTGGGCCAGCGTGATGGTTTATGACCCGTTCTCCTTATCCATCCATAAGGAAGGCTCGTGCCCAAGCAGTGTAAACATAAAATGAGCTGATGACAATGATGACTATTCTAAATGTTTTCAGTATGCACAGATTTTAGTTACAAAAAAAAAGAGTGTCCTCAAAAGACAACACCTCGTCTGTTCTCCAGAGAGCCTATACCCCTAATTAAAGTTATTTTCGGTTAGATATCAACACTTTTGAAAAGTATTTCGGTGTGTCAAACAGATTGTAGTTACAAAAAACAGTGTGTCCTCAAAAGAGAACACTTTATCCGTTCTCCAGAGAGCCTATATCCTCAATAAAAGTAATTTCCAAGTAGATACCAACACCTTTAAAACGGATTTCGGTGTGACAGACAGATTGTAGTTTCAATAAAAAAAGTGTCCTCAAAAGGGGCACCTCGTTACCGCGCATCTCCACAATTCGCCTACAATTACGCACTTTTGGCACCGCAAGGGTAAAATTTTGATTAAAGTGAGATTTTTCACTTTAAAAGCGTCAATTTCGTAATTCACCATAATTATGCCTATGAATAATTCAACGTGCCGATTATGAGAATATATGTTTAAGATTTACAATATTACCATAAGTTATTAATCAGTGTTGACTTGTTTACAATAGAATCGAAATGTTTCTTTCATTTCCAACGTTAGCAATCTGTTTTATAGTGACAGTGTCATAAAGATGTATTGTATAAATTATGTGTGGAGATTTCTGTGACTGACAATTAATTAGGTAATATTTTTTTATTTTAACACCTTAAGGCTGGTTTCGTCATTACCGCAGCTTTTGTATGTAAATACAATAATTTATCGAACACTAATATCATTTTTTATAACCTTTAGATACTTCCTGTTTTGTGCAATTATTAAAACATGCTAAAAAAAACTATATTATTATTATATTACTTTAGATTCGGAAGGCACGCTGGCTCAATTTGTGTTAAGAAACTCAAGCTTTTACTGCCTCTGTGGTCTAGAGGTCAAGACACATGTTTGTCTACTCGGTTTGATTGGTGGGAGGGCTTGTTTGCCCGCCTGACTAGCTACCACCATCTTAACTAAATATTTCGCCGTAATGTTTTTGTTTTGTTTATAAAATTTTAAACGCAAATTTTGTTACGAAACTAATTACAAAAAAAATTCCACGAGCAGGATTTGAACCTGCACCCTTCTGACATATAAACAATAACAAAAACATTTTATAAATAGTTTGCCTACTTCTTAACTGATATTTAGTATTTGCAAAAATATTTATGTTCGGATTTTAATGACGGTAGTTGTTGAGATTGAATGGACGCCTTTGGCTTTCAAAGTAAAAAGTAAATAGTGTTGAATAATTTCGGCAGGCTGGTTAGAACCACGAGAGCACCTGACCCGGTATGTCAGAAGAGTGCAGGTTCAAATCCAGCTCGTGTTTTTGTAATTTCGCCATAACATCAATGTTTGTAGCATTGTTGTGTTCCGGCAGCTAGAGATAAGATAGCCAGTGCCTCAGTAGTTGAGGATTCCGAGTGAAGTGCGCTTCTACTATGGGCCTTATCAACACGTAACATCAGGTGAGAATCGGGGAGATGAAGGCACCGAGCTTACCCGTAAAATATGAAAAAAAAAATGCAGTGACCGACCGAAGCATAAATTCTGAAATTCACCGACGAGGGTTCATTGGAGAATTTCTACAGAGTTTGGTAGGTATTGCATAAACATGTCTTTGTCCTACTAGATTCTCCGAGGCGTTCTAGTCAGTGTCTTAGTGTAGGAACATACTATGCCGAAATTACGCGACTGAAGTTCGGCATGATTACGCCTGCAATGCTATTTAAATTACTGATGACACATAATACCGAAATTACGTTGCGTTATAGCGTACAGCCTAACTTCGGTCGGGCGTAAGTTCAGCGGTAACTTATTCTATAGAGCACACATTATACGCGACCGAAGTTCGTTTCGATTGCCGACGAAGATCCGGGGGCGGGGTGCAGCGGGGAGGCAGTAACTGAATTTCTGCCGCGTTATTTCGGCACTTATGATGTGTCATATAAGCCGAATACGTCGGAACGTAAAATCTTCCGTAATGATAGAGATGGCCGCGGAGGCGGCACTCTTATCTATTACAAGCGGTCACTTCACTGTGTCCCGCTCGACCCCCCGCAACTTTCCGATCTAGAGGTTTCGGTCTGTCGGCTAGGCATGACAGGCCACGCGTCTATCACTATCGCTTCCGCTTATTTGTCCCCAAATAAGCGTTTGACACAACCCGATCTCGAAGCGCTGTTCGCTATGGACACCGCCGTCATTATTGCCGGCGATTTCAATAGTAAACACGCTCAGTGGAGTTGCAATTCAACCAACCGTAACGGTCGGGTGTTGAGCCAACTCGCTGAGACAATGCTCTTCGATATCGTCGTGCCTATGGAGCCCACCCACTATCCGTGAATAGATAATTTCACCCCTAACCCGCTAGATATGGCACTTCTACGGAACGTAACCTTGCGGCTGCGTTCTATAGAAGTGATCCACGCGCTCTCCTCCGACCATAGGCCGGTTGTTTTACAGTTAGGCCCCCCCACCGACCCCACCCCCGTCATTAAGGTGGTGACTGACTGGGATAAGCTCGAGAAGCTTCTCGAACCTACCGCCAGTGAGTCATTAAACCAGATTCCCGACGTCATTGACTCGCCTCACGAGACAGTGGCCGCGATCGACGCCCTCGGTAGTCACCTCACTAACGCTATAAGCGAATCGTCCAGGCGGGTTGTAGCGACGGCTGACCATCGCTTCAAACTGCCGGACGATATGAGGCGACTATTGCGGGCGAAGAACGCCGCCACTCGCGCTTACGACTCCTATCCCACATCGGATAACCGGGCTCGTATGCGCTCCCTGCAGCGTGCTGCTAGAGAGCGCATAAAAGAGCTCCGCGATTCGAGATGGCATGGCCTTCTTAAGGATATCACGCCTTCTCACCAAGCTTATTGGAAGTTGGCGAGGACCTTTAAGTCGGAAACGGTCACTTCGATGCCCCCTCTCTGTAAACCCGACAATTCGATCGTCTTTGACGACGACGAAAAAGCCGAATGCCTGGCCGACAGCCTCGAGGCCCAATGCTCGCCCAGCACGCTCCCAGTCCCCCAAAACCATATCGAAATGGTTGATAGCGAAGTCGAAAGACTCTCGTCCCTCCCTCCCACCGCGACCCTTCCGCCCGTTACGGAAGATGAGGCGCAAACGCTCATTAAGCGTCTTAAACCCCGTAGTGCCCCCGGGGCAGACGGCATCTCAAATAAGATCCTTAAGATCTTACCCGCTCAGCTCATCCTTTTAATAGTAGCTATCTTCAATAGCGCCATGACTAACGCCATCTTTCCCGCTGCGTGGAAAGATGCGGTAGTCATAGGTATTCATAAGCCCGGTAAACCGCGTACCGCCCCCTCTAGCTATCGCCCCATCAGTCTTCTCAAATCGTTGGGAAAACTGTATGAACGCGTTCTAGTTTCCCGATTAAGGGACTACATCCTTTCTAACAATCTCCTTATCAACGAGCAGTTTGGGTTCCAGCCCAAACACTCGTGCACCCACCAATTCCACCGCCTCACGGAGCATATCCTTTCCGGTTTCAATAGAAACCGTCACACAGGCACCGGAGCTCTTTTCTTCGACGTCGCGAAGGCGTTCGACAAAGTCTGGCACAACGGCTTAATTTATAAGCTGTACAAACTCGGCGTGCCAGACAGACTCGTGCACATCATACGAGACTATTTGTCGGGTCGCTCCTTTCGCTTCCGCGTCGAAGGAACGCTCTCCGCCCCCCGCCCTATTCGAGCCGGCGTTCCGCAGGGATCCGTGCTCTCTCCAACCCTCTTTGCGCTTTACGCAAACGATGTCCCCAAGTCCCCCGGCGTAGAGCTAGCTCTATTCGCGGATGACACCGCGCTATATTCGTCTGGTAGAGACAAGACCGCGGTTTCCAAACGACTCCAAAAGGCCGCTAACACCCTCGGCGCTTGGTTTCGCAAGTGGCGGATCGAAGTGAACCCCGAAAAAAGTGCCGCTGTGTACTTTCATCGGGGTCGCGACGAATCCTGCCGTCCGATTCGCTTATTTGACCGCCCTATCCCATGGGCTAGGCAGGTGAAATATCTCGGTGTCACCCTCGATAGGAAGCTTACGTTTGCACCCCATCTCAAGATCGTCCGTAACAGGGCCGCGTTCTTTTTAGGTCGGTTATTCCACCTTATAGGCAGGAAGAGTAAAATGTCTCTTAGAAATAAGACGACAATTTACAAAGCCTGCATCCGCCCAGTCATGACCTACGCTAGCGTAGTTTTCGCGCATTCCGCGCCCTCCCACTTGTACCCCCTACAAACCCTACAAAACCGCTTCATGCGAGGCGCGACGGGTTGTCCGCATTACGTTCGTAATGTAGACCTCCATCGCGACCTCGATCTCCCCACAATCAAAGATTTTATCAAGGACGTCTCCCGACGTTACTTCGATAACGCCCCCCACCACCCTAACCCGCTTGTTGTGGCGGCCGCCAACTATAAAGTTGAAGGCCTTCCCGCAACAAGACGGTACGCGTCTAGGCGTCCTAAGCACGTCCTAAACGACCCCGACGACCCAATTACAGTTGCGAACGCCCCCCCGCCCGATCCTCCAAATGACAGCACACATTTACAGAATACACTAAACATGCACACTGTTTTAGGCCCAAGACACCGTACTCGTAGAACAAGGGTACGAAGAACCGGTTCACACGCGCTCTATGCCAGGCCAGTCATGTGCCTGGGAGCTCCTCTCCTCCTCCACGGCCCGGTCTACCCGAGCCGAGGTCCGTGCCTTTAGAGGCGCCCTCGGGTGGTTCCGCTCCCCGATCCGATCCGAACCCTTCGGAGACTCTGGAAGGGCACGGGGACGCGCACTTTTAAGTGTGCGATGCCGTACCCCTCTAGAAATCCTCTGAAGGTGATTCGTTTCAACACGGCTTGAGGTACCCTTTACGTACCTCGCCGCCCCTAAAACAAGCCCGGTGAAGCTGGAAATGCCCCTCGGCAACCAGCAGTCTCTCTCAAAAAAAAAAAAAAAACGTAAAATCAGCCGCGGAACTTCGGTCGCGTACCATCGGCATAGTGTGTTTTTACACTTAAACCTAGGCTAGTTTGCCTGTTTCGTGTGTTAGTGTGTAGTGGGGTTAGGTGGGTCGGGAGGATATTAAAACCAGTCTACTAACCGACCGCCGAACGCTTCATTAACAATACCAATAATACTATGTGGTATCTCGAACCGAATTAGCATATACCAACAATATAATTACGAATTTTGTATTCAACACGTGCGCGCGCGCACGGCGAAACCGCCCGTCGACCGTTAGAAGATTCCGTGCTAACCAAACATTAGTGTTTGTCGCGCGAACCCAACAAGGACCGGTTAAGAGCCTTTCACATTTAGGTGACCCATACAAATATTAAAGCTCTATCTAACTCTTTCAAACCAATAAACATTTAGATACACTACACAACCCCCATAACCCGGTTCACCCAAGCCGAGGTTCTAGCCTTTAAACACGCCCTTGGGTTGTTCCTCTCTCGATCCGTCCCAAACACCTGGGAAAATCTAGAAGGGGACGGGAACATGGCTCTAGGAACCCTTCAAGTTTCTCGCCGCTCACAAACCGTCCGGTAACGCAGTTAAGGCCATAGGCGAATAACCTGATTCTATTTTAACTTTATGTGCTTTAAGGAAAAATAAACAGATGTTTACAGTTGATAGAAAACATTTGAAAAAAAGTTCCTTTAACATTAAAAGCGGTTAGAAAATTTCCATCATGGCTTTTAAGTTTGTATGATATACTGAAATGTAAAAGGGCTCTTAAGTTTTACAGCTCACCCGGCCGCTACATCATTACGCTTTGATATATTATGGGATTGTTAAGGTGATTTAATTACGTAGGTACGCGTTTGTCGATGGTATGTGAATGGAGATACTATGGAATGTGTGATTTAGGAAGATGCAGGTTTGGTGTCTTATCTATGAGAACAGCTTCTGACTGTGGAGTGATAAACCTATACAGGATGTTTTATACACCTTTAATTAGGACTATGTTACTTTGGCTTCAGGACTAACAATGATTATTCGGTAAGTGTCTTTATCGCCCAACTTTTTTTTTAAATAGGTGTATATTCTCAAAACATAGCCATGCAAGAAAATATAAAGATCACTGTGATAACAAGCTAAATCACGTCGCACTGTAGGTACTTTTAAAAAACAATTAAAAAGTCATCTACTATCGGTTACTTGAGTGGCACTGAATCACGTTATGTTTTTAGAATATACAGGGCGTCCCACGGCCATGCCACATGGAGAGAAAGTACCTTAATTATTGTAGATGGAACACTTTACTGAAAGAAGACTTTATTTTAATTTTTAAAATAATTTTAACTGCATTCATACATTTTTAAATAATTGCCTGGTTCAACCGGGAATCGAACCCGGTACACGAGAAAAAAATCATTCTGTAGTTTTATCATACCGATCGGAAGGCTTCATGATAAGGATTATTTTTTGCTAATTAACATAGCATCAGAAATAAAAGGAAGACCATGAATTTTGACATTTTTAATTCAAAATTAATCAATTGAATTTATCAAATGCTCAAAATGAGTCCCATTCTGTTGAATACAAAGTCGTACTCTTTTGATTATTTCACTCCCTGACGCTTTTTTGATCATGTTATGGTGAATATTTAGAATAATACGTCTAAGTTCTGTTTGTAGCTCGTGGAGACTTTCATACTGATTCATCATCATCATCATCTCAGCCAAAAGACGTCCACTGCTGGACAAAGGCCTCCCCCAAGGATCTCCACAACGACCGGTTTTGTACTGCTCGCATCCAGCGGCTTCCCGCGACCTTCACCAGATCGTCGGTCCTGATATATATACATATATATTATATATATATATATATATATATATATATATATATATATATGTATATATATATATATATATACTGATTCTTATAAACAAATTTTTTTACATTTAAATTTTACATTTGAATTAAAAATGTCAAAATTCATGGTCTTCCTTTTATTTTTGATGCTATGTTAATTAGCAAAAATATGATGAAGCCTTCCGATCGGTATGATAAAACTACAGAATGATTTTTTTCTCGTGTACCGAGTTCGATTCCCGGTTGAACCAGGCAATTATTTAAAAATGTATGAATGCAGTTAAAATTGTTTTAAACATTAAAATAAAGTCTTCTTTCAGTAAAATGTTCCATCTACAATATTTAAGGTACTTTCCCTCCATGTGGCATGGCCGTGGGACGCCCTGTATATTATATTTAGTAGTTTATTCATATTTTTGTGTATATATGTAGTTTAATGTGTGGTTGTGTTTACGTAATAAAAATATTATATTTTCTTGATAGTTCTGTGCGGAGTTTGTCTATCTAACTGGCTACTTTCATACTATCCTGCCACCATGGTCTGCTGGAAGAAATCTCTTTTTAGAGATAAGCTTACCTGTACTATTGCGATCCAAATTGTTAACCATTGTAAATGTTTATTTGAGTACGAACTAATAAATAAATAAAAAAATAATAAATAAATTTATTTTATTATAATTTTTTGTTAATTGCCGAAATGTTTCGACTTCTGTTTATGTTTGATGTATGTAATTAATTAGAATATTTAGTCATTGTTATTTAAAGTTATTTGCATGCTACATTGTCAGCTGAGAAAGAGAAGAAAACTAGAATAAGACCAAAAATGTACCTTTCTCAAGCGCAAACTAAATATATTTCATTTCATTTCATTGACCTTGAAGTTGACGACCAAGAACAACGTATCAGCTTGGCCTAGGGTAGAGCCTCAATATCACGGCCATTTGGTGCTTTTCAGTTATGTACATAGTTTTCCAGGGTTCTAGGAACGAATCTGGGTTATACTAAACAGCCTGTATATTGCTGGGTCTCCATTATATAAATGAAATTATCGCTACAATAGATGCGGGTTGGTGATAACTGACGTGAGATTAGTATTGAATTCTATATTGTCTACATATATTGTCAACTATCAATTAAATACATATCATCTCCATCTCATCTCAGCCAAAAAGACGTCCACTGCTGGACAAAGGCCTCCCTCAAGGATAAATCATTTTGAGGGGAATTTACCATAATCGCCACGTTTGGCAGGCGGGTTGGCGATCGCAGTAAGGTGAGAATAATCACAGAGAGACGCTGCTGCCCATCCTCTGGAATGGTCCCATAGTTGCCTTCTACGACACCCACGGGAAGAGATGGGGTGGTGCAATTCTTTATCCCCGGCACCACACGGGGCAAATACATATATTTTCAATAAATTAAAAGTCAATTATTTTTTATTGCACAGTTTCACCGTGTAACAAATAGTTCTACACCATAAGAGATCCTTAGAGCCTTGCAAATTGCAATGAGTAGCAGTCAACCGCATTTATTATAATAATCATTACACAAACCAAAAGTAAAACTATACATTTATTGAATGTTACCTCTCTATCGTTCGCAACATCGAAAGAAATTAGAATAAGTAAACATAACTGGCACTGTCAACATAATTTCAGGTCCTAAGCGCGTACATGCGCCCGCGCAGATATAAATCGTAACCCGATATTGGTATAAACACGGCTGTACGTGACGACATGCGATGTCGGACGGCCGATGAGTTTTATATATCGCCCGGTTTCGCTCGATAATATTTATGACATTTCGTTCAATGTCTACATTTTTAATTAGCGAACGATAAGGTCAGCTGAAGGGAACGGTATGATATGTAATGGCTATCATAAGAAATATGGAAAATTTACCAAACATACAATAGCATTGTTTTTGGAGGAGTTCTATGGCGTAGTGGTTAATTGGCCGGACTTGCTAAGGTTAAGCAACTTTCGCAAAGGCCGGTCATCGGATGGTTGCCGAAAATTGTTTTAACCCGAGCTCCTCCGTGCTTCTGTAGTCACGAAAAATTATTGGTCCCGGCTGCAATCCTGCATTAAATGCAAATCTTTTTGGTACATATTTGCGGATCAATGGAATATGATTCTGTTTGAGAGCCTAGAGTTCTGTGAGAAGAATGTGTGAATGATAATTTATTAATTTTTATTAAGTTGGGTATAAATTCAAACTCATTTTATTATTTTAATTAATTTTATTATATTGAGTGTTTTATTGTTTCGATTAATGAAATGAAAATCTATTTATAATAATGTATAATTTTGAATCTGATTTATTATTATTGTTATATATAGGGTCTAACAATATCA
This sequence comes from Eudonia lacustrata, assembly GCA_947562085.1. Classification (NCBI taxonomy): domain Eukaryota; kingdom Metazoa; phylum Arthropoda; class Insecta; order Lepidoptera; family Crambidae; genus Eudonia; species Eudonia lacustrata. Next base: position 2,003,256 of record OX387321.1, on the reverse strand, counting down.
ATAAGTGAACGTTTAAGGGGAGCATCTATACATCACACTGAGCATGCTCACCAAATTTGGTCCAAAACTACAGGCTCGTTACTGAAATAATCAACAAAACATTATCATAATTCACCAAAAATAAACCCTTTCCAAAACCGTACAGCTGTACTACACGCACACAAAGATAGCCGTGTGTATATGAACGTCATACAATGGTTTTACAATTGCTTGCGTGCGTGTAAGTAAAGATACAGCATGTTTCATGATGCGCATTATTTTAATTGATTTAGTTTGTTAGAAAACATAACTTTGAAAAATCACTATAAAAGTGGAGCCCATTTCTTGTCATTGTATTCAAAATGATGTACAGATACCGCCCTTAAACGTTCGCTTATTGATTTTGTTAGACCCTGTATATATATTTTTTTTATTAAATATTAGTTATAGTAATTGACTGCGGTCGTGTAAATAATTAAATAAATAAATAAATTAGCAGTCGTTGACAAACACCAATCCGCACTGGGCTCGCCTGGTTGTTTATGGGCTGTTCTTCTTGTAGTTTTTCAATTTCAATAGGGAAGGCAGTTGGGGCATGCTATGAGCTGGTGGTGAAGGCCAGTTGAAGGGATCAGAATGTTAAGTATATGGCTTTCATAAGAAATATGGATACTCTTCATTAAGTCACTAGAAGGCGCTGCTTTTATGTCATATAAATTCTCGTTTTCGTTAAAATTATCGAATGATGAACAAAACGCGATACGAAATAAACGGCACTCAAACCCACTTACGAAAGGCGGACATCCTGATATTTTAAAACATGAAAACTTTACATCAGTCTGGTTTAAACTAATGCTGCCTGTGTCTGCACTTATTAACGAGAAACAAAACAGCATCAAACAAGAGGAACAAGGTTATTTGAAATAGTTCTTAGTTAATTGATTGATTGATTGATTGATTAATTGAGCTCTTTTACCTAAATGGAAATTGCTGAGTTTCTTGCCGGTTCTTCTCAGTACAAGATCTCTAGCGCTCTTATGACTAACTGATAGCATAGTGTCATGTAGCGTAGCGTAATGTCACTATATTCAAAGGTAACTTATTGTAGCCTAAACTAATCAAATTGATTTTGAATTTTAAATGAAATTTTAATTACGTTGCATAGGTATAAATGTGTTGAAGATAATCAGCTCTCACGTTTCTCCTGCCTACTCTTTGCCCACTTCCCTCAGGCTGTAGGTTCTTACAAATTGATCTCTCAAGTAGGGCCGGCTTATTGATATCGACATGGGAGGCTTAAGTTTATTCTCTTTAAATGCGATATAAGGCTTTTGAATGTAAAACTTCGTTTTGTTGTTTCTTTTTGCATCTTCGTTTCGGATTAAGGAGCACCACTCATTGAATTTATTAATATCAGATTGGACGTACGTATGCAGAGCGCGGTTGTTCTACTGTTTCTCATATATATAATAATAATAATATATTAGGGTTCCTTTAAAAGTTATTCTGTTTCAATTGTATTGTGGGCGAGGGAATTTTGAAATGAATAATCGGCTATGTGCCGTTTTGTAAACCGGATTAAATGTATATTTAGTTAAAATTGTTTTAGTAAACGCAACTTTAGAGACTGTTCAAAGTGAGGTGGTCCAAATAGAATGTTAAACCTTTCACAGTCAAAGGGATGTATATTCCCCACACATTTTAAACTTTATGTGATTGAGATAAGATTGAAAACCAATAGAATATTCAAATATGTTCTGTCTGGAAATGGAATGCAACCGAAAAATCTAAAACACATTTCGCCTTTCGCCACAAACCTCCGAATTGAACTCAGGACCTCCGCCTATAGTGCCGAGCGCTTTGCCTCTTGAAACCTAGACGTTCAATCAAATCGAGGAGATCAGGTTAAAATAAAAACGATAAACAATCTTTTAACACCCGTCAACACCCGCAGGATACCGTCAATCAATATTTCAATAAAACTTCTTGCCTACAACCGCCGCCATTGCTAAACGGTCGTTTATAATCCATCTGTGGCGTTAGCTAATCGCTCGCCCGCTAGTGTTAATACCAATTTAATTGTGGACACGCCCGGATCTTTCGCACCGTATTGTTTCAAAGAAACTTTAACATCGACACCGAGTGACGGAGTACAAATTATTTTAAATTTTTGTGTGGTGCAACTTAATAGAATACCGTACCGCTACTTTTATTTAATAATAAATAAATAAACTTTCCTACACTCACACCAATTATCTAGCCCAAGAGAAGCTTCGTTATGAAACTCGTTAAATGGTTACTAGACAACGGATAAACATACTTAAAATACATACTTATTATACATAGAAAACACCCAGACCCGAGAAAATTTAGAAAAACAATAATTTCTAAATTGACCCGACCGGGGATCGAACCCGGGACCTCAGAGATGGCGAGACCATGAAAACCGGTGTACAAACCACTCGACCAAGTAGGTCGTCAATTATTTTATATTCTGCATTGTTAGTAATAATAATATCATCATCATCATCAGCTCTTTTTCTATTAACATTAACATTGCTGGGGTACGAGCCTTTCCTATGGTTAGATAGGGAGAACAGGCCATAAACCACCACGCGAGCCCAGTGCAGTATGGTAGTTGTTAACGACTGCTAATGAGCTGGAACCAACGGCTTTATGTGTCTTTCGAAGCAAGGTGAAGCTCGAGATGATACATTTTTGGCCCGACAATTCGGTAACCGGTTTTTGCGAGTTGCGTAACTTCAGCAATCGCAGAACGGGCTGTCAGTCCTGCGAGCGATGTGCCCTGCCCACTGCCACTTGAGCTTAGTAACTCCTCGTGCTATATCCACAACCTTTGTTCTTCTACGGGTATCCTTATTTCTGATCCTATTCCGCAGAGAAACCTAAAGCATAGCCCTCTTTATTACTTTTTTAATATTAAATTACGCAAAGTAACTTACAAAAGAATTGTCCAAGTTCTTGAAGCGAAGATAAAGTATGTCGCTTTAAAAGCTTTTACCAATCATTAATCGCTATTCACTTATCAATTGTACCACACAACATCACACCAAGATGAATGGTACACTTAGAACTATGCGTTTTTCTCACGTCCCCTTCATCACCTATGTGTTATCACAAGAACTATTCCAATTAAAGAGATATACTGCCTATTACGCGGAAAAACGCTCTATTATAAGGCATTTAATTCATATCTCACGTAGGTTTCATACAAAACTTAATCATATTTTTACTGGTCGCTATAGGAATACATCCTTGTCTCGCGGTAAGTGATAAAAAGAGATGTCATTATGTAGAATGCTGGAAGGATTTGTAGGCAATGTAGCCCGGTATAAGTTGTTTGGCGTCACAGTTTCATGTTTTTGAGATGCGATGTGATGATTTTATTACGTACTAAGTTTTTTTTTTTTTTGGAGAGAGACTGCTGGTTGCCGAGGGGCATTTCCAGCTTCACCGGGCTTGTTTTAGGGGCGGCGAGGTAAGTAAAGGGTACCTCAAGCCGTGTTGAAACGAATCACCTTCGGAGGATTTCTAGAAGGGTACGGCATCGCACACTTAAAAGTGCGCGTCCCCGTGCCCTTCCAGAGTCTCCGAAGGGTTCGGATCGGATCGGGCGTACTAAGTGTGCGAGGTTGTTTCATAGAACCTACTAAATTGAACAAGAAAATGGTTTTGTTGTTTTTTGAAATGTCTGACTGTGAGGTCTTGAAATTATTATAACAGACTAAGGTAGACATTATGTTAAACTATTAAGACATTTGTTGTTTTTTTTTAAAACATTATATAATATTGACAAGGAATCATGTTTTTATCGATTGTTATATACTTGTAAAATGTGTTTCTTTCGACTGTGAGGGAAGTAACTCCACAGTGACGTAATACCGCTAAAAAAATATCGGTATCTGGATTTTAAAAAAACACATTTATGACGCGTTGAGTTACCACGAAGCGCTTCGTAGAGTCACATTACTCCGATCTCAATTAAATCGTTAGCCCCCTGCTTTCAACAAAACATTTAAATAGGTATCCAAAAGTTTCTTAGAACCTTATCATTCTGGGATTGAATTGTCCATAAATTACTGCTTCTATCATCGTAATAAAGTTTCTCAGTTTATACTTTTAAATTTAATAATTAATAGCCCTATATTTTTTCATAATCCGCGGTGGCCGTTCAAAATAATCATTACAGTAAGATACTTGGGTACCTTCAGTGTTAAAATGAGAAACCTTTTATGAATATGTACTCGCCTTATTTTCCATTTATCTTGACGTTTTGGACCCTTTATCTGTAAGAGTTCTGTTAATATTGACTCTGGTCAATAGTCACAAAAATATTAAGACGTTTTGGTTGTCTTAAAAAGACTTTTACAAATCGGTCCAAGCGTCCTCGAGTAATCGGGAAACATACGGAAAAAAATAAAAAAAAAAATTCGTTGAATTGAGAAACTCCTTCTTTTTCCGGACTTCAAAAACCTCAGAATAATAATATTCTTCTGAGTCGAAAACCGTCTCTTTGACGGAAGTAACGTCAAAAAAATTTAAATTGTGTAAAATGTGTCTTTTATTGACTCCAAACCTTACCTCCTAACGGACAGCTGTTTTGATCAATTTTATGTTTTGTCTGATTATTTTGTGCCGCATCTTTTACTTTATAATATTAACTTTTGAGTGATCTAGTATCAATAAGTATTTTAACGAAATCTCAAGTTTTAAACTATTTTTGACTAACCTTTGCCAAGATGTTGAATAATGAGGCAGGTTTTGCGAAGATTAATAGGAATATTAATTTTTTAAAGTGGTTATTATTGAATCACCACTTTATAAAAGTGTATATTGTATATTGATACATTAGAATGATTTATATACTGGCCTGCAAAATTAAGTATCACACTTTTAAATTGCAATAACTTTTTAAGTACACAAGATATACTTTCGAAACAAAAAGGAAAATGTTACTAATGTATAATTTACTTTAGTTTTAAAGAAAGCTGATAAAAATTGCTGCAAAACGTTTTTAAAAAAAAAATCTCTAACTTCTATAGTTTAGAAAATAAATAAATATTAAAAGTGTAGTACTTATTTTTGCAGGCCAGTGTATAATCATCATAGTCTATTAGCCCACTACTGTAGATCGTCTCTCCAAGTGCACGCCTCTGAGCACGAACAGCGGCTACTCTCGTCCAGATCTTGCCAGCCACCTTGTGAAGATCGTCACTCCACCTAATCTAAGGGTTAGCTAAGTGTTAGCCCTCGGACTAGGTGGAGAAGGGGGTACATTTTGAATCTCACCAGTGATCTCGAAGTTAAAAGTGACATGAAAAACACTAGGAAAAATAATTATATAATTGCATTATTATTTATTAAACATACCGTTCGACAATTTTCCGTGTCAAACATAAGTTACCAGTGACTTTGAATAAGAAAAAAGGAGCATTTTTAGTCGATATCATAACGTGAGATTTAGTCACTTATTAGTCACATTATGACAAAAAAAAGAACGAAATCATAGTTTACAAGGATCAGAAAAGTCAATTATGGACATACAGAACCTCTTGCCATTGAAATCGACTTCCCTCGCAGCCTTTTCACAAGCCTCATATATATTTGTCTATTGAAACGCTAATACGGTCCGATGCTATAAATAATATTGCTCACTGCACGCAATACCATAATATATTACGGTGGATGTAACTGATCGCTATCGTCTTTTTTATGATTATTTAATTGGTATCATTAACGTCTATAATATTGATTACGATTTATTACTGGGAGTTTTCGCTGCCACTTGAGAGACACGATTGGATCTTAAGTATTTATGTAATTTCTTTTTTAATTAAAGGATTAAGATTTTAGGTTGTTCTCCGTGCCGATCCGATTGAACCCCTTGGAGAATCTAGTAGGGCGCGGGGCAGTAGTGCGTGATGCCGTTTTACACGGCTTGAGGAACCCTTTAAAGTTCTCGCCGCCCCAAAAAAGCCCGGTGAAGCTGAAAATGCCGTCTGAGGTAATCAACAAAGTTCCTAAAAAAATGCTTTCTGTTTTCTTCTGTGTCATTGAACTCACTCGGAATAATCTGTAAAGGGTGATAGTCTTAACGAAATTCCACGAAATACAAAATAAACCAAAGTTTGAGTTGTTGATGTTCAACCAGTGTCACATTTCAGAAATAGAGTTTTTAATTAACACTATGATTCATTAATGATTTGCTATGTCATCCGCTTCTACTTGTATAAGTATTTATCATAATTGCCAATTTACCACAAAATTATTCGTCATTAATGTTCATAACATTATCTTTGAAACCTATTGATTCTTAAGACATTATTCGATACACTTGTACAGTACTTCTGTTTTGAACTTCACATTTGTCTGTAAATATATCACTCAACACTGGTAAATAAAGTCCGTGGACAGTTAAATTGCTCCCGCTTCCGTGCCATTCGGAATATCTTCAAAAACCTTAACAACGTCTGTTTATTCAATTACAAACTCCCCATCTCCATTATAAGGTTTAATTTCGATTACAGCATCGTCGGTACAAAAAATGAAGCTCCACGTTTCATATTCGATCCTATTTCCAACTACTAAGTCAGAAATCTTATTAACAGCGCTAACAGCTTCACACTCATCAGAATTGCAAATTGGAGCCCTTTTATCTTCAGGATTAGGTTCGGATTTGTCCGTGTCGTTTCCCACGAGTTATTCTGCTACAATTATTTAGTGGCAGCGCAAGATAACTAACGAGGTATCAGAGCGATCCAAGCGGACCTTTGGAAATGTCTGCTTTTCTAAAGTTGCTTTAAGAGCTGCACCGACAAATTGTTCCTATTGAATAGTTTTATGCAATGTCTAAATGGAGCCTGCAATTATTGGACTGCTTACTTTGGTATTCATTTAATGAACATTGTTTTAAGTTTCCTTTGGCTGCTAGCAGTTGAATGGACCGCGATAATGCTGGGGACAATGATTTGTTGTACTCGATCTTAAGGATTTATATAATGAGCGGCTATTTTACTTTGTCGGCTTAAATATTGTACCTGAAATGGATTTGCTCGAAATGTTTACAATTTCCGATGTGCTGTGCAATTGTACATATTAGTTAACGATTAAATTCCAGTAATATTATTTCAAAACGCGGACTCAACATAAACTTTCTTTGTAAGCATAATATGCTGTGTCATTTTTGATAATAACTTGGATATTACACCTTCTCTACGAGAATACTGTGCTTTTTTAGTTAGAGACAATTAAAGTTATTAATTATTATAAAAAAAAAAAACAACAAACCAATGCGGATGTCTGCGTTCCACTCCCAATGAAATGAAATGAAAATTCTTTATTCAATTTAGGCATATACATTGCACTTATGAACGTCAAATAGTTACATAAAAAAAATATTAAAAAATAATTTAAGTACACACAATAATACTTAAAATATATAATTTAATGAACAATACATAATATAATGTAATGCGATTCTACTGCTGGTTCGGAAGGTTGATTCTGCTAAGAAGACTCCAGGAAGAAACTTAGCAGACTACTCTTTTAAACTAAGAGTTGTATACAAAAGTGTAACTACTTACAATGTGAAATAACATGTGCAGGCGAACAGACTAAGATGACCACACAGTCTTATCATTAAAATAATCATCAATTTTATAATAACCTTTTTTCATTAGACCTTGTTTTATTTCTGTCTTAAATTTGTGTAGTGGCAGTTCCGTTAGATTGAAAGGCACTTTATTGTATATTTTTATACATTTCTCAACAAATGAATTACCGAACATATTGAGTCTAAGTTTCAATAACATGAAGTTCTTCAAGAAGCGTGTAAATACAGCTCTCAAATTCGGTAGCGCATAGGCAGCTCCCCAAATGCTGCATGTGTTCATGGGAGGCGATGATACTTTCCTATAAGGTGGCTTGCCGTCATTGTTATACAAAAACAGAGATATGATCAGTTTTAAACCAGTTTCATTTTTAGCCCACTTTTTATAATAAAAACTGCTGCCCCAGTTCAAGTAATTTAAGTAACTCGTGACGAGTTGAAATTATTATGTTAGAGTATAGAGACTTGATCTTCAAGTCTTAGACATTTTAGAATAACCGACTGTGTTGACTTTATGTTTAAGTTTTAAAAGATTTTCTTAATGAATATTATGATGTGTACACCTCTTTACCTCAAACTAAATTGTGTTCTCATCAATTTTTCCAAGAACATGTTTATTATTAATTCACTTACAATATGGGTCATAATTTTGAATTGCCCTTTCCCAGTTGGGACAAAATCCGACTTATCAAAGCTGCATAATTAAAATGATGAGATAATGTAAATTGGATACATTTAATACTGTTCTTTATAATCACTGCTATTGACATTTACGAAATTGAGTTTCACACCAAATTGAGATTATTAAGAGGAGCCTCATATTATACGAGATACATTGTTCTGGACGGCTGCCAAATTACATAATTTGTAAAGTGGTGTACTGTTTTTATTAAACTTATTTGCTCTTAGTTTATTTTGTGATAGATATTACTGTACATAATTTGTATAAGCTTATATTTTGATCGCAGAGAGTGGAAGATTTAATGTATCAGATTTTAATGCTGATATTGTTGCATATTTAATAATTAAGAATTTACCTGCGACCTTACTACTTACATTTTTCACAACAGTGACAATACTAACATAATTATGTGGGTAAATAAATACTTTTATTTAATCTACTTTTTGCCCTTAACAAATTTATTGGTACATTTTTTTTTCTTCAATTAACCTATTTTATCCCAGTACACTGTTCGTTAATTATATCTTTGAGCTTTTATTACGTGACCAACGAGTGCAATTTTGCGATGACAATTTTACCTATTCTTCGCTTATGACTGGTCTTCAATGGCTTCAAGCTTCAAGACCCTTCACATATACTCATAAGAAGTTAGAGTTAATATCATGGTTGTAAAAATGTGCCTAAATTGAAAAGAAAAAAATAAAATTCACGGGGTATAACTTAATATTAGGACTTCTTGGCGGGAAAGTGAAAAGTCATGTCTGTGGTTTTGTTTTATTTTTTTAATTTTGTGTTATGTCGAATATTAATGTGTAATATTGGCGGATTATTAACCGTTAAGTGTTCGTGAGTATGTACATTAGTGTTGGCAAATGAAACAAAACAGTGCAACGTTACTTTTCAAATTCTTTCAAGAAGTCCGCCCGAGGACATAGTATTAGCCCCACATCTTTACTGAGATACTTTAGGGGTTGGGGGGTATATAATTTCTCACTTCTCATTTCTATTATCATTCAACATCATCATACAGGAAGGAAATATTGTTTATTTATGTATTACTTGTAAGAAAAATTACTTTGACACTGGCTAAAGTGCTATTCGCACGAAGCCATCAAAAAAAGGAAAAAAACTTAATATTAATATTGGTGTCACGTTATTGCACTATGTTTTAGCCTATTTGGTTAAAGTATTAATTTGAAAGTCTCGCGGAGCGACTCAATCTGCTTTACCACAAAACAATGACAGGAGTTAGACAATGCTTTAAAACAGATGCTGTCTCTTCTTAGCTGATACTTTTAGACAGAGATACAATATTTTTATCACGTATCATAGTCATTGTTTAACTTTAAGCTGTTTTGTAGTGAGACGGAATGCGTTTAGATCATGGTTTTTTTAATACAAAAATTATACTCACATAATTATGTGAACAGTGTTAACCGCCTCTGTGGTCTTGTGGCTTAGACCACCGGTTTAGACCCAGAGGTCCCGGGTTCAATTCCCAGCGAGGGTACATGTTTGTGTACTCGGTTTGGTTGGTGGTAGGGCTTGTTTGTCCGCCTGGCTAGCTACCACCATCTTATCTAAATATGCGATATATTTAGGTAATACATAATACGTCGTATAGGTACATCATTCCACCTCGGAACCCTACATTTTAACCGCCTCTCTGAGCTAGTGGCTAAGACCACCGGTTTAGACCCAAAGGTCCCGGGTTCGATTCCCAGCGGGGGGTACATGTTTGTGTACTCGGTTTGGTTGGTCTGGCTAACTAGCTACCACCCTCTTATCTAAATATGTCGCCATAACATCAATGTTTGTAGCATTATTGTGTTCCGGCAGCTAGAGATAAGATAGCCAGTACCTCACTAGTTAAGGATCCCGGGTGAAGTGCGCTTCCATCATTGGCCTTGTCATCAGGTGAGATCAAGGCACTGTGCTTACCCGTTAATATAAAAAAAAACACGAAATACGTTTAAGTTAAAGCATAGTTATCTTTTTTAACACAGTAAATAAACCGTTTTTTAATAAATTAAAATTCACATCTATAGAACAGAAGCTAAAAGCAGCGTATGATTCACAAAAAAATTAAAACAAGCGATTTAAAAAATAACACCACTTGACCACTACTTTTATCGATGTAGAAGAAAATATTGTTTAATTTTACGATCGACTTCTTTACACCCTGATATGGATTGACCCGCATACACAAACATAAGTCACATCCATAAATTACAATATTGCCCAATTTCAAAAGCCGCAAAGTTTGACTTGCATCATTGGCACAGAATAAAGAGGCTGCAGAAGGGATAAGAAGCTTCATACAAACGCGTTCGAGTAACGCACACATACACAGCGTCGTACAAAAAGCTATACCATTATGTAATAAACTGTACTATTTATAAATTATGTATTTTACGATTTTTTTTGTAGTTTATTATTTTGTAAAGTAGTAGTATGTAATAATATCCTCCTATTTGACTAAATTATCATAATAAACGGCGGACGCACGTTTATTAAACTTGTACTAACATTCACATATGGAACAAAATTGCGTCCACTTAATTTTTTTATTTATTCCCATTTTTCATTCAGGAATCAATTTTGCGTCTGTCCAAAAAACTGCGAAATTGCGTCCGCACGCACGGACGCAACTTTGCGGCGGACGCAGGATTATATGATAATTAGTCAAAAGGAGGACGCAACTTTGTTTGTGTATGTGTTGTTATATATGTAGGTATATATTGTGAGTTTATTATAACATTTTTATTTCTAAAATTGTTGTCTTCACCCAATTGCACCTACCTTGTTATTTCTGCACCACCCCGTAGTTGGCTGGTACAGAATGCCTTAGGCATTAAGTCCGCCATGTAATATATGTTGTAAATGTTCAGCTGCGTGTCAATGTGTGCGTTGCTTGAGCGCGTCATTGATGCGCGAGAAAAACCTTATTTCGGAGTGTTGTACCTACTCTTGTCTTTATGTCGGGTTTTGGCATTTTACGACATTGTATCTTCGAGTAACTGCCAATGTACATACAGCATTATCGTTTCATAAACATAACAATAACATTACTATAACCGTTTACTTAATGTGCGCTGTGTGTTTTTGGCTCGGGACGATAGCGGTCGTAAGCTATTACCTCTCGAAAGGTGGACCCACGAAAGTTATGACGGTGTTAAAATATAAATGTATTGTTTTTAGTACCGGTTCGACTTCTGTGCTGAGAAGCAAACTTAATGTATATAATACCTACTTTCTGAAATTAGTATTACCTTCTTATGTACTGTTTTCTATATTATTATGTTTTGATTCTGTTGTCCTGGTAATATTCAGTTGTACAGGATTGAACTCTTAGATAAAGGACTTATGAAAAAGCTCCAACTTAAATTAATCTTCTGCGAGAAGTATAAATGGATAAGATTAATATACAATGGTATGGAAAAGTGTAGGGAGGGCGTTGCTCAGGAGTAGGTACTCTCTCTTACGGTAAAAAAAAGATTTCGATCATTTTAAAGTCAGAAATGATAAATTTAACAAAATACTGGATCTATACAAAGATTTTTACTTATTATAGATTATTCCAACACAACAATAGTTCGAATTAACCAAGAAACATTTCAGACCTGCCGATTATTAAAGCAGCGTCAACAATACAAAAGTAACGGCTGCCATTTCAAATGCCGAACTTACAGTCACGCAACAAAATGGCGTCGTTTGAATTTTAAAATGGCGCTTCAAACCCAACGGCCACACGAAACTTATCGTCCCTCAATCGTGAAAGAAGTACTTGAAATGATCATCAATCTGTCGAGAAATGGACAGACGAACGACGCTTTTTGCACTTTAAGGACGGGAAGGCAGTTTGAATTAAGTAGTGCGAAGTGTCGATTCAATTCGAATGAGATCTACAAGGAATTAATTCTAAACTCATCAAATGGTTGGGGTTGCGTGTGAGGTTCTTTTTATGGTGATATTAATTGATGTGGTGTCCTAGTTGATGGTGAGCTGTGTAATATTAATTAGAATCCATTATGTTAGCGATATCGTTGATCTGTATCTTAGATTTCTAGTGTCGATCTAGCTCTGCATTACAGTGTTTTATGGTTTGAAAGAAAAACGGCAGATCTTTCGGCTTTCTCATTAACACTAGAGTACACGCGCGGCCTACTATAGTAGACCAGGGTTACTCTTTTTGCAATAACTTTTTAGTTTAGCGCGCTAGAAACTAGTGATTCCAGGTAAGCCTCGTCTGGTATATTTGTCACAACCTCAGTACCCCTCGCAAACCCAGCGCAAACGCATGCACAAGCAATTCAGCACCAAAAGCGTGGGCCTACTAAAGTAGTCCGCGCGTGTATTGGTGTACCAAATTCAGGTAAGTAACTTTTGGTGTATTATTGATTTATAACGCTATTATAATATTTTCTACTTACTAATAATGTGTTTACATGTATGTATATTAAATTAATTTTATTTATTATTGGTTACAAGTTGTAAAATGCATATTTTTCTTATTTTAGTATTTATTTACAGTTTTTTATATCCGATTACATCATGGATCATTCACAAGTGAACAGGTGGCTGCATGAGCTAGATACTGAAGATGATGAAGTGAAATCTGGTTCTGGCTGAAGCCAGAACCAGATTTGCGGGCCCTAGTCTGCGAGTCAGAACGCTGTGAATATCAAGAGGAAAGATTCAAGAGTCTCAACACGATTTGACTTCAAAGATAAGACGAGTTGGTCGATGTGCACTCTGCTCGAGAGCCTGAAATCGGTCGCCAAAAAAGTAGTGCAAGACATGCATTAAATGGATTTGTCCCAATCACCAAGCAGCAGTGTGTCCTGAATGCTACGAAAACAAAAAAAAATAGTAATAAAGCTTAGTTTTAAGTAAAAAAATTACGTTGTTATCAGAAGTGCCACTTTTGGTTACTTATTTTATATATTTACTAGATTGTTGATTGTTAATAATTTCTTAATAATTTATCTAAAAAGTAAGGTTGTAAAACTAAGTAAAATAAATACATTTTTCATTCCATTTGTTGTTTTGATCAAATAATTAGGAATATACAAGTTATTGACATTTTAAAATGGCCTACTATAGTAGGCCACGCGTGTACTCGAGTAAAAAAAACCGGCGCGTGTACTGTAGTGTTAATATCAACCAGCCGCAACTTAAGTACATCCACAGACCTAGATATTTGGTTTGTGAGTATATCGGTGATCATCGCGCAAGTCACTGTACCTAAATATCAAATAAATTGCAAGCTAAGTTTAAATCGACTGTTTTTCCATCCACTCCATCTTGATGGTTGGCGGTCTACTACTGTGCGTTTCTCAGGTAATTTTTTTACCACGAACTACAGTGCTGTGGAACCAGCTCTCGGCGGCGGTATTTCCGGACCATTACGACTTAGGGAGCCTATTCCTTCCTAAAAGGCTGGCAACGCATCTGCGATTCCTCTGGTTTTGCGGGTTTCCATGGGCGGTGGTGATTGCTTCCCATCAGGCCCGCCTGCTCGTTTGCCTTCTTCTGATATAAAAAAAACAAAAAGGTCTTAAAGTCTTAGTCATTTTGTGCCTATGCCCAGTAACTTTTTATACTGTTCAATACTACTATGCAAGACACTGCTGTTTGGCTACCAACCCTTATGGATGGTACCTAGTCATTGTGACAGCTTCAGAGCGAAGACCTGCAAAGACTTACTTGAAAAAAAGAAATGTACCTCAAAACTTCACTACATTAAGGCGAAGCACCGCTAAATAATTAATCTAATACGGAGCGTTTGCGCCCCGTACCATAAGAAAAACTGTTTTTTTTTCTTCAAAATAAAACTACAAAATTATAAAAAAAAATGAACTAGCATATAGAAGTGTGTTTTAAGACTAATCTACTAAGAAAATTTAGATGCTTAAATCGTTCTGCTTTGCTTGCAAAATGCAAATCTACATTATAAAAGAGGTTACTTTTTTATTTTTTCTCTGTTATAAAAGTTTACAAATCGTGTTTCTGCAACTAGAAAAATGAAGTCAATTAAATGAAAAATCATGTCATCAAATATCACTTGCATTATGTTTTCTAATTGTTGGGAAAAATCAAGATTCCCGCCACGTAAATTAAGCTAGATCGAAAATGGCAAACGTCGGATCCTGAATAGGCTTAAATCTCAGTTCATGTTATCGCGGAAAAGGGTAAAGCTCCAACACAATCTGAATACACCAGCGGTCTCCTCTTAAGCCTCACTAATATTATAGTATAATAGTAAGTGGCACGGATCAGAGCGCTTGCACCGTCGGAGTCTGCGCATAAGTCGCCATTCAGTCGTCAATCAGCAATCGTCTTAACTTTTATTAGTCGCCGCTCCACTAGGATAAACAGATTCGATGAATAACTATAGTGGTAAAATGAGTTATTTATTATTAATATACTTGATAGAAATGTGAGAACTTAAATCTGCCGCATCTGCTTTGTTTTTTTTTTCTTGTAACACTAATACTACACCAGGTACTACCTCGTAACAATTTTATTTGTTAACATTTCGAAATAGGACATCTTCATGTAATGTTATTGAAATATTATTTTTAACTTCTAACGGTTCTAAGCATGATTAAAAATAAATTATGTTCCTTTTTATAAAGTTGCCCTTTTCAAATATGATGCACTTACTGTCAATTGAATCCGTAGTGATTTCTCTCTCTTGATATAAATACAATATAAATTAAAGAATCAACAAACATACACATCTAAACCATCCCTATGCCTCGGCGCAAAGCTCTATTCACCGGCGGCCGATACTATCTCCAATAGACGATGTCTTAAGGAAACATGCGTACTGTCCCATTGGGTAAAGATCGGAATGCGCGCGGCTATTGGCCGATAGCCGACAAGCCTGGTGATATGTTTATGTGGTCTGGGGACGTGTTCGGATGCTATCGGCAGGTGATGTAGCTGGCCTTTGTGGAGCCGAGCCGGAGTTATTAACGGTATTAGATCGGTGGTTTGGCAATTGATGGACTTAGTGGACGCATTGTTTCAAACAGAAGTCTTTGTGACAAACTGCAGCGGCTTTAAGGGTGTGCGGTCAGGATTCACGAGTTTTTCGGCCTGAGTGTTGAGCTATCCCTCAATTAAAATGTCTCCATAAGATGAAGTATGATGGACAGTTTTCTTTAATTAGTATATGTTAGAGATACACCATCAGCCGACTATTGGGTTTTGGCGGGGCCCATAGCGCCTACCGTCAGCTGACAATGTGGTATCTCCGCCTAGTCAGGCGATGCACCGAGCTAGACTTATTCAAGTAGACGGTTATCAAAATATGTGACAGGGACTTACCGATTGTCCCAGAAGAACCTATACCCTATCAAAAGGAACAAAAGGGGGCAGTGGCGAGGAAGGTCAGAAAACGATAGTTCACTTCTTGTGCTGCATCCGGCGATCACGGGGCTCGATCGGAGCCTCCTCTCAGCTTGTCACGCCTGCGGGCACTGCTGAGGCGCTGCTACTGCGTGGCTAGTGCCGAGGCAGCACACCAGGTCACCGCACACCAATACGAATCACTCTCCCGCGAGAGGTTATAACGCGCACACAAAACTCGCGTTTCCAAGCATGAGTTTCGATTCAACCACGCAGCCGGATTTGCCCTCGTTAGGACATTACAAAACTAAGGCAAACTTTACAGGACTTCTTGGCGGGAAAGTGAAGCGTCATGTTTGCGGTTTTGCTTTATTTTCCAAATTTTGTGTTATGTCGAATATTAATGTGAAATAATGGTGGATTATTAACCGTTAAGTGTTCGTGAGTGTGCATAAGTGTTGGCAAATGAAACAAAACAGTGCAACGTCACTTTTCAAATTCTCTCAAGAAGCTCGCGTGAGGACTTAGTAAAGCCCCACATCTTTACTGAGATACTCGAGGGGTTGGGGGGTATATCATTTCTCACTTCCCAATTCTAATATCATTCATCATCATCATCATATATGAAAATATTGTTTATTTATGTATTACTTAAACTAATGACATGGCAGCATGGTCTATGACCTTAGCCGGTTCCTCAAGGAACAAACTACACTAAAAAAAAAAAAAGCAAACTTTACAAAATTCTCTCTCGATAGAGGTTTTATCAAATAATATTAATAACAATAAACCGCGCGGCCACAATACTCAACGTGTTTCAATCTGAGATTTTACAATAGTGAAGTGACATCCAAATAGTAATGTCAGTTCAATCAGTATAAATATTTGGAGGCATAGGAACCACGACCATTCGGCCATATAGTCTGTTCCGAACAGTCTACACAATATTCATTGCAAGGAAATAAAAATACATTAACACAGAGTAGAACTTAGTCTTCAATCATACCATTTCTTCACGCTTCCCTCATAACCTCAACGACTAGGTCTGAAACTGGGGACCTAAACCACTGGTACACGAGTTTCCGCATAGGCAAAACTGAGAAAAACTAACACGTACTGACGATGGACACAAAAATCAGGAGACAGTAGACTATTTAACAGATTCTAGTTCACTATCCTCATCATCATCAAACTGTAATCGTCCCACGGCTGAGCTCAGGTCATACCTTTCCAAATAATAGTGCAGGAGGATTTGGTCAAACCTGCTGATGTCAACTTTTTGGTCGGGAAGAATATCATGGTGTTGATTTCGCTGACACGAAAAGAAGAAGAAGAATATTACAGGAAATTGTTCTATAACACTCAACGTTACTTTTTTTATTTATTTATTATCTTAGGAAGACTATCGACTTATGCAATAAATGAATAGCTACAAGCTTATAGGTAAAACAGTAAAGTCATTAAAAAGTCTCCACTGAGAAACAACTTCAACACAAAGGAGCAATACTCGAACCAAAGCACAGTTATAAAAAATGCTTAACGTTAAAACTAACAACAATCACATCAGTGAATAGTAGTTAATGCTAGGTTGTGGTGGAATACGGTCAGTTTTACTTATTGAGGTAATGAGAAACACAGGTGCTTAATACATTCACATGTCTAGTAACGGCTACTGAAAACAAATGATTACCTAGACTAAGAAATTTCAACAAGCGCAAACATAATGAAGAAACACTGTAAAGGCTTAATTTACATACCATTTTATGCAGCTTAGCTAGTTCGCCCATTAAATTAACAGCCGACAAAACATCGACATTCAATGGGATTAACTTTTTATTTGTAACGAATTTTACAAACAAGAGGTAAATAAATGGCCAGTTTACACCATTTTAATTTCTTTGCCCGGCCTCCGGTAAATACATTATTTTTTGCGGTGGTCCATGTTGAAAGTGAACGCGTTTAAATTATTGAAAGCAATATTTGATAATAACTCGTAGAACTGTTACAAGGATAATCACTTTAATATCATTTTAATTTTACTTTCCTAATAAGTAATTTTTCATCAGTATCATTGTCATCATCAATATAACCATCATCACTATCACCTTCACCACCACCACCATGAACGTCAACATAATTTCATACGAACGACGTCCATTTCCACAGCGCCTCCTGGGTTGGTTTACCAGGTCAAACCACCTTGTTGGAGGCCTATATTTTTGGATACGTCATAGCCACTTGAGAACAGGGCATTTAAATATGGGCATATTTAAGGGAACATTTCTCTTAGAAAGGGCTTTCCAACCAGACCACAATAGCATATACAAATTGATTAAACCATTTCTATAATTTCCGGCCAACGAGTTAAGTTTGACGGCTCTTCAGACTGTATCGAAGCCTTTCATTCGTATGTGGAATGTCTCATTATTAGCAGCTCTTTCCTTTAAAACTTTTACTTAGTTTTAGTTTCTACATAAACATTTCATTGGAATCATATGTTCTAACAAACGCTATCGCTTCCTCCCCTGCCATAAACCAAAGCGATAATTGGACTAGATCATGTTGACAAGTAAATTGCTAAATTGTAACCGTCAGCATACCTATCTTGATTTATCTTTCCAATCTTGCATCATTGGTTCTCGACTATAACCTTTGAAGCATAAAGCTTACTTTCGTCCACCACGTAGTCAATCACAAAAGTTATTCGAAAGAAAACTGTAACTGTAGCAATGATGTTGATATATTTTCTGCGTTTCAGCTTGGTATTTGTGATATTTGAAATTGGTCGCAATAGTTGTCTGATGGAGCTATAAATAAATCACGCTCTAAACGGCGTGCTTCCTATTTCCTATGGTATTTGCTGTGGGAAATAAAATGTGTAAATCTTATAATTAAGACAGTGGACATGGCTCCGTAAGAGATACCTGTCGGATTTTCAATTATCTTCGTAGAATGCCGGGTGTTGCTTTCTTTATTTATTTTGACATTTAGGAGAGTATTTCTGCAATTAATTTTATGAACGAGCATTTATCACGATTTATTTGATTATGTTTTCTGGATGGTTATTTTTTTTTTAAATGACGAAGATGTTATGCTAGCATACTGTTGGTAGGCGATCACTGCAGCCTTGCTACGTTTGTACAAATTAGGTACAAATAGCGGTTCGTGGACCCTAAGGTCTTATAGTTGCAAAGCAATGCAGAACAAAAGAAAAAAAATGGCAAAGAAATTAAAATGGTGTAAACTGGCCATTTATATACCTCTTGTTTGTAAAATTCGTTACAAATAAAAAGTTAATCCCGTTGAATGTCGATGTTTTGTCGGCTGTTAATTTAATTTATTCACTGTATTATATAAAATTTTATAAATATTTAATTTAGCTTCAGTGCAGCAATTAGCACTTAAAAATAAAAGTAAAATTTACAATAGCGTTGTGTTATCAAACTTGTAGTATTTCATCTGCAAAGATGAATCTGCATAGCTATCGGTTGCAATAACCGTTGGATAGATGGCGCACTGTGCCGCTATTAGCACTCAAAAAATTAAAAAAGCAGTGACAAAATTCAGCGCTTACGTCAGCCTTCCCGGTAGCATTACGGTTAGTGCAGCCGCCCGGATTGCGGAAGACCTAGGTTCGATTCCTGGCTGGGTCGGGTAGACGTTTTTATAAATTTTTAAAGAAGAACAAACCTGCTTCATCCCTAATTACTGTTCTATTCTATAAATCAAAAAAATATATAATTTTATTAAGTAAATAATTCGATTCTAGTAATTTCTAAACTTCTACTACTTATTAACAAATCTTTCAATTCGTTCACGGCTTATAATTTGGATCTTCGATTTATAATGGTCTCAAATCTTGTCCTAGACTATGGGACTATAGTATACTATAGTACTTACAACTTGTACAGAGACGCCTGTACATCACCTATCCAAAACTGTCAAATTTCTTCAATACTTTTTCAACCATATTATTAAGGCATAAAGTTCAAAATCTATTGAGGCAATTTGACAGTTAGTGGTAGGTTAATGTACAGGCGTGTGTACATTCAGTATTTCTATGATTATTAGTAATATCTTACAGTCTTCTCAGACTATGGATCATTAAACAAATTTAACGCGGCTTTCGAACACTTACCGCAACCAAAGGTCAAGTCGATAATAGGATGTCGGCTTGACTCAAATAATAATCATTAGTAATTGATAATTGCAATTACACGAATCACCAATTGTTTTCTATACACAAGACAGTTATTAAGATTAACAATTATTAACCTTATTGTCTTTTTCCATAACGAATATAATAAAGTTTATATTTGAAATGCAAATTTAATTTTCTTAACCATATTTTGAAGGAAACAAAGGTCTTCTTGCTATGCAATAAAGTTCAGATTTGATAGAACAAGTATATCACAAAACAGATACAACAACCACACTGTATAAAAATGCTAGTTAGCTTCTAATTCGAAGGTATAGAGTTGAAATTCGTGTGGCCGATGTGTAATGAGGCTTGCGAGCAAAAGGCTTGGTTAGTGAAAGTAGGCTCATCTCCAAACCCCGAGATAACCTTTGTACATAACCTGTCGTTGTTATGGCACTGTAAGCGATGCCACCTATTAATACCTAATCGCTATGACTACAGAATAGTCTGTGACTATGATTTATCGATAAATATTAGGTATAATTAATTTATTGAAATTGTGTTTGTTAGGGTTATTTATGGTGACCAAGGTCATTTTTGGTTTATTTTAGTTTATTCGTAGTTTAAAAGAACTCTTTCAAACAACTAATTCTCATAATCTTTTGGAAATATGTAATTCTTAAGTCAGGGCATGCCCATATTCTACTTTTTATTTCGGGCGGCAACGCGCTTATCACTTCGTAGTTTACTTATTTTAATTTATTTAAACAATGTTTCATCAGCATTAATTCTGCAGAAGATACTGATACAGACTTTTACTTGAACCTAAGCCAATTAATAAAACATATAATGCTAATAATAGGTTATTAAATACTGCTTTTGATTTAACACTTACAAATAAATAAATTTCTTAATTAAATAAAGTAATAAGCTATCAGATGTATCGATTGAATTCTTATAAGTAACTAGCTGACCGGCGGACTTCGTACCGCTTTGACAGTTTCCATGACAACAAAACAAACAAACCATTCGTCCTCTTAAGAACACCCGTATCCCATGATAGACCCCTATAGCAGCGCCACCTACCAGGTCCAATTGTAAATCTAATCCATTCTCGAATCCACTTGAACACACAGAAAAAAATTCATCTAAATCGGTCCAGCCATTTAAAAGGAGTTCAATAACATACACACGCACAAAAGATTTATGTATATATGTAATAACGAAAGAAAGTGCTCCATTTGTCATCGAAAATACATGCAAACCGTAAAAAAAAGTGTTCACTTTGCCGCCAAAATGCGTTCACTCCGTAAACTAGCGCCAAACAGCGTCGAAAATGGCGGCACTCACAAATCGTTATGTAGGTCCTCAATAAAGACAGAGCCGCACGAAACAATCGGACGACATTACATGACGACTGATCACGTACGCTCGTAAATAACAAATTTATCGCGCGCACCACAGTTTCACATTCCCCGGGCCGTTTAATGAGCCCCTCTTGAGTAAAGGAGGGTAATTAAAAAACACTTTTTCTGCTTCACTGCTTGATGGGCAGATTCCATGCTCTTGTTGAGCTTTACAGCGGTGAAGATTATTTTGTTCCGGGAAACCAACTATTTGCTCGCGATCGGATTTTGTTGTTTTTGTACAACAAAGGAAAAGCTCATAGGAAAAAATAGACATATTACTGCGCCAGGGCAGACGCAAATGGTTATTTGAGACTCTCCCACTTGGGAGGCTTCCCAATGCAGGGAGGCTTCACACTCGCACCCTTACAGGTACAAAAGTAACGACAACAACAGAAAGCAGGGCTTAACGCCCAGCTTTCTGTTGTTGTGTTTCTGACAGGTGAGCTGTGGCATCGAATGCAGGGAAGCTTCACACTCGCACCCTTACAGGTACAAAAGTAACCACAACAACAGAAAGCAGGGCTTAACGTCCAGCTTTCTGTTGTTGTGTTTCTGACAGGTGAGCTGTGGCATCGAATGCAGGGAGGCTTCACACTCGCACACTTACAGGTACAAAAGTAACCACAACAACAGAAAGCAGGGCTTAACGTCCAGCTTTCTGTTGTTGTGTTTCTGACAGGTGAGCTGTGGCATCGAATGCAGGGATGGTTCACACTCGCACCCTTACAGGTACAAAAGTTATTTTTAATGGTAAAAGACGATTTACTGACGATGGAAAATCACGTCGGCATCGTCGTCATTCACGAGGATTAGTGCTTGGAACTTAGAACCGACTGGATGGTGATCACACCAATATATTTTTCTGACGTTGAGCTTCATTGTTTTGCATTTCTGATACTGGTTTAAAGAGACTCAGTGAAATATTTAGCATCAGCATATAAAAGCATGAGAAGTGTAGCTTCAGTTTCGGCAACGCCCTTTGGTATTGCAATCGTCCCAGTAGGCTTAGCCAAAGTAACATTAAGAAAACGATGGCGAAGTTCGAAAAGAATAAAATGTATGATAGTGACATAAGCCGCGCTAAATCACGTGGTCAATCTTATCCTCTGGGCTTAAGAGCAGTGGCAACCACAACCACGGATTTCTAAAACCGCTTTACATTAATACATTCTTATACCCGGTCAAATGTAAATTATACGGACGGCGCACTAAAAACTTTTGTGACAAAACAAAACTATGGTCTTCCCTAATCATTAAAAAAATCCAAAAAAATATAAAATCATGTCAAAAGGTATCGAAAAAGTACGTATGCATATTATACCAAACACATGTGATACGCCAATTTCATTTTATTACGGTTATAAATCAAAGGATGTAATCGCAAGAAATATAATAATTTCAGCTACAACTTCAATGCCATGAATCATTTTCTGACTTGAAAGAAACTTTATTGGTTTACTTAATTTATGAATGGTCCAAATAAGGAATACTGTATCAATATCTTAAGACTTAAAAGGCTCGGAAACAGTTAGTATCGAATGCACATTTATCTTTCAGTCTTTTGAGAGTTACTGACAACAGTGTGCCGTAAACCGCAACCCAAAATGCTGGATACAGTCAGTGCTTGTTAAGATTCAAGTGGCGAGATAAAAAGTCACCATTATCTATCACTATACAAGAGAGTAAAGCAACTTGTGGGCAAAATGGTTAATTAACAAAATTCTCTTTGTCCAAGACACATAAAATTTTACGAGAATCAAGATCTGCTGCGCCGCCCGTGCGAATCAGCGATCTAGTTTTTCTGGAAGCACTTTAGACACAACATTCGGTTTTACACTTTCAAATTGTATCCTACTTTATTATAATGCAATAAGCTTCAATTTGTACTGTGAAAACAATTGTAAATGGAGTTGATAGTACCTTGTTACGCCTTGTAGAGCAATGTGATTGCATTATGAATGATGGCGAGCTTTTTTATGCTAAATTCTTTGAGTTCTATCGCTTATCGTGTTGTGCGGCAAACATTGCATATCTAGAATTTGTTTTTCGTTATCATAAGGTTTTATTATGTTTAGAAATGTCTGATTAACATCTTATTGAGCCTGATGCTTCTTATCTGGATACAGTTGGAATGTCACAAGTTTGTTAACTACTTTCCATCGTGCTTCGAAAACCACATTATGCTGTTAATTTTGGATGGTTTCAGTACAATATCGTTTTAAAAAAGGCATAATATACATATTATTTGGGTGGTTTTAAAATAAGATTAAGTGATCATTGAGTTATAATAAAATCATCATCAATAACCTTTGAAGGATACAACTTGGATAGAGTTTTGGTAGCTAGAGGATATGTTTCGGTTTGAAAAAGCTCCAAACTGTCTGAAATCTATCTCTAAAACCAAAGTGTAGTCCCAACTTTAAACTACAGTGCTAAGGCGTGGACGGACTCATCAAGGAAACTGTACATAGTACAGGTCATACTGACTCTACCTTAGAGCATTAAACCAACCTACCCATGAAGCGAGCTTTATATTTAACATTAGACTCCATCAGTAAGTTGATAATACCAAAATTGGCGCTGGACTAAAAGCCAGGACGTCGAAATTAGGATTACCTTCCTCAAATGGAATTAGGTAGAAGGAGTTTTGACCAAATGGAATGGCTGTATAAGGCCTGGCTTAAACGTGGTCATTCGATGGTGCGGTGAAGATTTAAGCAAAGCTTCAGGTATATTATTGCTGTGCTACATCACAGAAACAGGGAATTTTTAAATTATAGGGTTTAATATTTATAAAATACAGTGCAAAAACCACCGACTGACTGCTAAAGACCATTATGCTACAGGGAAGGCTGACGTAAGCACTGAATTTTTACACTGCTTTTTAATTTTTGAGTGCTTTAGCGGCACAATGCCATCTTTCCTATATATATATATATATATATATATATATATATATATTATAGGATAATAATATTTTTATTTTATTTTTTATTTATTTTATTTATTTAACATAATTAAACGAGCGTAACCCAATTACATAATTATGAATAGTTGAGTGTATATACGCACAAATAGCAAGTATAGTTAAACACTAGTTCACAAACAAATATCTATTTTGTTAAAAAAATTCTTAAAGTTATCCACAAACACGTCAAAATCCGGGTAAGCCACAAGGAGTGCGTTAAGTGCCTGAAGCATGCGACACAGCGGTGATTGCGCACGCGCCACTGTGCGACATGGCGGAGGGGCAAACAGTCGATGCCTACGACCGGATCGAATACGCAGATATTTATCAGGCACAAACAGGCGAGACAACTGCTCAACACATTCGGGCGAGTCCACACCCCCACGCAAAATCGCCACAGCAGTTGACAACTCAATTCGAGCGCTCCTACCTTCTAGAGAGTTCATCCCCAACATTCCCAGCAAGAACTTCGTTGGGTACATGAAAGGATAATAGCCATATACCCGCTTATAATAGCAGCGAAGAAAAGCTTTCTGGACCTTCTCTAACAGAAGTATATATTTGGCCTCGTGCGGATTCCAAATACAAGCACTCGATTCCAATGAGCTTCGCACAAGGCTGGTAAAAAGGATTTTGATGACGTCAGGATTATGAAAGTCGCGCGAGTTACGTAAAATAAACCCCAAACGACTGAAACAGCTACGAGTGAGAGCGGAAACGTGTCCGTTAAAAGTCAAAGAAGGATCAAATGTGACTCCCAGGTCTTTCATAGCATTTGTACGAACAATGCTGTCATTGCCTAACATATATCTACGTTCAACAAGATTACGTCTGCGGCTGAAGGTCATAACATAACACTTAGCTCAGTTAAATCCCAAATCATTCTCGTTACTCCACTTAAGCAAGGCATTAACATCGTCTTGTATTCGTTCACAATCCGCCTCGTCACTGACTTCTGCATATAATTTTAGGTCGTCAGCATAGAGGAGGCAATTTGTATATTTAAGTACATCAACCACGTCGTTTACCATCAGTAAGAAGAGCAAGGGCCCAAGTATTGATACCTGGGTCACCCCGGAGGGTGTGGTATAGGGTTGCGATACATAACAACCATGGCGCACAAA
This sequence comes from Eudonia lacustrata, assembly GCA_947562085.1. NCBI lineage: Eukaryota > Metazoa > Arthropoda > Insecta > Lepidoptera > Crambidae > Eudonia > Eudonia lacustrata. Next base: position 1,977,964 of record OX387321.1, on the reverse strand, counting down.
TTGCTGCCGGCCTTTGAAATAGTCGGAAAATAAATTAATAAGCTTGGAAGAGAAACCAATAGCATCGAGTTTTGATAAAAGGATTCTACTATATTATAGGTATATATATTTATATCCTATTATACAGGGTGTCCAGGAAATAGTACGACATACTGCAGGGGGTGATAGCTGGCATCAATACCTACCAAAATAACTCAATATATTATGTTCAGTGAAATTTTACGGTTTTAAAGTTATGCAAAATTTTCCGAAATATCAAAAATTTCTACCTTGAAACAGATTTTTTAGCATATCTCAATAAAAAATTCTTTTCTAGTATTTTTTTTACATCAAATTATTCGTGAATAGTTACTCTACTCATTGATAAGTCTTTTTTCTATCAAAAACACTAACGTTTTCAAGAAAAAATCACCCCCTGCAGTATGTCGTACTATTTCCTCAACACCCTGTATTATAGGGTTATTTACGCGGCACTTTTTTAATACAGTTGTAATAAGACGTATTATTTTTACAAACATTGTGAACAAACTTCTTAGTTGTCCGACATCGACTTACTTATTTCCAGATAATTATAACGTGCCACATCCAGCACATCTACGCCAACATCCCGAAATGGACGGACACACAAAAAAATTGGAGCAGGGCAAGTATGGAAAGGACTCATAAAATTTAATAAGTTTCCCTTCAAAAAGCACTTACGTGCGCCGCGTTCGTATAGGGTCATCTCGTTTTTGTCCGTAAATGCGCATGTTTAATAACCGCCAGTGTAAAATGGCGGATCGGCAGGCGAGCGTCGTAAATCATTTTTGGGGTTTTGGGTGTACGCGGCGTGACTGTATTGGTTAAAATGTAAATACGTGTCAATAATTATTAAAATTCATAATTATATTTTTGCGGAACAGAGGTAAAAATTCAGTTTGTGGTTAAAACTGTTAGTTATAAAAACAAACAGGTATTAAATAGGTACTTATCATTGAGCGACAAGATCTGTCTACATTATTTTTTTAACAAAATTGCTAATTTATAGTCTAAACAGAATAACGAATTTTGAGGTTTTTTTTTGATTTTTGTTAAATTTTTGATCTTTCCAGTAAAGGCTGAAGATTATGATGATGACAATTTAGAATTAGTATTTACAATTCTACCAGTACCAAACAAAATGTTAAAGCCACAGCACTCGATTCATTAATTCTTTTTTCCGTTACCGGCATATGTAACGGAAAAAAGAATTAATGAATCGAGTGCTGTGGCTTTGATATTCACTATATTCTTTTTGAGTGAATGAATGAAAAAATATTGTTTTTCTATTCTGTTGCCAACCCAGTTTCGAAGACAACGAAATCAAATTTTAATTCACATGAATATTGAAAAATCACTTTTTAAATAAATAAAGGTTTTAATACATATAAAGACCTTCTGACTTACTTGTATTAGTCTATGCTTGTGTGCAAACTATGAAATTGCAAAGAAGCAGGATTTATTCCTGTCGCACCTAACTAGCAGCTGAGGATCTTAATATAAAATAAAAAAAAAGATTTAGTTTCTAATAATGTAAAATGCATCTCTTGTATCTATGTATTTCGTGTAAGCAAAGGATAAAAAATGAAATAAATTCAAAAATCGACTTGAAAAGTTTTAGAAGTCATGAGTTGAGTTATTGCAATCAAGCTGAGGAGGCACCTGAAAAAAAAGCACAGTGCACCGGTTCGCGCGGAGCAGGCACCTCAATTAGTACTTTCGACTGCATACCGATAGCGCGGGGGCATCTTCAGACCGCCTTATTTGGACGAGAACGGTACACACGAGATTGGATTTGTTATTGCGTTTTAAATTCAACAGGCTTTTGTCGGCGATACGAGTAGTTAACCTTTTTCCCGCATAGATCAAAGGGTGTGAGTACTTCCTTCTTTGTTGAGCGCTATTGAGCAGAGTGATCATGGTATGGTGAATGGACAGGTCTTGTTATGCGTCACCATTCTGCTCTATTGGAGACATTGTAGGTCATAGTAGATTGAGTAATGAGGTCAGCTCTTCTGGTTGGTAAGCGATCACGGGATCTCTCTTGATCTCCATTCTGTCCTGAACTACTAAACGCTCCTTTAAGTCTTCTTTGTGAGTTAGGTATGGGTTTAAAAAACCAAGAACTTTTAAGAAGAAAATCTTGTTGTTTAGTTGAACTTCAAAAACCAGAAACATTTTCTAAATAAAGAAATTAATTTGTCTTTCGGGAATTCGCGATTTTCAACTAACATCACACTGAACACATACTTACATTGAACTAGAACAATTTTCTTTTCTAAAGTTCATGAGTACACCAATCTAATTACCATAAAACACTTTATTTCGATCTACTTTATACGTGCTAACAAAAAATTTCGAAGCAATATCCCGAGACGCGTCTCAGGATTTCATAAGCGCGTGACCGCTTAAAGGCGCTTAATAAATCAATTGTGGGAGCGGTCCTTTGGCCGCGATCATCGGTGGTGTAACGTTGAAGAAAGTCTCCGATACGTTTTTTTTGCGGGCACTAGCTGTTTCTGGCCGCATGACGAAAATTGTAATTGCCGGCTCTTACGGCGTGGGTAGCTTTATTTTAACACGCTTTAATTGGTGCGGCGAATTTTGAACGTCGACTTCATTTTGAAATTTGTTTTTTGATGATGTCAAATTTTTGGTATTTAGGTTTTTTGGTAATTTTAGTTCTCGTATACGTAACTGATGATAGCTTTTCACAAATAGATACCGATGGGTCAAAGTGCTACAAGTAGAGGGAATCCTCAGCAAGCCGGACGGATGATTCAGTGTGGCTGTAGTTTAATAAATAATTAAAAATAAAATAAAAATCATTAATTTCGAGGTCTTTTACGTCATAGATGTTAGTAACAATTTTCTTAACCTATTGTTAGTACTGGTGGTCACCCAGTGGTCGAAATTCGACCGTAATTTTAATAAGGCTGCACGGATTGTATCCTAAGCAATAAAATAATAAAAATATAGAATGTGAGTTTGGATTGGCATTGACAGATTTCAGCCGCTCCTCTTCCACTTTGAAATTTTTAAAAAGAGTATTTAACTTGTGTGTCTAATACATATGCGTGTGTGTCCTTGGATTACATTATTTCTACGTAGCATGTTATTTGTCAAAAACTACTTCTACTTCATTTTTCGTTCTAGAGCGGTAAGCTTAGCGGATGTGCTTCGCGGTTCATGTCAGTGAACGCTGGTGTCCCTCAGGGGTCCGTTCTATCCCCCACGCTGTTCCTTTTGCATATCAATGATATGCTTCCACTTGGAAATATTCATTGCTATGCAGATGATAGTACGGTGCACGGTGGGTATAACGGTCACCCAGCGGCTGGGCAGGTCGAGACTGAAGTGAAGCGAGTAAATCTTGTCATTGAGCTCAATCGGGTATTGGACCTCATATCTAAATGGGGCTCCAATAACCTTGTTGAGTTCAATGCCAAGAAAACACAGGTCTGCGCGTTCACGGCAAAAAAGTCGCCATTCCTACCCCTTCCCTCTCTTCAAGGCACATCACTCGGCCTGCAGAGCAGTATAAACATGCTTGGTATGGAGATTCGCTGCGATCTGAACCAGAGGGACTATATTGAAACCGTGATAAAAACTGCGTCACGTAAACTCGGTGTCCTGAACAGGGTGCGGCGATTCTTCACGCCGGATCAGTTGTGCCTTTTGTACAAGACACAGGTGCGATCTTGCGTGGAATATTGCTCGCACCTCTGGGACGGTTCCGCAAAGTACCTTCTCGATGCCTTGGACAGATTGCAGCGGCGCGCTATACGCATTATCGGCAGTGCAGAGGTCACTAATGCTCTCGAGCCCCTGCAATTGCGTAGAGATATAGCGTCACTCAGCGTCTTCTACCGCTTATACCACGGCGAGTGCTCTGAAGAGCTTTTTGACCTCATCCCACCTTCTCCCTTTCTCCATAGGAGTACGCGTGCTGCTCTCCGGAGTCACCGCTGTACTGTCTCGAACATTCCATCGCGCACAAAGAAATTTGGTGACTCGTTTTTCTGTCGCACTTCCAAAAGATGGAATAGTCTACCAGCGCACGTTTTCCCTCCTTCCTATGACATGGGGTCCTTCAAACGAGGCGTGAAGAAGCACCTTGTGGGCCGGCAGGGTGAGGGTGACTGATGCTGCGTTGTTTTCTCGCTGCACCAGTTGTCCTTACGTCTGGACTCCATTTCCACTTAACATCAGGTGGAGTGGAGTCATTTGCTGAGGTATGTATAAAAAAAAAAAAAAGAAAAAAAAAGCTTTTGGTGTTTTGTTTCTTCAGCAAGAGAGTGAGACGGCATACTTTATATGTTAATTTATGTTGATATCGTCTGAATAAAATATCGTGATTTAATAATGTTTACACAACAGATAAAATAACCTCCCCAATCCCCTTCTCAAATTCTTCGACATAATCAAGTCATTCATTCCATAAGTGTACAATATCACTATTTGATATTCAAATTACAACAATACAATCACAATTACAATTTTATACAAGCAGCACACAACCAGCCGTTGTGGAGATCCTTGGGGGAGGCATTGGCCTCCCCCTGCTGCTGGACCAATGTCTATTGGCAGTGGACATTGGTCCAGATGTGGACGTCTTTTAGCTGAGAAGATGATGATGATGAGTATAATTACAGCATTGAAAAGGATTTCTGTTTGTATATTATTATGAGTACAACCATTACAGAACCCCTCTTAAATTGTGATCATTCAAATCTGTTTGTAACTTTTTTCCAACCCATTATTTCTTATCGCGTTTTTAAATGGTGAAGCAATATTCCGATATCGGCAACAAGTTGTTCCTCAGTTGTTTCGCATTTGACTTCATATAACGCTATGTTTATACAAATTGCCAACGTGAGGGCCACTAAATAAAGGCATTATCTTAATCTTAACACTTTATTTGCGCACTCATAAACTTTAAGCAATAAAATGCGAGCAAGATATAATTTGCCTCGGCGTTAAGAGGTGTATCGGTTCATACCGGCGTAGGATCATGCAAAACTATTGTTACTCAACCTTTTTGAGTAAGCAAGGAATGCAATATCGCCCCTTACTTACGGGATACTACTGTCTTTGAAAATAGAAACAAATAGAAACCTAATTTACTTACGGTCCTGTGATCTGCTGCTATCACTAAAAATATTCATACACCATCACATTCAAAGTAAAAGTCAAATCATTTATTCAATATATACCTTCAGGCACTTAGTGACGTCAAAATTATAAATCAAAAGACTAATAAATTAGTTTAGACTAAATTACTGAATCTACCACACCTGTTCGGATTTTGGGAGAGCCTTCGGCCGAGAAGAGCTGGCAAGAAACCCAGGATCCTTATTTCTTTTTCATTTAATATAATATATATCGCCCACTATGGGCCTTGTCAGAAGGCTCAAGGTCACTCAAAGAGCAATGGAGAAGGCTATGCTCGGGGTTTCTCTGCGTGATCGGATCAGAAATGAGGAGATCTGCAGACGAACAAAGGTTACCGACATAGCCCGAAGTATGCCAGTGGGCAGGGCACATTGCTCGTAGGACTGATGGCCGCTGGGGCGGAACAGTCTTTGCGTGGCGACCGCGTATCGGAAAGCGCAGTGTAGGCAGACCTCCAACAAGGTGGACCGATGATCTGGTGAAAGTCGCGGGAAGCCGCTGGATGCAAGTAGCACAAAACCGGTCGTTGTGGAGATCCTTGGGGGAGGCCTACGTCCAGCAGTGGACGTCTTTTGACTGCGATGATGATGATGATGAATATATTATACAAATTTAGACATTCTTTGGGTTATACCAATAAACAATACGGAATACAGTCTTTATTTATTCAAATCATTTATTCAACATATGCCTTCACAGGCACTTATTGACGTTAAAACTACAAAATCCAAATAAAAATTTAAAACCAATAAAAATGTTTAGACTAAGCTATGAATCTCCCACCAGTTCAGATTTTGGGAGAGTCTTTACCCTTGTTTGCGGTATGACTGCTGCAACTACTTGAAAATAAATAAATAATTTAAAAAAAAACATTAATAAAAAATAATAATAAATAAATATTTTATTTTATTTAGGTATCTATAAATATTTTGATTTGATTTGTGTTCGCGTCTAGACTCTATTTCCACTTAACATCAGGTGGAGTGGAGTCAATTGCCGTGTTAGTTAAAAAAACTATTAGAATCTTTGTCTACTGTCATATTATTTGAGTTAACCAAATATTCAAAATAATCTATTCGTACAGAGTTTGACTTATTTATCGGCTCTGTAGCCTCAGCTTAGCAGAGTTATAAAGTAATCTACTCATAAATAAACAGCAATGATTAAAAATTAAACATCAATTTTGTCAGAACAAAAAATAATATTTATGGATTTTCCATATAAATCTGTAGACTTGCATCATGTTCTGCTTACACCTAGAACTAATAATAATTAATTAAGTAGTAACTATAAGTTAAGATTCTTTATTTTTCTTTTATATATACGCTGTTGTCAAAAATTGCACGCCGTGGCAGCTTATAATTGAGACAGCACTCAGCTTTAGAGGTTAATGTATGATTAATTTTACTCATGAAGTGTATGTTTTGTTAGCTGTCCTTTTCAAAATAAATAATAAATAAATAAATAAACTCTTTCAGGTTTGAATGAAGCATAAATTAGCTTTATATGTTCCTAATTATGTAGGTAAGCGTAATTTTTAATTCATGGTAAACATTTTGTCAACAGTCAAGTATATTTTAAATTAAATCTTATAGAACCTGTTTCGCAAAAGGCGTAACACGGCTTAAACGTTTTAAATATACTTTTTATTTATATATTGTAAATATAGTATATTATAGACATGATACCTAAAGATACAAATACACTTATAAACATTTTAATTAAGTTCAATAATTTTATTTTATTAATCTCTTAATAACCTTCCCCTTAAGTGGGGCCATTTTGAACCGATCCCCGAGTGATACGCAAAACTTTAATCGCTCATAAAGCTCTCAATGTCGTCATTTTTGATAATGAAGTGTAAAGAATTCACCCTAAATGTCTCAAGCGTTTTTTATTGCTGTAAACATGTTAAGAATTACGCATAAAACATTGGTTTATCGCTTTTTAAGTATTAATTTATATACTTTTTTGTATAATTATAATGCAAAAACCGGGCAATCAAATTGTGTTTATTCCTTTCGGCTGTTTTATGTAGCTGATAAGGCCAGTCGTCGTGCAGGCTATAAAAAATATATCTAAAACCGTTTTAGATTTTAAGTAATAATTACCTATTATTAATTCTGGGCATGACAACGACAACGTGGAAGGCCTAGGCGGAGATGGCGGGATGAGTTGGACTCCCACTTGAAGATCGGGGATGATCTAACTCAGGATAAAGATAGGTGGAAGGAGGGAGGGGGGCCTTAGCCCTGCAGTAGGAAATTAGTGGCTGATAATAATAATAATAAGAATTTCAAACGTAGGTATTATTACAACAGCTTATTTTAGTGTATTTTTTACAATAATACAAATAAATAAACCCACAGCATTTTTGAGCAAAAGGAATGTAAAACTTCAGTGTCGCTTGAGTTCAAAACATGACTATTAAATATACTATATACTATTAAATATACAGAGTATGTTTTAAGTTGAAATTAAGTAATTCGTTTCAAATGAAAACCAGTTTCAAATCGAAAGTTAATTCCAATAATTATCCTTACAAACAATTTACTAACTGTTAAACATAAAATATCACAAGACAATTTGACGACCAAATCAATTCCGTACGTTTTTAATGAATTTTAATGGTTGCATTAAAATAGTCTCCCAACTATTAATATGGGATGTCAACGCGCGCTCTCAGGTAGCGACGGCAAATTAATTTGTTACCTCGCCTTACCAATAAACAATACGCTTCGGCATGCGCCTTATACGCTAGACTTGTAAACTGGGGTGGCGCACGCGATCTAGGGCTATTCATTAAAAGTACTGGATGCAAAAGAGTTGTATTTTTTTTTAATTTTGGAGTTGACGAATGTCTCCGCATAAAATGGTGGTAAGCAGAAGCAGAGTTTAGATGCGAGGACAACAGTTGGTGCAACCATGCCAATCCTCAAAATTTCAAATGATAGTGTGCCAGCACTCGTTTTGCCTCCTTCCTATGAAATGGGGTCCTTTAAACAAGGCGCAAAAATGCTGCGTTGACTCCACTCTGCACCAGTTATCTTCGACATTTCCACTTAACTTATGATGGAGTGGAGTCATTTGCAATGAATAACTATAAAAAAATGCGTGTTTTTTAAGTTAAGTGACTTTTGTAGCAAGTTCTTAGGCTAAGTAAGGGCTAATCTAAGTATTTTTTTTTAATTTTAGGAAGTATATAAATAAACATTTAAATAGCTACGGGAAGCCATTAACAAGTCCTCACAAATAAAAACAATATAAATCAAAGTGATACACAAACAAAATACACTTAAGGCTACTTAAATAAGACATGCTTACAAAATTATTAAGTAAGTAAGTAAGATATAACCCTCATACCTATTTATTGCTTCTATCAGCAGCACCCTGCATTGCTGTGTTGCGGATTGAAAAGTGTGGGCTTCCGTAAAGGTACTTGTGACGACTTCCCTTCTCGCAACCTGAGTTCCTAGGTAGACAAACGTAAAAATTTAATTAAAATATAAAAATATGATTATAATAAATGACTGCTTTAATATCTACCAAAATAATGTTATTATAAAATGTGTATATATAATACTATTTTAAATGAGCATACACGAATAGCGAATATGGACTCTCGTATTTCGCTATCGTAAACATTATTAATATGAAAAGGCATTCGATCTTCTAAAAATTGGTTTGATTAATTTTATAACAAATATACACACTTGTTCACATCCCTTTTAAAAGAGTCCATGTCGATGCTTAATAAGAAAATCTGGGATGGCAGCTTGTATGCCAGAGAGAACATTAAAAAATATATATATAAAAAAATGTAATTTAAATAATATGTAGTGTTAATTCCGCTAACTCACTCGTTTATACAGCTTGGATGCAGTACGCATGCACCACCCTCCCGCCCGCAAAAAGTATGCACATGCAGGAGAAACAATGCGTGCAAGCGAAAATGCACACCAACACCGATACCCGACACGTGTTTCGCCCCTCCACGGGGCATCCTCAGGAGCTGTTGACTGGTCGAGAGCTGCGCACCGACTGTTACGGCTACGCAGCTCCCGGCCGCTTTTATAAAGCGCCATCGTTTGACATTTGTGACGTACTACCTGCGACAATACGTAATAATGGGGATGGAACAAAATTTGTTTGGTCATTCAACAGCGCATGACTGTCATTATTATGTTTTAACAAATTTAGTTCCATCCCCATTATTACGTATTGTCGCAGGTAGTACGTCACAAATGTCAAACGATGGCGCTTTATAAAAGCGGCCGGGAGCTGCGTAGTCGTAACCCTCAAACCAGATTTCGCTCGCGCGCCGGACGCACGTCTCGCTCGAGCTCCCTCCGCGCCCGGTTCAAGATCCCGTTTGCTGTTTCGGTCCCTATTATCGTGTACCGGTAAGGCTCCGGTGCACGGTACGCCGCATCTCAAGCGCTTTCGTCGTGGTTCTCATCGCGGAGCGCTTGTCGCCGTTTCACACGACAGGGTGTCATTCTCGAGTCTGCGCTTAGCAGCCAACTGGTGGATACGTAACCGTGACAACTAAGCCAGTTGGGGCACTGACCCGGCTGCCCTCCTGACCCTCCTGGGGGGAAAACACTCCGGAAGAGTTCTGGCAAAGTTGGCCTTGGGGGATCTCCTAGTCAACTCAGAACTTTAGCCACACTAGAGTCTCTTTAGTAACACACCCTACGGTGAATTGATTTTCACCGGAGGATACACTATTAGGGCCTACAAGCTAGGTCCCTTTTCAACTCACGCCTCCCTGTCTACAGACAGGGAGGGTCTGACACTACGCACGCATCTCGGTGTATGGCCTTAGGCCACACACTGAGATGGAGATCGAGGCGATCGAGTCCCTTATAGGACAAAGTCACCCCGATGCGTTAAATGTCCTTAAGACAGCCCACACGAACAAGTTGTCCTCCTCTGCGCCCTCTGCGCGTCCCTCGCCTTATGCGAAACCGGCAGTGACACTACCGGCCCCTCTAACCGCCCTTCTTAGCCCCGCGCTCGGCACTCCGCCGACCGACGCTAGGTCTATCGTTCGGCTGCCTCAGCCAGCCTCCCCGTCTCCTCTTAACGAGCCCCTACTCGCTCATATCGAGCCCCAGCCCGAGCGCCCATCGCTCATGCCCAATTTCGCTCCCGTAGCGCCGTCGCCCGCTCCCGAGTTAGAGATGGAGGTTTGCCCCTCCGCCTCTAACGCGGAAGAGGATAGCCCGTACGTCACGGGCTCCGAGTCCGAGGAGAGCTCATCGCAATCCGATGAGAACTCATCCGACTCAGAGTACGAGACGGTCGGGAAAAACGGTAAGCGCGTCCGCAAGACCGCCCCTCCCTCCGTCCCCCCGCCTAAGGCCGCGAAAGCGAGTAGCGCGCCTAACTCCCGTCCTAGCTCCCCGAGGCCCGAGCCGGCCCAGCCGCGCAAGGACAAAAAGCCCCCGCCGATCTTTATACAAGATACGAAGTGCTGGCCCGATCTTTCGCGATCTATTAAGGCGCGATTCAACGCAATCCCTCTCAGGACTCGCCTAGTTCACGGCGATCCTCAGATGATCAAGGCTGAGTTTTCTAACTCAACCGAATTCCGTTCAGTTACCGCGTTTTTACGCTCCAATAACGTGCCCTTTCACACGTACTCGCTTCCCGAGGAACGTGTTCTGTCCGTTGTAATCCGAGGCCTCCCCTCGGATTGGGACCCTAAGATAGTCCTTGATGACATTAAGTCTCAAGGCTACCCGGTCCAAGAAGTGTCCCGGATGATCGGCCGGAACAAAAAACCCCTAGGCCTCTTCAAGGCAATATTAGACAATACCCCGGAAGGTAAAGCCATATTCAACATAAAATCGATAGAGAGCTTCACTCGTCTATCGATTGAGGTCCCCCACAAGCGTGGCATTGTAGGTCAATGCCACAAGTGTCAACGTTACGGGCACGCCGCCCGTAACTGCTTTGCGCGCCCCCGGTGCGTTAAGTGCCTGGGCGACCATGGCACTGAAGCGTGCCAGAGGCCCAAAGCGCCGGCACCGGTCTCCGACGACCCACCCGGTTGCGTAAACTGCGTTGAATTGGGTCATACCGCGAATTATCGCGGATGCCCCAAGGCTCCGCGCAGTAGCGCAACCCGCGGGTCGGGACCGCGCCGTAACCCCGCGTCCCGCGCCCCTCCGCCTTCGCAGATCGCGAAAGTTTCGCTCCGCCCCGCGGCCCCCTTACCACCGCCCCGCAACGCTTGGACTACACCGCTAGCTCCTAAGCTCGCGGCGCAGGCCCCCGCGCTAAACTCGCTCGCCGAGTTTCCCGCGGCTGGCCCGGCTCGTGACCCACCTCCGCCTCCGGCCCCTACTCCTATGGAGCAAAGCCCTCCCGAGGCCCCTCAGGCCGCAGTCCCTGTGGCCAAGGCCCCTCAGGCCAAGGCTAACAAGCCCAAGGCCCCTAAGGCCAAGCCCCAACCGGCTAACAAGCCGGCCCCCGCCCCTAAGGCTAACCCAAGGCCCAACCCAAAGCCCGCCCGCAGCACCCGTTTGCCGCGACAGTAGGTGCTTGCCCGGTTAGCTTCACCGCCATGTCTACGGCAGTCGAAATTGTAAGGTTATACCGTTACAAGGACGAAATCGTAGAGATGGTGGAGAAGCTGCGCTTAGCCGCGTCCGACCCGTCCGCTTGCCCCGCCACTATCATGGCGGCGATCTTTAACGATCACGGTCCACTTTTGGACATGATCACGTCCCTTTTCGACTCCCTAAAGTCCCATAATGAATAATACGCCCAATTCGAGACTAAAACCCCGCTCCCTAACGGTTGCGTTTTTCAACGCGAACGGTTTCTTGAAACAACGCGACGAAGTGTTCGAGTTTTTAACCGAACACGCCGTCGACGTTTTACTAATACAGGAATCTTTCCTGAAACCCTCTAACCGAGACCCTCGCTTGGCTAACTTCAACCTCGTCCGTAATGATAGAGATGGCCGCGGAGGCGGCACTCTTATCTATTACAAGCGGTCACTTCACTGTGTCCCGCTCGACCCCCCGCAACTTTCCGATCTAGAGGTTTCGGTCTGTCGGCTAGGCATGACAGGCCACGCGTCTATCACTATCGCTTCCGCTTATTTGTCCCCAAATAAGCGTTTGACACAACCCGATCTCGAAGCGCTGTTCGCTATGGACACCGCCGTCATTAATTAATGGAATCAGGCGTTATTTTGCGGAAATCCATAGTACAAAAAAATGTAATTTAAATAATATGTAGTGTTAATTCCGCTAACTCACTCGTTTATACAGCTTGGATGCAGTACGCATGCACCGCCCTCCCGCCCGCAAAAAGTATGCACATGCAGGAGAAACAATGCGTGCAAGCGAAAATGCACACCAACACCGATACCCGACACGTGTTTCGCCCCTCCACGGGGCATCCTCAGGAGCTGTTGACTGGTCGAGAGCTGCGCACCGACTGTTACGGCTACGCAGCTCCCGGCCGCTTTTATAAAGCGCCATCGTTTGACATTTGTGACGTACTACCCGCGACAATACGTAATAATGGGGATGGAACTAAATTTGTTTGGTCATTCAACAGCGCATGACTGTCATTATTATGTTTCATTATTTCTAATTGCTCCAACACACACAACCGAAAACTTTTATTACAAACATGCAAAATATTATAGCTGTTATTGTCGCACAAAGAATGGCCGGTATCAATTAGATGTTTTGCGAAATGTGATTTATCTGGATGGCCATTCCTATACGCGGCAATATGTTCCTTATATCTAATGTCAAAATTTCGGCCTGTCTGACCTACATAGACCCCATCACAGTCGTTACAAATTAATTTATAAACACCGGATTTTTTTGAGTTTTCTAAACGATCTTTACCGTTACAAAGGTGACGTACATTTTGGTCTGTTCTAAAAGTAACGTAGATCTTGTTTTTCCTAAGGATATTAGCGATTTTATCTGAAATAGGGCCTACATAAGTCAGACTACCTACATATTTGTGGATGTGTTCTGGGGGACATGCATAAAGTAGTGAACGAACCCTTTTATTCTGCTTATTTTTAATTAAACTGTCAATAATTTGTTTTGAATAACCGTTAGAAATCGCGATTTGATAGATAATATTAAGTTCTTTGACGTAATTATCTGCGGACAGAGGTACCGACATTAATCTATGGACATAGCTGCGGAAGGCAGCTAGTTTCTGTTGTAATGGGTGACAAGAAGTAACGGGGATAGTTGTATCGGTATGTGTGGGTTTGCGATAGATTTGAAAATCTAGTTTATTATTAACTCTGGTAATGGTTAAATCTAAAAAGTTAAGTGATTTGTTGGACTCTAGTTCTAATTTAAATTTAATTTTTGGGTGGATCGTATTAACTTTTTTGACAAAGGTATCAATTTGACGTCTAGTACCGGTCCAGCAAATAATTACGTCATCGACATAACGATAATAGAACTGAATATTGGGTTCGTTCACTATATGTTTACGTTCAAAATAATCCATAAAAATATCCGCCATTAGTGGACTTAAAGGTGAACCCATTGCCAGACCTACCTTTTGACGATAGTACTGGTTATTAAACCTAAAATAATTTTGTTCCATGCATATTCTAGTAAGGTTAAGTAAATCATATACTTCTCCAGGATGTAACCTTTGTCTCTCAAAATGGATACCCAACATACTTAAACACTCTTCATAGGGAACGTTGGTAAATAAACTATCAACATCCAGAGAAAATAATTTGGAATAAGGGGAGATGTTGATGTCTTTAACTTTCTCAATTAAATCTAAACTATTTTTTAAACTATACTGAGGTTTAAAAGAGGACTTTGTTCGTAAAAGGTTGTTAAGGTATTTAGCTAAT